>VMYD01000353.1:2727500-4091250 GCA_007663325.1 Eucalyptus pauciflora
ATTACATGAACAACACTCCATCAAAGCTTAACTTCATCTACTTCCCGAGCCTGATCTTGAGTTCAAATTTATCGACTCTGAGAACTCTGGGAATCAAAATCAGATGGACATCCTTCTTTTCCTCTCGAACCACACAACACTCAAAACAATTCAATTTTTCTTTCGGAAAAAGGGGCTGTAAATTTCTGGCCCGAAATAAAACAACCTTTTTTCCGCCAACAATCATCCAGATTGTTGAAAAGAGTTAAGTTGTCAATTCACACGATGTGTCCTAAATAAAACAAGACCTTGCTGGGAGAACAACACTTCCGGGTCTCGTCTGCAATAGATATTCAACGACCATCAAAAGGTCCCGTCCGCTCAGAAAACCAAAATGAACAAATCTATTGTCTAAGCAGATAACTCGCTAAAATGACATTGGAGATTAATAATCAAAGAAGTTTCCAAAAAGCAGCATTTCAAATGCTTCTTCCTTTCGACCGAAAAAAAAAATTGCTTCTTCCTAAAAGCGTTCGTGTTTATAGATAGTATTGGTCCAGAACACACGCAACCAATTTACAACGTCTCAACCACCACATATTAACACTTCCATTATGCGTGCGTATGCCCCATCTATATGGCTGCCTTGTTCTAATCATTTCTGGGCACAACCTTCACTGCCATAAAGAGAACAACCCCAACTATGAATCTGTCCGCAAGGCAGGACAAACAATGTCGTCAACAGCTGTGACTTAGTATGTAGCTTCTCTGGGTTTGACAATGCAGTTTGCTGTTGATTAAGCCTCTGAAGGAATGCTTCCAAAGATGAATCTGTTCATGTAGCAATGACCAATTTTCTATCTGGAGCAATACCGGCACCCTGTGCATTTGTTGAAGCCCTCCCTAAAAAGTCAATCAGCACCCATCCAGATCAATTCATGCTTCAAGTTTTCCTTAGAAAGAGCACTCGATCCTCCAAGTATCATCAAATATTCCTCTACATATACTAACCTTTTTCCGTTTTCTTTCTGCTGCACCATAGAAGCCGAATAGGGGTACCCGCAAACCCTGCATCTGATCGCAGTTGCTTCTCCATATACCTCCGATATGTCTCGGGGAAAAGCTTGGCATCATTTACAAAGAAAACAAATGTGGGCGGCCTGATAGCAGCCTGCCAACACAAAAATTCATCCCATCAAGATTTATTGAAACCGAAACAACCTTGGTTCTAAGATGATACTAAAATTCTGTTAATGAGCTTCAGCATTTATTACTATGTACCCCATGACCCCATGATTTGCTTAAGTAGCAGCATCAGTTTGATGACCATTAGCTAAAACATTGGAAGAGGCATGACAAATTGCTAGTTGTTACAGTAATGAACATGCTGACAGCACTAAAAAGTATATCAAGGTTGTCTAGATGATTAACACAAGACAATTCAGCTTGATTGCCATAGAACAAACCTGAGTGCAGTAATAAACCCGCCCCCTCTTTCCTCCACGTGTCCGTGGAGGTGCTTTAAAAGCCGCTGCCTCCCGCACCACTTGATTTAGTATAGCAGTGCTAAGCCTTCTTGACCTCTCCTTTTCCACCGTGCCTGCAGCAGCAATGATCCTACAACAGAAATTTGGTTTTTAATCATTCAATGAGCATGACTAATTTTTTGCCAGCAAAATTGAGCAGGATAAACTCCAAATTTTGCTTTATTACCAATTGTTTGTTTTGCCTAATGATGATACTTTCTAATTCTACAATAAACCTTCATATTGCATACTTACAATAAAATTGCAAACAGACAAAGAACATCTGATTAGATCAAAATGACATGGGATCAAACCTACTTTTCAACACTGTGACCAGCTATTGCAGTTGAATAAACAATCGGTGCCCAATCAAGACTGCGGAGCTTCTCCCTAACATCTTGTTCATAGTATGTTGCACTTTGCTGGTTTTTATTGGGTATCGTATCCCACTTATTCACAACAATAAGGCAACCTTTTCCTTCCTTTTCTATCCTCTCAGCAATCCGGTAATCCTACAATCGTAAAAAAAAAACCACAAGATGGTCATTCTGATGACTTCAACTGACTGTTAAAACAACAACTAAAACCTGATGCAGATTAACAAACCAAGTCAATGTAAATACTGATTTTTAATCAGCCAAACAATTCATAATCACAACAGAACTTCCCAAAAACCGCACACTGCAATAGAAACTACACTGATGTTAAGAACTCAACCTTTCCTATACCTATTGCAAGTCAAGTTTAGCAGATTATTTGGTGAGGACATGCCCATGTTGGTCCACATTATGCTATGTATCCATGAAGTGCTTTCTGGACACAGCAAAGCCTAGTCATATGCAGACATGTCGAATAAAGATTAGACTGAAAAATTTCTCAGCTAGCCAGGTGGACAGTTGATGAACCAATTAACTTATCAACCAAACTAATTCCTACAATTATCCTCATCAAGAAATCTCATCATCCTCGACAGTCACGTTATAGAAGATTTCAGCTCCTTTATTCCATGAAGTTAAATATGAATTAAGATAATAGAATGAACAAATTTTAAATCATTAAGATTCTGGATTCCAAAAAGAAGCCACAGAAGACTAGTGACTTTTGATTAGCCAAGAATCTGTTGCACTACATTGCCTTACATAAATCAAGCTAGAAATTTGCAGATCATGAACAAATTAACGAAGTTAATAGTTCATATAGATCTTAATGTAAGTACCTGCTCTGTGATGCAAGCCATTGCCTCAATGACAAGTGCAACTACATCAGAACGTCGGATGGCGCGAATTGCTCGGTTGACGGATAATGCCTCTGTTGTACTGCCTGATGAAGCAACAGCTGCTCTTCTTCTGATTCCAGCTGTATCAATAAGCCGGAACTTCTGAAAATGATAGTAAATTGTTGGGAGGCTGCAAATGCTGTTACATCAACCAATTTTCTCAATTGGTATACTAAAGCAGGGAGAGTTTCATGATTTCACCCCTGTATTTATTAACATTGCCATTGCCTAGCAACTCTTTGGCTCTAGTAATGAATGGAGGGGTAAAATTCTTTCCTGTAACTCTCTATTCTTAACTTAAATATGGATAAGAATTTGGGATTCGTTCAGCTCTCGGAAGGCCTTGGCAGCTGGCATGTGGACGAACGTGATCTATAGATAATATAGATGATCTGAAAGGAAGGCCTCTCTTGATTATCTCATGGAGGCTTGCATCAAAGACCTAAGCTACAGCAGTCATCTGAGAATTCATGACCCATGTTTATTCATCAAGACAGTATAAAGCTGTGACAAGGTCCATCATATGTCCTCCAAGATATATGAGTGAGAGCTAGTGACTATAAGCATTATGTAATTAGATTATTAGATTGCTTTGCTAGGAAAATTTGGTAGTAATAGCAGGAATTAGTCACTTGGAATTTCAATCGATGAATTGCTCAGCTATCTTGAAAAGGTAGCGGAAAATAAAATTAACAGTTTGAAAGCATGTGAAGTCGCGAAAGTAGCTAAACTCTTTTGAGTCAAATAGTCAGGGATAGAAATATCTCAATGTGATTCTCATGGAAAAATCCGACATTCAAAATGAGCAGATGCAAAGAACCAAGAAACAAACTCACACTCTGGTTGGAAAGAAAAACCTTAATAAATTATAACCAGACTCCTACTCAAGGTAAACTTCCCCATCACATATGTTTGCGAGGTGGGGAGAAGAAAATTAGGGTAGAGTATACAATAATTTGAAACATCCCCTCTTCTCCTCAAAAAAATTTCCAAATTTTCCCCATTTTCCACCTAAACTTTCATTCCACCCCTTTCATTAACTTACTATTTTTCCCATTATTATTGTCCATAATGAAAACATTTTCATTAACTTATTATTTCAAGCATTATAAGGGATTATTTTTAAGAAAAAATTTCTAAATCATTCATTTTCCATTAGACTGACCAATTTTTTTTTCTTTATAAATAAATTAGGCGAACCATCTAGCATCATAGTGTAGATGCAATTTGTGCTTTGAGCTACAGTTTGTGTAAAGTAACTCATTCTAGGTAATATGCTCTCGCAAAATTCTAATGTAACAGAAGAATTACAGCCTAGAATTACTGTGTCGTTACTATCTTTTTTGTGGAACAAAACAACAATTATTTCATTCTAAACCATGTCCAAGTATGTATGGGCTAAGATCGAAGATAAAATATTCATGGAGCAATCCATATCGTCAGAGGGAAATATCAAGGAACAGGGATGTCATAGCTTGAATGCCTTATGAAGGTTTTAGCCGACTGCTTTTCGAGAAGTGAGAACTAACCTTGGAAAATTGAGCTGTAACTTCTGTAACCTGTGCTTAGAACCAGGCTCACAGGCATTCACACAGCATACAGCTGCCACGGAGGAAACATGATAGGAATGTCAAAGCTGGGCTGATTTCTCTAGCTTGAAAATAAATTTAATGTCAATGCAGCATCTCAGTATCTTTCCTTATCAATTGCCATGCCTTCTACCGACCCTAATTTAGAGGCCCATTATGTCCTTTTGTACATAGGTAACCATTTTAGAGTTCACACTATTGATCACGGTAAATTTACGAGATGAGGCAAAACACTAAACACAAGGAAAACTGGAGTATGATAAGATGCAATATACGTAAATCCCGTATATCGATATGAATGAACATGTCTCGTTATCAGTCAATCATTTGGCTTATAATATACATTTTATAATAGGTAATACTGTTAAATTATCCTGATTTTTAGAAGCTGATTATTAGGAATATCCAATCCTGATTTTTTGGGTCCTAATTATTAGGAAATGGCTGTAAATAATCAATTAGGAAATGATTTATTAATATCCCTTGATTTGTGGGATTATAGCTGTATTATTCAGATCTGTTTTTTTCCTAGTTAGTACTTTTAGAAATCCTATAAATAGCTTTGTAATCCTAGTACAAAAACATAGAGAATTATGACAATTCTTTTCTCTAAATTCTTCATGGTATCAGAGCTTTAGGCTCATTTTTCTGGGATAGTGTTGCAGTGCATCCTTCATTGATGCAATAATCTTCCAATCACAGCCTTGGATTTGTCTTTGTCCTTAACAATCTGATCGCAGCTGTCATTGTTGTGATCCCTTTAGCTATATTTTTCTCTCTTCACTTCTAAACTTGTCCCAATTTTTTTTTTTTTTTGCCTTAAAACCTGTCGCGACCCGATCTCGCCGCCCTCAAATCAAGAGGGAAAGGTCAAGTTTAGGATACTTGATCACAAGATCACGAGCTCTCCCAAGCTCATACCCCACACTACGAGTTTATTTATGCGATCTAGTTTTTTTTTTTTTTCTTTTTTTTTTGTAACCCAGGAAATCCTGGACGCCGACAGCGCGACAAGACAAACCCTAGGGAGGACACGTGGAAACCACCACCACGTGCCCCCGGGTAAGGTGCCCAATGCGACGCCCGGGAATCGAACTCCTCCCCTTGCGTTAGGGGGAGAAGCTCGCCGCCGACAAGTGGTTGCGATCTAATTGTTTATGACAACCTAAAAAAATAAATGGGAGTCGCCACTAGCCTCATTTCAGGGGTCAGCTAGAAAGCCCAATTGAGGGTCAGGAGTATTCCCTCAATTCCTACGTAACCAAATATCTAGGTTCGGGGACTTGGGAGATTGTTGAAAAACCTAAGGGAAAGAATCTTGTGGGCTACAAATGGGTTTTTACCTTGAAATACAAAGCTGATGGTTCTCTTAAGAGATATAAAGCACGATTGGTGGCAAAGGGTTATACTCAGACCTACGGAGTAGATTATCATGAGACATTCGCTCTAGTGGCAAAGATGAACACTATGAGAATTCTACTCTCTTTGGCGGCTCACTTTAATTGGCAACTTCAACAATATGATGTGAAAAATGCATTCTTACATAGAGACCTAGAAGAGGAGATCTACATGAGTATTCCACTGGGATTTGAAGGAGAAAATACAACAAACAAAGCATGTAGATTACAGAAAGCACTATATGGGCTCAAGCAATCACCTAGAGTTTGGTTTAGGAGATTTTCCAGAGTTACGAAAGCTTCAGGCTACAAAAACAAAGCCAAGGTGATCATACTCTCTTCATTAAGCATTCAGCAAGAGGGAGAGTGACAGCACTTCTAGTGTACATCGATGATATTATTGTCACAGGTGACGATAATAAGGAGAAATAGCAGCTAAAGTAGTGTTTGATTAAAGAGTTTGAAATAAAAGAGCTAGGAAGACTCAAATACTTTCTTGGCATTGAAGTCTCTTACTCTAGACAAGGAATTTTTGTCTCACAACAGAAGTATGTGACTGATCTCTTGAATGAAACTGGAAAACTTGGTTGTAAACCAGTAGCTACACCTATTGAGCCTAATAAAAGGCTTAGGGATGCAAAGGAAGAACCTGCTGTAGATCGAGAAATGTATCAAAAATTGGTCGGGAAACTCATCTATTTGGCTCATACTAGACCTGATATTGCCTATTCAGTAAGTGTGATTAGTCAATTTATGCATGACCCAAGAGAATCACACTTAAAAGCCGTCCATCGAGTGCTACATTATTTAAAAGGAAGTCCCGGAAAAGGAGTCTTATTTAGAAGAAATCAAAAACTGGTGCTGCAAACTTATACCGATGCTGACTATGCAAGATCCATGGTGGAGAGAAGGTCAACATCTGGTTATTGCACATTTCTTGGCAAAAATTTAGTGACTTGGCGGAGTAAAAAACATAATGTAGTTGCAAGATCAAGTGCTAAATCAAAATTTCGAGCAATGGCCCAAGGAATATGTGAGCAATTATGGCTTAAAATCATCCTAGAAGACTTGAAAATCAAGTGGGAGGGTCCTATGGAGCTGTATTGTGACAATAAATTAGCAATTAATATTGCTCATAATCCCGTACATCATGATAAGATGAAGCATATTGAAATTGACCTGTCGCGACCAAATTTTCGGGTGCGCCACCTAAAACTAGGTTGATGGACTACTAAGCCTTTAAGCTTAGCTCGGGCTCTCCCAAGCCCATACCAAATCGCGACTTAAGGATTTAACATGCAAAAGATCATTATCTAGGAGTCGCCACTAATCAGTTTAGGGTAGGTCGATTAGACACCTAAGTAAAACAACGGGAGATTTACTTTACTCCTACGAACCAGAGATTATGGGTACGGGGACTTGGTTACACTAGATTTCTCTAATGCCCTTTCGGTACCATTCTTTAGAAAAAATGTTTGGCAAGCAGCTTGAATTGATTTTAAATTTATTTCTCTAACATGTGAGGTGATCATGCGGGTGCGCAATCCATCAATTTAACACCCAAGAAAGCAATGAATAAATTACAAACTTACCTCAAAGCAACGAAAGCATCTGCGTTGTTAGATCAAAACTCATATCAACAATCCTAGATATGATTTCTAATTAACAAGCAATCACTCAATCTTTTTTGTTTTCATTTATTCAATGAGAATCATGCGATGCAATGTTATTAATCTAACATGAGTTGATATGACATGGTAACATGACCTAAACTATATGACATGAGTAAAGGTAATTTCTAAAGAAATGCAATAATTAAATATGCAATCTAAATTAATCAAATAACCTAACTCTAATGACAGGCAACTTCTAATTAAATGAACCTAATAATAATCACTAAATGACATGCACTTCATGAACCTAATTCTATATGACGTGCACATGAATTTTCTATTCTAGAAAAAATGCAACATATTCTAGAAATTGAAACTAATTTATCCTAAAACAAATTTGTATGAAATTCGAAATTAAGGAAAATGCAAAATATAATAATCTAGATTAAGATTCTATCTAGTTTATATTAAGGATCGGGTCAGACTAAATCCTAATTTAAACTAAGATATTATCTTAACCTAACAAGTTCTATCCTAAGATGCAAAAATAAATCTAAACTTAAAATAAAAAACTTAATTTATTCTAAAATGCCATGACGTGCAAATAATGCATTAATTCCTAATTTTTATGAAATTCGAAATTAAAATTAAACATGCAATTCAGATAATAAAAGAAAAACTAACAATCCTAAATGAATGCACTTTTTCTTTTTCTTTTTCATGATTCAAAATAAAATCCCTATCTAATCATGCAAGATAATAATAAAAAAAAACATAATCCTAAATCAAACTTTTTTTGGATTTTTCCTTTTACGAAAATAAAATTGACTCAAACACCACGACATCAAATCAAACAAGATAAGATTGATATCCGA
Source organism: Eucalyptus pauciflora (assembly GCA_007663325.1). Lineage (NCBI taxonomy): Eukaryota > Viridiplantae > Streptophyta > Magnoliopsida > Myrtales > Myrtaceae > Eucalyptus > Eucalyptus pauciflora. Next base: position 2,735,756 of record VMYD01000353.1, read on the forward strand.
AAATTGGCGAACCATATCTCGCGCATGAGATCGGGTTGACCAATTTTAAAACTAAATCGCGAATCGAATCTCGGGCATGAGATCGGATTGTCGATTTTTGCAAGAAATTGCGAGTCGGATTTCGGGCGCGAAAATCGGACTGTCAATCCTTAATTTGAGGGGCACATTCATGTTGGAATCTCAACCATTCATTCAAGAATAATTCCAAAAACACAAAGTAAATAAATGAAAATATCATTAAAAAAATAAGGTAAATAAGAAAAGAACAACTACCTAATTGATTTTCCTAAAACCCAATCGAGATGGAATATGGTTGAGATTCGGGGCAGCACGCACTTAAGGGCGGTGGCCGTGGTGGTGGGTCACCGCGACTATTCATCGGTTCCCTACAAGATAGAAACTTTGCAAATCATGGAAGGGCGGCCTACGTTGCTCGACTCGATGAGGACCTGCCAGGAACGTCGCCGGTCTTGTGGCGTCAGAAAATCATGGAAACTTGTTGGATCTTTTAGGAATTGGCTCCGGGTCCGTGTACGCCACTGTGGGAGTTGCTGGGCGATCGTTGGAACTTCCTTGCTAGACGCGTGCTGGGGAATTACTGGAGTTGCAAGGAGCTCGCAATGGCCGAGAAAATTGCAAGCGCGACAAGGCTGGCCGCGCCAATGTGGACTGGAGAGTTGCTTTGAACACGTTGGAGCGCCTGGATTCGCTGGCAGCCGTTGAGAAAATTTTGCAGGGACAGCTGGTGCTTGTAGTGCAAGCGGCGGGCGTGTGCAGAGGGCAAGGAGAGAAAAAAAAAACTCCTCTTTTTCTATTCTCTCTTTTAGCAATACTTTTTGTCTTCTCTGCCGATCAATGGAACCTGCAAGAAGACAAACAAACCTTTTTGCTCTCTATTATGAACGTGTATTTTGGCTGCCCATTCTCAAATTGTGAAGCCCTCTCTCGCACGAAGTGATAAAAAAAAGGGTTCCTCGAAGAAAATAAAACCCATGATGAAAAGAAAGATTCCCCTTTGTGCGGCCGTATATTCAATGAGTGTGGCCCCCTCAAAACCGAACCCTACGTACACCTTTTATAGCCAAAAGAAAATGTGATCCTATCAAAATATTTCGAAATTTCCTTATATCCTCCGAATCACAAAAATCCTTATCTCCTTAATATTTTCAAAAAAATGTTATCATCTAAAGACTAAAGATAAGATTTCAACCCGATTCTTTTAAATTCGAAAAACCACCGCAATATCATATCAAATCTCGATTTAGGTAATTTTTGTCATTAAAAGAAAACGGGCTCGGGCCAATTTTGCACGTTTCATGGGCTTAGTCCGGCCCATTAATTTAAACTCAAAAACAATTAATTCGACCCATCCACCGTCCTAAAAAATGCAAAACATGTAAATTAAAAATAAACGCACCTAAAATTAATGCTATGCAAATGAATTATAAAAAATAAAATTAACCCCTAATGACTAAATTGGCCGCCAAAATTTAGGTGTCAACAACAAGCGTTTCATCAAAGAAAAGATAGAAGGGTTGATTTGCATGTCCTGCATACCTTTCGGAGATCAACTGGCTGATGTGCTAACCAAAGGACTTAATGGTGGGATCTTTCACGAAATTATCTCCAAGCTGGGAATGGAAGACATCTATTCCTCAGCTTGAGGGGGAGTGTTGAATTATCCTGATTTTTAGGAGCTGATTATTAGGAATATTCAATCCTGATTTTTTGGGTCCTAATTATTAGGAAATAACTGTAAATAATTAGTTAGGAAATGATTTATTAGTATCCCTTGATTTGTGGGATTATAATTGTATTATTCATATCTGTTTTTTCCTAGTTAGTACTTGTAGAAGTCCTATAAATAGCTTTGTAATCCTAGTATAAAAATATAGAAAATTATCACAATTCTTTTCTCTAAATTCTTCAAATACTAACATCAATTTCAAGTACAATAATGACAACTTAACACAATTTTTCAGCTGTAATCATTTATACCATTCCTTTAGCTTTTTTTCTTTTTCAGGGTATTGGCAAATTGACATAAAACAAGCTCAATGCCAAAAATATTTTACATTGTGGTCCTAGCATGTATGATTAAGCTAGCTTCCAAAAAAGGAAAAAAAAAAAAAAGCATATTACGCAGCACGACTAGAAGTACTATGCAATGTAGTGCGCACTTAATGAAAGACGTCGATACATAAGTATCCATCTCATTAAATTCATTTGCCATACTACTTCACAAATCCTTTAAGTAGAAGCTTACAGCAAATACTTCACATTAATGCCGCTAATATCATATGCAGCAAATCCTTTAAGTAATTTATGAACTTTAGCTAACTGTATAATATTATTCATGAACTTTTAAATGGTTCAATACGGTCTCTGAACGTTAACTCATTTTGCAATATCATCCCTAAATTTTTGGATTATTTGATATAGTTCATGTGCTTTTGGTATATGCCGAATTTAGTCTTTGCATTACATGAAAATGTTCAATGTTATTTATGGACTTTTATCATTTTCATAAGATTTATGGACTAAACTGAATGTATCAAAAGTTCAGTAGCCATATTGAACAAATTAAAAGTTTGGGACCGCAACACATATTAGACTAAAGTTCATGAACTATTAATATCATTATCCTAAATTAATTTAAAAGATAAATTCTACATCGTTCTTTTCTTCTCTTGATTTTTTATTTATTCAATACGAAACAATCACCGACATTTTCTTCTAGTAAAGAGTGAGCAAAAGGAACTACTTGAATCGAGAACCTCCTTGTCTAATCAAACGAGTCGATTCTAGGCAGTTTCTAGGAGCACCGATCCGATTCCCAATTCCAAATAATTAGAAGTGATGATTTTTGGCCTGATTTCCGATTCCATATGTAGAACCACCCATTGGAATTGTCCAAATCAAACTAACTATTTTTTTATTTTTTTATTTTTTTTTACCGACCAAAAGAAAAACTAACTATTTTTTTAATGTATATTCTTGAAAATCTGTCAAAGTTAGAAAAAAAAAACTAAAAACCATCAAGACTCCGAGACGATGGCGATATCTTCGGATGTTTACTGTTTAGTTATATTTTTAACGTTTTACTCTGTCTTGTTAATATGCATACATGCATGAACTCCTTTTCAAAATATTTATTTAATGAATATTAGTTTAGTAATTTAGTATTGATCAGTCAACGGAAACAAGTCTCCATTGGACTTTATATTAAGGGGCTAAATTGAAAACTACATGGTTTGCCCAATTGCAATGACCACCAAACCAAAACACGGGACCTCTTGTGCAGAGAAAATTACTCAATTGAATCCCATACGGTCCAGTAAAAAAAAAACACGGGATCGGTTTCATTGGCCCATCAGGGAATCGATCCTAGTGATCCGGTTCCCTATATTTGGGTGAAAACCAAACTGTTCAGGAACCGATTACCTCTATTCTTGGTCCTACTATTAGCAAATTTCTCGATTTCCTCCATGTCTCGAACGCCATTTGCTAGCGTTCCCGACACAGGACCTGTTTAAAGACTAACCAAGAATATAATTGGCTATTTGATCAACCAGACAATATTTTTTTAGGCCGAAACCCGATTCGATCCACGAGTTGGCGGTAGCTGCTGTACTATCGATCGGATTTTTGTACTTAATATAATCTTTGTTAACCCAACACTGCTCCTTGAGTGAACGGCATTCGTGCCAAATTGCCTCCTCCGCTCCCCCGGCTCTCGAGTTTTGATCTATCAGGAAAGCCTTAGTTTCGAGTTTCCTTTCCTTTTCTCCTTTGCTGTTTTCGTTACAGTCACCTAATGAGATATCTATGGGATATTTCAGTAGTTTTGAAATATTATAAACTACTATTTTTATAATGATTTTTTTATCGTTATCAATTTATAACGGTTTTTATCTGCTATTAATATGAAACAGTTTTGTAACGTTTTATAACAATTATGTAACGATTGCATAACGACTTTCTAATGATCATATAACGGTTTTATAACGTTTCATTTATTTCTATGTAAACTCGTCATTATCTTATAATAGCTATAAAATGGTTATTTTCTTCTTCAATCACCAATTTATTTATAACTGTTTCTTAACGGCTCTTTTTTTTCCTATATATTTCTTTTATTTGCCGAGTTATACACATGACGTTGTTCTGTTCCTTTTACTATTTAGTGTGAAGTACTGAAAAAGGTCTGTTGCATATTGGGAGGATAACTGCCGAAACCTTACGCACTGAGTTTCATACTCTAATGGGGCAAAATTATCCTTAAGGACAGTGCTTGCATGCCTTGGACATTTATTTTTATCTTCTAATGTTTTTTAATGTATTTCCATCAAATATTATTATTGTCATGTCATCTATTAATTTTCCAACAATCTTAAGGATAATTACCAGATTCCAAAATTGGATTTGCGGCTGCCATCATTGATGTTAGAATTGAACAAGAACTTGAAAATGGTTTTGAACAAGTATCACGTATTCGTGGACGATTTGTCGTGGGACATGGTTGAGCATCAATATAAAGGGTTTTTAGTCGCTTCAGTAAGGTTATTCACTGTCAGGAAAATCCTAATTATTTCATTCTATTGAGGTGGCCCCAACTGTTGTATACCTTGGGAAGAGGCCACTAGCCACTAGGAAGAGGTTCTACGAGGTGGCTTGCCTATTGAAATCGATCATGAGGGGCTAGGCTTACTTGCTGGTCGCCAAGTGGGTTGACATCATATCTACGATCACAATGCCAACGGTGTTCTGCCATATGATCAAGGTTAATGATGACTGTTGAGGCCATTTTAATTGTTGCTGAAGAGGTTGTGAATTCATGGGAAAAAATGATTCATGCATTTGAGTTTGATTTGGCCTGACCACTGGTCTTGGTAGAAGTGGTCATCATGGCTTCGATGTTTAAAATTATAGTCCTAGAGTGTGGTTTAGGTCTTGGATAGTGAATTTTGCGAAAGAACACCGTAGAAGTACTATCACCTGGAGAACCTCCCGAAGCGGAATTTTTTTATTAAGTGGCAATGTTGTGAGATATGCTTAATCTGTGGGTTAGGACAATTGGCTAGTTGCAGTGGTCTTGTCCTGCTCTGTGGTCAGCTATAAAGGCCTCCTTATGCTTTCTTCATGTGTGCTTTTCCAAGAGAATTTAAGGCCAAAAAACTTGACGTTGTACTATACTTAGGTTATTCGAAGCATATGCTTGGGCAACCTGTTTTTTACGTAATTGAACCTGGATAATTTGATTTCTGTATCTCTAGTGCCTTGGTGTTAGCGTCTATGATATACCGATGCTTTTGGTCATGGTGGGTAGATTGACTGCCCTCTTTGGTTACTAGAAAAGTAAGCATTCTTACAAGCCTATGCACAATGATGTTTACTGCAGAGATCATTAACTGCTCTTTATCGGATATTTATCAAGGACAAAAATATTCAGCCTCTTATTTATTTTATTGGCATTGTTTCATTTTTTTACATGAACATATTTTATGTTTGATAGTCAATACATTTAATATCACTTGTTATGAGATGGCGAATGTTTGTATACGATATAGGCTCTAGCCATGAGCTATTATGCTCTTCGGATAGATATTCCCATTGTTGGGGATGTCTCATTCATTGAGATTAATTTGCAATATGACAATATGACATGGAAGCCCATATGTTTCCCACTCTCTGGGATGCCTCACTATAATATAATTATGGCATTTTACATAGTGGATTTTTTACTTTATTAGAAGAATACGATAATGTTTAGTGGATCTTGAATTCACAAGAGACAAAATCCACAAATGAATAGATGTCCCCTTGGAGAGGTGTTGTAACATAAAAAGTAGTCGAATGAAATTGTGGGGAAAATGGCAGTCCTGCTAAACCAAAAATTGACTTGGTTGAAGCGGATGATTTTGATGACATAATTATTGTATTGATTTCCCAAGCCAAAAGAAGTGAAACTAGGCTCAAGTGCTGCGAAGCATTTATGTTAAAAACACAATGCTTCATCCTCCTACTCTCTAGTGAGGAAGGAGAAGAAAATATCTATCTTGGTGATTGAAGAACTACTAAAGTTCTTGGGAAGAATAAAATGTTCTCTAACTCATATTAAAATGGAGGTTGAGTAGTTGAGAAATTCCTTAGGGTATGTTCCTATGGAAATAAAACGACACCTATGTGTAGACATTGTGATTGCCAAAAGGCAATAGCCATTGCAAATAATAAAATTTAAGTGGTAAAAAGAGACACGTTCGGTTGAGACATAATGTGATAAAATAATTCCTTAAAAAAAGGAATTATATCGATCGATTATGTTAAGTCAAAAGTGATTTTGACCAATCCTCTAACTATGCATCGAGGGGAATTGGACAAGCCAATTGAAGAAATTCAACAGTGATGGTAACCCAACTCATATGATTGGCAATCTCATGAATTAGGTTTATATGGATAATAACAAAATATTTGTTGATCTAGTGCACTATTAAAAAAAAATTGTGTAATTTTTTGGTATGCATCTTAACAAATATACGTACTATCCAGGGCCACACATTGTTCAAGAATTGCTAAAATTTCCAAAAGAGAACTTCACGGCAAAGCAAGTTCAACAATTTCTTGGAATAACAGTAGTGCAAAATTACAAGGAAAAAGCGATTAAGCTAGGCGCTTAATGAAATTCCATAGCCATTATTAGTGATGTATTAAACTGCAAAATACACTTGATGAAATCACCAATATAAGTGTGAAGCCTATGAGAATTATTGGCGATAATTTCTAGAGCATAAACTAAGCACGCACATGACCTATTAGCTCAAAACCACATTGAATAGCAAAGTTTGTGGGAGCATAATGTGATTAGTGAAAATTATAATTCAAAAAAAAAATTATTAGTTCATAGAAGTTTCAAATTTCATCAATAATTTTGCGAATTATATTTCATTATTTCCAGGGCTAGTTCATAACCTAACAAGCACCAATTCTGATGCATTACTCTCTAATAACCCACAATTATTCTATCTTTTCTTTTCAAAACTTTTTGAAATGCATGGGAGATTGTTGAATATTTCTAATTTCTATAACAATTTTTTACCATTATCAAATTACAACAATTTTTGTCTGCCATTAATAATATAAAACAATTTTGCAACATTTTATAATTGTCATTTAGCAATCATGTAACAATCGGCTATATAACAATCATATAACAATTTTCTAACGTTTCATTTATTTCTACATAAACTCTTCATTATTTCGACTATACGATGATTATTTTCTTCTTCAATTACCGCTTTATTCACAACTATTTCTTAAAGACTCTTTTTCTTTTACCTATATCAATATATCAAAACTAGAATATTTATATTTCTCTTTTCCTATCCCGTTACGTACCTATCATTTCTTTGTTTGGTTATACACATAACATTATTCCGTTGCTTCTAATATTTAGTACATAAAAGAATGTCTATTGTATCTTGGGAGGATAAGTGTTGAAGCCTTATACATCGAGTTTCATACTTGGAAGGGCGAATTTATCTTAAAAACAATGCTTACACGCCTCTAACATTTATTTTTATCTTCTAATTTTTCAATGTATTTCCAATAAGTATAATTATTTTCATGTCATATAATATTTTCCAACAACATCACTGGTTACTGATTTTCCTGATGAGGGTTCCTAGGCTCAGGTTCAAACGAATGTCTCCGTTTCCGACTGAGAGTTACTAAGTAGGGTAGAATCGAAGTCCGAGCGCAAGGACTGACATGGAGACTTACGATTCCTGCATTGAACCAGATCGGAGGTGTCGATGTATTGCTAAACTCAATGAACACGTGCTTTCGCAATGTGGAATAGTACATGAACTCGGAACTAGAGGATCTGGTTCGTGATCTTTGAGACGGCAGGAGTTTGGTACGTGAAATGATCTTCTAAAGAAAGCTCGAATCTATGACAAAGCAACCCTCTTCCTCGCGCATGTATAAAGCAATCTCTTCATAATTCTCAAGTGGTAGAAGGTCGCACCATACATATTCAGTGAAAGATACGGGAGTGACGGACGCCGGAAGCTTTGCAAACGCAGCCAGTTGATGCCATATATGGAATTATCTTCTTTAGAGATTAACGAGGATGCTTCACAGGACATGGCAGGCAGGCTCGGTTAGACGTCTAGATGCCTTTCGAGGCTCTGTTCGTCCTCTTCAGGCCCAGCACGGTCAAAACGATCCCGAGGTAGTCATAGTGATATGACGACCGGAAGAGCTGCAGCTTGTGATCGTTCCAAGGCGGGAATCTGAACCAGAAGTCGACGAGGAAGCTTCTTCTCACCACTGCTTTTTGGTGGCTGAAGGTGTCGAAGGAGAACTTCCCGTGATATCTGCCCATCCCGCTCTCACCAATTCCACCGAATGGGAGAGTATCGGCTAGATACTGACATATACGCAGATCGAACGAAAAAGTCTCTTCGTTAACATTACTAAGACCTTACTGAGAAACATTAACGTAGACAACTACAAGCCACAGCAAAAGATGCTTGATTTGCTCTTTTAAAGACCGACAAAAATGCACCGGTAGCTTAGCTATTTGTAGACGTTATATAGGATTGGAGGTAAACCTGAATGATTGCATCGTTGAATACGATGCTCCCAGACGATGTCTTCGATACCATGCTCCTCCTCAGCGGCTCGTCTTTAGTGAAGACATAGATGGCTAACGGCTTAGGCCTTGAGTTTATGAACTCGATGCTGTCTTCTATCTTGTTCAGCTGTCAAAACAAAATAACGTCATACCAGATTGCACCAGCATTGGTATTCAGCTGGCCACTGATTGCTCGACGACCACTTGATTTTTGAAGAAATGGCATAAAACAAATTGATGAATTTCTTTTTCGGGTTTTACGCATCTCACGGTTACGATGGGAAGTAATGGGCCGAAGATTTCATCCATCATGATTGCCGCTTGAAGTGGAGGATCCATCAAGATCGTCGGCTCAATGAACCTGCATATGTACTTAGATAATCACTGCGCTTGAAATTGATCATCTGTAGACAAATTTTTCCCCGTACTTTTTATTTGGGGTCGAATTTTCCCTGTACTTAGATAGCATCCTTAATCACACAGTTTCTTCATTCAAAGCCTAACTGAGAGTCCGAGTTGGAGCAGGAAAGGCGATGTGGAAGAGACGGCTTACAGGCTCTCTTCATCCATTGATCCCCCGTAGACGATAGAAGATTTGACCAGAGGATCGAGTAAAAGGCTCCGCAATCTTAAGAAATGATGCTTATTCACGATTCTCGCAACACTTCGCGACTCCCTTGGATTTTCTCCAAACATCTTCTTCATCACCACCTTCATCAATTCGACCTGAATAGAACAGGAAAGAATGCAAGGAAGATAACATCAGTATCGCCAAGCAAATAAGACATCAAACACCTAAGAAGGAAATAACAGATCATCATCAGCATCATACCAAAGCGGAACTGAATTTCTTCTCCACTAGGACATAGTCCACTCCAATGCATACTTGTCCCGCTGTGAAACTAAATTTCGCCCCAAGAACTCGTTGCACAGCCACCTGATAATTAAAAGGACAAAAGGAACCGAAAGAGATAACTTGCCAGGTCATTCTGGAATCAAGAAAAGCAAAATTACCTTTCTGTCGAAAGAGCTGGAGAGAGTGTCTATCACGGCAGGGCATTTTCCACCAAGCTCCAGAGTAACGGGCGTTAGATGCTCCGCTGCTGCCGCTATGACTTTCCGTCCTATCCGGACACTCCCTACGAATTTCAGAAACCAAAAAATGCTAAACCATCCATAGGACGGCTTTCAATCAAACATGAATATTGGAGGAGAGATTCTTCAAACAAGGGTGTTTTGAACCTGTGAAGAATATTTTGTCCCATCTTTGATGCAGAAGTCGTTCTCCGATGCCAGGACCACCTTGAACGACTTTCACAGCTTTGTCGTCTAAATAATGAGGAATAGCATTGGCTAGAAGAGAGGAGCATTCCGGAGCCAACTCTGAAGGTTTCAAAACCACGGCATTGCCTGCAGCTAGCGCTCCTATGAGCGGTTCCAAGGATAGTCCTATAAGCATAAACATACGGCCAAATATCATCAGGAACCGAGACTGATCGATAACCGCAACATATCACCCAGCCGAAAATTAATCAGCCTTCATGAGTTAACCTTCCAAAAACTACTATCCTCACCGATTGGAAAGTTCCAGGATGAGATTACCAGCACTAGACCAAGAGGCTCGGGAAGAATCTTCGCACTAGTGAGTAATGCGATTCTTGGCAGTTTAGCCTATCAATCATATACAAAATCTTAAGAGAATGTTAACATGTTGTACGATCTGCAGTATAATAACAGGCATATTGGTTTGATTTTGTCGATGTAATTCAAGAGGAACCTCGGAGCCCGTCGGATTGCTAGGATTAGCTGTTCGAGACTATCATTTATCACCATATATAACTTGCGACATGTTCCGTTCTGTGAATGTTACAAGGAACGCTCTCCAAGTGCACACTCAGCATTCATCGTGAGCAAAAAAGTGCAAGCCCTCACCTTATTGCCAGACATCCATCGTTTCAAGCCGTCCAATGCATAGTTCAGAGACTTTATCAAGCTTCCTATCTGCAGATGTAACCGTAAATGAATGGTCAATCCTCAAAACGTCGGTGAACATAAGGACGCCTCTAAGGACGAACTCCATAAATGCAAAGCCACGAAGAGAAACCCTAAAAATGTCGAGGGGGCGTAGACAATTGTTTGCAAACGATACAAATAATCTCCACCAAAAAACTCAAGCTGTTAGATGCAGTGACACTACATTAGGCCCGCTAAGGTCCCGTTTCCAAGTTTTGTTCCATAAACCCAGATGATACACTAAAAAAACCTGTCACCGTTCTCGTTCGGTAATTTGTCTTGATTATAGTTGAGAATATTTCAGTTTAGGCTACTTTAAGTATCCACTTTGTCAGGTCTTTAAGTGAACACCATGTGATTACCGATAAATTTATCCCAAATTTTTACGTTGATCGAATGCTAACGCGTTCATCGTCTTCACTCATCGTCTTCACTCAAATCTTGGGTGCAAATTATCTACTGAATTTGCACTTCTCTCAATGCCTAAGCTTCGACGATTATCTTATATGTTTGGGACAAGGAGACCGTCCCACTCAACCGGCCGCCTAGCACCGAACACACGCAGCGACATACGAAAAAAAGATGATCGTATTCATGCAGGTTATTTCGGGTTTAAGTCACCTCAGGCGCTACATATTTCGGAGATCTAGTGCATAAATGAATCCCTCGTTAAGAAGGAAGTGCCGCCAATGTAATCCAGGTTCACCTCATCCCTGTAGGCCTCCGCAGGATGCTTGCCCAGGTCCTGATGGAGGGCCCTGAAGATCTCCTCCTCTCTTTCCCTGAGGAGTCGAAGCAAACCTTTGAGCTGTGACTTCCTCCAAGAGGCCTCCATCGTCCTCCCGCTCCTGTAACACTCCCTCATCTCCTCGAGCTCTCTCTCCATCTCCTCCAGGGCCTCAGTTTCCTCTTCCATGTCTCTCTCGATGAACCGAGGCATGTGGTGCTGTTCTTCTTGGCTTCTTGGAGGGTCTGTTCATATATGGAAATACTACTTACCCCTACTGACCGTCTTCAATTTCTCCATACCAAAAGGGCACGGAAAGGACAAGACGAGAAAAGAAAAAAGAAAGCAAGAAAATCCGGGTCGCATCCTGCACCATCTTCGTCCTTTACATGCATGATGTTCGTATGGGAAAAAGCAACGCGAGGAAGGGCGCCGAAGGCGGTCAGAGTAAATTCATGAAAAGGACGGCTCGGTGGCACTGTACTTTCCCCGGCCTTGGCATTCGTGTAGCTTCGTCCAACGGGCGTTGGCCCTTCCGCCCGTCGTAGTCGTCTGATCTTGATGATGGTAGGTGTAGGCGCGTATTTAAGCTGGCTCAACTTCCAATCAGATCTTAGTTCGAGAGAGAGACGAACCGCGACGTGAAAGCGAGCTGCGCTGTGAAGAACCAGTGATTTGCACTAAGTAAAAAGGTTACCAGGCATCATTTGGTCATCCTCGGAGCTTCTAACTCGGCCAAACGGGATGATGGTGGCAATCAGAGAAAATGTTAACGAAGCAATTCGACAATGCCACATCAAGATGTTTAAACAAACGGAACCCATACATGTGGTGATTGGAACAATCGGGATAGATTCTTTGTACACACAAGCAATCTTAACCTCGATACGTCGGTCCATAATCCTAATCTTCAAAGTAATATTTTCGTACCAAGTGTTTTGAACAGGAATTGTGGTCCTATTCTTAATAATAAAAGTAGTGTTTTCCTAGTGTCATGTTCCTGTCGTACTAACATTGAATGAGGACTCCATTTAATTCAAGTTTTCCCAAAGTGTTCTAGACAAGCTCTTCACTCTATCGATGCAGCACGTCGACAACTCATAATTACCATCACGTGTTAACGAAAACAAGGTAGAATTGGACCCCCCACCCTCCCCCCTCCCTTTCTCTCTTCCCTAAAAAAGCATGAATGACTGTCCATTGTCCCCTGCGATAAAATGGCCATTGTTGCACGTTCTACGTATTAGCTAAATATGAGGCCCACATCAGAGTCACGAATTACCTAATTTTTCGGACCATCTCATGTATTTAATGCAGCCGGGTCCGAAAATTAAATCCCAGGGGACCGATGTGGAAGCTGTCTTCTTCTTCTTCTCCTTCTCTCTCTTTATTAGAGATGATCTCTGCGGCCGCTCGCGTGCATGCGCACCCTGCACTATTTCCACGTTCGATATGGCCAATAATAACTTACCAAGAAAATTTCGATTTTTCAAAACACCGATTATGGAACTTACAAGACGCATTAATATGATGTGCTGAAAACTATTAATTTTCTTTGATTACAGGCTCTCGCAATGTTTTTGGACATACATTAACTATAATTACTAAGTGATCGTTATGTGAACGTAGTCAAAATGTTTTGAAAAGCAAAGCTTGTTCATGCAATGTGATTGTTAGAATCGGCGGCGCAACGGAAGCGGATCGAAATTTTGCAATTATGTCGGGAGCTATAGAAATCGACAGAAATAAAACGGGGAACAATAAAAGAATACCAGAAATTTACGTGGTTTGGTCCGAATGTCGGAACCTACGTTCACGGGGAGAGCCAGCAAAATAATCCACTATAAATCGGAGAATTACAAGATTATAATCACTCATACACTCAAGTATTTCCCAGCCCTACTTTATACCCAATACCCACAGTATTTAACAACTCAATCCAATGGACTCAACTCCGCACAAACCTCTCTGAGCTCACGCCTCTCACTCTCTCTCTCTCTCTCTCGAGCTCTTTCCTCTCATTGCTGCCTCGTCCTCATAAGCTCTCTCCTTTTATCGGTGGAAGGGAAGAAAACAAAACAAAATTGACCCATCCCGCGGTAGACGAGTTAGTTCGCGCTTTGATCCCTCATCCGGGAAGGTAGATATTCGAAACTTCTCGTTCCCATTGCGTGACTTAAGTGGGGTGCCATAAGAGGTGGGCCCCCGCGTTAGTGCCTTCGAGTTTACGTCTACAGCTACCTATTGTACTCTCGAATCATAAAAAAACAAAACAAAACAAAACAAAATTGTACTCCAGAAATGTCAACACCGTGGTGATCTTCAAAGCATGTGCCTCCATGCAGTTAATGATGGCCGGTGAGCGTAATGACCATCATGCACTGGCACGAGGAGAATAGCTTCTGCCTTCCCTCTTTCTTTGTTTATCCACAAAAAGACAAGAAGTCCACAAAAGATGACCAAGGAGAGAGAGGATTCGGCGCCTACAAGATAGGCTTCTGAAGCGGCAAGTGCTCACCAATTTCTACGGCCATGCATGCACATGGCCATGTGCATGCATTTAATGACGTAGAAAAATTCGGACGATCAACTCTTCAGAATGATTTCATGCTGTCAAATGAGAAGGGTCAGAAAAGTCAACCCATGGATCGTGGCCTTCATTTCCAACGTGAAGCTGATATCTAGGGCTGGATTCTTTCGGCTCCTATCACGGACATGCTTTCTCGTTTCGGCATGTAAATGTTTTGCGCGTATCGAGTATCATATATGAATTCAAACTCGAGACATAATTTAATAGTAACGATTGCATAAATAGTAAAGACATATGACGTAACAAGTCAATCAACAAATGTAACACGCTTGATTGATTAATCATGTCAATCATAATGCACTTGATATTTTTTATCCTCGCCATCTTTACTCTACCAAGAGAGAGTGTATGAGACAACTCTATTTTTCCATGGGCAAAACATTGGAACATTAGTCCGTGTTGATAAAACATGAAGAGTGCCGGTAACTATCAAAACCTATCGCTAACAAATTTTCTACTTATAACTTATTTAGCTTGTAATGCACCGGTAAATTACCACCATTCTATGCAAGTATCATCAGTTGTTTGGTTGTTTTAAATTGTCGTCTATTTTAATCATTTATCAATATTTATTTGTGCAGCTCATCAACTTGTTTAAGTTACTGATTCTTACAAAAAAATTACAGACTCTTATTTGAGTATACTTACCAATGTTAATTTGATTGTTTGAAAGACTCAACGTCCAATCATTTACTAACTTTTATCTGTTAAATTTAACAAAGTGTTATAGTTATTAAATTTTATTAAAAAACATTACTAACTTTTATATGAGTCCACTTACGAATAATTATTTAATTGTTTGAAATTACCAACCGTTGCAATAATATATCAATAATTTTTATTTGTTAAATATACCAACTTGTTAAAGTTATAACAAACTCTTACTAGAAATGTGCAACTCTTATTTGAGTCATTACCCTATTTGTTTAATTTTTGAACTAACCAAATGTTCAGTAGTTTACTAATAAATTATTGGTACAATTTATCAACATGTTGAAGTTAAGGATTTATCAATATAGCTCTTCTGTCCAATTTTGGCATGAATTGCTGACGTGGACGCTAGTTGTAATACAAAAAAAAGTCAACGCTGACGTGAATAGTTTTGTAATTTTTAGAAGAATTTTTCATTCTTTTCTTTTTCTTCTTTCCTTAGTTGGATTTATCGCCGGCAGGGCCCCGACAATGCCATTGTCGGCCACGGGCGAAGGTTGAAGAGGTCGCTTGGCAACCTCATTGGCCTAGAGTTTAAAAAAAAAACAATAACAATAAAATAATAAAGGGCGCGTTTGGTAACGATTCTGTTCCCGCGAACAAATTATGATCAAAAATGATTATTTTTTATTTTGTTCCTAGGAACTGATTCTGAGTAAAAGAACGTGTTTGGTAACTATATAAAATTTCTGATTTTGGAATAGAATTGTGTTTGGTACCATGTTCATTAATTCTGTTCCAAATCAATTTATTTTAATTTTTAAATAATTTTTATAATTTTTTCCTTTTTTCTTTTCTTTTTTTCTTTTTTTCCTTTTTTTATTTTCTCCTATTCTAATTCTTCTTCAGGCCGATTGCCGGTCCTCGGCGAGGTCGGCTCTCGTTGGCTCGGCCTTGCCAGACCTCGCCTTAGCCTGGCGAGCCTCCGGTGAGATCGTTGGACCGGTCGCCGGAGATCGGCGGCGACGGATGGCGGCAAGCGGCGGCGGGCGGTGGTCACGGGATGGCGGTCGATGAAGAAGAAGAAAAGAGAAGAAGAAGAGTTTTGATTCTCAATTTCATTCCTGGAATAAGAATCAACTTTTTTTTTATTCTTGATTCTCGTCCCAAACTGATTCTGGGAACAAATTTGTTCCCGAGAACAAAAATTTTACCAAACGCGATTCTCGTCTCAAACTGATTCTGGAAACAAAAAATCAGAATCTGGCACTGTTTGGATGGTTACCAAACAGACCCAAAATATACAAAAAAATTGTCCATGTTAGTGCCAGTCATGCCACGCAAGACCACCAGCATCCACGTTAGTAATTTTCAGCCAAAAATGATTGACATGACGAAATTCGAAAATCGTCAAACAATTTAAAATTAAATTGACTAAATTAAAAGTTTAGGTCTGAATTGGCTGTCGTATAATAGATTTAAGACTTTTATGGTAATTTTCTCTTATTTGAGTCCACCTATTGACGTTTGTTTCAATTATGTTGAAAATTACCAACAGCTCGTAGAATTTACGAACTTTTGTTCGTTGAAATTACCATCATGTTAAAGTGCTATTATACAAAATTAATGACCGCCTTCAAAATCATCAACAACTTCAACCATTTACCAAGATTTAATTTCGGAACTTAATCTACTAACTTTTACACAAAATCACGAACTATTGTTTAAGTTAGTTACCAACTTTCACATCAATTTTCTTTTTTGTTTGAAATTACATCAACGTTTCAAAAGTGCCAATTGTTCCAGTTATCTACTAACATTTATTTGGGAATTTACCATTGTATTAAAGTCACTAATTCTTATATGAAATTACCAACTTTCTTCATATTACCAAGTACTCCAATATACCAAGATTTATTTGCAGAGCTTAAGATGCCAACATTTATTTTAAATTATCAACTCTTATTTAAATTGGTTACTAACGTTTATTTGATAGATTTGGAATTACCACCTGCTCAATAATTTACTAATTTATATTGGCGCAGCTTACAAATAGTCATTGATTGTCAAACGATAAAATCTGCATTGGGTTAATGACTCAGATAGTAGTTGATAATTTATAAAAAGAGTTAGTAACTTAAGTTTAGCAAATAAATGTAAGAAATTATTGGAACTGTTGGTAATTTCAAGCAATCAATTAAACGAGGGTAAGTGAACTCGAAAGTTGGTAGTTCCGTCGGTAATTTTAATATATTGATAAGCTTCACAAACGAATGTTGGTAAATTATTGAAAACAGTTGGTATCTTCAAAACGATCTTTGCAACTCACTATTTTGGTACCGACCGAAAAAAAAAACAAATAAACAAAATAAACAAAAAAAAAAACTCACTATTTTGTAACTTAGTCTATGAAAAGTTGCTACACCCTCAATTTAAGGTCGGCAATTTTCCTATGAGAACTAACAACACATTGATAAGTCTAACAAGTAAATGTCGATAAATTATTGAAAGAGTTTATTATTTCAAAACAAGGACGCAAATATTGGTAAGTGAAACGATCAATTCAATCATAAACATTTCAACTATTTAAATAATTTGAAAATTTTTAACTTCAATTTAGTTCCAAATATTTTGACAATTTGTCAATATAATCTAGAATATTTTGATGATTTGCCAATTCAGTCTTCCCGGTCAATTTTGGTAGAAAATTACTGACATAGCTGTTTAGTTAGCGTTATCTTAGGGGGGCACAACCAGTGCTGACTTAAACAATTTTTTTCTATTTTATTTTCTTTCGTATTTTTTTTAATGATGACCTAGTTTTGACGAGGGTGTCATCGCCCTTGCCAACCACAGACAATGGCATTGGGCCCTTGCCTAGATTTGGGTGAGGGCAATGGTCAATTGACAACCTCGTGAGCCTAGAGTTAGCCAAAAAAAAAAAAAATAGAACAAAATTTTAAAAAAATTACAAAAACCGTTGACATTAACACTGGCTCATCACACGTCGGTGTTGACTAGACTTCACGTTAGTGATTTCCTAACAAAATTGGTTGAAATGACTAAATTGACAAGTCTAAAAAAATTTAGGACTAAATTAGCAAATTGTCAAAAAGTTTATCACTAAATCAATACAATTAAAGGTTTATATTAAATTAATAATGCATCAAAAGATTTATGATAAAATTGACACAATTTAAAGGTTTGTGACCTAATTGACTATCATGCAATAGGTTTAGCACTTTTTGGAAAATTTTCTAATTTCTAAAGAAAAGTTCAATAACCTTAACACAAGCTACGTAGGCAATTATTCATAAATTATTAAAATGATCAGTAATTTAAAAATGAAATAAAATAAATATCAGCACTTTTGTAAATAGTATCAATAATTTATCAACAAATTACAGACTAAGGCTCCGTTTGTTTTTTAGAAAATGAATGAATTTGAAAAGAATTTCCTAAAAAAGACAGTATATATTAGTCATAGAAATGAATAAATGAGAAATATTTTCATCGTTCATGAAATTGATTAGGATAATGAAAATATTTTTCATGGGCTCATTATTTCAAACAATACAAAAGATCATATCGAATCAATTATTTTTGTGAAATAAACACATCCTAAATAAATTTGCCCGTTAATATTTAATTATCAAAATTTACCAATGCTTTTCTTATTTTACTTGCACTAAGCAAGATTTTATGATTTTGACACCAGAATTTTTGTAATAGTTTGAGGGCGTGACTTAGAATGGAAAACTTAGAATTTCCCATCTCTCTCTCTCTTTCTCTCTCTTCGAAACGGACATGAGCAACGAACTTGTCGCCTAACGAACTCGCTCTGGCATCTCTGCATTGAAAGATGGTATGCATCGTTGCTCCCTTCGTCTTCCTGCATTCCACTTGCAGTTTTGCAGCTCGGATCTGAGCTATCCACGTCTTGGTTCTGCGACTTTCTAGCTTTTCCATTCGCGGTGAAGCTTCGTAAATCTCGCATTGCATTCTGCTCTTGATGGACTTTTAAGTTTTGAGTTGAATTCCGTTGGCTGTCGCAAGAGATTGAGCCGAGTGATCGCGGAAATGTGAGATCTCGAACGAGTCTGGAAGGAGGAACGAATGTTGATTCGATAGTTGTTGTGTGATCTCGTGGAACTATTGATTCTTTCGGTGAGATATTGTCGTCCTCCGGCGAGACCCGATAGCTTAAGTCCGATTCGTTGTCGAATTGCATTAGATCTGGTGCAGATTGGGCCATTTGTGTTAATGGGTTGGTCGTGATTTTGCGTAGGACCCTTAAAAATCGCATCTTTGAGGACGTTGCTCATTGGTATCTGTTTTCATATGGAATGGATTTGTTGTTGAATAATTATGGGAGATATAAGCATTTGTATTGCACGTCGTGCTTTGAGTGTAATTGCCTTGCTTCATCCTCGATTTCCAGATTCACTTCGTGCTTCTCCTAAGTAGGCAGGGTAAAGTGAGGCTGACAAAGTGGTATTCAGCTTATCCTCAGAAGGAAAGGACTAAGGTATGTACATTTCTTACGGTCCTGAGAAAATTGTGATTTTTGCGAATGGCTTTAAATGTAGATCATGTTCCCTGTTGACTTTAATATGGACAATATGACCTCAAAAGAAATACTCAAACTACGTTAAGAAAAGTATGTGGAAAATAATCTGTGCAAGGGAGGTGTTCCAGTAAAACCCTTTGCTTGTACTAGCTTCTGAGTATGTGGCGTGCATTCTCTCATCACCTCATGCGTTTGCTTTTCCTTTTCACACGAAGTGCTGGACTCAAACAAGAATTACAACAGTTGCATCACGGATATGGATAGTAAAAGTTATTCTCTTGAAGGAGTGCATGAATTTTCTTAACTGGCTGATGTATGGAGAGATGGAAAGAAAGAACACTCATAGTAGCACCACTGATAAGTTTATCAATCTTGCATTTGAGCAAAGTCTAAAACGTCTATAAAACTGGCAATTTTGTCCCATGAGATATTTGTTTTCAGTTTTTCTTCACTCTTAGAAGCGTTTGAGGTGATACCGGTCAAGTTTCATCCTGTCAAAGGGGTTTTTAAGAAAGCTCGTTAAAGTTTAAGCATGCGATTGTTTGTTGTTTTCAGCTTAGGGTGTTATGTAGTAGAAACAGGACTAGGATTTCACTTAAAAGGAGGCTAAGCAACCATGTCCAGGGGGATACTTCCGCGGCTGAGCGAAAAAGACACCATGAGAACGCAGAAATTTTATGTCTACGCCCTTAAATACAGAATTAAGAAAACGTGCTCTCTTGATGCTTGTCAGTGCGATAATTGAAAATGAGAGTCTGCTTCACTATCTTACTCTATTTTTTCTTCTAGTGCTTCCTTTAAGGTTGGTCATTCATGGTGATCTAGTTATTTGAGAGTCATCAATAGGGACTCTAGACTTGTCGATACAAAATTAAAAAAACAAAAAAGAAAGAAGGGAAACCACCAAGCCTGTCTCCCTCATTAGATAATTTGTGGACAGCACCCTTTAGTGAATAGTCATAGATATTTCCTTCACTGGATGACCTTTGACAGTTGCACCATCGATTACTAGTGGAACCATGAGCCATGCTATATCAATGCCACCTCCATTAGCTTTTTATTTGCTGTTCGGTGAGGATTTCTAGTTGCTAATGTTAGTCTCCACAGGGAGAGAATTTGTTGATATGTAATATGGGCTATTTCTTGTGCATATGGTAATTCAAATCCTCAATAGACCTATAAAATGTCACTGGAACTTCTGAACCGTGCTTAGTTTGTAACAAATCCTGCTTCATCTGATTATTGAATGTCTCCATCATGCTGCTGGTAACGTATTCCCATTCTAATATACTATTATTTCATGTACGCTTATGCTGTTAGGTTATTCGAGAGATTAGTGGTGAAGTACTTACAAGAGGACCCAAACTTTGCAACTTTGTGGAGTGGAGAGGATTCAAAGTTGTTTATAGAAGGTATGCCTACAGTTTTTGCAAAGTCTTTAGCTGTCTGTGCATTCTGTAATTCAGTAGTTGGCAATGAGTCATGCGATGGGGTTTGCTTAAGAACTGAAATATGCAGTTTGTTATGTCATTTGTTGATGTGGTTAGGTATGCCAGCCTTTACTTCTGTATGTGCATCGACCAGGACGACAATGAACTGGAGGTGCTTGAAATAATCCACCACTATGTGGAAACTTTAGATCGCTACTTTGGAAGTGTAAGCTTTTTTATCTTGAAAAATGAAGAGCAAGATTCTGGGTTTTATTATGAGTTGAAGTTGGTTTGACAGATTTTTACCTTTTTTGGTGCCCTCTTTCGTTTCCTTATTAGGTGTGCGAGCTGGACTTGATCTTCAACTTCCACAAGGTACGGACTCTAAACCTCCCTTGCTGGGATCCTCTTTTCGACCACACAAAAGACGGATAGTTTCTTCTCTCACTGGCCTTGCTCTTAGTGCATGCCTTAACTCCCCTACAGCCAATTTAGCTACCTTGCCTTCTCTCTAATGTGAATGTGATTCTGACAATGAACCTCAAACTACCAGGCTTATTACATTCTGGACGAGCTACTGCTGGCTGGCGAACTTCAGGAGTCGAGCAAGAAAACTGTTGCTCGCCTTATAGCTGGGCAGGTGCGTTCCTATCCTTTTACTCGGAGTTGGAGGTTCTGTTCGCCCCTGACTCATTCTTAATCGCAGGATGCTTTGGTGGAGACTGCCAAAGAGGAGGTTAATTCCATCAGCAACATAATTGCTCAGGCCAGCAAATGAGGGCACTGCTCCCTCTCTCAATCGACTTCCGAATCTCCAACTGTTCTCGCAACCGAGAGAAAGCTCGGAAAGAGACCGACCTGGAGGAAAATCGGTCACCTAGCATCAATTGCATATACGTCATTTGTCTTCCACATATTTTGTCACCATTCAGTGTTGTTAAATTTCATTTTTTCGTGTAGTGCTGCTACATGTATTGAGACTCTTTACATAATTAGTTTACAAAATGATGCCACTCTTATTGTGTGTTCAACGTGAAGCGAGAAATGCCCGCTGGCAGCTTGCCGTGGTGTCGTAAATTAATTTTGTAAGCCTGCCTTAAGATAACGTAGCATTACTACTGATTTAACTCATTGCTGATTTAGCTCATTGTCTTTAACAAGCAGTAGTAACATATTGTGTATCGAGGAAGAGTGAGAGATTAATCACACTCGCAAAAAATCAAGGTCATGTCGTCGGACATCTCGGGTCTTATCACATGAACAACACTCCATCAAAGCTTAACTTCATCTACTTCCCGAGCCTGATCTTGAGTTCAAATTTATCGACTCTGAGAACTCTGGGAATCAAAATCAGATGGACATCCTTCTTTTCCTCTCGAACCACACAACACTCAAAACAATTCAATTTTTCTTTCGGAAAAAGGGGCTGTAAATTTCTGGCCCGAAATAAAACAACCTTTTTTCCGCCAACAATCATCCAGATTGTTGAAAAGAGTTAAGTTGTCAATTCACACGATGTGTCCTAAATAAAACAAGACCTTGCTGGGAGAACAACACTTCCGGGTCTCGTCTGCAATAGATATTCAACGACCATCAAAAGGTCCCGTCCGCTCAGAAAACCAAAATGAACAAATCTATTGTCTAAGCAGATAACTCGCTAAAATGACATTGGAGATTAATAATCAAAGAAGTTTCCAAAAAGCAGCATTTCAAATGCTTCTTCCTTTCGACCGAAAAAAAAAATTGCTTCTTCCTAAAAGCGTTCGTGTTTATAGATAGTATTGGTCCAGAACACACAGAACCAATTTACAACGTCTCAACCACCACATATTAACACTTCCATTATGCGTGCGTATGCCCCATCTATATGGCTGCCTTGTTCTAATCATTTCTGGGCACAACCTTCACTGCCATAAAGAGAACAACCCCAACTATGAATCTGTCCGCAAGGCAGGACAAACAATGTCGTCAACAGCTGTGACTTAGTATGTAGCTTCTCTGGGTTTGACAATGCAGTTTGCTGTTGATTAAGCCTCTGAAGGAATGCTTCCAAAGATGAATCTGTTCATGTAGCAATGACCAATTTTCTATCTGGAGCAATACCGGCACCCTGTGCATTTGTTGAAGCCCTCCCTAAAAAGTCAATCAGCACCCATCCAGATCAATTCATGCTTCAAGTTTTCCTTAGAAAGAGCACTCAGTCCTCCAAGTATCATCAAATATTCCTCTACATATACTAACCTTTTTCCGTTTTCTTTCTGCTGCGCCATAGAAGCCGAATAGGGGTACCCGCAAACCCTGCATCTGATCGCAGTTGCTTCTCCATATACCTCCGATATGTCTCGGGGAAAAGTTTGGCATCATTTACAAAGAAAACAAATGTGGGCGGCCTGATAGCAGCCTGCCAACACAAAAATTCATCCCATCAAGATTTATTGAAACTGAAACCACCTTGGTTCTAAGATGATACTAAAATTCTGTTAATGAGCTTCAGCATTTATTACTATGTACCCCATGATTTGCTTAAGTAGCACCGTCAGTTTAATGACCATTAGCTAAAACATTGGAAGAGGCATGACAAATTGCTAGTTGTTACAGTAATGAACACGCTGACGGCACTAAAAAGTATATCAAGGTTGTCTAGATGATAAACACAAGACAATTCAGCTTGGCTGCCATAGAACAAACCTGAGTGCAGTAATAAACCCGCCCCCTCTTTCCTCCACGTGTCCGTGGAGGTGCTTTAAAAGCCGCTGCCTCCCGCACCACTTGATTTAGTATAGCAGTGCTAAGCCTTCTTGACCTCTCCTTTTCCACCGTGCTCGCAGCAACAATGATCCTACAACAGAAATTTGGTTTTTAATCATTCAATGAGCATGATTAATTTTTTGCCAGCAAAATTGAGCAGGATAAACTCCAAATCTTGCTTTATTACCAATTGTTTGTTTTGCCTAACGATGATACTTTCTAATTCTACAATAAACCTTCATATCGCATACTTACAATAAAATTGCAAACAGACAAAGAACATCTGATTAGATCAAAATGACATGGGATCGAACCTACTTTTCAACACTGTGACCAGCTATTGCAGTTGAATAAACAATTGGTGCCCAATCAAGACTGCGGAGCTTCTCCCTAACATCTTGTTCATAGTATGTTGCACTTTGCTGGTTTTTATTGGGTATCGTATCCCACTTATTCACAACAATAAGGCAACCTTTTCCTTCCTTTTCTATCCTCTCAGCAATCCGGTAATCCTACAATCGTAAAAAAAAAACCACAAAATGGTCATTCTGATGAATTCAACTGACTGTTAAAACAACTAAAACCTGATGCAGATTAACAAACCGAGTCAATGTAAATACTGAAATTAATCAGCCAAACAATTCATAATCACAACAGAACTTCCCAAAAACCGCGCACTGCAATAGAAACTACACTGATGTTAAGAACTCAACCTTTCCTATACCTATTGCAAGTCAAGTTTAGCAGATTATTTGGTGATGACATGCCCATGTTGGTCCACATTATGCTATGTATCCATGAAGTGCTTTCTGGACACAGCAAAGCCTAGTCATATGCAGACATGTCGAATAAAGATTAGACTGAAAAATTTCTCAGCTAGCCAGGTGGACAGTTGATGAACCAATTAACTTATCAACCAAACTAATTCTTACAATTATCCTCATCAAGAAATCCCATCATCCTCGACAGTCATGTTATAGAAGATTTCAGCTCCTTTATTCCATGAATTAAATATGAAATTAAGATAATAGAATGAACAAATTTTAAATCATTAAGATTTTGGATTCCAAAAAGCAGCCACAGAAGACTAGTGACTTTTGATTAGCCAAGAATCTGTTGCACTACATTGCCTTACATAAATCAAGCTAGAAATTTGCAGATCATGAACAAATTAACAAAGTTAATAGTTCATATAGATCTTAATGTAAGTACCTGCTCTGTGATGCAAGCCATTGCCTCAATGACAAGTGCGACTACATCAGAACGTCGGATGGCGCGAATTGCTCGGTTGACGGATAATGCCTCTGTTGTACTGCCTGATGAAGCAACAGCTGCTCTTCTTCTGATTCCAGCTGTATCAATAAGCCGGAACTTCTGAAAATGATAGTAAATTGTTGGGAGGCTGCACATGCTGTTACATCAACCAATTTTCTCAATTGGTATACTAAAGCAGGGAGAGTTTTATGATTTCACCCCTGTATTTATTAACATTGCTGTTGCCTAGCAACTCTTTGGCTCTAGTAATGAATGGAGGGGTAAAAATTATTTCCTGTAACTCTCTATTCTTAACATAAATATGGATAAGAATTTGGGATTCGTTCAGCTCTGGGAAGGGCCTTGGCAGCTGGCATGTGGACGAACGTGATCGATAATATAGATGATCTGAAAGGAAGGCCTCTCTTGATTATCTCATGGAGGCTTGCATCAAAGACCTAAGCTACAGCAGTCATCTATGAAAGGCACAAAACAGAAAATTCATGACCCATGTTTATTCATCAAGACAGTATAAAGCTGTGACAAGTAACATCAGATGTCCTCCAAGATATATGAGTGAGAGCTAGTGATTATAAGCATTGTGTAATTGGATTATTAGATTGCTTTGCTAGGAAAATGTGGTAGTAGTAGCAGGAATTAGTCACTTGGAATTTCAATCGATGAATTGCTTGGCTATCTTGAAAAGGTAGAGGAAAATAATATGAACAATTTGAAAGCATGTGAAGCCGCGGAAGTAGCTAAACTCTTTTGAGTCAAATAGTCAGGGATAGAAATATCTCAATGTGATTCTCAGGGAAAAATCCGACATTCAAAATGAGCAGATGCAAAGAACCAAGAAACAAACTCACACTCTGGTTGGAAAGAAAAACCTTAATAAATTATAACTAGACTTCTACTCAAGGTAAACTTCCCCATCATATATGTTTGCGAGGAGGGGAGGAGAAAATTAGGGTAGCATATACAATAATTTGAAACATCCCCTCTTCTCCTCAAAAAAATTTCCAAATTTTCCCCATTTTCCACCTAAACTTTCATTCCACCCCTTTCCCCTCATTTCCAAACATAGCATGAGTCCATGAATGCTCTGTCAGACATCCATTCAAATGATCAAGGAACTACATGTGTGGTGATTGCTGAAGCAACTTATTCAATTTTATTGCCCATAAGGATGCACAAAGTTACTCACCAATAGACAAAAAATAATCAAGCAATCACAATGCTTGACATACAGATGTGCAATATACAGAGATCATACCTGGCCATCTGCTCCCACAAATTCAGTATCAATTGCATCGCGGGTGGTTCCACTGATTGGGCTAACAATTGTTCTGTCCTCTCCAACCAATGCATTCAAAATGCTACTTTTACCCACATTAGGGCGGCCAACAATAGCAATTGCCGGAACATAACTTTCTTCTTCTTCAAAATTCACGTGGCCCTATTTATTTAGACGTAAATTCCACAATGATGTCAGAACAAATTATATCTGAATGCACAGATCTTTAGTCTCTGTATATCTCCTGACATTGATCACCTGATGAACTCATAAGTCAATTAGGAATATGAAACTGCACAGTTTTGAAAGCCTACAGTAGCATGAGCATAGCTTTCCATAAACTCCTCTCATCCAAGTGTAAGATATTGATGAAGACCTAAGGTATCGCTTTTGATTTTTCAATCATTGACAAAGTATAGAGATTTACAAGAAATAAATCTGGCCTCAGCAAAACTCCATCATGTTCTAAAGAAAGGAGTTCATTGTCAAAGTTTGACAGATCTGAAATGCCGATCACAAGACTTTATGGAACAAAACAGCATGAATGGACCACCTATAGGATACAAACCTCAATCTTTTTCAGTCCTGAGCAAACAAGATCAAGAAGATCCCCTGTTCCAGTCCCAGATATAGCAGAAATAGGAAGTGGCGATAACCTGAGAGAGGAAACAAAAGTACATCAGTAAACTGCCCAGAGAAAATGAGGACACATTATTATCGTACCAATAATAGGATTCAACGTCACAGAGAAAGACAAATGGAAGATAGCAGAAAAGCTTCTAGTTTTCGCAGGAATATATGCAGAGCACCCTCTAGTGCACAACTCATATCACCAATCACAAGCCCAAATGTAATGTGTTGATCTTGTTGCTTTAGTCTAGAAGAAAAGACTTCTTATAACATGCACATACAACTTCAGGAGAAAGAGACAATGATAATGATAAAGAGAGATAATTATACAAACTTAAGCAAAAGGAATTTTGGTACTTGCTGATCCGTCCAACATCTATTTGTTCACTTAATTCCAGACAATTCACCTGCTACTTAAATGAAGCAGCTTTGCTACAAACTGAAGACTACAGCTGACAACGACAACAGTCTATTGCAAATGGCATTTGTTTGGTTTCCTCAACGACTAGGTTGTTGCCTCCAACTGGATGCATCTGCTAGAGCTTTGCATCGTTTGCACGCTTTTCAAGCATTACACCTAGCAATTCAGTGATTATCAGTGAACGGAGATTCTGATGCAACTTCATTGGTGCTCTTACAGTTATTAGCTTTTCGGCAGCTTGAATTTTTATCTGTGGTCTCCAATTAGAGTTTAATTTCTCTAAAAATGAAACTCCTCCACCCCCTCCTTCCCTCTTCAGGAGTTTGTACACAACTACAAGTATATCTTCTCTTGATATATTGTGAGTCAACATCTTAAACAGAGTCGACGTACGAGGCATCAAGAAAGTTCTTCCCCTGAACAAAAACATTTTCATGAAAAAAGACAGAGTTAACCAAACCTAGCAAGGACCCTGAAACTGAACATCGATTTCTGTGCAACCAAACTCAATACCTTAACCACTTTATTCTGGTAAGATGTTTGTATTGTGCAGGAACAGGAAGAGACATCAGTGAATGAAAATTGAGAAAGATGATAAGATAGACAGGATTGGCCAAAATATAACATTTTCCTTTACTGAACAATGCAAAATCCATTTACTAAATACAAACATTTGCTACATGGCCGAGAATTTTAGTTTGAGAGAACATGAACTTACCCCAATGACCAAAATTCAGATGCCTGCAATATTCCTCTACGAGGCGATTCACATTTGTTTACTGCAAGTATGATGTACTTATCAGAGTAGTTCTTTCTCAGCCAGTCAGCTATCTCCACATCGGCTGCTGTTAGACCTGCCTGTCCAGCTTTTAAGATATCAGAATTGCATCAACAGCATTTTTACCTCACATGTGGAACAAGGTGGGTAAAATATCAAAAATTAGGAATTCTCTTGCTAATTATTCGTAAAGAAGAAACTTACTAAATTTGATGAAAATAACTGAGTTTATGAGTTAGGACATTGACCCTCATGTTGATGATATAGTCATTAGTCGGATCTTGAGAAATCACAAGCCAACTGATTGGATATCAAAGGACACTTCTGCATCTATTCTTACTACACTGTGATCTCCTTAATAGGAATGCCAAAAGGCTAAATTCACTCTTCATTTATTACTGTTTTTCACCGCATAGCATCATACTGATCTCAATTAAAAAAGTTTCTCTGGTTTTTATAATGACAAGTGTATATATTTGCTTTGACTGGCTTCAGACCAAGGACCACATGATCAAGTAAGGTGCTGTAATATTCACAACCACCAACAGAGCTGCATGCATTTATTAACAAACTTGAATGGATGTAAGGGCACCAAGTAATCTTACAATATTATGTTTCACACAAGTATCATGTTTAATCTTGAGAGCAAAGAGGTTCTGCATGAAACAAAGCTAGAAAAGTGACTTTGAATTTCGAACTTTTTATTTCTATTTGTCATTTGCTGAAGATGAGGATATAGCAGATCTTGGGTATGTTTGGAACACCAATAGTCATAAAACGAAAGGAAAAAAAAAACTTGAAGTACTATAGTACACTTTGATGTGGAAGTGTAACAATGCCTATCATCTTAGTAACAAAGCAACTCCGTGTCCAATATTTAAAGAAAAATTTCCTTGATTATCTCCTCTTACAATACTACAACCCTATTCAGATTGGGTTCTCGAATTTTCTGAACAAATCAGCCTGTGTTGGAAGTTCAGTTTTGAATTTGAATTTTGATTATATTGGAGTGAACTAAGTCTACTTTTACTTATTCATGGTTGGCTGCATGTATTGGCTTTCATTCTAAAATACACTGCCCTTGACCAGACCAATAAAGTCATAAAATACATAGAGTTATATTCTCATGATCAGTTCAAACTTCATCAAATGATAATATATTCATGAACACAGGAACTAGCTAGCTTCCACTGGGACGCGAGTTTAGAGAAGGACAACTTGGTGACTGGAAGAATGTTATCAAATTTGCAAATTTTAGAGCAAATTTAATCAAATTTGTTCCAGATGGCCCTCTCAGGTAATAAAATACCTCCCAAATAAGCTATCCACATATGATATTTTGCATGAAGAGGGCAAAAATAGGTTTTTTAGCTGAAAGAGCATAAGCTGAAAAGATCAGCGTGATAGGTAAAAGATTATATTAGAAAAGGGCCTTCCAAAACGTGCCCTCAAATTAGAGGAGACAAGAAACAAATAGCATCTAAAGAAGCTGAAAAACTCAAGCAGCACCTGGCCATCAACAAGGAATATGATGACACTTGACTCCTCCACAGCGGCAATAGCTTGTTTCTCAATCATGGTAGGCATCCTGGCAACAGCAGCCTCCCTTGAGGCAAGTGATATCCCATCCATGCCTATGGTGGTGGTAATTGCTAAGTCTTCCATAACATCAGCCTGTGATTTTGATATTGTGAGAACTCCGCCAGTATCCACAACCATAAAATCAACGTCTCCCCAAAAGGATCTTCCATACAAGCGATCTCTAGTGACCCCAGGTTCATCCACGACAATTGCCTTATTCCCCTGTCGCATAAATAATCAACGACTATACTCGTCAAAGCACAAAAAATAAAGAAATGTAATCAGAAAGTCAAAAGCTTAAAGGCAATCCCAACTCACCCCGACAAGGCGATTGAAGAGTGCTGATTTACCCACATTAGGCCTTCCAACAATTGCCACCCTTGGAAGAAGATGATCAGGGATCTGCAGTTTGAACTTGCAAATTATAATTTCAACTGCATGTAAACTCACAAATGCACATAGTAAAACATGTCTGTAAAACTGAATAAGAATCGACCTCAAGCCTAATGATATGGGCATGGCTGATGGATATTTGAAAACATGTCTCACGAGCCTCAAACAATGGAACCAGCACAGACATATTACAATCGATTGTTATTCTTCCTACAATGATCAACATTTTCCTCCTCTTAAAAAGAACACACACGAGAAAGAGTTTAATGCTTATCAGCACTATCCAGCATTTTCTCATCATAAATTATATTCTTTATTTGACCACAAGATTATATGATCGGCACATTTATAAAGGAATAAAGCATAAATCAGGTCATTCCAAAAAGGGATTCATTAAATAGTATGAAATTTTAACCCGCTGCTTTGTCACTTGGAGGACACACTTAGAAGGGGAATTGCAACATATATTAAAGTCAGAAAACAAAATTGGGTTACCAAGTATTGTGTCAAGCAATTGCTGGTTCTTCAACATAGCCTATTTGTTTAAAGGGCCACTCACAGTCTCCCACATCACTTAGTAAACCAATTTTGTAAGACAATCATAGGAAGTCTGTCATTGCTCAATGAAGTTTTATCACTCTTAACTCCAGGATCGTTCTTCACAAATAAAAAGGTTTGCACTAAATGTCCGTATCTATTTCTGCAATGCACAAATGTCAGTATCTCCTGAACTTCGGCTTCATCATCCACGATTAGCATAAGTAACTTTGCTGATATATAGCCAAAAATAAATAAATAAATAAATCACGTTTCATACCAATGCAACAACTTATCAACTACAGAGGAAATAACTCCTGCCAATTTTCAAAGGTATGTGCTCAGTGTCGGGATTCGATCGAATAGTAGATTACAGAGAGAGACAGAGAGACAGAGAGAGTCTTACAACATTTTTTATAGCCCGTTTACCCCTTTTCTGCTTTCCAGTAGCTTCTTTTTGCTCATTCCCCTCGTCTTCTGCTAATGAGAAATAATTTTTCAAAATCAGACGATGTCGCAAGGCACTTGTTAAGCACAATAAATAACTTCATCTCAAGTTGCAGAGAACCCCAGACATCCTCCCCTCGTCCGTCGGAGTTCTCAATGCCACTCGGCACACGCATTAAGCAAGTCACAATCTCGACATTTCCAAGCTCAGCACAAACTCAAAGGAAACCAGAGCCTCACCACAAGACCTCCCGCACGGAGCCTGAAGACATCTACGAACGAACGAGAGCCAAAAAAAAAACGAAGGAAATAACCGTAACGAAAAGCAAGCAAAGACGCACCGCTTCGCAGCTCGCGCGACAGAGAACGCGAGTACTCCACGACCGCCTCCCTGGCTTCCCGCTCGAGAGCCTCGACATCGACCGAACCAGCCTCTTCGCCGTCGTCGTCCTCCTCCTCCTCCTCTTCGTCTCCTCCGCCTCCAATCTCGACGCCGGAGAACTCGTCGCCGACGCAGCGGCGGCGCGAGCTCGGCAGAGCGGAGCGGATCAAAGCGCTTCCCCGCCGATTGGCGGCGGCGGCGGCGGCGGCGGCGGCGAGACGAGAGGGAGAGGCCGCGTGGAGGAGGGGAGAGCGAGGAGGCCGGGAGACGGAGGCCTTGGGGAGAGAGCAGGCGCTGAAGAGGAAGAGCTCGAGAGGTGCTGACATCGCTGAGCGAGCGCGGGGTGGAGGGGGAAGGGGGGTTTTGGCCGTTGCTTCGCGAGATGAGATGAGACCCGGGGGGTTTATCCTCTTTTTTTCCTCTCTTTTTTTCCTTTTTATTGGTCGCTTTTTTTGGTTTTTCTGATAAACTTGTGTTTTCTCACCTTTTTCTTTTTATCCCTTCCAGTTTGCTCCTTATGTTTTAAGAAGGAAAATTGAGGTGTTTTTTAAGTTGGTTTTACTTTTTATTTTTAAAAATTTTAATAGAATTCCTTTGAAGTTTAATAAAAAGTCATAAAAAATGATAAATTATGTTCACTCTAATACAATTATCTGAACTTTTTTTTTGTAATAGGGAAAACTCCAAACCATCAACATTGCAATACATTTATCTTATCTTAAACTTTTCTTATGACATAAAAAAATTCAAATTTTGTGCCTTATCACACATTCATTATTCATCAATGTTCCATTTGATGATTTTTCAACCAAATTAACTTGTTTTCATTTAACTTAAGTCACGTAAACACCATATCAATTGTCAACACCAATTGCCTTCTTTCGTCCATCTTGGTAGAGTTTTAACAATGCTCGCTAACGAAATATTTACAAAGGGAAAATGCGTTATACAAGTACAAATTTAAAAATTTTGGCATCACAAAGAAATGTATAGGGTAAATGTATCATGATGGCTATATTTTGAAAATTTTAGTGGTTTTTTCTCTCTAAATTTTGAGGCTTTAGATTTTTAAGAAAAAACCCTTTTCAACTGTACGTCTCTAGTGTTCTTGGTGATTTGGTCTAACTTTTGGAGCGAACGTGACGCGCGACAAATTACAGAAAAGGGAGTGACTCGGGCGCCGACAGAGGCTTTACTCGCATTCCGGCCTCAACCCGCCCCTCGATGCGCAAAATAACGCCAGATTCCTCCTCAAATCGGCCCGTGCCCGGGGGGGCCGAGCCCGAGCCCACGACGGAAGTCCATGAAACGGCGTCGGGTCAAGAAATCACCTCGAAGGCCCGCCTGGCCTTCCTGGGCCACATCGCCCGCGGACGAGGGAGAGACGGAGGAGCAGAGCCTTGCGCGAAGACGTCCGAGACGCGACGGCACCGAGACCAGGCCTCGAGGGGCGTCGCCGGGAAGGCGCGGTGATCGCGAGAAGATGGGCGGTGGCGGCGGAGCATCATCCGGTCGCCGAAGTGCGTTCAGGAGGCGGGGTTGGAAGGGATCGGATGAAGCGGGCGTGGATTTGGTTTCGGTCGAGTCGACTCCGAGTTAAGCCCGTCGGAGGAGGCAACGACGGAGTGATGAGTTAGAAGGTACATCTCGAATTAAGTAGAAGAAGCAGCAGCAGCAAAAAAGGTAACGAAAAAGAGGGAGAGCGTCGCCTGAGAGATTCGAACTCTCGCGGGGAAACCCCATGTACTTAGCAGGCACACGCCTTAACCACTCGGCCAAAGCGACACTTTGCGACACTTTGGCCAAGGGAATCAATTTATATTTTTTATTTCTAAAATCCCTTTCGTTCCGTGCCGACATAGTTACGGGAAATTCTGAATGTTATTGTTCGTGCCTTCTCGAAACCTGAATGATATTTTTAGATTTTATTTAAAAAAAAAAAAATCGAAAACATTAGCTTTTGCAAGTGAGAAGGTACATTGATGGAGTTGTTTTGACCCCAAAGGTAAAGCAAGGCTGGTAAAGCGATTAATAAATGTTTGGGTCCCTATTCCTTTTCAGCTCGAAAAGGCATAGGAATCATCCGGTCAATTCGATCCCTATGGCCATGCTCTATTCCTAACAACCAACGAGGCCTTTAGTTCCCATCCGGTTTTACTTTAAAAAATCAAACCAACCGAATCGATTCGACGCGAAACTAGCTTTTAGAACAAGTTTAAGTAAGGGCCTTTTCAGAACCTTTATTTCTTTTCCCACGTAATATGACCTTTAATCAACACATGGAGTACATCGACCAAAAAAATACATAAGGAAATTCTAAATTACCTTTTCAACTGGATTTCAAAATACCGTGCCATGTCATATTTCGATTTCTACGTAGAGTTCTTCTACCCTCATTCATTGCTAGACTTTAGTCAACTCTGCCAAGCCAGCTTTGCAAGTTGTGCGCATCTTGATCTATTAATATACTAGAATATCAATTTGCTTGCTTTTCAATCGATCATCCGTGGCAAATGACTTGGTTCCAATTCATTTCCCTTTCACTCAATTTACATGTAATCCCCCTTTTTATATGGAAAAAAAAGTCACAAAAAACTCCTAATTATACCTATATTACATGTTTGTCCTGAACTTTTTTGTAACATAAAAAAACCTCAAATTATACCCATTATAACATATTTACTGTAAACTTATTCCAAACTTATATATATGATTAGTTGACTTTTCAACCAAACACAATGCTATTTTTATTTTACATAAACCACATGAGCGTCATGTCAATAACATTTGATTTTTGACATTTATGCTGGCAGATTTTTAACAGTGCTCATTAACAAAACATTGACGGATGATAAATATATCACATATGTGTAAATTTTGATTTTTTTAATTATTAGAGAAAAGTTCAATGTAAATGTACTATGTTGAGTACAATTTGGGTTTTTTTTTTTGTCGCTTTTTCCCTCAATTTCTGCTTGCTAGCTTCTTACGAGAAAATATTGGGTAGGTTTTACTGTCCACGTAGGCGAAATGTAAGACCATAGAGAAGTCGACATGTGGCAAATTTGGGCCCACCTGTCAGGCTCCACTTCTCCGTTAACGCTCCGTCTCTCTCCCCTTTACTCTCTCTCCTCCCCTCCGTTTCTGTCGACAACTCTCTCTCCCTCTTCTCTCTCTACTTCTCTTTTTTTCTGCCTGCGACGCTCTCTCTCCCTCTTCTCTCTTTTCTCCAACTGCCACCACCGTCACCGACTCTCCTCCTCCTTCCGTAATAGACACGCTCCAAGCGTCGCCGCCGCCGGACTCTTCATCGTCCTCAGGCAAGACGATCGTCAAGGCGGTGGCGGCCACTGTGGCCAACTCGCTGGTCGTCGCCACGCTGTTCTTCTTCGCAATCCAAAGGCGGAGACGCCGAGAGGGTCCGGACCATGGACAGGCGGAAGCGGGAGGCTTCACGCCGATGCCTCGCAGGGACTTTGCGCGGTTCGGAGGGCATATGATCAAGGGGCTCACAAGCACGCCGACGCTCATACATGGCTGTCACGGCCTGTGCGGGGGGGGGAATGCAAGGACTTGCTCGAGAAGATCAGACCCATCTCCCAAATGGTCTCTGGGACGACAACCGAACGGGCAGACGGACAAGGATAGATGAAATGAAAAATAAAAACCCAAAGTTTCTTGAAGAATTTCAGCAGGCGGGGTTGGACGCGGAACTGGGAGGAGGAAATGAGCAAATGGGTTTTGTAAACGGACGCGTAGACGTATCGGGTTGGCTTCGGTTTCCTTATTTAATGTGATTTCATCACGTGGGTCGTCCTCGCCTGTTCCTGGGTATTGTTTTTTCCCGTCCACCATGGACGACACTCGCAGCCAGCCATGGACAACACTCACTCGACCTCAAACTCGGAGCTTTGGTTAGCGCTCGAGTTTCGAGCTCGGCCTCAAGCCATCTCGCCGCCGGACCTCGACCTGAAGCGGCCATGAGCAGACTCGAGCTCAAGCCATGGCAGACGCAAGAGAAAGAAAATAGAAGTGGAGAGAGAAGAGGGGGAGCCGAGGGAGTTTTGCGCAGAAACGGAGGGGAGGAGAGAGAGTAAAGGAGAGAGACGAAGTTAAGGGAGAGAGTGGGGCTGACAGGTGGGCCTAAATTTTGCCACGTGTCGACTTCTCTATGGTCTTACATTTCACCTACGTAGACAGTAAAACCTACCCAATATTTTCTCAGCTTCTTACAAAGGTTGTTGGGACCGATGAGACACGTCGCTCTACAACTAACCAATCCGACTCTTGATCTTAAACCCCCGCCCAGGAAGAGTCACAATTCAGCACGGAATCTCCGTGGGCCCACGGCCGCCCAACGAGATTTCAACTTCCAGCAGCTCTCCCGCTCACACCAACCCCATGCCCATTCTCGTCATTTCCCCTCCAGCCCCGGACAACGTTTGGTCCTGAAACTCCCGGCGCTCCGACGCTCGTTGCCACGTCAGCACTCACGGGGGAGCCCCGCGTCGGCAAGTCGCAGCTCTCTGATTGGTCCTCCCAATCGCCCTTTTTTTTTATCCGACGTCATCCGCTCTCTGATTGGTCCTCCAGTCCAGTCCCGCGCCTCTCCCCACTAGGAACTCGCCACGTGGACAGGCCAGCCTTTTTTCCCGCGGGCGCACGAAACAAAAAATATTGTGAACGTCCGCCTTGAGTCTGCTGGACATGGTGTGCTCCGGTCTGAAAATTTGTCCGAATAAATAATTTCGCGTTTGAATTTGAAAACTCTTGCATGAAATCGGCTTATTTCTCCCTATTTCTTAAAAAAATTAAATAATTTGAGAATATTTTCTAGGGAAAAAGCCACAAAAAAATCCAAAACTTTGTCCAAAGCGACAAATTTACCCCAAACTTTTTTTTTGTGACATGAAAAACCCAAAACTTTGCAAATTGTGACACATTTACTCTATTAATGGCATTTTTGTCTTGTTTTTTCTATTTTTAATTTTTATTTTATTTTTAATTTTTATTTCTTCTCTCTTCCCTCCACCGGCCAAGGTGGAGCCCTTGCCCAACGCCGGCGAGGGCGGCCCTCGTCGGACGTCCGCGGAGGGAAGAAAAAACAAATAAAAAATAAAATAAGGAAAAAAAAAGTAAAAAAAAAAATAAAAAGACCAAAATGCTCCTATGATTTGAGGTAAATGTGTCATACAAATGAAAGTTCATGATTTTTTGTATCACAAATAAAAGTTTATGGTAAATGTGTCACAGTTAGCAAACTTCAAGGTTTTTTATGTCACAAAAAAATTTTTTTGGTAAATTTGTTACTTTTGGCAAAGTTTTGGGTTTTTTGTGGTTTTTTCCCTATTTTCTAAATGTATTGTTTTTGTTTATAAAAAAGAGTTAACAAGAAAATATTATAAAATGAAAAATACATAAGTTCCATGTGTTAATAATGAAAGTACTTTTGTTTGTTCACTTTTGCCAAAGGTAAAAGTGGTTACAAATTATGGTTCACATCGAAAAGAACCTCAAATCAAAATTTGTGTCAAGATATGCATGCACCGCATTTAACTTTCGTTAGCTTCAGGCGAATTTTAGCATCAAATAACCAAGTTGGAACAACGCGTAATAATAAGTTGGATGACATGAGAAATCCACGTGAAAATTCATAATCCTCTCCTTTTGTAGTATTTCTTTTTTTCATCCTTTTTAACAACACGATTCTTTTATTCTTTTTTTACATTTAATCAGAACTCTCGAGTCTTAATACTTATCGATCTTCTTCTTGTTCTCGTCTAGACCAATCTTTGTTGTGTATTTGGTTACCTTGCTCAATTCCATTCATTCTTTCACTCACTTACTCATGTGGACTCGTTACAACAATCATTTCTACCCTTTGTTTAATTTCCATATACATGCTAAGCACTCCCTTTTCATTTCGTTCGTGGACTTCCCACCAAGCATTAACTTCTCGTTTCAGTTAGCCCTCATTTGAAAAATCCATGAAAAACAAAGAAGTTAAATCGACGAACAAACTACTTGGGATTTTTTCGAATTTGACAAACGAGACAAAATGATAAACTCTCATAGAAAAACTACTTGGGATCTTTTGAAACAAGTTGAATGAGTTCGACAAACAAACCAAGAAAAGAAAACCAGAGATGAGAAAATTACCATATATAAACAAGTATGCTCGACAAAGAAGAGTGTGTTTGAACGAGTCATGAAAAGGTAAAATAAAGTGCTATAAGGAGAGCGAATGAGCCTAATTGTTTTTGAACGAGGGCTAGTCGAAGCAATAAAGAAGAAGAAGAGGAACTAAGTATCGAGGTTGGAGTGTCTCGAGTAAAAAAAAAAAAGTAATAAAAAGATGGAGAATTATGAATTTTTACCTGAATTTATCATATAATTCGAGTTATTGTTACGTGTCATTATAATCCAGTAATTTAATGGTAAAATTTGAAGAAAGTTAACAGAGAGTAAAAATAATATATATATACATATATGTATATATATATATATATTAATTTTAGATGTTTCGCGACATAAAAATAGTACAGGATAAAGGTAATAAAAATGCAAAATCGGGGAGTTTTCTTGTTATTACCCCTATAATTTAAAATCGAAAGAGTCGTCGTGTCGTCACATGGCGCACGCGTCGCCCAAAAGACCTTTGTAGCCCCCGCACGGACTCCTCCCCCATTTTTTCGGGTTCGGAATACCCGCACAGAGTTCGAATAACGCCAATTCTGATCCCCTTCGCGGCTGCGGACATTTCAACGCCCCGCCAGACGGAATTTCCAAAGCCACAATCCCCCTCCCACGCCAAATAAACAAAAATCGAAAATCGGAAAAAAAGGTATCTTCGTCGCGGCATCTCCGCCGTCGGATCGAGAGCGCAGGACCCGCGAGTCGATCCGCCCGTCCACCCCGCGCGATGAGTTCAACTGCCCCACCTCACCGGCCAACTCCTCGACAGCTTTCCATTTCTCCTCCGATTCTCTGAGCCACATAAAACGGTGCGCAGCGACTCCGCCACTGTTCTCCGACTGCGCGCGCTAGAGAGAGAAAGAAGAGAGAGAGAGAGGCGGAGGAGGAGGAATGGCGTCCATGGCCCTCGCGTCCTCCTGCTCGCTCGGGTTCGGCGCCCACCGCCCGTCGCTGAGATCGCGCGCCCTCACGCCCGCCGCGCCGCCGCGCCCCTCCCTCCTCTCCAGATCCGCCGGCGACCGCGCGCGCCGGCTCAATTCCGCCGCCGCCGTCGCCGGCGCCGGCGCTGCCCGCCTCCTCTCTCCTCTCCGGAGCCTGGCTCCCGAATCTGGAGCTCGCCGGAGCTTGGCCGTCAAGGCGGCCGCGGCCGCGCCGGCCCCCGGGGCGGCCGTCTCGCCGCCGGCGAAGCCGCCGCAGGGCGCGGCCATGGCGCCCCTCCTCGCCTCCATCGCC
Organism: Eucalyptus pauciflora; assembly: GCA_007663325.1. Classification (NCBI taxonomy): domain Eukaryota; kingdom Viridiplantae; phylum Streptophyta; class Magnoliopsida; order Myrtales; family Myrtaceae; genus Eucalyptus; species Eucalyptus pauciflora. The sequence goes on from VMYD01000353.1 coordinate 2,774,271, forward strand.
ACCGGGGTCATCATCTGGTTCGTCCCCGTCCCGGCCGGCGTCTCGAGGAACGCCTGGCAGTTGCTCGCGATATTCCTGGCGACGATCGTGGGAATCATCACCCAGCCGCTGCCGCTGGGGGCCGTGGCGCTGATGGGGCTCGGCGCGGCCGTCCTCACCAAGACCCTGACGTTCGCCGCTGCCTTCTCCGCCTTCGGCGACCCAATCCCGTGGCTGATCGCTCTCGCCTTCTTCTTCGCTCGTGGATTCATCAAGACCGGCCTGGGAAACAGAATCGCGTACCAGTTCGTTAAGCTCTTCGGTAGCTCTTCTCTGGGTTTGGGCTACAGCTTAGTCTTCAGCGAAGCGCTTCTGGCGCCCGCCATTCCCTCGGTCTCGGCCAGAGCGGGAGGGATATTCCTCCCTCTGGTCAAATCGCTTTGCGTCGCATGTGGCTCGAACGTCGGGGACGGGACTGAGCACAAGCTCGGGTCGTGGTTGATGTTGACGTGCTTCCAGACTTCGGTGATTTCCTCGGCGATGTTTTTGACGGCAATGGCGGCGAATCCCTTGAGTGCAAACTTGACCTTCAACACCATTAAGCAGACAATTGGGTGGACTGACTGGGCGAAAGCTGCAATCGTTCCTGGTCTGCTGTCGTTGATTGTAGTGCCTCTGCTTCTGTACGTGATTTACCCGCCCACAGTGAAGAGCAGTCCAGATGCGCCGAAACTTGCGAAGGAGAGGTTGGAGAAGATGGGGCCAATGAGTAACAATGAGAAGATCATGGCAGGGACTCTTCTTCTGACGGTATGATTGTGGGACTTTTACCGCATATTCATTTATTTTTTCAGTTGGTCAGTTCGTTAGTTAATTATTGCTAAAGTAACCAAAAGTCTGATGAGCTCTCATGTGCTAGCAAAAAATCTGATCAGACAATGAATTTTCTCTTTTACCGGAGATTGAGAACAATTTTTGAACTTTTCATATTGCAGCTTTCAACAACCAGTGAAATTCTTATTTATGCTCACACCATAGTAAGGTTAATCGTTTGCGAACTATTACTGTTAGGAACTTTCATCAGGTCAAGTGCAGTTAAGTTTATCCGTCTGCTAAAATTAAACGGATGGAAAATGGCATTTTGCAGTCTTCCACAAATTGCGATTGTAGACATTCAGAGTATCTTTATCACCCAATACTATAAGAGTTTTGCATTAGCTTCAAAATTTGCTCTTTGGTATTGGATGCGAGAATTACAGCAATTACGGTAAGCTGAATTAGTATATTTCTGTCAACTGCATTTATTTGTGAAGATCGACGCCTCTAAACTATGATTTTCTGATGATCGTGATATCCACATTCAATGCTGCTGCTCACTGTTAAAGACTTGTATGAACTTGAGGAAGGGACTCTTTTATCATTGCAATAGTTATTCTCCAGATGAAGTACAATTTACCATTGTCTTGGCCTGCGTAAGCTTCACAAATATTGTGGATTTCCTCATGCATGAAGGTTCAAATTCTCAGTTGTCTTTAGGCTGTGAATTTTCAAATTTTCACTTCCGCCTAGTATTGCTAGAAGTGAAATTGTTGTCTTTACTGTTTCACAAGAAAAATACGAGATTCAAAGTTAATTGGCCCAATTATCCATCTGTCTAATCATAGTTTGAGCCCGTTTGTTACGTTGTACTATTGAGGTGCCAGATGGAAGCCTCACACCAGACTCTGGCTATCACTTCAAACATGACTTTGTTTTTTAGTCTCATCCTGTGGTGCTTCGCACTCGTGTGCTTTAAAGCTTGAAAAATCACAATTTTTTCTGTGTGGCACGTAGGAGGTTTTTAACATGCCTGCTCTGGTGATTAATATGTGTGCATATTAATATTATTTTGGATTGTCAATCATAATACAACCGGGATCATCTATGTAATGATATGTTGAGCTTTTCTGTAATAGCATATGTCAAATGGTCATTTATATTCTTTCAGCAACAAATCTACCCTAGGATACCTTTTCCATAATACAAGTTTTCTGGACGTGTACTTTCAGTGACTCATGTACTGTGTTGATTGCTGCTACAGAATGCACCAGGGTCGCCATTCAGTCTTTGACGCTTTTGCTTTCCTGTCTACTTGTCTATTTGTCATAGGTTGGGCTTTGGATCTTTGGAGGGAAGCTGAATGTTGATGCGGTCACTGCTGCCATTCTTGGATTATCTGTTCTCCTGATTACTGGAGTTGTCACTTGGAAGGAATGTTTAGGTGAAGCAGTTGCCTGGGATACCCTCACATGGTTTGCTGCACTAATAGCTATGGCTGGGTATCTCAACAAATATGGCCTCATTTCTTGGTTCAGCCAAACAGTAGTTAAGGTCTGTTCTTCCTTTCCCTTCAGAGCATCATAATTTTCCCAATTGACCGAGTTCATTCCTGGCTGTTCTTATGGGCGTGAATGCGCATATGCATTTGCTAATCCATATGAATTCTCCTCTGGTCTCATCCTTATAGTTTTCTGTTTTACTTGTGTGGGATGCTTACTTACTACAATGGGTTTACATGTGATTTTGTCTGGCTGTGTAATAATCTGCATGCATCACTTTATTTGAGAGGTTAATGGTGCATTATTAATGACCCTAGCTATAGCGCTGACTTGCAAGTTATGTAAGGGATGTTGCCTAGAATTGACATTGCAAGCATTTTGTTCGAGTTGGTACCTCCTTGACTAGTTGCGCCAATATATTAATAGTTTTATCATGAGAGCATGCCCTTGCTAAATATCTGAGATGTTTTATTTAGTAGTGCATCATGGTGCACAAGCACTTGGTGAAAGAAAATGAAAAATTTAGCAAAAAGGATAGTTCAAGATAAGCTTCAGAGCATTGCAATAAGTTTAGATTCTCTCTGGTTGGCGTCATCCTGGTTAATCATACCTTTGGTAATAAACTCCAAGTTTTTTCTTTGGAGAGAACTTATTGGCCTGAGAAGAAGGCTCAAGTAAAGTAGCCCAAGGCAGCATGAACCAGTATTTTTCCTGTAATCATAATGGATGTCTTGACGAATGTAGCCTATCCTCTGATTCTGAATGCGAGATGATAATATCTTCGAGCATATGGGGAGTAAGCTTTGCTAAGGGAGAGTTTCCGTGCTTTTGCAGTTTGTTGGTGGGCTGGGTCTTTCATGGCAGGCATCGTTTGGCATCTTGGTTCTTCTCTATTTCTACTCGCATTACTTCTTTGCCAGTGGAGCTGCTCACATTGGTGCCATGTTCACCGCCTTCTTGTCTGTTGCAAGCGCTCTGGGGACTCCACCCTTCTTTGGAGCCATGGTGCTGGCCTTCCTCTCTAACCTCATGGGCGGCCTTACCCACTATGGCATCGGGTCAGCGCCCGTCTTCTACGGTGCTAACTACGTGCCCTTGGCCCAATGGTGGGGCTACGGATTCATTATTTCTGTCGTCAACATTATTATTTGGCTCGGAGTTGGAGGCATTTGGTGGAAGTTCATTGGGTTGTGGTGAGGAAATAGTGATGAGAAGACACTCTGCTTCAAAAACGGTTAGAGATTCCTGATTCTGTTTCACCTCAAGCTGCGATTTTTTCTTTGCTGCCTCGGAGACAGGCTTGTTGATTTTGCTTCACTTGTTCCATAAATTCTTATTAATCCCATCTTTTGATGGTCTTGGTAGACCCTTTGGCGGGTTAGGTCCTACTTGAAGGCGGAAACTAGAGTTTGTAAGCGAGAATTTTTGACATATTGAAAGGAGAAATTTTTTTCCCCATGGCATGATAGCTGCCCATGATAATACTGGAATGACTCTTTGATTTCACTTTCTATTGATTTACACAATTCTCTCTTCCGCATCATTCTTATGTCTCGCTTGATTGGATCTCCATATTTTATGGGAGTTTTTTAGTTTCGGATCCTCCTGATTCGAGACTTTGAGAGTGGACTGACATGAATTTGCCTCCTTGTTCCAGTGAAAAGGGTTGAGTCCCAGTTAGAAGCAGGGGGAACAGATTTCTTTAGATCCTTGTGTGGATGGGGTGGCGGATTGCGACTTGTTTGAATACGAACCGGAGTGACAGAGTTATGAATTGGACTTACATTAAAATAATTTCTGTCCTTGGCCAAAAAGTCGAGAAAAAAACAAACTGGGAGTGCGATTTGGGACCCTTTCCCATGTCCAGCAAGATTGGCTCGCGGGACAGTGGGACTCGAGCACTATTAGCCACACGTCACGAATCTGACATGGACCCAATGATCCCAAGGAAAGAAATAAAAATACATGGACCCATGATGGTACACGATCACTCTCCTTTTAATCCTAGCCTCAGCTATCGAGATAGAACCGCAACACACTCTGGTACGTGTGATGCGATGATGAGATAGCATAAGACGTGGGGTAATTGCGAAAGGGTTGGTGTAGCTTTCGATAGCCGGGTTCGATATAGCTGTGGCCGAACGGTAATTGTGCCGTGTTGTATTTGTGTTGCGCAGTGCTGTAAGTTTTGTGGTTAGCGATACGTGTGCTTTAAGTTTTATGGTGGTAGCACTTGTGCACTTGAGTATCCATAATGCTGGACAAGACCCTTTCTGAAAACCGCTGGAAGCTACTAAAAAGTTTTGAAGGTATTGCAGTTATGGCATGTTTGTTGAACACCTTTAATTTGTTTATCGAGTCGTGGGATAACTACCACTAGGACTACCTTTTCTTCGGCCACCACCACTGCTATTTGTTTGATTGTTTATGGTTGAGAGAAATGACTCTTAAACATGATTAATCAGGGGCCTTTTAGCACCTGATTAATCTTATCGAGTGTGCCGATCCCCTCATCTCGCATGCATTGACAATGATTGGAGACACACGGTTTATGGTTCAAGATCATCCGCAAGTTCGATGATTTAAACCCGAGATTGAAAAAAAAAAGAGCAAACATGCTTACCAGTTAAGCAATTTTTTGAGGATCGTTACAATATTTTCATCAAAATGGCAACAGGCCATGACAAAATATGGTATGCTCTATCAATCATGACAATGAAACTTACCTCAATTGTTGATCATATGACGCCAATGATAGAACTGGTATAATTAAAATGTTTGAGATGGTATTGATCCACTTGATTTATTTATTTAATTATCCATTCCTTGCATTTATTATTTAATATATATACTCACTTAGATATACTCAATATAATTATATACGAATTATAATTATTCTATAGACCATGCAGCACTTCTCTGGAGACTTGGAATCAAAGTGTGGGATAGATGACTGTAACCCAACAAGAAAAGGCTTCCAGTATAATATCGTGAACCGGCTAATAACATGGGTGGAGCTTTAGCAACTTTCTATCGGAATTAAATTTTGGTAGGTAAGGACATTGACTTACGTATAAGCATATTGGTATCTTTCTAAACGTATGGTCATGTCATCGATCACGATGGTTCATGGTACCGATTTCCAATTCCATGCTTTAGCCACCACCACTCGGTTCGGGTTCTTTATAAGTCTTTGTCGTGGCTCTCGTCTTTCGGAAGGAGGAAGAGACAAAGCAGAAAAGCACATTCGTCCAACAACAACAATCCACCGAACGATTTGCTGATCGCACGGCGGAGCACCGATGCTTATTCCTCAATTCGTCAAAGGCGAAATCTACCCACATTCTTGCACTGTCCAATGCCCTGCTTTGCTTTCTTTGATTGGCGAATAACTGCAAACACTGGCTTGAGGAAGCTCAGTTGCGTGGCATCTCTTTTCGCCTCTCGCTTGAGTTTCCGTTTTCGACTAATCTTCGTGGTCACGGATGCACGAGTGAGTATCCACCACAGGACCCTGGATGGATATCGTGGCTCGATCCACGAGGGAAATCAAGTCGAGCTACTCTCGCTATTCACCGGGATGAAAGGATGGTCTCAACCTCGGTTCTGGTCAATTCTAGCTCAATTATTGTACCCATTCCTTCCTTTGTCCCAACGCAGCCACGTGACCAATTGTGCTTAGCCACCTTTTTTGCTATGTATGCTTATCTCTTGTCCCGTTGTTTTGGAACTATTCGAGATTGATTGTCTAAATGTAGGTCAAGCTCCAGTTTGCACTAACTCGAGTACCCTACCAAGTTAAGTTTGACTTTGTCAATAGGCAAGGCAGCTTAGTAGGCTTGAGAGCCTCGTCTAGTCCAATCAAGCTTTTATTATTTTTCTAAAATATTTAATTAATTATAAAAAATAGACTTAAAAAAACTTAAAATTACAAATGTTCGAGTTTATAAATCTCGAGATCTAAGTTTTATTGATAAATGGATTGTAATCAAGTCAAGTTCGAACATCTCGATTCTCTAATTGAGTATCGAATAATGAGTTTGCGAGTCCAGTGGAACTTAGACTTGGTAGTGCATCAGCTCGACTATATTCCTAATATGAACTTCTATTGTTCCTCAGAAACTTGCCCGTTCAAACCCAACCAACACTCATGTTTTTCGTCATTGTCCTCTTTCTCCCTTTTCCTAGGAGATGTTGATTTATGCCTAACCAGGTCAATCACGAAGCAGAGCTCTTTTCCTAGGAGAGGTTGACCGACACTCTTGTCTGTCCAATGTCCTGCTTTGCTTTCTTTGATTGGCGAATGACCGGAAACATTGGCTTGAGGAAGCTCATTTGCTCTGCCTCTCTTTTCTCCTCTCGCTTGAGTTTTCGTTCTTGACTAATCTTCATGATCACGGATCAACACGCAAGTATCCACCACAGGACACTGGATAGACATCGTGACTTGATCGTCGAGTGAAATCGAGTCGAGCTACTCTCACAATTGCATCTACTCCATGACCTGACCAAAACATTGCTCACCGGGATGCAAGGCCAGTCTCAATCCGTCTTAGTGTTTGGTTTGGGTTAATTCTAGCCCAATTATTGTACCTGATCCTTCCTTTGTCCTAACAGAGCCCCATAGCCAATTATATTTAGCCACCTTCTTCACTATGCAAGCTTATCTCATGTCCCACTATTTTCAGTGGGGACTTGGCAGGGCAGCAACTACCAGAGTTATCGAGCGACCAATGCGAGCTCAACTCAATAACTACTCGAGATTGACCGTTTAATTTCGAGTTGAGCTCAAGTTTGAATTGGTCAAATACTTTATTATATTGAGCTCGAGTTTGAACTGTTCAAATACCTTATCAAGTTAGTTCGAGTTTGTCAATACTCAGCTTAATAGGCTCAAGAGATTAGTCGAGTCTAATAAAACTTTAGTAAAATAGACGTAAAAATTTGAAATCACAAAAGTTCAAGTTTATAAAACTTGAGCTCGAGTTTTATTGATAAATTGATTATGATAGAGTAGAGTTTGAGCATCTCGATTCTCTGATTGATTTGAGTTCGAGTAAGAAAATTCATTCTCGGTCAAGTTTTGAACAAGTATGCGAATCGAGTCAAAGTTAAACTTGACGTGTATAGACTCGATTGTAGTCCTAATTTGAACTTATATCGTTCCTTAGGAATTTGCCGGTTTCAACCCAGCCCTTACTCAATATTTTTCGTCAATGTCCTCTTGCCCCCTTTTCCTAGGAGAGGTTGACCCATACCTCACCAGGTCAATCACGGAGCAGAGCTCTTTTCCAGGGACTGAATGTTCCCACCACCCAGGAACCCACACGTGTACGCCCTGTAGCACGCTGTTGACTGCCTCTTGGACCCGTAAGACTGAGGCTGGTGGTGCATTCGCCATTACAGCTTCCTTTTTACCTGCTGCAAGCTACGTAGGCGAGCGACAGAGACTGTCCTGACACAAGCGTCTTTCCTTAGTTTGCCGGAATTCTGTCCTGCCCCATCTCTCGTTGTGCTCGTGCGGATGCTTCAACGCCTCGAATAAAAACAAAATCTGCCGTAACCGAGAAGTGGGGTGCCCCAACTTCCTCTGGTTTTCTTGAAAAGATGTTCAGATGGATGCTTTCTCCTCGATTCATTCTGTTCTTTCTTTTTTGATTGCGTTGCTGGGTTTGTTCATCGAGTAGTTTCAGAGGAGATCACGTTCAAAGCAGTAATCTTCGAGGAAACTTCCTCCCTGGGGCTTCCTGTAGCAGTGACAAAGGTGGTTTGTGTCTTTGCCGTATCCGTTTGATTCTCGAGGTCGTTTCTTTGCATTGTGTTGTTAGAAAGCTGATGCATAACATGGGAAAATGTCAAGATATTGGCTGGCTCCTGTGATCATGTATATGTCCTTCTTTTGATGGTCGTGTTGGACCCTCTTGATTTGGCATCCTGTGCACTTGTTACTCTCAACGCAGATTCTTTGATAGTGGGGTTTGCTTTATTTGCCTATTTTTCTGGAGCCTGATTTTCTCCAGCTCTGGACGATTGACGTGAAGCGTGTGCGATCTTCTGCAGCTACAGTAATGGAGCCTCTGGAGGGTTCTTTCGTGGGAACTACCTCCTCTGAGGAAGATGATCCTTTTCCATCAGTAAAAGAGAGGAGAATCCCGATCTTCATTTTCTTTCGTAACGCGAGGTGATCGTTTAAGTCATTTGGATTCCATATTATTTTTCGTTGCCCGGAAGAAAATGTTGGGTACTGTTTTAGTGTTCTTGTCTTAGTTCTTTGGATGAGCCTGCCGCTCATGAGTTCCTTCAATTATCGATTGTAGGGGAAACTGGTCATGATGTTTGTGCCCAATTTCTTGATTGTTTTTGTCTCGCTTTAGACGAAGACCCGTTACCATTCTCTCTCTCTCTCTCTCTCTCTCTCTGTGCCAGTTTCTCGATGATGAGCCTTGCTAAGCCTATTTCCCTTTTCTACTCGAGCAGGCTCATTTTGAAATTTGATGAACTTGGTCGAGAGATAGCACAAATAGCATTGCCTGCTGCCCTTGCTTTGACTGCCGACCCTATTGCGTCTCTTGTTGACACAGCTTTCATCGGTCGAATTGGTATGTCCTGCTTGCTCTGCGCATTTTAAGTTTGCTTATGGTACTCTAATATTCAGCATCCTGTCACTGTCTCTTTAGGTCAAATGCAGACTGTTCGTAGTTCAATTCTCTTTAGTCAGACTTGGAAGGGCCATATTCTGAACTTGATTGAGTGTAAATTAATATGACCTTAGACGAACAATCCAACTCTATATTTTAAAGCACATACGCACAGATTTCAGACAGTGTTGAAGTGAATTTCGAAGAGGCGGAAATGAAATTCCTGACACCCTTCCATTTAATATCCTAGTCCTTGAAGTGCTATTCTTTCTTAATTCAAATGCAGGTTTGTACAGATTGGTCTATTCTGTAAAATCTGGTGCTGCTCACGTTTCTTTGTCTCTACAGGTCCCGTGGAACAAGCAGCTGTGGGTGTATCAATTGCGCTGTTCAATCAAGTGTCGCGGATCGCTATATTCCCACTCGTCAGTGTCACCACATCCTTTGTTGCCGAGGAAGATACTATTGGAAGTGTGAGCTCCGAAGCACAACAGAGCGAATGCTTGGAGGCGTGCTCTATTGAAAATGCTGAAAATAAGGAGCTGATACCCCGAAATGGTATTGTATCAGTTGTCCCGATTTGTCAAAATTCACACTTTAAATCTGATCAATAGTAAATTCGCAACTGTTAGATTCTGAACAAATGGTTTGCTATCTATATCCTACGGTAATATCGTATACAGAATCCAGTGGTCATCTGTCCGAGTCGATGCAGATCAGTGGCTTTGACGTATCGAAGTTTGACCAGATGCCCAGAAGAAGACACATCCCATCGGCTTCATCTGCGTTGGTAATTGGCAGTGTTCTCGGTCTTCTTCAAGCCATTTTTCTCATTTCCGGAGCAAAACCATTGCTGAATTTCATGGGAGTGGGATCTGTAAGTAATGTCCTAGCATTGTAAAAACCTTCGTCATCTCTTAATATTAATTTCATGTTTCTTCTCTGCCTCTCTAAACAGCCGCTTGACACTTTCTTTTCGCTCCTCGACAGGATTCCCCAATGCTAACTCCTGCCCAACAGTACCTGACATTGAGGTCACTTGGTGCACCAGCAGTTCTTCTCTCGCTCGCCATGCAGGGGGTCTTCCGTGGATTTAAAGATACGACAACGCCTTTGATTGCAACTGGTAGTTCCCTCTTCAGCTTCCTCTGGTGGTATCATGCTTTCAAATTAACAAACATACTAAAATCCATTATCTCAATAATATCAGTACGAGCTAATTATTGTCTTCTCCTTTTACTTTTTGATCGTATCAGTGGTGGGAGATGTGACGAACATAATCTTAGACCCCCTATTCATATTTGTTTTCCATCTGGGCGTCAGTGGTGCGGCTATTGCCCATGTTATATCTCAGTAAGTTGTGGAGAGCCGATCGAGACTCTTCTGAAATTTGTTAGAAGTCTTACTAAGCCACTCTCGTATTATAATATCCCGACAATGTCCTCGCAGGTACGTGATTTCACTTATTCTCCTGTGGAAACTGATGCAGCAAATTGATCTCTTACCTCCAAGTTTTAAACATTTGCAGTTTCACCGTTTTCTAAAGAATGGTAAGCCTTTAATTCTGCTTCAGCAAATTTTCCACTCATATATTAATCTTCTTATTGAAATTTCAACTGCTAACGGCCTCTATTTCTTGACAAGTCCTTACGTGCATATGTCATGTGTGACCTGTTGACAGTTGCCAGTTCACTCTTTGGCACTGAACACTTTGGTCTTCGGAACTGTTCTATCTTGTCTGATAATCGGTACCTTATATTGTATGGCGGATTACTCAATCTGGTAGAAGCATATTGCAGGAACACTGGGTAAATGTTGTTAAAAACTTGACCATATCAGATCCTTAGCTTGCCGAGTTGATGAACACAAACCGTTTGGATAGTGTGCTGTTTTCAGGTTATCAGTTTGAACGCTTAGCAATTGACCTCACTTCGTTCAGTCTTTTGTGGCTGCACCAGGTTTTCTGCTACTAATGAGAGTCATCGCCGTGACGTTCTGTGTGACTCTTGCCGCATCCATGGCGGCTCGCTTGGGGCCGACATTGATGGCCGCATTTCAAATCTGCTTGCAAGTATGGTTGGCGACATCGCTCCTTGCAGATGGGCTTGCTGTCGCTGGACAGGTGAGACATTTTCTCTTCCTCTTTTGAGTGCAAAAGCTACTGCCTCACTCAACTGTTCAACTTCTCTGGCTTAACCATGTAAGCATTCAATAATCAATTTAGTTAATCTTTGTGGACGACATAGGCAATCCTGGCAAGCGCGTTTGCGAAGAAGGATCACAACAAGGCCAGAGAAACCGCATCCCGAGTTCTGCAGGTTCCTGATTTCTTCTAGAGCAATCGAGCATTCTATTATGGTCGTCGCATTGGCGATAGTCTCACAGATTCATCCTGCAGTTGGGACTGCTTCTGGGACTGGTGCTAGCAGTCCTTCTCGGAGTAGGAATGCATTTTGGAGCAAGATTATTCACAACGGATGTCGGTGTCCTCCGTGTAATCGGTATCGGAATACCGGTATGTTGCTTGTTTTAAGAACTTGAATTGACCTTTTAAATCTGAAGCTGTTTAACAGTTAGCTATCGCCAATGCTAATAGAATTATAGCCTCTGATCAACATCAGTTTGTTGCCGTTACTCAACCCATAAATGCCTTGGCCTTCGTCTTTGACGGCATCAACTTTGGAGCGTCTGATTTTGCATACTCTGCCTACTCCATGGTGAGACTATTTTTTCCCCTTAATTATCGAAGGAAGCATCATCCATCTGCTTAACCAGACATCGTCTCTAACTTTCTATATGATGAACAATTGCAAATGCAAAAGCAACCAAATTTACGTAGAAGCATATCATTAGAATGTGCATTTGCAGAAAGGGTTTCCCTTATTTATCATTTTGAAGATTGCATTCATTTTGGAAAAGAATAGGAGTACAACAGTCCAGTTGAATATTCACACCCGCTAGATGTACAAGCGAAATCGATGCTCGAATAGACTCGATCTATGTGAGTCAACAGAAGCAGTTCGCTAGAATGTGTATTTGCAGAAAGGGTTTCCCTTATTTGTATCATAAGTTACCTTTTCAACTGTAAAAATGAACCGATAACTTCACTCTTTCTAGATGAAACATGAACTTTGTAAGTGCTGAGTTGTTCTGTTTTTCAGGTTGCTGTCGCGGTGGTCAGCATTCTCTGCTTGTTCATACTTTCGTCCAGTCATGGGTTCATTGGAATTTGGATTGCTCTAACCATTTATATGAGCCTCCGGGCATTCGCCGGATTTTGGAGGTAAGTCACCAGAAGCCAACCCGAATGCTTCTTTTTATTCGAGTCCTGATGTTATAGTCCTCGCCCTGTAATCGTTTCCAAGTTGGGGAATCGAGGCATAATTTCACTGGACAATGCTCTAAAGCCGCTTTCGTTTTGCTTATGCCTTCTCCAGGATCGGGACTGGGACGGGTCCTTGGAATTTTCTCTGGGGCTGAACAAGTAGTCCACAGGCGGCTTTGCTGCAAATATCATATCGCCGCTATGCGTCGGTCCCTATCTGTACACTATATAGGAATAGAAAGGAAACGGATGAAAAGGGCCGGCTTTATCTCACATTGGCTAGCAAGGAAGATGGAGAGCCTGGCGAAAACAATAATCTGGAAGCGTAGTTACATGTATATAGATTATTATGCGCACAGCGCCAATGGTTATCAAATGACAGCCCGTTCGATCTCTGCATTGGGGATGAAATAGCTCCAGCTTCAAAGGCTATGTTAGATTTTGCCCATGAATCTTCTGCTCAACCACCTTCTGTCAAATCTGTACATAACTTTCACAGGAAAAGAGAATCTTTAGAGAGATGATGTAAGTCTTGGTTTCTCTGTTGGGATGGTTGCTTCTCCCTCCCATGACTGTCTTCCACGTCAAGATAAGACCCTGTTTCACTTCGCTTGCAAACCAGGAGTTTCAACAGCGGCAGCAGCAGCAGGAGCAAGAACAGATACGTAAGTACTACGAGTACAGCATTAGGTATGTGCAGTTCATACATGCATGTCTCGGGGCGATTTGGTAGTGAGAGATGTCGGCTAACAGGTCCGATCACGAGCTTAAGGAACCTCGTGCTGTTCGATGAGAATAACGATTGCTCGGCAGTCTCTTGATCGTCGATGAGAATAACGAGGCCACATCATTGTGTGATTATAGTGTTTTCAATCTTGTGTTAACAAATTTTTGCTGGTAGTTTTTTGTTATTTGTCACTCGATATGCTCGCGTAAGAAGTTGAATTTATAAATACAAAGAGAGAGTATTGGATCGGGAAGCATGTCCATTGTCCATAAAGAAAGCATGTTGTATTCAGGGAATGGAAATATTTAGGACGTGTTTTTTTCATGAAAATTTTCATAATAAAAGGAAAATGCTTTTCGAGAAATTATTTCTTAAGAAAATGCTTTCCTCCACTTCGATTAGGGAATTCATTTTTCTTGACTTTAAGTAGGTATATTTTCTTTGATTGGAAATGAATTTGCGTTGACAAATTATTTTGAGTTGAGCAAGCGTGTGAAGATTCAGAAAACTAAGTTGTAGAAAATTTGTCCACTCAAATAAACACACCTATAATGATGGTGATAACCATCGTAGCTCTTCTTCAAGTATTGTAGTCTAGTTAGGAAGGTACAATGATAAGTTCGCGGGTTTAAGCCAATTCTCATACGAAAGGGTGTTCTTAAAATCGAAACTTCATTACATCCATTCTAAATTAAGCGAATATTCGAGGTATGCTATAACTAGGTAGTAGAGTGCGAAGCTTGAAGTCCTTTGCTAGAATTATTATAGCTAGTCAATACTTTTATTGCAAAGATCACTAACAAAGAGTCCAAATTCGATTTTTTTGAAATATCTAGTTGGATTCTTTTTTATTTAAAACTTAAATTAATGAGTTAGGTGTCTACCATAATATATTAATGGCTAGTGCCAACTCTCAAACACATGTCAATGAGCTAGGTTCGCTCCTCCCCGTTTCCTTTTGCATCAACTTGCCTAGTATTTCGAAAGGAGAAAAAGGGAAATAAAAATTCCTTCGCTTGTGTCGATCGCGGTCGGATGTCGTACCGGTGTTCATACGGTGGGCCCGGGCGCTGCGGGAATTTTCCCTTTCATTACCGTGGTGGACGCACGGTCCAAGAAAACGCCGCCGTTTCCCGTGGGCCTTCCGTATATAATAACGACGAAGCTCTCTACATGGCCCCCCCGGAACCTCCTCAGGGCAATCGATCAATCATCAAAACGCCCAATTTCTCTCTCTCTCTCTCTCCTCTTCAGCTTTCAAATTTCACGGGGGCACGAATTTTCCCCGCAAACCCCCTCCCTCCCCCCCGGTCGCATGACATCTCGCCGGCGCCGGCAATGCCCTCCGCCTCCCCGTCCACATCGTCCGGCCGCCCCGCCGACCTCGTCTCCCGCCTCGCCTCCCCCGACCGCGGCGCCCGCTTCCGGGCCCTGAGGGAGCTCAAGAACCAGATCATCGGCAACCGCACCAAGAAGCTCGCCTACCTCAAGCTCGGCGCCGTCCCCGCCGTCGCCGCCGTCCTCGCCGACGCCTCCGATGCCCCCGACGGCGACGGCGACGGCGACGGCTATGGCTCCTGCTGCCGCCGCCGCGACCTCCTCGTCCAGTCCGCCGCCGCCCTCGGCAGCTTCGCGTGCGGCGTCGACGCGGGGGTCCGGGCCGTGGTGGACGCCGGCGCATTGCCGCGGCTCCGCCGGCTCCTCTTCAGTGCGGATGAGAAGGTAGCCACGGATCTTGCCTTCGTCTGATTCTAGTTCTTGGAATGAAACTTCGTTTGTGTGTTCATTTTATTTGCATCGGGTAGCCGAGGCGATGACGGGACGGAGGACGAAACTTTGAGTTGGTTTCTGAATTGATGTGCGGAAATAGCTCGATTTAAATAATCCGTATTAACGATGTCTGCCTGAATCAGTTCTTGTTTGCTTTTTTTTTTTTTTTCTTTTTTTGTGTGAATCTGTTCATTCATTCGATTGGAATTCGGAAATGTATGCTGGGGTCGCTTGATGTTCACATAGCTTCGAGTCTTTCGTAAATATTTTGTCTCGTGTTTATTTGAAAAGTCATCCTTTGTGGAAAATTGTTCATCTTCTAGAAGGTAAACGCGACCTTGTTGGATAATGATATGTCACTTTGGATTCCGAATGAAACATTGTGCACTTCTACTTTAAGCGTTGTCTTATCGGAGGTCATTGCTGACTTCAGAAGCCTCAGTTCTTATACATTCTTGAGGTGGGAGTTGGTACCAACCTCTTGATTTTGATGTCACAAATTTTGTCCTTTCCACCAGTTAGCTTATATTCACTTGTTTCTTTGGGATACTGTATTACATCGATTGGTATGGATGTTAGATGGTCTGGTATAAGTTAGTTAGAGCTGCGTGTTATATATCTGACCTGATTTTCCAGCCAAACTTTTGCCCAGGGATCAGGTAAATGCCCATTTGCAATACACTTAAAATTCTCTTTCGTGTACCCGACATTTCTACCCTGAGGCTTCATATTCCGTGTTTCACAGGGGGGTCATGACCATAGTTAAAATGATTTTTTTTTGGGTAATCATATTTCTGTGTAGAAAATTGGAAATTGTAATGTGCGAGAATTCTACATACAATGTGCAAGGCCAAGATTTTCTATTTCTGCATACACAGTAAAGGACAAACCACTAGTGCGTTCTATTGTCGGATAAGATATTGCCACCAGGCCTTTACCTTCCTTTGCCCTTGTATCCTGTTTGCTTTTATTGCTTCGAAAGGTCAATTGTTATTTGGGTGTATCAGAACTTATAGGATCTCCTCCAGACTTTAGATGTATTTTCAAACTTTTGACCTGTTTTCATCCTTTTTGTGTGCTTAATTTAACCAGTTCCTGGATCTTCTTTCCTCCATGAATCAAAATATCTATCCAGTTGTTCTGAAGTACGTCATGTTTTTGGTTAGTGTGTATCTAACTGTTCTATGGTGCTCTAGGTTGTGGATTCTGGTGCTCGATCACTGAAAATGATTTACCAGTCAAAATTGGCTCCCAAATATGATTTCCTTGACCACCAAAATTTGGAATTTCTTCTTTCACTGCTGAATAGCAAGAATGAGAATGTTACTGGACTTGGAGCCAGTATGATCACACATTCCTGTCAGACGAGCGCAGAACAGTGGGCACTTTATGAAGCCGGAGTTCTTCAGAAGCTTGTAGACTTAATAGGAGGTTCAGTAAGTCAAAGAGATGCTAGCTTGGAGTCTTTGACGGCAATAATCAAGAATAACCATGAAGTTACTTCTAAAATCTTGGAATTTGAAAATGGGAGAGCACTGAATCTCATAGTTAAATTCACTATTGATAAGTCTCCACGCACAAGGTTACTTGCCTGTGCATGTTTGATTGCTGTAAGTAAGACCTCTTCTCGCTATGTGGAAGACATAGGGCTTGAAAGTAAATTGATTTATCGTTTACTTGAGCTTCTGGAAGATCCTGGGCAAGTTGGAGATGAAGCTTCTTTTGCCTTGTCGAGTTTGATTGAGGAAAAGGAAGATCTGCAGAAGCTAGCACTCGAGGCTAATGCTATCAATAAACTTTGCTTCCATTTGCGAAATGAACTGTCATGTCCAAAGCGTCTCCAAGGAATATTGCTAGCATTGGCTAATATATGCTCAAAATTGGAGATCTGCCGGTCAAAATTACTGGATTTGCAGGTATATCATTTGGTGTTGGTGCACAACTTGCTCATCTGTCGATCGTTGATGTTACATCTTGATTTCTTTCTTCCATTCATTTGGGTAGCTCGTGTGACCATTTTATTGATGAATCGTTTTTTTCCTAGACACTAGTTGCATGTCCTCCTTGAACAATTTGATCTGTTGTAAGGGCATAATTTTAAACCGTCATGGAAATTTACTGGCAAAGAAAGGCTGAAGACTTGATATCCACAAGGCTGGACTCAATGGGCACATGTGCAGTTTAGGCCATTTTTTGCATGCGCGGTATCAAGCAATCCTCGCCGCAGGGTAATGCAAGTAAAGAGATCTTGGGCATCGTTATGATATTTGAGTTTAGAATTTAATTTGCTGGTGATATTTTGACATTCTATTGATTATTAATCAGGGAACAGGAAGTGTTAAAGGCATAGCCTTGCAATAACGTGATAAAAACATGCCCATGCACTATTTTTGTACTTTGCATATCTTGTTGTTTCTACTTTATGATGGTGCCTAATGTAATGGATGGCCAGCATTTGCTGAAGGTTGAGTAAGTGTGGATGTGGCAACCAAACCCCATCCAATTTGTTTGTTACTAGAAGATGCTTTATTATTGAGTTGAATGTGACACTATTTGTCTGTTGATTAGGGGCCAAGTGAGATCTGTTGCATAGATGTTACCTTTTCACTTGAAGGTTATTGTGATATGTTAGTATATTACTAGTTTTTAAGATTTACTGTTTCTCAATAGTGCAGGCATTTGACTTGGTAAGTGATGCGCTAAGACATGACTGCACTGATATAAGAGTTGCGGCTTGCATTTGTTTGAGAAGTCTCTCTCGGTCAGTCAAGGTTTGCATTTTGAGTACTAAACTTTGAATTTATGCATTAGTTAGTAATGGTTAATATATGCTCATAAACATCTTTCAGAATCTGAGTGCAGGTTATTTTATGAACGAGACAGTTATAATTCCATTACTGCAGCTTTTGCATGATCCTTCCATTTCTGTTCAGGTATGAATTATCTAGCATTTCCAGATATTTTGTCACATTACTGATTGTTTACTGGGGCTAATGTGCACTTTCAATTGGCTTTAAATGCTCCTCCATGTTCATGAACTGGTAGTCGACACCATGTTATAACACTACAAGGAAGGGGTTTGGCTTTTAGTTTTGCTTGATTAGAAATTCAGCAGTCAGTTACAGGAAAATGCACTATCGACTCCTTTGACATCTGAAATCTCTTTAGATCTTAAGATTGCCAGCTTAAAGAATTGGCCTCAGAAGTTCATATTCTTGTCATCTTGATTAATTTGTGGTTTAAGATCTTCATGGTAATTTTCTGGAGTTAACAGAGTATTTGGGTGGAGGGTGTCATATACCACAGAGGCTTGGGAAGTCAAAGTTTCCCCCTCTAGTTTATGTATTATTCTAGGATACCATTCACATTTATTCTAACGGATAATGGCAAGACTTATCAGATTGTGTTTCCTAAAGGTTTTTTATTTTTATTTTTTTCATTTCTTCGTCTTGAAGAAATTTGGTGGCATTGTTTTTTAGACCTCGAACGATGCCTTTTCTCTACGCCCCTAAGCCTCTAAGCCAACATGAGCAGTTTAATAATTTCCATTGTTGTTTTTCAATCAGTGTCCCGTTTTATTTCATTTGCCCGTTGTTGTCTATGTCAAATTAATTTGGTGTGGCTTGAATATTGAATATGCAATGGAATGTCGCCTCCTTCTTCGTCTTTTTTTTTTTCCTTTTAAATTGTGACTTTGCTGTGGTTACATTTTTGCATAGAAGTCTCTGGTATGCTGATACTTATCACGTTACCTTTTGGGTTTCAGCTGGCAGCACTTGGTGCAATTAGCAATATTGTCATTGACTTCACAAGACATAAGTCCAATTTTATACATTGTGGGGGAGTTAAGCAGCTTGCTGAGTTGTCAATGGCAATGGATCCAGTTGTAAGGTCACACTCTTTAAGGGCTTTGAAGAACTTGACATTCCTTGCTGACAGAAAATGTAAGGAAGTAGTTCTGTCAGAAATCACAGCATCCTCATTAGCAAGCCTTATCCGTGGTATGTTGTGGAACCTGATTTAATAAATTCTAGTTCTAGCATGACAATCTGTCATTGCCGCAAGTCAAATTTTGCCTGCACTTATTTTGCAGATCCAGAATCAGCTGTCCAGGAGCAAGCTCTGGCTCTTGTTCGCAATCTTGTTGATGGATGTGTACAGTCTATTAATTATGCATTTACTGAGAATGGTATTATATTGGATGCTATAGGAAGGCAGCTGCAATATGCTTCAAAAGCTGAAATAGGTATCCAGGTCAGAACTTTTTCTTTTTTTTGGCATAATTCTTCATATTGTAGTAGCAAAATGATTCAAAAGTGTCAAAAGAATGTACTCGTCAAGCTACTTATGGAGCCAACCACCTAAAGAGACCATTGGAGAAGTATGTTGAGGCCGATGACCCTAGTTCCAGACAAGTTGACATACATTTTGTCTTAGACTTGAGACCAAGCGGATATACTGAAATCAAGTTCAGATTATTTGATATGCGTCTCTCGGGCATTTTTAGCCTTCTAGGTGAATGTTACTAGCATTTGAATGGTTGGCTTGAAAACTTATATTTTGGATTCTTCAAAAGACCGTGTTTTTAAGATAGACTGAAATATTTCCGTTGTCTTTTGGGAAGTAGAACATTCTATTGGTTCTTTTGTTATCAGCATCCAAAGACACTGTGTTTGGTAGGTTGGAACAACATGCCTGGCATGGCACTAGCCAGCCCCTTCATTGTTGTTGGGCTGTGCACTGCAGTCCGTAGCAGTGTCATGTTGCACTGGTATGGCAACCACCTATGTAGTTGCTATCCTAAGCATAGCATTTATTTTCACTTTCATCAAGGAAACACTTGTCTGCCAAAAAAATATGCTTTAAGTGAGAGAACCATTGAAGTTCTTTTTCTTTCTTTGTTCTTTTATTTGAATCTCATTTCTGAGGGCTTCTTTCCTGTATTTCTAGTCTTCTATATGAAAATAGTAGCTCAGTAGATTTTACATTGCGTTTTGGAACTTGCTCTCCAATATTGGTTGTCTCAATGCCATGTTTATTTTCTTTCACCAAAATTGAAGATTCAGTATGAGAATTTCTAGGTGTACAATAATTGACCATGAGGAGTAATATTGACACTACTTCTGCATATGGTTGAATCCTAACATGCATCTTTTACAGGGAATGTATGCACTAAGCAACATTGCAAGTGGCAGCAAAGTTCAAAAGGATGCAGTCATGGATCAACTGTTTCAACATGGAGGAATGAACACACAACCATTTATCATGAGATTTTTGCACAGCAATGACAACCAGTTACGAACAGCATCTATCTGGGTCCTAATTAATCTCACTACATCATACTGTCCTGGTGCGGCTGGTCGGGTTCTAAAATTACGGACTGCTGGGATAATTTTGCAATTGAAAAGCATGGTCAATGACCCCTGCCTGGATGTAAAGGTCATACGAAAGATCTATCACCTTAATGTGCATTAAATGGGCATTTGCATTCGGTAGTTTGCTGACCATTACTGGGTCCTTTACTTGGTGCAGCTTCGAGTAAGAGCAACACTAAGTCAATGCATGAATTATGGTGACAGCACGATGTAATTTCCATTGTTGGCCCGTAAATTACTGAGAAAAAAGGTATTCTTTCATGTCCTTTTCATCTAGATCTTGCTTTAGATGTTCTGTTTGTTTCCCTTCTGGTTTTTTACCAGTCCAACATTTTTAAATTGAGCTGGAATATCACTTAGTTTTCATGCCCAAGAGTGGTCCTACACTTTTCGTTTGCATTTAAATCCAACGATGCAACCTTATTTTCTCTTTGAACTAAATCCTGTGGTTTTGCTTTTGCTTGATGCTGTTGCTCTATTACAATTGTAAATCATGGTATGAATTGGCATTTCTCTGAAAAAAGTCTTAATAGAGCCATCGTTAGTCGTCCGCTTAAAGCTATAGAGGGTACGCAGATGATCATGCTTCTGCCTGTTATCATGTTGATCATGCACAAACTTTCAACGTTTTTGCAGGTTTAGCAGATTGCAATTATAGTTTTACTTCGAAGCAGCACGGGGAGCTTTTATGGTACCCTGCCAATTACCTGGGATGCCTTTGGAAATTCACTGCTCCAAATCCAGTATTTGGAATCTTGATTTTCTACTGACCACGGTTGTAAACCGACACTGTGGAGTGCGTCATGTCGTCCCTAGAGTGTCCGCAGGTGCCGCATTACACATATATATGCGGATAACTTCTGTAAATTCAAAAATTTTGAGAGGCCAAAAATCGTGCTTGGATATTGCTTTGGGCTGCTATTGTATTGCTAAGTTAGAAATGATCTTCTGGAGCTCAATGAGGGCAACAATCACTCGAGAATTGATTTGAGGCCTTTTTCTCTTTTTTTTTTTTGTTTTTTTGTTTTTTTGTTTTTTCTGGAACCTTAAAATTCCACAGAAGCAGGGGTTCGCGAACGCATGGTGACTACTGAGCATCAAATGGACATGCCTGCTCAATTTCCAAGATCTGTCAAGACGCCTAATTTTTTTTCGAAAAACCAGAGTCTCCGATGTTTACCGGATCAGGGCGAAACTAGCCAGCGCCCTTTGTTGGTAATTGCCGGTATTGCTTCAGGATTGATTAAGAGTAAAAGAGAGGTTGTGAAGACAAGAAAACAATAAGGTTGCAAGGCATCCATCGCGTTATGTTAACTGATTAGGTTTAACTAGGGGTGGCAAATGGTCGGGTCAAAAATGGGTCGATCTATATTTGACTCATTTAATCCGTTTTGACTCATATTCATGTAGGGTAAATCAAGTGTCCCATACCCGACCTGTACCTTACCCGACCTGTACCTAATCTGACTCGATTCGTATTGTTAAAATCTATTAATATTTTAGGAAAAGCCACTTCTATTATATGCTAATTGAATTAAAACTTCAAGTTAAATTAAAAATAATAAATAAAATAAAAAAAGTTAAAAAACAATTTCTCCATCTTCTCTACGGATACCTTGTTACGACTTAGCCCCAATCGTCAACGACCGGCCGCCGGCTAAGGACGGATACCTTGTTACGACTTAGCCCCAATCGTCAACGACCGGCCGCCGGCTAAGGAAGGAAGATAAAGAAAGAAAAAAGAAAAAGAAAAAGAAAAAAATAGAAGAAAAAAAATTGAAATATGAAAAAAAATTATAATTTTGATTTTTTATTAAAAAAATATTTTTATAAAGTTAAAAAATGTCATGGGTTTAAACTTTAAAGTGGGTTTCCTAATAACCCATTTAAACTCATTTCTTTTTGTGTTTTACTTCCTCAAACCCATTTCTAACCCATATTTAATTTTTACTTGACTCATATATGACCCATGCATCGCAGCTGTGGTATATAAATGACTTCCAAAGTGAATGCCGACTGCCCGAAAAAGTCTGATTCTCCTAAATGACAATTTCTACAGGGCATAACATCAACGGGTAGCTAGCAACCCACCCCTTTAACAATTTAGGAGACCGTCCGCAGCAATATAACTAATACACCTGAGAAGGCCTCGATATCCACCGGTCTATGTGAACACAGGAAAGAAAAATTTAATTTTAGGCCGGCCACTGCACTGTCATTGTCAATTCTAACGAAAAAAAAATGATCGATGGACTGGATTCATTCGGCAAAACTAATAAAGAAGCCACGGTCCTTCACTAAGCTAGATCGTTGCTGGTGTTCCAATATATACAACTTTACAGGCAACAAATTGGATGTTCATAGATGGAGAACGAAATCAGGTTTGTCTGGTCTTGTGGGCATGGAGAAACCTGAATCGGGAAAGGTAGCGATGAAACGCGGATCAAAAAGTTGCGGATTTATAGCCAAACGGGGCAACTGATCATCCGATCTTCTCAGTATTGGTATCATCTGCAGGCCATATCACGGTCTCGATGAGCCGTTCGCGCATTAGCTCCAAGTTCTCGTCGGAGATTTCTTTGTATATTTTGGCATGATCACATTTCTGCGCAGACAAGCAACTGTGAACATGAGCACTGATCCCAACCCTAATTGGATCCTTATGAACTAGTCGATGCAAATCTTCGGTACCTTGATCCATTTTGCGTATAGGTGAAGACGCGTTACCATCACTCTTTCAGCAAGGTCCTGTCTCTCCTGCAAATCGAAGAAGGAAGCCCCATGTCATACATTCTCCACATGCTTTCTCTCTCTCTCTCTATATATATATATATCAAGTTAATTCTTTGTGTGACATCCATTTATCATTTGATAGACTTTCTAAGTTTGGAAGATTACCTTCCCGAGGCTTCGTATGAAACGCTTTCCCTCTCCAGGCTTGTTATCCGCGACAAAACTTGCCATTGGAAAGTCGAAGCAACATCAGATAAAAGAATACATGTCACAAATGGAACATAATAATTTCAACAATAAGCATAACTTCAGAGCATTAGATGAAACTGAGGAAACCGCGTCATTTTAGTAAGCGGCTTGTAGTGTCGACATCTAGGATCGCTAGTATGATTGTCATGAAATAGGGCATCAGTTGGCTGTCGTCTCTCCTAATCTTGTTTGTTAAAGACTTTCCAGTCATTTTTAGCAAATGATAAGTACAAAAAAGTTCGTTGAATTTGCAGTCTTTATTCTCACATCTTGCCGAAAAGAGAGTTCAAGAATAACTTAAGATTTGTCATCCTTCCATTAGAACACAGCAATTTACTTGCTAGGTATTGATGCCGATAGATTGATAAAACAGGATGGAGAGCAAACTTACTCGTATAACCACCTATAGTGTGTTGGGTTCATCTCATAAAGCTGGTTAAGAACCGTCCTCACAGCTTTATATGTGAAATAGTTGAGCACTTGCTGCAGATAGGAAACACAAAGTTCCAGCTAACTCACCTCTAAAAACCCAAGGCACACATAACTGGTAAACAGCAGTAATTATGGTTGTTGGACTATGGATATTCACTTAACGGGGCATATCGATTATGCAAATATACACGCTAAAAGAACATTCAGAAATTTTTTTTCCATAAACTCCGGTTGACTGACTTTGAACGTAGACACTGTCGTTTTAGTTTGAAAAAATGCCCACACAAAGTCCAATATAGTGCATGTACATTGCATTTTGCTGCTTATACCATAGCAAGAACAGAACCAATCACCTGATAAATTCTTGTGGAAATTGTCGAATTTCCATAGTCCTAGGATTCAACAATGCTGCACAGATAATTTGGAATAGCTGCCGAATAAAAGGTATATAATCTTTCTCACACACGAAATCTACGGACCAGACATTTGGATACAATCAAAGAAACCAACAGATAACCACAATTCTAGTTTTTTTGGCTCTCCCTATGATTCAATCCTCGTATATATACCAAACACGCCGAAACCCTGATTCACCTGGCCAAAGGCCTGATGGCATAATTGCAACATTTTTTTTTTTTTAACCATAAAAAAAAAGGTTAAAAAAAAAAAAAAGTGTACAGTTCAAGTGAAAATTCTCAGCATTTAACATTTCTCACCCAGACATAGATTCATTTTCTCTGTTTCAGGCCAAAAAGAAAGAAACATGATCCAAGACCAGATACCAAACATGCAAGGAATCAAGAAACATGTCCCGAATGTTCTGAAATCTCCATGGATAACGCGATTTAAAGAATTCACTACGACAACAGGTCACATCTAGAAGTGTTCTCAAGCTCTCACGCATCATGCAGCGCACTGATATCTCAAGAACGAAAAGGATGAAATTCTGGAATGCTTACGGTTTTAACATCCTCAAAACTGTCTTCATACTGACCACCCAGCTCACTGACAACAACAAGCCCTCCTCCTTCCTTGTGCTGTCGCTTCCTCGAGGAACTCCGCCTCAGAGCCCTCGTCGAAAGCGCTCTGGCCTCGGCTCGCCGGTCGTGCCACGAATCAAGAAACGAACTCCCCAACGAACTTACCCGAGAAAATTGCTTTCTCGCCATCGAGTTCGAATCCACCAAAGAGAGGCATGGAGATGTGTGGGACTCAACCACGGACGAACCCACCCCAGACAAAGCCATGCCCGACGTTAACCAAAGAAGAAAAATCAAGACTTCCGGTTTCTTGGGTTCTTTTGCAGCAACGAAACGAAGAATGGGCGAGCTTTTTGGGAGAAAACGAGAGGTACCCACTGCAGGATTCCGAGAATCTGCTGGTGGGTACGCGAGAAAAAGACTGGAAATTCGACGAAGCAGTTAAAAGATTTCAATGGACCTGAGAGGATGAATCTGTCGTGTGCAGAAGAACGAGAGCTGGAAATCTGTCCTGGTACAACACGTCACTCCTTTCCTTTTGATTTTCCGCTTTTTCCTCGTTTTCGTGTGTATCAACACCGACCAGACAATATTATGAGGTCCAAATCTCTCTGCAAGAAGAGGAGGGGGTCCGGCTTGGATCGAGGTTGCTTCCTCATGGTTCCATGGACCGTTTCCTTGGATCGGACGGTTCTTTCCAAATCCAAGGGTGGCTCCGTATGGAGACGAACAGACAGGTTGAGAGCGTGAGAAAAAAATTGCATGAATTCACATAGGGATCCATACCAATCGCGCCGTGGACGGCGGCGGCTTAGACCAACCATGTGTAATTTTGTCGGCACTTTAGTATGAAAAATGTGTTGTATACATGAACATAAGAGGTCCTCAATTATATTTATCAAGCTCTGTATTTGGCTATATCCATTAATTGTTTAACATTTGAGGGATGCGGAGATTTGCACAAAGACTTCAGATGAAACCTTTTTAAGACATGCTCAAGTCCATCTTCTATTTATGTGGGATGTCACTAATTCATTTTGTCAATAGTGTATGGAACGCTAACGATGTGAATCGTGTTGGAAATTTAGGGTATAATTTAATTAAAAAATGGTACTCTGCATTTTTTGGACTTGCTATAGTAATTTAATATGCTGCCTCTGAATCTATTCTTTTAAGGTATTGGCAGTGTTGTGTTCAGAAGTGTAATGGTGTTCGCGTCAAGCCAAAATTTTTTATTGAGAGGTTTTGGATGCATAAGAGAGATTGAAGACAACTTGTGAAATTGAAGGAGAGAACAAATTTTGCCGATTGAATTTTAATGTCTTATTACCACTAGCCCCGGAGCATGGGCCAAGCGGGATGGGCCCGAAGGGGATCTTCGGCCCGGCCCGAAATTTATAAAAGAGAAAAAAGGCCCGTGCGGAAGCTAATCAGTTCGGTCCGGACCGGTTCGGGCTAAAGCCTCAGTGCGTTTTGAACTTTATTATTATTATTATTATTGAATTGATGGTATTAACTATCCAATATATAAAGAAAGAAATGGCCACTCCTCGACTAGACGGAGTACAATTTTTAATCTATGGAATTTAGAGGGCTCGTAGGTACAATTCAGACAATTCATTCAAACCTGTTGCCATAAGACAGGCCTCAATAATATACCTTTCCGACATATTTCAGGCTACTTTTTGGCTACTTTTCAGATTCACACTGAATTAATGAATTAGTTCAATTGAAGAGTTAAATACTTTTCTACCTTGGAATCGAACATATTCCATATTAATTATATTAATCAAACATGTTTCATATTTATTATATTACAAATATTAAAAATTCGGAGGAATTTAACAAATTTAGTGTCATCGTGTAGTGGAAATTTGTTTCATTTGTGCAATTTTGGCTAATCACATCTCATGCATTCCAATGACTGTGTTATGCATATGATATGATACGATACTAGAGGATATGAGAATTTATCTTTGACGCAACTTCAATTAGTTGAGAAATGTTGGAACCACTGGAATAATTTTGGCTGTATTATTGGAAAAAAGTCGCCCGTGATACTCACGTGCTAGTATTTCTCTCTTTTATCTCTTTCCAAAAAAAAAAAAAAAAAAAAATTTGTCCTTCGACAATCTCTCTAGTTGAGGAAACTCAATCGACTCTTTGAAAACTGTGTTAGAGCTTCCCTATTCAGCGATGAAGACCAGTACCAACAATCTCATCAATTCAATTCCAAGAAAACATTAGATTCCACGACTACTGACTAGTCTCTATCGTAGAAGAACTCAATCAACTCTCTGGTACTTGCCTATCTTCCCCTTTCTCCAAACTCGGTCACCGAGGGAATACTAGGCTCAGATAAGTCCTCATCAACTGATTAATGAACACACACAACTATTTATGATAAGTGTACTTTGTCCTCAAAACGTGTTAGGTCGTGTCAGTTTCAAACTAATTGCGCTCGTATTGTTAGTTTTGAATTTTGTTTGATAAATTTGAGTGATGATTTCTCTAATGTGTGAAAGTTCTGCACACCCTATAATCTTTTTATTGAGAGAGTGCTTCGATTACCTGCAAATCGGTGTGATTAGCCAACAAATGACCCAATTACGAGATTGCTTGAGATTGGGGATATTGATAAGATCGGTTCCGTACTTTAAAATCGTAGGACACCGAACAACATTGACTAAGGGAAGAATCTTACAAATGAGTGCTTCGGGAGCCCTTGTTTAACAAGCAACTGCATACAATCACTATCTTGAAAATCGATTTGTTTCTGCTTAAGAAATGTCTTATCTTCTTGCATGGATCCCTTCCCCTTCTTCTGAGATGCTGATGTAGTCATGCTTGACGGACAATAACATCTTTTACTTATAAAGAAACAACAATTATAGGAGCCGAGCCACGAAAACAAGATTGGTTTATGAGCTGCTGAACATCTGCCGTTGATCCCAAAGCGACCCACGCGTGGCATTCAAGCACCATTCCCTTGTCCCTCCTTCGTGTTAGGGTTTTTTCAGAAACCGACACTCATCTGGGCCACGCAGGTTCATGTTCATGGGGGTGGCCTAAGGTGCAACTGGTGCAATCCTAGCTTATTCTCCATTTAGATTTTCTTGAAGCAGGTCGGTCCACATGCTCGGCAAAAGATCGAGTTAGGCAATTATTAAAAACTTAAGAAAAGACGACGACGACGACGACGACGACGACGAGGATCAAGAAAAGCTTATAAAGAAATGGTGTTAATCAGGTTGAGCAATGATGACAAAAATAGTGCAATTCCCGACCCTTTTGTCGTGTCGCGGCACAGGTTTCATGGTATCTCACATGGACTGATGGTGTCGATGTAACTGCGCGGGGGTAAAATGGAGGAAGCTCCTGAAACATAAGTGAAAATCATTGATGGAACACGAATGAATTCTTTTTAAGCTGTCGATGCGTCCCCCATGTTGGCACTCAGCAGACACTCCATAGGAGAATGTGATCCTTTTTCTAAGCATGCACAGAAAGTCATGAAATTCTTATCTGGAGATTGTTTTGTGAACCTCTAAAACTTTGATCTGTCCGATGATGTCTTGGGGGCTTAATTTCGATATGTCGCAATCCACTTGGGATGAACCCTGGAGATGAGCTGACGGATTATTCGGCAGGTGGGCGGAAAGAATCCTCACCGGCTCTTATGCTTTGCTTGGCGACGAGCTCTCTCAAACCTAATTGATTGCAACTTGATTTGTCTTACTGGTTTGCTTATTGTTTTTGGGTCATTAGTATAGGCTAATTAGGACTCGATAATATGCGGGAAATTACTTTACCTCCATGAACCAAAGATTCTGAATGTAGTACTTATTAACTCTAAATTAAACTAAAGGCCTGTGGATAAGTACTACTCTTTACTCTTCATAGCAAAGTTTATTGTACCATCTTAGTCGTAATGTTTTAATATCATAAATAGTGAGTTCAGAGGTAGCACGGTTGCAATAGAGGGTTCAAAACTTGGAGGGAAAGCAAAGAAAAGAGATGAGATCGAATTTTCATTTTCATGATGGCATTTTTATTTACTGAATTTGAAAGATTACGTAATCCATTCGGAACCTAGAACTCGTGAAAATCGAATTAATATATCTCAAATGATGTGTATCTTACTCAAAAAAGATACACCAGAATTTTTGCTTAATCTGCAAGAGAACATCTTATACATCTGCCAAATTTCATAAATCAAATCAGTATATATGGAACCCACGTAATCTGAAGGCCAATAATATTCACTGGTTTTTACTTGGATATTTCTAAGATTTCGGCCCTATCTTACCCTAGATATCTCCTTCCTGGCTAATTTAATTTGGATAGTACGCACAAAATTTGAATTTTCTCTCTCCTCCTCTCTCTCTCTCTCTCTCTCTCTCTCTCTCTCTAGCATATTGAAGATCCATTTTTTTTATTTTTTTTTGCAGATTCATCCATTATGCTTTTATCTGTTGGGGGGGAAGGGATTTCTTAAATCTCTGCTGGAGTTCCTTTCCATTCAAAAGGGTGCACCATGTCCCTACTTTGTCTCCCAGAGAAAGTTCCCACTTTTGCTCCACATTTCTCAGTCAAAACACACCATCTTTTCTCTGTACGTAGAATCCATTAGGGTTTTTTGTTGCACCAGCAGTTACTCCCCTCTTCTCTCTCTCTCACAGAGATCTGTACACTTCTTCCCTTCCCTTTGAAGTGCATATTTTCATCAACCCACGAACGCTTTCTGGGTTTTCTTCTTTCTTCTGTTTTAGTTCGAAACTGTTCTTCCACCGCTCATACCAGAGAGTTTCGCTATTGGGTTTTGGCTTCTCTCGTTTGGCCATGGCGCCTAAGAGCAGGAGGAGAGTGAAGAGGAGGAGCACGGTGAGGAAACCGAGGAAAGCCCATAACAACCAGAAGAAGGCCGCGCAAGCGAGCAGCCAAGAAACGCCGAGCCACGCGCCCCTCGGTCTGGCGCCCTCCGCCGCGGGCTCGGATCAAAAGCTCGCCAAAACCGGCGGCGATCACGACCCGACCATCGAGAGCGCCGTCAACATCAACATCGACTTCTCCTGCTCGACGCCGAAGGGCAAGAGGTTCCGCATACCGAAGATCCGGACGTGCCCGCCGGCGCCGATGAAGAAGAGGGTCCGCGATTCGAATCGCTCGAGCAGCTTGCAGAGAAGTCCCATCTCGTTCTTTGCTTCCCCAGATATCGAGCTCTTCTTCTTCGCTCATCACGGCTTGTCTGTTTAAAAAGCCGGCATCTTTCTTCTAATCAATCTGGATGATCGTGCCCCCTTATCGGTGTTCCATGTTTATAGGATATGGTTTTTAGTCTGCACAATCAAAAAGGTCTAGGTTTTCTTGTGCCTTTGTCACCATAGGAATTTGGTTTTAGTTTTTCACGTTTGCTGTTTCTGCAGTACTTTGATATGATGTTGAAGTTTATCACAGCAGAAAGTGGGCAATAGTAATACATATATTCGTTTCTTTACGATCGAGATGGTGTCAGCATGATATTTTTCATTTCAATATAGCGTTTCGCCTGCAATGGTCTCGAATGCTTCGCGTTCAAATCACAAGTTTGACGACGACTTAGGGAGATCTTCGGAATAAGTGGAGGGAAAGGGACTTAAGATATTCAATGACTGGAAAGAAAAATACAAAAGAGGACGAAAACAAAAGGAGGAGGGAACAGTCGATTGTCCATCGTCCTTTCCGATGCAGAGGTGAGATCGGGTAATAATATTCGTCGTCAGACAGGATGAGGAAGGTGCGTGACTGTCTGTGCTCGTGCCAACATGAACGAAGAGAATCCAATGAAGGTCGCCTCGTGCGGGTTCACAGTCTCGACGCTATTACATTAATCGCTCCCCTCGTGACCTCTCCTTTTGTTTAGAGCACTCTGCTCGAGTACCGCGGCAGCGGCACACGGGATTTGGAACCGCTGATCTCATCCCGGCCCGACCAGACCCGAGTGAAAAGACGGAATTCTTGAGCCCCATCCCTGATTTAGCAAGCAAATCGGAACAAGTCGAAATAGTCTAAAGTCTTGTCATAACATCACATTGAAATCTTGGGTAATTGCGATTGAACACTGTCTGATTGTGCTTTGATTGTTTTGCGATGATGGGCATGTCCTTGCCGACACATAGAATGATCTCTTCCGCGGCAATTCAAGATTGAGTGAGATAAATTTACTTCAAAATAGCTTCACGATATAACAATCTTTTAACCATAATCTAAGGTGAACGAGTCACATGATTCATGCCGAAAAAATCTCGATGATTTTTGAGAGCGACCCTCGTAGAAGGACGAATTGGAGAGACGAGTTTGGTAATTTAGGGTGCAGTGTTCGAACTAGTAAAATGCGAGACGGCAAGAATGTTCTTAACACGCGTCAAATATTTCACCGGTCGTCCTTCAAGGAAT
The DNA here is from genome assembly GCA_007663325.1 of Eucalyptus pauciflora. Lineage (NCBI taxonomy): Eukaryota > Viridiplantae > Streptophyta > Magnoliopsida > Myrtales > Myrtaceae > Eucalyptus > Eucalyptus pauciflora. The sequence continues at coordinate 2,805,232 of VMYD01000353.1, forward strand.
GAGATTTCAAATATTTCACCGGCAGTTCAGGTGGCCAGTTCCAAACTCGATGTCCAAACCCTTTTCCTAAAAAGTTCAATCGAGTCGACAAGCTTGATTTGGGACACATTTGATTCTCTTGCCTTGCACTTGAAGAGAACAGAATGCAGCTGCGAGGAGTTTATAATCATATTATTTTCGTAGCTCTGATTGCGGCTAAAGTGTCAATACCAAACGGGCTGTCGATACTCAATTCATTTTCCAAGATGTTCTTATAAAATAAGCCCGCAGTGCTTAGATCCGTGTAACCACACGGGAATATAATTCTACCTCCTGATCCTAGAGGCTAAAAGTGGCCATAAAATAACCCCGGCATCCCGAGAAAACGGAGACAACTCATAAAAAGGCAACTATTCTCACTGATTGCGTCCGCCACCCAAGAGTATATATCACAAGAAACAGAGACTTAAAACCTCTAATGTTAAACCCTTTGCAAACATCTCTCGCTCCAGAATTAAGAGGCATGACCGCACTCTGGAGGAGAAGACGGCAAAATTTGTTCGAAATGCTCGAGACTCAGCTTCAGCATCACCTAAAATAAACATCTGCAGAATATTCCATCGGCAATTCAACGCACCATATTCAGGTCCTGGCGAGAGCATGCTGTCATTGCTAGTGCCAAGATAGATAGCAGAGTCTCACGAGCACCATGCTAAAAAGAAAGGCAAATCTGGTCCAAATAGAAAAATCAGTTCATCAAATTGTCGTTATTCTTTCTGAGCTATGATGACCTAAGATTCAAGCATTAAGAAGGATGTTCTGTCTGACTGGAAGCTAAAATTTTGGTCTAAAGTTCACAACAGAGAGACCTACTCCTGTACACGACTAAAAGAACAAGGTAGGTTGGGGGAAAATGAGAAAGTGGACATCCACAAACTCACATGCCCATGTTCTTCATCTTCTCCTCGGCACCTCCTTTTATCCAACAAGCCACCATAAACACAAAGAACAAAAGCCAAGAATGAATTGCCGCCCCGCAAACAGATTGCCAAGAATTGCGGGATCGAAACCATGACACCAGCCTTCTTACGTAATTAGTGGTGGGCCCAATACCTGCACCACAGGGCCCACGCAGGCTTTTGTGAACCCCGCTAGAGAAGACGCTCTCTGGGTTGCTGGCCAAAGCGATCTCTCTCCCTTTCATTTGAATATGCTGAGGCCTGGAAGTGGCCATGATTTTGGTACTGGCTGTTCCCATTCACGTAGTCATGACCTCTGTGAGTTCCATGCACTTGCGACCTTCCTGCCATGTGATTACTAGATGAATTCCAGGTTTCAGAGGAGTCAGGTGCCAAAGGCTCAGAGCCCGATGAACTGGCAGATTGGGAGGACAGAGCCGGACCAGAGTTTGTGCCCTTCTCTTCAGCTGCATCATTCGAAGCATCGGTTTCACTTTTCTTAGCAAAGCGCCCTCCAGTTCCCCTGGCTCTTCTCATGGCATGCTGGTGCCGCGACTCATGAAGATACGGCTATAGATCCATTAAACCAAGACAAAGAAAGAAATGACACTATATTAGAGAATAAGCAATGAAAAGATTTCAATTAAGTTTATCCCCAGAGGATTAAATGCTCAGATAGCTGCAAAAGCTGTGATGAAGATGAAGCGTCCAGTCAAACTATTTCCCGCAAAATAGAACTTCCTAAAAATAGCATTTAATGACAGTATAGCATGTGGCCAAGGAAGCAAACAAGAGCAGAATACCTTAAAATTAAAAAACCTTCATAATCAATTTTTATAACTGGCCAAGGCCAGAAGGAACTTCCAAAGTCAACAAGCATAAAAAATGCAATTCACCTTTCTAGCTTTGATCAGCTTCTTTTCAAGCTCAGCTTTAGCACGAGCTTGTCTTCTTCTCAAAATCCCCTGAAACTGCTTAGCATTTACATAAACAGGCTCTTGTGCCAGGTCAAGGGGCAGAGGCATCCTAGCATGAGGAATACCGACAAAAGGATAAGCCTGCCCAATCCAAGATCTCTCAGATGGCATATTCCAGAATTCAGATACGTATCTATTGTGTAACAGAGCACCTCATACAACATAAACAAGGGGTGCACAAGAGAGCTCTGAGGCACAAAAATAGCAATTTCCAGTGAACATTATTAAATTGTTAGAAGTGTGACAAAGATTACCTCCTGTATGTTTTCTCTTCATCTCACCCTCTAGTAGCACCCACTAACAGATATAACTTGACAAATAAAAGAAACAAGCACCGTAGAGATCCAAAAAGACCTAAAGTTTAGATAAATGATTTGAAGCATCACAATGCCTAATGCGTGCGAGGCAAAGCTGAGCGTCAATCTTTGATTTCTTTTCCAAATTGACATTTCAAGCTTACCTGCACAATCACCCATATACCCTAGTCCTAGGAAGTATATACTGTTGACATATGCATATTGCGTTACTGACATTCATGGAAAGACATTACTACTTCAGCAGTAGATGTTATACCTACCCAACAAGCTACATTATCTCAACAGCACCGGCATCACCAATGGAGCAGCTACCTAGTTAGTTCACCAGCACCCCCTCACCAAGGACCTATGTTCCTTGTCGTCTAGTTCTAGCATCTATGAACTTGAATGTCACCTCTATAAATATCATACAATTGATGAAGCAATCTGCAATTTAGGACTGCTTCAATGGAAATGAAGGAAGTAGTCAAAAGCTAAAAGAAAAAACTATATTAAAAGAGATAGCATAAAGGCCAGACTTACTACTTCCTCACATATTTCTTCTTCCAATCTACCAGAAGAAACGGACCTTTCGGATTCTTTTTCTAAATACAATTTGTGATAACTGTGCATGCACGGGAATGAAAGCTAGCGCATAATAGTCGGTGTTGTATTGAATGAGATCTGAGGGGTACGAACCATTGACTGATGCCCATATTGTGCCATCACCCCCCCATAATATGGATCCTGATAAGGATTAGATGCACATGCCTGCAAAACAGTTGCAAGAATGCTAGGAATCTCTTAAGTACGCGATAAGCAAGTAACATTCAAATTCTCAAAACAACACAGAATTTGACCCTAAAGAATTCAAACTAGTCAGAACCAAACTCAGAGAGAATGATAAAAAGAAAGGGACTCACGATTGTGTGACCAACAAGCTCTAGCTGGGGAGGTTGTGCAAGGCCATCATCACGCATTGTAATAATAGTGGGAGCACCATGCCCGTTTTGAGGTTCTTGTCCTTGATTTCCAACTGAAATAATGAACACTAGGCATAAATCTATAATAACGGGAAGATCATTTATGCTTTCACTTCAAACAGAACAAGCAGGAACCGACGACCAAAAGAATCGAAGAGTGCACATCTGTATCTATATAAACAATAAATCTTAAAATAAAGCTTCAGCCTCAGTCTTCTGAGATAGAATAATAGCTGATTGATAAAGGTACTTTCAGTATTGCAAAGAAAGGGCAAAAGGGAGAATCTGTTGCATCATTTAGAAGCCTTGCAGCAATTCTAGCAGAGTTTTGAAAGAACTTTTAAATGTGAACATGATACATTTACAGTGTATGGAGACACAAATCAAACACAAGAAATGTTCACCCAAAACCTAGAGAAAAACTGATGCCATCATTCCCCAATCCAACAGGCACCATTAACAGATCCCCACTAGTTTTCTAAATTAGTTAAAACAACAAATTCTGCTTCTAGAAAAACTCCCCACACCGTATACAAACACATAGATATGTAAAAAATTAGGAAAGAGTCCACAGAAAATTACAAAGACTAGTGAAAGAAATAGTATCTTTTACCTATCAAAAGAAAAGGGAAATTTTTTTTTGAGGAAAGAAAACTGAGACAAAAATAAATCTGTTGGATAAACAGAATGAAAAACTACATCACTGTACTTACCAGATTGTTTAAGATAATCAGCATTTGAGCACAAGTAAACAACCTTATGGATGATACTAAAATCTACTCTGAATTAATTGCTAATTTTCGGGTAGACTTTCTATAGTTCTACGGATGCCTTAATCATATGACGAAACCAAGTCAACATGAGATGGTTTCATGCATGATATACATTAGACCAAGATTTCCCCTCTCCCCTTAAGGACCTAAATGCAGGGCCCATAATACAAAGAGTGTAAACAGATGAAAATCCAACTACAGTAGGACAATATCCAATCTTACAGAGGAACATGCATATGTGGACCAATGCAACCTTCCATAGAAAGTCTAGTAGTCCCCAATAGGCCAACCGTTTGTGCACGAGCAAAAACGGCTACGGATGTACTGGTCGCATTATCCATGCAGACCTAATTAATCACCCAGTCCTAGTTCTACGGATACCTCAATCATATGATGAAACCATGTCGACATAAGCTGGTTTCACACTTGATACACATTAGACCAAGATTTTTTCCTCCCCCCAGGCCCTAAATGCAGGTCCCATAAAACAAAGATTACCAGATGACAATCCAACTATAGTAGGAGACAATATCCATTCTTTAAGTGGAACATGCATATGGGAAGGGACAAATGCAACCTCTCCATAGAAAGTAGCCTTCAACTAGTCCCCAAAAGGCCAACTGTTTTAGCAGGAGCAATAAACGTCTATGGATGTATTGGTTGAATTATTACTACAGTCCTAATGAATCATACAGCAAATGGCTGCTGGTGCCTGATTGAGCAAAAATCTATGGGTGGATATGAAAAGTATAACTTATTGAAGGCCTCACCAAATTAAGGTTGAGATAATTGGGACATGAGACATGCAAACAACTTAAGAGGGAAGAGTTAATGCCACAATAATGACATAGAGGAATGACCCAACCGATCTCCACAGCATCTTGCATATAAAATGAGTATTCAGTCTAAGAATGCAATTATGCGACTCTACCTGCTCCTGAACGTGCAGGGTTCCCTGATCCTTTGACATTATCATCGTCATCATCTTCCTCAACCCTTTCCTCATTTGACTGTGATTGACCACCATTGGACTCTGAACCACCATTTATGCATCCTAAAGGCGCATGGGTTTCGTTTCTTCCTGTTTCAGCTGGGGAAATAGTATTATAGCCACGCCACCAGGGTTCAGGAAATACCGCACTAGTCTGGATGCTATGTGTTTGAGCATCTACCCCGTTTGAAATTTTAGATTTTGGCTGCATAACGCCAGATTCTATTGCTCTCCGACAATATGTTGAATCAAAAATATAACAGCATTTGAAACCGAGATGGACCTGCTGAGAATATGACAACAAGAATGGGGAAAGCCAATGAACAGATAGACAATTCGCCTGGACATATTTGGGGTGGAGGTAACACGAAAGACAAATAAAATGGGAGAAATACTAGCACATATGTATCACAGGAGACCTTCCATTAATACAACCATAATTATTCCAGCTTCCTGTGGTTCCAACATTTCTTGACTAATTCAAATCGCATCGAAGACAAATTCTCATAACCTCTAGCATTGTATCATATCATATGCATAACACAGTCACTGGAACACATGAGAGGTGATTAGCCAAAATTGCACAAATGAAAAACATTTCCAGAACACAATCACACTAAATTTGCTAAGTTCCTCCAAAATTCAAAAGCTGTGTTGCCCAGTTACTTTGCCAAGTGTATACAGAAAATATGTGTCCGCAGAAGATGTAATTGTGATTTCTCAAAAATAATCTTGGAAAGAAACATTTCCCTTTATATCAGCTGCAGGAAAAAGAAAAAAAGAAAAGAAAAAGGTAAACGATTCCCTTTCATCAGCCGCAGGAAAATTGAAATTCACTATCCGATAAAATCCTCACTTCTCAATGGTGTTATCTCCGGAAGACAGTTCACACAATGCTGCACTACTCCAACTTCACACTTTCCAAGTCCTACAACTTCCTCCCACTCGCACCAACATTATCCGGCTCGAAAATTGACAACCACAACACTGCCAGTCTCCAGGAAACCCTAGCATCACTTAACCCTACCTTCCCCAACTTCATAAGCCAAACAAACAGTGTTCTCCAACTCGATTCGTCGAGTTCCTCGAAGATTCGCTCGACCCGATACGTCACCAACCAAAAATCAAACATCAAACAAATTCAACCGCCCCTCTCTCCACAAGCAGCTACTTCACCCTCTCCCCAGGAACAAAACCCACCTCAACCTCGCGCACGACTTTTCCACACCCATCCCCCCCCCCTCCCTCCCCAGCGCAATCAGCGAGGCTCGCCTTCAAATCACACCCCCGCACGAGCTTGGAGAAGCTAAAGACCACGCGGGAGACGCGCAATTCAACGCCGGGAACCCGCATGCACGAAACCCTAAAGAACCCGCATGCAAACCCCAACCCCCGACCCCAGACCCAAGACTCCAATCAAGAAAAAGCAGCGAAATTCCCCCCTGAATTCCGCCACAAAACCGAGCCCGAACTTACCGGACGACGGAGGAGGACGGCGGAGCGGAGCCCTAGATTTCCGGCGGCCCCCCCAAAGCGGAAGCTCGGCGTGGGATTTTCCCCGGAGGAGGAGGAATTCAAAGGGAAGTCAATCCGATTTCTCCAGCGATTCTCCGAGGGAAAAAATAGAGAGAGGTTTTTAAAGTGGTCACTGTGTGGGGCTGTGTACTATAATATAAAAGAGGCCTTCCCTTCTTCTTACTTTTAATTAATTAATTTTATTTTATTTGTTCCCCCTTTTTTTTAATTTCCACAGAGAGAGAAAGAAAGAGAGTAGGGTGATGATTGCATCACCCGACGTGGACCCCCTTCGTGCTCAACAAGCCGTCGTATCCGGACACGTGGGTGACAGCCCAACCTTCTAGTCATCTTCGTCGCCCTTCCTTATTTTTCATTTTCCTGCTTCTTTTTCTTTTTCTTTTTTCTTTTTTTCTCTTTTTTGTTTCCTTCGAATGACCGTTTTGGTGTGTTTTTTCTCGGAGCGTGGTTTTCCTCGGTAGGGCCCAGGAGATTGAGCGGGCGGGTTTTGGTGAAGGAATGGACCGGGCCGAGAGGCTCCGGCTCCACCCCGCCCGAGAGGAACCGTGCGATTTTTTTAGGAGATGTGCGTAGCGTTTAGTCTAATTTAAATTGATGAAAGACGAAAGTAATTTGCGTTGGATTGTCTGAAGTTTAATTTAAATTTGAGAACATTCTAAATAAAGGCTTGAAGTATCATCATTTCTTAAGTAAAGTCTTGAAGTAGACATTGTTTCTAATGAGAGCTCGAATTACTCTTATTTTTTCAAATAAGGGCATGAAGTGAACATTATTTTAAATAAATGCTTGAAATGCATATATCAATTTTAAAGAAGCGCCTAAATTCATCAAATGTGAACAATAATTTTGTCTTTAAAAAAAAAACTAAAAAAACTAAAAAAAGAAAAGAAAAAGAAAACATAGGCGGAAGGGTGCTCACCTGCCCCATCATCGATGGGGTGGTGGCGAAGGTCGATGGTGTTGCCGACACTTGGGGGAGGGCTGGTGATCTGGCTGACGAGAGGCCCTCGCCAGAGGCGGGAGAGGGCGATGACCCTCTCCCAGATCTAGGTGAGGATTGCTTGCCCTCACCTCGTTTGGCCAAGGGTCGTCAACCGTCATGCAGGCTTGGCGGCCCTCATCCATTGCCATTGACCTCTAGGGACTTCGGGTGGAGGCAACCCTCACCTATGTCAGGCGAGAGCAGCCCTCACTAGATTCGATGAGGGCAACCTTCACGTAGGCAGGTGAGGGTGACCTCTACCAATTGTCCTCGGCCATGTCCATAGAAGGGAAGAGGAAAAAATAAAAGAAAATGATGAAAAAATAAAAAAAAATATAGTTACAATTTTTTTAACCAAAATAACCCTTCTTTAATGGCTAGAAAATTCATTGCCAACTAAAGGCCCTTATTTGAGACGATTTAGTTACTTCAGGCCCTTATTTGAAATAATTTGGTCACTTCAAACTCTTATTTGAAACAATGTTCACTATATACCTTTATTTAAGAAAATTAAGACACTTTAGATTCCTTTTTAAATTTTCCCTTTAAATTTTAATATACAAAATATGCCCCTCGGACAATCGATAAGTTGTACCCATTCAAAGGAAAGAAAGAGAGCTTGGATTTCTTCGGTTGGCGAGCATTTTCTCAAATGATGAAAGTAGGTATTATTCTTGACCACCCAAAAAAAAAAAAAATAGACATTATTTCTAATTATAATTTCCTCCATTTGTTGTGTTGTGCTCCTCGACTTAGGATTTAGACTAAGGCTCTAATTATTACGTGGAAAATGCATGATTGGAAAAATGTTTTCATAAAAATGATTACTTAGGTCACTCCTAAAAATGAATAAATGAAAAATATTTTCATTATTCACGAAAAAGTCTAGGTATGGTTTGATAATAAAAAAAGGGTCATATTTTTTCCACTCTCTCGAGTTAATACACTATGCATTATGGTGTTTTGGCCTTATGGTCCCCCATGGGTGCCACTTTCGGGCGGTGATTCCAGTTAAATGTGGAGCCCATTTCGTGTCCCACTTTTTAATTGGTTCTTTCCTTTTCTTCTCATCTCTCTATTCTCTCTTTTGCTTGTTCCATCGATAGTTTCCGGGCGTCCTTGAATTTCAACGTTGGATAACGCGATTGACGGTGAAGAGGTAGGGTTGAGTTGAAACTAAGCTCGATTTGCTTGATGAGGATGGCTCGTAATGGAAAGAGCAACGAGAAGTATGAATTGTCCAGTAACCACTGACAATTCCTACAGAAGCAACTAGTATTCAACCCAATCCAATTCTTCTGATCGTGCACCTTCTCATTCTAGCCATGCATCATAATGTTGGAGTCCTCATACCTCTCCCATAGAACCTCACACGCCAAAGCAGCAAACATAGCGAACCCTCAATAATCCATTTTATTCTTAACCGAATTCAACACGTAATGATCACCGACGGGGCTCTCGCGCGGCTTCAGGGATGAACTTGTGACGAGCAACGCTATGCTTGTTAGGCTTAATGATGTTGGAATGATATGAGTGTTCCACAACCACTCAACTCTTTTCTGGTCCAGTCGAATATCTTCGGGCCGAGGTTTCTTGTCTTCGCTTTCCTCAATGAAGATCTTCCACATGACGAACATCTTGTAGCTGTTTGAAGACGACGACTGAGTGGACCTGGACCGAGCCCCCAGTAGGGCCATAAGGACCTCCTCAAGGACGCGATGGGGCTCCACGTGCTTTCGCAAGTAGAAGTGGTCGCAGCGGTCATTAAAGTTTCGCTCCAACATGCCGAACTTGCTGGCGTTGATGGTGCTGCGAAGGACGATGATGGTCATAGGATGGTCCCTTTACCGTGTCGCACCTCCCGCCAGATTTGGTACTTCCGGCAAGCTCCCAAGCACTTGTCAAGCATTCTCACCAGTCTCGAAATTCAGAATCGATGTCACTAGAGCTAACGCATAAGATCCGAACCGATTGAGGACGAGACTTCTGGATCTAAAAGTGAATGATGTTGCCGAGAGAGTGAGCGAATGGCGTGGTCAATGGGACCTTTGGGGTGGGGTGCGTAGAGGAGGACATAGGTGGAGAATACAACGAGAAAGAAGAGGATGACGAACAAGCAAGAGAGAGAATGAGGTCAAAACGGGGCCCACATTTAACTCGAATGATAGTTTGAGCATAATTAGCTTAAAGAAAGGGTTCACAAGAGATACTATAAAATCTATATCGTAGCTTTGACACAACTCAAAATCTCATATCGAATAGGGAAAACTTTTAACTCCATCGTAAGTACAGAGACTCGAGTCTTCCATAAATTTACCGCCTCAACATCCCTTCTCGGGAATTGGCCCCTCGCATGAATCTAGCTGGATCGTCACGGATGAAGCCGACGTCCACGCATTCCGGGGTTCAATCTACGTCCGCGTAGATGAATATATTGAACCGGAACGGCATTCGTTCCGCTCGAAGAAAGAACAAGTTCGGCTAGTTTCGACAATTCGTCTCGATTTCGGTCGCTCTAAAAACAATCGTGCAACAGGAAAACGGGCCGCCGCATGTCGATTTCGAAACGACCGCGACCCGTCACCGCAGACTCTTCTTAATTCGAAACGGCATTTCTCGCGACATCATAAAAACCCGGCCGTGGAGAAATATGCACGAACCGGCGGAACCAAGGCGGGTGAGTTTATCAAAAGCCCCGCCATAAAATAATTAAAAAAAAAAAAAAAAACCGGAGGATCCACGTGACACGCACTTGACGGCGAGTTATTGGGGGGACGCGTGTAGCGGCGGCGGGGACCACACAGGGCAGGCGCGACGTCGCGAGGACGACACACGTGGAGCTATAGCGACCACCCATCTCATCGTTTGTCTTTTTTTATTTGGCCTATGGGGAGGAATTTTATAAAATATTGCGCCTCATGGGGACGCATGTTCGCGAATGGAGCGGCAACCGTGCGATTCGTGACAACGAGGTATCGCCTAAACCACGCTTGGGCCCTGTTCATTGACCTAACACTAACGGTCCGCAACAGACCCGGCTCGGGTCGTGAGAAAACCCGATCCAGCACGGTCGGGTTGGAGCCGAGCCGAGCCCGGCCCGATCCCATTATGGTGGCGGGGTTGAGCAAAAGTTTAGACCTTTCCTGAGTTAGGGCCGCCCAACGATCGCCATTTACGATGGATTGGGAGGATTTTGTTTTACTTGTGATCATGGATTTGAAACTTTTGTTGGATACTATCAAAATCCGGCCTTTAAATGTCCTTATGTTTTCGTTAAGTTTGCTGGAAAGCGAAAATCGTGAAATCGCTATAGAAAGGCAATAGTCTAGCGATCGGATATTGAAATAACGGGTTGATAGCAATCTATAAAACGATTTCAGCAGGCGAGCGAGCGATCCGAGATACTTGTTAAACAGCAACTAATTAAAAAGATATTCCCCAAATCTCCGACTCTCAAGGAAAATGAGAGGACAAGTGAAGAGCCAAGCTTTTGCTTCCCAGCAGGGATATTGCCATCACAAAAGCCGATAGCCATGCTAAAATGGAGATAGAGACTAGCGTAATCATAAGAAATTAAATCAGATGTGCATAATCAAAATAAATATAGAAAATCAGGAAAATATCCTAAATAACTCTAAAAGATATTTTAATATTCCTAACATCCCTAATATGGCCGACATGGACAAAGAGAATTTGACACCGCATCGGACCGACATGACTTACGTGCCTGCTGAGTTCATATTATGAGCATTTAATATTCACCCGAAAAGATGTTAAACTTTGAATTGAGGTCATTATGGACGTGGAAGATTTCACTATCAATTTTGAGCATGTGTTCCTTTAAACTCTGCCACAGTAGTAACAATGGAGGGGAGGCGAACTGTCAAATTTGATTGACAGAGAGCGCAATTCAAGCACACACACCACATACACGAGCGGCATGAAGCCTCTGTCTTATCCACTGTCTTGTCCACCCCGGGAACGCACTAAAGTAAAATCTTGAAAACCCAACGATCGAGCAAGAACAACGGAGATGAAACAATGCTTTTCCAGGAGTGCTCGGCGGCATCGCGGCGCAGCACAACAGGTTCAGCTCGCGAATGTGCGGGCCGAGGAAGCCTTCGAGCGCGCGAAAATTCACCCGGAGGCAGTTGACCGTGAGGCTCGTGACGCCTCCGCACGCAGAGAGAAGGGGATGCGATTGAGAGTTCGATCGTCCGGCGAAAGTTCCTGCCAAAATCACAACCAGAAGCCGCGCGATGGACTTAGATTACGAGCTCTACACGTCAACGCGACTGTGCCTACATGAACGTCGTGTGAATGCGGAGATTGCAGAGATTACGAACTCACCGCGAGGTGGAGAGAAGGAAGGGAGGAGAGGGCGAGAGCGGCGGCGGAGCGTAGGATTTTGGAGACGCTCGCGGCGGAGGAGAGGGACTCCAAATCCAGCTTGAGAAGGATTTCCTAGACGAGGAGGGAGACGGGAAGGGCCTCAAGCCACCCCACCCCACCCCCCGGGCCGCCGCTGCTTCCACCGTCGCTTGCCCTCACCGCCGTTGTCTTCGTCTTCTTCGAGGTCGTGCCTCTAGGATCACTGGAATTTGAAGCTTCCATTGGAGGCGGGAGCATTGATTGCGGATACTGAGAGAGAGAGAGAGAGAGAGCGACGCGCGAAAGTTCTCCCTGATTTTTTTTTTCTGCTTATGTTTCAGGATAAACGCCGCATTAACCCCTGATTTTTTAATAAATATTCAAGGAAAATATCTATAAATTTTTATCCATTTTGCAACATAGTTCGTAAATTCTGATTTTTTGAACGTGATTTTTGAACTTTTGGCATGATCACAAAAAATCTTAGCAAATTGTACGAAATCTTAACATGATCAGATACCTTATCTCTAATTGTTTAATTCAATCTTTTGGTTGTACCTATCATATCTTAGGAGTGAATTTAGGAAATTAGTTGCAAATTGTATATAGATATTTATATTTAGCATACAAGAAAATTTGAATCGGTCTCCATTTTGTGTCTTTTCTCATGCTCTCAGATCAGATATTGATTCCGATGTAGTTTCTTATTCATGGCCAATCAAATCCCTTCCGTTGTTTCTTCCAAGATCGATGTCAATTCTCAATATTTTTTTTCACTCAAGTGACCATCCAAATGTCCCTTTAGTCTCTCCTCCTTTAGATGGAGACAATTATCCAGCATGGCATCGTGCCATGCTCATAGCCCTTGAGGCGAAAAATAAGTTGTGTTTTGTTGATGGGTCCTTGCGGGATCCTAATTCAACCTCTTTGATTATCCCTTATGGAAATGTTGCGATAGCATGATGAGGTCCTAGTTGATTCATTCTACTACATCAACGATTTCACATAGCATTCTTTGGCATGACTTAGCAAATAATGTTTGGAATGATCTTCGGGAGCGCTTCTCCCCCTCGTAACGCTCCTCAAATTTTTGGGATCCCTAGGGTTTTTTACACATCAGCAAGGTCTAGCTTCGATTTTTGCCTATTATGCTGTGATTAAATCCTATGGGGATAAACTATTGTCGTATCGAGTCTTGCCGACTTGTAGTTGTAGAGCAATGTTGACTCTTCTATAGTTTCTTGAAACAGATTTACCATTAGATTTTCTCAATGCCTCAATGAATCTTATGCCACAATTCGGAGTCAAATTTTCTTTATAAATCCATTCCCTACTATCAATAGAGCATGTGCCTCGGAACGATGGCGCATTGTTATAACAATCGCACTGTTATTCGCGATTTTGCTACCATGGCCACGTTCTGTCTTAATGATACTCACATTTCTCTACCTATGGTTCTTCCAAACCTGTTTTACATTGTACTCACTATAGAAGGGTTGGACATCTTAAAAGCATGTCTTTTAAGAAGCACAGATATTCGTAATGGTGGAATGATTGTAACAAGCGCCCCACCAATGACTCTAGTCGCCAATGACATTCACCCATAATTGGTTCTTCGATCGTTGCTGTAGTTGCCACCGGTGATTCCTCCTCTCCACCAACCCTTACTGTTATACAAATAGAACAACTCCTTCATTTACTTGCGACTGGTAATACCACACCTTCTTCTTTTCCTTTAGTGAATTAAGCAGGCACTTCCATTTTTTTTAAATTCTACTTCATCCTGGATTCTAGAATTTGGTGCAACGGATCATATGTCTTGTGATGTAGCATTGCTTTTTGAGTTTTATGATAACATAACTTCCAACCTTGTTTCCCTTCCCGATGGGATTTCGGTTTATGTTCAACGAATTGGACGGATTTCTCTCCTACCAGATCTAACTCTTGATCATGTTTTATTCATTCCCCAATTTTGATTTAGTCTTATTTCAATCAGTAAACTTACTACTGCTGCTTCTTCTTTCAATATTGCATTTACTTCTAATACTTGCCTTTTTCAAGACCCAATCTTGATGAGGACTTTAGTGATGGGTAAGCAACACAATGTTTTATATTGCCTTTACATACCCCAGCCCACTTCTTTGACATCCACCACCACACTAGGCACACACTTTGACCTCTAGAAGTGGTGGTTGGGACATTTGGGTTCATCTTTCCATCGTCATCTGCAAGCTTTAGATAATAACATTTCATTTTCTAATACTTTTCCTCGCACTATGTATCCACTTGGGAAACAATTTCGCTTGCCATTTTATTCTAGTACAATTTCTACTATTTCATGCTTTGATTTAATTCATTTGGATGTATGGGGCCCATTTCATACCACCTCTTTATATGGGGTACCTTTTTTTCCTGATCGTAGTCAATGATTATTCTCGTTGCATGTGGCTTTATTTAATGTCTTCTAAATCTAATGTAAATCATTTTATCAATAATTTCTTTTCCATGATAAAATCCCAATTCGATAAACAAATTTGTTGCATCCATTCTGACAATTGAAAAGAATTTTTCAATTAGCTTACCAATTTTTTTTAGACCCCATGGGTGTTGTTTATCAATCGAATTGCGTGTTCACCCCTCAACAAAATAGAGTGGTAGAGCACAAGCACTGGCACCTTCTAAATATTGCCTATGCCTTATACTTCCAATCTGACCTTCCAATTGAGTTTTAAGGTGAATGCATTCTCATTGCCGCTTACATCATAAACAAACTTCCCACTGTTGTCTTGAAAGAAAAAAACTCCATATGAGATTTTACATGGTAAGTCACCGTGTGACGCCACAGAATGTCACACGCGACATGTGTACTTTCTAATTTCTTTTTTATTTTTAATAGCAAGCGGAAGCACCGCAAATACATTACCATACAACATACAAGAAGATCATCACATCAGATAAATATTACACATAATATTTCATTATGTTAACTTTATATATACAACTCCAAACAGTATTACAAACAACACACAAAATACCAAAAGATCTAGGAAGGGTTAGGATTGCCTAACTTTAACACTATCCTTCTATACCCAAAAGCTTTCCTGTACAACACCAAAGCTAAAATCTAAGGATCAATGACCTCTCCCATCGCTAGCCCATCGGAAATGTAATTAGGGGATCATCAAATCCTCTAAGTGGTCCTAACCAATCGCCATCAAAGATCGCGTACCAAGCTATATACCAGTGTAGAACCCATTCAACAAGTCTCACATTGACCCAAACCGTGGTTGTACACTTAATTTACGTACGTACCGTATAAGGCAATACCACTTCTTCATAACTATACTCAATGTGAGTTGGAGCTCCAAAAAGCAACGGTGGCAGAAGAGCCATCTTACAAGTCTGAAAAATGAAGGAATGAGCCAAGACCCAGTAAATGACATTCCTAAGTTTAAGATAAGAGATCCGCCTATCATTCCACCTGGTATAAATAAAAATCGTGAATTCAACAAGACAACTATGCATTACGAGTGCAAAGATAAATGCGCAACATGACATATTAATGAGGCAAGCATAACAATGCATAAGACCGATCACACAAGTACAAACAAATATATATATATAGACACACATACACACACAAGTATCACAACATCTCGTTGAGTTTCTCGTTAATTTACACATATGAACTCATATTCGTCATTGACCAGGACCATCTTGATTCCCAATGCATCTCGACTAACGATGCATCATCACTGTCAACATATGGGAGACGGAATTACACATACCCATTTGCCAACCCTCACCCTATCAATCACAAGTGTCATCTACATTAGCGAAGATTAATACACCACTGTACATTCGTATGACGATAGCCATTTATTAACATCATATCATAGCTTCACAAGCCATGTCATACCATGACTACACGAGTCATGTCATCATAAAATTTCATGTCATCTCGACCTTGTAGACAACCGTCTCATGTGGTAAAACATCTAGTTGACTCCAGAGTTTCATACATGCTCATATAAGGAAATTTGCTCCGTGGGGAATAGGCCGTGGCAAAGGTCTTGTTCACGTAATATCAAAGATATCCATAATTAATCACGGTACAATAAGTATTACAAACTTTTCTGTGTCTACAATTACAAAAGATAACACATTAATCTCTTGGCATTTTCATATAACCATGAGAATCAATCAATTACATATACTTTAACAAATAATTTTTTTTTTTCACCAAGCCATAATCATTTGGTAGAGAACTTTCATTGGTTTATTAATTCTTGATATCCATTTAGCAATTGACACTACTACTTCAGTAATTAAAGGTAACTCATTAATTTACATTTTTTAATCATAAAGCCACCCTTGGTTAAGCCCACTTTTTCCACAAAATTAAGGAATATTTTCTATAATTCCAAATTCTTAAAAACTATACTATTGCCCTAGTAAAATTGTCATTTTATAAATTTACCCATGATTTCCGATTTTTAAGCAACCAAGTCATATTAATCAAATTAAAAACTAAAAGCCATACTTTTGTTATCTAAGATATACTAAATATTTATTTACACAATAGACACCCCAAATATTTTACAAAACCATTAAAACAACCCACTTTTGATTTATTAGCACAACTAATTCCAATTTTTGCATAATTGACACATCATGCAAATTAAGAAATTAACTCTAAAAATTATATTACAACCTATCAAAATAAGGTTTAACAAGCTGTGAACAGTCCCCATAAGTTTCAGTTTTTTGCAGATTCGTTCCTCAACTTGGTGAAATTGCAAATTTGCCCCTAAAGCTTCTAAACTCATTCTTTTTGAACTGCTTTGATTTCCCTTAATTAATATTACTTAGAAAGCCACTTATTAACACTAAAATTCATAAAGTAAACTTGTTAATAGCCTTATCTCTATTCTTGAAATTTCAAAATTACCCCATATTTTGTCAAAAATTTACCAAAACACCCATTCTGATGCCTAGTTTGATCATTTTCCCACTTTCCCACTTAAGGTGCAACAAAACTATTTGGGTTTTCCTCAAACACCTTCTAGGCATGAGGAAAGCCTTTCAATACAAACCCAACAATCACCATAGCTCAATAATTAACCATAGCAACTTACACACATATAAAGCAAAACTTATAGTAAATAAATAAACAATCAACCAACCAAGCTTGAGAGTACTAAGTAGATATTCTAGCTTAGTCCTTAAGATTTTCACTTACCTTGAGTGAAATCTTCAACAAACGAAACTTTTACTCACCTTGAAATCAAAATAATTATAAAAATTAACAAGTGTCATTATTTAGAAAACAACAAAGCTCATTTGACAAAAATAAAATGAAATCCATGAAAATACCTTGTAAGACACTAAATTGAAAGTATGGGACCAAGTGTGGACCTTTTCTTGAAAGAGAGGGTAAAATAAAACTTGAACTTGAAGAAGTGAAAAAAGATGGAGGTGCACGTTCAAGGAGGTAGGGGAAATGATGCATTTATCTTGTCTTCCATAGTTATTCACTACATTTAGGAGTTTGAATTAACATTTATTAGGCTTGGTTAAAAGTAATAGTGCCAATTAATTAGAGTTCAATGTTGATAAAAAAATAACTAGGTTTAAGATTATGTCATGCATGAGATCATATGGATAAGTTCAAAGGATTTAATTTAAATATGTGGATAAAAATGTGGTGGAGATGAAGACATTTGTCACAAATAGCATGGTTTAATAAAAAAATGGAGATATTATGTTAATTTGGATAGATACTTCACATGGCAGTAAATAATCAAGGAAATTGGTATTCGTTTGGAACGTCAGTAAATCAGAAAATTATTTTGATGCCACTAAATTATTAACAAAAAATATAAAACGATAAGGAAACCTTAACTCAGTAAAAATTTAATATTTGAAATTTATTTAATACGTATTCAGGAGCATAGCAATCCCCACTGACAGTTACTATACTAATTATATATCCTAAATATCATAAACTACAAAGAAAATTTCGGATATCACACACCTTCATTCAAAATAAATTTGATGCTCATGCTACTCTGGTTTCTTTTTTCTTTTCTTTTTTTGGGATATCCCAATGGTCAAAAAGGGTATCGCTTTTTTTATCTTCTCACAAAAAAGAGACATGTGAGCTGAGATGTTGTTTTCATAAAATAATTTTTCCATACTCAATGCTTCCCAACCCTATCTCGTTGGGGCCTGTGTTTCCATTATTCGTCACACAATGTGATGAGATAAATCAGCCATCACCTACAAATCCCTCGCAACCACACCCCATTCCCACACCACTGCAAACACCCTTACTTCCAATGCTTGAACAATCCATCAGACGCCAATGAATACATCAACCTCCCCGTTTCCTCTGGGCCTACTATTGTTCACTTACTCAAGCGCTAAGTTCTACAGAAGATAATGGTCTAGGTATTTCTTACTCTATGTCTAATTGCCTCTGATATACTCATTTTAAGCAATCCCATTTAACATTTCTTACTTCTTTATCTACTACTATCGAGCCATCCCCTTTCACTGAGACAATACGGCATTAGGAATGGAGAGACGCCATGCTGGCTAAGATCAAAGCTCTTTCTTAGAATCATAGATGGTCTCTCATACCACTTCCACCTCGCAAGAAAGCCATAGGCTCCAAAAGGGTCTATAAAATTAAACGAAAATTTGGTGGTAGTATTGAACTATATAAGGCTCGTCTAGTCACCAAAGGCTATACCCAGGTTGTAGGGAAAGATTATCATGATACATTTGTACTTGCCAAATTGGTTATAGTTCGTGTACTATTGGCCATTGCCACAGCTAAAGGATGGCCTTAAGAACAAATAGACGTAAAAAAACGCCTTCTACATGGCAACTTGGACGAGGAAATCTACATGAAACCTCCCTTTGGTTTTCAACGTAATGGGGAGAATCTCGTGTGCCGACTTCATAAATCTCTATACGGTTTGAAACAAGCATCTCGTCAATGGTATTTCAAGTTTTCTGTTACCTTATGTAACTTTGGTTTTACACATTGTCAAGCTGATCATTCTCTCTGTCTTGCACAATGGCAATGATTATGTTTATGTGGTACTATATGTCGATGATCTAGTCATTACACTAATGCTTCTTTGATCGATTTGGTGAAGATTGTTGCAAAATTAGTTACATATTAAGGACATCAGGCCTTTAAAATATTTTCTGGGCATTGAGGTTGCTCGATCCTGCTTTGGTCTCTATTTATGCTAGCAAAAAATATATCTTGGATATTCTAGAAGATTGTAGTTTTAGTGAAACTTGACCAGTTGATACTCTTATGGAGTAGAATATAAAATTGAGCATAGATATAGGCTAGAGGACCGTCTCTCTATAGATCACTTGATTGGTTGGTTCATTTATTTAATTGTTACTAGGCCATTTATTGTTCATACTGTCAACCTTCTAAGTCAATTTATGTATGCACCACGCCAACCACATTTAAATGCAGCACGCCATCTCCAATGGTATCTGAGGGCTACTGTAGGCTAAGGGCTCTTCTACCTAAGCTAAAATGAACTTCAACTCATAGTTTATTGTAACTCAAACTGGGGTAGTTGCCCCATGACTTGCCGTTCAACAACCGGATATTGCATTTTATTGGGCGATAGCCCCATCTCATGAAAAACCAAAAAACAAAGCACGGTTTCACGCTCTTCTGCTGAAGTGGAATATCATGCAATGACAGTAACTAGTAACCAAATGTAGGATTACCTGGTTATCATATCTTTCACAAGACATTGGCATGCTTCTTCAAGCCTCACTTTCCTTACACTATGATCACGAGCGAATGAAACACATTGAATTTGATTACCATCTCGTTCGTGAAAAAATACAAGTCAGCCTCAATGCTGCATTGAAGATTGGTACAAAGTCACAACTAGCAAACGTGTTTACCAAACCACTAGGCCGGGATCAGTACATGCAACTACTTTCCAAGTTGGGCTTAAGTAACCCACATGCACCAACTTGAGGGGGAGTTTTAGCGTGATCACATGAAATCTTAGCAAATCATACGAAATCTTAGCGTGATCTTATATTTTATCCCTAGTAGTTTTATTCCATTTTTCAGTTGTACTTATCATATCTGCAGGAGTTGATTTAGGAAATTAGTTGCAAATTGTGTATAAATATGTACATTTAGAATACAATAAGAATTGAATCGGTTCACATTGGGATCTTCTATATTTTGTTTGGTCTCATGAACTATCAGCAATTGTTCCATATAGTCCTCTCGCTTGCTCAAATGACAATTTTGGAGCATTTTATTTTCCTAGCAATCGTGGATTTGAAACATTGTCCGGTGTTTTCAAAATCCAGCCTTTAAACGTCGTTATGTTTTTACCAAATTTACTGACATTGAAATAACATGTCGATAGCAATCTGCAAAATGATTTCAAGAATCGAGCAAGCGCCCCGAGACTCTTATTAAATAAATGATTTAAAAGATTTTCAATTTTCAAAACACCGCTTTCTCATACAAATTTTAGAACAATTGAGCATACTCGACAGGCTTAAGGAACTTGTTATATTTGAATTTTATTGGTGGAACGATATTGAGCTAATGTAAATATTTAACAAACTTACCAACTATACGTACATAAATTCGCAGAGAGATTGGTAAATTCCAAATTCAAGTTGTTAACATAATGAAGAAAATAAATATTGGTAAATCGAAATATAAGTTGGAAGGTAGCTTCATAATGGATACTATGGACAAATTTTGAAACCAAAAGAGACTTCCAACAAATCATGGCAAACTCCACTCTAAGATCCTCCATGATACTCCCACCCATCTCGGCATCCCATTTCGCAACTGCCACTACAGATGGTCAACCATGGCCGTTCCTTGTAAATTTCAGATAAGACACTCCCTCCTTTATCCACCAAACAAGTGCGGCCAATGCCGACCCAACATAACCCACGAAACAAACGCTTTTTCAGCGTCTGGAGCGACTGAACAGACAAACTAATGCAGCCGACAAGATCAAGCCTCCTAATTGGTCGACTTCCATTTTCAAGACTTCCCTTCCTTGCCAAAGCTTCCATCGAGGAGTCGGTGACTTTGAAACAAGACCTGATGCATAGTTCCGTGATGGCTATGCCACCGGTGGCAATAGCATGTGCCGCTTTGTCTGACACGTATGGCATGTAACCCAAATCTAAGCTGGATAATGTTTTGCTAACGATCCCTCCACTTAGCACCAGTTGAGAAATCCCTTTATCTGTTACCCTCCTACAGCCTCTAAGGGACAAACGCTGAATAGGCGCACTCCCTTGACCGAGTTTCGACATGCCACTATCTGTTATATCTGCTCCAGCTAGATCCAACGTGTTCAGCATTTTAAGAGATGATATGGAATAAAAGCTCGAATCTGCTATGCTTCGACAGCCCGAGAGATCAAGAACCTCCAAGTTACTGGAGAATGCCAACTTCTTAACTGTCTCGCTGGTTATGAGATTGCACGATAGAATTCTCAGTTCAGTCAAAGAACACGGGGCCTCAGCCAGATCATGGAAAGCCAAATCAGACAAAGACTGGGAGTTGCGCACCTCAAACTTCTTCAAGTTCTTGCAAGAATGAAGAAGTGATGCAAAACCAGCATCACTAACTTTTGAAAAGCCAGAGAACTGTACTGATTCTAGGCCCTTGCAGCCCTCAGAGAGTAGGAAAATGCCCATGTCATTGACTCTTTTAAAAGATGCCTGGCAATTTTGTCTATTTCGTGAAAGAGAAAGGCTTTTCAATTGATCGCGAGAGCCCAAAGACTGAATCCCGGCATTAGTCAAATCACCATGTGGTAGTGGGTCTTTCCATGGCCTATCTTCGAGCTCCAACTCCAACAAACAAGGCATGGACTCAGCAATCGTGGTAACAAGCTTGTCTGATATGGTCCTCACATGAAGCGATAAGCTTTGAAGCAAGCAAGTAGATGGCAGAGAGGGAAACTTAATGACCTCAGGCCAGTTCTCATTTCCTGCTATTTCCTTCACCAGACTGATTACATCATCTTCAAGCGCTGGCTGCAGCTTCAGGACCTTGATACTTTTGGGCCAGATTCCAGATGAAAAGGCATACCCAGGGCCTTCTACACCTCGAATCTTTAGACAAAGAGACTGTATAATAAGAAACAGAATCAGTTCTAGCATGCAACATGTCAACTAAAGAGAGCATACAGGGAAGCCATTGGTCCCTCTAGACTTCACGAAATACATTGCACCACAGCTCTTGGTCCTTCCAGAGAGTCTTGTTCAAAGGTAAGTTTTCAATGACTGAGAAATGAAATTTAATAAAACAACCTGTTCCTACTGTGTTACCTCCAAGTGTACACAACAGCTTAACATTTGATGAAAATTTCCAGTGAATTCATCATATGAGCCACGCTCTGCCCACTCCAGCACCAGCACCCTGTCAGAAGGGATGCAAAGAGAATATCATACCACACCAAATTGTTCCGGACAACATGACTTGCGTGCCTGCCGAAGTCATCACGGCAGTTTACTACAAATCTCAGAGGCTTACTTCATATTATGAGCATCTAATATTCACCCAAAAAGATGTTACACCTTGAATCGAGGTCTTTATGGACGTGGAGGATTTCACTATCAATTTCAGGCATTTGTTCCTCTAAGCATAACTTCAAAGTAAACACGAATCCTCGAAGCTCTGCCACAGTAGTAACAATGGATGCCTCTGACAATTTAGATTGACAGACAGCACAGCAAAAATTCAAGTAAATACACGAGCAGCATGATGCCCCTCTGTCTTATCCACCACGTGAATGCACTAAAGTAAAACCCTAAAAACCCAATGATCAAGCAAGAACAACGGAGACAAAACGATGCTTTTCCAGATAAATTATTCATGAAGTTGAATATACCTCAAATTGGGGCATTTCCGGCCAATCGAGCCAAGAGAGCTCGGTGGCATCGCGGCGCAGCATAACAAGTTCAGCTCGCGAATATGCGGGCCGAGGAAGCCTTCGAGCGCGCGATAATTCACTCGGAGGCAGTTGACCGTGAGGCTCGCGACGCCTCCGCACGCGGAGAGGATGCGATCTAGAGTTCGATCGTCAGGCGAAAAGTCCTGCCAAAATCACAACCAGAAGCCGCGCGATGGACTTAGCTCTGCACATCGACGTGACTGTGCCTATATGAATGCCGTGCGAATGCAGGGATAGCTGCGAACTCACCGCGAGGTGGAGAGAGGGGAGAGAGGAGAGGGCGAGAGCGGCGGCGGAGCGTAGGGTTTTGGAGACGCATGCGGCGGCTGAGAGGGACTCCAAATCCAGCTTGAGAAGGATGTCGTGGACGAGGAGGGAGACGGGAAGGGCCTCAAGCCCGCCGCCGCCGCCGCTGCTTCCGCCATCGCTCGCCGTCGTCGTCGTCTTCGAGGTCGTGCGATTACTGGAATTCCAAGTTTCCATCGGAGGCGTGAGCATTGATTGGGATTCTTCTCGCTCGCTCGCTCGCTCGCTCGCTCTCTCTCTCTCGAGAGAGTCGCGCGAAAGAGAATTTTTTCTGCTCGTATAGCAGGATGAAGTGCCTGAATTTTTTGGAAAATTCCAAATCAGGCATAAAATCCCCCATTTTTTCAAAAAAAACAAAATGCATGAAGTGAACTTTGTGTCAACATGTCAATATTAAATAAAGGTATGAAATGATTATGGAAATTTCAAATAAGAGTTTTAATCTCACTAGTTGTTGGCCGGCTAAATATTTCAACTACTCAAGAGTATTTTCGACTAGCAAAGTAACCTCACCTAGATCTGATAAGATATAGTCTCACTTGTAGTTGGCGAGGCGACCTTCTCCCAATTTTGGTGAGGGAGCCTCACCTATGGCTAATGAGAGTGGCTCTCTTCTAAATTGGCCAGGGTGACCCTCGCCTAGCACTCTTTGGGCATCACCGATGGTCAATCCCACCCACTGGCGAAAAGAAAAAGAAAACAAGAAAAATTCAAAAAAATAAAGGACAAAAATGCCCTTAACTAGCTAGAAAATTATGTCATTTTTTAAAACTAATATAGCTATTTTAAGCGATTATTTAAAATATAATCCACTTCTGATCATTATTTGAAAATTTTCCTATTTTTTATACATATTCATGAGAAAATGATATAAAATGGTATCTCAATTTTGATCTAATTTGCAATATAATTATTGAATTTTTAATTTATTTAGTGTGATTGTTGAATTATTGGTGAATGTTTAATATAGTCCTCTTGCTTGTTCAAATGATAAATCAAGAGGAACAAACCAGATGGCCCTTTCACAAGCCGTTCGCAATGTGAATTGCAAATGGTGAGATATGAAGGTGAAGAGATGAAGAAAGTGGAGAGCGTGACATCTCTTGTCTAGTTCGGTGAAAGAGGAAAAAAAAACGATGAAAAAAGAGATATCTTCGGCCAAAAGCTGGAATTCGAGCTCCAGAGATATATCTTTGTTCATGAATAACTGGAATCCAATGACCATACGTTATAATAGCCGCTGTCTGGGTGATTTCAAGCAGGGACCTCACATAGAATTCACATCATCTGAGGTTCGTAATATCGCACGATTGGCATCCACGCAGGCTAAGCATTTCCCCACTTTTAGAGCTCCCTGCTTCAGCACAGTGAAAGCTGAAGCTTCTCCAGAACATGGTAGTACTTGCATTGAACCCGTAAATATGCTACGACTTCTCCAAAAATTGATCCACGTTTCAAGTTGGGCAAAACAAAGAAAACCCTCCTTAAGTAGCACTTCATTGTCATCTGTAGACAATCCTATTGACAGGGGCACGAGAATCTTTCCACCTAACTGCATTATTATCAGATCCTTTGGTTACACTGCTTTTACACTCCAAATTGAAAAGGGAAAGCCCCAGTAAAAGAAAAGAACAAGCCGGGCAAGTGATCCTTAAAGTGCAGGCCGCCCGATAATCTACCATCATATATGATCATCGCGTTCCTGAAATACATCAGAGTCCTCTATGTTATCAGGTTGCTGAAATGCATCAGAGTCCTCTATCTTTTCACCCGAGTCCCCACTTTGCTCTTGAGAGGCTTCACCACCTCCTGTATCTGAGCTCGATTTACTACCATCTGTGAAGTTGTGGTTGGGCTCTGTCGCGTTGACCACCGTAGGCTGCTTCTCCATCATGCCGGAGAGAGCCAACCTCGGAGACCACTCAATAACATCGTCAATTATGTTAAATACCCGCTTCTGGTACCTGTAATAGTAGAAGTATAATCCTGAGCCCAATGGAAATACAAGGCCATGCCATAGAAACCAGCAGAATGAACTGGACAGAAAAGTTTCCCGCATAAACCACAATGTGTATAAGCCTTTCAAAGGTCAATCTTTTCATGATATTTCTAAAATTTAACTGATGGTAGCAGCCTTCCTATGCCCTCTCAGCAAGGAAATGCGTCCTCGTGTTCTGATTCAATTCTGGCCTACTGCACTATTAAAGAAATTGGGCAAAAGCCGCTTTCAAATATCACAATCTTAAGAGCTCTGGCCTTTATATGTTGACCCTCCAAGAGGAATGCAGAGAAGAAATTTAATAAGGTAGTACTTTCAGGTTCCAACAGGAACAGAGCCAACTTCGCTTTTGCAAGGGCAGAAAACAATCAGTCCTTGAAACAAGAACAGCTACAAACCTGGCTCTAGCGGCCTCATCAGGGGCGTGATGCCTAAGCAACAAGATGACCACCACTGCTACTATTGCATAAAAGAGCCTGGTTGTCCACTTCGGTCGCTCCTCCTCATCTTTATTGGGCCAGAAACGGAATAGTTCTCCAAGAGTTGCTTCCTCAGCAAGAATATTAGGGAAAAACCAAACACGCTTTCCAAGGATGATATACAATGCACCAAATATTGCAGCTCTAACTGCACATCAAAATGATAATATCTTAACTTTCAATGGCACTAAAATTGTTGCGAAGGAGTGTAACAACAGAGATGCACTGATGGACCTGAAAATTTTAAGAAAAATATGCGCGCACACGTGCACACACACACACAGAAAAAAGAGTGCAAGCGTATTTTCTTCTGCCTATGTGGAGGATATGAAGAACAAATGGAGGCAGCCTTGAATCTGAATTAAGAGAGGCTATTCCAGCATTCGATATCATCATTGAACTGACTTAGGGGGCCCCATCACTCATCTCACAAAGCCTTGTGAAACTAAGTATAGAAAACATAAGCGAGTATAATCATCATACAACTGGTTCTCTTTAACTCATATCAACATAAGGACAGCCAGAATCGACTCCTATATAACTTGCTTTTTCTGTTGGCCAAAATTTCAAAATCAAACGCAGTCTGTGGATCAAACGGGATCATCAAAAGCTGATAATAGCTAAAGAATGAAAGGAAGTGCCAGTCAAAAGATGGTTAAATCCCGAATCCCAAATGGGCATTCAGAAGAGAAATGCTACATAGTCGGCCCAAGAGAGCAACTTGAAAAAGGTATGCCTTTTTTTAACCTCTAAAGGAAGTTTAAGCAAAGCAAATGGTACCTTTTTTTTTTTTTTTAAACTTTCGCAACAAAGTTTAAGGTAACTTAATTTTCCGAAAAACATTAAAAAAAAATTACATGTGAATCTTCAAGTCAAAGTTCATCCACTGTCAAGATTTAGATTAAGCAAAAAGTAAAAAGTAAATGACTATCCAGACAAGCCCCACAATTTCCCTTCAAAGATGGGCAAAAGGGTTCATATTCGGTTCATCTGCAAGCTTTAGATAATAACATTTCATTTTCTAATACCTTTCCTTGATTTATGTACCCACTTGCGAAACAATCTCGCTTGCCATTTTCTTCTAGTACAATTTCTACTATTTCATGCTTTAATTTAGTTCATTTGGATGTTTGGTGCCCATTTCATACCACCTCTTAATCTGGGTTACCTTTTTTTTCCTGATTATAGTCAATGATTATTCTCATATCATGTGGTTTTATTTAATGTCTTCTAAATTTGATGTAAATCATTTTATCAATAATTTATTTTCCATGATAAAAACCCAATTCGATAAACAAATTCGTTGCATCCATTCTGATAATTAAAAAGAATTTTTCAATAAGCTTATTAATTATTATTTTTTGACCCCATGAGTGTTGTTTATCAATCAAGTTGCGTGTCCACCCCTCAACAAAATAGAGTGGTAGAGCGCAAACACTAGCATCTTCTAAATATTGCCTATACCTTATGCTTCCAATCTAACCTTCCCGTTGAGTTTTGAGGTGAATGCATTCTCATTGCCGCTTGCATCATAAACAGACTTCCCACTGTTGTCTTGAAAGAAAAAAACTCCATACGAGATTTTACATAGTCAGTCACCGTGTGACGCCCCAGAACGTCACACGCGACACGTGTGCTTTCTGATTTGTTTTTTTTTTTAATAGCAAGTGGAAGCACTACAAATACATTACCATACGACATACAAGAATATCATCACATCAAATAAATATTGCACATAATATTTCATTATGTTAACTTTATATATACAACTCCAAACAGTATTAAAAACAACACACAAAATACCAAAAGATCTAGGAAGGGTTGGGATCGCCTAACTTCAACACTATCCTTATTTACCCAAAAGCCTACTTGTACAATACCAAAACTAAAATCTATGGATCGATGACCTCTCCCATCACTAGCCCATCGGAAATGTAATCAGGGGACCATCAAATCCTCTAAGTGGTCCTAACCAATCGCCATCAAAGATCGCATACCAAGCTATATACCAATACGGGACCCACTCAGCAAGTCTCACATCAACCCAAACCGTGGTTGTATACTTAATTTACATAAGAATCGTATAAGGCAACTTCTTCATAACTATACTCAATGTATGCTAGAGCTCTAAAAAGTGGCGGCCGCTGAAAAGCCATCTTACAAGTCTGAAAAATAAAGAAATGAGCCGAGGCCTAGTAAATGACATTTCTAAGTCTAAGATAGGAGATTTGCCTATCACACCACCTGATATAAACAAAAATCGTGAATTCAAGGCAATACAAAACAACTATGCATTACGAGTGAGTGCAAGGACAAATATACAATTTTTCATGTCATGACATATCAATGAGGCAATCATAATATTGCGTAAAATCAATCACACAAGTACAATCGAATATCACATATATATACAAGTACCACAACATCTCATCAACTGACACATATAAACTCATATTCATCACTTGCCAGGAGCATCTCGATTCCCGATGCATCATCACCGCCAACTCACGGGGGATGGAATTACACATACCCATTTGCCACATCTCACCCTATTAATCACAGGTGTCATCTACATAAGCAAAGATTAATGCACCACCGTACATTCGTATGATGATAGCCATTTATTAAAATGATATCATGGCTTCACAAGCCATGTGATACCATGACTACACGAGTCATGTCATCATAAAATTTCATATCATCTTAACCTTGTCGGGAACCGTCCCATGCGGTAGAATATCTAGCTGACTTTAGAGTCTTATACATACTCACATAAAGGAATTTGCTAGGTGGGGAATAGGCTGTGGCAAAGGTCTTGTTCTTGTAATATCAAAAACATCCATCATTAACCATATCACAAACTTTTATGTGTCTACAATTACAAAAGATAAGACGTTAATCTCTTGGCATTTTCATATAACCATGAGAATCAATCAATTACGTGCACTTTAAAAAATAAATATTTTTTTTTCACCAAGCCATAATCATTCGGTAGTAGAGAACTTTCACTGGTTTATTAGTTCTTGATATCCATTTAGTAATAGACACTACTATTCCAATAATTAAAGGTAACTCATAAATTTACATTTTTTTTAATAATAAAGCCACCCTTGGTTAAGCCCGCTTTTTCCACAAAATTAAGGAATATCTTCTATAATTCCAAATTCTTAAAAACTGTACTATCGCCCTTGTAAAATTGTCATTTTATAAATTTACCCATAATTTCCGATTTTCAACCAACCAAGTCATATTAATCAAATTAAAAACTAAAAGCCATACTTTTGTTATCTAAGACATACTAACATTTTATTTACACAATAGGCACCCCACATATTTTACAAAACCATTAAAACAACTCATTTTTTATTTATTAGCACGACTAGTTCCAATTAGTTCCAATTTTTGCATAATTGACACATCATCCAAATTAAGGTTTCACAAGCTATGAACAGTCCACAGAAGTTTCAGTTTTTCGCAGATTCATCCCTTAACTTGGTGAAATAACAAATTTGCCCCTAAGCTTCAAAACTCATTCTCTTTAAACGGCTTTGATTTCCCTTAATTTATATTACTTAGAAACCCACTTATTAACACTAAAAATCATAAAGTAAACCTGTTAACAGCCTTATCTCCATTCTGGAAATTTTGAAATTACCCCATATTTTGTCAAAAATTTACCAAAACACCCCTTCTTAGGCCTAGTTTTACCATTTTCCCACTTTTCCCACTTAAGGTGCAACAAAACCATTTGGGTTTTCTTCAAACACTTTCTAGGCATGAGAAAAGCCTTTTAATACAAACCCCAACAATCACCATAGTTCAACAATTAACCATGGCAACTTACACATATAAAGTAAAATTTATAGTAAATAGATAAATAATCAACCAACCAAGCTTAAGAGTACTAAGTCGATATTCTAGCTTAGTCCTTCAGATTTTCACTTACCTTGAGTGAATTCTCAACAAACAAAGCTTTTACTTACCTTGCAATAAAAATAATTATAAAAATTAACAAGTGTCATTATTTAGAAAACAACGAAGCTCATTTGACAAAAATAAAAGGAAATTCATGAAGATACCTTGTAAGACACTAAATTGAAAGTAAGGGTGTGGACCTTGTCTTGAAAGAGAGAGTAAAATAAAACTTGAACTTGGAAAAGTGAAAAAAAATGGAGGTGCTCAAGGAGATAGGGGAAATGATGCATTTTATCTCTTGTCTTCCATAGTTATTCACTACATTTAGGAGTGTCTTGAAGTAACATTTATTAGCCTTGGTTAAAAGTAATAATGGCAATTAACTAGAGTTAAATGTTGACAAAAAAATAACTAGTGTTAAGATTATGTCATGTATGAGATCATATGGATAAGTTCAAAGGATTTAATTTAGACATGTGGATAAAAATGTGGTGGAGATGAAGACATTTGTGACAAATAGCATGATTAAATAAAAAGATTAAGATATTATGTTAATTTGGACATATATTTCACATTGCAGTAAATAATCAAGGAAATCAGTATTCGTTTGAAACGTCGGTAAATCAAGAAATTATTTTGATACCACTAAAATTATTAACAAAAAATATAAAACGATAGGAAAACCTTAACTCGGTAAAAATTTAATATTTGAAATTTGTTCAATACGTATTCAAGAGCATATCGATCCTCGCTATTACTATTCTAATTACATATTATAAATATCATAAACTACAAAGAAAATTTCAAATGTCACACACCAAATCTCACGCGCCTTCGAGTTTTCGATTGCTTGTGTTTTGGACACAACACCTTCATTCAAAATAAATTTGATGCTCGTGCTACTCTTTTTTTTTTTTGGATATCCCAATGGTCAAAAAGGGTATCGTATTTTTTATCTTCTCACAAAAAAGATACATGTGAGTTGAGATGTTGTGTTTCATGAAATAATTTTTCCATACTCGATGCTTCCCATCCCTATCTTGTAGCCTGTGTTACCATTATTCGTCACACAATGTGATGAGATAAACCAACCATCACCTATACCCTCGCAACCACACCCCATTCCCACACCACCGCAAACACCCTTACTTCCAATGCTTGAACAATCCATCGGACCCCAACGAATACATCAACCTCCCCATTTCCTCTAGGCCTACTGTTGTTCACTTATTCAATGCTAAGTTCTGTCGAAGATAATGGTCGAGGTATTTCTTACTCTATGTCTAATTTCCTCCAATATACTCATTTTAAGCAACCCCATTTAGCATTTCTTACTTCTTTGTCTACTACGACTGAGGCACTCTATTGGAGGACTATTTCTCTATAGACTGCTTGATTGGTTGGTTCATTTATTTAACTGTTACTAGGCTAGGTATTGCTCATAGTGTCAACATTCTAAGTCAATTTATGTATGCAGCACGCCATCTCTAATGTTATCTGAAGGCTACTGTAGGCTAAGGGCTCTTCTACCCAGCTAAAAATTAACTTCAACTCATATCTTATTGTAACTCAAATTGGGCTAGTTGCCCTATGACTCGCCGTTCAACAACTAGGTATTGCATTTTATTGGGTGATAGTCCCATCTCATGAAAAACCAAGAAACAAAGCACAGTCTCACACTCTTCTACTGAAGTGGAATATCGTGCAATGACAGTAACCACATGCAGGATTACTTATATATCATATCTTTTACAAGACATTGGCATGCCTCTTCAAGCCCCAGTTTCCTTACACTATGATAACGAGCGAATGAAACTATTTATTCATTTATTTTTTGATGACCCAGGAATTGCCGTACAGCCAGTAACCGGTGACGTAAACCCGGGGTACTAGCGCGAGGGCCCACCTCCCACGGCACCTCACTTAAGTCGCGCAATGGGGGCGAGAAGTTTCGAACTTCTACCCTCCTAGATGAGGGGTCAAAGCGTGAACCAACATTGAAATTTATTGCCATCTCGTTTGTGAAAAAATACAAGCCGGTCTCATTGCTTCATTGAAGATTGGTACAAAGTCACAACTAGCTGATGTGTTTACCAATCAACTAGGCCGGGATCAATACATGTGACTATTTTCCAAGTTGGGCATCAGTAACCCACGTGCACCAACTTGAAGGGGAGTTTTAGCGTGACCACATGAAATCTTAGCAAATCATACGAAATCTTAGCGTGATCATATATTTTATCCCTAGTAGTTTTATTCAATTTTTCGGTTGTACTTGTCATATTTGTAGGAGTTGATTTAGGAAATGAGTTGCAAATTGTTTATGAATATGTACATTTAGAATACAAGAAGAATTGAATCGGTTCACATTGGGATTTTCCATTTTGTGTCCGGTCTCATGAACTATTAGTAAATGTTCCATATAGTCCTCTCGTTTGCTCAAATGACAAATCGGGAGCATTTTATTTTACTAGCAATTGTGGATTTGAAACTTTGTCCGGTGTTTTCAAAATCCAGCCTTTAAATGTCGTTATGTTTTTACCAAATTTACTACAAAGTGAAAATTGCGAGATCGCTTAGGTGATATTCTTGTGATCCGATATTGAAATAACATGTTGATGGCAATTTGTAAAATGTTTTCAAGAATTGAGCAAGTGCCCGAGACACTTATCAAGCAAATGATTTAAAAGATTTTCGATTTTCAAAACACTGCTTTCTCATTCAAATTTTAGAACAATTGAGGACACTCGGCAGGCCTAAGGAACTTGTTATATTTGAATCTTATCGGTGGAATGATGTTGAGCTAATGTAAATATTTGACAAACTTACCAACTATATGGGGGTAAATTCGCAGAGAGAGATTGGTAAAATCCAAATTCAAGTTGGTAACATAATGAAGAAAATAAATATTGGTAAATCGAAATATAAGTTGGAAGGTAGCTTCATAATGGATATATGGACAAATTTTGAAACCAAAGATACTTCCAACAAATCACGCCAAACTCCACTCTAAGATCCCCAATGACACGCCCAACCATCTCGGCATCCCATTTCACATATGCTGGTACAGATGGTTAACCATGGCCGCTCCTCATAAAATTTCAGATAAGACACTCCCTCCTTTTTCCTCCAGACAAGTGTGGCCAATGCCGACCCAACGTAGCCCACGAAAAAAAGGTTTTTTCAACATCTGGAGCAACTAAACAGACAAACCGGTGCAGCTCTCTAGCTTTTCAAAATGACATGGACATTTTCCTACTCTCTGAGGGCTACAAGGACCTAGAATCCATACAGCTCTCTGGCTTTTCAAAAGTCAGTGATGCTGGTTTTGCATCACTTATTCATTCTTGCAAGAACTTGAAGAAGTTTGAGGTGCACAACTCCCAATCTTTGTTTGATTTGGCTTTCCATGATCTGACTAAGGCCCTGTGTTTGTTGACCGAACTAAGAATTCTATCATGCAATCTCATAACCAGCGAGACAGTTAAGAAGTTGGCATTCTCCAATAACTTGGAGGTTCTTGATCTCTCACGCTGCCGAAGCATTAAAGATTCAAGCTTTTGTTCCACATCATCTCTTAAAATGCTGAACACATAGGATCTAGCCGGAGCATATATAACAAATAGTGGCATGTCGACTCTTGGTCAAGGGAGTGCGCCTATCCAGCGTTTGTCCCTTAGAAGCTGTTGGAGGGTAACAAATGAAGGGATTTCTCAATTGCTACTAACTGGAGGGATCATTAGCAAAACATTATCCAGCTTAGATTTGGGTTGCATGCGATATGTGTCGGACAAAGCCGTACACGCTATTGCCACCGGTGGCATAGCCATCACAGAACTATGCATCAGGTCTTGTTTCAAAGTCACTAACTCCTCGATGGAAACTTTGGCAAGGAAGGTAAGTCTTGAAAATGGAAGTCGACCGATTAGGAGGCTTGATCTGGTTGCACCAGTTTGTCTGTTCAGTCACTCCAGATGCTGAAAAAGCCTTTCTTTTGCGGGCTACGTTGGGTCGACATTGGCCGCACTTGTCTGGAGGAAAAAGGAGGGAGTGTCTTATCTGAAATTTATGAGGAACGGCCATGGTTGAATGTCTGTACCGGCGGATGCAAAATGGGATGCCGAGATGGTTGGGCATGTCATTGGGGATCGAGTGGAGTTTGGCATGATTTGTTGGAAGTTTCTTTGGTTTCAAAATTTGTCCATATTATCTGGAAAAGTGCCAAAAAAGTCATAAACATTTTGTCTTTGTACCGATTTTATCCTAAACCTTTTTTTTGTCCCGATTTAGTTCTAAACATTTTTAGGTTGTGCCAATTCAATCATTTCTTGCCAATTTTGGCTGGATTTTGCTAACTGGACGCCGACCGACTGACATGGTCTGATTGGCACTGACGTAAACAATTTTTAATAATATATTTTCTTTTTCTTTTTCTTTTTTTCTTCTCCTCTTCTTCCTCTAGCTAGTCGTCGGATCTCAACGACTGGCCAAAGGCGACGGCCAGCCAGGTCGAGGACGACCTCGCCAGCAACCTCGCCAGTGGCCGCGAGGGCGGCCTCATGTAGGCATCAAAGCCGGCCTCACCGGATCGAGCCTCGCCCATGGCCGGCGAGAGCGAGCCTCGCCAGCTCACCCTCGCCACCCAAGCCTCGAGGGTGGCCTCGCGGCCGGTCGTCAAGGTCCGACAACCGGCTAGAGGAAGAAGAGGAGGAGAAAAAAAGAAAAATATTAAAATATTATTAAAAGTTGTTCACATCAACGCTGATCAGGCCACGTCAGCTGGCCAACGTCCAGTTAATAAAATCCAGCCAAAATTGGCCGAAAATGACTGAATCGGCACAAAAACAAAAATTTTAGGACTTTTTTGGCACTTTTCCCAATGCTATGGACAAATTTTGAAACCAAAGAGACTTCCAACAAATCACGCCAAACTCTCCCCGATGACACGCCCAACCATCTCGGCATCCCATTTCGCATCCGCCGGTACAGACAGTCAACCATGGTCATTCCTCATAAATTTCAAATAAGACACTCCCTCTTTTTTCCTCCAGACAAGTGCGGCCAATGCCGACCCAACGTAGCCCACGAAAGAAAGGTTCTTTCAACATCCGAAGAGACTGAACGGACAAATTGGTGCAGCCGACAAGATCAAGTCTCCTAATCGGTCGACTTCCATTTTCAAGACTTCCATTCCTTGCCAAAGTTTTGTCCGACATATATTGCATGCAACCAAAATCTAAGCTGGATAATGTTTTGCTAATGATCCAGCACCAATTGAGAAATCCCTTCATTTGTTATCCTCCAATAGCTTCTAAGGACAAACGTTGAATAGGCACACTCCATTGACCAAGAGTCGACATGCCACTATCTGTTATATCTGCTCCGGCTAGATCCAACGTGTTCAGCATTTTAAGAGATGATATGGAATAAAAAGCTTGAATCTTTTATGCTCCGGCAGCGTGACAAATCAAGAACCTCTAAGTTACTGGAGAATGCCAACTTCTTAACTATCTCGCTGGTTATGAGATTGCATGATAGAATTCTCAGTTCGGTCAAAGAACATAAGGCCTCAGCCAGATCATGGAAAGCCAAATCAGACAAAAACTGGGAGTTGCGCACCTCAAACTTCTTCAAGTTCCGGCAAGAATGAAGAAGTGATGCAAAACCAGCATCACTGACTTTTGAAAAGCCAGAGAGCTGTACGGATTCTAGGCCCTTGCAGCCCTCAGAGAGTAGGAAAATGCCCATGTCATTGACTCTTTTAAAAGATGCCTGGCAATTTTGTCTATTTCGTGAAAGAGAAAGGCTTTTCAATTGATTGCAAGAGCCCAAAGACTGAATCCCGGCATTGGTCAAATCTTCATGCGGTAGTGGGTCTTTCCTTGGCCTTTCTTCAAGCTCCAACTCCAACAAACAAAGCATGGACTCAGCAAAGGTGGTGACAAGCTTGTCTGATATGGTCCTCACATGAAGCGATAAGCTTTGAAGCAACAAGTAGATGGCAGAGAGGGAAACTTAATGACCTCAGGCCGGTTCTCATTTCCTGCTATTTCCTTCACCAGACTGATTACATCATCTTCAAGCGCTGGCTGCAGCTTCAGGACCTTGATTCTTTTGGGCCAGATTCCAGAGGAAAAGGCATACCCGGGGCCTTCTACACCTCGAATCTTTAGACAAAGAGACTGTATAATAAGAAACAGAATCAGTTCTAGCATGCAACATGTCAACTAAAGAGAGCATACAGTCCCTCTAGACTTCACGAAATACATTGCACCACAGCTCTTGGTCCTTCCAGAGAGTCTTGTTCAAAGGTAAGTTTTCAATGACTGAGAAATGAAATTTGAGAAAACAACCTGGTCCTGCTGTATTACCTCCAAGTGTACACAACAGCTTAACATTTGATGAAAATTCATTCAATGAATATATCCAATGAATTCATCATCTGAGCCACGCGCTACCCACTCCAGCACCAGCACCCTGTCAGAAGGGACGCAAAGAGAATATCATAACACACCAAATTGTTCCGGACCAACACGACTTACGTGCCTGCCGAAGTCATCATGGCAGTTTACTACAAATCTTGGAGGCTTCATCTAATATTCACCCAAAAAGATGTTACACCTTGAATCGAGGTCTTTATGGACGTGGAGGATTTTACTATCAATTTCGGGCATTTTTTCCTCTAAGCATAACTTCAAAGTAAACACGAATCCTCGAAGCTCTGCCACGGTAGTAACAATGGATGCCTCTGTCAATTTAGATTGACAGACAGCACGGCACAATTCAATCACATACACGAGCAGCATGATGCCTCTCTGTCTCATCCACCACGTGAAGGCAGTAAAGTAAAACCTTAAAAAACCCAATGATCAAGCAAGAACAACGGAGACAAAACAATGCTTTTCCAGATAAATTATTGATGAAGTTGAATATACCTCAATTTGGGGCATTTCCGGCCAATCGAGCCAAGAGCGCTCGGCAGCATCGCGGTGCAGCATAACAAGTTCAGGTCGCAAATATGTGGGCCGAGGAAGCTTTCGAGCGCACGATAATTCAATCGGAGGCAGTTGACCATGAGGCTCATGACACCTCCACACGCGGAGAGCATGCGATGGAGAGTTCGATCGTCCGGCAAAAAGTCCTGCCAAAATCACAACCAGAAGCCGTGCGATGGACTTAGATTACGAGCTCTACACATCGACGCAACTGTGCCTATATGAATGCCGTGCAAATGCAGGGATAGGTTCGAACTCACCGCGAGGTGGAGAGAGGGGAGAGAGGAGAGGGCGAGAGCGGCGGAGCGTAGGGTTTTGGAGACGCATGCGGCGGCTGAGAGGGACTCCAAATCCAGCTTGAGAAGGATGTCAGAATCACTGCACATAGATCTAAACCACCCTAAACAATTGGGAGGTCAGAATCAACAAAGACAAAGCTTCGCAACGTGCAAGCACCAATGAAAAGCAAAATTTAATTGCAACTTCGCGACACTCTTTAAACCCGAAATCACCAAGCTTGGAGCATCAAGCCACGGAGGTCAAGATGGAGTTGTAAAATTTCAATCTTTTAGACAAAGAGTGGTGAAAAAACAAAAAACTCGTGATCAAGAGATCTTACATAGATGAATCTCCTAGAGAACCAGAGTTCTGCAACACATCAGAGGCCCAGTCAACGACGTGCACAGTGTGCAGCATCGAAACTCACAAAAGCCGCGGCTAACGACGAGCTACAGAGCTAAAACACCACACGACCCAATCAAAGACCGAACGCCAAGCTGCAAGCACGGAGCTGCCACGACAACAGAACAAAATCGACAACACCGCACAAGAATCAACCGACGGAAGCTATCCAAAGCGCTTCGGCAATCCCTAGGCACGAAACCCAGTTCGTTCCGATTCGAATCCGCGACGGACGGAATCGAGAGGAACCGAGAGAAGTCGAGACTCACCCTGACGACTCTGCTCGCGCCCTGCTCCTGACCAAGAACGAGGCCCGGCGGATAACCATGCGAAGCCATCAAGCAGAGCTCCGCCATCATCGACCAAGAACGAGGCGAGGAGGGAAGCGCTTAGGGTGAGTGAGAGGGCTCAAGACAGAGAGAAGGGGGGCGCTTGGGGTGAGTGAGAGGGCTCGGGGCAGAGAGGAGAGGAGTGCTTGAGGAAGAGAGAGGCCGCTCGGGAAGAAATGGCGCGCGCTCCGTTGAAAAAAAAGAGAGAAAATGCAGCAGGCCTCTCCTTCTTCGCCGCGCCGTCGACCCCGCCCAAGTCCGCCGAGATCTCCCTGGCGACCGAGCGCCCGGTCAGCGGCGGGGAGCCTGGTGCCGCTCGGGAACGAGACCGAGATACCAGAGGCAGATGACCAGCGAGGCTTTTTGGGCAGGCGGAGCGGAGGTCCGGAGGCGGAGGCGGAGAGAGGTGGGATGAGCGGAGAAGAAACAGAGGAAGGCTCTGGGCGTTCATGGCTCTTTTACGAGGAGAGAGAACCTGCCCATTCAAGTGAGGAGTGAGAAAAAATTTGAGCGAGAGCTGACCGTCCTTTCTTTTGCAGTGAGCCGAGCCGAGCCAGCCGAAAATCAACGCTTTTCTCATTTATCAGGGTCCTGTTTGGGACGCGTGTTGGTATTTCATTGGTATGTGTGGTGTCAGCGGATTACGTGGCGCACACGTACCACTGAATATTTTCTCAAGAGAGAGAGAGTCGCGCGAGAGTGCGCTGAGAAATTTTTTTCTGCTTGTATTGCAGGATGAACGCAGCAGTATTACCTGAATTTTTTGGAAAATTCCAAATCAGGCCCAAAGTCCCCCATTAGACAAAATTCCAAATCAGCCGAAAAATGCATGATGTGAACTTTGTATCAACATGTCAATATTAAATAAGAGCCTAAAATGATTACGGAAGTTCAAATAAGGGCTTTAATCTCACTGGTCGTCAGCCGGCTAAAAATTCCAATTGCTAGAGTATTTTCGATTAGCAAGGCAACCCTTAACTAAATATGGTGAAATCCGGCCTCACTTGTGGTTGGCGAGTCAACCCTCTCCCAGATTTGGTGAGGGCGGCCTCACCTATGGCTAGTAAGAGTGGCTCTCTCCCAAATTGGGCAAGGGCAACTCTCGCCTAGCACTCTTTGGACATCGCTGGTGGTTATCCACCAGAAAGAGAAAACAAGAAAAAGGAAAGAAAAAAGAAAAATTCAAAAAAAGAAAACGATGAAAATGCCCTTAACTAACTTGAAAATTATGTCATTCTTTAAAATGAATATAGCTATTTTAAATCCTTATTTAAAATAAAATCCACTTCCGATCATTATTTGAAAATATCCCCATTCTCTTTTTAATACATATTCATGAGAAAATGATATAAATGGTATCTCAATTTTCATCTAATTTGCAATATAATTATCAAAATTTTAATTTATTTAGTATGATCGCTGAATTATTAGTGAATTTTTAATATAGTCCTCTTAATTGTTCAAATGACAAATCGAGAGGAACGAACCAGATGGGCCCTTCACAAGCCGTTCGCAATGTGAATTGCAAACGGTGAGATATGAAGGTGAAGAGATGAAGAAAGTGGAGAGTGTGACATCTCTTGTCTAGTTCGGTGAAAGAGAAAAAAAATGAAGAAAAAAGAGATATCTTCGGCCAAAAGCTGGAATTCGAGCTCCAGAGATATATCTTTGTTCATGAATAACTGGAATCCAATGACCATACGTTATAATAGCCGCTGTCTGGGTGATTTCAAGCAGGGACCTCACATAGAATTCACATCATCTGAGGTTCGTAATATCGCACGATTGGCATCCACGCAGGCTAAGCATTTCCCCACTTTTAGAGCTCCCTGCTTCAGCACAGTGAAAGCTGAAGCTTCTCCAGAACATGGTAGTACTTGCATTGAACCCGTAAATATGCTACGACTCCTCCAAAAATTGATCCACGTTTCAAGTTGGGCAAAACAAAGAAAACCCTCCTTAAGTAGCACTTCATTGTCATCTGTAGGCAATCCTATTGACAGGGGCACGAGAATCTTTCCACCTAACTGCATTATTATCAGATCCTTTGGTTACACTGCTTTTACACTCCAAATTGAAAAGGGAAAGCCCCAGTAAAAGAAAAGAACAAGCCGGGCAAGTGATCCTTAAAGTGCAGGCCGCCCGATAATCTACCATCATATATGATCATCGCGTTCCTGAAATACATCATGTTGGGAAAATACTGCTTCGAATTGGGTAGAACAATGAAGTCGGATCTTTAGAGTACTCAAGTCGGACTTTGAGGCGTGATATCACTTTCTTTAAGGATTTATTTGCCCCACAAAGTTGCTAATGGTCACCGGCAAATTTCCTCCAGGATACAACAAAGTCTCAAAATGAGAATACTAGATAGCAATTCTAGTATTTCTCCAGGATCTCTCATAGGAAACAATTGGAAACAATGGCTGTGGTTTCTCTCCAAAGAAAAACGAAGAGATGGAAGAAGATGATCACTATAATTCTTCTTCTCTCTGACAAGTATATATAAAATAGTCTTAAAATACGAAGACAACTCTTCGTGAAAGGTTGCGAAATGAACAAACACATTCTTTCGAAAATTGCTCAAATGAACAAAAGGTGTCTATTCGTAAGAAGTTAAAACTGAACAATTGCAACCCTTCGGAAAAGGTTGCAAATCGAACATATATCTTTATTCAAAGGTTGTCTTAAAAGGACACAAACAAAATTCGGAATAAAAAAAATAATAATTAATAAATAATCATAACTTTTCGTGAACAGTTGCATTGTTTCAACACGACGCCGAATTTTCAATAAATAAAATAATGATCGTTGGTTGTGCCAAATCTCGTCCACGTGCGCACTCACATCTTTTCGATGTGGGACAAGGCACCTCTTCATTTGTTTTATAAACAAATTACCAACAATCCCCCACTTTTGTTTATAAAACAAAAACAAGAAATAAAACGTTAGAAATATACAGCCAAAATTTCCTTGAGATTAATATACATACATAAAGGTCTCTTTCGAGTTAAACCTTTACTTAGTGCAAGTATCTCAAAGCTCTATCAAAGTGACAAGTAGCTCGGCTTTAAACTTGTACTTTTATATAATAGAACCGGACATACCGCACATACACTAACCTCTTGTCTCAGCGAGAAGTTCTATATTACTCCGCACTATTATGGCATTGTGCTTGATCCTGTTTCATGAGCTCTCTAGAAAGCAACCCTAACTTTCGTAAGAAGCGGCACCACTTCTAAGCTCATATAGGTGAAGTATCTACCATGTGTTTCTGTTACTATCAACACATTACAAGTTTGTATTATACTTCATTAAGAATTCAATTCAACCTACTAAACGTAACAGACGATATTGACTTCTCATATCAGGGCTACGTCAGTATCAAACAATCACATTCAATAACTTGTTCTTACCCATTAAACCTTGTAACTAGTGATGTTCTAGAAAAAGGTCGGGTTACCATTACTGGTGATTTTAATTAAAAGGTTTCAGCCCCATTTCTTGTGAGATCATTATTACCATATGTCTTGGTAAAACCTTCGTCAATGGATCG
Organism: Eucalyptus pauciflora; assembly: GCA_007663325.1. Taxonomy (NCBI): domain Eukaryota; kingdom Viridiplantae; phylum Streptophyta; class Magnoliopsida; order Myrtales; family Myrtaceae; genus Eucalyptus; species Eucalyptus pauciflora. Next base: position 2,846,339 of record VMYD01000353.1, read on the forward strand.
GCAAGATTATTACTTGACCTCACGTAGACAATTGTTATGGTACCATCTTTAATCAATTGTCTCACATATTCATGTCTTAGACTAATACGTCTAGACTTACCATTATAGGTGCTACTATAAGCTCTTACCAAAGTAGCATAACTATCACAGTGGATATAAATAAGAGGCATAGGATTAGTCCATAATTTGATATCCAACAACAAATTCCTAATCCATTCGACCTCTTTCCCAATTGCCGCTAAAGTAATAAATTCAGGTTCTATCATTGAGTAAATTATGTACATTTGTTTCTTGCTCGTCCAAGAAACAACACATTCACATAATGTGAAAAACCATCTGGAAGTTTCATCTCCACACTTGTAATCCGACTAACATCGGTGTATAATTCCAATACAACCGAATAACTATATAAAACAATAAGATAACTCTCCAATGTTCTATATTGGATTATTAGTATTTACTCAACTTACATATACAAAAAGTAATATCAGGTCTAGTATAATATATCGGATACATCAAAGACCAATATCACTCACATTAAAAACTCTCCACCAGAAATCAAATGGAGTACTCATATATTTGAAAACAAGATGTTTAAATCTATACAACATCTTCTCCATGTAATTACTTTAGCTCAAAGAATTACCCCCACTATTTTTTAATTTTAACACTTAAGATAGTATCTGTTTTATCCAAATTTTTCATTTTGAAAATGAAAGTCAGATACTTCTTAATTTCAATGATTCTAGTCATTTTAGTTCCAAAGTCCCTTCGAACCTATTCCATTCAAGAATATTCCAAGAGGTAATTAATCAAATTATGCATCATCAAATTTTCATCCTCGATGAAATACATACATCAAAATAGTAAATCAATGCAATATTACTCTCTTGGCTCATTTATGCTATTCCATAGAATCAAATCTATGAGGGGCAAGAACAACAAATAAAACACATTAGAACCAAACAAGGGACACTTGAAAACCCATTCGATATCTCCAGATTGCCTCCATAAATAGAGCACTACATATCAGCCCATGCATGTAACAACATTCTCTAACAATTCAATAAACACAAGCGAATCGAGTATCGAGGTATCAAAAATGCATAAACATACCTCATTTTTTCATGATATGAAATTTCTTGAAGCTCTCATATCGTCCTGATTTGTCAATGGTATCTACGCCATGACGGATTCTCGAACAGAATGGTCAAATGTTGCGATAGCAAGAGATCTTCACTAGAGGGGAATCGAGAGTCGATGAAGAACTTCCCTGACACCGACGCTTGAAGCATGTCATCGATTTTAGGCTTGGGCAAAAGCCGCTTGTCCTTCATCTCCAAGCACTGTACCAAGGTGAGAGACTTCAACTTATCACCACAGTTGGCGAGTACAGTGAAAAACCCATACTGTGTGATCTGGTGGCACTCCTCCAATTGCAGCCTTTCAAGTGATAGGGCTGCCTTTGCAAAAGAGTCTAGTCCCCTGTCAGATAAGAATGCACAGTTATGGACACAAAGCTGCTTAAGATTTGGGCAGCCTTTGCCCAACGCTTCGAGTCCCAAGTCTGTCATGCCTTGGCAAGACGTGACGGCAAAGGGCCTCAATTTCTACAAGCCATGACCATTGCCCATGACCCAGAAGCCCCTTTCACTCACATTCTGAAGGTTGGCAAGGATCAAGTCAGTAACTGCTTTGCCATAGTGTCCAATAACAGCGAGAGACAAATCAGTCACATGGAGTGCCTGGAGCTTCACTTTTGTCAAGACATAAGAAATGTTAGACAAGAGACTTGCAATTTCTTGATCTCCAACATGGGGACAGTTGTTGATAGAAATGGACTTCAGATTGGGGCAGTTCTGACCAATATCTTGAAGACCTTCTTTCCGAATGGTTGAACAAGAGTCTATGCTTATATCAGTCGAGTGCAAGCGAAATCAAAGCCTTGTCAGAAACTGCATTGCAATGGCGGAATCCAAGCTTCTCAAGCTGCCGACAACCATTAGCAATCTCAATCAAACCTTCGTCTCCCACGGAAGAAACATTCCAGATAGAGAGAACCTTGAGTGAAGGGCAGCCACTTCCGACAGTCCTCAAACCAAGATCTGTTACTCCACGAATAGAGTTGTTTCCACGAATTGATAGCTTGCCTAGTCCCCATGACTTGAAGTTCCCACAGCAATAGCAGCAAGACGGACATCAGTGGCCTTTTTCCCTTCCAGGACCCTTGCGAGGTATCCATCATCCTTGATGGCAGGAGGTTCATCCCCTGATATTTCTTCATTTTCACCAGGGTTATCCTCCCGCTTCAAAGGCACGGTGGTTTTGTTGCAACATAATTCGTCACCACGGATGTTGCTCAAAAGCATAAGCCAGCGCTTTGAGACACATGCACAGGCTCCTGGCCTGTAGACAACTTCTGAAGATCTCAAAAGACACTCATCTAGAAGAACATCGATCAAGGCCTTCTTTTTCTGCTTGAGTTGGTCTCCATTGAAAACGAACGGACCACTGATGCGAGACCTCTTACAAGTAGGGAAATAAACATCCACATGGCGACCAAGGGACAAAAAGAGACTCGTTTCCTTGGGATTCGAGTAAATTGACGAGAGAAATTTCATTCTCTGCCCAAAAAGGGAAAAGAATTTCTTCTGTCCCTCTGTGAAAATGAATCATGGAGAGGGCTTACGAGTGGAGCGAAGCGAAGCATCGGCCCGCACGCTGTCCCGTAATCACAGAGCAGGCTTGAGAGAAGAGGGAGAGATACGGACGGCTAGATGAGAGAGACGATGGTAGTCAAATTTCCCTTCAGATTATGGTAGGAACGAGTTACGATCGCAGGCGGCGAAGAATTGGACCCGTGGCTGAATGGAGAGTCTTGAGAGTGGGGTGGTCGCGAGCAACGGGCAACGGCGAACTTCGACTTGGACTCCTTCCGCGGATCAGGAGGATCCATCAGCAAAGAGACTGAATCATACTTGGTGGTGGGACTGCGGACGCAATTTCGCGTCAGGATTCCACTTCGGCAACTGTGGCGGCGAAGAAAATCGCGTTCTTCACGCACAAATTCGAGCTTAGACTCCGTCTCGAGGATTGCTCGAATTCAAGAGCGCGGTCCCACAGTCCCCTCGGTCGCCACGTCTGTAGAGCGGCACGGAGACCTCGCGTATGTGCTTGCCGCCAAACATCCCCTCATGAACAGATAAACACCCACGAAAACATGGTCGCAGTCCCGGAGGGAGACCTTTGCCAGGTCGAATTCCATCTCGTGCTTCCACTCGATTCCTCTTTAGGCGTTACTTGGACGACCAGTGCCTCATATTAGTCTGGACCGAAGGATCGCTGAATCTCCTCCCGAACAACCAATTTGTATCGGAAACGGAGTTGGTGGGATTCATGGCAACTTGGTTCTTGGCAGCGTCGCCTATCAATTCCTCTCATTTTTTCGGCCATTGATTCCTTTGTATGCACATCCACACCCCCTCAGACATCTCTATCGGACGATCACCATGGACGGATGTGGGAATAATCCAAGATACAGAGAGCCAAAGAATGACAAAAAAAAATAATGTGCTCAGATTTTCGATCTTTAACGACAAAGAAACGTAAGCAAAATTAAGTCAGATGCGGAGGGATCGGATTTAACCAACCCCGGTCGCATCCCAAAGTGATTCTCTCAAATTGAAGGATCCCCGACTCATGGCAACCCACAACCCATGTCAGGATTCGATAAAATTGAACCCCACACGGTGCGCATAATTCGTTGCGGATCGCTTTTGCCGAAATCTTTCTTGTCATCGAGTCCCCAACCACCATGCGCACAAATAACAAAAAATGAAGGAAAGAAAAGCAAAGACTCACGGATCCTCTGGATTTCCTTGATCGTCAGTAACTCCACTAGAAATCCAATTGATTTTGTGGATAGACAAAAAACGCATGGATCGGACGATGAAGGCTTGCGTCGACAACCGATGCTTGATTCATAACTTTCATGCACTTGACTCCATTGTTGCAAAATAAATCCTTAAAATTGTTGGGAAAATACTGCTTCGAATTGGGTAGAACAATGAAGTCGGATCTTTAGAGTACTCAAGTCGGACTTTGAGGCGTGATATCACTTTCTTTAAGGATTTATTTGCCCCACAAAGTTGCTAATGGTCACCGGCAAATTTCCTCCAGGATACAACAAAGTCTCAAAATGAGAATACTAGATAGCAATTCTAGTATTTCTCCAGGATCTCTCATAGGAAACAATTGGAAACAATGGCTGTGGTTTCTCTCCAAAGAAAAACGAAGAGATGGAAGAAGATGATCACTATAATTCTTCTTCTCTCTGACAAGTATATATAAAATAGTCTTAAAATACGAAGACAACTCTTCGTGAAAGGTTGCGAAATGAACAAACACATTCTTTCGAAAATTGCTCAAATGAACAAAAGGTGTCTATTCGTAAGAAGTTAAAACTGAACAATTGCAACCCTTCGGAAAAGGTTGCAAATCGAACATATATCTTTATTCAAAGGTTGTCTTAAAAGGACACAAACAAAATTCGGAATAAAAAAAATAATAATTAATAAATAATCATAACTTTTCGTGAACAGTTGCATTGTTTCAACACGACGCCGAATTTTCAATAAATAAAATAATGATCGTTGGTTGTGCCAAATCTCGTCCACGTGCGCACTCACATCTTTTCGATGTGGGACAAGGCACCTCTTCATTTGTTTTATAAACAAATTACCAACACATCAGAGTCCTCAAAGTTATCAGGTTGCTGAAATGCATCAGAGTCCTCTATCTTTTCACCTGATTCCCCACTTTGCTCTTGAGAGGCTTCACCACCTCCTGTATCTGAGCTCGATTTACTACCATCTGTGAAGTTGTGGTTGGGCTCCGTCGAGTTGACCACCGTAGGCTGTTTCTCCATCATGCCGGAGAGAGCCAACCTTGGAGACCACTCAATAACATCGTCAATTATGTTAAATACCCGCTTCTGGTACCTGTAATAGTAGAAGTATAATCTTGAGCCCAATGGAAATACAAGGCCATGCCATAGAAACCAGCAGAATGAACTGGACAGAAAAGTTTCCCGCATAAACCACAATGTTTATAAGCCTTTCAAAGGTCAATCATTTCATGATATTTCTAAAATTTAACTGATGGTAGCAGCCTTCCTATGCCCTCTCAGCAAGGAAGTGCGTCCTCGTGTTCCGATTCAATTCTGGCCTACTGCCCTATTAAAGAAATTGGGCAAAAGCCGCTTTCAAATATCACAGTCTTAAGAGCTCTGGCCTTTATATGTCGATCCTCCAAGAGGAATGCAGAGAAGAAATTTAATAAGGTAGTACTTTCAGGTTCCAACAGGAGCAGAGACAACTTCGCTTTTGCAAAGGCAGAAAACAATCAGTCCTTGAAACAAGAACAGCTACTAACCTGGCTCTAGCAGCCTCATCAGGGGCGTGATGCCTAAGCAACAAGATGACCACCACTGCTACTATTGCATAAAAGAGCCCGGTTGTCCACTTCGGTCGCTCCTCCTCATCTTTACTGGGCCAGAAACGGAATAGTTCTCCAAGAGTTGCTTCCTCAGCAAGAATATTAGGGAAAAACCAAACACGCTTTCCAAGGATGATATACAATGCACCAAATATTGCAGCTCTAACTGCACATCAAAATGATAATATCTTAACTTTCAATGGCACTAAAATTGTTGCGAAGGAATGTAATAACAGAGATGCACTGATGGACCTGAAAATTTTAAGAAAAATATGCGCGCGCACGTGCACACACACACACAGAAAAAAGACTGCAAGCGTATTTTCTTCTGCCTATGTGGAGGATATGAAGAACAAATGGAGGCAGCCTTGAATCTGAATTAAGAGAGGCTATTCCAGCATTCGATATCATCATTGAACTGACTTAGGGGGCCCCATCACTCATCTCACAAAGCCTTGTGAAACTAAGTATAGAAAACATAAGCGAGTATAATCATCATACAACTGGTTCTCTTTAACTCATATCAACATAAGGACAGCCAGAATCGACAGCTCTATAACTTGCTTTTTCTGTTGGCCAAAATTTCAAAATCAAACGCAGTCTGTGGATCAAACGGGATCATCAAAAGCTGATAATAGCTAAAGAATGAAAGGAAGTGCCAGTCAAAAGATGGTTAAATCCCGAATCCCAAATGGGCATTCAGAAGAGAAATGCTACGTAGTCAGCCCAAGAGAGCAACTTGAAAAAGGTATGCCTTTTTTAACCTCTAAAGGAAGTTTAAGCAAAGAAAATGGTATCTTTTTTTCTTTGTCTTTTTTTTTTAAACTTTCGCAACAAAGTTTAAGGTAATTTTATTTTCCGAAAATCATTAAAAAAAATTACATGTGAATCTTCAAGTCAAAGTTCATCCACTGTCAAGATTTAGATTAAGCAAAAAGTAAAAAATAAACATCTATCCAAACAAGCCCCACAATTTCCCTTCAAAGATGGGCAAAAGTGTTCATATTCGGTTCATCTGCAAGCTTTAGATAATAACATTTCATTTTCTAATACCTTTCCTTGCTTTATGTACCCACTTGCGAAACAATCTCGCTTGCCATTTTCTTCTAGTACAATTTCTACTATTCCATGCTTTGATTTGGTTCATTTGGATGTTTGGGGCCCATTTCATACCACCTCTTAATCTGGGGTACCTTTTTTTCCTGATTATAGTCAATGACTATTCTCGTAGCATGTGGTTTTATTTAATGTCTTCTAAATTTGATGTAAATCATTTTATCAATAATTTCTTTTCCATTTTCTTACTTTTACCAAAAAAAATAATAATAATTTCTTTTCCAATGATAAAAACCCAATTCGATAAACAAATTCGTTGCATCCATTCTAATAATTAAAAAGAATTTTTCAATAAGCTAATTAATTTTTTTTTGACCACATGGGTGTTGTTTATCAATCGAATTGCGTGTCCACCCCTCAACAAAATAGTGGTAGAGCACAAGCACTGGCATGTTCTAAATATTGCCTATACCTTATGCTTCCAATCCGACCTTCCCGTTGAGTTTTTAGGTGAATGCATTCTCATTGTCGCTTGCATCATAAACAGACTTCCCACTGTTGTCTTGAAAGAAAAAAACTCCATATGAGATTTTACATAGTCAGTCACCGTGTGACGCCCTAGAACATCACACGCGACACATGTGCTTTCTGATTTTATTTTATTTTTATAGCAAGCGGAAGCACTACAAATACATTACCATACGGAATACAAGAATATCATCACATTAGATAAATATTGCACATAATATTTCATTATGTTAACTTTATATATACAACTTCAAACAGTATTAAAAACAACACACAAAATACCAAAAAGATCTAGGAAGGGTTGGGATCGCCTAACTTCAACACTATCCTTATTTACCCAAAAGCCTACCCGTACAACACCAAAACTAAAATCTAAGGATCAATGACTTCTCCCATCACTAGCCCATCGGAAATGTAATAAGGGGAACCATCAAATCCTCTAAGTGGTCCTAACCAATCGCCATCAAAGATCACATACCGAGCTATATACCGATACGGGACCCACTCAGGAAGTCTCACATCGACCCAAACTGTGGTTGTATACTTAATTTACATAAGAATCGTATAAGGCAACTTCTTCATAATTATATTCAATGTGAGTTGGAGCTCTAAAAAGTGGCGGCCACTAAAAAGCCATCCTACGAGTTTGAAAAATAAAGGAATGAGCCGAGGCCTAGTAAATGACATTTCTAAGTCTAAGATAGGAGATCCACATAACACTCCACCTGATATAAACAAAAATCGTGAATTCAAGGCAATACAAAACAACTATGTATTACGAGTGAGTGCAAGGATAAATGTACAATTTTTCATATCATGACATATCAATGAGGCAATCATAATTTTGCGTAAAATCGATCACACAGGTACAATTGAATATCACATATATATATACAAGTACCACAACATCTCATCAATTGACACATATGAACTCATATTCATCACTTGCCAGGAGCATCCCGATTCCCGATGCATCATCACCCCCAACTCACGGGGGATGGAATTACACATACCCATTTGCCACACCTCACCCTATTAATCACAGGTGTCATCTACATTAGCAAAGATTAATGCACCACCGTACATTCGTATGATGATAGCCATTTATTAATATGATATCATCGCTTCACAAGCCATGTCATACCATGACTACACGAGTCATGTCATCATAAAATTTCATATCATCTTAACCTTGTTGGGAACCGTCCCATGCGGTAGAATATCTAACTGACTTTAGAGTCTTATACATACTCACATAAGGGAATTTGCTCGGTGGGGAATAGGTTGTGGCAAAGGTTTTGTTCTCGTAATATCAAAGACATCCATCATTAACCATATCACAGACTTTTATGTGTCTACAATTACAAAAGATAAGACGTGAATCTCTTGGCATTTTCATATAACCATGAGAATCAATCAATTATGTGCACTTTAAAAAATAAATATTTTTTTTTTCACCAAGCCATAATCATTCGGTAGTAGAGAACTTTCACTGGTTTATTAATTCTTGATATCCATTTAGTAATAGACACTACTATTCCAATAATTATAGGTAACTCACAAATTTACATTTTTTTAATAATAAAGCCACCCTCGGTTAAGCCCACTTTTTTCCACAAAATTAAGGAATATCTTCTATAATTCCAAATTCTTAAAAACTGTACTATCGCCCTTGTAAAATTGTCATTTTATAAATTTACCCATAATTTCCGATTTTCAACCAACCAAGTCATATTAATCAAATTAAAAACTAAAAGCCATACTTTTGTTATCTAAGACATACTAACATTTTATTTACACAATAGGCACCCCACATATTTTACAAAACCATTAAAACAACTCATTTTTGATTTATTAGCACGACTAGTTCTAATTAATTCCAATTTTTGTATAATTGACACATCATCCAAATTAAGGTTTCACAAGCTGTGAACAGTCCACAGAAGTTTCAGTTTTTCGCAGATTCATCCCTTAACTTGGTGAAATAACAAATTTGCCCCTAAGCTTCAAAACTCCTTAATTTATATTACTTAGAAACCCACTTATTAACACTAAAAATCATAAAGTAAACCTGTTAACAGCCTTATCTCCATTCTGGAAATTTTGAAATTACCCCATATTTTGTCAAAAATTTACCAAAACACCCCTTCTTAGGCCTAGTTTTACCATTTTCCCACTTTTCCCACTTAAGGTGCAACAAAACCATTTGGGTTTTCTTCAAACACTTTCTAGGCATGAGAAAAGCCTTTTAATACAAACCCCAACAATCGCCATAGTTCAACAATTAACCATGGCAACTCACACACATATAAAGTAAAATTTATAGTAAATAGATAAATAATCAACCAACCAAACTTAAGAGTACTAAGTAGATATTCTAGCTTAGTCCTTCAAATTTTCACTTACCTTGAGTGAATTCTCAACAAACAAAGCTTTTACTTACCTTGCAATAAAAATAATTGTAAAAATTAACAAGTGTCATTATTTAGAAAACAACGAAGCTCATTTGACAAAAATAAGAGGAAATTCATGAAGATACCTTGTAAGACACTAAATTGAAAGTAAGGGTGTGGACCTTGTCTTGAAAGAGAGTAAAATAAAACTTGAACTTGGAGAAGTGAAAAAAGATGGAGGTGCTCAAGGAGATAGGGGAAATGATGCATTTATCTCTTGTCTTCCATAGTTATTCACTACATTTAGGAGTGTCTAACATTTATTAGCCTTGGTTAACAGTAATAATGGCAATTAACTAGAGTTAAATGTTGACAAAAAAATAACTAGTGTTAAGATTATGTCATGCATGAGATCATATGGATAAGTTCAAAGGATTTAATTTAGAGATGTGGATAAAAATGTGGTGTAGATGAAGACATTTGTGACAAATAGCATGATTTAATAGAAAGATTGAGATATTATATTAATTTGGACATATATTTCACATTGCAGTAGATAATCAAGGAAATCAGTATTCGTTTGAAATGTCGGTAAATCAGGAAATTATTTTGATACCACTAAAATTATTAACAAAAAGTATAAAACGATAGGAAAACCTTAACTTGGTAAAAATTTAATATTTGAAATTTGTTCAATACGTATTCAAGAGCATATCGATCCTCGCTAACAGTTACTATACTAATTAAATATTATAAATATCATAAACTACAAAGAAAATTTCAGATGTCACACACCAAATCTCATGCACCTTTGACTTTTCGATTGCTTGTGTTTTGGACACAACACCTTCATTCAAAATAAATTTGATGCTCGTGCTACTCTTTTTCTTTTTCTTTTTTGGATATCCCAATGGTCAAAAAGGGTATCATATTTTTTATCTTCTCACAAAAAAGATACATGTGAGTTGAGATGTTGTGTTTTATGAAATAATTTTTTCATACTCGATGCTTCCCAACCCTATCTTGTTAGGGCCTGTGTTACCATTATTCGTCACACAATGTGATGAGATAAACCAACCATCACCTATACCCTCGCAAGTCGCAACCACACCCCATTCCCACACCACCGCAAACACCCTTACTTCCAATGCTTGAACAATCCATCAGACCCCAACGAATACATCAACCTCCCCGTTTCCTCTAGGCCTACTGTTGTTCACTTACTCAAATGCTAAGTTCCGTCAAAGATAATGGTCGAGGTATTTCTTACTCTATGTCTAATTTCCTCCAATATACTCATTTTAAGCAACCCCATTTAGCATTTCTTACTTCTTTGTCTACTACGACTGAGCCATCCCTTTTCACTAAGACAGTACAACATCATGAATGGAGAGATGCCATGCAGGTCGAGATCGAAGCTCTTTCTTAGAATCATAAATGGTCTCTCATACCACTTCCACCTTGCAAGAAAGCCATAGGCTCCAAAAGGGTCTATAAAATCAATCGAAAAATTGGTGGTAGTATTGAACTATATAAGGCCTGCCTAGTCGCCATAGCTATACCCAGGTTGAAGGGAAAGATTATCATGATACATTTGTACTTTTTGCCAAATTGGTTATAGTTCGTGTACTCTTGACCATTGCCACAACTAAAGGATGGCCTCCCAAACCAATAGACGTTAACAACGCCTTCTACGTAACAACTTGGACGAGGAAATATATATGAAACCTCCCTTTGGTTTTCAGCGTAAGGGGGAGAATATTGTGTGTTGACTTCACGAATCTCTATATGATTTGAAACAAGCATCTCATCAATGGTTTTTCAAGTTTTCTACTGCCTCATATAACTTTGGTTTCACACATTGTCAAGCTGATCATTCTCTCTGTCTTGCACAATGGCAGTGACTATATTTATGTAGTACTATATGTGATGATCTAGTCATTACTGTTACTAATGCTTCTTTGATCAATTTGGTGAAGACTGTTACATAATCGGTTACATATCAAGGACCTCGGGCCTCTAAAATATTTTTTGGGCATTGAGGCCACTCAATCCTATTCTAGTCTTTATTTATTCTAGCAAAAGTATATCTTGGATATTCTAGAAGATTGTAGTTTTAGTGGAACCCAACCAGTTGATGCTCCTATGGAGTAGAAATATAAAATTGAGCATAGATACAGGCACTCTATTGGAGGACTATCTCTATAGACTACTTGATTGGTTGGTTCATTTATTTAACTGTTACTAGGCCAGGTATTGCTCATAGTGTCAACATTCTAAGTCAATTTATGTATGCACCACGCCAACCATATTTGGATGCAGCACGCCATCTCTAATGGTATTTGAAGGCTACCGTAGGCTAAGGGCTCTTCTACCCAACTAAAATGAACTTCAACTCATATCTTATTGTAACTCAAATTGCGCTAGTTGCCCTATGACTCGCCGTTCAACAACTAGGTATTGCATTTTATTGGGTGATAGTCTCATCTCATGAAAAACCAAGAAACAAAGCACAATCTCACGCTCTTCTACTGAAGTGGAATATCGTGCAATGACAGTAACCACATGCGGGATTACTTGGTTATCATATCTTTTACAAGACATTGGCATTGCCTCTTCAAGCCCCAATTTCCTTACACTATGATAATGAACGAATGAAACACGTTGAAATTTATTGCCATCTCGTTCGTGAAAAAATACAAGCCGGTCTCATTGCTTCATTGAAGATCGGTACAAAGTCACAACTAGCTGATGTGTTTACCAATCCAGTAGGCCGGGATCGGTACATGTGACTACTTTCCAAGTTGGGCATCAGTAACCCACATGCACCAATTTGAAGGGGAGTTTTAGCGTGATCACAGGAAATCTTAGCAAATCATACGAAATCTTAGCGTGATCATATATTTTATCCCTAGTAGTTTTATTCAATTTTTCGGTTGTACTTGTCATATTTGCAAGAGTTGATTTAGGAATTTAGTTGCAAATTGTTTATGAATATGTACATTTAGAATACAAGATGAATTGAATCGGTTCACATTGGGATCTTCCATTTTGTGTCCGGTCTCATGAACTATTAGCAAATGTTCCATATAGTTCTATCGTTTGCTCAAATGACGAATCGGGAGCATTTTATTTTACTAGCAATCGTGGATTTGAAACTTTGTCCAGTGTTTTCAAAATCCAGCCTTTAAATGTCTTTATGTTTTTACCAAATTTACTACAAAGTGAAAATTGCGAGATCGCTAAGGCGATATTCTTGTGATCCGATATTGAAATAACATGTTGATGGCAACCTGTAAAATGATTTCAAGAATTGAGCAAGTGCCCGAGACACTTATTAAGCAAATGATTTAAAAGATTTTTGATTTTCAAAACACTGCTTTCTCATTCAAATTTTAGAACAATCGAAGACACTCGACAGGCCTAAGGAACTTGTTATATTTGAATCTTATCAGTGGAATGATATTGAGCTAATGTAAATATTTGACAAACTTACCAACTATATGGGGGTAAATTCGCAGAGAAAGATTAGTAAAATCCAAATTCAAGTTGGTAACATAATGAAGAAAATAAATATTGGCAAATCGAAATATAAGTTGGAAGGTAGCTTCATAACGGATACTATGGACAAATTTTGAAACCAAAGAGACTTCCATCAAATCACGCCAAACTCCACTCTAAGATCCTCGATGACACGCCCAACCATCTCGGCATCCCATTTCGCATCCGCCGGTACAGACAGTCAACCATGGCCGTTCCACATAAATTTCAGATAAGACACTCCCTCCTTTTTCCTCCAGACAAGTGTGGCCGATGCCGACCCAACGTAGCCCGCGAAAGAAAGGCTTTTTCAGCATCTGGAGCGACTGAACGGACAAACTGGTGCAGCCGACAAGATCAAGCCTCCTAATTGGTCGACTTCCATTTTCAAGACTTCCCTTCCTTGCCAAAGCTTCCATTGAGGAGTCAGTGACTTTGAAACAAGACCTGATGCACAGTTCCGTGATGGCTATGCCACTGGTGGCAATAGTGTGTATGGCTTTGTCCGACACATATCGCATGCAACCCAAATCTAAGCTGGATAATGTTTTGCTAATGATCCCTCCACTTAGCAGCAATTGAGAAATCCCTTCATTTGTTACATTCCAACAGCTTCTAAGGGACAAACGCTGAATAGGCGCACTCCCTTGACCAAGCGTCAACATGCCACTATCTGTTATCTTATATGCTTTGGCTAGATTCAACGTGGTCAGCATTTTAAGAGATGATATGGAATAAAAGCTCGAATCTGCTATGCTCCGACAGCCCGAGAGATCAAGAACCTCCAAGTTACTGAAGAATGCCAACTTCTTAACTGTCTCGCTAGTTATGAGATCGCACGATAGAATTCTCAGTTCAGTCAAAGAACACAAGGCCTCAGTCAGATCATGAAAAGCCAAATCAGACAAAGACTGGAAGTTGCGCACCTCAAACTTCTTCAACTTCTTACAAGAATGAAGAAATGATGCAAAACCAGCATCACTAACTTTTGAAAAGCCAGAGAGCCGTACGGATTCTAGGCCCTTGCAGCCCTTAGAGAGTAGGAAAATGCCCATGTCATTGACTCTTTTAAAAGATCCCTGGCAACGATTTCGTGAAAGAGAAAGGCTTTTCAATTGATCGCAAGAGCCCAAAGACTGAATCCCGGCATTGGTCAAATGTTTATGCGGTAGTGGGCCTTTCCTTGGCCTTTCTTCGAGCTCCAACTCCAACAAACAAGGCATGGACTCAGCAATGGTGGTGACAAGCTTGTCTGATATGGTCCTCACACGAAGTGATAAGCTTTGAAGCAAGCAAGTAGATGGCAGAGAGGGAAACTTAATGACCTCAGGCGAGTTCTTATTTCCTGGTATTTTCTTCACCAGACTGATTACCTTATCTTCAAGCGTCGGCTGCAGCTTCAGGACCTTGATACTTTTGGGCCAGATTCCAGGGGTAAAGATATACGCAGGGCCTTCTACACCTCGAATCTTTAGACAAAGAGACTGTATAATAAGAAACAGAATCAGTTCTAGCATGCAACATGTCAACTAAAGAGAGCATACAGGGAAGCCATTAGTCCCTCTAGACTTCACGAAATACATTGCACCACAGCTCAGAGTCTTGTTCAAAGATAAGTTTTCAATGACTGAGAAATGAAATTTGAGAAAACAACCTGGTCCTAGTGTATTACCTCCAATTGTACACAACAGCTTAACATTTGATGAAAATGCTTTTGATGAATATATCCAATGAAGTCATCATCTGAGCCACACGCTACCCACTCCAGCACCAGCACCCTGTCAGAAGGGACGCAAAGAGAATATCATACCACACCAAATTTTTCCGGACCAACACGACTTACATGCCTGCCGAAGTCATCACGGCAGTTTACTACAAATCTTGGAGGCTTACTTCATATCATGAGCATCTAATATTCACCCAAAAAGATGTTACACCTTGAATTGAGGTCTTTATGGACGTGGAGGATTTCACTATCAATTTCGGGCATTTTTTCCTCTAAGCATAACCTCAAAGTAAACACGAATCCTCGAAGCTCTGACACGGTAGTAGCAATGGATGCCTCTGTCAATTTAGATTGACAGACAGCACGACACAATTCAAGCACATACACGAGCAGCATGATGCCTCTCAGTCTCATCCACCACGCGAAGGCAGTACAGTAAAACCTTAAAAAACCCAATGATCAAGCAAGAACAATGGAGACAAAACAATGCTTTTCCAGATAAATTATTGATTGAGTTGAATATACCTCAATTCGGGGCATTTCCGACCAATTGAGCCAAGAGCGCTCGGCGGCAACGCGGTGCAGCATAACAAGTTCAGCTCGCGAATATGTGGGCCGAGGAAGCTTTCGAGCGCACTATAATTCACTCGGAGGCAGTTGACCGTGAGGCTCGCGACTTTTCCGCACGCGGAGAGGATACGATCGAGAGTTCGATTGTCCGGCGAAAAGTCCTGCCAAAATCAAACCAGAAGCCACGACTTAGATTACGAGCTCTACACATCGACGCGACTGTGCCTATATGAATGCCAGGGATAACTTCCTCACCGCAAGGTGGAGAGAGGGGAGCGAGGAGAGGGCGAGAGCGACGGCGGAGCGTAGGGTTTTGGAGACGCATGCGGCGGCTGAGAGGGACTCCAAATCCAGCTTGAGAAGGATTTCCTGGACGAGGAAGGAGACGGGAAGGGCCTCGAGCCCGCCGCCGCCGCCGCCGCTTCCGCCATCGCTCGCCGTCGCCGTCGTCTTCTTCGAGGTCGGGGTTTTGGAGACGCATGCGGCGTCTGAGGGGGACTCCAAATCCAGCTTGAGAAGCATGTCGTCGGCGAGGAGGGAGACGGGAAGGGCCTCGAGCCCGCCGCCGCCGCCGCCACCGCCGCTGCTTCCGCCATCGCTCGCCGTCGCCGTCGTCTCCTTCGAGGTCGTGCGATTACTGGAATTCCAAGTTTCCATCGGAGGCGTGAGGATTGATTGGGATTCTTCTCGAGAGCGAGCGAGCGAGAGAGAGAGTCGCCGTTGCCTGATTCCAAGTTTCCAACTACTCGAGTATTTTCGACTCGCAAGGCAACTCTCATCTAGATTTGATGAGATCCGATCTCACTTGTGGTCGGCGATTCGACTCTCTCAGGGGAGGACAGCCTCACCTATGGTTAGCCGAATTGGGCAAGGACAACCTTCGCTTAGCACTCAGTTGGACATCACTGGTGGTTATCCACCAGCTAAAAAGAAAGAGAAAACAAGAAAAAGGAAAAAAAAAAAAAGAATTTTAAAAAAGTAAACAGCGAAACTACCCTTAACTAATTAGAAAATTATGTCATTCTTTAAAATTAATGTAGCTCTTTCAAACCCTTATTTAAAATATAATCCACTTCAACCATTATTTGAAATTTTCTTCATTCTCTTTTTAATACATATTCATGAGAAAATGATATAAATGGTACTTCAATTTGGGTCTAATTTGCAATATAATTCTTGAATTTCTAATTTATTTAATGTGATCGTTGAATTATCGGTAAATGTTTAACATGATCCTCTTGCTTGTTCAAATGATAAATCGAGAGGAAAGAACCATACGGGCCCTTCACAAGTCGTTCGCAATGTGAATTGCAAACGGTAAGATATGAAGGTGAAGAGATGAAGAAAGTGGAGAGTGTGACATCTCTTGTCTAGTTCGGTGAAAGAGAAAAAAAAAAAAACGAAGAAAAAAGAGATATCTTCGGCCTAAAGCTGGAATTCGAGCTCCAGAGATATATCTTTGTTCATGAATAGATGGAATCCAATGACCATACGTTATAATAGCCGCTGTCTGGGTGATTTCAAGCAGGGACCTCACATAGAATTCACATCGTCTGAGGTTCGTAATATCGCACGATTGGCATCCATGCAGGCCAAGCATTTCCCCACTTTTAGAGCTCCCTGCTTCAGCACAGTGAAAGCTGAAGCTTCTCCAGAACACTGTAGTACTTGCATTGAACCCGTAAATATGCTACGACTCCTCCAAAAATTGATCCACGTTTCAAGTTGGGCAAAACAAAGAAAACCCTCCTTAAGTAGCACTTCATTGTCATCTGTAGGCAATCCTATTGACAGGGGCACGAGAATCTTTCCACCTAACTGCATTATTATCAGATCCTTTGGTTACACTGCTTTTACACTCCAAATTGAAAAGGGAAAGCCCCAGTAAAAGAAAAGAACAAGCCGGGCAAGTGATCCTTAAAGTGCAGGCCGCCCGATAATCTACCATCATATATGATCATCGCGTTCCTGAAATACATCAGAGTCCTCAATGTTATCAGGTTGCTGAAATGCATCAGAGTCCTCTATCTTTTCACCTGATTCCCCACTTTGCTCTTGAGAGGCTTCACCACCTCCTGTATCTGAGCTCGATTTACTACCATCTGTGAAGTTGTCGTTGGGCTCCGTCGAGTTGACCACCGTAGGCTGTTTCTCCATCATGCCGGAGAGAGCCAACCTTGGAGACCACTCAATAACATCGTCAATTATGTTAAATACCCGCTTCTGGTACCTGTAATAGTAGAAGTATAATCTTGAGCCCAATGGAAATACAAGGCCATGCCATAGAAACCAGCAGAACGAACTGGACAGAAAAGTTTCCCGCATAAACCACAATGTTTATAAGCCTTTCAAAGGTCAATCTTTTCATGATATTTCTAAAATTTAACTGATGGTAGCAGCCTTCCTATGCCATCTCAGCAAGGAAGTGCGTCCTCGTGTTCTGATTCAATTCTGGCCTACTGCTCTATTAAAGAAATTGAGCAAAAGCCGCTTTCAAATATCACAATCTTAAGAGCTCTGGCCTTTATATGTTGATCCTCCAAGAGGAATGCAGAGAAGAAATTTAATAAGGTAGTACTTTCAGGTTCCAACAGGAACAGAGCCAACTTCGCTTTTGCAAAGGCAGAAAACAATCAGTCCTTGAAACAAGAACAGCTACTAACCTGGCTCTAGCAGCCTCATCAGGGGCGTGATGCCTAAGCAACAAGATGACCACCACTGCTACTATTGCATAAAAGAGCCTGGTTGTCCACTTCGGTCGCTCCTCCTCATCTTTACTGGGCCAGAAACGGAATAGTTCTCCAAGAGTTGCTTCCTCAGCAAGAATATTAGGGAAAAACCAAACACGCTTTCCAAGGATGATATACAACGCACCAAATATTGCAGCTCTAACTGCACATCAAAATGACAATATCTTACTTTCAATGGCACTAAAATTGTTGCGAAGAGGTGTAATAACAGAGATGCACTGATGGACCTGAAAATTTTAAGAAAAATATGCGCGCGCGCATGCACACACACACACAGAAAAGAGTGCAAGCGTATTTTCTTCTGCCTATGTGGAGGATATGAAGAAAAAATGGAGGCAGCCTTGAATCTGAATTAAGAGAGGCTATTCCAGCATTCGATATCATCATTGAACTGACTTAGGGGGCCCCATCACTCATCTCACATAGCCTTGTGAAACTAAGTATAGCAAACATAAGCGAGTATAATCATCATACAACTGGTTTTCTTTAACTCATATCAACATAAGGACAGCCAGAATCGACAGCTATATAACTTGCCTTTTCTGTTGGCCAAAATTTCAAAATCAAACGCAGTCTGTGGATCAAACGGGATCATCAAAAGCTGATAATAGCTAAAGAATGAAAGGAAGCGCCAGTCAAAATATGGTTAAATCTCGAATCCCAAATGGGCATTCAGAAGAGAAATGCTACATAGTCGGCCCAAGAGAGCAACTTGAAAAAGGTATGCC
The DNA here is from genome assembly GCA_007663325.1 of Eucalyptus pauciflora. Classification (NCBI taxonomy): domain Eukaryota; kingdom Viridiplantae; phylum Streptophyta; class Magnoliopsida; order Myrtales; family Myrtaceae; genus Eucalyptus; species Eucalyptus pauciflora. The sequence continues at coordinate 2,865,126 of VMYD01000353.1, forward strand.
TTTTTTTAACCTCTAAAGGAAGTTTAAGCAAAGCAAATGGTACCTTTTTTTTTTTACTTTCGCAGCAAAGTTTAAGGTAATTTAATTTTCCGAAAAACATTAAAAAGTTACATGTGAATCGTCATGTCAATACTTGTATATTATGAAAGCTCCAGGTGTTTTGGGCTAAGAAAAAGTCAAAGTTCATCCACTGTCAAGATTTAGATTAAGCAAAAAGTAAAAAGTAAACGTCTATCCAGACAAGCCCCACAGTTTCCTTTCAAAGATGGGCAAAAAGGGTTCATATTCGGTCATAATCATTAATCCTTCTTAAAGGTTGGTATCAATCTCGCCAATTATGCCAAACGTGAAGTCAAGCACTATCATTGACAACTATGGAATTTTTAGGGTCATAGGAAGGTATTGTAGTGGTCTACTCTTAGATCATGGTTTCGGGGATGGCTACGGTATCAAGAAATTGTATTGAAAGAAAAAAAAAAAAGGAAATACAAAACCAAAAGACAAAGGTTCTCATTAGATTTGGAAGTACATGACATCATTCAAAATCCAGTACAAATGCTAAAAGTTTCAATGAGAACTTTGTTATTCTAAAGGCAAAGCCTTGAACATGACAAAACCAGGCTCTATTCATCCCAGCCGACAAAGTGAATCACCAAATAAGGCCCAATGGTTGGTGCTACCATCAGCAGAAGTCGCCAATTCCAATTTAAGACAATAGAAAAGCAATCTACTTTAGTAAAATCTACTCATAATATGTGGTTACATCTTTAACTGCCCGACAACATAACATAAGTTAGAGGGAAATCACAAAAGCACATCAGCTATGAAAAACTTACCGAACAAAAGGGATAGTATTAGCAGCAGGATCCCGGCACAGGAGTAGAGTATTAGTATCTTGCACTGGTGGGGATACACTGGAAATAAACATATTGCCAGGGTTAACACAGGCCAGGAGAACGAGAGCAGTGTCTGCCATAATGGATGCCGTTTCTCAAACGTCCAGGCAAAGAAGGCATCATTGTCAGAAAATATATGCTCCTGCAGAAGTATGATTGATTGAATCAAATTAAGAACTTGGTTCTGCATAACAAAATAAGCCTGCATAATTCTCAATACTGCGAGCAATAAAGCCAATAATGCCACAGTATGCCGAATTCAACAAGTGATATTCATGTGCCTTATGCAATACTTATAGTGAATTAGTTCAGAAAAATAATGAGAGGCATGGTACTAATTCATTCAGCTGAAAATGCCGTAGAAAGTGACAAGACTAGCTGACTCTAAGGCAGGCAATCAAGCTTTACAACCCCTAATCCATTTGAATGCTTTACCTTATACCAGTTCTAAACACCATTATTAACTTAACTAGTCCAACTTCTCAGATCTCCAAAAGCACATCAATATGTGATGTCCTTCCGTCGTAGTACTTTAGCAATTTCATAAACTCTTGCCAGTAATTTCACATACTAAAAGCAAACCAATAGATCTGCATTAAAGAATTTTAAAGATCATTACAGTCAGCCAGTCAAACGAATTAATGAGATAGAGAGAAATCTTACATGATACATCTCTAAATGTGCTGGCCAGGTGGACAACTTTTTCTTCCCTGGACGGACAGTTTTCACCACACGATCACATCGAATCAATAGCTTTTTTCTCAACAAAGCATTCCCAATATCTTCAATTTCTAAATTTTGGTCTGACCCCAAAATATCTTTAAGTTCTGGATGGTTTTTCAGAAAATTAACGAAATCCTTCCCTCTAAAATATTCCACGCGTGTCTCCTGTAAGACCGCCCACCTAGATTCCAAATCCTTGTGATCCCTCAACTTCTCAGCAAACACCTGATATACATCCCTCTTTGCAGCCTGTTTCTGGAAAAACAAAGTTTGAGCATAAATAATGAATAAATGATGTTGGTGCATCAAATAAGCAATCACTGTTAGAGTCTGGCAAAAGCTTTAAGCTAGTGATGAAGTCTTTTGAACAAGCCACCCAAGCATGTCCAGAGAAAAGGAGGTCCACCAGCTATTAATCAGACAGTCACAATCTTTTTTCCTAAAAGCACCAAACAGTCAAGAAAGCAACAAGTAGATTAAGTTACGGTGATGCATCTACACCTGAATTACTCGATTTTTCAAGCCACATTACAAGTCAATATATTCCCTCTACAATAGCCAACTAGCTTGTCAGCCGGTGGTATCAGATCAAAATGGTAAGATCAACTGCCCCAGCCGGGGTTCAACTTTGGACAGCAACATTCACATAAAAATTACAGGGCGAGACGATTAATCTCCAAAAACCGCCCCAGAAGTCGCCATTCACGAGGCATCAGTCGAATTCGATTCAAAAGATTTCCAGGTCGCGGAAGGACAATTCACAGAGCTAAATCGAAAGATTTTCTACCCGATCACCATTCACGACACCGACACACCGCATCCGATTCCCCGGGACATTCGCACGAGAGAGACATCTAGAACTTCATTTCGCAGGGCAACTGAAAAACGCGCATCGACGGACGGTTTCGCGACTAAAACGCCTCGGGACGAGACGGCGATCGGGAGCACGCGCAAAGCCCGGCGCTTCTCCGCGCCGAATCGGCTTCGGAAAGAGGAGCAAATGGTCCCTCCAAACGCGCAAAAATGCTACCGCGAGCGCACGTAAAACCCTAGATCGAGAGAGAGAGAGAGAGAGAGAGAGAGCAAACCCCGGGAGGAGTGTCGGGATTAGGGTCCCGGCCGCCGCTGGGGACGGCCGCCGACGTCCGCCGCACCCGCTTCTTCTCCGCCGCGCCCGATTTCTTCATCGTCTCCTCTCCCCTGTTTTCAGTTTCAGCTCTCTGTGATGTGTTGCCGATTTAGAGAGAGAGAGAGAGAGAGAGGGGGTGGTGCTCTGCAATCGGTTTTGGGCCCCCAAAGTCCTGTGCTGCTGCCCTGTATGCAATTTTGATCTGCTAATTCCTCCTATTTGGCAACCAAATTACAACTGAAAAAATCAATTTTGGCAAGAGATCTTATGCGGAATTGAGTAAAGAAATTAATCACCTTTCCATAAGTGAAAAATAGGACATGTCACCATCAATAATCAAACATTGCCATCAATCCCTATTGATAGTGCAACATTCAATTAGACCGTTTCTACTCGATATCGCTTGGGACATAGAAATTAAACTTAGCAAATTGGTCACCGATTTAATGCACGAGTCCAATTATTAAGTTAGCTTTGCTCAATTGTAAAGAATTAATTTCCTTGTATGATGTTTTTATTAGTTCAAGTTGGTCATATATGCAAGAATGGTGAACATTGAGGTCCAATTGCATTTCAAGAATGGGATAATGATACGGATGATCTATAAACTTTGGTCCAATGTGTAATTGATATCTAAGTTTTTAATTTGTTCAATATGATTCATAAACTTTAACCTAATATTCAATGTGGCCATGAATTTTTAATTTATTCAATATAATCCACGAACTTTTAGTTATAATCCTTGAGTTATACGAAAATTTTCAATGTTGTCATTCTATTAATTCAAGATGAGAGATAATATTGAACATTTTTATATATTTTAGGGATCAAATTGAACATATACCAAAAGTTTGAGAACTACATTGAACAAATTAAAAATTCATGAACTACATTACACATTAGGCCAAAGTTCATGAACTATTTATATCATTTTCCCTTCAAGAAATAATGGTTCAACAAAAAAATTTAAACAAATGAGTCTAAATTCAAATATAAACAAAATTAAAAAAAAAAATTATTGGCCTACCAGGATTGACTCTTTTTAGGGCCGTCCTTGGAAAATGAAAAATGCATGTACCAATACTATTCCGCTCGGTTTAAGTCTATTCGAGTCAAAGCATTTTCTTTTTATTTTTTAATATTTTTTCCATAAATACTGTTCTATATTAAATTTCAAAATTCTTACGTAAAATTAAAAAAAAAAATTAACACAATATACCTTAAGAATTAATAAATTCTCATCAAATGAAATTTACTATTGGAAATTAAGTAGAGCACACGTTTTTAGTTTGGGTAAGAGAAACGTAGTTTGTGAAACTCAGTTTAAAAACCCACAGTCGCAATGCGAAACGCTTAAAGTGAATTAAACGCTTTTAATTAAGCCATTTGATGTTTGATCATTGATTTCATCCTATTCGAATAGTCCAAAGATGGATTAAATTATTTACCCTTTGGAGTTAAAAGCTTCAATTTTCTTTTTTTATATTTATTTGGTGTTGGCACCCAAGAAAAATCAACTTTGATGTCAAAGAATTGAAGTTAACAAGAATTGATGCCATCGACTGTGCATCGACCATAGCTTTGAGTAATATTAACTAAGGCCAATATCGATGAGAATGTGCTTGGCCTGTCGAGACAAAAGAGGGAATGTCCTAAGCTGGGTCCTAGTGGTAAAGCAAAGTCATTGACTAAATACAAGTTGAGGTCGATTGTAAGCTAATATGGTTAAGTCGAGAGGGCAAGAACAGTTTTCGTTCATCAACTTTTGTTCATCGACTGATGGTCGAGTTCATGTCGATCAGGTCAACGTCAGGAGTCGAGAAGCATTGACATCAACTCTCGAAATTTGGCCGTGATAAAATAGCAGGAATGGTTATTACACTCAAACTCTTAGGCCAGAACAATTATGAAAGACATTAATTAATATTTGCAGTCAAAGAGTTTTTTTTTTTTTTGATGCAGGAGGAACCAGCTTGCACCGACAGTGCGCCGTAAACCCCCTGGTGACGCTAGCAGAGAAACCACCACCTCGACGCCACACTTAAATTGCCTAATGATCCGCCAGCGTTGCAGGGGCTTCGAACTCCCGCCCTCCCCGAGGAGGACGTTGTAGAGCCTACCTAACGGAGCCACCTGAGCCGATGGTTGCAGTCAAAGAGTTATTACGGTTGAGTCAATTAGTTATTATCCAATTTGAAGCGAAAACCAAGTTTCAATTAGCAGGAACGTTTATTAGGAGAGGCCAGCCACCAATGGATTATAAAAGCAGCATATCTAAGGGGATTAGAGACATACAAACATAGGATGAACAAGATTTTATCTCTGTCAATGCATTACTTCATTGCAATATATTTTCAGTCGTTTCCTGACAGTTTATTTTAGTTGTTTTTCCTCTCTTTTTTTCCAATCAAACACTTGCTCTTATTCACTGGGAAAGATTTGTGCGGTCATTAATAGATTCATTTCTTTGGCTTTAGACCCCAATCATCAAGTTTTTGTTCCTTTCTTGATGCCCAATCATCTGTCGATTCGAAATACAAGGACCGCAATGTTTGACCAGGATCATTTTTTTTTTTTGGTAAAGAATTTGACCAGGATCGTTGATTAGTCAAAGCGCGGTAATTTTTCAATGTCGAGTTGACTTTTCGAAAAAATCAAGCAAACAATAGGCAGACTATCTGAACAATAAAGCCCAATTGGCTAACGAATCCGTACAAAAATGACTCTATTTTCGCCCCAGTGGCCACTCTTCCATCTTGAAATGGGGAAGTTGGGGTTCAAATCCCCACCTTCTTGGGGGGATTGGGGTGGGGATGATTTTATTTCAGGAGTGGGTTTCGACTCTCACGCCCTGCAAAGAGGCAGGGCAAAAGTCTGAGAGTGAGTGTTAGAGTAGGATTAGCATAGGACCGACAAAAAAAAAAGTACTTGAAAAAAATGACTTTCTAATAACGCCTCTTCTTCGAATCTGGAATGTCTCCTGACCAGCTGAAAAATTCCCGAGTTCAAATTCGTCGACCCATTTCTTCTTTAATCTCTTAGGAGCAGAAGGCAAAAAGGATCCGAAAAAAGATTGGATCTTTGATTTTCCTTTCACCCTTCTTTTCCCTCGCATTCCCGGGTCATCAGAAAATCCGACAAATTCATCTTCTACAAGATGCCTGTGGATCCGACGTGTTCTTGGTTCATCATGGGCATTGGCTTCCCCTTCTTAGTCGTCCCCGAACCAGAGGGGCCAGAAGGACAAGAACAGATCCAACCCGTTCTCGACCGAGTTCTACATCGCCAACCCGAAGTCCGAGCCTGAGAGCAGGCTCATCGTGCCGAAAGACCCAGCGGGCCGCAGCATCTCAGCGAAATACAAATTGGGTTGTGAGCTGGGTTGTGTCGAGTTTGGGGTCACGTACCTGTGCACGGATGTGTTGACCAGCAAGGGGCTCGCCTGCAAGTCCATATCGTAGAGGAAGCTGAGGACAGCGGTGGATATGAGGAGGGAGGTCCAGATCACGAAGCACTTGCCGGAGCACCCTGACATTGTGTAGCTGAGGGCCACTTGAGGACAACGAGGCGGTTCACATAGTAATGGGGCTGTGCAAGGGCGGAGAGCTGCCCGCCAGGACCGCTAGCCGGAGGGCATTACACTGAGAGGGCCTCTGCAAACGCGATGAGGACCATCGTTCAAGTTGTTCAGGTTTCTGCTTGTGTTCAGCTGGTGATTGTGATTCTGGTCTTGTAGAATTTTGAGAGATTTGTGGGCATTTGGATGATTGGTTGTGCTGGTGATCGTTTGTTGCAAGTTTGAGCATTGTTGATTGGTCATATGTTGGAAAGATTGGTTGGATTTACTCACGTTTAGGCAGTCGCGAATTCAAAAACTTAAAGTTGAATCAGTCATTTCGTGGTCTAATTGGGTTCGGTTTCTTAGGTGGGGGGCATATTGTAACACGCCAAGAAATGAGCAGCACAGAAAGGTTTCCTGCAAAAACAGCAATGCACATAAGTCTCTCAAAGGTCAATCTCTTCATGATACATCCGAAAGAACAAAAAAAAAAACCACATAAAACCTCAAACTTTACCCGTCATGACACATTTACCCTAAACCTTTGTGGTATAAAAAATCAACAAAAACTTTTTTTTTTACATTAAAACTCCAAACCATGCCACTTTGACAAATTTACCCTAACTTTTTCTTTTTTTTTGTGATGGATAAATCCAAAACGTGTACCATGATGACACATTAAGGTCTTATTAGATTACTTTTTAGCCAAAACAACGTCATATTTATTCACTTATGTCACGTGAGCGCCATGTCAACCCCGTTTGTTTTCTGGTGTCTATGTAGACAAATTTTTAACCGTTTTTTTTTTACGGAGAGTAAATGCATCACATAGGTACAAATTTGGGATTTTTTATTTACATACAAAATTAGTATAATTATATCACAATGGGCATAATTTAACATTTTTTTTATGACTTTTACCGTTTTAAAATTAACTTATCATAGCAGCCTTGTTGTGCCCTCTCAACAAGGAAGTGGGCAACCACTGGGGTAAAAGCCCCCACCTCCCCCTTCCAACTTGGAAGGGGGAGGTGGGGGGTTCGAATTCCCACCTTCTCAAGGAGGGTTGGGGTGGGAACGAATTAAGTTTCAGGAGTGGGTTTCAACTCCCATGCCCTGTAGGGAGGTAGGGCAAAAGTTTGAAAGTGAGAGTTAGCATAGGAGTAGAGTAAGACCAATAAAAAAAAAAAAAAACAAGGAAGTAGGCCCATACAATTGAGTCATTAAAGACAATGGTGAAAAGCGCTTTCAAACATCACAACCTTAGGGGGAAGAAATACCAAAAAAGTCTTATACTTATTACATTTATGCCAATTCGATCATCAACCATTCAACTGTGTCACTGAATTATATACATATTTATATTTTGCAAATTGAGTCCATCTAGTCAATTTCGTCTAAAAATTGCAGATATTGATGCCAAACGTTTAATATAACGCGACTGATTCTGACGTGAAATTTTGTTAATAATATTTTGATTTTTTTTTTTACTTTTTTTTTTCTTTTTTCTCTTCTTTTATTTTGGACTAAGTGCCGTCGAATGTAATTGACTGACCCTTGCCCCTCGCCAAATTTGGCAAGGGACCCCTCCCCGATAGCAAGCCAAAGCGGTCCTCGCTAAATTGGGCTGGCCGTCACGCAAGGGCAAGGTTCACCCTTGCCCGGGAGAGGCCATCACTTCACCTAGCTTTGGCAACGACAACCCTTGCCCAAGCAAGGGTGGCCGTTGCCTGATCATGGCCGTCGAGGGCGGCCTTGCCCAACCCTCTCCGGCCATCGCCAATGGTCAACTATCACCTTAGATTAGCAACCAGCAAAAAGGAAAAAAAAAAGGGTTGGGGGGGACATTAAGGAAAAATTTTAAAGAGTTGACCATGTCAGTGCCGATATGCCACAGAGAATGACCATCACTAACTAAACCATCACGTCATCATTTTTCAGCCATTAGCTAGATGAGCTTAATTGGTAAAATGTTAAAAAGTTTATGACTCCATCGACACAATTGAAGGATTAGGATTGGATTGATATAAATGCAATAAATTTAGACTTTTTTGGTAATTTTTCCCAATCTTAAAAAGCTCTGTCCTATATAAATGTCGATCCTTCGAGAGGAATGCAGAGAAAAAGATTAATAAGGCAGTACTTTCAGGTTCCATTCGGAACAGAGCCAACTTTGCTTTTGCAAAGGCAGAAAACAAATAACAATCGGTCCTAGAAACAAGAACAGCTACTAACCTGGCTCTAGCGGCCTCCTCAGCCACGTGATGCCTAAGCAACAAGATGATTACCACTGCTACCATTGCATAAAAGAGCCTGGTCGTCCACTTCAGTCGCTCCTCCTCACTTTTCTTGGGCCAGAAACGGTATAGTTCTCCAAAAGTTACTTCCCTGGCAAGAATATTAGGGAAAAACCAAACACGCTTTCCTAGGATGATACACAATGCACAAAATATCGCAGCTCTAACTGCACATCAAAATGATAATATCTTAGCTTTCAGTGGCACTAAGTTAGAGGGAAATCATAAAAGCACATCAGCTATGAAAAACTTACCGAACAAAAGGTATAGTGTTCGCAGCAGGACCCCACTCCAGGAGAAGAGTATTAGTAACTTGCACATTGGCAGGAATCGCACAGTCCAGGAGAACGAGAGCGGCTTCTGCCATAATGGATGCCGTTTCTCAAATGTCCAGGCAAAGAAGGCATCATTGTCAGAGAATACATGCTCCTGCGAAAGTATTATTTATCGTATCAAATTATGAACTCCGATCGGCATAACAAGATAAGCCTGCATAATTCCCAACTCTACTGAGAGCAATGAAGCCAATAATGCCACGATATGCTGAATTCAATCAAGTGATATTTTCGTGTGCCTTATGCAAGCAATACTTATTGTGAATTAGTTCGGAAAACTAAGAGAGGCGTGGTACTAATTCGTTCAGCTAAATATGCCGTCGAAAGTGACAAGACTAGCTGACTCTAAGACAGGCAATCAAGCTTTACAACCCCTACTCTATTTGAATGCTTTACCTTATCCCAGTTCTGAAAACCATTACAAACTTAACTAGCCCAACTTCTCAGATCTCCAAAAGTACATCAATATGTGAAGTCCTTCCTTCGTAGTACTTTAGCAATTTCAAAAACTCTTGCTAGTATTTCACATACTAAAAGCAAACCAATAGATCTGCATTAAAATAATTTTAAGGATCATCACAGTCAGCCAGTCAAAAGATCAATGAGATATAGAGAAATCTTACATGATACAGCTCTAAATGTGCTGGCCAGGTGGACAACTTTTTCTTCCTTGCATGGACAGTTTTCACCACGCGGCCACATCGAATCAATAGCTTTTTTCTCAACAAAGCATTCCCAATATCTTCGACTTCTAAATTTTGGTCTGACCCCAAAATATCTTTAAGTTCCGGATGGTTTTTCAGAAAACTAACGAAATCCTTCCCTCTAAAATATTCCACGCGTGTCTCCTGTAAGGCTGCCCACCTAGATTCCAAATCCTTATGATCCCTCACCTTCTCAGCAAACACCTGAAATACATCCCTCTTTGCAGCCTGCTTCTGGAAAAGCAAAGTTTGAGTACAAATAATGAATAACAAATACTGTTGGTGCATCTAATAAGCTATCATGGTCGAAGTCCCATAAAAGCTTTAAGCTAGCGACGAAGTCTTTTGAACAAGCCACCCAAGTATGCCAAGAGAAAAGGAGGTCTACTAGCTATTAATCAGACAGTCACAATGAGATGCATCTACACGTGAATTACTCGATTTATCAAGCCACATCACAAGTCAAGATCTTCCCTCTACAATAGCTAGACTCATTATAAACATAATATAAGTGGTAAATGGGTCATAAATGGATTTACAAGTTAATTAGACCCAATTCATACTCTATTTATTCTTTCTCGCCCTTATTCAATCTCGCGCTCGCTTGCTCCGCACCTCAGTTCGGCTATGAGTTTTCATAGATTAGGTTAAATATGGAAATGTTTTAACAATACAAGTCACGTATGAGTCGGCTTGGGTATGTATTGTTGCATGGAAATGGGCTAGGTCTATTTGGGTTGGGACCATTTCCGTTTGACAGGTCTAGCAATAGCCAACTAGCTTGTCAGCTGGTGGCGTCAGATTGAAATTGTAAGGGCAACTGTCCTGGCCGGGCTTCAACTTTGGACAGCAACATTCATATACAAATTACAGGGCGAGATGATTAATCTCCGAAACCCCCCAAGAAGTCGCGAGAACGAGGCATCAGTGGGATTCGATCCAAAGATTTCTCAGTCATGGAAAGACAGTTCACCGAGCTAAATTGGGTACTTCCGGGATAATCAAAGATTTCTATCCGATTACCATTCACAACAGCAACACGCCGTATCCGATTCCTTGGGACATTCGTACGAGAGAACGAACTAGAACTTCATTTGCAGGCACCGAAACACGCAAAACGCCTCGGACGAGACAGGGATCGCAGCATGCATAAAGCTGACGCTTTTCCGCGTCGAGTCGGCTTCAGAAGAGGAGCAAAATGTCCCTTCCCATGCGCGAAAACGAGCGTGCGAGTGCACATAAAACCCCAGACCGAGAGAGAGCAAACCGTAGATGTAGCAGGGTCTCGGCCGCCGTTGGGAGTGGCGGCTGACGTTCGTCGCGCCCTCTCCGTCTTCTGCGCTCCGCCCGATTTCATCATCGCCTCCTCTGTTTCGGCTTCCGCTCTCTGTGATGTGTAGCCAATTTAAAGTATGCGAAAACCCCAATCTCTCTGTCCATGGCTGTGTCTCTTCCAAAAAGACACACCTTCGAAGAAACTTCACCTGCACCTGCTTTGCTTCGTTCTGCTTTTTTTCCCATCCTCCTTCCAAGAAACTTCACCTGCACCTGCTGTGCTCTGCCTTTTTTTATTATCCAACCTGCTTTGCTCTGTTTCTTTTAGCCGCCAGCCTCCGTTAGTTTCGCAAAAAACCTTTTTTGGTAGGAGTATGTTTTCCAGATTTTAAAAGTGAAAGAAAAAATTTCCCCACTCACTCTCTCTTATCTCACACTCTTACTAATCCCTATTTCTTTCCTTTTTTTAAATTTAATTTTTTTTTCTTATTTCTTTTTGCCCGATCGTTGGCCATGCCACGAAGGCGACCTCGAGCTCGCTAGTAAGTTAGCTTGCTTGCCAACCTCTGACGAGCTTAGGCTCGCCAATTTGGCGAGGCTCGAGGCCAACGAGCTTAGAGCTTTCGGAGCTTACCAGAACAGTGAGTGCAAGGTTGCCTTTGGTCGAGAGAAAAAATAAAATAAGAAGAAGAAGAAAGAAGTATAAAGAAAATTGATTTTTTAGACAAAAACGAAACAAATGAGTATAAATTCAAATAATAATTGGTCCAAGTCCATTTGAGTTAGAGCATTTTTTGTTTTTATATATATGTTTTAAAAATGTTATTCATTATTGAATGGGAAAATGACAATTATGATCTGTGAACCTTAACCCAATGTGTAATGTAATCTTTGAAATTTTAATTTGTTCAATATATTCATTGAATTTGAGCTCAATATGATATTTGCAGTCAAAGAGCAAATACGATCGAGTCAGTCAAATATTACAGTCAAGCTTCTAAGACGAGAACACAATATGAAACCAAAATTAAGTTTCGATGAGCAGGAAGGTTCATTAGGAGAGGTCAGCTACCAATGGATTATAAAAGCAGCAGATCTGAAGGGGATTAGAGACACACAAACATCCCGTGAACAAGATTTTATCTCTGGCAATGCCAAGATTGAGCTTTCTAGGCCCGTCCTCGAAAAATAAAAATGCTTGTGCCTACATCATTCGGGTTGGTCCGAGTCCATTCAAGTTAGAGCATTTTTTTTTTTTGTTTCTATATATTTTTTTAAAAAATTCTATTCATTATTAAATGGGAAAATGATATTTATGATCCTTGAACTTTGGTCCAATGCGTGTGATATTTGAACTTTTGATTTGTTCAATATATTTCCTAAATTTGAGCTCGATATAATATTTGCAGTCAAAAAGTTATTAAGATCGAGTCAATCAGTTATGACGGTAAAACTCCTAAGACGGGAACACAATATGAAACCAAAAATTAAGTTTCAAAGCGGCTTTATTTGGAGGGGATTAGAGGCACCCAAACATCCGATGAACAAGATTTTATCTCTGGCAATGCACTTTACATCATTGCAATATATTTTCAGTCGTTTCCTAGCAGTTTATTTCCAGTTATTTAGTTGTTTTTTCCTCTCTTTCTACAATCAAACACTTGCTCTTATTCCTTTGGAAAGATTTATGCCGTCATTAATAGATTCATTTCATAGGCTTTAGAACCCAATCGCCAAATTTTGGGTCCTTTCTTGATGTCCAATCATATGTCAATTCGAAGTACGATGATTGCGATGTTCAACTAGAATTGTTGATTAGTCAAGGCACGATACCAATCGATGTCAAGTCGACCATTCGAGAAGGACGATTTTCAAGCAAGCAAGTGGTAGGTGAACTATGCAAGCATCTCTGAATAATAAAACCCAACTGGCTAGCCGATTGTACAAAAATGACTTTCCTAATTAGTTTGTAAAAAATCAATATGCACAAGGGACATTAATAGTCATATTTCCATAATATGAGTTCATCGCTTGATAATAGTATGACAACTGGCTTGAATAAGCGTGTCAGTTGATTGTAAACTCACTTTTAAGAACGAAAGCTTCCGAACTTTTTTTTTTTTTTTATTTCGAGGTAGACCATTTGCCAAAGCAAAGGCCCATGTTCCCTTTGGAGATCTTATCGGTGTTTGATTTGGCCACCACTAGGACTAGATAACCGCCATCCATCAGTATTTCGCTCACCCATTGGAGCGATTGTTTTGATTATCTAGGCAGATGCAATGTCGTGAACCTGCATTGTAATAGAAGCTCGGGTTCAAAGGCTCTTTTATATCTCAATTGCCACACATACCAAAAGGCCACGCAGAATACAAGCGACCCTAATAGGCCTCATCGACCGATTCGTCACGGTGAAGTTCAGCATACGCTGCTCCGGCGAGCTGGGACGGTCACAAAATTCCGGGGCAATTCTTTCGCAAACCAAACGTCACGGAATACCAGACCCGGTGAGATCGGAAGGAACGAGCTCAACCGGCCACGCAAGTCTTCTCCATTCTAGACGAAATTGGCCAAATGCTTTGACTTTGCGCTGCCTGATGGAGACGCCTATCTCTCCTCGCCACGTTACTCCAGTGGATGGTGACTGGACCAGCCAAGTCATCGATAGATGTCTTTTGCCTATAAGCTCACTCCAAAATAGCCAACAAGACACGCACGTATGCAACAGTATGGAAAAAGAAAACCCAATTAAGAAAAGAAGAAGAGAAAGTGTGGCTTAAATAATCACATTTAACACGAATTTAAATCGTTCTGAAATCAATGAAGACGTCGAATTGACGAAGCATCTATATTGCCTCTTCTAATTATCATCAAGGGCCATGTTTTTCTTCAATCAGGCTGGCCAGTGATTGATGAGTCCTATATCCACTAACATTTGTTTCTGGTGACGGAGTTGATTAGAGGAGTTGGCGGCGGACACAATGGATGGACGACGATTATAAGTAGGACCGTCAAATGGATGGATCATGTCGGATTTGGTTGGGTTAGAACTGGTCCAACTTAATTTAACCCATTTAACTTATTTTTACATCTTTATAAGCATAGTGATCCATATTCAACACACATTACTAAAACACGGATATTTAAAAACAAGAACTTTTATGCTATGCATGTAGTGTGTAAATGATATTTCTTTTAGTAGTTCTATAAGGTTCCAAATAAGATTTCACCTTGTTTGGGACTTTTTCTTTATTGCAAGTTTTTTTAGTTTCACAATGATGTATCCGACATCTTTTAAAAACAATAAGTCAATTAATATTGACACATAAAATCATATGCTAATCTTCATAATTTTCTAAAGCTTGTAAGATCATAAAACTGTAAAATAAGTCGCCTCACCCGAACCCGAAGAGAAGTGAATATGAATTGCAAGTGGGTTAGTCTTTAGACCCATAAAAAGCCCACATTGTATTGGATTTTATTACTCAAACTCATATCAACCTATTTAACAAAATTTAGCCGACTCATATATCTCTAGACAAATCATATACGGATTAATAAACGAGTCTTCAAGCCATTTAGACACCTCTAACAGTGGGCAACCGAAATTGCCGAAGTAAGAACTCTTCAAAGATTGCTCGAGTAACATGTCTGATTGAACTTAATAGTGTGCTCGAAAAGTGTCGAACACCGCATTAATATAAAGGAGGAGTTTGTAGAGAAGTTTCTTCATCAATTGATAATCATCGCCCAAATTTCAACCGCATGAAGTCGACATGATACTCCATGGACAATCTCCCGAAAGATAACCAATAAATCAACAGGGGAATGCTTAGCATGTAAGAAGAGCGAAGAGAGAGGGGCCGATCAACCAAAAGATGAATTGCAAGGGGGTTGAGTTTTAGACTCATTAAAACCCCACATTATATTGAATTTGATTACTCAAATTCACATTGACCAATCTAACAAAATTTAACTAACTCATATATCACCCAAAAAATCATAAATAGGTTAATAAACAAGTCATCAAATCATTTAAATGCCTCTATCGATGGGCAATCGAAATTGTCAAAAGTAAAAACCCTTTAAGGATCGTTTGATTGACACATCTGATCGGACTTAATTGTGTATTTAAAAAGCGTTAAATGCCTCATTAATATAAAATAGGAGTTCTTAGAAAAGTTTCTCCATCGATTAATAACCATCCCCCATAATTCAACCGGATGAAGTCGACATGGCACTCCATGGACGATCTCCCCAAAGAAAATCAAGAAACCAACGGTGGAGTTTGCTTAGCATGTAAGGCGAGCGAAGGGAGAAGGGCCGCTTTGACTTTTCGACAGTTCCTTCTAGAAAGAAATCCGTCATCGGATGCCGACCGCGGGAAGAATTAAATGCGACAGAGAGAGATGTCCGTCTTGTCACCTGTAACACCCGCCACTCTCTTCTCTCTCTCTCTCTCTCTCTCTCTAGCCGTTCGCGCCTCGTAGCGACCGCAAAGATTCTCACTTTCTCTCGTCTTCCGACCGGCGCTCCCTCTCGCCGGCGGCGTTTCGCATTTCTCTTTCTCGCGTCAGCTGTGCACCCGTTCCACGTTTCTTTCTCTATTCTTCTTGTTCTTGTTCTTGTTCTTGTTCTTGTTCTTTTCCACTTCTTCTCGATTCTTTTATGCGTCTCCCGCTTCCTGCGGACGGCTATTTTTCGGGTCCTTTTCTTCCCCTGTTTATTCGGTGATTCGTTGCGTAAGGCCTCTCCCGTCTGTTTCCTTTTTCCTTCCTTTCTAAATTTGCCCTCCGCCTTCATCCTCCACTCGAGAGGATAACGACTAACCACCGGGGAAGTCGCCCGTCATTCTTCCTTTCCCGAAGCGAAACATTTTCATCCAGCCCGCCTCTGCTAACGCCCTCTTCTTCGAATCTGGAATTTTTCCTGTCCAGCCCGAAAAATTCCAGAGCTCAAACTCGCTGACCCATTTCTTCTTCGATCTTTTTGGAGGAGACAAAAAAGAATCCGAAAAAAGATTGGATCTTTCGACTGCCCTTTTTTACCCTTCTTTTCCCTCGCATTCCCGAGTCGTCAGAAAATCCGACAAAGTAATCTCCGACAAGACGCCGGTGGATTCGACGGGTTCTTGAATCATGGGCAACTGTTGCGTGACTCCCGCTTCTTCGTCGTCGCCGAAACAGAGGGGCCAGAAGGACAGGAACAGGCCCAACCCGTTCTCGACCCAGTTCTACAGCGCCTACCCGAAGTTCGAGCCCGAGAGGAAGCTCGTCGTGCTGCGAGACCCGACGGGCCGCGACATCTCGGCGAGATACGACTTGGGTCGCGAGCTGGGTCGCGGCGAGTTTGGGGTCACGTACCTGTGCACGGACGTGTCGACCGGCGAGCGGCTCGCGTGCAAGTCCATATCAAAGAGGAAGCTGAGGACGGCGGTGGACGTGGAGGACGTGAGGAGGGAGGTCCAGATCATGAAGCACTTGGCGGACCACCCCAACATTGTGTCGCTGAAGGCTACTTACGAGGACGACGAGGCGGTTCACATTGTGATGGAGCTGTGCGAGGGGGGAGAGCTGTTTGACAGGATAGTGGCTAGAGGGCATTACACTGAGAGGGCTGCTGCGAATGTGATGAGGACCATCGTTGAAGTTGTTCAGGTTTGCGCGCGCTCCCATTCTGTTGGTGATTGTGATTCTGGTCTTGCAGAATTTTGAGGGATTTGTTAGTGTTTGGATGATTGGTTGTGCTTGTGATTGCTTGTTGTAAGTTTGAGCATTGTTGATTGGTCACGTGTTATGAAGATGGGTTGGGTATAGCTACGTTTATGCAGTGGTGAATTCAGAAACTTAAGGTTGGGTGGCGAGGTAAAAGAATTTAGTAAATTTTCTAGGTTGGGGACATTACATTTTGCATGAAATTTTGTTGATTATAGTGCATGTCGCAGGAAGTTGTACTGAGGATGGAGTCGCCAGGAGGGCGGCAGGCTCGGGTAACCCCCCTCGGTCCGTTGTTGGTTATAGGACTGGCAATTTTTCTTTGTGTTGAATCAGTCATTTTTTGGTCTGATTGTGTTAGGTGTCTTAGATGAGTCAGAGCGTTCTAGTTATTGGCTTCTGCCTGCT
This sequence comes from Eucalyptus pauciflora, assembly GCA_007663325.1. Lineage (NCBI taxonomy): Eukaryota > Viridiplantae > Streptophyta > Magnoliopsida > Myrtales > Myrtaceae > Eucalyptus > Eucalyptus pauciflora. The sequence continues at coordinate 2,882,166 of VMYD01000353.1, forward strand.
GATGGCTTTAAGACTTGAAGGAAAAATTGTCGGCATGTTAATTCTTGAGGCTGGCTGCTAGTTCTTTCTTTCTGCTTTTGTCATTTGGGGCAGTAAAATATGCAGTTTCGCCTGCTGTTTGCTAGTGCTAAGAAGGTTTCTTTGGCCTTTGAAAGTCCACATTTACAACGATACTTCTATGTTTGCTCGATAAATTTTGCCGAGTTGATCGAATGGTTTCATTCGATGGGTTTGGTTACTTCTCACGGGATAATTGGGCTGATTCTGTGTACTCTGTTCTTCACTGATTTTGGCCAGTCTCCCCTTTTTGATAAATTTATTCCCCACTGTCATCTAATTTTCTGATTCACTTTTTTTGTTGCAGATGTGCCATGAGCATGGAGTGATGCATCGAGATCTCAAACCAGAGAATTTTCTCTTCGCCAATAAGAAAGAAAATTCCCAACTTAAGGCTATTGATTTCGGATTATCAGTATTTTTCAAACCTGGTACTGGAATTTCAGCTTATGGAGTTGGTTCTTTGTTTCATTTTACATTATCACCAGGGGACAATAATGAAACTGACAAAAACTACTATCACAGCCACCAACACTAACTCATGCTTTCCTCTGGCATTTTTTTTCCCCTTTTGACATGGTTTTGATATTATATAATAATCAATTAAGTACCTGAAGCATGCTGTTCATGCAGGTGAGAGATTCGACGAGATAGTGGGAAGTCCTTATTACATGGCTCCAGAAGTTTTGAGACGAAATTACGGCCCAGAGGTTGATATCTGGAGTGCTGGAGTGATACTATATATTTTGCTTTGCGGTGTTCCTCCTTTCTGGGCAGGTCAGTTTTTTTTTTTTTTTAGTTTTAATGCCAGAGAGTTCAGGCCCAATATATTTAAAGGTGGGAGAGGTAATTTTTGTTTCTAGAGCCCATGTTCTGACTCAATCTGACAATGCCGACTAGTTGTTAATCTAGATTGTTGGTTTATTGGCTCTTATCCTTTTCGAGTGGTTCTCATCTGATGGAACATGTTATGTTTTGATCCAGAGACTGAGCAAGGCGTGGCTCAAGCAATTATTCGTTCTGTCGTTGACTTCAAAAGAGACCCTTGGCCTAAAGTTTCTGATAGTGCAAAAGACCTAATAAGGAAAATGCTTAATCCTATTCCCGGCCAGCGGCTTACTGCTCAGGAAGTGCTTGGTATTGTTAGTTTGGTCTGACCACTCATATTTTCTTTCCTCTGATCATAGTTGTCATAAGAAATACTAATTCTTCGTATTTTTCTGGCAGATCATCCTTGGATGCGAAATGCCAAGAAGGCTCCTGATGTGTACCTGGGTGAAACTGTGAAAAGTAGGCTGAAGCAATTTTCTGTCATGAACAAGCTCAAGAAGAGAGCTTTGCGGGTAAATTTCTGCTGTTGTTCTTGCTATGTTAAGTTACACTTCAGAACCGATGCTTAAAGTTTTTTTATTTTCTACATTCTTTTCTCCATCAAGATGTACTATTTCGGTTCTCACTTGTAGAGTGCTCATTTTTTTATGTAGGTAGTGGCTGAGCACTTGACGGGGGAGGAGGTAGCTGGCATAAAAGATGCATTTGAATTGATGGACACTGGCAAAAGGGGGAAAATAACCCTTGATGAGCTTCGGATTGGGTTGCAGAAACTGGGCCAACAAATTCCTGATGCAGAACTCCAAATTCTGATGGATGCGGTAAGTACTTATTCACTCGTAGACCTTCATGTCCTCTTTGGGCTTGTGAATATTTGGAGTTCATGTGGCTTTATGATATGGATGTTCTCTAGCCTTGATATAGGCAATGTTCTGGTTGTTTTCTTCTCCTGAACTGGCTTTGTGAAATCACGATTAGGGAAGATTCAATGTAGTCAACCCAATGTCATTCAGGGTTGGCTTCTACACAGAATATTGAAAGCAGGAGTGTGAACTTCATGCTAATACAAAAGGAATGAGGGAAGTTGATGATTACAAGTTCTCTCACCCACTAAGTGAAATGAGCGTCAGGCGCAAGGTCTTCTTTCATATCTAATTATGGCAATTTTTTTCTGCGCAGGCTGATGTTGATCACGATAGGGCTTTGAATTACAGGGAGTTTGTTGCCATTTCAGTTCACCTAAAAAAAATGGCGAAAGATGAGCATCTACATGAAGCTTTCGCATTCTTTGACCAAAACAAGAGTGGATACATAGAGATTGAAGAGCTGAGACATGCTTTAAAAGATGATGAGGGCACCACCAGTGAGGAAGTTATCAATGGCATAATGCACGACGTGGACACAGACAAGGTTAGCAAGTACTATTTTCTCTAAAGAAGTAACGGCATACTTTACGATTCAATTGCATTTCCCACTGAATTCAGCCTTAAAGGTATCCTGTCTTAAAGAAGCTCTTATAATGTTGACACTTTGCTTTTCCAGCATCCATTTGCCCTTTTCTTTTTACTGTTGTTATCGAGTGCATAATTTCTTGAGACTCAATATATCAAGTCGTGGTTGTTATCTTGCAGGATGGGAGGATAAGTTACGAGGAGTTTGCCGCAATGATGAAAGCGGGCACGGATTGGAGAAAAGCATCCAGGCAATATTCAAGGGAAAGGTTCCAGAGTCTCAGCTCAAAGTTAATGCAAGATGGGTCATTAGATTTGCCCAGCAAGACTAGAAGATGAAGAAGCTAGCTTACAAGTTTTCAAGAATTTTAACTTAGAGAAGCTGTTTTCCTGAAAAGTTCTTGGATTGCCACTCTACAGGTTGAGTGTCTTCCATGCTAGCTATCTTTTGGGAGATCTGCTAGTTTTCAGGTTAGCTGCAGGAGAAGAGATCTTTAGGTTTAGGGGTCAGTGATGAGGTTTTCTTTCCGTGAGGATCGGATGTAAATACGTAAATTTGCTGGTCAAGAGCAGATTGGTCGGAAATTTTGCTTCGTCTTGCCTACTGAAATGGCCCATCTCCCTGTGTTGGGTAGATCTTTTGTTTGTCCTAGAACATGAGTCTTTTGACTCTCTCTGATGGAAAGAAAGCTTCTCTCGACTCTACGCAAGCTTTCCTCGTGTGAATTGCGTTCTTTCAGCTGAGTTTTTCATCACAGACCCAAAGTCGGTGCATCGCATTGAGCTAGCCTGCAATCTGCGAGATTTCTTTCCTTACCGGGTTTCAAACCCGGTTCCTTCGACTAAGGTATAACAAAATTTCTGTTCCAGAAATTGATTTATGGCAAGAAATTGATTTCTCAATTTTTATTTTAGAAATTGAGAAATTAAAAATTTTAGCTTATGATTTCTTTTTCAAATATATTTCTAGAATAAAAATCTGTTTCAAAAATAGAAAAATCAAATTGCGTTACCAAACGGATTTCTGTTCCAAACCTTATTCTGAGAAATAGAGAAATAGAGAAGTAGAAATTTTATCATGTGCGCCATAAACATCCCGAACCCCGACCCCTTACCACTAGACTGTTCGCTCGGCGGCTGGATGGCTGAAGTCCTTGCGAGCTTGCTGATACATTTCGACATGCAAAATTGCAGACGACCAATCAGACAGTGACATTTCATTTTCGGCCAAATAAAGATTCGTGCACATGATGCATCGGGTTTCGATGTGGTAAGACGATATTTCACCGCCGATTAGTAATCGCGAGATGGTTGGTTTGTACTGACATTGTTCATGAGAATTCAATCAAAAGCTTCTTTCTTTAACGGCCGAGTAGACCCTTGACAACCTTAAAAAACAATGCACGAATCGGAAGACATTGCCAAGTGAGATCCCGAGGAGGAGACCAAATCCATATGTTGCAGATATCTCGGAACTGTCCAGATCCCGATGACTCGGTGCAATGCATAGAATTCCTTCTTTTCTCAAGTTCTAGAAATGACCAAATTCAGCTCACTTGTGGCATTCTTTTAGCGGCGGGCATTGTGACGCAAAACGCGGCATAATTATACAATGATCAACTCAATCATAAACTCGATTTGTCATTTCAGTCATAAATCTTTTAACGATTTATAAATTAAGTCTTAAATCTTTTAAACCCTTTCAACCAATTATCTAAATAGTAGGTTTGAGACTCTATTGACAAATCATAAAAAAGTTCAATACTAAATTGACATAATTCAAAAGTTTATAACTAAAGTGGTAAAAGATCAATGGTATTTTTATTTATTTTTGTTAGTCCTACGCTAATCCTACTCTAACACTTTTGCCCTGTCTCCTTGCAGGGCGTGGGAGTCGAAACCCACTCCTAAAATGAAATCTTCCCCACCCCAATCCCCCCTGAGAATGTGGGGATTTGAACCCCCAACCTCCCCCTTCCAAGATGGAAGGGTGGCCACTGGCCCGAACCCCCAGTGGTTTATATCAATGGTATTTCATCATGTGAAATTTTATCTCTTGGGTGGGTCCAACTAATGATTCTTTTTTAGCTTTCCATTATGCTAGTGCTAGAAATTTAAAATAATTGAAAGTAAGGTCATTACCCACCCTTCCTCTCCACTGAAATTAAACAAATAATTTGGCCCTTTTGAAATCAAAAGTTAATGAAGATTAAATCATGGACAGAGCCGCCGCACCAAAATTTATTTGGTCCCGACCCTAGTAATATGCTAATACCCGCACCACCAATAATTTATTGAATTATACTAAATTCTAAGAGGGAGTTGTTGCATTTTGAACGGTGGGGAACCATCGCTTCGCTAACCTAAATTCGAGGGAGCTCTAGGCAGCATCTTATTTTATCTGCGAGGTGGGCGAGACGTTCTAACTTTCGTACCTTCAAATCTAGCCTATGGAGTTTCCTAATTACTTTCCTAGGAATTTTGTATATTGTACTCTAAAAACCTTTATTCGATGCAAAGGAAAGAGATGCAAAGCAAATGCGATAGCTTGCGGCCTAATTGTCGGCGATCGATAATTTCACAAAATTATGGATTGATTTGCATCATGCTTAGTGAATTACATCTTTCCACATTGAGGATAATAGAGCGTGTTCCGGACTGACGTGTCATTTGTGATTTGTCTTTATAGGGAAAGTGAAAAAGAAAAAAAAAAGTCGACCCATAAAAGAGACGAAACGTTATTAATTTCGGTAGGTGCATGATTCAATCCCTTTGGACATCACATCATTATTCAGCCGTACGTATGATTAAATTCTCGAACTTCATCTTAATTGAAATGACAAAGATGAGCAGACAAACGCCTCACCAAAAATTGCAAAAAGAAGTGTCTTCCCTACAAACAGAGAGCTAGTACATTCAACCCTTCATTGTTATTAGGAAGTGTAACTCGAAAAACACGTCCGCAAAAGAAATTATACTGACTCTAATACCATGTTAGAAAGTTTAACCCGCGAGTTTAAAGTTTAAACTGATAAACAGAAAGAGATCATATAAATATAAAGAACATTTAGGACTTGTTATCAAGCGATATGGGATAATATTTCAATAATTTTAATGGCTCAATCCAACCCAATTGCACTTACGGGCTCCTTTTGTCTTCTCTTCTTATGGGGAAACTGTAAAATCTTGCCCATGTCGATCCCATGCCCGGCCCGCATTGCGCGACCAGCTTCCATGGACGGAGCGAGCCTCAACCCTCAACCCTCGATCCTCGACCCTCGACGGCGCTGCCTCGCCTAAGAAATTAAATCACAATCCCTAGCTCCGGAGACGAAGATACCGGATTTTTCAATGACCCCTTTTCTCCTATTTGAATCATCCTTTCCACGATGGCACCTAAACTCCGTCTGGCCCCCCGTCTCGCCGACGATGACACGTGGCGACGCGGGTAGCTTGGGCGTACCGCTGGTCCCGTCGTCGCAGGGGATCAGCGGCCAGCGGGCTCTGACCCTGACACGTGGAGTCGAACCGCCGGGCGAATGAATAAATCGGGTAAAGTCCTCCGTTCAAATGATCGGCGACCTTTTTTAGTTTTTCTTAAATGTTTCCGTGAACGTATAGGAACGACACGCCGTACAAAAGAGTTAGCGAAAGACACCGGCGTGGAACCCGCCGGCGACCTTGTCGCCGGACGCTTGGATTGTACCGCTAACGTTCGTCCGGAGAGATATCGAAAAGCTTCACGTGAAATTCAGGCTCGAAAATCATATCCCATTTGTCCAATCAATCGCCTGAAAGATGGTACTTTTTCACTGACATGAATGTCCCCCCCTTCTTTCTTTTTTTACCATTTTTTTCAATTTCTTGAACTCTCGGGTTCTTGACTTTTTCTCTCTTGTCCTTATTTTATATGGTGTACTTCGAGTTAGTTCATTAGTTTATGGGAAAAAAAAAATATAGAGTTAGGCCAGTAATTTTGAAAACAGTTTTCCTCAAATTTACTTTTTTTTTTCTCTCAAATTGACTTGATGGGGACCCAAATTGACACCTGTCGAGGAGTTGGCTTACTTGCTCATTGACCCAAAAGTAATTTCGGGATGAACTGGAGGGTGGTTTGGAGCTGGATTAGTTTGAACTTAGTAGGTTTTGAATTGATTCTCGAACTTTAAGGCTTCCGAATTAGGTTCCCCGTTTACCAACTCTATGGGATTAGCTATGCCCTAACGAGTAATTAGATCATTCAAATTTCAAAAGTTTAGGGTTGCTCATATCGTTTTATAAGCAACGGAGATACAATTACAATTTCAAATTTGACTCGTCATACTATCATTGGATTCAGAATTTAAGATTTTTTAATATTCATCTTTCACAGAATCCATGAAACATGAATATTTAGTTTACTATGATTGCAAATTTGAGGTGACTTATTTTTTATGTGGCGTGGAATTCAAAAGATTATGTGATAAGTTGAGACGGATTGTTTACACTCAATTGCTAAAGTAAATTATGGCAAGAAAAAGAAAAAAACTTTTTGAGTGAGCCAAAAGTTTGGGATCTTATGGTGAATCATTTGACGGGTTGAGACAAGGGCATGATGTCAAATGTCCTAAACCCGTCTCATTTCCATTCCTAAATATCTGATATGATTTATTCGCGATTATAGTTTTCGAAAGCAAATTATCAAGTTAGGAAATGAGTGCTTGTCAAATTGTGACACCACCATTACTAGATGTTTGTATAATTACCTGGTAGATGTTTTGAAAAACAATCATACTTAAGTTTTAATTTGTGATAATTTAAAAAGATGTGCTACAAAATGCTTTCTCTTACATTAGCGTCGGACATTTCTCTTTTAATGACAAAGGAAGCTCGAATGAGGCGGATATAATTCGAGCTTATGAAATACCTTGTAAATCTTATTGGTTAGCTAAGATGCAAATCATCAGCAATCAAAACAAACCCTTATGTTAAAATAAAAATAAAAATGAGACCATGCGCAATACGAGAAAATGGAGAAAATGAGTCGCCAAAACCTAGACATTTCTCATTGATTCTCTATGGCAAGATTAGTGCAATTAGATATTGGAGTTTTACACGATGGACAGAGAATTGAAACGGTTTTGTGTATTCAAATAAAGATCATAAGGGCAATCAAATCAAATTAAACAAGAAGCACGTGCTGATAGCCAAATGTGCACAAAATAAGGTACTACGAGCAGCTAGCCTAATGAAAGTACATTTTCAAAAACTCAAATTAATATTCCCTGGCATAAGCCCAAACGAATAGTTCAAAAGCCACTAATTGAGGATTTAGTCGACACGAGCGAACCAAATTATACATAAAGAAATCCAAGCTTGTATTTATATATTTATTTTTAATTTTGGGGTCTTGTCAAATCGCTAGAGGAGGACAAAAAGGAGCGCGGAGGATAGAACAGGATGGGGACAAACACAAGAGTTTCGAAGCGTACGACAGGACAGTGCTTTGTCTCTTCGGGCCAAAGCCAATTTTGTATCCGAGAATCCATTGACCTCGTGTGGATACCTCTATATATGCCTCAGCAGCAATATGTTATTAATTAAGTTATGGAATCCTCTCGGTTTAAATTTTTAAACAGGAGGGACAAGTGGGTTCTGGAATTTGAGTTCGATTAAATATCATTTAGTTGGACATTAGTTTAAAAGAAAAAAATAGTGAGTACGTATTTTGCATCTTCTACCTACAACGGTCATGTCGTGGAACTACGAGAATTTAACTAATTTAAAAAAAGGTCTGATAAAAATAGATTTAGCCAATGGGGGACGTGAGTGTACATGCGGTGAGTTCGAAATTCATCTCGAGGTATCCTCGTACAATTATTTTTTTTGTTGGCGAATCTCGGTTTAAACTAAAACGTACCCACATTTTGTCGGGGGAGAAAAAATGTTTATTTTTTTTTATGACTCTGTGAAAGATATTAAGTCCTCTTATATTATTCGAGAGCTCATCACAGTCGTGTGTTACACGTGAAGTGACAATGAAGCTATACAAAAAAGGAGATCAATGATCATGATAAATCACAGACTTCCAAAAGCATGTAATTTGATAGGATTGAACGAAATTACCCAATAGCCTAAGAATTCGTACCATGCTCGTTCGGACTAACCAGATTTTTTTGGGCACTAATAGGTCCGTCCCAGATCACCAGGCCTATAAAATTTTCAGTTTAGGCCAACCTAATCTTTAGGGCATCAAGTGCTTGAGGCTTGAATGGTTTGGATTGCTAAAACTACATATAGAACACTAACCCAAGAGAAAACATAAGGTGCTTCTCTTTTTTCTTCTCTTTAGACTCCATTTGTTTTGTGGAAATATGAATGATTTAGTTTATGTCTAAACATTTTCATTGATAGTAAGAAAAAGTTTCCATTCATCTTAGTAAGCACAATAAATAATTATTTTTAGAAAAATATTTTTCAAATCATTTATTTTCAAGAAAATAAATGCACTTTTGATTAGCGTTTCTCCTTCCTTAAGCACACACACCCCCAAGGTCCTGGCCTCTCTAGTCTCTAGGCCGTCATACGTGGAATGCAAGCTACCCTACCATGGATTCCAATTATGACAAGAACAATGGAGATGCCATTGAATCTCTTTCTCATGCAAAATTATATAGCACTTCAAAATATCAAAATGTAGATAACGTGATGTTCTATTCTATGTTTTGGAAGCACACGAGGAAAAAAAATGGAGAGTAGATGCAAAACCTAAAAAAAAAAAGCAAAATTTTCTACTCATCTTCACGAAAATTTGAAAGCGTTCTCCATTCCCGACACCGAATTTCAATCCTTCTCTTTTCCCTCGTCTCATCGAATATTTGATTATTAAGTTTGCTTCGCACAAGGAGTGAGATCAAGTGAGATCACCTGGAGTTGGCATGATGTGATAGCTCATCTGAAGCGAGTTGATATGGGTCGAGAGAGAAAAAATATTGGGGTTCAAATTCCCACATTCTCAGGGGATGGGGTGGGGACGCGTAAGTTTCAAGAGTGAGTTTCGACTCTCACGTCCTGCAAGAGGCATGGCAAAAGTCTGAGAGTAAATGTAGCATAGGAATAAAGTAGGACTGACAAAAAAAAAATATCGAAAGATAAGGGTCACCCTAATGGACGTGAGGATCGAGAGAGAGAGAGAGAGAGAGAGGGAGCTGAGGGGAATGAGCCGACTGTAAGTGCGGGTCATGAAGTAGGTCGAGAATCTGCGCTCCCCTTCATTAATTGAACTCGCACCAAGTTGACCCCACCGGACACAAACTCCTTCACCGGCACGGCGTGAATCCAACCCGAAGACCGCGCGATTCCGATCCTCATTAATACCTGCGTGAAGGGGCAAATGGACACTGTCTGTCTCATCCCACCATCTCTCTCTCTCTCTCTCTCTCCGAAATCATCAAAAAATTATTTGTGGAAAGGATCACGATAAAAGGAATTCATTGAGCCAATGCTCTACAAATGACATCTTCAATTTCCAAAATATTAATTCACGCGTAACACACGAGCAGATACCGAATTCAAAATATTGAGCTTTGCCGACATGAAGTGTCGTTGCTCCTAAGAAACACGCACTGTTTTTCTTTTCCAACTACGTTGCCGGGACACTAGCTAAGTAACTAAATACTAGGAATTTCATAATAGGGTTATTACCATGAAAAGCTTCAAACTAGTACATTATGATAACTTCAAACTAATTAAACCCCAAATTGACATATCTGAGATAAATTTACCATTCATTAATATCAATTAAATTTTACCGCCAAATTATTGAGTTAGATAAAACATGGAAGTTGACAAGTGCGCTAGTTTGAAGTTTTATCCTCCATTTATCATAAGTGTATAGATTTGTAGTTTTTATTGTATTAATTCGATTTAACGGAAACTAACAAATGATAAATTAGTCACAAATATGTAAATTTATCATAAGTGTATCGATTTTGAATTTTCGTGGTTAAAAAACTAATTTGGCATAGATTTGTTACGAATGTGTAAATTTGGGGTTTTTCATAATTTTAATACTTCATGATATCAAATATTAAATTTCTCTTATGACATGGGTAATCCATATCTTCAATGAAAAGAAGAAGAAGAAGAAGAAAAAAAAAAAAAGAAGACATCCTTTTAAGTAGCTCCATTCCTCTTTACATGGATATAGATGCAAAGATATATTATATAAATAGTTGTATATCGTACTTGGTTTACCGATTCTCCACCCTAAGCTCATATTCAAAATGTCTCAAGGCAGCCAGATGCATAAATAAATTTGAAAAAGATAGAAAGAAATAAGAAGAAAACTGACCCAATAAAAAAAAGAAAATTTCAACTCAACTCCCAAGCACCTGCAGGCCAAGCATACCAAGTTAAAGACACTGCAAAAAAACACATTGAGTCCGACACTGCACAAGTCCTCCTCAAGCTCTCCCATGAACCCCCCCAAAAAACAACTTCAAAAATGGCAATACGGAAAAAACAGGGTCCAAGGAAAAAAGATTTAAGCGCCCCAAGCGAAAAAACAGCAGCTTTCATTTGAAATCCTCTGTTCTGACAACGCATAACGAGGTTGCACGCTCATTAATTTACTCGCTAACCCCCCCTTGTCTTTCCCTCTCTCTCTCTCTCTCTCTCTCTTGCTCGCTCGCTATTTACTCCTCGCGGATTCTGCATGTCCAGTTCTCTTCTCGACTTTTTTCACCTCCAACCACCAATCTCTGCAACGCCCGAAAAAAGTTGTAGCAGAAAAAGAGGAACAGAAATCGACAGAGAACCAACTAAATTCGTATATGGTCCCTGCATGATGTCTCCGTCTCGCTCCCGCTCCTTCTCTCTCTGCTTTTCGCCTTGCCTCTTTACGGAACCGAGAATGGAACTCCGTGCACACGCGGCATTGGTTGTGTAGTAGTAAGCACGCTTTTTGCGCTTCCGAGTCTCTGCTTTTCCGTCCAAAACGCATTTTTTTCGGAGCGGGTCACTGGGTCGGCGATACCCATTGGAGCCAGAGAGCGGAGGAAGCAAGAAACTGGGTTGGTTCTGTTCGGGAAGAAGGCCGTCGTTTGGAGAGGGTTGGAGGTGATGAAGTTCAACATGTCCACCGCGGCGAGGAGGCAGAAATGGCAGCATTACCCGACCCCACCGACGCCGAGGATCCTCCAGCTGCCGGGCAGGCCTCGCCGGAGGCCGCCGAGGCCCGCCGCCGGAGAATCGAGAAGCAGGGACCGGATGGGGAAGCTGGAGGCCCTGTTCGACCAGGAGCGCAAGTTCTTGAAAGGCGGCGGGAGCGTGCCCATAGTGCTGTTGGAGCACCACGATGAGAGGAGAGAACGGGTCGAGGATGGAGCGGAGAACGAGTACGAGTGCGAGGAGGACGGTGGCGGTGGCCGCAGCGAGGCGGCGGTGGTGGAGGAGGAGAAGTGGAGGTTTCAGGCGGAGGTCTTGAGGGCAGAGTGTAACTTGTTGAGGATGGAGAGAGAGATCGCCGTGAAGAAACTGGATAGGACCAGGATCAACATTGAGAGGTCTCTCAAATGTGCTATTCAAACTTTGATCAATGTGAGTCTCTCTCTCTCTCTCTCTCTCTCTCTCTCTCTCTCTCTCTCGTTCATTTGGTAAAGTTGAAAATGTGGAGCGAGAGCAACATGGCACATTTGATCAGTTCTTGAAACTGTAGATGATTTCTTGATAACTGATCGCTAGCAACTACATAGAACTTTTTCACAATGTACATTTGCAATTAGTGCTTTTGACCTGGCTTTTGAGTTTCTCATAGATATATTGGTCGATTGATTTGTAGGGGAAGAAAAAAGTACGTGAAGGAGAGAGTTTGAGGGCAGTTTTTGACGGGGAGATGGAGCATTTGGTTGGGAAGCTCAAAGAGCTGAGAAAGAGCCTGAAGGTCAAAGATTTCGGGGCTCGGAACTGCAGCAATTTCGACGAACAAGTGACCATTCTGCAGAGAAGGTTAAAGAAGCTCAATGGCACGTCGTCCTCAAAACACAAACCCGGGAACGAGATTAGGAACATTACAGAAGCAAGCTCGTCGACTGATTTCGACTGGGGAGTAGACAAGAACGAAAATTCCGATCACGATCACGATCACAAAGTAATCTTCACTCTCTCTTTCCTCCTAATTCTCTCTGAAGTCCTGTTATTCTCCGGGTACTCGAATTGGGCCTTGCAAGCGCATTAGATTTTGAACCAGTGAAGAGATGAATGTGGATTCGCCTCAGCGCAGACTGACAGTCTATTTGATGTGTAGGTTGATATTTTGACGAGGAAAATGGAGGAATTGTCGAAGGACATGCTCTTGGAGAGGATGGAGGAGGAGTACAGCTCCATACTTTCTGCAGCCGACAGATCCGTGGCCAGTTCTGCATCCACTTCTAAGCGAATCGAATGGCCTTCTTCGGCCACCACCTCGCTCTATCAACCCAACCAGGTAAATTATCCAATCCTTTTTGCTTTGCCAAAACATGGTACAAGACGGTTATTCTCGTTAGGCAACAAAATCAAGCTTTAGCTCATAATGCCCCAAAGCGTATTAAACGGTGGCATTGTCAGTAGTATGGAGCTTTAAAACGTTGCTGTTCTCGCAGGAGATAGTGTCCCGCATCAGTGGCGTGTGCTCGGGGCATTGCAAGTCTGTAGTTAGGAGGATCATCGAGCAGGTCCGAGTGGAGACAGAGCAATGGTCTCAGATGCAGGAGATGCTTGCACAGGTAAGAAGCGAAATGGAAGAGTTGCAGGCATCGCGAGACTTCTGGGAAGATCGAGCTCTCAAGTACGATGCTCATATGCAGTCGGTAGGCTCGGTGGTAAGAATCCTATGCACTGATCCTCGAGTTCTTATCTCCCGAGTATGGTTTTCATGTTCCTTACATTGAAATAGACCGTTGAAATTACATTTCGAAAATCGGGGTGAAATTTCATTGTTCTTTGTTGCTCCTTGTTGCTTGTATGACATACATTTTACCACGATTTACCATTGATGAGAAATATCCACCATATTGAGGATAAGTTTCAGTTTCTGCAAGTCCTGCTCACGTTCACAATGCGACGATTGCACATGTAACATCCGTTTCAACCGGCACACTTCTAGGACGGAACCGATTTGTGCGAGCTGTGATCAAATCTGAAGAGTTGTGTTTTGTTGCATTATCAGGTGCAAGAATGGAGACAGAGAGCGCTCTCTTCCGAGGCCGAGGCGAACGAGCTACGAGAACAAGCATCTGCGCTTCAGGAAGAGATCCAGAGGTCAAGGAAAGAGCGAGACAAGGCGAGGCATTTGCTGCCGAACGAGACGGAGAAGCGGGTCCTGATCTGTCGCCTGAAGGAAAACCACCACAATCGCCACGACGAGTGCAAGCAGAACGAGGCTTCGTTGGGCGATAGGAGGAGGAAAGTGCACACGAGCACCAGCAGGCTAGCGGCGGCTCCAAAGCGGTCCCCGTTTCGAGACATCGGCAATTCATCGCCGATGTCGAGGCAAAGTAGCAAATGATAAGCCATTGTTCCCTGCATACGGTTGGACTAAAAATTGAAGCTTTTGAAGAGATCATCAGCTTTGAGCTCCCCGTTAATTCGTCTGCAGTTGCAAGAGCAAGTTTTTGATCTTATCATATTGGCCCGAATGAGATGATAAATTTCCATAAGCCCTTTCTTTGATTTCTTATCCTTCATTGGTAATGAGAATTAGAGCACCCCAAGTTGGTGAAAGGATTAGATTCGGGTGGTTCGCAAGGAGTCGTATAATTCGAGCGTCGAGTATGAACATCATCCTGAGATACCACAGCACGGGCCTTCAACTGGGTTTCTTGTTAAGCAAACTTAATGAGAAAAGGTTCGATTTTTAAAAGTATCGAACACACATGTAACGAGAAAAACCGTGGCAGTGAATCTTTGAGGAAGCTTACTATAGTCTATAGAAGGCTGATTTTAAGGAAGGAGAAAGAAATGAGAAGTATGATTAGGAAGCTCAAAAACGAGAATGCAGCAAAGAATTTCTTATTCTGGAAATGGACAATGTGCATGGGAAGTTCTGTGACCGGAAAAACTTCTAACAACTAAAGAAACTAAATTCAACCAAATATCTTGACTCCATAATAATTTTTTCTTTCTAATTTTAAGGAAAAAGAGAGATATGAAACATCAAATTGAATATATAAGGAATAGGAATAAAAAAAAAAACAAATTCTCAATTAGAAACTTTTAGCCAAAGGGTCTTGTTGACAAGTTTATTTGCAAGCCTAGGAAGTGTGATGGTTTTGGTGTTAGATCTCTTTGAACTGACTAATCAAGGATTTATGATGAAATTAGGGCGAGGCCTCAAGGCTCAACCTAATAATCTTTAGGCATTATATTTCTGGCGGCTAAAAATTGTTCGCAGAGAACTGATTTTCATGTTAAACCTGGTCACTTGATTTTATGGAAGGCGACTGTAAACATGAGCCGACCTCGCACGAATGAGCTTCATGGAGTTTGGAAAATGATAAACATGTTAGGTTTCGGACAAATAGATGGATATCAAGTATGGAGTCGCTCTATAATATTGTTAGTATCCAAATATCTCCTCTTGAGATCGATATAAAATTTTGCGATTATGTGATAAATGGAATGAAATTTTCGAATATTTCGGAGAATTGTATCAAAAGATATAATCTGAAACCTCCTTCAATCTCTGATGGGGACGATACTCTTTTGTGAGAGGGCATTGGAAGTGGGTCTTTCTCTATTAACTCAACGTGCGAGGTAATCAATGGGCAATTAGTCAAGAATCTTATAGTATATGGTTCACAATTTGGAAGTGGAAGGGACCTCAATGTATTAGAACTTTCTTGAGCGACTATTGACCGATGAATTGAATACATCTTGCAACCTGGAAGGAGGTCCATATTGCTTGAGATACGAGTCTCATGTGGAAACTAAATTTACATGTTCAAAGGGATTGTCTAATTGTCCGCAAAATATGTCTTGAGTTTTTCCCATAATAATATTTAGGAGAATTATTCTCAATGAATTTGTTGCAATGGTTGAATTCAAATCTCCTTATGAGGGGTGATTGAATTTTCATGATGATTGGCGCATAGTTTTTTGAGTAGATGTGTGGCTTTTTTTTTTTTTGCCAATTGAGAAACAAATCAATTTTCTAAGACAATAGTGTTTTCTCTTTGAAATTGATACAAGTAATTTGGTCATACACAAAGGAAACCATTAAAGCTCCCTCTATGAATAACTCGATGTTATGCAAATCATGCATTTCTCCAATTTTGGTTAGATGAAATTCTCCACCTTCAACCTTCAGCCATGGAGGAGGGTTTGAGCTAGTCTCACCCTCCCCTCTCTCTTTTGTTGATTTTGTTTGTGTTTTATTGTTCTTTTCTTGCTTTTTTTTTTTTTCTCTCTCTCGATTTAGATTTGGGTGCTCTTCTCTCAGTTTAGTTATTGATTTAAGAGTTTGAACTCCCCCAATCTAGTTCTAGATTTGAGTGCTATTGTTTCTCGATCTAAATATGAAAAGTTTAATAAATATGCTTTTGGGAATCTGATACCCCTCTCCTCTATTTGTGTATAGTTTCTTTGCATTTAGTCTCAATGATGATCATAAGAGTTTTGGCATCTCATTGAATTATAAAGATTGGATCCTCCATATGTTAGATCTGTGTTTGTTGAGCTTACTCCGGTTGTTTTCGTATGACGATGGTGTAGAGAAAGCCGAACCTAGGCGCACACCACCAACCGTCAACGTCATAATTATTGGAGAAGGAATATCCAACGTATACTTATCACTGACAAAGATACAAGATTCAGTGATCTTGCCAATTTTGTTTAACAAATTTGTTCTTATAGAATGAGTTTGTGCTTAATTTTGTTGGTACTTTGTTGATCCTTCTTGTTTTATGGATTTAGCTTTGTTTTTCAATACTCATGTTTTGTTTTGTTTTGCTTTGTCATGAAAACTATATACGTTTATATTCTTTTGAGTAACAAATAGAATAATTTTCTTTCAACCAAAAAAATAAATAAATACAAATCCTCTCCTTTTTAGGTGGACTAAACTAAATATTGATAAAACATTGAAAGGCAACTCGGGACATGCTGGTGTAAGGGGTTTATTTATAAACGAAATGGGTGACTGGATTGGTGGTTTTGCCGCATTCATAGGAACATGTTCCTTTGGCACAAGAAAAGTTTTGGGCTTTATGAATCCGCGAAACAACTTTGATTTTATAAAATCATTATTAAGATTGACTCTAAAATCATCACGGATCTTCTTAATTTGGAGCTTAGGATTGAGATTGTTGTGCTCTCATTTGAGTTTAAAGTGCAACGTAATTTTTGAGGAGGAATGTGTTCTATTAATTTCTTGCTACTTGCAATTGACAAACGCTTGAATACTAGATTTTTTTTTATTACCTCTTGCGGAGTTATCTTATGTGTTACTAGGTGATCAAATGGGGATAGTCGGATTTACCATGTTAAATTTGTGTATTCGGCTTTAGCCATTTTCCGCCCGAACCGGCCAGAACAATTCCTTTGAACCGACAAAAAGCTGTTCTGGAAACTAAACCGGCCGGTTCATTATATAGACTTTTGAATTATTAAGGCACATAATTAACTTAATCGACGACGTGGAAGCTCCCTATTGGCGAGTCCCAGCAGACGATTTGCACGGTAAATGCAGACGAGCGGGACCTCCTCCCCATCGAGGTATATAGCGCCGCCGCGGTGGTGGAGAAAGCTCTCTCCATCGGCGTTTCATCTCTCGAGTCTCTCCAAGGTCAGTTTCTCTCTCTCTCTCTCTCTAGGATCTAGGGTTTGCAGTTCGTGGTTCATCGTTCGATTTACGGATTAGGGCAAATCCGGCGTATGGAGGGTTATCGATCCGACTCTTCTGGTCAACGTGACAGTAGTCGAATCGTTTCTGTGGATTTCGATCGGAGGCCGTTCCGATTAGGGTGGCTAGGCACGTCGCCGTGATCCGGTTGGGCGTTTCGTTTATCATCCATGTTTTGTTGGTGCTGTGTGCGGAACTACGCACTCTCGTTGCGATAATTCGTATCTGTCAGAACTTTGCATATCGAAGGACACTCTTGAATTTAAGGAAGAGATGTATGAACTGGAGGACGATTGCTGCGGTGGGCGGGTTAATTGTTGTCCTATGTTGGTTCGCCGTTTTCTCCATCTTTTATGGACACGTTCTTCTTTGAGTAGAACGTGAAATGAACACTCCTGAACTCCTTGTCCATGGTTTTTTTTTTTCTTTTTGTTCCCTCTTTTGCAATCATACGTTGCATAGCCCTTCTCTGAAACCGTAAGGATGACAATGCCCTGGCATAATGGAACAACATGAGGTTGCAGTGGAATGGATGAACTGATGGAATGGGACGGGTATTCCATTTTTTATGATCGGCCATCACAGAAAGACAATGTTGGCATCTGAAGTTTTGATTAGGAATTTGCGAAAGTCAATGTCAACTTGTGAAAGCTACTTGTAAAAGGAGAGAAGGGGGGAGATTATGTTGGGTTTCTTGGCTGCAATATAATGGGCATGTAGAGGAAGCAATGTTAATTCCTTATACAAATAGCTATCACATTTGAGCAGACCTTTCTGTTCTAGAAATCATGCCGCTATAAAGGGAATGGAAACAGAAATTGCAATTCGTTCTAGCCTCATTGCCTCGCACTAATAGGTGCATTCAGAAAAAAACTGAACTGGAGCGCCCACATGTTGTTGGGGTTACTCCAGGCTCTGGCTTTGGCTGTCAAATGTGAAAGTATATATGATATATTTGCTTTATAGCAACAGCATCTCATATTCTTGTTCACTAGTTTGTTTTGATGGACTTCCCTGCTCGCTTGGTTAATTACCTATGGCAGCCGCCACATTTCTGTGACATTGTCCTTTTCTGAAATTAATGCAGTGTTAACATGGCAGCCAAGTACATCATAGGCTCTGTGCTTGGATCTTTTGTAATTGCTTATGCCTGCGATGCAATCATTTCTGACAAGAAAATCTTTGGAGGTAATTTTGTGCAAACTCTCTGAAAATCATATTCACTTGAAAAAGAATTTCCTGTATCCTGAAGTGTAAATATCTTTCAGGTACTACCCCAGGAACTGTTTCAAATAAAGAATGGTGGGCAGAAACTGACAAGAAATTCCAAGCATGGCCTCGCACTGCAGGGCCCCCAGTTGTGATGAACCCCATTAGCCGCCAAAACTTTATTGTGAAGCCATCTGAATCTTGAAGGTGAATGTTTACCCCATGAGTAGTCAATGTTAACCTGCTTTCTTGATTGGAGATCACTCTTAAGTTATTGTGCTTAACGATTTTCAATCATTTGCTCAGAGGATTTCTCTTTATTGATGCAGTCAGCACTTGCTGGTCTAGCGGATCTCATTTTGAATCAAGCCGAATTCAATAAACTAGATTGGCACTCTTCTTTTGGATTTGGGAAGTTATTCCTATCTTTTCATTCCCAAAATTAATTGGCCTTTCATGCATCAGAATTTCTATTCCATTCTCTTGCAGAAGTTGTGACTGGAAATTATTTTTTTGACCTCAAACAAGTGATAGCGGTCTCCTTTTGTTCTGCTCTGGTGATATCAATTCATACAGGAATATAACCTGATTATGGGCGGCTCTGATTTCTTTTATCTTAGGTGTGTGTTGTATGATCTTTGTTTCCATGCAATTGAGAGTATCTGCTTTGCTTGGCAGAATTCTGCCACTCTGCCTGCATGAGTTTTTTTGACGGAACTAGCGTGACACAGCACAAAATAAGATGTTGTAGGGAAAACTTTAGTGTGTTTATAAAGATGCGTGGAACTTTGTGTGATAGATGGAATTTACTGCACAGTTGCAGAATCGTGATCCAACAGTCATCATATTTAAACTGTCAGGATCTGCTGGCTGAAATGTTTTATTTTTACACCAACTATATTTGTTCACTTGATGAGAATGAACTTCAGGAAATACTCAAACGTTTGAATCTTTGTTCTTGTTGCGTATCTTGTCTTCTTCCATTATTTGTTGCTGCTGAGCCTACACGATAAGTTTATCCCGACTCTAGTGGATATCTGTTGGGGAGCATCTAGTTCGTCTTATCCAGGAACTGTTAAGGCGCTTTTTATTTCAGAAGTCTGTTGCTTTTCAATGAGCCAGCATGATATATGCCAGTATAAGAACATCAGATCATCCCGATCACATACAGATTTAAGGTTCTTCCATTTGCCAGGTAGAGCCTCGTTAATGAATGTTAGGTCTCCAGCATGACCATGTAACTACGTAATTGCCAAATTCTAGGCCAGAAGCAAATGACCCTAGGCCTTTGCTCTTATGCGAGTGTTCTGGACAAAACCACTTGAGTCGGCCAATCTCTCTGCTCTCGTAAGCCTCTGGTTCTATTTCTGTTCTGTAACCTGTGTCCATCGAATGATCGGTAACCTATGCACAGTTTTCTTGTTAAGTAAAAAGGCTGGGCGGGACAAATTCCGTGTAGATGGTGTGAACCATGCATAGTGTTCTACTTCTAATCCTAAAGGCCTATTCCTCTTTAAGTTGCGTGTTGAGGAACGTTCGTTGAAGTCATTGAGAGCTCTTTCTTATGATCTCGTTAGCGGAAGGAACATTAGGAATCCATTTTAGGGCTTTAAGGACTTTGAAGAAAGTGGTATTGAAGTTTCCTATGGGTAAAAATTTTCGCCTTTTGAGTCCAAAGCAGAAAATAGAACTCCATGAGACTTTTAACCACTGCTATCAGAAGTCAGATGTTGAATGTGCTGTTTTTGCAATGAGGTAAAGCGATGTGGGCATCGATCCATAAAGGCACGGTACGCGTCGTCCACCGTCCTCTTCCTGATCAAATTGCGAGCAGCTTCAGCTGAGCGGCGAAACATTACCGATAATTCCTACGTGAGTTTCTAGAGCGGTGTCTTCTGGCTTAGGCACGCCATCAGGGGATATCAAACATTCGTTCCTACGTGATTTTCCTAGTATATTAAAAATCTCTTATGTGTAATGATTCCGAAGGCAGTTTCGTGAACCAAGTACAGTTATTAGTTACTGCTGATAATAGTCAAAAGAAATTTTGCATTCTCACTACCTTATCTGGTATTATGCATAACCATTTAAAGGGAATTACCTTTCATTTATTTTGTTATCACAATTCTCAACTCGTAATCAGAGCTTTTGTTTTTCGAGAGAGCGTCTATCGAGTCTATTTTATAACAACATTAGCTGTATTGGCCGTGTCTTTCTATGGTGGTTGATGGTCGTCATGATGTCGATCGCTTCACTCCTCCGTCAAGCCCGCAGCTTCAGTTGCACTACTAAGATTCTTTTGTTGCTCTTTTTGCAATATAGAAATCTCGGGAAAATTATTCAAAAAGTCAGAAATTCATTATATGGCGGTCAATTCGGTCATAAAATTTTCGAGTGTGCTAGTTTAATCCCGAATCTTTGAACAATTTGCCAATTCACTTAGAAACCTTGTGATTGTGCTAATTTTATTTTAAATCTTTTGAGATTTTGCCAAATTACTCCTAAACTATTTAATGAATTACCAATATAGTTCTTTCGACTAGTTGTGATAGGAAATTACTAACGTGGTGGTCCAATCAGTGCCGATCATCCTACATAGCGCGGCCAGCGTAAACATGGACAATTTTTAATAATATTATAATATTTTCTGAATAATTTATTTATTTATTATTTTATTTTTTCCTTTTTTTCCTTCCCTTCATCTTCATCTTCATCCTCTAGTTGTCGTTGGAACTTGGTGAACGGCCAAAGGCATAGGCCAACAAAGTCAAGGTCTCGCC
Source organism: Eucalyptus pauciflora (assembly GCA_007663325.1). Lineage (NCBI taxonomy): Eukaryota > Viridiplantae > Streptophyta > Magnoliopsida > Myrtales > Myrtaceae > Eucalyptus > Eucalyptus pauciflora. The sequence continues at coordinate 2,903,354 of VMYD01000353.1, forward strand.
TAGCCAAGGCTCGCTTGCCCCTAACAATAGGGTGAGTGGTTTGAAATTCCATATAGAATCTTGAATCTATCCGTTGTAACATGTTTCTTATTTTTTAGAATTTGAAACCTACTTTGCATACTCTAAAGCTTGAAACCTGTCTTGTCACATGTACAGAGTCTATTCAGATTCCATGTGTAATATTAATTGAACAATTGCAATGAATTATCACTTTTAACGATCACCACTTGTTATTACAATTTTGATCATAACTTATATTTAGAAATATAAAAAAATATAAAATATTAACAAAATAAAAGTTTTAGTCATAAAATGAAAGCTGAGAGTAGTGATTTCAGATTATACAATCATTATTGAATGCCATAGAATATTACAGGAACGTGCGAAGACATAGACAAAGAAAAACACAAAAACTTATTTCAGGTTCTAGATTCCAAGCTCTACCAATCTAAAAACTGGAACTTACTAATCGAAATAGGTTCCCCAATTTCAAGAACCTAGAATTGGACATGTTTCCATTGATTCGGTTCTTAGGTTTCAGGTTTCATCTTGAAACCATGCTCACCCCTACCTAGTAAGGCTCGACCTCGCTAGTGACTGGTGAGTTTGAGTCTCACCCTAGCAAAACCTCTGTTAGTTGCTTGCGAAAGTAAATTTTTTAATGAAGCATTTCCGCAATGTTAGTCGTTGCCCATCAGCTATGGAGGTAGAAACCCATTGACAAACAGCCTCACTCCCACCTCCACTAAGTTGCCATTAGAAGATAAGATAACAATGCCCATAAATTAGTTCGGAAGCCGCATCTCTTTGAATTTCCCTACAAATTAATAATTGCAGTGGTAGAATGTTTTGAATTTAGGGCATTCGTTGATGGAAAAAGCCCTAAATTGAAAATCTAATCAGTCTTCTAGCCATCTAAGTAAATATCTAAGGGTGCGTTTGGTAATCTTTATGTTCTCAAAAATAATTTTTGTTCCTAGGAGCAAAGAAGTAGATTTTTTTTTTAAACTTTTTATTTCTATTCCAAATCTATATTTCCTAGTCACTTTTCTATTCAAGGGAATATAAAAATTAGTTGATGTTAGCAAATGAAATTCTGTTCTATTTTTGTTCCGGCGAAAAAAAGAAAAGAAAAAGCGAGATGGTTATCAAACATGCCCTGAATGGCTAGGCAAGGGCGAGCATTGTTAGATCTAGCAAGACTTGAACAAGGCTTTGTTAGAATGCAATGTGAGTTGTGTTAAAAAAAAGTCCCACATCAAAGAATTGATATAGTGTTGTGTTTTATATATCATAATTGGCCCATAATTTATTGGTTTAAGTTTTTGAGTGAAGGTAGATCTAACTGAATATATTGACAGGCTCAGACTTGGGCTCCCTCCTGGCCTTCTCCTCGAAAGAAGGTATAAGCTTTTACCACATGTTCCTAACAAATAGTATTGGAGCCAATTATGATATATCAACATGCAATATTTTATTTTATCTTGGTTCACCCCCTCAAATCCTTGCCACTCGGATTGGGACCCCTATGCCTTCGTCAATGGGGAGCATGAGTATTGGAGCCAATTATGATATATTAACACACAATATTTTATTTCCCTCAAATCCCTGCCGGCTCATAAAGGATTGGGACCCTTATGCCTTCGCTAATGGGGAGTATGAGTCACACCTTAATAGGTTTGACCTTGTCTACCCTTGCCGCTAGAGGATGAAAGATGAAGGGAAGAAAAAAAAAGAAAAAAATGAATAAATAATTTTAAAAAAATTATAATATTATTAAAAATTGTATGCATCAACATCTGGCCACCTCGCGTAAAATAGCTAGTTTGCTAGCCAAATTTGGCATAATGAATTGAATTGATATAAATGCAAAAATGTTTATGTTTTTAGAACTAAATTGATACACTTACAATATGTTTATGGCTATTTTAGTAATTTTCACTCCGTCGAAGCGGAGTGGGCCATGTTTTCAGCTGATTTTCCTCTGATTTAGTCACTTCAATCGGCCCATAACATTTGGCCACCCCACGTAAAACAACTAGCTGGCTAGCCAAATTTGGCATAATGAATTGAATTGATATAAATGTAAACAGGTTTATGTTTTTAGAACTAAATTAATACACTTACAGTATGTTTATGACTATTATGGTAATTTTCACTCTGCCGAAGCTGAGTGGGCCATGTTTTCAGCTGATTTCCCCAGCAGATTACAGCTGTTTTTCTTCCCTTGATGCCTGCTGCAGCTGGTCCTTCTCTTCAGCATATTTTTTCACCATGTTGCAGCTGATTTTCAGCTTGTTTGGTCCCCTCAAACAGCTTGAAAACTCCAGCCTCGCTGCCCTCTTTCCTCACGCCACGGCCTTAAAAGTCATCTGCAATTTGGTCCTTTTCTTCAGCTATGGTCTACGGCAGTCCAACCCAACTGCTCCCACTTAGTTTGGCCTGGTTCTTCCTCTTCAAGTCCTAGTTTCGAATCTTGTTCATTTCTAGTTCAAATGTAACCAGAATGGTGGCCGGTTGAGAGCTTAATGACGTACAAAAACGTGAGAACTAATGGGTGTTTAGAGGGTGCGGACCAGTGAGAAAAGGAATACCCGGAGAAAAGGTCGAGCTTAATGTGAATTCGATTGATTCAGGAGCTACAGCATCCTTATCGATTTGAATTCTTTGGCATCTGGTCCATGATCCTAAAACTACGAGATGCCTCTGATTGCTAAGGGTGAAGAAATGCAGTAAGAAGTTTGAGTGCAAGAGAATGCAAAATTGCCCTCTTTGTTTAGAAGTCGAATTTCTTTTGTTGACAAATGTTTTTGAGTGCATGAATGATCTTTTAGATGAAACTTTAGATGTCAATGGATGGGAGAAGGGCAAAGGGCGCGGCAGAAGGTGGAAGGTGATGGTATTTACCTTTTAATGAACTATGAAGCAGTCATTTTAGTCGATTTTGACAGAAATCACTAACGTGGTAATCCAATTAGTACAGACCATCCTATGATGTGTGTCTGATGTTGACGTAGACTTTTGAGGAAGTATAGTTGAAGGAAAAAAAATGGAAAGAAAAGAAAAGAAAATAGAAGAAGAAATAAAAAATCAATTGAAAATTTAATGAAAAAAAAAATTTTCTTTTAAAAATTACAAAAATTGTCCATGTTAATGTCAGTCGCACCATATGCCACATAGGACAGTTGGCGCTAATTGGATCACTATGTTGGTGACTTTTGGTCAAAATGAACCATAATGGTTACATCAATAAATGAAATAAATGATTTCTAAATTTTGACTCAATATGTAATGTGATTCTTAAATTTTAATTTTTTTTTAATATATTCATTGAACTTTAGCCCTATATAAACTGAATTTTTAATTTGTTCAATATAGTCTTTAAACTTTTGATACATGTTCAAGTCAATTCCAAGATTGTATGAAAGCATTCATGTTATCATTTTATTAATTCAAATTTAAGGATAATGTTAAACAATTTCATATGGTTCATGGACTAAATTAAATATGTACAAAAAATTTAGGAACTATATTAAACAAATTAAAAGTTCAGGGATAACATTGAATATATTTAAAGTTCAAAAATCATTTGTGTCATTATCCCTTCGTTAAAATGTTTAGAACTAAATTGTCAAAATCTCAAAAGGGTTAAGACCAAATGTGTATAATTATAAAAATTATTATTGAATTGGCAAATTTTTAAAATGTTTAGAACTAATTTGATATAATTAAATGTTTAGGAATTTTTTTTGGATAATTTTCCCCAGACATCACCATAAGACTCGTTGCTTTTGGTTAGACCAAATCCTAAAATTTCGTTGCCAAAGGATGCCGGACACCTCAACACATATCGAATCGGCCAAGCTCGCCCAAGTGCTACTTGTCAAGATCGATGGTTCGGGCGCATCAGCATGCTCGCAATAAGCAATGATCATAATCGAGAGAAATGGCGAGTGGACGATTCTAATCGATTCGAAGCTGCGTGATGGTGCAGCCTAGGCGAAGGATCTCCATCCTCACGAATCTCACCCGTGAGGGCAACTATCATCGGTTGTCCTCTGCTCGTCCTTCCCACAGGACACTTTCCGCGCATCTGTCATCTTAAGGCTTGTTTCGTCTTTATATCGGGTTAGGTGTTCTGTTCCTATCTCTGATTTTTAACCATCAATCCTGTCCTGAGTCTTTCTCTTTTTCTCTCTCTTTTGGCCGGAAAGATGATGAGTTAGTCTACGGAAGGAAGAAGCACTGCGTTGCATGTGATCGAAGGTCCTCCATGGATACGACGTTCTCGTCCTTTTCTGGATAACCTCCTCCTTTCTTGCTCGAAATGATGGTTTGATTTCTCGAGTCAGGAGCACAAGATTGTATTTTTCTTCGCTCCTTCAAATGGGGACATGAGTTGAATTCATCACACCTTCGAATAAAGGTGATATCATGGTTCGAGGTTGTGCTCGCGTCTACGACCAGAGATTACCGATGTGCTAATCTCTGGTAGGTTTTCAGGATCGTCCCTTCATTGAATTGTGGAAAGGTGGAAAATGCATGGTTCAAATCATGATTATAAACTAACCCATCTCTCTAATCACTCCCTACTCGCCCTTTTTCGTGCGTAACCATATAACTAGACGCAATTCTTACCATTTGATAACTTTATAGACCGAGGTTTAAGTGTCTAAGCTTTCGTATTCATGGTATTTTGATCCCTAGACTCTTTAATTACATTTTGCCCTGCAACACTTGATCGTTGCAGACAGACCAAACGTCAATCGATAACGCTCATTTTCCTATTCATGTTCCGTAACGAAAATTAAACTCCGAAATCAATACGAACGAGGGCCGAAAACCGAAATGGAGCAGGATACAACTGCAAAAAGCTAATCACAAAACTTCGCGGAACCCGTCGGTCGTTTTCCAAATGATGTAAGCGATGTTCCAGAAAGCTGTACTGATACAAGCAGAAAAGGCTAGCGATGCGGGCAGGGAGTGTGTGGTGAGAGATGCTTCAACACGCGTCAAGCCATCGTCCAATCCTTGAAGATGATCACGAAGAAAAGCTTTTTCCCTTCTCAGCTGGACATCAAAGCATGGCCTCCGACCGCATCAGTCACTTTCCGACCAAAACAAGAACGATGTCACAGTCGACAATGACATTATCGCAAGTCTGTAAACCATGGTGGCATTTCCATATATGGAGCGAAGTGGATTCCTAATTCGGCTTCCAAGGTTCCGCGCTCGCTTACCGCTCGCTTACCACATCGTTCACGTGCATTTAACGACTTCGAACGGGCTGCTGCGCATGTACAGATGACTGGCGAGTTCACACGCTATCAAAAATCTTTCGGGTCTTTCCCTAGGGCATGTGAAAGATCCCACATCATGCCACACATCATCATCTTTGTCGTCTTTGCTAGGGCTAGGAAGGATCGTGCATCATGTGTTGCAGATGGGCCTCCGACCAACGGATGCTTGAATGAAGGGAGAAAAAGAGGAATTGATTCGATTCTATTTACGACAGCGTCACTCGGTTTCGTCTAACCATTAGTAAGTTCTATAGTACATGGTTACCAGTGCAAATTATAGTCTAGGGGCAAGAATGCAGAGGTCCGGCCTCCCGGAGACGTTCGAAATGCTAATGCAAGATCCGTAGAGCGGTTCAGTATAAGCGTTGTGACATCCGACTCCCGAGCGGAAGTTCTCAGAAGCTCCGATCAACTATGCTGACCTCGGAGATTGTTCACCGGTTATCTAAGGGGGTGCTATGTTTCGAGGGTAGTGATTTATCCTAGTACTGATGAACCACAGCAGCTGCTGCTTCATCTGTCGTTGTACTAATTAAATTCCAAAGAAAGAACTAAGAAAATCAAATGGTCTCTGGCCACATAAATTATCGGTGAAATTGAACGAGTCTTGTCGTGGACCATGTTGGTTAAAAATAGTAAAGGAGATTATCGTAAGTGTCTCTCTTCTTCTTCGATCCTCCATTTTCTTCAAATGGAGTTCCTACGTACATGTGCTTTTTATTTTTCTTGCCCTGTGCTCCACGATAAGTGGCTAAAAAATCTTGACCCTTTGTTCCTTGAAAATCGAAGTTTATCGTTTAAATAAAGAGAAAAGAAAACGAAAATTATAAAGAAAAATTGTTTTCCGACTTTCCGGTATATAAATGATGGAAAATTAATCGATTATGAGTATGTTTTTCATAGACTTAAAAAAATAAATTTAAATTGTGGCAAAACAACCTCTTTCTTTAGTGAAAAAGTAATTATTTTCTCTAAAACCACCAAACAATGAAATCTAATTATCTTCCTTAAAAATGATTTCCATGAAAAATATTTTCTTTTATCATGATTTTTTTTTCCAGCGAAACAAACGCACCATTCATTTATGAATAAGCATTTGCATGTGAAAACTAGCATATCACTTGTATGCTTGTCCTTCAATAGAAAGTTTTTAATGTATCTTACGTTCGGTGAATATCATATCACAAAATAAACTTTCGATGAACATTCCACATTAATTAGGAGAAAATTGTCTGAAAATTGCTAAATTTAATTTAGGGCTAAATTGACCGCTACACATTAAGTTAATTTAGGATTTTCCCAACAATTTTCTTTGATTATTAGTGTTGAACCTTTTTTTTGAAAGGAAATTTTCATTCATCATCAAAATGATGAAATAATTTATAGGAAATCCCATAAGTCACCACAAAGAAGCAAGCCTATAGAGCTATGAAACAAACAAATATTCAGAAATCAAGACATATCAACATTGCATGGTCGGCAGAGGTAAACATGCGCTTACCCTTCAAAAACATATCTTTGACTGTATTTAGGCAAAAGGATTAGTGACAGATCGCCGAATCACACATCATGGCATGTAGTAGGAATCTCAATTTGTAACTAAGGCTTTGCTTTTTGATGGCATACGCTTAGCTTTAATGTCTCCGACACCATCACAATATGGAGACCATAAATGCATATTGAACAAGCTTAAATCTGACGCTTGTGAGGACGAGCCTTTTAGCAAGTACAAGATGTTAGAGCTTATAATAAGAACATGTTAAACAAGTACAGATTTGACAATAAAATCAATGTGAATACTATTGATGTTGGAGGCGGAATACTTATTAATTAATACTTCTAGATTTAAAACTAGATTAGGAAAGAAAAGTTCCCACATTTAAGATTAGGAGAGCATGGCTCCCAATTCTAGATTAGAGTGAGAGAGTAGAGCAAGAAACAAAAGAAAATAGAAGAAAAGACAACCGAAGAGGGAGGAAAAGGGGAGATCCCGGTCCAATCACTTTGATCAAGAAGTTGAAAAAAAGTTGAAAAAGCCGAAAGAGGCGACGTGAGAAAAGGAGGGAGGGAGAGGATCAAAACTATTGGAGTCGATTTTGAGCTTGATGTACTCCAAACTTTTCAAAAAAGGAAAAAGAAGGTTATAAATAATGTTTTCATTGAATAAGTGGGTCAAATTATAAATATCTATTCTTGCTTTTTGACCCCAAAAAAGATATCCCAACTCCTTTCTTTTCAAGAGTAACGATCTCAGTGGGTTCCTGTATATCCTCTCGCGCAAACACGCACCATACAACTTGAGATACTATCCTCCATCGCCACCGCCTTCTCAGAGACAACATCGACATCTCCTTTTCTTAGTGGAGACCATTATTACGGGGAACAAGGACATCCGTCCTTGTAACTTTTAGGTACAACGAGACACAAAGAAAGATAATCCTCTCTCTCTCTCTCTCTCTCTCTCTATCTCATGTCGGACCATAGGTAATTGATGTCTTCTTTTCACTACCTACTCCAAAAAGCTTCCTGCCACACACATGGAAATGTGAGCTAGGTTTGATTGAATATTCACGTATTTATTTTTTGTCTAGCAGTGATCGAGAATTCCGAAAGCCGAGCCTATTCGTTGATTCAAATCCCAGCTCTCGACGACCCGAGAATCGGTCGCGGTTTCTTGGCGTGAGTGAGAGCAACGTCCTGGCTCGGACAGCCTAAACTGTTCAGCACCAGTCACAAACTTTTTTTTAATTTTGTTTTGGTCCTGTACCATCCACTTACTTCGAGCACGCACCGAGCCAAGTTTCCACCGGAGGGAAAACATGATTCTACCTAAAGGAGGGACCACCACCATAAGCAAAAATATCTCGTGAATCCTGCTCGATCATATAAAGGAGAGCCACGTCTCAGCACCTTATATTTACCATTTAGCACTTCTGGAACAAAGGACCGGGTTGCCATCCTTAGCCCGTCACTTCACCCCAAGTCCCAATCTCTCTGTGCAGCCCAACCGCATAGTGTGTCTTGCAAGCAACGAAAACTTCAACTTCTCCCTATCGATCTCTCCACTTCAAAAGTCTATTTAAAAATCCTCATTAGTTCAAGAAACAATTTCACGCGCACACAACCTTTTCATGGCTTCTCTAGTGTTTTCCTTCCACAACCCTAAGGGCACTCACTCCTCCATCGATGAAACCCTAACGCTCAAGCGCACTCACCGCCACAGCAATCTCAACCTCAAAACCCACCACATGCTTCTCAAGAACCAACCCTTTTCGCCTAGAACGATGGCGGCAACACCAAAGAACTCGAGAGCACTCTTCAGATGCTCCTCTTCTCCTTCTTCAACCACCATCAATATACACGAGCTCGACGAGACTCAGGAAACCCTAGACGTTCACCACGAGGACGACCGGCCGCTAAGCCAAGTTTGGCGAGAAATACAGGGTTGCAACGACTGGGAGGGACTGTTAGACCCCATGAACTCCCACGTACGGCGAGAGATCATCCGCTACGGCGAGTTCGCTCAGGCGTCCTACGACTCTTTCGACTTCGACCCCAACTCCAAATACTGCGGGACCTGCAAGTATCAAGGTTCTCAGTTCTTCGAGAAGCTCGACATGCACCACTTTGGCTATCAGATTAGCCGGTACCTGTACGCCACGTCGAACATCAACCTACCTAACTTCTTCCAGCACTCGAGGCTGAGCAAGGTGTGGAGCACGTACGCCAACTGGATGGGGTACATCGCCGTCACCACCGACGAGGAGGAGATCCGGCGTCTCGGTAGGCGTGATATCGTCATCGCATGGCGGGGCACGGTGACCTACCTTGAGTGGATCTACGACCTCAAGGACATCCTCCACCCGGCCCATTTCAAAGACGACCCCACCATCAAGATTGAGGCCGGGTTCTATGACTTGTACACCAAGAAAGAGAAGAACTGTCATTTCTGCTCCTTCTCCGCTCGTGAACAGATCCTAGCGGAAGTCAAAAGGCTCCTGGATTACTATCGAGACGAGGAAATTAGCATCACTATCACAGGCCATAGCCTCGGGGCCGCCCTGGCAATAGTAAGCGCCTACGACATCGCGGAGATGGGTGTCAACGTGGTCAATGACGGCAGCGAGATGAAGAAAGTACCGATCACGGTGTATTCCTTCGCAGGGCCTCGGGTTGGGAATCTCAAGTTCAAGGAGCGGTGCGACGAGCTCGGGGTCAAGGTCCTTAGGGTTACTAACGTGCACGACATGGTGCCGACTGTGCCCGGGATCATTGCGAATGAGAAGATGCAATTCCAAAAGTACTTGGAGGAGGCCTTATCATTCCCATGGAGTTATGCACACGTCGGTACCAAGTTCGCGTTGGATCACACGCACTCGCCGTTCTTGAAGTCTACGAACGACCCGAGTTGCGCACACAACCTCGAGGCTCTCCTTCACTTGGTGGATGGTTATCACGGCGAGGGGCGTCGATTCAAGCTGGTCACAAGGAGGGACATTGCCCTGGTGAACAAGAGCTGCGACTTCTTGAAGGGCGAGTACGGCGTCCCGCCGTGCTGGCGGCAGGACGAGAACAAAGGGATGGTGCGGAGCAGCGACGGCCGGTGGGTGGTGCCGGAGCGACTGGTGGATGCCCACCCGTCCGACACCGCGCACCACCTGGCGCGGGTGTTGGGGGTCGCGAACCTTCCGTTGGAAGCCGCATGATGATGCTTGGTTTGGCCCATGATTCCTTGGTTACTGCAAACCAAGGGGGTCGTGTCAATGTCACGTTGTGTCCATATACAGACATGCAATGTATTTGAAATATATATTTGGTAAATTTTTCAGTACCGCCATTTACATACGATCGGAAGGCAAATTATTGAGCCCTGTTTCTTTCAGGTGGTTTGGACACCCGCCAGGAAAAATGAATGTAAACTCCATCATCAACAAAGGATAAATTGTTAAACAAGCAACAAGCTCCCTCCGCTATTCTCACTGTGTTGTGGCAATTGGGGTCTTTATATCATGGGAAAATTGTCCATAAATTCTTAAATCTATTTTATGGCGGCCGATTTAGTCCTCAATATTTTAATTTTGCTAATTCAATTTTAAACATTTTGACAACTTATCAATTCAGTCATACAATTTTCAATTATTCTAATTTGGTCCTAAACTTTTTAACAATTTGCCAAATTAGTTTTAAATCTTTTATCGAATTGCTAATTTAGTTATTTTGTCTAATTTTTCTTGGATATTGGTGACGTATAATCCAGTCAATGTTGGTCATCCTATGTGAGGTGGCTAGTACCGACGTGGATAAATTTTTTAAAATTTTTCTGATTTTATTTTTTTACCAAAAAAACACAAGGCTAGGGGAGTCACTTGGCTCTTAGGCGACACGGCCCTTGCAGGCCACAGTGTGCGCATTGCAACCCTCGGTCGCCCTTGTTGTGGTCGGCAAGGGCTGTGACATCCTCACCTTGCCAAGTTTGGCAAGGGCTCGAGAGCCCTCGCTATGGCTAGCAATAGAGTTGTAAGCCCTTGCTAGGCCATCACAAGCCATAGCAAGGGCTCTCAAGCCGTTGCCTAGGGGCCAACAGGGGTGACTGGCCCTCGCCTAGTGGCCAATGGGGTTGTCGGCCCTTGCTTAGTGGCCGGTGGCCCCTTGGCTCTATGTTGGCTTTTGGTAAAAAAGATGAAAAAAAACTAAAGAATAAATAAAAAAATTCAGAAATTTTTCAAAAAATTAAAAAATTATCCACTTCAACATCAGCCTTATCACGTAAGACAATTAGTGTAAACCAGATCATCATGTCACCGTTATCTAACCAAATTTAGCCGAAAATACTAAATTGACAATTTGTTAAAATGTTTAGGACTAGCTAGCAAATTATTAAAATATTTATGATTAAATTGGCAAATTATTAAAATGTTTGAAAATTGAATCGGTAAGTTGTCAAAAGAGTTAAGATCGAATTGGCGTTTTAAGACTGAATTGGTCCCCGTACAATAGGTTTAGGACTTTTTGGAAAATTTTCCCCACAAGGTAGTGAGTTTGAAATCCAATGCGCATCCGAATCACATCAAATGTTTTGATAGATTCTATATCCTTTTAGATGGATAACGATGCACGCTTTCTATTGGTATCTCGGTCAAGACGCCTGGTAGTCATCCTACTTTGGAGGTGATTTTCCTAGTCTGGATTGACATTTTGGTTGACGTTTACAATGTCCATGGCAAGACATTTTCTTCCTAACGAGGGAAACAAAGAAATATCTATTCCAGAAGATTTACCAGGCGAGAGAAATTTGGAAAGAAGGATGATGGCATCATTTGCGTCAGAGCTTTCCCAAAAGGAGCACATGGAAACTGCCGCGAGAAAGTTAAGTGCAGTCTCGACACTCTTGACCTTTTAGCTGGCGATTAGATTTTTGCACGATGATCTTTCGAAATGAATGAAAGGACAATATTTGCTTTCCTTGTGATTGGCTCACTGGGAAAAAAATCAATCTATCATTGCGATATTAACGGTTCAATTCATGTCACGAGAAATTCTCTGAATCATTTGTACAATGTTGTCTAATCCTGACACTTTTTGTTTGGACATACTTGCTTGTTATGTTAGCTTCTTGGTCTAGCTATGGTGCCAAACTTACCAATCTTGAATCTTCAATTCCCGGATTGGGACGGCATAATTTTGGCTTGATTCGAATATTTTATGACAAGGGTGATCGACTTTATGGTAACGTCCAGAAGGGTTGCTGGGGTTGGCGGCTCCATGCCCTTCTTTTTATTAATCGAAATAAAGAATTATGAAGTGGAAGGTATTTTCACTCTTGAACATGAGAACACGACTGTGGGAAGATGGAAGATTTGCTGAAGACCATCATTGTCTTTGCAGATGGATTTTAACCTCGGATCTTCATCAAGGTCGAAAACCCATCATGACTACCAATGAAATGTACGGCAAAGGTTTATTTTGTGTCAAAATATTATTCAAATCATTTACTCATCAACGAACTTTGAACATCTAGACTTTTCTCGTTCTGTATAAACATCCATTTGCTCAAATCATTTCAGTCGTTTTCATGCACATGCTCGTGTATTCATTGCATAAATAGATGAAGGGAAAATTGTGACAAATCAAACTCAAGACACCGCTGACCGTGTTAAATCAAGCACCGCAACTCTTCGTAAACCCAATATTTGCCATCCTAGAATTTCAAAACCCTAGACTTTGCTTTGTCGGTCGTTCACATCATTTTGAAGTATGCATTGTACAAGTAAGAGAAACTTCGAGGAACATTTTTTGTGATTTGCCTATTCAAACTGGATTCAAATTTTTACTTAGTATAAGCTTGAAACTAGTTACGTTGATCAGTGTCCATTCCAGCTCATCGTCATAGAGTAAGTCGTTCTTGGTATGTGGCCTAGTTTTGATCAAGACCTATGATTATGGACGACCTTGTGTTCCCACGCCACGCTAGATAGTCACCCTTCATTTGGTCCTCCCCAGGACTCGTCCTTATCCAAATATTTTTTCAGTTCGATTCATCCGCAAATCCTAAGGTATCAAGAATATCACCTTGTACAGTTTCCAAAAAATTCACCTCCACGATCCGATCTAAAAACAGGTATTCAAGGCGAGAATAAGGGATTTTTGAAGGAAGAATATCACTTTTTCCCGACTTCATCAATCACAATTTCGAGATAATGCGAAGGAAACCTTCCGTTATTACTTCCGAGAGTTCAGAATTTATGTTGTTCTACGAACTCGGCTAATCCCTTGATAATTTGACCGGTTTAATTTTCTTGTAATTGAAATCGATTGTCTTCCTATGCATTTGCTAAACAGATCCGCATCATAATTTTTTTTTTTTTGGGTCAAAAAATTGAAAATTAAAGAGAAGAGAGCGAGTGAGAGAGAAGGGGAAAGCGAGACAATTGTCACATATTGCTCAATTTCTGGACGGTAAACGTTTGTCTTGCTCCATTGAATTGTCGTGTCAAGGTGAACTTCAATTTCTTCCTCGTTCTGTGAGGGGGACCCAAGAGTTTACTTCCTTGAAGTATCTTTCTCGTTTGATTTTCCATGTGCATTGTATCACCACCTCGTATTTCTTATCTCCCACAGATCTCCAAAAATGGAACTTCGAAAAGTCTCTAAGCATATCTACGATATGATTTTGTACGGTTCAATTATTTTTCAGCCACTATAAAAGGTATATTTTGGCGGAGCCTCGTAATAAATAAAAAATAAAAAAAATCCTGTTTTGTAATAATGGACGGTACATTATTTTGTCATAGAGAGTCCCATATTAGAAAAAGGCCAAAGCAATGTAGGTCTAGGATTGTACTACCGAAACATAGCATGTTGAACTCTATGGCCAGTGCCATATTTTCCTCCAATCACCCTTTTGGTCGGTGGGTCAAGATTACGGATATCCCTCACATTTATTTTTTATTAATTTTGCATGTGGGTGATGTGGTGTCCATAACTTAATCCGTATTAACTATAATCTATATTGCTCAATTATCTTACATAACTTATAATTACGATTTCACGATCCACATGTAGCCCAACTAACATAGCCTCTTGCATGAGGTGAAAAAGTAACCTCCAAAATTAGTTATTAGTATTAAAAAAGGAGTAGGTTATCTCTATTTAATCCAAATAATCACTTGTAATATCGTCATTGAACTTATTAACTTTCACTTAATTTTGAGCCAAGTTTGAGTTGAGACCGAAGTTTCAATAATCATATATTAGCTCGATTTTCGAGTTGAATTTATACAGTAATAAGAAGAATTCAGAACTTAATACATGGTTTGGACATGCCCATGATACGACTATGAAAAATGTTGATGGACCAAAGATAGGAAGTGGACAACTAGGGAGTGAAAAGGAGTGCTTCGTGGTCGTGTAGAGCCATAATTCCTATCAACAATTTCGGTTTCTTCCCGCTAATTTTGTTGATTGGGGTTATCTCAATCCTATCTCCACTGGATTTTCATGCCCGCCATCTATTTGATTGATTGATTATCCTAGCACGATTTTTCTCTATCAACCTAGAAAAGAAGGCGCATTACATATGTGCACAAATGGATTTGAAAAGCTTATGTGATTGATGAGAATGGTGATAATGACTGTTTACATTACTTTTTTGTCTTTGCTAGCTAATGTAGTTTTATCCTTCGTTTTACTGGGCGTATGATTATTCTTGATTTTTTTTTTTTGTAATTTCCTATATTGACCAATTTATAATATAAATAGATAAATCGCATGCAGAAATGTAGTAATGGTTCTTTATGTGTCATTAAGGGTCCATTTGGTAACATTTATATTCTGGAGAATAATTTCTTTTTAGAAAAATATTTTTTTATTTCTATTCTCCGGAACAATTTCTCAATAAAAGAACACGTTTAGTAATTATACAAAATTTCTATTTTTGGAATGGAAAAAGAATAGGAATGCATTTGGTATAATTCACAAAAAATTTTGTAATGTAGAATTTCTTTTAATTTTTTTTCTTATTCTTCCTTACCGTTGCTGATTGCCGACCTTCAGGCTATTGTCAATCGTTGTTGCCCGCCGTCAACCCCCGCTACCGTCAACCGTTGTTGCTCGCCGTCAACCCCTGTCGTCCATGATCATTGACGATGTTGCTCGCCACAGTCGACGCCGCTAGCGCTGAGACGAGCGATGGTGGTTAGCGGCGGCAGTCAGTTGGCCAGCCAGCAAGTGGCGGCGTTGGTGGGTGGGTAGCAGTAGCGGTAGTCGGCCGACGGCAAGCGAGAAAGGAGGGTGGCAATCGACAAATAAGAAGAAAAGAAAAAAAGAAAATAAGAAAATAACTTATTTCTAGAAATTGTTCCTAGAAATAAGAATCTATTTTTTTCTACTTCTTATTTCTGTTTCAAATCTATTTCCCGACCGAACTTTTCTATTCTGGGGAATAGAAAAATTAATTGACGTTATCAAAAGGATTTCTATTTTATTTTTTTATTTCCGAGAAATAAAAAAATAGAAATTGGGAAAAACAAAAACGTTACCAAACAGGGCCTGACTTGAAGAAAGGATGTGCTCCTCCTAAATTATTCTAATTTCTAGAAAGGTGTCTTTTGGTTATTCGGTCCATGTAAATGGGCCATATTTTTCTTGGATTTAGGAGGGAATTACCTCCAATTGACGAATTAGAGATATTTTTTTCAAGACAATCATAGAAGGAAAAGATATTTCTGTAGGCTGATATTAAACAAGAGTGGGGCAATGTTCCCACTACTCCTTTCTTGCTTTCTAGCTCCGGTGATAATCAGTCTCGGCGATATGGCCCTTTGACGAATTAGAGATATCTTTTGAAGACAATCATAAAAGGGAAAGATATTTTTATAGTGCTAAAACTAAACAACAGTGGGGTAACGTTCCCACCACTCCTTTCTTGCTCTCTAGCTCCGGCAATCAGGGCCTTTGCTCACTAGTTCCGGCAATAAGGGCCTTTGACGAATTAGATGTATTTTTTGAAGACAATCATAAAAGGAAAATATATTTTTATAGTGATAATACTAAAACTGCATTTGTATTCAATTAAATTTGCATGTGAACAATGTTCATGTTTCTAACCCATCAATTAGAAATCGGGAAATGCCCCCCAACCAATGACGGAGGCTGTGTTTGCCTCATCCCAGGCCTCATGGTTACAAGTGCGGACGTCAACCATATTTAATTTTGGGATGTTTGTGTTCGTAACGTATCGATCAGAAGCCTAGTTGGATTTTTCAACCAACTAGGGATGAAGAAAAACACGCTCCACATAAAACTTCTACATCGATCACTTCCCTTTGCAAGCAAGTCAGGGATTCAGTCGACGGATGTTACAAAACGTGAATGTAATCACGTCAAACGAATAAGCGGCTGCAGAGTACAATAACCCTTTGCGCTTGTGCAGGAGTGAGAGAATTTTGAAGATGCTTCGGCCACGGTTATCTTCAGAAATAGCAGGGGAGAGAGAAAGCATAATAACACAGAAAGAGTGAACCCCATGCTTGAGTTTTAATTTCTAGGAACCACACAAGCCAACTTCATGTTTTCCCACACTTTCCATCAGCAATCTGCACCTGATGCAAAACTCAAATTCCTTTCAACAAGAAACACTAATCGAGCTACACCCGAAGTTGATTTTTATTTTTTTATTTTTTAACCCGATGTTGATTGATGAAGTGGGAAAGTTCAGCTCCACACACGCAAAGAGAAAATCAGAAGCGGCATCCAGAACCACCTATGATTGACAAAATTACACCTGTCTACTTTTTCAGTAGATAAAATGAAATCGTGAAGGAACACGCGCATCACGATCCCATCTTTGGTTTCTAGCTAGTTTCATGTGAGTCCGGGCCTGTTGGGTTCGTCTTTGGCACTCACCTGCCATTGAGGACAAATTCTTAGGACCAGAGTCACGTGTCCCGTGTCCTCAGTAGAACCAAGGACCAAGTTTCCTACATAAGATGAAAGCGAATGTAAGCAGGTACATCAGCATCATCAGCCAACCAAGAAAATCAGTGACGCGCTTGATGATCTCTGCCGGTGATGCGCTTGATGATCTCTGCATACTTACTAGTATAGCCAAAAAAATAGAAAAAAGAAAAAAAGATGTGTCGTCGTTGCCAAATCACCGAGTTGTCAATCACGAGATTCTCGATGATTTGACATCTTGCCTAGCCTATCTTATGCAAGAGATTTTGTGTCCATTATTGGCATCACATCCCACCCTCCATATTGCCATTGTTGTGAACTTTCCTAGTGACAGGCAGCCATATCAATAATGCAAGTAATAAGGCCATTCGGAAGATACCTACGATGCCATCTTGCCTTGGGATACCTATGTAGGTATCTAACTATGGTTGTGTAGTGATCACATGTTTTGAAATGTTGCAATTTCAATGTTTAGTGATGCATATTTTAAAGTTGCAGCACCCTGAAGTTGGGTGAAACTGCTTCCCTCATGCTTTTACACTTCGTATTTAGAGTCAAATAGAATCTTCTTTTCAATCCAATGGCACGGATGTAAAGATCTGGTTGCCTAGCACACCTTATAAGTCCCATGAACAGTTAAGTTCAGATCATTACCCTGTATAGGTGACCTCGATCGGGAAGAAATTGTACGCAGTAGGTGGTATTTAAAGAGATAACCTTTAGTTCCTGAATTGGATTTTAATCATTTTCATTATTACCTTCACAATTAGACTATTATTTAGCAAAAAAAAAAAAAAACATATGAAACTTATCAAACGATACAAATATTTATATATAGATTTCTAAAACGATATGACATCAGTTTGGCCATAAATTCTCGCTGTTGGCACTTGAGTGTTCTTTTCTTTTTTGATTTTAGCACTTTGAGTGTATCTTTTGGAAGTTTTGACATTTAAGCATCTACCTTTGTCAAGTTCTAATACTTGGGGGGTCCAGTACTCATGTGTCAATTAAAGCATGTGTTGCATGGGTATTGTTCCTTTCAGTCATGACAACTCAATTTCTTCCAAGTGTTGCATCCAAACAACATATGGCCGGTGGAAACTTTCTTTTTTCCGTGGGAAAACGGTTAAGTATGTAGTCCGGTTTCCATGGAACATTGCACAGCCCAAAAAGCTCCATCGGTCCGGGAAGAATGACAACAATGGAGCCATCGCGGTCGCATTTCTCCTTTGTCTTTACGATTATGGAGTGCCCGGAATAAATCTCCGTGAAGTCGTTTCTCTATGCTTATCGAACCCAATTTTTCGGTTCAACCAAAAATATCTTTCTCGACCGACACCATTCACCCACGCCAAACACGGGCAAAGGATTCATGATGGCGCATGAAAAGTCTTTCAGCGGAAAAGGAAAAACAATCGATGTCTGATATTCGTGAAGTAGTTTCAATACTTACGGCTTGCCTATTATAGCGCCTCTCTAAAAGTCCCTTTAAAAGAGGACTTCTATGTTCCTCATGATTGCTTTCGCACAAACATTTCACCAAAGACATGGTGGATTTTCGACCATTGGGGCTATTCTTTTTTTTTCCTAATCTTGTCTCATGAGATCTTATCCCAATTTATGTTCGGACAGCCAAACATAACTTAATTGATTTTCAGGTTTTTAGGTGGGATTGGAATATTGTCGTGAGAACCTTACAATGCTTAGGTTGGGATAGACTTACCCTATAAATATCTGAACTTGTCTCAATTGTAGTCACATATATTACCAAAGTAAGCTCTTTGATTTGAGCTTGTAAATTTGTAGGACTTTCTAGTATTCGATGAAATCGAACAATAAGTACTGAATATTGAGATATTGAATTTCAATTTGTGAGGACGGCTTTAAGTGCCGAAAGTAGAAATAAAATGCAATTTCTTATTGTTGAAAATTGAATATTGAATAGGACTAGTTTCTTCACCAAATATGGAGATGGAGATGGGATCATTACTGGTTGGTCCTAAATGCAGAAAAATGGGTGAGTTCCTATATAATCACTAATAATTTGTCACATTGAATCAATTAAGTACCAATCTTCCTTCTTTAACATATATGTCAATAGTCACCCTTTATAGACATATGGTATTCGTTGGACTTAATTGAATTTTTCAAGTGAGAATCAATTCGTGCAAACCATTAATTTATTAATGATTATAATATATTTGGGATATGATTTGTTAGGGTGCAATTTACAACGCAAAAGAAGAAGAGAAAAAGATAAGAAGGTATTCATGTTATTACCATCATGTTAGAGTGATTCAATAGATATATTAATGAAATTAGATACTCGAATAACGTCGTGTTGCTTGTTAAATGAATTGAAACGGCATTAATAAATCCAGTCAACTTTAGACCCGTCCATTCTCCTTCTTTATATTGGAGAGAGAATGTGAGTTAGTAGTGTCTTTTAATTTAATGGGGGCAGATTTAGAGTGTTTTTTACTCTCTTTTTTCCTGATTTTATTACTTTCACCATTCAACTTCTATTTAGCAAAAAAAAAAAAAACATATGAAACTTCTCGAACAATACAAAATATTCATTTATAGTATTCGTAATTTATTTAAAAAAATCCAACTCAAGGAAAGTTAAATGTAAAGAATATGTTAGAGTAATTAAATACTAAACCACATATTCATCTGAAAGTTTAAGTTTTTAGAATAGTCGGTAATAGTCTCATAAAGTTTCACAATGTATTAGAGCTGGAGGTCCTGAGTTCAAATCTTTCCATACTTCATTTGCCTCTCCAGTTAAATATATCCATACTTAGTACTAGACAAAAAGACCAGATTAAGCGTGAGAGAGGAGTATTAGAGTAATTAAATATTAAATTACGTCTTTATCGAACAATTTAAGTTTTTATAATAGTTGATAGTGATTCCATCAAATTTTACAGAATATCATTTTTTACTAAGTCGAAAAATGAGCCCTTAATAACAATATTGCTTGTTTTGTATGTCCCAACTCGAATTCTTACTAGTGTTGCATCCGAACAACACATGGCCGGTGGACACCTTGTTTTTCCGTGGGAAACCGGTTAAGTAAGTACTCCGGTTTCCATGCGAATTCGTGCAACCCGAAAACCTCCATTGCTCTGGGAAGAATGACGGAGCCGTCGCCGTCGCCGTCGCCGTCGCATTGCTCCTTCATCTTTACAATTATAGTGTCCAGAAGATATCTCCATGAAGTCGTTTCTCTCTACTTATCTAACCCGATTTTTCGGTTTGATCTAAAATATCTTTGTCGACCTACACATTCGCCCCCGCCAGGCAAAGGATTCGTGAGTATAATAGGGCCTCTCCAAAAGTCACTCTAAAAGAGAACTTCTATGATTCCATCTGTAGTGCTCCTCATGATTTCCTTTTGGCACAAACATTTCATTTCACCAAAGACATGATGGATTTTCGAGCACTGGGGAGACTTTTTCTTTTTATCTTATCTCATGAGATCTTTATCTCCTTTTATATTTGGACGATCGAATATGACCTAATACATTTTCAAGTTTTTAAGTGGATTTGGAATATCGTTACGAGAACCTTGCAATGCTTAGATCACGATAAACTTACCATATAAATATCCAAACTAGTCTCCACTATAGTTATATATATTACTAAAGTAAGATCTTTGGTTTGAGCCAGTAAATGTCTAGAACTTTTGGGTACTCGATGAAATTGAACAAATAAGTATTGAATATTGAAATGCTGAATTTCAAATTGTGATGATTGCTTCAAGCGTCGAAAGTAGGAATAAAAATGTATCATCATTGAAAATTGAATAGTGAGCAGGATTAGTTTCTTATTGAATATGAGGATGGAAATGGGATCATTTTTGGTTGGTTCTAGCGGCTGAAGAATGGCTGAGTTTCTATATAATCCACCTATAATTTGTCACATTGAATCAATTAAGTACCAATCTTCCTTCTATAACATACATGCCAATTGTCACCCTTTTTAGAAACATGGGATTCGTTGGACTTAATTGAATTTTTTAAGTGAGAATCAATTCGTACTAATCGGGAGAAGTGCCAAAAAAATCCTAAACCTTTTGGTTTTGTGCCGATTTAGTCCTAAACCTTTTTTTGGTGCCGATTTGGTCCTAAACCTATTTATGTTGTGCCAATTTAGTCATTTTCGGCCAAAATTGGCCGGATTATGCTGACTGGACGTCGGCCGGCTGACGTGACTTGATCGGCGCTGACGTGGACAACTTTTAATAATATTTTAATATTTTTGAATTTTTGAATTTTTTTTTAAATTTTTAAATTTTAATTTTTTTTGTCATCTTCTACCTCCAGCCGGTCGCCAGAGCTTGGCGACCGGCCAGAGGTGACGGCCGGCGAGGTCGAGGTCAACCTCACCAGCCACCTTGCCAGTGGCCGCGACCGCGAGGGCGGCCTCGCGCCGGGCGGCGAGGCTCGCCCTCGCCGGATCTGGCGGGATCGCGAAATGGGCGCCCCCACCGCCTTCGCTCGGCCCACCCTCGAGGCCAGCATCCCGAGGCCTCGGCTTCGAGGCGAAGCCTCACCAGACCTCCTCGAGGGCTAGCGAGGCTTCGCCCTGCGCCGACCGTGACCTGCCCTCGCCAGATCCGGCGAGGGCGAGCCTCGCTGCCCCGCGCGAGGCCGCGGCCACTGGCGAGGTGGCCGGCGAGGTCGACCTCAACCTCGCCGGCCGTCGCCTCTAGCCGGTCGCCAAGCTCCGGCGACCGGCTGGAGGTAGAAGATGATAAAAAAAATTAAAAATTTTAAAAAAATTCAAAAATATTAAAATATTATTAAAAGTTGTCCACGTCAGCGCCGATCAAGCCACGTCAGCCGGCCGGCGTCCAGTCGGCAAAATCCGGCCAATTTTGGCCGGAAAGGACTAAATTGACACAACATAAAAATGTTTAGGACCAAATCGGCACCAAAAAAAGATTTAGGACTAAATCGGCACAAAGCCAACAAGTTTAGGACTTTTTTGGCACTTCTCCCCGTACTAATCATCATGCTTAATCTTGTTAAATGTCAATATCTTAATTTTTCCATCACTTGATCGCATCAGCGTCTAATTTTCCAGCAAGAAAGAGAGAGATAAATGAATCTTGGAGGCCCGACCCACGAGTTATGTAGGCGAATGCTGAGGTCCATCCTCGTGCAAATGTAATAGATTTTGATGGGCCGTCCACGACCTTCTGCTCTCTTCCTATTCCATGCAGCTGTTTATAGCAAATAGCATAGTCCTCACTTGCTCCACAACCATCGACAATTCCTCGGTGACATGTAGGTCGGTAGGAATAATGGTGTTCAGATCGGAACGTGGCGGCGCAGCTAGCTAGAAGGCATCTGCTTCTCGTATGGATAGGTCTGGACAATGGTTTTTTTGAAGTTGTCAGTCTTGATCAAGCTTGCTATTAGCGTTATTAGGAGATCCACTTGATTATAAATATTTCTCAAGATTATATATATATATGTGTGTGTGTGTGTATGTATGTATGTATGTATATTTCATTTTGATAGTGCATATCCTTGATTGATAAGTTACCTTCACTAATCTTCTCATAAAGCCTAAGTTGATGTAATCCTCATTATGAATATATCAAATTATACATAAATTCTTCAAATTTGTGTTCTACATTATTATTCTCAAGTTAGTATTAGAGCCTCCTTTTCTAAGGCAATCCAAGTGCGCTGTGTGTGAAGTGCATAATTTTTCAATTCTATTTCTTATACTTTATCATTCTCAATTGTGCACTGATGCATCCTAAGCAAATAGTTCCATCCCTACCGCTGGACAATGTTCACCCAAGTGCATCATTCTTGTTTGAGCAAGTGCCATGATGGTTGTGTTATGATGTCTTTGACGCATCGCCAAGTCGAGCTCTTTTTTTTCACGGGGTATTTTTCGATACCGCAAAGATGCATCTTCACACGATAACTTTTCCTCAGCAAAGCCCGCTTATTCCACTTGCTGTAACCACGCTAGATGCATCGGTCATGTTTAAGTTACTGTCCCAACAGCGAAATCCACTGCGAAGGATGTATACTGCTCGGCTCCAACACCTCCAATTTTCAACTTTTCAATTCTCGTTTCAACAAGCCGACTCCACCCCCAAATTCGCCGCTGTCAGATAATCAACATATTGAAATCTTCTTCTCAACTGAAGCTGGAGTCGTCACATGCGCCACTACGCACTGCCTCCCCTTGGATTAGTTGAGTTCTTTTTAATCAGAAATTTTTGTAACATTGTTCGAATTAGTTTTCAAAATCAAATTGATTTGTTTCAACCCGACTTGCGTTTGAGGGGATGTTAACAATATTAGGAGATGTATTTGATTATGAACATCTCTTAGAATTATGTATATATCTCATTTGATAGTGCATATCTTTAATTGATCATATAATAAAACCTATAAATAGGCCGATGTAATCCTCATGAATATATCTAACTATACGAAAATTCTTCAAATTTGTCTTTTGCCTTATTAACCTCAACTCTTGTTTTGATTTTTTATGAGATGCGTTTGATCCTAGATGAGCAGTTCATTTTTCGAACTTCGAAGAGCTTGATCAATTCCGGGAAAAAAAATGCCAGAGTTACATAATCACGCGAGGTCAATGTCGATCTCATTGTTCCTCTAGTTAGTATGATCTACTAGAACGACCTTAGACGGTAGTTGTCATAATGAGCCTTCGGTATGTTCGGCGCATTACGATGACAGCTCAATGATTTTACAGTAGTCTTTCCCTCCAACACCTCTCGCACTTGAACTCAAGGTCTTGACATGGAAGAAACGAGCGATAGCGCGAATCTAGAAAAGCACTAGACACGTAGATTAGAGAAATATAATCATTCCTTTTTATTGATTGTTGTCTGTGTTATATAATGATTCCTTTGTACATTTAATAAGACAATTAATGAATACAAAAGTTTCCCACGTCTCCTTTCTTTTCTCGTTGCTTTTGATTCAGATTTTGTCATGCGATTAGAGTAGACGCTCTAGACCTAGCTTCCGCATTTTTTCTTTTGCCCTTCGGATAGAATTGTGCCTTTGTTACTGTGGGAACTCTAACTTGCAAAACAAGGTTAGTACTTCGGTGTAAGAATCAGTATATGAATATCTTGAAAACAACCACAAAACACTTTTTTTTCCTTACCGTCTTTTCACTTACCAACACCATGCCTAAAGATCCTTCATCAACATCAGAGGAGCGAACTCTAGAGGAGTCGATCGTGCAACAAGATACAAGCATCCAAGAAAATATCTTGGATCTGCCTACTGAGGTCCTCACTCAAGAGCAAAGGGTTTAGGCCCAACCCAACCAGGGACAACCCATTGCGGGCTAGTCCATCCAGTGGTTGCTTGTCTAAATGGCACCTAGTCCATGGTTTTATGGGTCCACACAAATGAATCAAGGCCAAGGAGAGCAGACCCAACCCAATGGAGGCTCACCAACCGTGCTCGAGGCAAGCTCATCCACTAGGCCTGGTTTCTTTTATACGGTTCTACAATCTACAAAAAATGACCCATTACTCAAGGATCCGTCAAGTTATCAAAGATTAGTTGGGAAATCATCTATGTCACTATGACGAAGCCCAACATTTGCTATGTCGTTTAGACACTTAGTTAATTCATACATAGCCCAAAACAGTCCCATATGAATGATGCTTTAAAAGTTATGAAGTACTTGAAGAAATGTCTAGTACTAGGGATTCTTCTTTCTCGCAAATGCAACATGGAAATAATATCTTACTGCGATGCGGATTATGCGACTTGCCCTATGAGTCGAAGGTCTATCACTGGTTTTTGTGTCAAACTCAGGGAATCATTATTCTCATGGAAGACAAAGAAACAATCCATTGCATCCTTGTCATCGGCAAATGCTAAATATTGATCCATGGCCAAGACTGTTTGTGAGGTGGTTTGGTTACGAGGCTTGCTTTTAGATCTCGGAGTAGAGATCAAAGGATCGACTTTGCTAGTTTGTGATAATGATTCTACACTCAAAACTTGCTGCAAATCCTATATTACATGAGAGAACAACATACATAAAAGTTGATTGTCACTTTACTCGAGAGAAGCTTCAAGAAGGAATAATTGAAACAAGAGGAATTAGAACTACAAAACAACTTGCGGATAGGTTCACCAAGCCTTTGTGTCAAAGGCAACATTCATATTTTCTAAGCAAACTTAGCGTCTTGGACATATACAAGCCAGCAGCTTGAGGGGGAGTGTTGGAAGATATGATGTCAATTCGGGATAATATATTCAAGAGATACCAAAGATTTGTTTTGATTGTAATTGATTATTTGAATCAATTTAGGTTAGATTTGATACTCGTATATTAGAAAAATATAATCATTCCTTTTTATTGATTGTTGTTTGTGTCATATAATGATTCCTTTGTACATTAAACAAGAATACAAAAGTTTCCCACGTCTCTTTTCTTTTCTCGTTGCTTCTGCTTGAGATTTTGTCACACGCCAAACGCCCGTCGTCGACGCACAAGCCTGTCCACTAGCAAACAAAATTCTGCCAATTCATCCATTCATCAAAAGAAGTATGCTTTTAACCAAAGAGAATAAGACAAATTTATGTAGTCTATGATAAATTAATGAAATCCCTAAGAATCTATTCTATATGGTTGTGGAGTTCAGATAATATTCGGCCTTGTGTTCACCACACAGCACTTCTCTATAGCTATGCGTTTGACCTAGCATTGTTTCGCCACATGTTGCGATAATCTTACCGAAAATCGATATGTCATCCTACACTTCTATATGCTATTTTCTGATAGTAAGTGAAATTAAGGTTTAAACATTCATCAAATGGCAACATTCATCGTTTAAGACTTCGATAAAACTGATTTGATCAGGAATTAAACTAAGCCAAAATAATTGAAAACAACTAAAAATACGGTAAGTACAGAAAAATCTCGAGTTTTGAAATCACTTGGCCACGCATCATAAAGTTCCAAATTCCTAACCTTCATTTTCCAAATTGACTGTTCAACAGCTTGGCGCGACAACGATGTGAACAAGAAAACGAGATGCGAAGATGGCACGCTCTGTCGTCTCACCGCCACCAACCAGACTGGGCCCCACGGCCACCTACTGTCGGTTTGACTTTTTGTCTTCCCAGCTGTTTGGAGTAGAAGACAAAAAGTCAAACAGATTCCAACGTGAAACCCGAATCAGCTTCATTGGCTTTTTGCTCATTAGTCCTCCAACCAAAGCGAACTCAACAATCCACACCGTTTTCAATTGGATAATTAACGCAAATGGTCCTTGAACCTTGCCCTTATGGGTGATGTAGTTTATAAATGTTTAATTAATTCAATTTGGTTATTCTACTTTAACTTAATTTGTAATGTGGTCTCTGAAATTTTAATTTATGAAATATGATCATTGGATGTTTTATATATGTTTAATTTAGTCTTCGCATTATATGAAAATGTTCAATGTTGTTTTTCTAATTTCGAATAAGACAATATTGAATACTTTTATATAGTTCAAGTACTATATTGAAAATGTACTAAAAATTTAGAAACTACATTAAATAAATTAGAAGTTTAGGGAGCATATTGCATATTGGTTCAAAATTTAAAGACCACTTATCTTATTATTCTTTTTCAATTTGCAACTTCACCGGAAAAAAAAGGGCCCACATAGCATTGCATAGATATTCCAGGGGAAAAGTACCAAAATAGTCCTAAACTTTTTGCATTGATATCAATTTAGTTTTAAACTTTTTAATTGAACCAATTTAGTTTTAAACCTTTTTATATTGGTACCAATTCAGTCCATCCAGCTAATTTAAGCTGGAAATTGCTAACGTGGCCGTTAAAAGTCTTATGTGGCGCCACGTGGACAAATTTTATAATTTTTATAATTTTTTTTACTTTTTTTTTTCTTTTCTCCTTATCCTTTGGCTGGCGAGGTCACTGGCTAGCCAACCATCACCGGCCATCGGCTAGTAGGGTGAGGGGCCCGCGCCCTCGCCCTCGCCGACCACAAGCGAGGGTGTCGGCCCCTGCCCAGATCCAGGCTAGAGCCGAAACCCTCGCCCGTTGGCCAACGAGGGCACGTCGGCCCTCGCTTGTGGAGGGCGAGGGCCATGGCGGTCTTGCTTGTGGCGGGCGAGGGTGTCGACAGGCGTAGAGGCCCTCGCCGAGCAACGGGCAAGGGCACCCTCGTTGGCCATAGGCAAGTGCGCAGTGGCCCTCGCTTGGATTTGGGCAGGGGCCGACGCCCTCGCCCTCGCTTGTGGCAGGTGGGCATGGCGACCCTCGCCGATGGCCGGCGAGGGGGTGGGGCCCCTCGCCTCGGCCAGCCTGTGGTCGGCGATGGTTGGCCGGTCGGTGACCTCACCCCGGCTAGCCTGTGGCCAGCGATGGTCGGTCGGCTGGCGACCTCGCCCTGGCCAGCCTGTGGCTGGCGATGATTGGCCGGCCAGTGACTTTGCCGGCCAAGGGATAAGGAGAAAAAAAAAGAGAAAAAAAAGGAAAAAATAATTTAAAATTTGAAAAAAATTATAAAATTTGTCCACGTGGCGCCACATAAAACCGCCGGCGGCCACGTCAGCAATTTCCGGCTTAAATTAGTAAGATGAACTGAATTTGTACAAATATAAAAAGGTTTAGGACTAAATTGGTCAAATTAAAAAGTTTAGGACTAAATTGGTACCAATGTAAAAGGTTTAGGACTATTTTGGTACTTTTCCCGATATTCCACGGGTCCTCTTTTTTTATCATACCTTCCTCATAAGGCAATAACTAATTTATTCCAAAAATAAGGTTGGGTTGTTTATTCTTTCCATAAGTTTAATTTAATTCTACCCCTAATCCGAATCTGATGCTAGAAATCATGATCAGCGTCGTGGAGGTCACCATCAAAAGGTCCAAATCAAGCCAAGTGCAGTTTTCCCATTATTGCTCTAGCAAAAGGTAAGTGAGCCACTTCAAGAACTTGTTTGGTAATAAATTATTTATGTTCTTTTATTTCCCAAAATAAAAATATATATAAATCCATTTGATACGATTTTTGTTCCCAAAAATAGATTTAAAATAGAATTAAGAAGTAAAAAAAAATTGTTTATTTGTTCCCAAGAACAACTCCAAATTAAAATATTTCTTTCGTTTGGTAAGATTTTTATTCCTAGAAATAGATTTGGAATAAAATAAAATAAAAATATTGTTACTTCTTTGTTCTCAAGAACAACTCTCGAATCAATTTTTTTTTTTTTCTCTTCCTCCTCCTCCTCTTGCTAGTCGCCGGCCTCAACCATGATTGGCAACCTCGCCAGAGCATCACCGGCCGCAAGTGAGGCTCAACCTCATTGAGCTACCATGAGGTTGATGTCGCTCAACCATGGCGAGGTCGACCTCTTGATGGCTCGATGAGGTTCAGCCTCTTTGGTGGTTGAGCAAGCTCAATCTCGTTGAGGGTTGGCAACCGATAAAAGGAAGAAGAAAAGGAAAAAGAAAAAGAAATACAAAAATGTAATAAAATTATTAAAAATTATCACAAAAGAATTTGAGAGTAGTACAAAATGCATTTCTATTTTAGGAATAGAAATTTTGGACAATTACTAAAAAAAAACTATTTTGAGAAGAAATTATTCCTAGAAACAGAATGTTTACCGAACGCAACCGAAAAGAATCACCTCATTGAAATAAACTCGTGACTTGAAATAGGGGCAAACACCTCAATTTAATTCTACAAAAGAAAAACCTTCAATTTTATATGCAATTTCACTTTTGTCTTCAACTTTTTCTATTTAAAAAGAATTCCCAACTTTTATTATGATCTACATGTACCCGCTAGTCAAGAGATCATTATTGATTTTTGTAAAATTATCAATATCAAGAGACTGCTATATTGTTTTATACGAAAATGAGTTTTTCGATGAAGATATAAGTTCTGATGATAAACCTTTAACGGCTCTTAAAGATGTTTTTGGGATGCATGGACAAATTTAGGATTAAAGCAAAAGTTGGAGTTCTTTTCTAGACAAGAAAAGATTTGGGGGCAAAATTGTAATTGAACTTGAAGTTTGAGTTCTTTAAGGAAGTAGACCATAGAAGATATGATGTAAGCAAGTCAAGGTACTCGTGAAATATTTTTACTTGATTAGCGGTTATAAATATGTAACCCCCTATTTTTTTAACCTTTATTGGTACTCCATTGGACCATTCTTGAGTTCAGGTTGATCGAAGCTAGCCCACTAACCCAATCAATTCTTTAATCACATATGCACAACATTCTAATTTTTTTAATCTTCATTATGCTTTCTACATTTCAACTCATATCCGATTCAAGCATAAATGAAGTCACATAATCCATTCGCAAAATGAACTCCAATCGGTCTCACGATCACTTTCAAAAGGCTTAATCAAAACAAATTCCAACTCGAGCCTAGAATATTCGAGCTGAGTCAGAACTAGACTGGTAAATATACTCGATCTCACCAATAGCGCAGGAAGAAAAATTAAATAATATTTGCAGTCGCGACCCTTGGAGATCTCAATTAGCCACCCGGCCCCCCACGTGGGGCGAACCCCTTATGCTCCACCAACCGCGACGAGGGCCTTCGGCAAAGTTAGGTTGACCACGCCAACGTCACCAAACACGCGGAAAGAGACGATAGAAGGAGGGAAGGAGGGAGAGAGGAGGCGCTCTTCAAGTACTCGAGTCGCGACGCGATCGGTCGTGCGCGCCCGTAAGGAGGAAGACAAAAATGGCGATCGCCGCCTGCTTCAACCCCGCCTCCCTCTCCCTCCCGGAATCCACCCCCTCCCTCCGCATCCGCCGACACGTCGCCTCCCCGCCGCCGGCGCCGCTCCGCCTCCACCTCCGCCTCCCCGCCGCCAAGGCCGCTCCCATCACCCTCTCCTCTCCCCCTATCTCCCGCCGCCGCCTCCTCCTCTCCGTCGCTTTCTCGTCTCCCGGCGGCGGTGGCGACTTCATCAACGGCAATGGGAACTCCTCCGGCGGCGGCGGCGGCGGCGGCGGAGGCGGCGGGGACGGCGGCGGCGCCGATAGCGCCGGGGACAGGAACAGGAAGGAGGCGCTCATGGTGCTGGCGGAGGCCGGGCGGCAGCTGGAGAGCTTGCCGAAGGACCTGGCGGCTGCGATCGAGGCCGGGAGGATCCCCGGTTCGGTCGTGTCGAGGTTCTTCGAGCTCGACAGGTCGCCGTTCTTCCGGTGGTTGATGCAGTTCGGAGGTTTCAAGGAGAGGCTCCTCGCCGACGATCTCTTCCTCGCGAAGGTCGGCATGGAGTGCGGGGTGGGGATCTTCACCAAGGTACATCGTTATATCTCTCGGTTCTTCGTTCGAATGGTTGCTGCATTTTGTTTTGATTGTGGTTCGTTTCTGCTGATCTGGTTGCTGCATGCAAAACTGATTGTGGTTAGTTTTCCGCTGATTTGGTTGTTGCTGGCGATTATTTTGTGTTTTTGACGTTTCATTGCTGGACCTGCATGATGTTACTGCCTTTTCTCTGAGATTCATGCCAAGAAATGTTCAGGGCAGTCCTTCTGAGAACTGGATTATGCACGTAGAAGAGAATTGTAGATTTTGAAGTCAACACGTAGTCGAAAATTAGGTATATGGAAACTCAGAGCGATTTGGGGAAGTTTGGGTACAGATTTCGCTGTGGTTATCAGTGGGATGATCTAAATTATTCAGGTGGCATAAAATCTCCATGACAGAGCTCTGCTAAGCAGTAATATTCAGTTCTTTTGTTGAGCTCAGTGTCAGTCTAACACAGTGAATGAGTAATTAGATTTGAGATCACTATACTGCCAATAGGTTGTATTTCACTGGCCTGAAATTATCGTTGTCACTCAATGTGGCGCAAATTTGGGTCATTGGACTGTCCATCAGATCTCCTCAGGATATTTTGCTCGTGATGGTGGCAATTTAACATGAGCACATTTGGGAGGTTCTAGACTCTAGAAAAATTTGTAACGACACTTTCCGTTATCAACAGGCAGGGAGTGAACAATCAGGACTCCAACTTGGATCAAATTGATCTTTGCTGTTATCACCTTCTTGTCGGGTAAGGTACTTGACAAAAATTGTTGTCTGATATGTTGGATGATATTCCATTGCGGATATTAACTTATTTTTGGAAGGGCCTAGCCTTGCCATTTAGTGGTGGATTAATTGTGACAATGTTACAATGGAATTAGATCAACAGTGGGCAGGAGACATGTTGCTCTTATGTAAATTTGAGGCGGTGGATATGGAGGATAATTTGTGATGAAGGAAGGACATAGTGGTTTTTCAAGTGATACTGCCTAATGGACTGGTCATTAGAACTGGAACAATTAGCTTGGCCTAGCAAGAGTCACAAGCTAATGAATTTGTTGTGGGTGATATCAGAATAAATATGCTAAGGATGTAAAAATAACTTGGCTACCAATGGGAAAACTGAGGAAGTGTTTGGGAAGACTTTGGACACACTAAAGATTCCCATCTTAAGAATGACATTTTAATAAATTAAAGTAGTAATTTGGTTTGAGTCCTTGACAAAATTCTCCCTCATCATTGTTTGTGTGACGGACGATTTTGAGGTTATTTCTGAATACTTTTATCTTGTTTCGTGCTATTAGTTGGGATATGCTTGGTAAACTTGGAAACTCTTATTGCCCAACGCCATCCTGCAATTCAACACCCACGTTAGTGTCTGGTGGTTGAAAAAACTTGGAAACTTGGTTCGTCCTTTTCAAGCTGTGTTAGTTACCACATTACGTTATTAGACTTGTTGAATGGGATTTGTATATCTGGCTCTGTTTCTTAGAACATGCCTGTGGGAATTTAGCTCCAAGTTATTATTCTATAACCAATTTGTTGAGATTATGAGAAGGTACAGAATGCTAGTTTGCAAGTTTCATTTGTTAAAATTCAGAAGACTTTGCTAACCTTATTGTGTTCACTCTTGTTATTGTTTTTTAGTTTGTTTCGTCAGGAAGCCATACTGTACAGTATAATCACAGTTCTCACAAAGCTAGATCAGCATCATAGCTGACTGATGATTCAGATCCTGCAGGAACTGTGAATGTCAATCAGTAGTTCTCATCATGTCTGCATGTGAATTGTTTTGCATTCCTTGATAATAGTTGGTTTTGATGTTGCGACAAATTCCCATTGATTCTCGTGGCTTCTCTTCCGCTTGAATTTCTATGGTTTTTTTATTCGTTGTGCTATCGTCTTTGTTGTGTTTTTCAAATCTGATGTTCGATAAATTTAGTCGCATACTGGATCAAACAATGACTTTTTAAATTGTTCATTGTATAGACCGCTGCTGAGTATGAACGACGCAGAGAGAACTTTTTCAACGAGCTGGAAATTGTCTTTGCAGACGTGGTATGTGTGGCTTTCTTCTTTTAATTTTAAGGATTATCAGCTGGATAATAGATTAATTTTGTGGTCTTTGCAATCTCGTTTTCTGTGTACAAAAATGATCTAGTCTGGTCTAGACAAGATTGTAGTGTCCCACAATATTTGGTACTCATTATCTGCTGACATCTTGCTGAAAATACAATCAGGTTTAACTAACATGGAAGTAATTAGAATCCAAGTTTGCAGATTAACAAAGAAGTGTACAAAAGTTCTTCACAAAAGGTTGCTTGCATATGTAGTTGGATCATAGTTGGCATTTCTCTTGAATTAACAGATTCATCTGCACGGTATCAGTTGCTTATGAAGTTTTGACCAAGTGACTTGGATTTGGTATGTCTATATCACAATAATTGGAGAAGAGCCTTTGGCCAACATCGAAGCTGGTATTTTTTGGACCTCCTGGTCGATCCTTTTATTCCAGCTTATTAAAAGGGTATCTCCACATAAGTGGCAGGTACCACCGGAGTTTGTCTAGACTCTAGAAGTAATGTCTATGGTTTCGGATTTACATTGAGTACATGTGAAAAGAGTGGTGTATTACTGCTTGATGGTCAGACAAGCAGTTATTAGATTGGTATTTAGGTGCTAAGCTCACAAGCAGTTATCGTATCGACTTTTTTATGGAAGGTCTTGTGTTCATCTGTTTGTTTTGTTTCTTCTTAGGTGATGGCTATTATTGCAGACTTCATGCTTGTTTATCTCCCAGCTCCAACTGTGTCTCTGAGACCAGCACTTGCAACTGGTGCAAGTTCCATTGCTAAATTCTTCCATAATTGCCCTGACAATGCATTTCAGGTTTCTTTTCAACCTATGGCGTTCTATTTTAGTATATTCTCAAAACATTTCTGAAAACATAATTGTCATACTGGTACTTAATTTTCCATCTGTGTGCAGGTTGCTCTCTCTGGAACATCATATTCAATGCTGCAGAGATTAGGTGCTATAGCGGTGAGTTGTCAGATATCATGGGTTTAATGATATTCGACCAATCAAAGAAGATAGATCCTTTATGCTTTTTGGTTCTGTTTTGTAGCGTAATGGCGCAAAGCTCTTTGCTGTTGGCACGACTTCTTCTCTGGTGAGTTTTCTTTTTCTTTTTTATTGTCTTTCTTACCACATATATTTGTGGAGTCCTAGTTGCATATAGCTAGCTTCTATGTGATATTCATTGTATAGTGCACTTTTGAAAGAACCAATACGTACTGCCTTTGTGTTATACCCTGATATTGCTCTATGTTGCCAAGTATTTTGTCAGGTCTCTAATGGGGAATTCTGTAGTCACTGTCTAACTTGAAGGGCTTGATCACTTGATTATTGATTTAAAAGAACATACCTAAAATATCTGATATCAATTTTTTTTTTCTTCTTCTCTAGGTTGGCACAGTGGCGACAAATGCGTTAATTAATGCCAGGAAGGCTGTTAATAAGTCTGAAGCAGATGAAAAAGAAAATGTGCCTATACTGTCAACAAGTGTTGCGTACGGTGTATACATGGCTGTTTCTAGTAACCTCAGGTATGGTCCTGCATTTACTATAAAATGCATTGGCAAGTGTGGCTCTCTGTCGTGTTCTGGTTCTTAGATGAAGAAATGTAACCATCGGTTATTTGAGGTTGAGTCATCCTTTCTGCATTATGGCTGTAAATGCTTTTCATACTTTGACTGCACCTCGTCTGTGAATAATAGCTGGGTGCTGTCAATAAGTTGTGCTTGCACAGTTTTGTGTAATACTGTCTAGAGTAAGAATGACTGGTCCTCACCACCTATTGAGTTCTTTAATGCAATGCAACTAAGGTAAGTCGTCCCTAGTAGTGCGACTTCAACCTGCTTTAGAAATGCTATTCTGCATGATATTCACAGTGAATAATAATGATACACTGATGAAATGGAGAATTTTCTAGCAGTGCATGCACAGCGCTTGCACTTTTGACAGATAGTGGGAGGTCCAGTGTTGATGATACTGCTTATTATCTTTAATGTCCTGAGGAATGAATTTCAGATCTTTCGCATTTAATTTTCTCAAGGGCTAAAAGCACCTTTCTCTTGGACTTTCTTGTGATTCACTTCTATTCGGCAGCTAATGGTGGCTTTCAGTCAAAGAGTTTGTGTATTCTGGGTATATTTTGTTGAGGTTTTCTTAAATCGATTAATTAATTATAAAAAGTAAACTGAGCCTTTAGTTTCTTATTCTTCCTTCCATGAATTCTATGTAGAATGAAATCTTAGCACATTCTTTCTCAAGCGAATTGAGATAGTTATTTGTTTGTTCACTGTGCATTATCGACCTGCAGGTACCAAGTGCTGGCAGGTGTTATTGAACAGCGGATTTTGGAGCCCATGTTGCACCAGCACAAGGTTATGTTGAGTGCACTCTGCTTTGCAGTCCGGACTGGCAACACATTCTTGGGATCATTATTGTGAGATGTCATGCGGCCATAACTCTTAACCGTCTCTACTTTACATGTGCGCCTCTATCGCCAAGTCTAACCACAACATCATTATGTTTTGACAGGTGGGTAGATTATGCTAGATGGATTGGCATCCAGTAACCACGAAGTCAAGAAAATGGAGGGCTTCTTTGATTATGTTGTTCCATTGGTCAGAATAGCAGTTTGCCTCATTGTTTGGTTCTCATATCGATTGTTTCCTCTGAAGCTGGAGGTTTGAGATTCTGGTTTTTCAGTATATATAGGAACTGATTTTGGAATCACAGATTCCCTATCCTGAATTGAACAGAATCCTCATCAAGCAGAAAAGGGTTGATGCTCCCTGTTGCTCTGGTTATTTAGTTGGGGCTGGTTTGATAACCTCACAAAATGCTAAGATATACGATTTCAGCGTTACCGAAGTTGTAGGTGGGAGTCAACTAAATTGATCCAGAGAAGGGAGTTTTGGTCGGTTCTGATGATGGTGTGTGCTCAGTTTATTATGAGCGATGACCCGTGCTGTCTCATTGGATTCCTGTCAATCCTCAAGACACGGTGGTTTGATTCTTCCCTCAGATTCTTTTTAGCCGCTGCAATTCCTAGAATAGTTTCCAAATTGCCATTGGATTATTTTTCCGGGTAAAATCTGTGTGCGCAAACGAAGAAACAGAATCAAATCTGAGTTTTTCGATTCATTGGTTTATTTGGGGAAGTTTTGGTTTGACAATTTCCCTGTGCAAGTAGATTTCTAGCGTTCCGTTGGTGAAAATCAGTAACCGAACAGAGCCAAATCGAAGTTTTTCGACTTCTTAATTTGATAGCGTGGTCTTGGGTTTGACATTTTTTCTGAGTACGTAAGTTTCTGGCGTTCTGTGTGTGAAAATGCGATGATATGTTTTTTTTTTTTTTTTGGTTTTTTGTGACCGAGGAACCGCTGGAGCCTCCTTTCGCTTAAGCTAATCGGGGTCACACGACCTTGGTTTGCAACAACTTAGTAAAGTTGGCAACAATTTCTGGAAGTACCAACTGTAATTGTGTGAGACATTAGTAACTTATCAACATTTTTGTTGAAGTGCCGAGAGTTTTTCTTTTTCACTGTTTTCTATTACCAACTATTTCCATATATATATCTATTTGATAACTTGCCATTATTTTTATTAAAGTTGGTAACTCTTACAGAAAATTACCGACTCTTCTTTGAGTCCAATAACCAATGTGTATTTAATTGTTTTAGAATTACCAATTGTTCCTATAACTCACCATTTTATTTGCTAGTGTTACCATAGAATCAAAGTCGTTCTTCCCTATGGCTAGTTACCAATATTTATTTCAATGATCTACCAACTGTAAACGGATTTCTTTTTTTTTTTGGTCAGACTCTCAACGGATTTAGCTAACATAAATTTTGACTTTACTAACTCTTATTCAATTGAGTTCTCGCATTTTTTTTATTCGTATTCACTATTTTCTAAGAATTCACCGACATCTATCCAGCCCATGTTGTCGGCATATTCAAGTCACTGGCTCACGAAAAGATTATCCCGAATCGATTTACTGATATTTATTGGATTGTAAACTTTTTAACTCATTGGAAAAACTTCTCCTTGATTGGGCCTAGGAAAAAGAAAACACCGAAATAGCTAACTCAATCTGACCGAGGCTTTCGTTACGAGCTCGCACAGCAGGAGCAAGGAATGAGAGACTCTGAATGAGCTTAATTCTACTAGTTCCCAAGTCAAAAGAGTGCTCAATTTATCTAATCAATCCGGTGGTTCTCAAACACTTAGAATTTGTTCCTTAGAACGCTACACACTATATCAGTAACTCATAGCATCGCAAACACGGTAATTTTATTTTTGGGCAGAGTAGTCTCGAAGCGTTTTGATCCTTCAGATCATGCATCTTTTTTATCCGTGAAGTGGCGAATGGTGCAATTCTCTCCTTTGCATAATCTCCCGAAGAAGCATGTAATGAAACTAGCAAGACAATTGGGAAAGGGGGATTCAAGTTTCCAACTATATCGAATCATGCGCACCTTACATCGCACGCTTGTACTTGGACTTTCTCTGAACCGACAGCCTTCAAACGTTATGAAGAAATACATCAAGCATGCTCACGACTTCACTATTTTAAACATCTTGCCACCATTAAGGCACTCCCCTTCACTTCAGATGGCAACTCCTAGCAAGAGTGTAGCTTCGGACAATCTATAATTGCGATTCATTTCACAGGAATCGCTTTCTTCTTTTAACTAACATAGCTAGATTTTGCTGGTAAATACCTAAACATACAGTGGGGGGAAAACAATGCTTATGGTCGTAAGATGACTGAGTCGGACCATCAGATGACTGAGTCTTTCTCTGATTCCAATGGAGGCCTTCTAGGATGCTGCACAAGAAGTCCCTGGTGGAATCATTCAGACGAACAGTAGGGACGGGCCATGGAGTCATGCTACATTTGAGCTTGTTCCCGGCTGTCAACTCTTGCCTGCCCTCGCCGTCGAATGATACCCAGGCGGAACTATGGCGGCTGGGAGTTCAGGGGGCTGGGACTTGGACTTAGTGGGCTGGAACGTTGGGCGCCGTCAAGACACTTTTATCCCAATAACGACGTGGTCGGGTAATATCAAAGGCCTAAAGGATAAGGAATGAGGACATATTGGCGTTAATACTATGCCGGGAACCTGCGAATTGACAGAGCAAAGTCAATAGCACGGATTTACCAGATTAAAAACAAAATGTTTTCCTGATTGATGATGCTTGTACTTAATATGTAGATAGACAGCGATTAACACGCAATTAACTCATTAGCATCTAAATTCAAATTTCCTTCCATTTTTCTGAGGGCCTTCGGCTTTCGCAGTGTACAGCCCTAAGGCTCGGGAGACAAGCGCCTAGAAAAATGAGAAAGTAAAAGGCAATCTCCCAATTGATTTCCGTAGTAGAAAAAATGACGATATAAATAGCTTGTATATCTGCTATAAGCCTATGCAAAGCACAGAAGTAGAATTATTATAACGTCTCATAGATTCGCATGAGAATGCATAACCCAGCTATTGCAACGTTAATGGAAAAACCTGATTTGTCTTCTCATAGATTTCACGCACCTGTAAAAACGAGATCAATACTAAAAGAGGTTTATGATACCTGTGGATGGACCATTAATCCTCCAGTTGCTAGTAAATAGGCAGTGCTGCCAAATGTAGTTGACGAGATTAGCCCATACCCTTGTACCAAAGTGGCATACTTGTCGTCACAATAACACTTCAAATTTGTGAGGTAGGGAGACTGTCCCGAATCAATCGTGACTTCATTTATAACAATTATCTTTTTCGCCATCGTGTTTTCATTTTCTGCAGCTGAATTCCTGACAATTTGACACTGCAACCGACGCCGTAATGTTATCCTAATGGAACCTATAAGAATCGATTCGAGCTGTTTTTTGTTGCCATCCCTGCCTGAAGTATGTTGAGGATCGCTTTTTTTTTTTCAAGTTCTTTAACCAGGGAAAGAGTTTTCGATTAAGTTGCTGGCATCTGTGCGTTCCACATGCTTGCTTCGTCTCATGCCAGAACAATATCATAAAAACTCTCAGAAAGCAAAGGATACCGAAAGGGGTCATAAAGCCCGAGGACCCTAAATTGAAGGAGACAACAGGAGGCACTGGTCCTTAGAACAATGATGCTGCCTGCATATAGATAGACTCTCCAATTGTTATTCAAGATTCAAATGAAGATTCAATAGGAACATCAGAAGTACAACTGAGTACAATTTCACCATGGAAGCATATGTTCATATAGTCGACAAACGAAAGATGGAACTAACAGATGAATATGCATGGTCTCAAGTTTCAGTGAAGTGATCACACATTGAGATCCCTGCATCAAATAGCGACAGCAACATACAATTTGTCATCATATGGGAAGACGAATGGTTAAACACCTAGAATGTTTAAAATTGAATGGATGCCATTCGTGGCACCTCAGGGTTTAACGCTCAGCGCCACTCGAAGTGCCTTTTCAAGGGGAACTAGCAACATATTGCTTTTGAGGACTATGTAAAGGCATACACTGCTCTAAGCGCCAATAAAGAGGACACGAAATCTCAGGCCAATAACCTACAGAGATTCACGGACCCGTGTTGCTTAAGGTTGCTTTTTCTTCGCTGGTCATACAAGTTGCTACAGTAGTTGGATTGCTTTTTATGATAAGCTTTCCTTTCTTAGTGCAACAGTGAGATACAAATACTTTGTAATCTTATGATGAATGTTGTCCTAAAGCCATATCTTTTAGCTAAAACGTACTTGAATGGTCCAAGAAAAATGACCATTCAATCACTGATATTAGAAAAAGAAGGGCTATCACACTCAGGCCTGGCTATGATGCTACACTCATTAACCTACCCTGAAAAAATAGCAGAAATAAAGGACTCATCACTGATTCTAAGGTAAATGATGAACGCATTACCCAAAGGACAGTTCCATCCCCACCAAGAGTGATCACAAGGTCAACTTTCTTATGCAAGTCCGGAATCTCACGTTCTGAAACAAAATCAAACAGAACAAGTCAGCAACAATGGCAGCATGATGAAATCGTAATTGACATGAGAAACCGATTTGAAAAGCCTGTGAAGTTGAAGAATTATATTAGTATTATTTTTGCATAACTAGAGTCATTAGAATAATTTTCTCAAATGACATAACATTAAAATGTTCCCACACTCACCATCTTGCTAAGTTTTCACAAACTTGAAGGAAGACGATATACTGAGAAGCTCCTCCTGCACGCTTGGTTGTACGTAAATCTTCTTCTTGCGCATATACAACCAACTAGCAATAGAAAAACAAGGAATTAATATTTAACAATCAAAAGAATGCGCATGAGTTTATGATTCCTTTATCATTACTAGTATTCAAAGATAAGGAGTTCACCCAAATAGCTAGAGGTGTCAAAATGGGTCATTGACCCATTTATGGACCCATTTCTAGTTAAATGGGTCATTAATAGGTCAAGCCTTATTTCCCCAAGCACCGATAATGAGTTTTAAAAATAAAGATGCTGAGATATATGGGTCTTAAATGGGTCTAAGATCAGACCCATTTATCAACCCATTAAAAATGAACCCATTTATAGAGAGAGACTCTCTCTTCTCTATTTAACTTTACAAAAATATTTTTTTTTTATAAAAACAAAAATTATAATTATTTTTTAATTTAATTTAATTTAATTTTTTTTTATTTCTTCTTCCTCCGATCGCTAGCGCGGCAGTGGCCGGCAACCAGCCAGGCGAGCCTCGAGCTCGCCCGACGTCGGTGAGCCTTGAGCTCGCCATATTTGGCGAGGCGGAGGCCTCGTCGACGTCTGGCGAGGCTCGCCAGATCCAACGAGGGGCGAGCCTCAAGCTCACCGAATCTGGTGAGGCGGAGGCCTCGCCGATGGCCGGCGAGGCTCGAGCCTTATCAATCTGACGAGACTCAAGCTCGCTGACGACGGGCGAGCTCGAGGCTCGCCTATGGCCGGCCGCCAGCTGTCGTCGTGGTTGGTGGCCGGCCAAAGAAGAAGAACAAAAAAGATTAAAGATAAAAGAAAATTAAAAATTATATTTAAAAATAAAATAAAATAATTAAAAATTATATTTTAAAATAAAATAATTAAAATTCGATTTTTTAAAATAATTATTTTGAAAATTATAAAAATCGAATTTTTGTTGTATAAAACTATTTTAGTAATACCATTTTTTTTAAACATATATATAAGAAATAAGCTTTTTTAAGTTTAGTTAAATGGGTCGGATATGGATTGGGTTGGGTATGGGTCGAAAAATTTACATTAGACATAAATGGGTCATAAATGGGTTAATGGATCAATTTGGATCGGATTATTAATGACCCGATCCAAACCCGACCCGACCCGACTCACCCGTTTAACACCTCTACCAAATACCAAAATCATGTGAACGTTGCACTGGTTTTGCCAGGAAATTTTTGAAGTCGTTAATTTATTTAGTGGTGCACCACAAGGTAATATCACTTTTGTAATTTTAACCTGTAGCGAAGAACCCTAATGATAACTAAATTTGCAAGGGAGAAAGGTATCCTAGTACAATCAAGCTGGACAAAACTATAAGCCCCATGTGGACATCCAGACACCACAATCAACATCTTCTGACTAGAGGCCACAAAAGCCACCGAGTCAGCCATAATCAATTGCAATCATTCAAGAAATCAAAAAGAAGACGTCCCTAAATATAAGCACTAACCAACGACGGCCTCATCTAGACACAACTCTAGCAATAATTCGAGATGTGAGTTGATATAAAAACTAGTTCTGTATTACAAATTGTATTACAGTGTAACTTGATACAAAACAAAACAAAGGCGACTCCGGGACATCATTAGTCAGAACATCATGTCATTATAAGTGAATCGTCCTCTTTTCATTAGTTTAGCTGAGAAATTTCCTATCAAGCTTGTACCTCTGAATGTGCAAACAGCATGCACATCACATAAACCCCATTTATTCATACTTGTCCTGCCACATTTTGGTGATTGAAAAGTGAAACACCACCGGTGTGAGAGAGAAACACCTAGCCAGAAGTTCTAGCAGAAATCAGGCAGAATAGAAGTCGCAGAACATCATCCACACAGACGTTCCTTCCAAAGTAATTGCCTATAACAATTCGAAAGAAACTGAAATGGTGTAAGGATTTCGTAGTTTCAAACCTAATTATATACTCACATAGGTCCGTAACAGTATCTGAATTTGGTTTTGTGATAATGAGCACTGCCTGTGGCTCAGATTTCCACGTCAAAGTAATCTGTAAAGATAATGAGCTTTTGTTTATAACTGCAGTGAAGTGAGCTTATGTAATATATCGAGCAGTTAGTCTTAAAAATGTCCTATATCAGTCGGCAAAATATTGCAGAAAGAAACTCAGACCAATCCATTCAAGGTGAAATATAAACTTAGTCCACTTTTAAACACCGACTGACCATTAGGAGAGACATGCCCGTTCATTAGTGTGCCCAGCCATTTTTATATTTCCCTTTTCAAAAGACACGATGTCCTTACTGAAAGTGTTAGTACGAACAATTAGAGGGGGTGAATAGATATTTAAAAGAAGTCCTAACAAATAAATGCGGAATAAAGCTAATTGTGAGCAAAGTCTGAATAAGGATCAGAATCTAATAAGCGAGCCACCAGACTTCTGGTAGATGTTCAGAATCTGTTATGCGATGGAACAGACTTCTGAAATAACCTATAAGTATGCAACAGACTTAAATAAGAAGAGTTAAGGAAAGAGAATGCTGCACACGAAATTTGTAGTGGTTCGACTTAAATCAAGCTTACGTCAACTCTCCCACGCTAACAACCTTCAAGCTGGATTCCATTATGTGATCAACAAGAGATTACAACTTTAAGTGCAAATATTCAGTGGTAGATCACACTATCTCACTAAGTCACTATTTTGATATTTCTCTCATGATCATAAACGTTTAAGCTCACGAAAGATAAGTGTATGATTGAAATTCGCTCAGACTTTGAAATTATCAATTTTATGCTCCATCTCTTATTTGTTCATCGGTCCTTGA
The DNA here is from genome assembly GCA_007663325.1 of Eucalyptus pauciflora. Classification (NCBI taxonomy): domain Eukaryota; kingdom Viridiplantae; phylum Streptophyta; class Magnoliopsida; order Myrtales; family Myrtaceae; genus Eucalyptus; species Eucalyptus pauciflora. The sequence continues at coordinate 2,945,551 of VMYD01000353.1, forward strand.
TCTCCTTAAAATACTCATCCACTTCCAAACTAGCCGTCGTACAATATCTAGAGGATCGTCTTTTAATCTACCCATTGGACAGATCTGTATCTAGAAGATTTAGTAGCCGTTGAGTGACAAAAGTAGAATCCCAAATTGATTCTGATCGCTTATACAAACAGAATCTTGGTTTTCATAAGTAGAGTTTCTTTGTATAGAAAGTTCTCGTCTTTAATATCCAATTGTTAATCAATTAGATTGAGTCAATCATATCTATCTTGATGTAGAATCCAAACCAGTAGAATCCAAACCAGATTACTAGCTGTTATATGTTTAAGGCTTGTGTTAGGTTCTGTCAAGTTGTCTTGTTCTGAACCTGCTTCGTTCTAAATCTGCTACATTCTGAACTTGTGTCTCGTTTTGGACCTTGTCATGTTATGGACTTATGTCTCGTTCTATATGTAAAGTCTGAGAGTGTTCTGTTGAAAGTAAAGTTTGAGTATCTTCCGTCTGAAATAGACTTTACAATCCGAACATAAGTCTGAACATATTCTGTTTCTAAACATATTTAGCCTTAAGATCTCAACACAGTCTAAATAAGTTTAGCTTCAGCATAGAGTCTGTCTTCTAGTTCTTTCAAGTATAAACTTCGATAATATCATTTACATGTTCTATCATCTGCATAGTCTATTATTCAACCATTAAACACGTTAATAGCCTTTGATTTATTTTGTTATCTTCAAAACATCATAAGGGATTTCCCTAACAATCTCCTCATTTTTTATGATGACAAAACAATATCTCAATATGCATGTGTAAACACGCTTTTAATAAATCATGGTAATCTTAAAGAATAATATAATTCAAATCAAAAGATAGCAGAAGATAGCAAATAGATTGAGCATAACAATATATAGAAAAACAATCGCAGCTCAATATTATAATATCAACCAATCAACACGTATGAATATTTATATTCTCTCCCCGCTTTTTGTCATAATCAAAAAGAGATAATAATGAAAATAGTATCACGTAGAGAATATAAAGCGATAACAAATATATCTTGCACGAAACACAATTTCCAAAAAATCAGCTTTTACAAAGTAAGTTGAATATTAAGGATATGTAATAAAGCTCACTTCAATCATATATATCAGCAAATATCCAATAAAAATCACGGATACATTATAAAATTCACTTACGCTTTTTGTCATAATAAAATTATAATATCAATAAGAGATTTGTTAATGACAAAAAATAATAAAAGTTGTACCAACCAGATTTTGTAGAACTTAATAAGTTCTAACACATATACATTTTCCTTCCTTCCATAACAAGATCACGATCAATTCAAATTTTTTTTTCCATAATTGATCAATGCTCCCCCTCAATTTATTACCATTTTGAGGTGATCACGATTATTTTCCTTTCTTTCGGATTCACGTTCTCCCCCTGTCATCATGACAATATTTGCAAACAACACTAATTGTAGCTTGTGCATGTTGAGCATAATATTTTTTCATTATTTCCTTTGTAGCAACAACATCCACAACGATCATTTGCGTTTTGAAATTTGAGGCAAAAATTTATTTTCAACCTGCATTAACTTAACGAACTTTTTGCACAAATAAGTTGTAATAATATCCACGTAATATATAATGCCCTTTCTTCAAATAAATAAATTGAATAGCATATATAAAATTATCAATTATTAAAATTCAGAGCTACTCAACCTTTCGTACGACACATTAGGGATTTGCTTAATAATTTGTGAGAACTTTGCACAAGGAAGAGAATTTTTGAGCCTCCAGAAAATAATATAGAATCTTCACAATTTTCGGATCGAGCTTTCCAAAATCCATATAGAAGATTCTTTTGCTACCTGCAAATTCTTGTATAACCGATAACAATCCTTGCAAAAATATCACGTAATATCTTCCTTCGATTTGTGGATCAAACTTGCTATAGATATAAGACATCTTTTAAAAATACAATAAAAGTATCCATGAATATGCAATAATATCTTTCAAGATCAAAGGGATTTCCTTAAAAATAAATCTAAAAAATATATTATTGATGCACATTGCAAAAAGAAAGCTGATATTTCTATCACATGCCAAATCAAGCAATAAAAAAAAAATGCAATCCCTTATATTTATGACGAGATATTTGCAATATAAATCATATATAATTCATAGGCAAATCATATAAAATCTTCATAAAATCGAGCAGAAATTTGCAAAGGCAGGATGATTAAAAAAATAAAAAAATTCTCTTACCCAATCTTTATTATACCATTGATTTAAAGATGATTATTCCCAATCTTCGCCTGAGATACTTTTCTGATTGCACCAAATTCTGTGTAGATTCGCGATCATTCTTTCTCTATAGAATTTCCTGCAATGAACTCATTTCTTTTTTGGTATCCATCAATTTGGATCCTTCCTTTTCATTAGAGCAAAATATGTAATCTTCATGAATAATCAAATATTCTTTATGAACTCATCATAACAAAGTATTAAGGAAAGAAGATTATGCACAATAATATCTTGAAGACGAAATTCTCACTTAGTCAAAGCATGATAAAATCAGAGAGAATAAAATCTTGAGTATCTAAGAAAAAATATCTTGAAAAATAAATTCTTGAGTAACAGAGAAAGAATATTTTGCATGATAAATTAATATCACGTAAAACAGATTTTCACTTTGCAAAATGTGATAAAATCTGAGAGCATAAAATCAATCCAAATAAACTCAATTGTCTCTAAGCAAGATATCAAAAATAATCACACGTATTGGATCAAATCTCAACTCACGAATCACAAAAACAAATCACACGATTCTTTCTTCAATAAAACAAATCATAGAATACGGTCATTATAAAATCTAAATCAATCAAGGCACGAAGATAATATAAATATAATGAGAATTTTTAAATTATGTAATCAAAAAAATATACATTCATTACCAAATTCTCTTTCTTCTTTTCCTTTATTTCCTACAAAAACAACTCATCTTTTCTTTTGTACCCAAATTTTCTTAGGTCCATGAGAGTTAGTAGAATATGTTGTTTTTACACAATCTTTCTTAATAGGTCTCCAGATTTTAGGACATTCTTTTTTGAAGTGTTCGGAATCTCCACAATTTGAACACTTGAGGGCATTTCGACCAACAGATTTTGTAAAGATTCTTTGAAAATGCTTTTTGTACGCAAATTTAGGAGGTCTTTGTCTAAGTCTCTCATTGACTTTAGGAAAATCTATTAGAGAATCACTTTCCTTGTTAAAACCAAGTCCCGACTTATTATAGTAAGGCACTTGTATGGAAATTATATGCTCTAATGTTTTTGAACCATTTGAAAATTTTGTCAAAATATTTGGAAAATTCTTTCTTTAAAGAATAATTTACTTTAAATCTTGACTTTCTTTTGTTTGTAGAAATTTTTTTTTGCAAAATTTCAAACTTTTTTTTCGAGAAAGATCCTATTGCCTAAGCCATGAATTCTCCTTTTTTAGTTCAGAGATCCTTTTAAAAAGAAGATTTGAGATTTAAGCAAAGCTCATTTATATACTTTGAAACTTTGATAGGAATTTCTAAATGACTTACTCGATTTCCTCATCGGATTCTGAGTCCGTGTCTAAGTAGAATCCCAAATTGATTATGATCGCCCATACAAATAGAATCTTGGTTTTCATAAATAGAGTTTCTTCATATAGAAAGTTCTCGTCTTCAATATCTAATTGTCAATCAATTAGATTGAGTCAATCAAATTTATCTTCATATAGAATCTAAATCAGATCACTAACCGTTATATGTTTGGGGCTTGTGTTACGTTTTGTCAAGTTGTCTTGTTTCGAACATGCTTTGTTCTGAATTTGCTACGTTCTGAACTTGTGTCTCGTTCTAAATCTTGTCACATTCTGGACTTGTCTCTCATTCTGTATGTAAAGTCTGAGTGTCTTCCGTCTGAAATAGACTTTACAATTTGGACGTAAGTCTAAACATATTCTGCTTTTGAACATATTTAGTCTTAAGGTCTGGACACGGTCTGAATAAATTTAGCCCTAGCATAGAGTCTGTCTTCTGGTTCTTTCAAATATAAACTTCAATAATATCATTTACATATTCTATTATCTGCATAGTCTATTACTCAACCATTAAACACATTAGTAGCATTTGATTTATTTTGTCATCTTCAAAACATCATAAGAGATTTTCTTAACACTTACCTTTGGAACTCCATGTAAGTTCAAACAATACCTGTCTCAAGAAAGAAGATATGAGTTAAACAAAATATTCACATGCTTACATGAGTGAACAAGTCAAATATTACTTGTATACCGACAAAGCTCTTTTGAAGCAAACATACCCAGAAAAATTGTCTATAGTCCTTGAAACAACATGATGCATATTTTGCGCACGCGCAAGAGAGAGAGAGAGAGAGAGCAATATCATTAGTAGAAGCCCCTAAAACAATTAGTTATTTCATTTCAATATGAAGTTAAGAAAAAAAATGAGAGGTATATAGCTTTTTATCATCCTGGCATCAAGCTATTTTTCCACTGGAACCCCCCATATTTCCATATTGATAATTCAAACAACAGGAAAGAAAATAGACGAGTGCGCGGGGATAGGGAGAATAAATGTCTGATATTCAACCACTTCTGTCATTTGGTTTTGAATTGCCCCATGTGCAGAATCACTTTCCTTGCTGGAGCGAATCTCATTAGAGGGCATTCCACGCTCGTTGGTTTGACTACGTGAATCATTCTGGTATTCCAAGTTTTGTGCACTCTCCCTGTGAACATCATCATGTTTACCTCCCGATATTTTGTCTGTAAAAATATTAATAAGGGCTTTTCAAAGCACTTGAAAATACAAGGACTACAGAGGGAAAAAAAAAACTGATTGCCACACCCTATTCATCCATCTGTAATTTGCTTCATATTCTTTCCATAATTCAATGTAACTCATTATACATGCCTGGCATCTCCAACAAAACCTAGAGCAAGTACACTGTCAGTGCCTGGACACCAACTAAATGAGGTTTTCTGCTAAGCTTGTGAGTTGCAACTAACATCACTACACGAATTATCTGAAGGACTGATGAGGAATATCCAAGAAGATTCAACAAATATCGATGATCCATAACATTTAGTTGATAGGAGTTCATTAGAGTTATTTAAGCCTTCAAGGAGGAGAAAAGAGAATGAGGAGCAATATTTAAGAAGATTCAACATACATCAATGATCCATAACAGATTATGCGATTTAGTTGATAGGAGTTCTATAAACTGAATCAAGCCTTCAAGGAAGACAAAAAAGGAGAGAAGACGACTGTTCAATCACTGAGAATATGACCAGAGCATAACCAATAATATATGTGACTATTAAATTACCTTACTGGTGAGATGCTGTCAAAGAATTCCATAGCAGCAGGTCTTGATAAATAACACTAGATTGTAGATGCTCAATCGTAACCAATGTTCATACCAGAAAGAATGCACCAAACAGAAGGTTCACGCCTCTTAATCTGTGATTTCCCCAGAACGTTCTATCCTATGAAATGGAATGTTTACTTGTTTGTACTGTCTCTGGAAGCTGTGTAAAGAGATGTACATAGATATTTCTCATTTAGCTGCATAAAGAGATGCACATACGTATGTCTAGTGTAGGTATGTAAATATGTACATAAGCATGCAAATCAGGATGGATGAAGCAAAAGGAGGACCAAACAATTTGCTAAGGACAGGTACCAAACAAGACACCATGATGTCCCGGTAACACATTCATGAATAGCTGAAGGAAGGCAGTAATTGTGAGGTGAAGAAAGATTAGACTTGAGTTAAATAGGGTCGGCATAATTGCTATGTAATCTCACAAAACCTTGTTGTTCAAACTCGAGCTTCTGTTCTGCAGCCTCAGCTTGAGTAGGAGCCTCCTCTTCAGCAGTTTGCATTGATGGCTTTGCAACAGCTATAGGTTAAAGATAAGCATTAATCCATGAACTGCATCTGGGGTTCAGAAGTAAATGGAACTGTCCAAACATACTTCCCGAAGCCAGATCAATAAAGCCGTTCTCTGTCTGTGAGGGAGAACCACTGGCATCACCCTGTTCATAATTGGCTCATTAACATATGAGCATGATATAAATTAAGGTGAAAAGTGCAGCGCTTGGTCCTAGTCCTTGCTGAAATAAAGGGCATGCAATGCCAGACGATGCATACCAGAGTGCTAGCTAAACATTAAACATGGGAATAACAATTCAAGTCATATCATTTTTTATTGTCCGAATCCATTTCACATTCACTATTTCATAGTTATTGGTTAACGGGACATTATACCAGATGGTGAAGTCACCTCTCAAATTAAGAATAACTGTTGTCAGGGACCAGTAACTCCATTAGTAAGGGCACCCGGTAGTGGAGTTTTTCAGACAGATGATCAGTAAAATAACTTCCGCATAAGAATGAACTCCGACAGCTCCTCAGACACAAATTGACCACGGGAATACTAAACTAGGGGTGTTTCAAAATTAGTTCCATAAATGCTCTTAAAATGACTTTTGTCTACCTCCTCTTATAAGCAGCCCCAGAAAGCCATTGCCACAGGATCTCTCGAGACAGATACCTGTCACCATAAGACCCCGCTATCCCGACAATCCGCATGTTGAAAAGCCCCACATAATAGTACAGTAGCACTCCAGAGCACTAAACCATCGCTTCAGTACAGAAACAATGATCATACTTTCATATAATGTATTATCTGCGCTATTGCTATCCATCGAAAAATATGCTCCTAAGAATAATTTTGGTGTCAGCATGACACCCCTCACTTAAGCATTGATTCCATTGTTTTGTATCTTGATCCAACAAACCATAGCAGCCCACCTTTCCTTTTTCTCCCACATCTTAGAAGTTAAGTTCCTCATTCTCATTTTCAAGTCTATGTATCAAACCAACCATTCTCTATTGCTTTCGTTAATGATTGAATGCTCAGTTAAAATCCGATAGCCATTACATTTATCGGACATGCGACATGTTCTACCATTACTTGTCATCCAAACTAAGTCCCATGAATGCTGGACAGCAAGGTAGACAGAGTCCCGATCACCAACGAATCCCTCTGCAGTCTTCTCGATCACAGAGAGACCCGGTAACGTAGAACAAATAAAACTGAGAAAGGAACGGAAGAAATAGCAGCAACAACAACCTGAGAACAAACCATTCCCCCCCCCCCCTTTTCCTTCCTCCTCTCTTTCCCTCATCATTACTCCACGAGTCACTGACTGCTATAGATCATCAACAAGTGAAGGCGGCAACCGAAGACGAAGGAAGAAGACAACATCGTGGCAAATTTAATTTTAAGATTTTTTTTTTTTTGGTTGGAAAGTCAATTTTAAGAGGTTAGGGAGCTGATTTTCTGAGATACTTTAAGAAATTGGCTTTAAAGAAAAAAAATTTTAATTTTCTTTCTTAAAAATATTTTAACTGGTGAACTTAACATACATTAAGAAGACAGCATCAGCATCGTGGTAAATCGATTTTTCTTAAATTATGAAGAAGACAACGTCGTTTGAAAATTAGACAATTTCTTTCTTGCGACGTTCAGATCTATTTAGAAAATAAAATTTTGTTTCCAATATATAAAGCAAATGCCAATTTCATTAACTAATAAGATTTCATGCCAATTGATTCTAGTGAAGAAGCAAACTGGTTAATAGAATGGGTATGGGTTCCAATAAGTCGGGTTGAATATAGGTCATTACAAATATAGAAAAGGGTGTGTTTATTTGTGAAAGAATATTTCACATACTAGTTTTTTGGATTTCTGTGCTTTTATTTTGCTGAAAACGATCAAAAAAGGAAAAATCATTTTCTGTAAAAAAAGTGCATGTTTAAAATTAAGAAACAAATTCCCGAACTGAAAGGGGGAAACTAGTAAAATAGTTTCCTGAAAAGTACTTTCTTTTATCATGAATTTTTTTTTAAAAACAAACACATTTCAACAAAAAAGAAGAAGTTCATACGAGTTAAAAGTGTTCAAATGAATTTATTTGCTATGAGCCTAACCCGGTCTCCACACGATCTATCCGTTTGTCTGAAAGAGAGAAAGGATACAAATGAAAATCTAACAATTATATTCCGGTCACTGTAGGCGGCCAATGCCTAGAAGTGAACCGCTTCACAGGAGCGAAAAATGTCGACTGATCCGTAGAAGGGGATGAATTATAGTAATTTGTTTTGATTCGAGATATAAACAAAGACGAGGATAATCTTTTGAAAATGGACTCTCTAACGTAAAGGACCCAATGAGAAAAATAGGATATGTTTTAACATGAAATGGATACATCCATAATATCGAATTTTTATTTATGAGATGAATACTGGTTCACATAGGAATGCTTGTAGTGCTTCATGTAAAAATAGCATTCCTCGTCACCTAGACAAGATCCACTATTTTTCACTTCACACTATCTTTGCGCCCCCTTCCATAACCCAACTTCCAAACCCATTCATGTAAGTGGTGCATATGTCCGTTAGCGCGATGCTCACCCACTCTCCACATTGTTCATGTGCTACGGAAAGTCCTAACCCACGACCTGACCATGCTCCCTCGCAACTTGATGAGCTAGTCCATGAAATCACCCATCCTTCGAATATTTAAGGAGAAAAGGCCCTGGTCAAGTTGGCTATGAGCTAGGTCAGCTCGAGTGGGGGCCTCTAAAAATTATATTGTGAAGAAATTGATCAAAATGGTTAAATTGGTCAACTTAGATGGAATCATTTTTGACTCGATTCATTACTTCAAATTCCTACGAGCATGCGCTAAACTACTGCAGTTAGATTCAAATCGAGTTGAAGTTCAACGTCAATTCAAAGTCGGAGAGAACAAAACATGCACACATGCTAGCTAGAGAGAGAGATTACAGTTGAATTGATCTCTGCTTGGAGACATGAATGAGCAACTGGAGGTGACAAGTCTCGCATAGAGAGACTTTGTGAAGCCCTGATGAGTGATGACTAAATTGAGCTATAAATATAATGTGTGAGCAAAGCACAACGGTGTATGCTGCATTTCACTTGAGAAAATATAGATCGAGTATCACATGATCAGCTAATGTGACATGCTACTGTCATGATCCTGAGGTTCTCACGATCAAGGGACCATGCATGATCAAAGAAGACCTCCTAAGATTGCTTGGGTTTTCCATTAGAGATTCCAAAACATTTCCGGGAACGGGCAAGACGGTAATTGTACCTAGGATCTAGAACTCTCCCGGCATAAATACCAGTAGTTGGTCGGTTAGAAGGCACGATTTTGTCCACCGGATCGAAGGGCGATAAATGATTTTAATCTGAGGCCTCAAGTATAAGAAATTGTCCTCCCCCTTATTGTAACCATCTAACCATTTCATAATCAAAGTTCTACTATCTCGTTCATAGCTTCTCTCTCTATAAATTTTTTCTCTCTACGATTTGAGTGAGCGAGCAATCAATCCAAGAAAGGCTTGGCTTAGGCACTCCAATGATCCCAAATAATCCAAGAGAGCCTAAATTGCTGCACGGTCTCGATCCCAAACGATCGGCCCATGACACAACGATCAATTAAAGTGCACGGATAAATCATAATAAAAACGAGGAACAGCTAAATGACGTTGTCGCGATACAATAATCAGTGCATCTTTCATCCAAATATCGTGGTGCAAGAATCACCAACATGACAAGAAGTTTAACATGTGTCCACAGTTGTTCTTTTTTCCGCATTTAGACCATTGATTAAGATTATAATTAAAATACAAGGTCCACATAAGATATGCCCAAACTGAAAAGACAAACACATCCTCTTGCATGATATGCCTTTGATAGGTGTTACATGTTTCCCAGGTTCGTTTCCTTATTCGTTTTTCGGTATTTGATCATTCAAGTATCGGTTCAATTTTCAGGAATTTGTTTCCCAACATTGGTATAAGAGCAATGCTATTCATGTTTCCCGATCATTGTTAATGTTTATAAATTGTTTTTGGTCGAAATTTTGAGAAACGTCGCCGTCAGACACTCGGGGATGGAAATCCCGACACTCCCGTACTATTCGCCAAAACTCGTTTATGATAATGCAAGGTTGTAGCTCTTGTCGAGACGAGAAAAACGACGGATGGCTCGCCACCGAGGGCCGCTAGACACGCCGCCACACACGACCAGAAGAAAAGGCCTTGTTGGCACGTGCACGTGCCACGAGTGGGGGTAACCGCCCGTGCATGCTTCCCACACACCAGTTGACGTCATAGTGACGTTATCCAGCGGTTGCCCGTGCATGCGCGGGACACGTGCTGATGATGTCATGATGACATCACCTAGTTGGGTCGATTAGTTTGACCCAACCTATGTTTGATCGTTGAATTTGTTGACCTCGTTGTTTATTGACTCGTTGACCAATGACCAAAAAAAGAAAAGAGGGAGAATATGTTTCATTTTCAATTATGTCCCTATGAATTATAAAAATTCATTTTTTGTTCTATATTTGTTGCAGGAACAATGCATTCCATTCATATGCGTACACTCATTCGCAAACAGTTAGAAAGATAAAGGATGAGACTTGCAAGGATGATAGCTGAGTTTGTTGATTATTAATGGGAAAGTGGTGATTTAATTGAATATGTTCTCGAGGTCAATAAGGAGATACAATAAGTCATTTAGAAGGGTTACCCCATATTAGCCTTTGAGATGATGTGATTCTTCATTAACACCTTTCCATCTAAATAGCAATGAGTATTAAATCGCCTATGGGAGGTCAACGTGGTTCCTAATTATAAGAAGCTTATAGTAGTTTTTTTGAAAGAATATTATAGGATTGAAACCACAAAGACTTCAACCCAAGAAATGAGTTCAATCCGGCAGAGGATGAATGTGCGAAGGAAAAATCCTAAGGGATTTCCGCCCGTTGTTCCGTGATGCCGAATGTGCCTAAAAATTTTACAAAGAAAATTTCCAAGAAATTAAAAGAATCTTTCAATGTTCATAAGTTGACTTGGCATTAACTGTTTCTAGTGGCGTTTATTTAGTATATTTTATGGATATCTTATGTAAGATAATTTCTACCATGTTGATGTCGTTATAGCGATTGATATTGATGTATTGGCTACATTATATTGAAATATTTTTATTTAATCGTTAATGGATATTCACTGTCAATTGCTTCTCTTATTATTAATTATTATGGGTAATTCATAGAAGTTTCTGTAACTTCAAAGAACTTATTTTGCATAGAAGGTTATATTAATGATAATTTCAAGTTGGGATTTTTTATGATGATTGAAAACATAGTAATATTTTGATTCTGAAACCTTATTTGAAATTATTCATTAATATGAGTTTATGCAAAATAGATGCATAAATAATAAGTATTAATAATTTGTGAATACGTGTTTGATATGTTCAAATCCAATGGCTTCAACAATTAAGAGCATAGTCGCTGAATTGAACAAATGTGATAAATTGAACGGCGATAATTATAAAATATAATATATGAAAATTCAATATATGCTAGAAGAGTTAGAAACATTAGAAGCTCTTAACCTGATTATGGAATAACCTAAAGATGAGAACACTACACAACATAAAAGAGATAAAGATGCATTTATTGCATGGAAGAAAAAGAACTACATTGCTCGCATTACGTTGTTGAGTAGCGTGAAGAATAATGTCATGCGAAAATTTAGGCATTTTGAGAATGCTAAAGAAATGTGGGAAATTGGCAGCAAGATTTGATTATACATCAATGACCAAACTAAGGCAGCTCACTATAAAATTTAACTCTTAAAAGAAGTCTTATGGTCAAATTATGAAACAACACCTGAAAAAAAATGTCAAACAAGATTAATGAGCTAAAAGATGCTAGCCATGTTTTAATTAAGAAGCAACAAGTGCATGTAGTGATCCATTTCTTGCCTCAAAGTTGGGAAAATATAAAGGTGCACCTGACATACACCGAGAACATTAAAACCTTTTAGAATGCAGTGCGCTAGTGCGCCATCTTGAGTTATACGAGGATCGCCTCCTGGCGGTTAAGCCGGAAACTAACATTTATTATACTAATTCTAGCTCACAAGGGGTTTCAAGCTCTAAGTGTAAACGTCCCGATTCGTTCAAAAGGTGGAAAGGCAATGGAGCAAGTTCTTCGAGAAAAAAACAAAAAGTTGACCAACATGAAAGAGGAAAGTGTCCTCAAATGAAGAAGTTGTCAATGGTAAAGTGTTATAATTGTGACAATAATGATCACTATGTTCGCAATTATCGCGAGCTAAAAAAAGTAAACATCCATTATATTTTTTAGAATTTTGCTTATGTATCAATTTTTATATTCTTAACTGAATCTAATCTTTTGTCGACCGTAAATTTGGGAGCAACAAATCATGTAGCAAAAGATAGAGAATCTTTCGTCAAATTCCAACGAGTACCTATTGGAACCAAATTGATTTATGTAGGAAACAACTTTAAAACTGAAATAAAAAGGATTAACACCTACCAATTAAATATGCGTAATGGATGCACATTGTTCTTACATGATGTATAATATGCTCTAGAGATTCGTCGGAATTTTATGTCTGTTTTAGTGTTAGTAAAACTTGATTTTTGTTTGAACTTCCATAATAATTATGTGAATTTATATATGAATACAAACTACTATGATTGTGATTATTTCTTGATGGTTTTATCGTATTAAATGTCGACTATAGTAATGTTAATATTTGTTATTCCCTCTTCACGTCTTTTGATTTATATGATAATGATGTGAATGCATAGCATGCTAGATTTGGTCATATTGGCCAATAACGTATGAATAAGCTAGACAAAAAAGGCTTATTAGACAACATTGAAAAAGTTAATTTGCCCATATGTAAGCATTGCCTAGTAGGAAAATGACAATGAACCATTTAAAAAAGGTAAAAAGGTTAAATTTTCTTTACAATTAATCGATTTTGACATCTGTAGTCCAATGAATATGAGAGGAAGACACGGAGTTGTTTATTTCATCACATTTATAAATGATTATACTCGATTCAGACATGTCTATATGATTTTTTTATAAATATGAAATATTGAGTTGTTTTAAAAATTTTATGAATTTAGTAGAAAATCAATTAGATAAAATAAAAATAAAAATATTGAGATCTAATCGGATTGAGAATATTTATTTGATGAGTTCAAAAATTTATGTGATGAAAAATAAATAAAAAGATAGTTATCTATTCCCTATACTCCTCAACAAAATGTTGTTGCGAAAAGAAGAAACAGAACCCTATTGGAAATAGTTAGATCCATGATATTGTATGCTAACTTACCTATCACATTTTAGGGTAATGCTTTATTAATTGCTGTCTATATACTTAACCGTGTGCTTTTCAAATCAATTACTTCCACTCAATATGAGTTATGGACAGATAGAAAATTCGATTTAAATTCTCTTAAACCTTAGGATTGTGCTACCTATACTCATGAGCCCTCTCAGAAGTATGAGAAATTAGATCCTAGAAGTAAGAAAAGAATTTTCATAAGATACTCAGAACATTCGAAAGGATATGTATTTATAGATGAGCAGGAAAGTGATAGTATAACTGAATTTGAATTACGGAATATCACATTCTTAGAGAATGAATTTCCTAAAATTGATAAAATATGTGAGGATTATTCCCTATTTGAAATCTTGAATCAAGAGAATAAACTTAGTAGAGTTCGTCCAAGTAGGAATAACATGAGAAGTGTGGAATTAAATTCAACTCACTCTCAATTACAATAACAAGATGAGACAATATCATCATTATCTAATTTGAGTGGGAGCATAATGGAGAATAATGTGCAAAATACACAATCTCCCGTATGGCGAAGAAATCGCAAAAGTATTCATCGTCAACGTTTTAACATTGAATAGACTTTTATGGTTACTCCACAAGATGAAGATAAGCCAAGAAATATAAATGAGGCTTTAAATTGCCCTAATAAGGAAAAATAAATTCATGCAATGGAAGATAAAATTGAGTCAATGAAGTCAAACCATGTTTGAGATTTGGTTTACCTTCCAAAATGACACAACCATTGGGAACAAGTAGGTTTTCAAAATAAAGTATAATAACGATGGGCTTAATAGAAAGATATAATACTCGTCTTGTGACGAATGAGTATAATCAACATGAATGAATTGATTATTATGAAACATTTTCTTATATAGTGGGATTTACCTCGATTCGCATTATTCTGGCATTGGAAACGAATATGGATCTTGACTTACATTAAATTCATGTAAAGACTACTTCTCTCAACGGAGAATTAGAATAAAAAATATATATGGAACATGTTGATTTCATTTTGAAAAATCAAGAACAAAAAGTATGTTGACTTTTCAGATCTATATGACTTTAAGCAATCGTTGAGGCAATAAAATATACGTTTTCATAATGTCATGATGGTATATGATTTTACAATAATAGATGAGGATCATTGAGATCATTGTGTATATATCAAAAAATCCAAATATCAATTTGTGATCAAATCAATGATATGTTAATGATATATTAATTGCCATAAACAATATAGAGTTTATTAGTATAGTCAAAAGTTAGTTATCTTCCAACTTTAAGATGAAAGATATGAGTGAGGCTGAATACATTCTTGAAGTTAAGATTTCAAGAGATCGTTTGAAGAAATCATTATCCCTTTCGCAAGAAACGTATATAAGTAAGGTTCTTGAATGATTTCATACGCAATATTGTAAACCCATAAATATTTCTATTGCAAAAGGTAAATGATTTAGCCATAAAATGTGTCTAAAGACTCCACTAGAGAATGAACAAATGCAACATATTCCTTATGCTAATACTGTTGGAAACTTAATGTACACTATAATGTGTATAACACCTAATATATGTTGGTGAGTAGATACCAATCTAATCTAGGTTAAGCACATTAGAAATTCGTCAAAAAAAATACTAAGATATCTGAAAGGAACTGTTAATTATACGCTGAGTTATCAAGGAAATAATCTGCGACTTGAAAGCTATTCAGATGCTGATTGGAGAGAAGATTTAGATAAAATGAAATATACCTCTAGATTTATTTTCTTATTGCATAATTGCATCATATCTTGATGCAGTAAAAAACAAACATGTATAACCTTATCCACGATGAAAGCTAAGTTCGTGACATTATCAGCAGCAATATAAAAAGGTGTTTGGCTTAAGAGATCTTTGAATCATTTAGATATTATTAAGAATGCTGCAAACTTTTTGTTGGTTAACTATGATAACCAAGCAGTAATAGCGTACACCAATGATCTAAAATATTATGACAATACCAAATATATAAATAACAAATATAATTTTATCAAAGATACGGTTACACAAAAAAATGTGAACTTACAATACATATCTATGCATAGAATAGCATATCCTATGACCATGTAAAATCTCTAGGCCTACATAGAGGCTAACGTACATAATATTATAATTTCCCTTAAGTGTTTACATTTAATGAATTTATGTTTCATTATTAATGCTTATGAGTCTTTGTTTGACGTTTATACATCTTAATACTTAGTGCATTATATAAAATTGAGAAAGTATATCGAACAGATAAAAGATTAGCCCACTCACATGAGTAATCGCCTTTATTTACTTTGTGATAAATAGAGATGAGACGATTTTTAAATTTATTATCTAGATGATAATCGAGAGCTCAAACTTAAAAGATATATGTCACCTGAACTAAGTATTAAGATGATGACATAATATTTATTATGTCAGAAAAAAAAAATAACCTACATATTTTACTTTATCTGTCTTTGATGCCAAATGTGAATTCTGATAAATTCCGTGAAATAGTTGATACATTAACTCAAATTAGATATTGGATATATCTGAACTATTATATGTACGATATTGAAGGTGTAGACATACACTCTATGAGAAATGAGTTAATACCATAATATATATTTTGAGATAATCATAATTGTGAATATAATATATTATTATTAAAAAGAGATTAAGAAATATATAAATATAATCGATCGATTTAGCATACTGCATATTATATCTACTCAAAAATATAATGTCCATTATAAGCTGCTATATATTCCTAACAAATGTATGGCAACGAGCTCCCAAAGTATGTTGGTCGCCCAAATTATTTACTGATATGAATGTTATAGAGAGATGAAAAAAAGAATTCTGTTCAGCCCACTAACTGCGAGTGGGAGATGATGGGTTTTGTATTTGATGGGCCAAATTAAGCGGTTGGGCCAAAACCCGGCCCGTAAGTGAAAGGCCCATAAAAGAAAAGAGCGGTTATTTTCTAAGTGAAAACAATCGCAATATATAAAATAAAAAGAAAATGAGATAATGTTACATATAGCGTTTTAGAGAGAAAATACGCTTCTCCATTTTCCCCTTGAAACAATACACACCCTCTTGAAGAATGGAACTACAGAACTTCAAGATTCGATTTGATTTTTAGGAATTTGTTTCCCAATAGAAAGGCTATGAAAGTCCAAACTAGAATTTAAGTAGTATTGCCCACCAATTTGACCAAATAAGGATTTTAATCATACATGGTCCTTGGCCAAAATGAGAGAAAAAGTAAATAAATAAAAAAAAGATGCTTGCAATAGTTGCATATAAAAAGGCCGCCTAGCCAAAGGTGAACTTCTTGCACACCCATAAGAATATTGCCCAAAAGACCTCATCCGCCACTAAGTTCACAACAAAGCCAATGGCCGTCCCTTGGGCTCGTGGGAAAATGTATTGTGAAGTCATCAACCCTAGGCCAATCAAAAAGAAAATTATGTGAAGTAGTAATGAGGTGACCACCTCCCATGAGAGTTTGGAGTTGCTTTGATCAATAGTGTTGAAACATTTTCCAAGGGACGAGAGAGATATAAACATACCAGTTATGCTTAACAGCATCAATGGCCGCCGCTTGGTGTGGTCAAAGTGGGAAGTGCGGTAAAGCATGTTTGATATTTTTATGAAGTCAACCATGATTGTGGTAATGAGCTTTCTATAGGAATCCGAGATATCTAGTGTCTCGAAAATTTGTGAGTTTTGTAGGATGTTTTCAATGCCGGAAGCCTATTTGAATAAGTGCATGGCAATACTACAAATTAGTAGGTGGCAGACCGATCGGGTTGGTTGGAAGATATCCCACATTCCCAGTGTTCTCTACCAGGTTAGCTCAATAATATTATCATGCTCCATGATGTCAATAGCCCCCTTAATATCAGCAAACTGAAGTTCGACGTCCTCCTTATCAGGACACACCTCACGAAGTCTAGGCAACACCGCATGATGAGCCACTAGGGGAATTCCGACATAGCAAGGATCCCGATGGCGATAAGGTGTGAGGAGAGTGCGACTGAGCCGAGTATAACTAGCCACCCGAGGTTTAGCTTGACTTTTGGGAAGAAATAATTAACGATGTGGCTGAGAAAGGTACCCAAGTTGAAGAACACCTAAACCACTAAACATATGAGAAAGTATTGCCTTCTCTTGTGGCTAACTCAGCTCCCTGAGGTAACTTTTATTGATTCTTTTTGTTTTTATGTCAAATGTGCTTTTAAATAAGTCATTACTTTCCCAAATGTTGTTTGGTGGTTTAGGTGTTCTTCAACTTAGGCACTTTCTCAACCATATAATTAATTATTTCTTCCCCAAAGTCAACCTAAACCTCGAGTGGCTAGTCATACTCAGCTCATCCGCAATCTTGTCACACCTCGTTGCCATCGAGATCCTTGCTATGTCAAAATCCTGGTGGCTCATCTGCAACGTTGCTTGAACTCCCCGAGGCGTGTCCTCAACATGTTCTTCGACTACAACGAGGACGCTGAGCTTCAACTTGTCAATATTAATAGAGCTGCTAGCATTATGGAGCGTGACAATATTATCGAGTTGACCTGGCAAAGCACTGGAGAGAGGATGTGGGATCTCTTCCACCCAAACCGGTCGATCTGCCACCTACTAATTTGCTCTATTACCATACACTTATCCAAATAGGTTTCCCGCATTGAAACCATCTTACAAAACCCTCAAAATTTCGAGACACTAAGTATCCCAAGTTCCTGTAGAAAGCTCATTGCCATAATTGTGATTAACTTCATAAAAATATTAGGCATGTTTTACCCCACTTTCCACATTGACCACATTGAGCAGCAACCATTGATGCTATTAAGCATAGCTGGTATGTTTATATCTCTCTTGTCCCTCAAAATGTGTTTCAACACTATTCATTAAAGCTATTCCGACCTCTCATGGAGGTGATCACCTCACTGTTACCTTACATAGTTTTCTTTTCGATCAGTCTAGGGCCGATAACTTCACAACACTATTGTAATTAACCCCTCTTGTAGGAGAGCTTTTGTTAGGTTTAAGGGTACTGTCAACTTTGCCAAACAACGTTCCATTAACTCAGGCTCTTCCTCGCCCATATTCTGGCAACATCAAGCGTTCAAATTTCTAATCAATTAAGCTTATATAAATTTTGACTAAGGAGTCGTTACTAACCTTTTTGGGATTGGATAGAAACCCAGTAAGATATGAAAGGATACCTTACTAACGCAACCAGATATTTTGGACTATTAGCTTCAAGGCTAACGCCGTTTCGGTACCTAACCTAATTATGTGCTAACTAATAGCAGCCTATCAAGAAAAATCTAAGGTTTGTCCTAACGATTCTAGGACAAGAAAATAACATCTAAATATTGAAAAGCGCAATCAATTATAATCATAATAGAAAATACACAAGCATCCTAAATGATCCCTAAAAAAGAAAATAAGACAAAACAAAACAAGAATTCCTAATGTAAAGCCCTAAAGGCTTATTCAATTTTAGGTTTTAACATTTTTTTAAGGGTTTTCCAATTTCTATAATTTTTTAATTTTTTAGAATTTTCTGAATTTTTTAATGATTTTTCTAATTTTTTTTATCATTGTATGGATTTTTCTTTTTATTTAATAATTTTCTGAATTTTCTAAATTTTTTAATGATTTTGGAGTTCCTAAGGCTTTTAAACTTTTTTTTTCATTTTATGAATTTTTTTAATAATTTTTATTATTTTTTAATTTTTTAATATTTATATTATTAATATAAAAGGAATTCAGACCGGATCAAGAGACCTACCCAACTAAACCGATCCGAACCCTATCGGATCAGGTTGGGCTAAACAAGCCAAGGCCCACTTTAAATTAATCTCAATTGGCCCGCGAAAATTAAAACAGCGTACTCAAATTCCAGCCCGCGTCCATTTCCTATTCTCAACCCGATCTTTCTCTTCGGCCCATGATACACTAGCTCACCGACCAGCCCAAAAACAAATTAAAAACATAGCCCATTTCCTCATTCTTCTGTTTTATGTTTCTTTTTTCACTTTTTTTTCTTTTCTTCTTCTTTTTTGTCCTTTTCCCTATTTCGTTTTTTTCCTCCTGCATCTTCTTCCTCCAGCCGTCTCCATCCCGAAGCCTCCTGTTCACCTGCAATTTCCCTTAGCCGAACCAAGAACCATCAACGCCGCAGCGTCGCCCATCATCACCGACGCCTACACTGCTCCGGCCGGCGACCGCCAGCACCTACGTCGTCGCCAAACCTCAATCATCCGCCCGCCATCCGCCTCGACCGGCGACGACCAACGCCGGCCGCCCACTCCGGCGACCCCGAAATTTCACAAAAAACCTCACCTAAACTACGGTTTGAACACCAGAAATTCCAGAAATCAAACAAATACAATGGCAGTAAAAGAGGGGAGAGAAGCTGACTCGAAGAGCCTTGAACCGTAGGGCTCGTTGGCGTGGGGAGGCTAGCTTCGGCGAAGGAGCGTATGCAAGACCGGCTCGGACGATGCAAAGCCACATGAAAGCACATCAAAAACGAAGAAATCAGACGAATTTCAACAATATATGAATAATCAAACATTAACCTGAGCTTCAAACACCGATCGGACAAAATATATTTCGGGGTTTCATTGAGGCATTCATCGAACACACAGTATGCAGTATCGACTATGGATTTCAGAAGTAACTTCATTACGGCGCTTGACTTTGACGAGATGGATCAACGTCTAGCCCAACATAAATCATTACAAAACAGCCTCATCTTCGACTAAATTCGTCGGACATTCATCGCTCAAACAAAAATTTACAAAACTTAATAAAGCCAAGCGGGGGCCCACCTGGTTTAGGGACGTTCCTTGCTGTGGTACGGTCGCCGATGAGTCCTCAGAAGAGAACCGGTGCCCCTTTCTATCCTCCGACGATATACCGCGTCCTGCTGCAGATGAAAGCGGTGGCCGGCGGCGCCTCAACCAAGTTTGACGCCCAAGCTCCGACGATCCCCCAGCTTCTACCTTCAGGGAACGCTAGCCTCTCTCCTTGCTTCAATGAACACCAGACTCTGCCTTCTCCTCTCTCCTTCCCCTCATGCTCCGGCAAATACAAGAGCTTCCCAGGCGACAAACAACTCTTAGACCCATCATCCCCGACATCTTCAGAATTCCCTGTGCCACCCAAACCCCCAACATAGACCTTCTCGATTTCTTTGCCGGGTATCATTAAACTGCTACGCCTACGCCACTCGGTGAAAAACGATATAGGGGCAGAGCTCGGTACAGACAGGATATGAGTAACTTAAGAGTTGCCGTTTTGGAGGACTTCTACTGCATCTGAAATAATCCCAATGAACGGATTTTTCGAGCACCCTACACTTCTATCTCCCCACTCCGCGAACCTGTTCCGTTACGCGTCCTAATCCCTCCGCCAGCTCAGCCTTCTTTTTGGGAGAAAATATTGGCTGCCCCTCGTGCTCCAGCGTGGCAAATAAGAAGCTGCTGGAAAGGGCGACATGTGTCCTCTCGTGGGACCCACACTCTGGACGGATTGAGGGGAAAATCATATGAGAAGTCATCAACTGAGAAAACGATCCAGAAAATCGGAAGCACTTTTGATATGGCTTCACTTTAGTACATCTAATGTTGTAATTATTGCATTATATACTTGAATACCAAAAGCTTGCTAGAAAGGAAATTGTGTTAAGCAAACGTCTTACATTCGAGTCCCACTGAAAATGCCCAAATATTAGCGTAGTTCACTCTTTCAAATGAAGAATGATAAATCAAGTTAAAAGTGTCTATCATTAAGTAGCTTATATTTAGAGTATTGGCATCCACTTTCCTAACAGTAAGTAGGACAAGAGATTCTTAGCATTTATTCAGAATATTATATCATGCTGGTTTCTAGGAAGCCTGTATCAGATGGAAATTTGCAACATCATTGCATGAAGTCTTGCCTATAAAGCCTTACAAAAGAGAGAAAAAAAGAGTAGTACAAATCATGTATTACATCATACCCACCAGTGAAGTATCATCTGCTTCCACAAAAGAAAGTTCCTGCATACATGTTGGCAACAGAATTAAAAACTTGTGTCAAAGCTCTCCACTACCCAAACTTACTGGGGAAAAAAATCAATACATGTGTGCTTCTCTTGATCTTATTAAACAAGAAGGAAGCATTATGCACTAGGCAATGCATCAAAGACTCCAAGGTAGTAATGCCAAGTAGATAAGGCAAAAGAAAGAACACTCCAAGGAGAAAAACTCTAAGCCAAGGATAAGGAACTGAGATTGGTGATGCAAAATAAGATGAAGAATGTGCCAAACAAACTTCTCGAACGCGAGCAACTTTGCAGCGTAGAAATTGTAGGCATGTCGCAATGAAAACAGTCATAACAGAGTTTATATAAGGACCAAGTGAAACAAGACAAATTCGAATTACAAAAAATGCCAAGTATCGAATAACTAACGAGATGCTCTGTCGAAGTAATTGGCCAGTTAGCAAAGGAATTCAATAGAATTCAACAATACAATAGAAAGCAAGCGAAGACTTACTTCCACAGCAGTCATCTCTGGAATATCCAAAAGGCAAGTTTTCTCTTCGACTTGATTTTCTTCTATAAATTTCAGTGGTGTTTCCGTGTCAGACCTAAAAGTACCAGTGGACGTGGCAGCATCAGGTGTTGGCAGAACTCCAGTTCCAACAGTACTTCCCTCAGGAAGCTCCCGCGCCGATCCCGAACTACCTGATATAGGGGTAAAGGTATCTCTTCCAAGAGAGGAGTCAATGCCTCTTATCGGAAGTGAAACAAAATCCAGGAAGTTGCCGCCAGTCTGGTCTTTGTCATGCCGAAGATGTTCGATTTCCATGTCAAAAGCAGTAGCATTATCAGGAGAATGAGAAATCCCAAGAACAGGCAAAACTTCAGTTGTTGGACCTGGAGTCTCTGAATCCACATGCTCTGGAATAACATAATCTTAGCCAGAAAGATGTAGATTTATTGGTACGTAATCCTTCTTAGATATATTCTGAAGATCACTGCACATGCCTGCAGCAATGCATATAGTGTGATCCTCTAGTGAAGATTTCTCCACCTAGCACATGCAAAAAAGCAGTAGAAAATTTTTAGAGAGACAAATACCATTGAAGAGGGGTTCCTGAAAATCGCACTCTTTCCTGAGGCATTTATTTAACTTCCATAGACCAAAAGCAGAGCTAGGAATGTTCTTCCTTTTACGCTGTATATCACTGGGATTGTCAAGTGCCCTTTCCGTAAAGCTGCACATAAACATTTTCGAGTTACTATAAGGCAACAAGAATATCTGAGTCTGCTCGTGTCTTGACTATTAAGATTACCTATTTTTCAACACTACACATTCATCAAACAATTGCTTTCTCTTTCTTTTCCTTGCTGGTGGCTGCTAAGACAGGTGGGCTTGATCGAATTGCCATTTCAGGTGATGCAGGCTCTGAGATATAGAAAAACACATGTAAAGAACACCAGCTATGGGAAATCTAGAAAGGCATCAACTCAGTTCATAAACACAATAAAATGTGTGTGGAAAGTGGTAGAAGGACCCACCAAACAAAATTGAATTGGTTGACTTCTTTACGAGCATTCAAGAAGTTGCATGACTCTTTCAGTGCATTCCAGAGAGGGTCTAGCGTGCAGTGCTGAATTCATTGTCCATAGTGTGTTATCGACCCGTCACCTAGAAAATTAATTTTCTATAAGGAAATTTGAGATTAAGTAGAAAGAAAGCATAGAGAAAATAACCAGGAAAAGAGTAAACCGAGGAACAACGGTATGAGTTACCCTTATCTCTTCTGGGCTCTTCTTCAGCTCTACCGCTGTCCTCTGGATCCAGTTTTCGGCAACAAGCAAGTCCTGTGGACCACCGAAACCTCAGAATGCTGTGTTACTAGGCAAATTAGTGAAGCAAACCCTTCCAATGACCCTCATGTTGGGTATCTCATAGACATTATCAGAATGAAACATGGCATAATCAAGGATGGCGAGAGACAGGTCGAGAGAATTCCCAGCATTATTATAAAGTTTGAGATCCAGTGCCAGCACCTTTCCCTCCTTCGTAAATCCTACCTGTATCAAGAAATTTAACTGGTCACCGTGCTGTGCGTGCAGAGATACATTTTTCCCTAAGCACACTTTAACAAGGCGTAATGCAACAAGCCATGATGCTAATATCTAGATTCAGAATGTAAAAACAGCAATTTCCGACCAAAATTGATCAAAATGACTAAATTGGCAAACGCTAATCTTAGGCTATCCTCACTTTCTTCCATCCACCAGTCTCTTTCTTTAATACATCCTGCAAGCACAACAAGGAATTTAAGAATTCCATCCACCAGTCCACTGACTGCCCCAGGACAAGAAGAAGAGTCAGGTCTTAGCCTGACGGACATTTTAGAAGGAAAGAACAGAAGATTATGCGCGAGAATGTTTTCTGAGACACTAATACGTTCCTTGAAATCTCTATGGTAGATGGAGAAGGGCCCAAAGCTTAGAGCACCCCATGCTCGAATCCACACAGCAAATTAGGAGGAGGGAGAAAAGCGAAAGCAAGAAATTACCTGGACGATGGAGAGGACGACCGCGGACTCGAGGAAAGAGGTCGGGCGAGCGACCGGCGGGATCGTGATGCGGGCGGAACTGGAGATCGGCAGGCCGGTGGGAGAGAGGGGGTCAGGCGCGACCGTTCCACCGTATAGGACGAGCCGGCGCCGGATCTAGAGCCGGAGGGGCGGCGCGGTGGTTTGCCGTCGAAGAGAGGGAGGGCAGAGAGAGACGCGAGGAGAGAGAAAGAGCAAGGGATGGACGAGTAGGGGCCGGATCCGGAGCCGGAAGGGCGGCGCGGTGGTTCGCCGGTCAGAAAGAGAAAGAGCGAGGGGGAGGTCGCGGTCCTCTCGCCGGTCCCGTGCGGTGGTTCGCCGGTCGGAAAGAGGGAGGGCACCGAGAGATAGGGAGCTCGCGTCCCGTTCGTCGGAGAGAGAGAGAGAGAGGGGGGAGGGTAGAGAGTGGCGCGAAGAAACCGTCAAGTCAATCCGAAAATTTTTCAAAATGTAAACTGATTTTCTCCTCAGTCTGTCCAGAACGTGGATCCCACCAGAAGACACGTGTCGTCTTCCTACCATCTTCTGGTTTGCCACGCCGGAACGCGAGGGGCAGCCAATATTTTCTCTGTTTTTGGGCCCCCCTCCTTTGCTCGCGTTATTCTGGTGGCTTTTTTTTTTTCGCTGGGGGACCGTGGGAGTGTGTGAGGAAAAGAAGAGGCAGACGTGTGGGCTGGGCTTTTCCTTCCTTTTGGTTTTTGATGGGCTCGAAGAATGAACAAGACAAAACAAAACAAAAAAAAATTGATGGGCTCAAGAAGAAATAAATGAATGGGCTGCAAAAGAAATAAGAAGATTGGGCTGCGAAAGCATTAAAAATAATGGGCTTAACTACGCCGGCCCACTCGACTCTTTTTCTTTTTTTCTTTTTAACTTTTTTTTATTCATTTCAATCTCACCTATTTTTATTCATATTTTTATATTTTATTCCTTTTTATATATTTTTGTATTTTTTATAAAATAAATGAATACCCTAAAAGTTGACAAAAATTTGAGTGTCAACAAAATATATAGCTCTGAAGTCTTTTCCTAAGGCTATGAGCTGGGGATGACCATTGGCTTTGCTGTGAACTTGGCGGCGAATGAGGTCTGTTTGGCGATATTCTTATGGGTGTGCAAGAAATTCACCTTTGGTGGGGCCGCCTTTTTATATGCAACTATTGCAAATATCTTTTTGACTTTGTTCTACATAATTATGCCCGAGACAAAGGTTTTGAAGCCGGAGGACATTGGTCAGTGTTTTGGAAAATGTATCAACTGGGGGAAAACAATGCTTAAGGATGTGGCAGACCATCAGATGTTTGATCCAACATATTTCAAACATTATGAAAAAATACAGGCACACTTACGACTTCACTATTTTAAACACCTTGCTATCGTTAAGGCGCTTCCCTTCACTTCAAGTAGAAACTCCTAGAAGAGTGTTACCACAACATCAGACAATCTATAATTGTGATTCCTGCGACAGGAATCGCTTTCTTCTTTTAACTAAGATAGCTAGATTTTGTTGGCAAATACTTAAACATACAATGGGGGGAAAACAGTGCTCATGGTTGTGGCAAACCGTAAGATATCTGAGTCGGACCGTCAGATGACTAAGTCTTTCTCTGATTGCAATGGAGGCCTTCTAGGATGCTGCACAAGAAGTCCCTGGTGGAATCATTCAGACAAACGGTAGGGGCGGGCCATGGAGCCATGCTACATTTGAGCTTGTTCCCGGCTGTCAACTCTTGCCTGCCCTTGCCGTCGAATGATACCGAGGCAGAACTATGGCGGCTGGGAGTTCGGGGGCTGGGACTTGGAGTTAATGGGCTGGAACGTTGGGCGCCATCAGACACTTTTACCCCAATAACGACGTGGTCGGGTAATATCAGAGGCCTAAAGGATAAGGAATGAGGACATATTGGCGTTAATACTATGCTGGGAACCTGCAAATTGACAGAGCGGAGTCAATAGCACGGATTTACCGGATTAAAAAAAAAAAATTCTTGATTGATGATGCTTGTACTTAATATGTAGATAGACTGCGATTAACACGCAATTAAAACTCATGAGCATCTAGAAACAATTTCTTTCCATTTTTCTGAGGGCCTTCGGCTACCGCAGTCTGCAGCTCTGAGGCTAGGAAGACAAGCGCCTAGAAAAATGAGAAACTAAAAGGCAATCTCCCAATTGATTTCTATAGTAGAAAAAATGACGATATATAAATAGCTTGTGTATCTGCACAGAAGTAGAATTATTATAACGTCTCATAGACTCGCATGAGAATGAATAACCCAGCCATTGCAACGTTAAGGGAAAAACCTGATTTGTCTTCTCATAGTTTTCATGCACCTGTAAAAACAAGATAAATACTAAGAGAGGTTTATGATACCTGTGGATGGACCATTGATCCTCCAGCCGCTAATGAATAGGCAGTGCTGCCAGATGTAGTTGATAAGATTAGCCCATCCCCTTCTACCAAATTGACATACTTGTCGTCGCAATAACACTTCAAATTTGTGAGGTCGGGTGACTGCCCCCGATCAATTGTGACTTCATTTAAAACAAATATCTTTTTTGCCGTCGCATTTTCATTTTCAGCAGCTAAATCCCTAACAATTTGACACTGCAAGACGCCGTAATGTTATCCTGATGGGACCTTTAAGAATCGACTCAAGCTGTTTTTTGTAGCCATCCCTGCCTGAAGTATGTTGAGGATCACTTTTTTTTTTTCCTTTTTTTCAAGTTCTTTTACCAGTGAGAGAGTTTTCGATTAAGTTGCTGGCATCTGTGCATTCCACACGCTTGCTTCGTCTCATGCCAAAACGATATCATAAAAACTTTCAAAAAGCAAAGGATACTGAAAGGGGTCATAAAGCCCAAGGAACCTAAATTGAAGGAGACAACAGGGGGCACCGGTCCTTGGAACAATGATGCTGCCTGCAAATAGATAGACTCTCCAATTGTTACTGAAGATTCAATAGGAACATCAGAAGTACAACTGAGTACAATTTCACCATGGAAGCATATGTTCATATAGTCAACAAACGAAAGATGGACCTAACAGATGAATATTCATGGTCTCAAGTTTCAGTGAAGTGATCACACATTGAGATTCCTGCATCAAATAGCGACAGCAACATACAATTTGTCATCATGTGGGAAGACGAATGGTTAAACACCTAGAATGTTTAAAATTGAATGGATACCATTCGCGGCACCTCAGGGTTTAATGCTCAGCACCACTCAAAGTACCTTTTCAAGGGGAACTAGCTATATATTGCTTTTGAGGACTATGTGAAGACATACACACCTCTAAGCGCCAATAAAGAGGACACGAAATCTCAGGCCAACATCCTATATAGATTCACGGACCCGTGTTGCTTAAGGTTGCTTTTTCTTCCCTGGTCATACAAGTTGCTACAGTAGTTGGATTGCTTTTCAGGATAAGCTTTCCTTTCTTAGTGCAACGGTGAAATACAAATACTTTGTAATCTTATGATGAATGTTGTCCTAAAGCCATACGTTCTAGCTAAAACGTACTTGAATGGTCCAAGAAAAATGACCATGCAATTACTTGATATTAGAAATATAGGGGCGATCACACTCAGGCCTGGCTATGATGCTACACTCAGTAACCTACCCTGAAAAAATAGCAGAAATAAAGGACTCATCACTGATTCTAAGGTAAATATTGAACGCATTACCCAAAGGAAAGTTCCATCCCCACCAAGAGTGATCACAAGGTCAACTTTCTTATGCAAGTCCGGAATCTCACGTTCTGAAACAAAATCAAACAGAACAAGTCAGCAATAATGGCAGCATGATGAAATTGCAATCGACATGAGAAACTGATTTGAAAAGCCTGTGAAGTTGAAGACTTACAATAGTTTTATTTTAGCATCACTAGAGTCAGTAGAATAGTTGTCTCAAATGACATAACACTAATATGTTCCCACACTCACCATCTTGCCAAGTTTTCACAAACTTGAAGGAAGACGATATACCGAGAAGCTCCTCTCGTACGCTTGGTTGCACGTAAATCTTCGTCTTGCGCATGTACAACCAACTGGCAATAGAAAATGAAGGAATTAATATATAACAATCAAAAGAATGTGCATGAGTTACCGGGACACCATGGTGTCTCTTTTGGTACACATTCATCAATAGCCAATTATTGCAATTTCCTTAAGTGTTGGAGCTCGAAGAGGAAGACATTTCCACTAGGTGGTTATGCCTATAATCTCAAAATGAGTAACTTCTTGTAAATAAGAAGAAATAATTGAAAATCTTGTTTGGAGTTCATATTGTAGATTCAAAATAAGTAAAGGCTTGTAAGTAACTTTTGTACAACAAGCAATCACATAATACATCTGTCCTTGCAATTTACATTTATCTTTAATTTTTATGCTAATTTATATTTCCAGCACTTTAAATTTTCAGTACAATTTACCTTTCTCGCAACCTTTAACTACCGGAACTTGGATTTCAATTCCTTAGGCATAAACAACTTTTTGGTATGCTCGGTGGGACCCTTTTTCTGATCCGAGTAAATTGCAGTAGTGAGAGACAGAAGTTAACGGGAGGCTGACGATGCTATGGTCCCAACAATTGTCAAAAGCTAGTAGATATGACCATGCATTCTGAATCTTCTGCAGCTGGAAGATCGAGGGAAGATAACCGTTTGGGGAATGCTGACCTCTCAAGGCACCTCACACTAAAGCAGTTGAGAGAAATTGTGCCGAATCTTAAAATGGTTTCAACTATGAGGAGGCAGCTTGAAGAACAACACAATGACGTAGCTAACTATAATGTGAGGTGCGTATCTGACATGATCAAACCTATAGTAATCGATGTTGCAAATGATGCCATATAAAGATCGGGATCATGCAGTCAAAAACTGCCATTCCAAAGAAATTTGATGATCCAAGGGTATGTTCCTCGTTCGTCTAGTCAATTTAATGATGCAAGTTATTTAGGCCATATTCTTTAAATTGGCCTAAATAATGGTAATAATTGAACCATTGGTCAGAATAATGAAGGTTGGTTTGGTACTTTGGCGAATCCAGATGGTCGATAGACCGGCAGATGTCAAATATTGAAAATATAAGGCTAGTCGGTGCAAGTATGCCACCTAATGTGGCAAACGTTCGTTGTAGGTCTGATGTGCCAATTAATCTTAACTAAGAAAATTAGGCAAGACCAGCATCGTCTAAAAGGCAACAAGATGAATAACCAAGCCTGCAACTGACTCCTGATCAGTTGGTGGAAATAGTCACCAGCTCAAATGAAAACCTTGCCGACTCTCTTTTGAGTCCATTTATCAATGTTGATCCGATTGTAACTTCAGTGCGTTGGGAGAAACTTCTCCTTGACTGGGCCTAGGATAAAAAGAACACCAAAATAGAAAACACAATCTGATCGGCAGGAACAAGGAAAGACAGACTCCGAATGAGCTAATTCTACTGTTTCACAAGTCAGAGTGCTCAATTTATCCAATCAATCTAGTGGTTATCAAACACTTCATAGAATTTGTTTGTCAGAACACTTAACACTATGCCAGTAACTCGTAGCATGGCAAACAGAGCGATTTTTGTTTACTTTACACTATACCAGTAACTCACAGCCCGGCAAACAGAGCGATTTTTTTGTTTTTCCTTTTTTTGCAAGAGTGTGGTCTTAAAGAGCTTCGATCCTCCAAATCACTTCTGTTTTAATCGGGAAGTGGAGAATGGCGCACTCTCTCTTCCATAATCTCCCGAAGAACCATGTAATGAAGGCAAGACAATTGGTTAAGGATGTTTAAGTTTCCAACTCTATCGAAATGCGTGTACCTTATATTGGGCGCTTAAATACTTTAAACTTTATTTGATCCAACAGCTTTCAAAGAATATGAAGTAATACATCATGTACATTTACTACTTCAGCAATTTAAAAATCTTGCCGCTATTAAGGCTCCCCCTTACTTCAGGTGACAACTACAAGTAAGAGTGTCGTGACAGCTTTAGACAATATATTGCGAACCAGCAGATATTATGGTAATCACTTTCGTTCTTTTAACTAATGGAACTCGATTTTGTTGGCCAATACCTAAAGTTTAGGTCCTAAACTACATATATTGGGGAGAAATGAATATTCACAGTTCCCTCGGACCATCAAATGACTGAGTCTTTCTCAGATTCCAATGGAGACCGTCATGGATACTGCGCAAGAAGTCGCTGGTGGAATCAACCTGACAAGCAGTAGGGACGGGCCATGGAGCCATGCTACGGATGAGTGCGCCCCCGGCTGCTAACTGTTTCCTGTCCTTGCCGTCGAATGATGCCCACGCCTGACTTCAGCTGTTGAAAAGTACTTGCACCCGAATAGTGACGTGTTCGGGTAAGATCAATGGCCTAAAGGATAAGGAATGAGCACATATCGGCGTGAATAGTATGCCAGCAACCTGCAAATCGACAGAGCAGATTCAGCAGTGCTGACTTGCCAAGAAAAAAAAATTGTTTTGCTGATGGATGATGCCTGTACGTCATATGTGGATAGACAGTAATTAATATGCAATTACTCGAGATCATCTAGAATCAAATTTCTTTTCATTTTTCTTCAGATGGCCTTCAGCTTCGCAAATATACAGCTCTGAGGCTTGGGAGGCAAGCATGTACTAAAATGAGAAAGCAAAGGGCAATCTTTTAATTGATTGCTATAGTAGAAAAAATGATGATTTATTACGAATAGCTGGTATATTTGTTTGTAAGCCTGTGCAGAGCACAGATGTAGATTTAATTTTTTTCTTGGACGTGTCATAGACTCATATGAGAATATATAATCCTGTAATTGCAACATTATGGAGAAAACCCGATTTGTCTGCTCATAGTCATCATGCACTTGTAAAATTCCTCCACCGAAAATATTACTAATTCGGCTAATGACATTAAATAGTAAAAAACGATCAATACTAGGAGAGGTTTGTGATACCTGTGGATGGACCATTGATCCTCCAGCTGCTAATGAATAGGCAGTGCTGCCGGATGTACTTTACAAGATTAGCCCATCCCCTTGTACCGAAGTGACAAACGAGTTATTACAATAGCACTCCAAATTTGTGCGGTACGATGACATTCCTCGATCAATCGTGACTTCATTTAAAACAAGTATTGGTTCTTCTCTTTCATATTCATTTCTGGCCGAATCCCTGACAATGTGACACTGCAACTGATACTGTAATGTTATGCTGATTGGACCTTTAAGAATCAAATTCAAGTCTTCTTTTGTAGCGTTCACTGTCTGAAGTATGTTGAGGATCACTTTTTCAAGTCATCAACCAGTGACAGAGTTATCGGTTTTTAGTTGATGGCATCTTGTGCATTCCACATATTTGGTTCATTTGATGCCAAAATGGGTTTCTTAAAACTATTGAGAAGCAAAGGATACAGAAAGGGGTCATAAAGCCCAAGGACCCAAAAGAAAAGGGGACAACATGGGGGGCACTGGTCCTTTAAGCAAATAAACAGAACTTGTATTTGCTTCTCGATATTCAAATGAAAATTCAATAGGAACATCAGAAGTACAACTGAGTACAATTTCACCATGGAAGCATGCGTCCATTTAGTTGACAAATGAAAAACAGAAATGCATGGTCTCAATTTTCAGTGAAGTGATCACACCATGAGATCCCTGCATTGAATAGCAACAAGAATATACAATTTGTCCCTCATATGGGAAGATGGATGGTTAAAGACCGAGAATGTCCAAACTGAATGGATGCTACGGGCGGCTCCTCAGGGTTTCCCAATTTTGTTTCCGGTCAGCTCTCCTCAGGGCAAAACGCTGAGAACTGCTCTAAGAGCCAACTTAAAGGGGAAATGGCGGTAGATGCTTTTAAGGACCAAGTAGAGGCATACACGATGCTTAAAGCCAATAAATAGGACAAGGTATCTTAGACAAATAACCTATATAGATTCACGGACCGGTGTTGCATTGCCTAAAGTTACCTTCTCTATTCAGCGCCAGCCGGCCAAATTTAGACAAATGGATTGAATTGACACAATTATAAAAATTTCAGGACTAAACTAGTTCAAAAAAAAGATTATGACTAAATTAGTACAATTATAATAGGTTTAAGGCTTTTTTTTTTATTAATTCTCCCACTCATAATGTACAGCCCTCTCAATTCCACAATGCAATGACTTCGGCGGCAGGCTCATACCGATTCTTAGTCCTTCCCCTTGCACTTCCCCAATCGAACCACAATGGTCCCACTAGGTGTGCTAATTAAATGTCGCTAAAGTGTTGACCCAGCTCGTGAAAAACATCTCAGCAAAAAGTTGTGGTCTCTGGCTTTTTGTTAGATGCGTTTACCGGCGACTCGGATAAGAATTGAATTTGCGTGACAAGAATGAAGAACAATAAAATTAAGGGAAAAAGGCCACACATACCAGAAATTTAAAAGACATTGGTCAACTGAAAATACATAGAAAAACAACTTACTTGATGATCGAGCACCCTATAATAATACACACCACCCTTTATAATCTACTAAATATAACTGTCTACAAGCAGTTAATACTCCAGATGCAGTTACGACCGCAATTCCACAATTTGAGGCTGCATTATCCCACGTCGACCTTATTTGCAGCTGGTTACCATTCTTTAAGTGCCACTGGGCACAACCGTCAATCGGTTTTTTTGCCTTCGATTGGCATCTCCACTTTGTGTCCTTCCT
Source organism: Eucalyptus pauciflora (assembly GCA_007663325.1). Taxonomy (NCBI): domain Eukaryota; kingdom Viridiplantae; phylum Streptophyta; class Magnoliopsida; order Myrtales; family Myrtaceae; genus Eucalyptus; species Eucalyptus pauciflora. The sequence continues at coordinate 2,978,225 of VMYD01000353.1, forward strand.
TCATTTCCCTGCATCCACCATTTAGCCAAATTTACTATAACATTGGCCATTTATTGGTTTTATCATCAAATCAATATGTTCATGATAGTTGTATTTCATGGTCAATGATGATCATTAAACTTAGTCATCAATGAGTTTTATCATCGTCAATAACTATATTATATAACTGTCAGCTAATATCACATTTGATAGCCATATCGATCTCATCACTGAGATCTATATTCGACCAAACCAACTCTATGTCGATCATAAAGAGTTTGTCATTTCCTGGTGTAAACATATATGACCCAACAGCTTCGAAAAACTACGAAGAAATACATCGTGTACAACTTACTACTTCAATATTGATTTTGGCCAATACCTAAACAACATTCGGTGGAGGGGAAAAGAATACTCACGGTTTTTGCGGACCATCAGGTAACTGAGGTTTCCTCAGATTCCAATGGAGGCCTTCCCGGATGCCAATCAAGAAGTCCCGGGTGGAAGTGGAACCATCCGGACAAGCAGTAAGGACGGGCCACTGAGCCATGCTGCAGATAAGTTTGTCCTGGGCATTCAATTTTTCCCGTTTCTGGCCGTCGAATGATACCCATGCGGAACCCCGGCTTCCTAAAGGCACTTCTACTTGAATAGTGACGTGATCGGGTAATATCAAAGGCCTAAAGGATAAGGAATGGGGGCATACTGGCGTGAATAGTATGCCGGGAACCTGAAAGTTGACGCAGCAAAGTCAATAGTGCAGACTTGCCAGATAAAAAAAAAATGCTTTCCTGATGGAAGATGCTTGTATATAATATGTGGATAGCTTGTAATCAATACGCAAGTAACTCACGATCTTCTAGAATCAAATGTCTATATTTTTCAGAGAGCCTTCGGCTTCCCCAGTCTACAGCTCCCAGACTAGGAAGACAAGGGTCTAAGAAAATGAGAAAGTCGAGAGCAATCTTCTAATTGATTTCTACAGTAGAAAAAAGGATGATTTATAATGAATAGCTATTAGAAGTGCGTATAAACCTGTGCAAAGCACAGATGTGGATTTCTTTTTAATCTGAAACGGCTCAAAGACTTATGATTTTAAATATTAAACAGCGATTGATGCTAAGAGAGTTTTACGATACCTGAGGATGGACCATTGAACCTCCAGCCGCTAATGAATAGGCAGTGCTGCCAGATGTAGTTGACAGGATTAGCCCGTCCCCTTGTACCGTAGTGATGTCTGAGCCATCGCACTCACACGGCAACTTTGTGAGGTACCCTTCCTGCCCCCGATCAATCGTGACTTCATTTAAAACTAATATCTTTTTGCCTTCTTCTGCCTTTCCTTTGTCAGCCAAATGTCGGACAATGTGACACTGCAACCGACGCCGTAATGTTATCGGGAAGGGACTTTTAAGAATCGATTTGAGTGTTTTTTCGTAGTTCTCCCTGCCTGGAGTAGGTTGAGGATCACTTTTTCAAGTCATCAACGAGTGAGAGTTTCCATTTTTAAGTTGCATGCTTTGTTCATCTCATGCCAAAAGAATATCATAAAAAATTTCATGAGGAAAAGGATACTGAAAGGGGTCATAAAGCCCAAGGACCCTAAATTAAAGGAGACGACAGGGGGCACTGGTCCTTGGAACAATGATGCTGCCTGCAAATAAATACACTCTTTTGTTACTTAAGATTCAGATGAAGTTTTAATAGGAACATCAGAAGTACAACTCAGTACAATTCCACCATGGAAGCATACGTTCATATGGTCAACAAATGAAAAATCGAACTAATAGATGACTATTAATTGTTTCAAGCGTCAGTGAAGTGATCACACCTTGAGATCCCTGCATCGAATAGCAACAAGAACATACAATTTGTCGATCATATGGGAAGATGGATGGTTAAACACCGGGAATGTCCAAATTAAATGGATGCTAACCACGATTCCTCAGGGTTTCCCATTTTTTTGTTTCCAGTCAGTTCTTCTCAGGATTAAACCCTCAGCACCACTCAAAGAGCCAGTTTAAGGGGAACTGGCAGTAGATTGCACTCAAGGACTATGCTCTTAGAGAACATAAAGAGGACATGAAATGTTAGGCCAATAACGTATATAGATTCACGAACCAGTGTTGCTAAGAGTTGATTTTGACTCCCTGGTCGTACAAGTTGCTATGGTAGCTGAATTGCTTATTAGGATAACCTTTCCTTTCTTAGTGCAACAAATACAGTACTTTGTTAGCTTATGATAGATGTTGGTGCAATAGGCATAGCTTTTAGTTTCTTTAGTGAGAATAGACACAACTTTGGGAGAGTCTCTAAATCAATAGTCCGGCCTTTCGGGCCTGCACATTATACTATATAGCAAATTACACGAGAAAGTGCGCGCGTGCACACTTTATGTTGAACTTTATATACAGAAAAACAGTAGATGTAGAGGAGGCTTTCATATGTAAGGATGAGGAATGTACCACCCCAAAAAATTGGTCTAATGGACTTTTCTCCAAAATGCTATACTACATATACAGTATAATTTTGATATAAGGTATACATATACATCGATCTTTTTCAATATATTAATCACCTTTCACCAAAAAAAAAAGATTTTATCCTTCTTGCAATTCCTTCACTGATTTGGAGGGCAAAAAAGTTTGAGAGTTTTTTTTTGGAAATTCAGAATGATTACCGTTTTACAAAGTAGATGAACAACATCTTCATTTTTGCATTCTATAAAATCCTTGGAAACTTTCTAGTAGTATATAGATACCATTCATCAGCATTTCTCTTTTGCATTCCAGAGGGTGCAGAAAGACTCCATAGTGAATGATTTCCTCCTTTTGCTTTCAGGATAAGAAAAGTAAAAAAAAAAAAAGAATCGATCCATGTCTATATAGTTCGTCAAACGTATTTGAATGATCCAAAAAAATGACTATGCAATTGCTTTATATAAGAAAAACAAGGGCAATCGCACTCAGGTCTGGCTATGAAGCTGCACTCAGTAACTCGACATGGAAGAATAGTGGAAATAAGGAGTCATGACTGATTCTACAGTAAATAATGAATGCATTGCCTTGGGAAAGCACACATACCCATAAGACAGTTCCATCACCACCAAGAGTGATCACAAGGTCAATTTCCTTGAGCACGTCTTTTTTCTCTTTTCCTCAGACAAAAATCAAGCAGAACAAGTCAGCAACAATGGCAGCATGATCAAATCATGACTGACATGAGAAATCAATTTGAAAAGCTCTGAAGTTGAAGACTTGTAATAGTCTAATTTGGCATTTTACAGTCATTAGAATAATTGTCTCAAATGATATAACGCTAATCCCATTATGTTGAGAGATCAAATTTGAAACACATAAACGAAAAAGATTCTGCTATTTCAAGTAGAACTTTTGGTTACCAGATGGAGTAAAACTTTGTAGTATCCAATAATTGAGGCACAGCACAGCAAAAGAGACTAACATTCTAGCTGAAAAGTTCTCTATAAGAGAATAGAGAAATGATATATATTTATCCCCTCAAAAAGTAAAAGAGAAAATCCAATTTATAAGCCATAACATGTTAATTGCATCGACTAGTAGCTACCAGACAGAGGGATCGTACCTTTTTCATGCTTTTGCCGGTGGTCAAGAGTCTGCCCAGGCTCATCATCTTGCCAACTTTTCACAATGTTGAAGGAACGCTTTTTCTCGATAAGCTTCTGTTTGACCCTTGGTTCCACGTAAATGTCCTTCTCCTCGAACTTTAACCATCTAGCAAATAGAAAAATGAAGGAATAAATATTTAACAATCAAAAAGGAATGCGCATGTTTTTATGATTTGTTTATCATTACCAGTATTCAAAGATGTTGGAGTTTACCCAAATACTAACGTCATCTGAACGTTGCACTCTCTTTCGCAGGAAATTTGAAGTCATTAAGTTTATTTAATGATGCAACAAAAGTGATATTCCAATATCACTTTTGTTGCAGGAAATTTGAATAGTTTCAAACCTGACTATTGTCTCACATAGATCTAGAGCATCCTCCGATCCTGGTTTTTGAATAATAAGCACCGTCTGTGGCTCAGATTTCCATTTCAAAGTAATCTGTAAAGATAATGAGTTTTCAATTATAACTGCAGTGGAGCCCGCTTACGTATTATATCAAGCAGTTTGTCGCAAAAATATTCCTATATCGGTCGGCATAATATAGCAGAAAGGTACTCAAACCGGTCCATTCAAGATGAAATATAAATCATCGTTCCCTCTTGAACACTGACAGACCATTAGGGGAAGACGTACCTGTTCACTAGTGCGCCCGGCTGCTCCTAAATCTCCGTTTTCATTAGGCAAGCTGTCCTTACCTTTGGATGTCCATGTAAGTTCAATCTATGTTTGTCTCAAGAAAGAAGATATGAGTTAAACAAAATATTCACATGCTTACGTGACGGAACAAGTCAAATATTGAGATAACGAAAGAACAATATCGTTAGTGGAAGCAGCCAAAACAACTATTATTTTATTTCCTGCTTCGATATGAAATAGGAGAAATGAAACTGAGAGGTGTAAAGCTTTTTATCATCCTGGCATTAAGCTATTTTTCCACATGACCTGTCCCACGTTATTGTAGTGATAACTCAAACAACAGGAAAGAAAATTGATGAGTGACTCCATGGGGACAGGGAGAATAGATGTCTGACATTCAACCTTTTCCATCATTTGGTTTTGAATTGCCCCCTGTGCAGAATCACTTTCCCCGCTGGATGGAATTGCATTGAAGCGCAATTTATGCTCGTTGGTTTGATAACGCGAATCATTCTGGTCATCCAAGTTTTGTTGACTCTCGCTATGAACATGTTTACCTCCCGATATTTCGCCTGTAAAAATATTACTACGGCCATTATAAAGCACTTAAAAAGAAAAGGACAGCAGAGGTAAAAAAAAACTGATTGCCAGACCCTATACAGAGTTTTAAATCTCTCATCCATCTGTATTTTGTCTCAAATTTTTTCCAGAATTTCAATGTAACTCATTATACATGCCTGGCATCTCCAACAAAACCTAGAGCAAGTATACCGTCGGTGCCTGGACACCAACTAAATGAGGCTTTCCACTAAGATTGTGCGTTGCAACTAACATCAATACGTGCATTAATCGAGGGACTGACGAGAATTATCCAAGAAGATCCAACATATACCAATGATCCATAACGGATGATACAACTTAGTTGATACAAGTTCATTAAAGTGAATTGAGCCTTCCAGGAGGACAACAGAGAATGGCAAGGAATATCCAAGAAGATTCAACATACATCCATGATCCATAACGGATGATACAATTTAGTTGATAGGAGTAAGTGAATCAAGCTTTTGAGAGGACAAAAAAGGGAGAAGATGATCATTCAATCACTGAGAATATGACTAGAGAATACCCTAAGATATATGTGACTATTAAATCACCTTATTGGTGAAATGGTGTCAAAGGAGACCATAGCAGCAGTTCTTGATAAACAACACTAGATTGTGGATGCAATCATAAACAATGTTCATACCAGAATGAATGCACTAAACAGAAGCTTCTTGCCTCCTAATTTGTGATTATCCAGAACGTACTGTCCAATGCAATGGAACGGTTTACTAGTTTGTACTCTCTCTATAAGCTGTGTAAAGAGATGTACACACGTATTTCTAATTTAGCCAAGTAAAGAGATGCACGCACATATTTCTAGTTTATGTGCATAGCACATAAATACGCATTTAAATCAGAATGGATGAAGTAAAAGGAGGACCAAATAATTCGTTAACAATAGGTACCCAGCAAGACACCATTATGTCCAGGTAACACATTCATGAAAAGCTGAAGGAAGGCAACAATTACGAAAAGAATAAGCTTGAGTTAAATAGGGTAGGCATATTTGCTATGTAATCTAACAAAACCTTGTTGTTCAAACTTCGGCTTCTGTTCTGCAGCCTCTGCTTGAGCAGGAGCCTCCTCTTCAGCTGCTTGCGTTGATGGCTTTGCAACAGCTACAGGTTAAAGATAAGCATTAAATCATGAACTGCATCTGGGGTTCAGAAGTAAATGGAACTGTCCGGACATACTTCCAGAAGCCGAATCAATAAGACTGTTCTCTGTCCGAGAGGGAGAACCACTTGCATCATCCTGTTCATCAATGGCCCATTAACATATAAGCAAGGCATAACTAAAGGTGAAAAGCATTCCTAGTCCTTGCTGAATAAAGGGCATGAAACGCTAGACTAGGCATACCGAAGTAATAACTAAACATTAAATACAGGAATGACAATTCAATTCACGTCATTTCTTATTTTCCGAGCCATTTCACGTCCGCTTCATAATTATTGGTTAACAGGCATCATACCATATGGCGGAGTCACCTTTCAAATCAAGAAAAACTGTTGCCACGGACCAGTAATCAAAAACATCACATTGGTAACAGCGCCTGGAAGTGTAGTTGTTCAAACAAATGATCGGTAAAATTACTTTCGCGACGCGACTGCATCTCAGACACAAATTGACCACGGATAACAATATGAAGCCCTTCACCTAAGCATTGATTCAATTGATATGTATCTTGATCCAACAAACCGGTAGACCGCAGTCTACCTTTCCTCTTGTTCCACGTTTACAGGATTAACGTTCCTCATTCTCATTTTCAAGTCTATGTATCATATCAATCAATGCTCTTTCTTTCGGTAATGATTGAATGCTCAGTTAAGATTCAATCGCCCTTACAGTTATCATACCCATGATATGTTTTTCCGTTATTTGTCATCCAATCTTAAGTCTCATGAATTGCCGGAATTCAAGTTCATAGGTTTTCTATTCTACTGCTAAATGCTAGTCCAAAATCCACAACAACTATTTTGTCATCATCAACAGACAAATGAAACGTGCAGCTCTCCACAGTTCGGATGCATCAATGAACATCACTCAACTAGTTCAATCCAATCACCAACGAATCCATCCGAACACTTTCTTTATCGCATAGAGAGAAGGTAATGCATAAATCAAACAAATAATTTTTTTCGGTCAATTCTACTTTAACTCTCACTCTTAGACTTTTGCTTTGTCTCCTTACAGGGTGTGGGAGTTGAAACTTACATTTGAAACTAAATTGTCCACACAACCTCCTGAGAAAGTAAGAATTCAAAGCTCCCACCTCCTCCTTCCCAAATGGGAAGGGTGGTCACTGGGATAAAACCAGTAAGTAGATATAGCAATAACATCAATTGAGAACTCCGCGTCATTACTTCTCTAGACGCGCCTATTCTACATCACCAACACATAGATGTGGCATGGCAATGTGGGGTTTAACTCATTTTCAATTTATGGATTTCCAAAATCGTCTATTGCAAGTTTAATGAGTCGGGTTGAATATAAGTCAATAAAAAAATTATAAATTCATATGGGATAAAAAAAATCTATCAATTTCAGGGTAGGAGCCGATCCATCCAAAACCAATCACTAAAAGTGAGCATGGTTGCCGGTTTTAACTCTCAATTCTCTATTTTTAGGAGCTCGCACTTTGTGGTTCGGTTCTCCATTTTTGGAGGAATCGAATTAGAGAGCTGCAAGACCCTAAAATAGGAATTGAGAAAATAGTAAAAAAGAGGCATGGTCCAAAAAGAAAGATCATTCTTCAAGAGAAAAAACCAAAAAGACATGCTTCTGAATACGACAACTCTCTCTCTCTCTCTCTCTCTCTCTCTCTCTCTCTCTCTCTCGGGGTGCGTCCTCACATTCGAACCAATGTAATCGTAATAGGTCCCCTTTCGATGGGGTGCCGATGATGGATAAGTGCTGGTACTAGGAGTTTTCTCGGGGGAGCCTCGTGAATTCCTCCTCTGGTTGCAGGCCAGTCTTTTAGATTCATCTGAAGATAGACTCCATGCTTTGGAAACCAGCTTACCAGCTTAAATGCACCATCAGATATAAGTAAGGCCGTCAAGTCCAGGATATATACTCTGAGCCTTCAGAGCAAATCTTTTTGCACCAGCATAATGCCTTGCCATGTACTTCCTTTCAACAATTTCTTTAGCCCTGGCTACATCATATCTTTGTTACCCTCCATTAGTCTTCTCAGAGTCTTCGTAAGTTGCTCTCTCTTGCTGCACTTTCCTCTCTCATTTTACCTACACGGAAGAAGTTCTTTCTTTTTTTAATATGGTCTATGACCTTCCGGTATCCCAGGTATCCCTGACCAAATCCAAAAGCGAGCACTGTCGAACCCACAAGGGATGATTCTCCTAGTACTGTTTGCTCCATACACAAAACTCAAACTCGAGACCTTGCTTAGGGGAACCTAGGCTCCTTATCACTTGGGCCAACAAACGTTGGTCACGGAAGAAGTGTACTGTGTACTACAATGAAATTTCTTCGAATCATTTTTTTTTTCACTTCAAGGAAATTAATCAATTGGCCTATTCTCGAATAGATCCCGCAACCGTCTTTAAAACCTATGATATAGGTCCAAATTCCAAGACACTAACCCAATTCAAAAGAATGAAAAATCAGTTCTGATAAGTAGATTTAAGGTGGAATTTGAAATCCACCCTTACTGGTCACCTGTTGTAAATACTACGCGCAGGCAAAGAGAGAGATTTAGGCGAGCCCCGGACTCAGACAAACATCACATGGAGCGAGGATCGTGTGCGCATCACATTGCAATGCACTATTCAGGTCACTCATTCCTGAGGCGACACGTGCATAGAAAGAACCTTTGAACTACACATGTCGCACTATTATTCGACGAGGGTATGTAGAAGGGGAGAGAGAAGTGCACAGACTCCTGTCTTGCTGACAGCGTCTCACTTTCGGGGTGGTGCTCGTGTTCTTCATCATTGAGTCGGGTGACCATGATCATGAATGATTAAATAAGCAATTAAGAAATTTTTTGCGTGAAGATATTAAGTATTTGATTATACTGCTCTCAGGTATGAATTATATTTTAGAAATTGAATTCTTCTGAAATTCAAATTTTACTAAACTAATATCCAACAAGAACACTCCCGGATAAAAATTCCTTATCATTAATATTGAATTTTATCCTTCTATAACTTTGGGAATTCGATTGAATATCAAATGAATCTCTAATTTTTATTCGTTTGGACATCGATGCATGCATCATCCTTGATCTGGAAATTAGATTGCTACTGTCATCTCTCACCACTAAAGCTCATCTTTCTATCGACACGAGCATGACCACCCTCGTCCAATAAGCACAATCGACCCTTCATACTGTATACTACATTTCACTTGATAATAAATCAAGTTCACGTCATGTAATTAGCTAATGAGATATGTAGCTATCAACCATATTAGACAGATGTATAAATAATAATAAAAACATTAAATTGTCAAATGAAATGTCACGATGCAATAAATAAAATAACTTTCATTCATATATCGTTATCTACATCACACCAATATAATGGGAAGTTTCACGTATGTGTTTGCAAGTCTTCTTTGTTTTGTATTTAGAGAATTGATTAAGGACTATAATTAAAATTATAAGGTCCACAGGAGAAATTTCCAAACGAAAAAGAAAAGAAATGCTGTGAAACTACCCCCCAACCAATTTGACCAAATATGCATTCATCATAGTCCATGGCCAAAAGGAAAGAAAAAAGTCAATAAAAAAAATTTTACTTTGTTGTAAAATATTGTGTTGCGAATATATAATAGAGAAGAGATTGAGAAAAGAAAGCAAGTGAACACCAGAGATAGTAGAGAAAGTCAGAGGAGAAAGTATTATTTCCAGTGTATCACTGTATTTCACTGTATTGTGATTGTTCTTCTGATAGTTGTGTTTGTACATCAAAACTAAACTTCTATTTATAGGAGAACAAGAATATACTTATCATTAATATCAATGTATCGAATGATACATGTACTGGATAGGGGATATGAACATTCATTGTATAGAGAGATGTACTTAGAATGTATGATACAAATGTATCATAATAAGAACATTAGATAAGATGAATATAATGAATATTCATTCATGTATTTCATCCATTCATGTATTTCATAACATACTTTAATTTTTTACTTTCCAGAAAATTTTCTGAAATAATTTATTGGGGGAGGCAGAGTGGAACTAAGGAGGAGAGACAAATATTGGCTGGGATGGTCATAAAAACAAGTGAAGTCAATGTTGCATGACATTTTTTGTTCTGTCTTTATTTAGTGCTTGACCTTGACCATCTAGCTCACTTAGGCCACCCACCAAGTTTAACCAGAAATTACAAAATAAATATAAATATAAAAAGACAAGGAAAGTGCGATTGGTGATGGGTAAAATTATTTTGGTAAAAAAAAATCGCTTAAATAATCAATTATCATAAAATTAAGTCATGGATAAATGAGTTTATTATCTTCATGAAATCCGGATCCCGTCGTTTCTCGATTTGTAATGGATGGACATATGGTACGATGAATATGAATTCACATAATAACCGTTAACAACAAAAAATTACGGGAGAAGTGCCAAAAAAGTCCTAAACCTTTTGGCTTTGTGCCGATTTAATCCTAGACCTTTTTTTTGTGCCGATTTGGTCCTAAACCTTTTTATGTTGTGCCAATTTAGTCATTTCCGGCCAAAATTGGCCGGATTTTGCTGACTGGACGTCGGTCGGTTGATGTGGCTTGATCGGCGCTGACGTGGACAACTTTTAATAATATTTTAATATTTTTGAATTTTTTTCATATTTTTTTTTAAATTTTATTTTTAATTTTTAATTTTTAATTTTTTTTATCATCTTCTACCTCCAGCCGGTCGCCGGAGCTTGGCAACCGGCTAGAGGCAACGGCCGGCGAGGTCGAGGTCGACCTCACCGGCCACCTCGCCAGTGGCCGCGGCCGCGAGGGCGGCCTCGCGCCAGGCGGCGAGGCTCGCCCATGGTGAGCCTCTTCCCTCGCCAGTAGCGGCCAGCGAGCCTTCCCCGGAGGCCTCGGCGACCTCGCGCCCGGGCCGGGCAAGGCCCCTCGCCGGCGAGGCTACTGCTGGGCCTCTTCGATCCGCCGCCCAATCCGCCCAAGCTCCGGCGACCGGCTGGAGGTAGAAGATGATAAAAAAAAATTTTAATTTAATTTTTTTTTAAAAAAAATACAAAAATATTAAAATATTATAAAAAGTTGTCTATGTCAGCGCCAATCAAGCCACGTCAGCCGACCGGCGTACAGTCAGCAAAATCCGGCCAATTTTGGCCAGAAATGACTAAATTAGCACAACATAAAAAGGTTTAGGACCAAATCGGCACCAAAAAAAGGTTTAGGACTAAATCGACACAAAACCAAAAGGTTTAGGACTTTTTTGGCACTTCTCCCAAAAAATTACCCAACTCTCGAAGTCAACAAGCCACAAGCTAAGTCGATTAAGAGCAAACATGATCAAAACAAAAGTCCGGTAAACAAAACAATCGGCAAGCTACTACAAGCTCGTCAATAGCGAAGGAAATCGACAACACGTAGCGCAGAGATTATCGACGAGAGCCTCACCAATCGACAGGGTCGACAGTTGCAAATTTTGCCAAAGTATTTGGAGCAGCAGTGGATCGACACGAGGACTGGCTGTTAGGTGGTTATGGCTATAAGTTATAACCTCAGGATGTATTACTTTTTGTGACATTAACAGCTCGATGATAATTGATAACTCCTTATCAATAACCGCATATAAGATTAGGAAGTTATGATAGATGATTGGCAATAAATACCCATGCTGCAATATTTGCACACACAATCAATCATAAAGCACATCTATTCTTGCAAAATTTATGTTTACCTTTGAATTCTCTGCAAATTTACTGTTCCGGCACTTTAAATTTCCAGTACCTTTTATCTTTATCGCAACCTTTAATTTTTGGTACTTATGTTTCTATTCCATTAATTTTCTATCCGAAATTAAAAAAGAATTTTTTTTCCCATAAGAATTCATCAATTTTATTCTTATTTAAAAGATTGTTTTTCTTTGCCAATGGACTTTGCTATACAAATCAAGATGGCTTTACTAGCATAACAGTTTGAGTCTCACAATAATTTATAATTATTTGTTATTTGATATTTTGTGGTTCATAATAGACTACTATTCTCATAATAAATTAAAGATTATTATGCAATCATTTCTCAAAATAGGATTGTAGAATTGGAGGCTGAGAGGCTCATCAATACCACGGTTGTCCCCTGTTAAAGTGTGACTATATCTGGCCTTGTCGTTACATGCAAATTGCATTGGCAATTATGCCACATAAAATTAAGCACTTGAGGAGGAAATTATCAAAATAGTCATCAACCTATTGCATTTGTGAAAATTCATCCTGGTTATTTCATTTTCATTCTAAACATTTTGTCAATCTACCAATTTAGTCCAAAACATTTTAGATAATTTGTCAATTTAATCTTTCAGATCGATTTTAGTTAGAAAACGCTGATATTATGGTCTAGTCAATACCAGTCGTCCTATGTGACACGGCCGATATTAAAGTGAATAATTCTTTGCATTTTTTGTTATAATTTTCTTATAACTTTTTTCTTTTCTTTTCTCTAAACTCCTGGTCGTCGATTGTTTGTTTGAAGAAAAGCTGTTTCCAGAAAATTATTTTCTGACTTTTCAATATTTTGATAACGGAAAATTAATCGATGTGCAAAAAAACATTTTCTGCAAACTAAAAACAAGCCTAAATTGGGAAAAACGATGAAACAGAAAATTATTTTCTGACTTTTCAATATTTTGATAACGGAAAATTAATCGATGTGCAAAAAAACATTTTTTGCAAACTAAAAACAAGCCTAAATTGGGAAAATCGATGAAATCAACCACCAAAGAAACGAAAATTCGTTTTGCTTTAATCTTCATTATGAAGTTTTCAATCAAATGCTCTAATTTTTTACAAAACGTTGACTTTAAAGTCAGCAATTCTCTTTCTACGGGTATAAAGTTGCCAGAAAACCTGCCCCGAACATATCTTGGCATAAATTTGACATACAAGGCAGTTCGCGTCATGCAGATCCACGAATGAAACGTCAGAGGATACAAAACAATGGCCAGCAACGATCGTCAGCAGAGAACGAACCGCGACCAAAACAAAAAATGCAGCAATCATTCGAACGAAGAACCGAGCGATCAATGATATACCTCGGTGAAGATCGCCACTCCACCCTCCACGGCGATCTTCGCGGGGAAGAGACCGTCGGCGAGAAGCCTTTCCTTGAGACCTCCAAGCTGCATCAACCAACGGAAGAACGGTGACCTCGACACGACCGAGCCTGGAATCCTCCCAGCCTCGATCGCAGCTGCCAGATCCTTCCGCGCGCTCTCCAACTGCCGCCCGGCTTCCGCCAGGACCATGAGCACCTCCTTCCCGTTCCTGCCCCCAGTGCCGTCAGCGCCGCCATCGTCCCCACCGCCTCCGCCGCCGGAGTTACCATTGCCGTTGATGAAGCCGCCTCCACCTCCGGGAGAGGCGAAGGTGGCAGAGCGGAGGAGGTGGCCGCGGCCGCTGTGAAGGGTGCAGCGGGGGAGAGGGAGAGAGGAGAGAGTGGGAGCGGCATGGGCAGTGGAGAGGCGGAGCTGGAGGTGGGTCGGCGGCGGGGAGGCGTGGTGGCGGCGGAGGTGGAGGGAGGGCGAGGATCTGGGGAGTGACAGTGAGGAGTTGAAGCAGGCGGCGATTGCCATGTTTTTCTTTTTTTTTTGGTCCTTTGAGCAGGTAGTGTAGCAACTGGTGGAATGGATGGAGAATGCTTCATAAAAATATATTAACATTTGCAGTTGACCCATCTAAGTCTGCTTCACCATTCATCAACTATTCGCAGTCTACCTTGGGTTAAATGTCTTGTCTTCCATTATTGGGGGAGTAAGTCTTTTCTTTTTCTTTTTTTGGTAAGTATTTGATTTTCTATAGTTTTCGTTGAGTACAGATTTTATATTGAATTGGCTGAGGACAACCAGTAAGTATAGTCCTTTGTTTTGTAGTCCTTTGTTTTGGTGAGGGCGAATAAGTCTGCTTCACCATTCATCAACTATTCGCAGTCTACCTTGGGTTAAATGTCTTGTCTTCCATTATTGGGGGAGTAAGTCTTTTCTTTTTCTTTTTTTGGTAAGTATTTGATTTTCTATAGTTTTCGTTGAGTACAGATTTTATATTGAATTGGCTGAGGACAACCAGTAAGTATAGTCCTTTGTTTTGTAGTCCTTTGTTTTGGTGAGGGCGAACGGTCATGGTGGCCTTTTCCTAGCTAACACAACCCCCCACACCCCCCCCCGCAAAAAAAATCATTTCCATGGAGGTGTCCCAAGACTTTCATCAGCAAAGATGGCCAAAACAAATTAATGAGATGGTTCACCGGTCGTCACCGGCCACATCCAAAAATAATCGAAGAGATAGCCACAAATTTGGAAAGATTATCAATTCGACCATAAAATTGTCATATGGATTTCAATGTAGTAGTAAATCTTCGGTGAGATTTCAAGGGAGTTATTCCAATCAAATTTTGCTTGAAAATATGCTGACACAATAGTCGAGTCATTGTCAATCATCCTACTCGACACATCCGGCATATGATGTGCTTGAATTTAAGCAACACAACTTGTATTATAAATATACCAACCTTTTTTTTCATTTTTTTTAACTTTTATTTCTTCGTTGTTGTTCATTTTCTTTCTTTCTCCCCTTCTTCGTGGTGAATTGCTCAGCTGCAGTCCGTGCCCTCTGTCAGCGCTGCCATTGTCATTGCAGGCCAAGCCCCAGCTACCACCTATCCAGGCTTGCATCGGCCTCCCTCTCCATCAAGTGTTGTTGTCCGAGTTCTCTCTCCTCTCTCCCGTGTCCCTATGCCACCCCCAACCGACGCGATTCGAGGTTGCCCAATTTTGGTGGGTAGAGATCAGCCTTGGTTGATGGTCGTTGAAGGTCCATGACCCCAAATAGTCCTCTCTTGGAGGCTAGCGTCACGAGCCGATAGATTCTTTTCCACAAAATAGTCCAAGCGATGCCTGGTGAGCTGAGAACACCAAACCAACCCTCCTTATAGATATTGTTGTTAAAATCAGTATGGTGAATCGCATCTTCCCAACGGACCATGCCACTCATAGCTTAGCTTTGACATACAGTTCCTCGAGCGAAACATGTAAAATGCTTCATTACAATGACTAGTTTCAAGCAGGAGAACGGCATCAGTCCCCGACCAGTTTATGCACAAGTGTCAATTCTGCCTTAAGAGATTTTCAAAGATGATATTCATGACACTATAAGACTCCAAGCATAAACACCGTGACGCCAATGCCACAAATTAGTTGTATCACCCCTTTGCATCACTCACTCTTTACCTTGATGCCACAAAACTCCACTTTTCAACTCACCAAATCACCCATCTAATAGAAGGATCTTGTTGTCCTGCCATTTATCATAGGCCGACAGATTCTTGACTACGGAATCGCTTGTGCAGCACCGATGAGCCGAGAACACCGGGCTAGCCTTCATTCTAAAGATTGCTCGTAAAAACAGTATGGCAAGTCGTATCCTCACATCCAGTCATACTACACCAAGTTTAGCATGGACGTCCAATCACTCGAGCAAGACTTGCAAAGCACTTCGCTACAACAACCAATTTCAACCTACCATGACTTTATCGAGATAATTGCATTAGTCTTTGATCAATTTGTGCACGGGAGACCAATCCCACTTTCAAATATCCTTTTAGATGGTATTCATTCCACTCCAGAACTCTTAGCACAAACACCCTAATGATATTCTCACAAATTAGTTGCATCATCCCTTCTACATTGCTCACTTTTCACCTGGATGTCAAAAAGTTTCACTTTTAAGCTCACAAGGATACGGGAGAATTTGATCCCCGACGCTAGGCTTTAAGTTTAGGTAAAAAGAGAGAGGCAGCTAGTCGCGGGTGGTTGCCCACAGTGGTGTGGCAACAGTCTCATGATGGAGATGGGATGTGATCGAGAAAGCATGGACATGGCGATAGGGTGAATGATGGTGACGATGGCCATGGGTGGAGCACGACTTCAACGAGTAGAGAGAGAAAGAATAAGGGTAGAAGAGAAAGAAGATGAACATGACAAAGAAAGAAAAGAAAACAAGAAAAAAATATTAACAATTCAAAGAAAAGTGACGTCGCTTTATCAAAAATTGTCCGTGTCAACCAATCATACCATATACGACAATCGATGTTGTGGAAACAAGTGATCAAATAGTGAAATAGGCAAAACAAAAAAATAAGTTAGATACTAGAATTACGTGGTTTGATTAGTGTGATGTACATTCATAAGGAAAGCAGTAAAGAATTTCATTATAGATCAAGCTATAGAATGGATATTATAACCACATTCAGATCACTCAAATGGTATTTTGCCTCACAATTTCTCATGAAATAATCTATCAATCTTACAAAAGAATTCACATATCTTACTCACAAGACTTACTTAGCTTCAAAACTAAAAGCTCTTGGGGTGTAATTCTCAAAAAAGTTGCCTTTCCGATACTTTTCATAAGAAGTCACACTTCTTATATATACAAGAATTGAATCCATAATATGAAACCTCCTTGAATTAGAAAAGTTTCATCTTCATGCTCAAACTCGAGATATACATTCAATAGTCAGAACCACAAAAAATGAATTTGATAACAAATGTTATAGATTCGGTAAAAAGGAAGAAACTTACAATATCGTAGTTGCTTATGGTTATTTTGGCCAATACATCTTCAAGTCTTCCCAAAGTTTTCGAGGAACAATTTCATTTAGGGTTTACATTTCCTATATTAGAGTTCGAGAAACATAGAAGCTATCGTTACCACGATTCTTTGCAAGTAATAAGTGGATATCTAAAATGATGGGAGAAGTACACTATCAATGCCATAAGTTGTGTACGGCGCTCACTTTGGTGCTAAAAGTTTCCGTCGGATCACTTAAGTGCTAAATTGAAGGAAAAATGATCACTTTGGTGCCACCGGCGACAGATTCTGGCCAAAATGATTACGTGGTTTTTATATTTTAAAAAAAAATCGAGAAGCCTTTTAAACGACGTCGTTTTCCGTCTTCCTTAACAAAACAACGTCGTTTTGCCATCCTACATGGATGGCCTCACAAAAACGACGCCGCACAACTCATTTAGGGATTTTTTTTTTATTTGGGGATTGAAATTAGGTTTTTTTGTCCGCCGTTGCTCGGCCACCGTTGCTCGGCCACTGTCCCTCGGCCACCGTCGCTTGGCCGCCGTCCCTCGGCCACCGTCGCTCAACCGCTGTCCCTCGACCTCCATCGTAGTTGCTTGCCACAGCAAGACAAAACAAAAACAAAACAAAAAACAAAAAATCCTGAGGGAGAGGGAGGTGTCGATGGTGAGGGCGGAGGTGGGGATGGCAGGGCCACGGCCGCCGACGTCGTCGCAGCTGGCTTCACTGACAACCTCCATGGCGTTCCAGATCTTCGCGGCTACCATTGGCCGGATCACTCGTGCTTCTAGAGATTCTTCAAGCTCTTGCTTCCTCTATGCCCGGTGATATTCTTTGGGAAAAGGCGATGGTGGGGCTGAGATTCAGGGATTTGAAAGGTCGACGAGGTGATTGAAAATGGGGGAAAACTACTGGGGGAGGGCGAAGGTGAGTGCGTGGTTTCTTTTCTAGAAGTGTTGTGCTGGTGTTGCTAGTGCCATTCTTCGGCGCTACTAGTGTTGCCGGTGCTGTTCTTCGGGGAAGAAGACGACGCCCTCTCTCTCTCTCTCTCTCTCTCTCTCTCTCTCTCTCGTTTTTCAAACTTTTTGGCACTTAATGATCCAATATAAACTTTTGGCACCAAAGTGAGCGTTGTACACAACTTATGGCACTGATAGTGTACTTATCTCCTAAAATGACAAATGCAATGCTGGGACAGGGAACTTGGGTCGAAATAAAGCACGACTATGAGTCCTAAAGGAAACATTATGTGATAGTAGAAGCACAATTAGCAAACTCTAGAACTTATAACTTAAAAAGTACTGGAATTGTATATGTACAAAAATAAATATGTGACAATAGAATTGGATGGACCCACCACATTTACATGGAAGATCCATTGTATCAATGGCCCAAGCGCATTTTAGTGCGTGTCCCACACTGAGCAATTATTTCGCCATATGAGCATACAACATATTTGGCATGAAAAATTGTAGAGAACATCACACGATATCTTCTTAATTAGAATTGCATACGGACATATTAAACGCAGCTTTATATGGTTATTCTAATTCCCTTAAAATGATAATTCAAATTTCGAAATATTCACTTTAAATGACTTGTTTCTTTTGTAACTTAATTTTTTGTTACGATATAACTACATGATAGAGAGACCCAATCTTGAGTGATTTTAACTAAACGAGGCTTGAACTTACTGAGCTCACAAAAATAACTATCCATAATCAAGAGAGTATTTTTGTATGGTACTCCAATCACACGGCAATAACATATGGACAGTCTTACCAATAAGAAATTAAGAGTTTCTAAATTCAAATGCAGATACAGTTTGGATGGATATCACCTGGACTTTATGTGTCTGATCAGTTTTGACTCGTATAACAAATGCAACATTTTTGTAAATCAGAGAGCCATTTTTACGGAACTTTGAGATATGTATGACTTTTTGGCTTTTGAGACTATTGTGTGCACTTTCTTCTCGAGCCTCATAAGAGTTACTATCTCTATAGTTTCTACTGCATTGTATCATGACACCGATTAAGCAGCGTAAAGATAACATTTAATTAATCGACAATGAAGAATCGCCAATCAACAAAACAAACAGGTAAGTAAATCGTTATTTATAGAGATGCAATTACGTCAAGTTCGTGCTTGATTTGAAGAGCTCGAGAGCAACTTGATTGATAGAATAAGCAAAAATAAGATAACTTTCAGAAAAGAAATGCTATGAAAGTCCCAACAAGAATTCAAGCAGTCCCACCCACCAATTTGACCAATTATCCATTTATTATTATATATAGTCCATGGCCAAAATGAGAGAAGAAAAGTAAATGAAGAAACATTTATTGGAGTCCATTATTCCCTCTTCCGATAAATATTCAGTTAAAAGAAATGGAATTGGTCAGAAAAAGAAAAAGGAAAAAAAAAAAAAAACAAGTGCAGTTGGTGGATCGGTAAAAAAAAATTATGCACGTGTTTGATGAATATAGCGGTCTAGTCATTTTGGTCAAAAAGATGCGCTTAAGTAATCGATCACCTTAGAAATTTGGTCAAAAAGATGAGCTCAAGTAACCTATCGTGACACGGGTAAGAATTCACGTGATAACTATTAACACCAGAAAGTGACCAAGTCTTGAACTTGACGAGCTGCAAACTCGGTCGATGAAAGCAAAACTTGGTCAAAATAGAAGTCCAGTAAAGAAGGCAATCGGCAAGCGATAAGCTCGTCGATAGTGAAGGAAATCGACAACATATGGCACGGACATCGCAGGCGAGTGCCTTCACACGTCAACGAGGGTCATCAACAGCCCGTTATTGCAAATTTTGCAAAGGGTGAGAGCTCGAAGGCAGACGGTGAATTAACACAAGTACATTGCTTTTAGGTGGTTGTGCCTATAGCCTGAAAATTTGCAACATCTTGTATGATTATTGCGAGATAATTGGAAATCCTTTTTAGAGTTTATAGTGTAGATTCAAAATTAATAACTGCTTTTAAGTGACCGATAATGGTGGGCTACAAATAACCATATTGTAATCTTTGCACACACAATCACTTACAGGATAATCTGTTCTTACAAATTTACGTTTATCTTTAAGCTCTCTACTAATTTATCTTTCCAGGACTTTAAATTTCAAGTACAATTTGCCTTTCTCGCATTCTTAAACTACTAATACTTGCAATTCATACCACCAGCCATGGTGGCTCTGCTAGTAAGGCTTCAGTGATCCTTCGTAAGAGAGGGGAGAGGTTCGATCCCTGGCGTGACGCCGTGGTGGTGGGTCCTGCGCTAGTGTCACCAGGAGGTTTACAGCACGGCTGTTGCCTGCGTCACCAGGGGGTTTACGACGCGGCTGTCGGCTACAAGCTAGTTCCTCCTGTCTCCAAAAAAAAAAAAAAACTTGCAATTCATACCCACCGGTGGGCAGCTGAGTTGGTTCAGCTTTTTGGACACTTCATCGCAAATGTCCCAAGGTCAAAACTCCGCAGCTACTAACACGTCTTAAGTGGGGGGTCATGATAGTGAGGTCATATGCTAACTTCTCCCTAGGTATTGACGCTTACTCTGAGGTGCACCGCGTATTGTACGAGCTGTGAGCTGATGATTAGCGTAAGCGAAAGTCAAGCACGGTGAATCCTGGGTCACCAAAAAAAAAAATACTTGCAGTTCATACTTGCACTTCAATTCCTTCAGCATAAGTAGCTTTTTGGCACGGTCGATGAAACCCCTTTTTACGTAAGGAAATTGCAATAGCGAGAACCGAAAATCAACATGAGACTAATAATGTTGCTGGCCACAACACTCCATTACCAAAAGCTAGTAAAGATGGCCGTGCATTCTGAATCTTCTGCCGCTGAAAGATCGACAGAAAATAACTGTTTGGGAGGTGCTGACCTCTCAAGACATCTCGCACAAGAGCCGTTGAGAGAAGTGGCACCAAATCTGATATGGTTTCAAGTTCAACTATGAGGAGGCTGCTTAAAGAACAACATAACGACATGGCTAACTACAATGTGAGGTGTGCCTAACATGATCAAACCTATACTCATCAATGTTGTGAATGATGATGCCATATCAAAATCGGGATCATCCAGTTAGATAGTACCATTCCAAGGAAATCCGACTCCAAAGAAATCCTACGATGCAACGAAATGTTCCTTATTTATTTGGCCAATTTTATAATGCAAGTAATTTTGGCCACATTCTTAACATTGGCCTCCATAATGGCAATAATCTATCCATTAGTCAGAATAATCAAGGTCAAATTAATACTTTGGCAAATCCAGATGGTCGATAGACCGGACCCATGCCAAATATTGAAAATATAAGGTTAGTCAGTGCAGTTATGCAACCAAATGTGGCAAACGTTCGTTGTAGGCCTAATGTACCAATTACTCTTAACTCAGACAATTAGGCAAGACTAGTGTCGCCTAAAAGGTAGCAAGATGAACAACCAAACCTGCATATCCCACTTAAAATGATCAACACTTGTGAGAGCTCTTACCATGTCTAAACAATCTGACTCTAGTTGAAGACAATCCATAGCATGATCAGAGAAGAAAACTAATGCTTCTACAAGAGCACTAACTTCGGCTTGAGCTGTGAAGCTGACCCTCACTGTTTTGGCAAATCCATCTATAAATTGTTCAAGACCTTTTGAAAAAGAATTTCAATACTAAGCTAGCCTATTGTAATAGAGAATCCAACAACGTGGCAGATTGGGTAGCTAAGGCCCAAAGAAAAAATTCCCTGCCTCAAAATTGGACCCTTTACCCCCCTCCGAATCTTTGGAGTCTACTTTGCTGTGATGCTGTGTTGTTGTACTCGCAAGATAAGGAAGGAATGTATATTGTTATTCTGACCAAAAAAAATAAAAAATAAAGAAGAGAACAAGCAAGCCTGCAACTGACTCCTGATCAGTTGGTAGAAATAGTCACCAGCTCATATAAAAACATTACCAACTCTATTTTGAGTCCGTTTATCAATGTTTATCCGATTGTAACTTCAATGCGCTGGAGAAACTTCTCCTTGACTGGGCCTAGGCCTAGGACAAAAGGAACACCAAAATAGAAAACGCAATCTGATTGAGGCTTTCGACCCGGAACTCGATCAGCAGGAACAAGGAAAGACAGACTCAGAGCGCTCAATTTATCTAATCAATCTGGTGATTATCAAACGCTTCATTCATAGAATTTCTTTGTCAGAACACTTTAACACTATACCAGCAACTCGTATCATGGCAAACAGAGCGATCTTTTTACCTTTTTTTGCAGAGTGCGGTCTTAAAGAGCTTCGACCCTCCAAATCACATCTTTTTTAATGGGGAAGTGGGGAATGGTGCAGCTCTCTCTCTTCCATAATCCCCCGAAGAAGCATGCAATGAAGGCAAGACAATTGGTTAAGGATGATTTGAGTTTCCAACTCTATCGAAATGCGTGTACCTTATATTGCGCGCTTAAATACTTTAAACTTTATTTGCTTCATATTCTTTCCTTAATTTCAATGTAACTCATTATACATGCCTGGCATCTCCAACAAAACCTTGAGCAAGTATACTGTCACCGCCTGGACACAAACTATATGAGGCTTTCCCCTAGGCTTGTGAGTTGCAACTAACATCACTATGCGCATTATCTGAAGGACTGACGAGGAATATCCAAGAAGATTCAACAAATATCAACGATCCATAACATTTAGTTTATAGGACTTCATTAAAGTGATTTAAGCCTTTAAGGAGGACAAAAGAGAATGACGAGGAATATCCAAGAAGATTCAACATGCATCGATGATCCATAACGGATGATATGATTTAGTTGATAGGAGTTCTTCAACGTGAATTGACAAGGAAGACAAAAAAAGGGGAGAAGACAATCGTTCAATCACTGAGAATATGACCAGAGCATACCCAATAATATATGTGACTATTAAATCACCTTACTGGTGAGATGCTGTCAAAAAATACCATAGTAGCAGGACTTGATAAACAACACTAGATTGTGGATGCTCGATCATAACTGATGTTCATACCAGAATGAATGCACCAAACAGAAGCTTCATGCCTCTTAATCTGTGATTACCTCCGATCATTCCATCCTATAAAAGGGAACGGTTTACTTGTTTCTACTGTCTCTGTACGCTGCGTAAAGAGATGTACATATGTATTTCTCATTTAGCTGCATAAAGAGATGCACATACATATGTCTAGTGTGGGTACATACATATGTACATAAGCATGCAAATCAGGATGGATGAAGCAAAAGGACGACCAAAAAATTCGTTCACAATAGGTACCAAAAAAGACACCATGGTGTCCCGGTAACACATTCATGAATAGCTGAAGGAAGGCAGCAATTATGAAATGAAGAAATATTAGACTAGAGGTAAATAGCGTCAGCATATTTGCTATGTAATCTCACAAAACCTTTTTGTTCAAACTTCAGCTTCTGCTCTGCAGCCTCAGCTTGAGCAGGAGCCTCCTCTTCAGCAGCTTGCGTTGATGGCTTTGCGACAGCTACAGGTTAAGATAAGCATTAATTCGCGAACTGCATCTGGGGTTCGGAAGTAAATGTAACCGTCCAAACATACTTCCCGAAGCCAGACCAATGAAGCCGTCCTCTGTCTGTGAGGGAGAACCACTTGCATCATCCTGTTCATAAATGGCTCATTAACATATGAGCGTGATATAAATGAAAGTGAAAAGCATGGCGCTTGGTTCTAGTCCTTGCTGAAATAAAGGCATGCAATGCCAGACGATGCATACCAAAGCGCTAGGTAAACATTAAACACTGGAATGACAATATAATTCATATCATTTCTTATTGTCCGAATCCATTTCCCATTCAATATTTCATAGTTACTGGTTAACGGACAATGTACCAGATGGTGAAGTCACCTCTCAAATCAAGAATAACTGTTGTTGTCAGGGACTAGTAATCAAACACTCCATTGGTAATAGCGCCTGCTAGTGGAGTTATTCAAACAGATGATCAGCGAAATAATTTCCGCATAAGAATAAACTCCGACAGCTCCTCAGACACAAAAATTGACCACAGGAACGCTAAACTAGGGGGTTTCAAAATCAGTTCCATAAACGTGCTTAAAATGACTTTGGTCCACCTCCACTAATAAGCAGCCCCAGAAAGCCAGTGCTATGGGATCTCTCGAGACAGATACCCGTCACATAAGACGCCACTGTCCTGACAATCCACGATTCGAAAAGCTCCACATAATAGTACAGTAGCACTCCAGAGCACTAACCAATCGCTTCAGTACAGAAACAATCATCATAATTTCATATAATGTATTCTCGGCACCGTTCCGATCCAATGAAAGATACACTCCTAAGGATAATATCTATTTCAGCACTAAGGCCCTTCACTTAAACATTGATTCCATTGTTATGCATCTTGATCCAACAAAACATAGACAGCAGCCCACCTTTCCCTTTTTTTGCCACATTTAAGAAGTGTAATGTTTGTCGATATTATTTTCAAGTCCATATCAAATTAACCATACTCTATTGCTTTCGGTAATGATTAAATGCTCGGTTAAAAACTGATTGTCGTTACATTTATTGGACATGCGACGTGTTCCACCATTACTTTTCATCCAAGCTAAGTCCCATGAATGCTGGACAGCAAGGAAGACAGGGTTGGCAGCTCAACTCACTGAGACTAAAAGTACCCATCTCCATTTCTTCAACACTACATTGCCGAAACTCGAGTTTACAAAATATGGGTAACTACTGCTAATTGCTAGGGGTGTCAAAAACTTAACCAAAAACCGAACTAAATCGAAAACCGAACTAAATCGAACCGAAAAGTTTGGTTTTTCCGTTCGGTTTTCCTTCAGTTCAGTTCTCATTAAAAATAGAATTTTTTTTTATCGGTTCGGTTTTTATTGATTAACCAAACCGAACTGAACCAACAAATCAATAAGAGCTTATTTCTTGGAAACGAAAAATATATACAACAGAAAAAAAAATGCAAAAACTAAAAAACCGAACCGAACCGTTTGACAACCCTACTAATTGCTTGTGTAAAGGATACAACAACTATTTTGTCATCACCGACAAACAAATTGAACGTGCTCCGACAATTTCAGATCTTGAAAGCAGCCTGCCACCGAATAATTCATCAGCACTCCCACAGTTCGAACGCATCAATGGACATCACTCAGTTAGTTATCCCAAGCACCAACGAATCACTTCCGCGCGCTCTTGTCGGTCACAGAAAGACCCGGTAACGTAGAATCAAATAAAACTGAGAAAGGAACAGAAGAAAGAGCAACAACCACCGAGAACCTGAGCTCCCCATCATTGCCCCACGAGTCACTGGCTGTTCTAGATCACCAGCAAGTGAAGGCGGCAACCGAAAACAGAGGAAGAAGACAACGTCGTGGTGAACTTAATTTTAAGAAATTTTTTTTTGGTCGGAAAATCAATTTTCAGAGGTTACGGGGCTGATTTTCTGATATACTTTAAGAAATTGGCTCAAAAGAAAATAATTTGTAAGTTTCTTTGTTAAAAATATTTTAACTGGTGAGCTCAACATATTTTAAGAAGACAACATCGTGGTAAATCGATTTTTTTCTTAAATTAAGAAGAAGACGACATCGTTGTGAAAATTAGACAACTTTTTTTCTTGCAACGTTAAGATCATTTTAGAAAATAAAAATTTGTTTCCAAAATATAAAGCAAATGCCAATTTCAAACCTCATTGAAGTGGAGTCTTGCCAAACTAACCATAAACAATTGCCAATTGATCCTAGTGAAGAAGTCGAAAGAGGTTAATTGAATGGGTATGGGTTCTAATGAGTCAAAGTTGAATATAGGTCAATGCAAATATAGAAAAGGGTGTGTTTTTTTGTGAAAGAATTTTCTGCATATTACTTTTCTAAACTTTTGCGCGTTTGCTTTGTTGAAAATGATTAAAAGAAAATGGAAAATCATTTACGGTAATAGAATATGCGTATCTAAAGTTAGGAAAACAAATTCCCTAACCTGAAAAAGAGAAAACCAAAAAAATGATTTTTCGAAAATTATTTCCCCTTATCATTTAAATTTTCCTTGAAATAAACACATTTCAACCAAAAAAAGAGTTTATACGAGTAAAATGTGTTAAAATGGATTTATTTACTCTGAGCCGGACGCAATCTCAACCCAATCCATCCATTTATCTGAAAGAGAGAGAGAGGGTACAAATGGAAATCTAACAGTTATAATTCGACCACTGTAGCTAGCTGATGATTGAAAGGGAACCGCTCGACGGGAGCACAGGCATCTGCTTGTCACCCAGACAAGATCCACTATTTTTTACTTCATCACCATCTTCGCACCCCCTTCCATATCCCAACCTCCAAACCCATTCATGCGAGTGGTGTTTATGTCTGGTGCTCACCCACTCTCTACTTTGCTCATGTGCCACGTGAAGTCCTAACCCACGACCTAACCGTGCTCCCTCACGACTTGGCGAGTCCGTGGAGTCACCCATCCTACGAATATTTAAGAAGAAAAGTCCTAGGTCAGGTTGGCCATGAGCTAGGCCGGCTTGAGTACGGATCACTAATAACTATATTGTAAAGAATTTGATAAATAAGGTTTAATGGGTCAATTTAGATGGAATCATTTTCGACTCGATCCATGACTTTGAATAGTCCTACAAACAACCACTAAACTACTGCAGTTAGATTCAAATCCAAGTAGTTCAACATAAATTCAAAGTCAGAGAGAATAAAACATGCACACATGCCAGCTTTATAGAGAGAGAGAGAGATTATAGCTAAATTGATCTTGCTTGGAGACATGAATGAGTAATTGGAGGTGACGGCTCTCATGTAGAGAGAGAGAGAGAGAGTTTGTGAAGCCCTGATGACTAAGACTGCGTTTGGTAACGTTTATGTTCAAAAATTGTTCCTGGAAACTTCTATTTCTGTTCCGAGAAACAATTTTTAAACAGAAGAACGCGTTTGATAAACTTGTATAATTTTTGTTTCTGGAATAGAAAAAGAATAGAAACACGATTGGTAAACTTGTATAATTTTTTTCTTTTTTCTTTTTTCTTTTTTCTTCCTTTTGGCCAGTCGCCGGCCTCGGCCATGGTCGACAACCGGTCAACGAGGGCCAACGGCCTCGCCCAGCCAAGGCAAGGCCGAGCCTCGCTAACCGGTGACGCTCCGACGAGGTCGCCGGCCTCGGCCATGTTCGGCGACCGGCCAACGAGGGTCGACGGCCTCGCCCAGCCAAGGCAAGGCCGAGCCTCGCCAATCGGCGACACTCCGGCGAGGTCACCGGCCCTCAACGGTCATGGCTGAGGCTGGTGACCGGCCAAAGAAAGAAGGAGAAGAAAAAAGAGGAAAAAAAAAAATTTCTCGGAAGTGTTCCTGAAAACAAGAAACAAGTTTTTTCTACTTCTTGTTTTTATTCTAAATCTGTTCCCGGAAACAAAAAAAAAATTAGATCATTTGTTCCCGGGAATAAAAATGTAAACAAACGCATTTCTGTTCTTTTTTTGTTCCCCGAAATAAAAGAATAAAAATTTGTGTTTCGGGGAACAGAAACAGATTTAAACAAATAGGGCCTAATTTGTCAGCTAAAAATACAAGGCGCAGGCAAAGCACGATGGACTCGTATGCTGCATTTCATTTGAGAAAATATTGAGTGAGTGTCGCCTCTGCTAATGTGACGTGCGAGGATTAATGAAAATGTGCGAATAAATTATAATAAAATGATGAACAGTTAAATGACGTTGTCGCCATGCAATAATTAGTGCAGCTTTCATTCATATGTCGTTGTTTATGTAACGCCAAAATGGCAGGAAGTTTCGCATATGTGTCCCCAATTTTTTTTTTAAAAAAATTAGTATTAAGAGCATTGATTAAGGGCTATTATAATATATATATATATATATACAAGGTCCACGTGTGATATTTCCAAACTTTAAGAAAAAAAGAAAAAGAAAAGAAAAGAAAGGCTGTGAAAGTCCAAACCATAATTTAAGTAGTCCAGCCCACCAATTTGACCATATATGCATTTATCATACATAGTCCATGGCGAAAGTGAGAGAAAAAAGTAAATTTAAAAGAAAAAAAAAACATTTTCTTTTCAAATAAAATACTAAATAAATTATTGGGGTACAAGGCAGAATGGAACTGAGGGAGGAGAGACGGATTCAAAGTCAAAAAGTTTCATGACACTTGCGTTCTGTCTTTATTTATTGCTCGACCCTGACCAGAAATTACAAAATAAATAAATATATAAAGCGCGATTGGTGGATCGGTCAAAGAACAGTGATACAATTGTTTTGATTAACAATGGGGTAGATCATTTGGCTCGGAAAAATGCGCTTAAATAATCAATCATCATATAAATAACTCGTGGATAAATAAGATTAGTTTTTATTCTTAATAATGCGGTCAAATCCCAACCGGTCGTTTTTTTATTTGTCATGGTCACATCGTAAAATGGATATGAATCCACATGATAACTGTTAACTCTTGAGCTTACCAACCAAAAAAAAAAAAACAAAAAATTGTTAACTCCTGAGCTCGAAGAGCTGCAAACGCAGTCGAACAAGGGCAAAACTTGGTCAAAACAGAAGTCCTGTATAAAGGCAATCTGCAGCTTAGTGTCAAATACCCACGTCGTTATTTTTGCACACACGATCGATCATAGATACATATCTGTTGTTGCAAATTTATATTTATTTTTCTGGCACTTTGAATTTCCAGTACCACTTAACCTTTTTCGCAACCATTGGTTTTCAGTACTTGCATTTCAATTCCTCTTCTTCTCTAGCATAAACTCTCCGGTCCAAAATAAAAAATAAAATAAAAATAAATCGGTCCCACTAGGCTTCTTAGTTTGATGAAAGGATTTGAAAAAACGAATGGTTACTGCCTCAAGAAAAAGAAAAGGGGAGAAATTGCATAGAGATCTCTAATTGGGCATGAGATTGCAACGGAAGGTTATCTGAGAAGAATATTCGAGTATCACGTTTCGGATATGTTTTATTGATACTAAGTATTGACTTTTCACAATGGATCGCAGGAAGAGTTATTGGAGCTAATCAAAGTTATCCCGTTAATGAATTTAGAACGACCATAATTTTTTTCCCTTTTTTCTTTTTACGGGTGATCGTGATCAAAGTTTGTCGGGCTTGCATTTTATATCGATGATGCTAAGGGCAAATGATAAGCCTGATTTGGTTGAGAAAAGAAAAGAAAAGAAATGTGTGAGTTCGCGTCACTAGTAATTAATTGTTTGTCCTAGTCTTTTATTATGGGGCAAGTCCTAATCCTAGCATTGATGGAACGTTAGGTAAAATGTCTTAGTCTTTTATTTTATTTTATTTTATTTTTTTGGGGAGGGGGGGGGTTGTTAAGTCTTTAATTAATTTCTATAGTTTTCGTGGGATGTCGATGTTGATACTGATTTGGCTAAGGACAACCACCTTGTCAGCCAGTAAGAATAGTCCTTTGTTTTCGTGAGCGTGAACGGTTGTGGTGGGCTTTTTTTCTACGTTTATCCCGCGTTTTATTTCCATATTGATGTCCCACAACTTCCATCAGCAAAGATGCCCTAAAGAAATTAATGAGGTAGTTTACCGGTCGTCACCGTTCGTATCCAAATTTCGCCGCCCTCGCCCGGGCCGCCAACGCATCGAAAAAGATAAAAAAAGAATCGAAAAATAAAAAATTCAGAAAAAAATTGAGAGTTTTAAAATTATTCACGTTAGCGCCGGCAGCACTACATGAAATAGTTAGGATTGCTGAACCACCATTAGTTAAAATAAGGCAAAAGGACTACATTGGTATTTTATTAAAAGTTTTAAGATTAAATTGATATAATTAAAAATTTTAGCATTGAATTGACAAATTGTCGTTCATGACTAAGTTGGTATAGTTGAAAAGTTTAGGATTGAATTTACTGCCATATAATAAGTTTAAAATTTTTTTAATAATTTTTATGTTGTTTGACAAATATGGCTATCAAATCATTTTGGTCAAAAACATGCGCCAAAGCAATCATCATATAAATAACTCATGGATAAATGAGTTTATTTTCTATGAAATTCGAATCTATTCGTTTTTTGGTTGGTGATGGACATGTCGTAAAAGAAATATGAATTTAAATTATAATTATTACCACCAAAAAATGACCAACTCTTGAACTAGCCGAGCTGCAAACTCAATAGATGAGAGCAAAACTTGGTCAAAATAGAAGTCCAGGAAACAAGATAATCGGCAAGCTACATGCTTGTCGGTAGTGAAGGAAATCGACAACATATGGCGAAGAGATTATGGACGAAAGCCTTCATCAGTTGACGAGGGTCATAAATAGCCAATTATTGCAATTTCCTTAAGTGTTAGAGCTCGAAGAGGAAGACGTTTCCACTAAACAGGGCCTAGGTAGTTATGCCTACAATCTCAAAATGAGTAACTTCTCGTAAATAAGAAGAAATAATCGAAAATCTTGTTTGGAGTTCATGTTGTAGATTCAAAATAAATAACTGCTTGTGAGTGACTTGTGTACACACAAGCAATCACATAATACATCTGTCCTTGCAATTTACATTTATCTTTAATTTTTATGCTAATTTATATTTCCAGCACTTTAAATTTTCAGTACAATTTACCTTTCTCGCGACCTTTAACTACCGGAACTTGGATTTCAATTCCCTAGGCATAAACAACTTTTTGGTATGCCCAGTGGGACCCCTTTTCTGATCCCAGTAAGTTGCGATAGTGAGAACCGGTAAATTGCGGTAGTGAGAACCAGAAGTTAACGGGAGGCCGACAATGCTATGGTCCCAACAATCCATTGTCAAGAGCTAGTAGATATGACCATGCATTCTGAATCTTCTGCAGCTGGAAGATCGAGGGAAGATAACCGTTTGGGGTATGCTGACCTCTCAAGGCATCTCACACTAGAGCAGTTGAGAGAAATTGCGCCAAATCTTAAAATGGTTTCCACATTGAGGAGGCCGCTTGAAGAACAACACGATGACGTAGCTAACTACACTGTGAGGCGCGTGTCTGACGTGATCAAACCTATAGTAATCGATGTTGCAAATGATGCCATATCAAAGATCAAGATCATCTAGTCGAACACTGCCATTCCAAGGAAATCTGATGATTCAAAGATATGTTCCTCGTTCGTCTAGTCAATTTAATGATGGAAGTCATTTAGGCCATATTCTTCAAATTGGGCAGAATAATGGAAATAATCGAGCCATTGGTCAGAATAATGAAGGTCGGTTTGATATTTTGGCAAATCCAGATGGTCGATAGACCGGCTGATGTCAAATATTGAAAATATAAGGCTAGTCGGTGCAGTTATGCCACCTTATGTGGCAAACGTTCGCTGTAAGTCTGATGTGCCAATTAATCTTAACTAAGACAATAAGGCAAGACCAGCATCGCCTAAAAGGCAGCAAGATGAACAACCAAACCTGCAACTGACTCCTGATCAGTTGGTGGAAATAGTCACCGGCTCAAATGAAAACATTACCAACTCTCTTTTGAGTCCATTTATCAATGTTGATCCGATTGTAACTTCAGTGCGTTGGGAGAAACTTCTCCTTGACTGGGCCTAGGATAAAAAGAACGCCAAAATAGAAAATGCAATCTAATCGAGGCTTCCATCACGGAACTTGCTCAGCAGGAACAAGGAAAGACTGACTCCGAATGAGCTAACTCTACTTGTTCACAAGTCAGAGTGCTCAATTTATCTAATCAATCTGGTGGTTATCAAACACTTCATTCATATAATTTGTTTGTCATAACACTTAACACTATACCAGTAACTCGTAGCATGGCTGTTGGGTATTGCTTATACCTTAAATCTGGATTCAACACTAAATCAAATCCCTAAAACTAATGCGGAAGACAAGCCCGGGAAAAATACATGTATCACCGATCAAAAGCACACCACGGGATCGAGCGTACCTTTTGTCCACAAACTAAACACCGACGTTGCGATTCAAGGAGGAAACCGGATACTGTTCTTCAAAAGAGAATTCTTTTCTTCGCTTAGGGAGAAAAGCGATGTGCAAGAGACGTTCTTCTTCAACAAATATTGTTACGGAGAGTGAGAGGAAAAATAACGTACGTTACTCCTGAAAAAATACGTTTCTTTTTCTTTTATATCTTCCCTCAAAGCGTCTCATCCAAACGATGCGACTCCTCAACGGAACACCACTTTCAAAAGACACAACCAATCGTATCTAAATAATGCAATCTTTCACATCACAACCTTTCCTCCATGGACCCTCAACTCACGAGCCGGGCCTTAACAGGCCAACTCAGGCCCATCATAAATAAAACCATCAATGGCAAACAAAGCAATTTTTGTTTACTTTACACTATACCGGTAACTCACAGCCTGGCAAACAGAGCCATTTTTTTTTTCTTTTTTGCAGAGTGTGGTCTTAAAGAGCTTCGATCCTCCAAATCACTTCTGTTTTAATCGGGAAGTGGAGCGTGGTGCATTCTCTCTCTTCCATAATCTCCCGAAGAAGCACGTAATGAAGGCAAGACAATTGGTTAAGGATGATTCGAGTTTCCAACTCTACCGAAATGCGTGTACCTTATATTGGGCGCTTAAATACTTTAAACTTTATTTGATCCAACAGCTTTCAAAGAATATGAAGTAATACCTCATGTACATTGAATACTTCAGCAATTTAAAAATCTGGCCACCATCAAGGCTCCCCCCTCACTTCAGGTGACAACTACAAGTAAGAGTGTCATGACAGCTTTAGACCATCAATTGTGAACCAGCACATACATCCTTCCATGGGAATCACTTTCCTTTCTTTTTTTCTTTTTTAAATAACTAACATAGCTCGATTTTGCTGGCCAATACCTAAACTATATATATTGGGGAGAAAACGATGCTCAGAGTTCCCTCGGACCATCAAATGACTGAGTCTTTCTCAGATTCCAATGGAGGCCGTCATGGATACTGCGCAAGAAGTCGCTGGTGGAATCAACCTGACAAGCAGTAGGGACGGGCCATGGGGCCATGCTACAGATGAGTGCGTCCCCGGCTCCTAACAGTTTCCTGTCCTTGCCATCGAATGATGCCCACGCCTGACTTCGGCTGTTGAAAGGTACTTGCACCCGAACAGTGACGTGTTCAGGTAAGATCAATGGCCTAAAGGATAAGGAATGAGGACATATTGGTGTGAATAGTATGCCAGGAACCTGCAAATCGACACGGCAGATTCAGCAGTGTTGACTTGACCCAAAAAAAAAAAAAATTGTTTTGCTGATAGATGATGCCTGTATGTCCTATGTGGATAGATTGTAATTAATATGCAATTAACTCAAGATCATCTAGAATCAAATTTCTTCTCATTTTTCTTCAGAAAGCCTTTGGTTCTCAAGTCTACAGCTCTGAGGCTTGGAAGACAAGCATCTACTAAAATGACAAAGTAAAGGGCAATTTTTTAATTGATTGCTATAGCAGAAAAAATGATGATTTATTATGAATAACTGGTATATTTGTTTGTAAGCCTGTGCAGAGCATGGATGTAGATTTAATTTTTTTCATGAACGTGTCATAGACTCATATGAGAATATATAATCCTGTAATTGCAACATTAAGGAGAAAACCCGATTTGTCTGCTCATAGTCATCATGCACTTGTAAAATTCCTCCACTGAAAAAATTACTAATTCGATTAATGATATTAAATAGTAAAAAATAATCAATACAAAGAGAGGTTTGAATACCTGTGGATGGACCATTGATCCTCCAGCCGCTAATGAATAGGCAGTGCTGCCAGATGTAGTTGACAAGATTAGCCCATCCCCTTGTACCAAAGTGACAAACGAGTTATCACAATAGCACTCCAAATTTGTGAGGTACGATGATATTCCCCGATCAATTGTGACTTCATTTAAAACAAGTATTGGTTCTTCTGTTTCGTATTCATCTCTGGCCGAATCCCTGACGACATGACACTGCAACCGATGCCGTAATGTTATGCTGATTGGACCTTTAAGAATCGAATCCAAGTGTTCTTTGTAGCGTTCACTGTCTGAAGTATGTTGAGGATCACTTTTTCAAGTCATTAACCAGTGAGAGAGTTATCAGTTTTTAGTTCAGCATCTTGTTCATTCCACATATTTGGTTCATATGATGCCAAAATGGGGATCTTAAAACATTAGAAAAGCAAAGGATACAGAAAGGGGTCATAAAACCCAAGGACCCTAAAGAAAAGGGGACAACAGGGGGCACTGGTCCTTTGAACATTGATGCTGCCTGCAAATAAACAGAACTTGTATTTCCTTCTCAAGATTCAAATGAAAATTCAATAGGAATATCAGAAGTACAACTGAGTACAATTTCACCATGGAAGCATGCGTTCATTTAGTTGACAAATGAAAAACAGAACTAATAGATGAATATGCATGGTCTCAATATTCAGTGAAGTGATCACACCATGAGATGCCTGCATTGAATAGCAATAAGAACATACAATTTGTCCATCATATGGGAACATGGATGCTTAAACACCAAGAATGTCCAACCAAACTGAATGGATGCTACCGGCGGCTCCTCAGGGTTTCCCAATTTTGTTTCCAGTCATTTCTCCTCAGGGCTAAATGCTGAGAGCTGCTCTAAGAGCCAATTTAAAGGGGAACTGGCAGTAGATGCTTTTAAGGACCAAGTAAAGACATACACAATGCTTAAAGCCAATAAAGAGGACATGGCATCTTAGACAAAAAACCTATATAGATTCACAGACTGGTGTCGCATCACCAAAGTTACCTTTTCTTCTCTAGTTATATAGGGGATGCAATGATATTATTCTTCTTGCAATACTGTGATTGATTTGGTGGAAAAGAAAGTGTTAAAGAGTTCTTATAAATCAAGAATGATTACTGTTTTACAAAGTAGACGAACAACATTTTCATTTTTGTATCCCGTAAAATCCTCGGAAACTTTCTAGTATTATATGGATACTGTTCATCAACGTTTTCTTCTTTTGCATTCCAGAGGACAGAAAAAGACTATATTTGTCAATGGTTTCCCCTTTCGCTTTCAGGATAAGAAAAGAAAAAAAGAGTTAATTCATAGTTCATCAAATGTGCTTGAATTATGAAAGTAAAATGTACCATGCAATTACTTTATATTAGAAAAACAAGGGCCATCACACTCAGCCCTGGCTATGATGCTACTCTCAGTAACCTACCATTAAAAAATAGCAGACAAAAGGACTCATGGCTGATTATACTGTAAATGACGAATGCATTGCCTTGGGAATCAATGATAGGGAGGGGAAAAAAGTACACGTACCCAAAGGACAGTTCCATCCCCACCAAGAGTGACCACAAGGTCAACTTTCTTGTGCAAGTCCAGAATCTCACTTTCTGAAACAAAAATCCAACACAACAAGTCAGCAACAATGGCAGCATGATTAGATCCTAATTGACACGAGAAACCAATTTGAAAAGCCTATGAGCTGGAAGATTTGTAATTTTTTTATTTAGCATTAGTACAGTCATAAGAATGATTGTCTCAGATGATAGAGAACAAATCCAACATTGTGTGCGAAGAAGCTGATTTTGAGAGATCAAGTTTTAAACACATTAATGGAAAAATCGTGCTATTTCAAGTGTAAGTTTGTTGGTTGCTAAAAAGAGTAAAACTTTGTCATATTAAATAATTAAAGCACAGTGCAGCAAAAGGGACTAACATTCTCACTGAAAAGGTGCTCCGAATGAGAAAAGAGAACTGGCAAATATTTATATCCTCAGAAAGTAAACAACAAAGACCAATTCATAAGTGATCATAAAATAATAGCATCAGCTAGTTATAATATGTTCCCACACTCACCATCTTTCCAAGTTTGCACAAACTCGAAGGAAGATGAATCAGTGAGAAGTTCTGATCGCACGCGTGGTTCAACATAAATGTTCAAGTTCTTGTGGTCTTTTAACCATCTAGCAATAGAAAATAAAGACATTAGTTTTTCAGTTAAAAAATGCACATGAGTCCATGATATTTTTATCACTACTAGCATTTAAAGTGTTGGAGTTTACTGAATTACTAAGGTAATCTGAACATTGCACTTTTTATTGCAGGAAATTTGAAGCCATTAATTTATTTAACATGTTGTGAATTACACAAAAGATACCAAAATTTGCAAGAAAGAACGTAAACAAGTACCATTAAGCTATACATAACTATAAGCTCAATGTAGACATCCAGACACCACAATTAATATTATCTGACTAAGGCCACAAAAGCCGCCGACTCGAACATAATCAATGGCAATCATCAAAGAAATCAAAAGAAGACTTCCCTAAAAATAAGCACTAAGCAACAACAGCTTCATCCAAACATTAGTCCAGCAATAATTCGGGGTGTGACTATTGATAGAATACTAGTTCTGACTAACAATTTGTGTTGCAGTATTACTTGATAAAAAGCATTACAAAAGCACCTCCGGAGCATCATAAGCCAGAACATCATTTCATTATAAGTGAATTTGTTCTCTTTCGTTAGTTTAACCATGGGAATCTTCTATCAACCTTGTACAGAATGTGCAAACAGCGTGCACATCACACGAAGCCCATTTATTCCTACTTATCCTGCCATAGTTTAGTGATTGAATTCAAAGACCAGTGGTGTGAGAGGGAAACACCTAGCCAGCAGTTTAAGAAGATATTAGGCAGAATAGTAGTCACAGAACATCATCCACACAGACATTGCTTTCAATGGAAAATGCCTAGAACAGGTTGAAAGAAATCGAAATGGTGAAACTAAGGATTTCTTAGTTTCAAACCTGACTATTTCTCCACATAGGACTTGAACAGAATTTGAATTTGGTTTTGTCATAATAAGCACTGTCTTTGGAGGAGATTCCCACTTCAAAGCAATCTGTTAAGATAATGAGTTTTCCATTATAACAGCAGTGAAGCATGCTCGTGTACTACACTATATCAAGCAATTCAGCATAATAATAGTCCTATATCATGCGGCATATAAGTGCAGAAAGGTACTCAACCAAACCATTCAAGTTGAAATATAAATCATAGTCCCCTCTCAAACACTGACTGACCATTAGGAGAAGATATACCTGTTTACTAGTGCGCCCAGCTGTTGTTATATTTCCCTTTTCAAAAGACACGATGTCATGTTTGTGCTGATCACTTCTCTTGCCTTTGCACCTCCATGAAAGTTTAAATGATGCCTGTCTCAAGAAAGAAGATATGAGTTAAACAAAATATTGGCACGCTTACATGACTGAACAAGTCAAATATTGCTTGTACACTGACAAAGTACTTATACAGCAAAAACTCTTCTTTAATAAATATTACAAGTAGCATAACCAGAAAATTTGTTTATACTCCTTGAGATAACTTGATGCATATTGATTGAGAGAGAGAGAGAGAGAGAGAGAGAGATGTCATTAGTAGAAGCCATTATGATTTTTATCATAGTACAATCTCCACAACCAATGGATTCAATACGAAAAGGTAGTAATAAGAACGACAGGTGTAAAGCTTTCTATCATCCTGGCATTGAG
Organism: Eucalyptus pauciflora; assembly: GCA_007663325.1. Classification (NCBI taxonomy): domain Eukaryota; kingdom Viridiplantae; phylum Streptophyta; class Magnoliopsida; order Myrtales; family Myrtaceae; genus Eucalyptus; species Eucalyptus pauciflora. The sequence goes on from VMYD01000353.1 coordinate 3,015,428, forward strand.
CTATTCTTCTACAAGACCTCCCCTATGATTCTGTAGTGATAATTTAGACACAGAAAAGAGAATTGAAGAACAGTGACTCTGTGGGGATAGAGAGGATCGACGTCAGACATTCAACCTTTCTCATCATTCGCTTTTGAATTTCCCTCGATGCAGAATCATTTTCCCCATCGAAAAGAACCTCATGGGAGCAAATTCCATGCTCCGCACGACACCCTTCAGGTTGCTCATTGGCTTCATTACACAAATCATCCTGGTCATCCAAGTTTTGTGTACTCTCGCAGTGAACATCATCATCATCTTTACCTCCCGATGTTTTGTCTGTAAGAGTATTAACATGGTCTTTTCAAAACACTTATAAGACAAGGACAACAGAGAAAGAAAACGATTGCCAAACCCCATACAGAGTGTAAATTTTTTCATCCATCTGTAATTTGTTTCAAATTCTTTCCAGAATTTCAATGTAATTCATCAAGCATGCCTGGCATCTCCAACAAAACCTAGAGCAAGTCTACTGTCAGCACCTGGACACCACCTAAATGAAGCTTTCCACTAAGCTTGTAAGTTGCAACTAACAACTTCATGTGCATTAGCTGACGGATTGACAAGGAATATCCAAGAAGATTCAACGTATGTTGATGATCCATGATGGATTATATTATTTAGTTGATAGAAGTTTATTAAAGTGAATCAAGCCTTCAGCGAGGATAAAAAAGGAGAGAAGACAATTGTTCAATCACTGAGAAGTGTGATCAGAGTATACCAAAAAATATATGTGAATATTCGATTACCTTAGTAGTGATGCTGTCAAAGGATACCATAGCAGCAGGTCATGATAAACAATACTCAACGATGGACAGTCAATCATAAATGATGTCCATACCAGAACTAATGCACCAAATGGAAGCTTCATGCATCCTAATCTGTAATTACCCGGAACATTTCTATCCTATGAAATGGAAGGCTTTACTTGTTTGTACTGTCTCTCTAAGCTGTGTAACGAGACGTACATACATATTTTATATTTAGCTGCATAAATTGATGCACATACGCATTTCTAATTCAGGTACATACAAGTGCACAGGAGCATGCATATCAGAATGGTGTGAAGCAAAAGGAGGACCAAACAATTCGTGAACAATAGGTACCAAACAAGCCACCATGAAGTCTCCGCAACACATTCATGAGAAGCTGAAGGAAGGCAGCAATCATGGAAAGCAAGGAAGATTAAACTTGAGTTAAATAGGTCAGGCATATTTGCTATGTAATCTCACTAAACCTTGTTGTTGAAAGTCCTGATTCTGTGCTCTTTCAAGTTCATACTTCCGCTTCCATTCTGCCGCCTCAGCTTGAGCAGAAGCCTTTCCTTCAGCAGCTCGCCTTAGTGCCTTTGCAACAGCTACAGGTTAAGGACAAGCATTAATTCATGAACTGCATCTGGGGTTCAGAAATAAATGTAACTGTCCAAACATACTTCTCAAAGCCTCCGAAAATTCTATGAGATGTTCATCGTTATCATGAACAGGAGTTTGTTGCAGAAGTTCCAGGATTGCTTTCTCAGAATTTACAACAGAAGCCGAATCAGAAAAACCGTTCCCTAGCTGTGAGCTAGAATGACTTGCATCATCCTGTTCATAAAGGGCTCATTAATATATAAGCATGATATAAGTAAAAGTGAAAAGCATAACGCTCGGTCCTAGTCTTTGCTGAAATAAAGGGCATGCAATGCCATACGATCATTACCAAAGCGCTAGCTAAACATTTAACATGGGAATGAAAATTTAATTCATAAAATTTCTTATTTTCTGAATCCATTTTATGTCGACTATTTCCTAATTATCAGTTAACGGGCATTATACAAAATGGTGGAGTCACCTATCGAAACAAGAACAACTGTTGTCACAGACCAGTAATTAAACAATAGATAGGTAATAGTGCCCGGTAGTGAAGTTATTTAAACAAATGATCAGTCAAATAACTTCCCCATGAGAATCGAACACACATGTCGACCAGAAGAACCCTAAACGAGGCACGTTTCAAAATTTGTCCCATAAATGCGCTTAAAACGATTTTTCTACACCTCCTCTCATAAGCAAGTCTAGAAGCCCCAGAAAGCAAGTGCTGTTGGATCTCTCGAGATAGATGCCCATTACCATAAATCCCCCATGTGCCTCACAATCCAAGATTTGGAAAGCTCCACTTCATAGTACAGTGGCAATCCAGAAGACCAAACCATCACTCCAATACAGAAACAATCATAATACCTTGATACGGTGTATAACCTGTACTATTACATCCCATCACGAGATATACTCCCGAGAATAATTTCTATTTCAACACGAATCCCTTCACTTTAGCATTAATCCCATCGTTATTTAACGTGATCCAACAAACCATAGACAGCAGCCCACCTTTACTTTCATGCCAAGTTTTAGAAGGCTAATAATGTTCCCCATCCTCATCTTCAAATCTATGTATCAAATCAACCATGCTCTATTATTGCTCTCGCTAATGATCGAATGCTCAGCCAAAATCCTATTGCCACTACGTTCATCGTACATGCGATATTTTTTCCAGTTACTTGTCGTCCAATCGAAGTCTTATGAACACAAGACACCAAGGTAGACAGAGCCGCCGGCTAAGCCAATTCTTCAACAGTAAATTGCCGAAATTCCGGGTTCATAAATTTTCGGTACTAGTGCTAATCGCTGGTACAAAAGCTACGACAACTGCGCCTCGACCATTTCTTGCTCCCGGAAGCAGCCGGCCGACCAAATGAATCATCCGCACTCCCACAACTCAATGCATCAACAGACGTCACACGATCAGCTCAATTCAGCTCAATCCCAATCACCAACAACCCCTCCGCTCCGCACACTCCTTTCGATGAATCCGAGAAAGAAAAGGGAAAGAGAGGAAGCAACAGAGAACCGCGAACAAAAACCGAGAACCGGAACTCCACGCCATCACTCCTCGCGCCGCGACTGTTCCAGATCACCAGCAGGCACGCGACCACTGCGGTCGGATTCGAATCGAGGAGCTCGACGCGGGTTGGCAGGCGGCGAGAATCGGACATGCAGACATGCCGGCTTCACGCAGTTACACAGAAAGAGAGGGGGAGAGAGATAGATAGAGAGAGAGAGAGAGAGAGAGAGAGAGAGAGATTACGGATGAATTCATCTTCCTCGGCGACATGGACGAGCAAATCGGAGGTGGCGAGTCTCGCGCGGAGAGAGGGAGAGAGCCTTTGCGAGAAGCCGCTGAGAATCGTGTAAAAGTCAACACGCCACGAGCTCTTGTCTTGCCAGCAAAACGCAATGCGAGGGCACTTACGCATGTCGCGGGGGAGGGTGGATATATAGCCAACAACCCCGGGCCCCACACTCCCCCTTCTACTTCTCTCCGGCACCGCAACGGAGCGGGCATCCCCTGCGCGTCGCGTTGACGTGGGACCGTCGCAGGCAGCCCGGTCGTGGCGCGACGCGTGGATAGTCGCCTGCGTTCGCCCCACGCGTCGCGGTCAAAGGGCTAAGGATACACGCGTCACGCTACGATTGGCCAGAGTTCCGCAGAGTGGGAGAGGGAAGAAGTGCGGAGCCTTTGTCCTTCGTGGGCAGCGTCTGACTTTCGGAAATGGTCGTTCGGCTGTCTTGAAAGTCATTTGCTTTCGCCGAAATCTCAAAATTTTTAAAAATATTATATAAACATAATTAGTTATATTCATAAAAAAAAATTAATCAACTAAAAATATTTCATATTGATTGTTTTCTTAAATTATGAAAATAATTTTCATTCATTCTTTTCTCTAAGTAATAAAAGTGAGCAAGTTTTTGATATTTTTTCGTTAAATAAACTCACACCAGTTGCGATCGAAGTTTTTATTAATAAGTAATTAACATCAGAGTCTAATAAGTAATTAAGGAGGTTTTTGTGAGGATATTTAAGGTATCGATTTTTTTTGTGTTGTGCGTGAAATATTTTTTGAAAATCTAATGTATACCCAACTACTTTTCGAGGGCACTCATTTGACAAAATAATTTCCGTTGTTATTGCGTTTCAATTTCCTATAATATTCGGAATTCAGTTGAATCCCAAGCGCATCTCGGATTTTTTTATCTTCTTTTGGACCTCGTTTGCATCAGCCATGAGGCCATGACGTAATCGCATACGCAGGGTTTAGTTGCGTTCCCGCCGCCCTTGGTCGTCCGCCGAAATGGCAATTGTTTTTTTTTTTTTTGCTTTGTTCTAGGGAGAAAAGTTCTCTCTTTTTAGTCGCACTTTGAACTTGAAATTGTCCTCCTCGGCCTTGATATGGTGGTTGGTAACTTGGTGCCACGATGATGGTCCCGAGTAATTAATTTCTTGCCCAATCTATGTCTGCCGTTTCATCGCGTGAGTTCAATGCCTTTCCTTTATTTCCTCAATCGGGGAAATTGAAAATCCCCATTGTCCTCTCTTTCAACCTCAATGCTCCTTTCTCATATCGACATGAACATGATCGATCTCGTCGAACTTAGTATGATTAATTGCATGTCACATCATTAGCTAATGTGGCATGCAATAATCAATAACCCTATAAGCGCAGGTGTATATATATGCAATGAAAGGAAGGTACGCAAAAGAATTTTAATAAGTATAAGACGCATTTATTATATATATAGTCCATGGCCAACATAAATTAAAAAAATGTAAAAGAAAATTCATTGAAATGGGCTATGAAGTATCAACATTTTCTGGGAGTTTTCGTGTCGTGTTCGACGCTCCAACATATATTGGACACACTCTGAGACATTCTAACACGCAGACGCAGTCAACATATGTCAAAATATCCAACATATGGTCAACTCTCTTGACACGCGAATTCAAAATTCCGACATGCGATTTCGATATGCACGGGGTCATTTAAAAAAAAATCAATAAATGAGGGATCAAAATATAAATATATAAAAATAATAAAAACAATAAGAGGGGAAATGAGAAAAACCTAATTTTCTCTTCTCTTTTGATTTTCATTTTTCATGACTCACAATTTTTAGTATAAATTCATTCTAGGCTCTATTATTATTATTTATGTATTTGTGAATTTGAATCAAATTAATTTGATGAAAATAATCATAAAAATAATCATGTGTATATGAATATATAACTAATATGTAATGTGCTTCAACGTATCAGAATTCTTTATTTTTTGAAAAATGATTTTTTCCATGAAATAAACACATGACAGTTGCGATCGAAGTTTTTACTAACGAGTAATTAACATCAGGGTCTAATAAGTAATTAAGGAGGTTTTTGTGATGATATTTAAGGTATCGATTTTTTTTGTGTTGTGCATGAAATATCTTTTGAAAATCTAATGTATACCCAACTACTTTTCGAGGGCACTCACTTGAAAAAATATTTTCCGTTGTTATTGCGTTTCAATTTCCTATAATTTTCGGGATTCAGTTGAATCCCAAGTGCATCTCGGATTTCTTTTGGACCTCGTTTGCATCAGCCATGAGGCCCATGACATAATTGCATAGGCAGGGTTTAGTTGCATTCCCGCTGCCCCGCCGCCCCGCCGCCCTTGGTCGTCTACCGAAATGGCGGCAATTGTTTTTTCTTGCTTTGTTCTAGGGAGAAAAGTGTTATATTTTTAGTCGATACTTTGAACTTGAAATTGTCCTCCTCGGCCTTGATTTGGTGGTTGGTACTACGATGATGGTCCCGAGTAATCAATTTCTTGCCCAATCTATGTCTACCGTTTCATTGCGTGAGTTCAATGCCTCTCCTTTATTTCCTCAATCAGGGAAATTGAAAATCCCCGTTGTCCTCTCTTTCAGCCTCGATGTTCCTTTCCCATATCGACATGAACATGATCGATCTCGCCGAACTTAGTATGATTAATCGCATGTCACACCATTAGCTAATGCGGTATGCAATAATCAATAACCCTATAAGTGCACGCATGTATATATATGCAATGAAAGGAAGGTGCACAAAAGAATTGTAATAAGTATAAGATGTATTTATTATATATATAGTCCATGGCCAAAATAAATTTTAAAAAGGTAAAAAGAAAATTCATTGAAATGGGTTATAAAGTGTCGACATTCTCTGGGAGTTTTCGTGTCGTGTTCAACACTCCAACACATATTGGACACACGCTGAGACATTCAACACGCAGTCAACATGTGTCAAAAAATCTATCACGTGGTCAACTCTGTCACCTCGAACCCCGGGCATGCACACATCCCTCGGCAGTGATTAAAATGCGACGTTCTAGAACGCGTCACCGACCCTTTCTTTTTATCTTTCAATTAAGCACATGCGAAAGCAAATTAAACAAACACCTTGATAACCAACCAACACGAGAATAGTAAAAAGATGCTAATGCTTTTATTTCACAAACTGCACTTTATAGACATACTAGTTAGCCCTACGGGTTTATACACATGTTTGTCCCAAAAAGAAACTACACAACCTACACTTCAGACCCTTTCGCCTCGGGCTCCGAATTCCTTGTCCTAGGGACCTAAGAAAGGGGTAACCACGACGAGGTGAGATAAATCTTAGTGAGTCAAAACCCTAAACCCCGATTGTAACGCAAATTCACTCAGAGATAGCCTAAACAGATGTCACACACAAACTTACCTCGCCTCAACATGTCTCTGCATATTAGTGCGCCACATATATCATATGCATTCAGCAAACGTATTTAATAACCGGAACACTTCATTCATCTTATAAGCAATCACAGGGGTCCCAATTATAAGGTAAAACTGTTATGACACGTCACATTCCGTACCACACAATGTCGCCCTATAATCAGGCGCGGCTATCACAATCACTCAGGCGTGTTCCAGTTATTATGACCCAACGGCCACGGCCAACTCAATAGTCGGCGATCATCCGGCATAACCGAGCATCGTCCCACTCCGTCGGGCACGACAACGTCCCATGTAAACACATCAAGACGGCATTCCATAAAGGAGCATCGACCTGGCCTTCACTGCGACCGGCATCTGTTGACGTGGGGCATCCGAACTTAATCAGCCATCATCCCGTGTAAACGCATCAAGACGGTTTCACTACCCCGCGTAAACGCATCAATGTACTTAGGTGACCACACGCGCACATACTTGGCCAAGAATACCATACTTTGCACTCAAATACCTCAATTTCAAATAATGGACTTGGTTAATTTCCTTCATATAAAAAATCATCTTAGTAAAATAATTGTGCGTGGTCACGCATTTAAGTCCAACATTAAACATAGTACACTCCCAATTTCAACACGATTTTAAATAGTATATAAAAATATGGTGTCAAAAACCAACACCTAGTATTTTTTTTCTAATTTAAATACCCATAAAATCAATTTTTGCTAATAACTAATAACCATCACCAAGCACTCAATTGCACAAATAAGCAATCAATTTCACATATAAACTCATCCACGACAATCAGTGTAAAATTCTAATAAACGGCTATCCCGTCACAATTTACGATAATTATAATTAATTAAATAAATTACAATTAAATAAATAAATTTAATTTAATTTAATTTAATTAAACTAACCATTGTTAACTAAATTAACCCAATTCAACTAACTAACCTAGGGTAGATAACCTAACCAAACTATTTTTTTTTTTGAGCAAGTTAACCAAACTAATTTAACTAGCTAGTTTATCTAACTAAACTAACCAACTAACTAGTTACACTAACTAAATTAACACTAATCATAATTAAGACTAAGCTAATCCCCTAAGTGTAATTAACTTCCTAATTCGAGATTAGGGCGTTGACTCATCGGAATTCAACGGCAAAGGGGAGTCGTTGTGGTGGTGGTGGCACTGGGATGAAGATGGCGGGTTGTTGGTCGTTGGCAAGAGGAGATGCGTGGGGCTGGTTGGGCGATGGAGAGTGGGCGGTGGAAAGATGCAGCAAGAGGAAGGAAAACAAGACAGAACTAGAGTCAAGGAGGGAAATGCATGAGAAAAATTGAGGGGAAAAAGAAGAAGGAGAAGGGAGTGGCCGAGGGGGAGGGTGAACGGTTGAAGGGGGGAAAATTGGAGGAGGGAGAGGAATTGAAAGTCAAGGTTGAAGCCACTTAGAAGCTTTGGAAAATATCAAAATGATGATGAATATGCCTCAAAATCTTCAGCCAAGAAGTCAACCCATCCTCCCATGGTTATTTTCCCTCCAAATCCTCACAAAACAAAGCATTTTGGTGGCTAAATTACCAAATAATTCAGCCCATCCGAATTTCCAAAATTCCTTTTTGCCGAAATTGATTTTTCCGCAAATTTCCGGGCTCAACAGAATTTCTCCGAAAGATGAGACGATATTCTAAAAATGAACCGTGACTTGCTCGAACGTCCGATTCCCAAAGCCAAATTAAATTCCGTGGTTAAAATCGATCGAATGCGATTTTAGTACAACCTAACCTATCGGGTAGCTTTTAGGGATTTTAACGCGTTTGACCCGTGGTCGATAATTTTCAATTCACGTTTATGCATCTCCGACTCGTAGGCACTCGGTTATCGTAAAAATTGCAAGGTTTCAATTATGTGTACTGAGTATAATATCGATAGAAAATCGAATTAATGTCGTTCGATGCGAATTTCGCAATCATGCGGAATCATCCGCAATTCAATTACGTTATTCCATCGAATCGACCTATATCTGATCACTAATTGATTATAACGGCGTCATATTAACCCTTGCCGATTATTACGGTTGAGCAATCGATTTCCGATTGAATTCTCTAGTCTGCCGCGTTTATATCATTTAACGGCTTCACCTAATAGATTAGTTAACTCGTGAGAGGTCCGCTCAGAGTAAAATGACCATCGGCGGGTCGACAAAATGCCTATTTCATATTATCGAGATGAGGTCGAATTTTAGGATGTCACAAACTCTCTTGACATACGAATCTAGAATTCCGATATGCGATTTTGATATGCATGGGGTCAATTTCAAAAATTTTCAATAAATGAAAGATCAAAACATAAATATATAAAAATAATAAATAATAAAAGGGGAAAGGAGAAAAACCTAATTTTGTCTTTTCTTTTGACTTTCATTTTTCGAGACTCACAATTTTTAGTATAAAATTCATTCTCGGCTCTATTATTATTATTTATGTATTTGTGAATTTGAATCAAATTAATTTGATGAAAATAATCATAAAAATAATCATATATATATAAATGTACGATTGGTATGTAACGTGTTTCAACGTATCGGAATTGTCTATTTTTTGAAAAATGATAATGTCGGTGTGCCATATTGCGTGTCACGTATCGATGTCAATGTTACTGTGGGTTGGAAATTTTCTTGGGATCTATTTATATGGGTTAGAGACAAATATTGACTGGATGGTCGGAAAAAAGCAACGAAAGTCAACGTTCCATCACGATTGTGTTTTGCTTTCAGTTATTGGCTGACTTTGACCGCAGCCCCAGCAGTCTTCCCACGAAGCTTTGACCAGAAATTGAAAATATAAAAAAATATTCGAAGAAAGGACCGAGAAAGTGCGACTGGTGGGCGGATGGGCTTGGGTGGTGGGAAAATAAAATTAAAAAAATAATGCACTTTTTCATGAATAATGCGGTTAAATCAATTTTGGTCAAAGAAATGCGCTCGAATAATCATTTCTACGCAGAAAAAACTCATGTATAAAACGGGTTTCATTTTTTTTTTCCCATGAAACCCGACTCCCGTCGTTCTCCGAATTTACGATTGACATGCAATTACATGAATACGAATCCACGTGAAAATTTACAATAGATTATTAGTATTGGGAGCGGAAATACAAACTTCAATAAACTTGATGTTACTCTCTGTTCTAATATGTCTATTTAATTAAGGTTAGTACGACTAAGTCAATTCATTACGGAAAAATTTCCGCTGATAAATCTATCTACGTATTTAAATTGGACTTGATATTTGTCTTGCTTTTGGTTAATCTTGACATTATTTGTATTAAGAGTCAAAACTGCCCACTGAATCATTAGTCAATTCTTTAATAAATTTATTTATTTATTTTTAGAAATAACTAATCGATGATCACAGAAATAAATTTGCATGCCTCAACACTAATCCATATAATTGAAACCAAATAAATTTCGTCTCACTTTTTTATTCATTCTCAATCTATCATTCATGTCATCAAACAGTAATAAAAGGTCAGTGATTTAACTTTGTCTACCCCTCGAGCACCCACTTTCTCTATTCAAAAAATTACCATCCTTACCCATTTGTGTCATTCACAAAAAATAAAAATAAAAACGTCTCTTTTTCGAGCGAGCTCAATAATTAAATTGACCACTAGGTGAGCCCAAGCCCGAATCGACCGGCCCATTATATGCTCGGCCCGGCCCGGCCCGGCCCATCCAAGCCCAACCCCCTCTCTTTTTCCCTGTCGCTGCATCGCACGCCTCCGCTCACCATCGTCACTCCTGCGCCGACTGCGAACCTGCGAAGCGACGGCGGCGACGGCGATACATCGCCTCCCTCTCTCTCTCTCTCCGACCGCCGTCGTAGTGGCGTGATCTCTGCAACGACGTCGGTTTTCGTTTCCGAATCGAAGCTCCGAACGCCAACTTCCTCGTCAATTCGTCCACCTCCGTTCCTTCTTTCTCGATGCATTCCCTCACGGACTCTCCGAAAGACACCTACCGGGAGGAGAACGCGGAAGAAGAAGAAGAAGAAGAAGATGATGATGATGACGACGGCGAATCGATGAACGCTTCTCTCGCCACCACCGCGACGGACGGGCAGCCGCTGGACTCCGCGGATCAAGCGTCCGAGCCCGAGCCCCCCGCCGAGGCCGCGTCGGAGGATCTGTCCTCGGAGGAGCCCCCGTCCGACGACACCGTCAAATCTCGGAAGCGAACGAGGGCGGACGAGAACTACGGGGACGGAGAAGAGGAGGAAGTGGTGTCTCCCAGGAAGCAGAATCACTTGCCGTCGCTCGCGTCTCGGGCGCCGGATCAGCAGCAACCCGAGCGCGACCTGTCGGGGGACGATGAGCAATCGGCAATGCGCGAGGCAGGCGTCTGTAACGGCGAGGCCAACGGCTTTCTCAATGGCGGCTTGAAAACTGCGGCCCGGACTGGTTCGAGCGCCGGCAGTGGGAAGAAATCGAAGAAGAAGAACAGCAATGTGTGGGTGACCAAAACCACGCGGAAAGGGAAGAAGAAGAACAAGAGCGGCGGCAATAATAACCACAATGTGCCTGCTGAGGATACCGTGCTGATAGCTCCTGTCCCTAGGTTTCCGGACAGAAACGACGATGCGCAGGACATGAAAATATGCTTGTCAAAGGTTTATAAGGCTGAGAAAGTAGAATTAAGCGAGGATAGATTGAGTGCGGGCAGTTCCAAGGGGTATAGAATGGCGAGAGCCACAAGAGGAGTGGTGGAAGGAGCTTGGTACTTCGAGATAAAGGTGGAGAGATTGGGGGAGACAGGGCATACCAGGTTAGGATGGTCCACGGAGAAGGGGGATTTGCAGGCTCCAGTTGGGTATGATGGGAACAGTTTTGGGTATAGAGATATTGACGGGAGTAAGGTGCATAAGGCACTGAGAGAGAAATATGGGGTGGATGGTTATAAAGAAGGTGATGTCATTGGATTTTACATAAATTTGCCTGACGGGGGATTATATGCGCCGAAGTCGCCACAATTGGTTTGGTACAAGGGTCAGAGGTACGTTTGCATGGCCGATCCAAAGGAAGATCCCCCGAAGGTTGTACCCGGTAAGTTAGCCATGGTTTGCCATTGGCACTATATCCAGTGTTATCTTTGCATATCATGTTCTTCCTCTACTTAGAAGCTGATATCAACAACTATGAATCTCCACAGGAAGAGAAGCATTGCTTTTACAGATTCGTTTATTGCTCACACATGCTCATTACTTGCAGTTGTGGCTGACTATTGCCTTGTCTCTCTCTGTCTTTGAAGTCATATATCAGACGTAAAACAGTTTTCAAGTTCAAGAAAATTTCTTATATATGGAATGTAGTATTCTTGCCTTTTGTATTTCTTTGCAAGTTTTCAATTCAAGATGTTATGTTTGAATATCGGCACGTTGGAGACATTTGTTTTGCAAGTTTATTCCTTGAGTTGATATCTCAAGGAGAAATCTTTTTGGGAACGCAGCTGTTCTTGATGGTGATGCCAAATAGATAGTCCTTGGCCAATTGGATGGGTTATAAACGTATAATCTTGCTTTATGAATGAACTAGAGGAGCCATGGCATCGTGATTGGAAGAGTTGCGCTGTCTAGTTCTGTATGTTTGACTCATTGTTTCAGCAGAAAACCAGCATACAATATGTATCGCCAACCAAAAACATTGCTTGTGGAACAATATATTCTGTACAAATATGACACATCTTTTGTACCAACATAAAATGGCACCATCCCCTCCTGGTGGTTATGTTGAATATCATCCCTCTTAAAATTAGAAGATCTCAGCTCATGGGTTTATGATCATGTGAAGCATAGTCTGGAGATGAGGGTTCAGTCAGAGTTTTCTAGTTTCTTAGACTTTGTAATGGTATATCTATTAAATGAGGTGGGACATTGCCATAATTGAGATGGACACGGGGACGAAGGCTTTTTCCTATGCTGATGTTGCTATGTTTTTTAAATTTTACTTCCATTGAAGAATAGTTGAAGTGAATTGTTCCTTGAGAGAGAACCTAATGCTAGCCACTGATTGATTTTCAATATTAGTGCTTAGCTTATTATGATCCATATCATTCTGTGCATGCAGGGAGTGAGATTTCTTTTTTCAGAAATGGAGTTTGTCAAGGGGTTGCTTTTGAAGATCTGTATGGAGGTCGGTACTACCCAGCTGCTTCAATGTATACTCTTCCAAATGAACCAAACTGTGTCGTCAGGTTCAACTTTGGTCCCAAGTTTGAATGCTTTCCGAGTGACTTTGGAGGACGTCCAATCCCAAAGCCTTTGATCGAAATCCCTTATCAGGGGTATGACAGCCACATGGATAATGGTGGCTCCACTGAGCAAAAGCACTGACCAAGAGGAACGCCTAAATTACATGACTTAGGAATCATTATTGAGAGATTGAAATGAGTTTGACATTTGATTGTAATTCTTATGATCGTGGAACCAACACGCTTGAGGAATGATAAACTTTATCTTTTTTCCAAAATGTCTGCATTAAGTTCATTTTCTTCTTGTTGAAACATGTGTCTTTCTCATGAGCTAACGTCTATTGCATTGTATTACTGATTATCACAGGGTTTATAGTGTCGTGGTATTTTTTCCTTTAGGGGGAAGTTGTTTTCGTTTTTTTTTTTTTGGGAGTTATAGAGTTTCCTTGACAAGTAGTATGACAGTAAATTTCATAATCACACCTCCTGATGGTCATGTGGATTACAGGCAATGGTCTTTTCCACTTGGTTAGTCTTTCACACGTGTGAAATAAGATCAAAAGTAATAAAGCAACATTTTCACGGAACATGGCTTTTCAGTAGTCTTTTCTATTTGCTTGTCTGCAAAGGAAGTGACAAACGCCATTACAAGAAAGCTCTGAGTGACCAATGGGACCAAGACAAAACGGATGTGGAGCAGTGAGGCGGTAAGACTGATTTCTCATTCAGAATTATCATATAGGTTTTCCTTTTCCTAGTTCATCTTTTTATTATTTCTGCGGCACCATTGGTTAGTGTAATTTTTTAGACAATACAGAGTGATGTAAATAGAGAACTCCTTCATGCAATAATATCCTCTGCTGGCACTGATTGGTGGCTCCTTTTGGAAAAGCACAAGTGATCTCACCAAGGTAGCACCAGCAGTTCACAAAAGTAGCCGCAAATAAATCTGGTGGATCATATTACCCCCACAAAACTCTATGAAATGTAGCTCCTTTTTGCATCTTTTGTTAATGCAAGCTCTTGATACTTTGCATTTTGGAGTCCTCCCTTGACCAAAGGAAATGTAACATAGTCGAATAAAAACTGGAAGTTAAGTGCCCTTCAAGGCTGAAAATATAAAGAAGCAGAAGTTGAAGGTCCCTATTTTCTTGATTGAAGATGCAGTCTGATTCATCGCGTAATTTAACTCCTAATGCCTTTGTCTGTTTCTCCTTCTGGTTTCTCATTGCATTTATTTAGGTTACTAAATTTCCCAAGTTTTGTGGCCTCCTCCGCTACTTGGAAATTGGTTTGAATGAGATCATCGGGAAGTGGAGAAATTTTGTTATCTGAGTTCCTCCTGGTTATCCTCTCTATTATTGTTTCCTTCTGAACTTGCATTTATAATGGAGTGCCCTATTGTTATGCTTTAGAACCTTGCTTTTTAAACCTTAAATATTGTGTTCGCGTTCAAGGTGATATTTGTTGGAACATTGCAACATGTGATGTACTTTTTCCTTCACTTTTTCTCATGAACTTAGCTAACTTCGCCTCCCGTTGGCACCTGTGCCCTGCTTCACTCTTTTGATAATCAAGTCTCCATTATCAGTTAACAGGTGGCCCTTTGGGTTTGTGCAAATGGTTGTAGTTACATGAGATATGATGATTCTTGACAATTGTTTGTGTGAAATTTATTTTGCTCACAGAAGGCTACTAACTTAAGGCAGGAGTTTGAGAGCATTTTACTGTGAGAGATTTATATTTCAAATGGACTGTTCATTTGACATATGTGCTCACTTTGTGTTTCAATGCCAATGCATTAAGTTATCATATTGCTGGAATATTTGTCCTTTTAATTCAAGTATTTGAAGAAAGGGAAAGGTAGAAAAAATCAAAAGAAAAGAACGAAACCATGCCGGTGATAGTGCCAGACTTATTTGCTCTACAGTGTGCCATTGTATCCAAAAGTTTCTTCTGCTAGGGAAGAAAATGGACATTCCATGTTAAGTGACTTGAAGTCTGGACAGCTTGTTGTGGCAATGCCAACCATATGACCATTAAACATTCAAAAAAAGGTGCTTAAAAACTATCTCATGGCCTTGTGCCCGACGGTTTACTCTGATAAGACATCTTACATCAGTACTGTTTTGATGCTTTATGCCTTTTAAAAGGACTTACCTTTGTGGCTACTTTCCAGCTTTACATAAGCTCTAACTGAAGTTTCCAGTGGTTTATTGATGTCTGTGAGATGTCCAATATTCCTGAACTTTGTTCTATTTTTGGCATGCAGATTGCAGCAGTAGATCATTTGATGAACATGGCTCAGTTATATTATAATGGATTATTTTTAAAAAATTGTAATTTTGAGTGGTATCATTGAGCTTAAACGAAAAGCCAAACTCTTGATTGTCACATCATTCTTACGCGGCATGGTATTATCTATATTGGCCAAAAAAACTTGGTATTATTTCTCTCTCTCTCTCTCTCACATGCGCGCACGGCGCACGCACACACACAAAACATACATACATATAGATGTCTAACACATTATATGTGCCATTGGTGGGATGCTTCAAGCATAAAGAGCTCCCGGAGCATTCTCTACTAGTCACAGCCTGGCTACTGGTCATTTGAGCAGAGAGACATGAACTTCCTTGCTTCTTCAATGGATTGGTGAGTCAAGACCCTCTTGAGAAGACAGAGAATGAAGCCTCTGGTGCCTCTTGGAAGGAACCGACGGAATCTTCTGGAATGAAGGCCTCTTGCTGAGTTGTCGTAGAGTGCTCTTGGCATGAAGTGACCGTACAATCGGAGAAGCTCTCTCTTTGAACTTAAGAATGGCGAAAAAGAGAAGTCTATAACATATTAGAATGGTTAGAAGTGCGGCTAAATCCCACCATTTTGAGTGATTGTTTTTGATGCCAAGTATATCTGTGAGCACAAGTTCGCCTTTCAGTTTCGGCCCATCAGGGACTGGTGAATCAAACTCAAGTCCAATCAAGTCATTCTTGTATGCTCCCTACATTGCAAATCAAAAGTTATGAGATCTAAGGCGATGTGTCTCCCTATTACTATAGTGAGATAGTGGTCCGACATGGTTAACTGACAGAGGTATGTGTAACCTGTGAAATTGCATAAATTATGCTAAAGAGGCTGGGATAACATTGATCTATTTAGTTGTCAATTTGTCAACTTATATGTAGAATGATGGTCAAATATTCCAATTTAAAGGGGTTACAAACTTTCTTTCTGTTATTTGTAGGTAGAGTTGCCTCAATCCGTATGTTCTTTTGATTTTTTAACTGTTTGCTGATTTAAATTTCATTCATCTAAATCTGATAAACTTATCTTGCTGGCTTGGCTTCCTAGGTTATCTGTGGCATGTAGGATGCACCAATTAGTTTTATCTTTTTATTTTCCATGCATTTTGAACCTAATGCAAATGCTTCACACATGGTTTGGCACTCATCATGCTGCTGCACTGTTCTTTTGCTCTTGGACTTATACAACACGATGCTTGAGCTCATGAAGAGAGAATAATTCGGGGTCTTTTTAGCTGGTTTCTGGTCTTCGACATATGAAGTCTTATGCTTTTCAGTAATTTGTTGGTTTTTTTTGGATGACTTGCCAAGTGGCTGTAAATTCTTTTCATACTTGTGTCTAAAGTCACTACTGGTAAGAACTGCTCAGAAAGTTTAGGTCATCTCGGATTTTTCTCTTTTTGGATAAGTTAGAAATACAAAGTGAGGAAACCCACCTGCAATGCCCATGCCCCATAGTTGATGTATGACAATGGATAACGCCAGAATGCCCTAGGAAGGTCAGGAAGTGATCGGAAGTACCCTGATGTCATCATCACAATTGCCTGTACGAGAAAATTAGTAAAGAATGAAAATAACCTTCGGTTTGTTTAAAAGCAGAACCTAGATGAGAATCTGATGGAGAGAAACTAGAAACTTATCCTTACCATATATCCTGCTCCTAAAATGATTCCCATCAAAAAGTTGGGAACAAGTGAAGCTATAATCATCATGCAGCTCTCTACAATAGCAACGGAGCTGAAAAGATCAAGGCAGACATACAAACAAAGGGAGAATTCCGACCGAAATTTCACCATGTAGTATATAATAGTCCCAGTAGCAAATGACATTAATACGACAAACGGGAATGATGAGAGGAAGTTTGCTAGAATGTAGACAGCTATGCCATAATGCCGATTGAGTCTTTCATGGTAGAACACCTATTTCAGGATAAGAAAAATGAATTATTATGGCTCAAACTATCTTCCACTTTTGTAGCATTGGTCACAATCTTGTTAGGCCATGAGAATAATTGACTACCTTCATCTCCTCAAGAAATGATGGGAAGCCTCCAATTGACATGAATGTCATATACCCTGCAACAAATGCACCACACGATCCCCTTGCCCAGATTGATGTGTAGCTTGTTCCAATGTCAAAGAAAATGGTACCAACACAAATTGAAAGTGCTATATAGACCACTATCCTTATCCAGTAATACCCGAGATCTCTTAACATGTTCTTAAAGGATCTCCTTGTCAATGTGGAAAGCTGCTTCCACCATTTTGCTGGGCTTCCTTCACTTCTTCTATCTGTAAGCCCTTCCTGCAGGTTTAGGCAAACTTATTTTTGATGTTCTATCTTTCCTGTGAGGGTAATCTAGGTATTCTTTGTATGCAAGCTAAATGCTTGCTTCATTCAGTTAGTGTACCATGTATGTCAATCAATGCTTGAATGAATAAAGTCGCAGCAAGTCCTCCTTATTACATATTTAAGTCAGATACTGATCATCCAAAGGTGTTAAATGTTCCTCTTACTTAGGCAAAAATATGGCTATCAGAAAAGTAGCAGGATTTGCTGCTTTTATGTAGGATTATATCATTTTCTTAATAATTTAAGTAACTTGATAATGCTAACGTGGCTGGTGACATTGGTGACGTAAATTGGTAGAAATAGAAAGTGCTAAACATGTAACTGTTCGTGTAAAACAGTTCAAGTCCCTTACAATGTGTGAGATCTCCTGAATCCTAGCTCTTGCTTTTGATGCATACTCCGACCCCCTGTATGTCTGTATGAGCAATGCTTTAATTTCTGCTGTCGTCAATATTGTAGCTGGATCCAACACATTATGGGTTTCCTTGGTTGAAAAGTCAGAAATCTTTTGTAAGAACCATATGTCAATGAAGAAGTAGACACGAAAAAAAGTTAAAAAGTGCATTGCAATTTGTTCTTGTAAATTTTCTTGAAAGAGCTGATTAATCATCACTGCAAAATGAAGAAGCCTTTAAAGTCTGAAATTCCAGCTTCTGTTGAACGACAGACAACATCTTCAGTCTAAAAGCTTGTCTTTTTAACATGTGAGTCTGTCTTATGCATTCATTCTGCCTCAATATTGAAGTGACTTAGAACAACAATCCTGATACTATATTTGGAAGCTAATACAGGTGAAAGAAATTTGAAGCTGTGATTACGTACATACATGTTTTCTGCAGGATTCCATGAAAGTTGCAACAGTGTCAAAGTCAGAATTGATACAACGAAGGAAGTGATCAGAAGGATTTCTGGTATTTGGACAGGGAAACCCTGCTTCACCAAAAAACTGCGGAAGAAAAATCAAAGAGCAAACATGAACAAGTATAAAGTCAAGAGTACTGAATGACTTGAAATTATGTTTGCACATGGACAGAAACATCCCATACATGTTAGAGAAAATTTTGCAATGTTCCCCTGTGAATATGAGCGTTTTAACTTCTTTGGACGGTGTTTTGTTCACTTCATCAACTAGAGCAAAACAACTTGAAGTAGGGGAGCATTTTAAATTTGTTCAAGAGGATATGAGTTTTATCATCTTTTACATATCATTTCTTTTTGGACGGCCTTGTTGAAGAGGCATGGATGGAACTCTAGCTATATATGATCTCATTATAAGCAAAACTTTGTCATAATGTTGAAGATGCAAAGTCATGACGTATTTCTACCTCTACAGCCAGCTTTGCTCCTCCAAGATAGATTGTTTCACCACCAGAAAGAAGATACAGATCATCAAATAATGCAAAAACTTCGCTACTGGGTTGGTGGATTGCAAAGAGAATTGTTCTGCCATCATGAGCAATGTTTCTTAGTGTCTGAACTACGAAGAAAGCTGAAGCACTATCCAAGCCACTGGTGGGTTCGTCAAGAAACAATAAGTGTGGTCTTGTCAGTATTTCTAGTGCAATGCTGAGCCTCTTTCTCTCTCCTCCACTTATACCTCGTAAGTGCCAATTTCCTATTAGCCGATCAGCACAATCTTGAAGACCCATTTCCTCAATGGTGCTCTCGATGATGCCACTTATTTCAACTTTAGTCATGGTAGATGGAAGCCTCAAGTCTGCGGAGTACCTTATTGTTTCTCTGACCGTGAGAGTTCCCAGCAACACGTCATGTTGAGTTACGTAAGCCTGATATTGCAGGAGACTCTGAATGAGAAGGTAATGCCCCTAGAGTTGTACTTTTGGACGTTTATTGACATTTTATAGTCCTAATTCAAGTTATGTTTGTGCAAAATGTGAAATTTGAGGCCTTGAGGTGTGATGAAGCATGAAAGCAATTTGCAGCAACTGAAATGGATGAGAACATGTATAAATGCTTCAAGCTCCATCGACCATCACAAAATCCAATGTTCAAGTCTCACTTGTTCTGCAACAGAATGGGAACGTGGTAAAGATGAATGTTTTTTTTTCCAGTTATCCTCATGAAATCTTTAATGGAAACTTTCAGAAAAGATGGCCATTTATTTTTCTTAAAGTCACTCTAATCGTCATCAGTAGCCATAAAATGGTAAAGCAGAAAGTCAACTTCAGTCCCAGTATTCTGGTAAGATTTCTTAATTGACTAACTGCTATAGGACTTAGCAGATTGTTCCAGTTTAACTTCATTAGAATGGTCATGAAGGCTAATCACTGACATCATGCAATAACACTTACAAGACCACCATAGTTTAATTTCCTCTTCTTCCCATTAAGGATAACATTCCCGGTCATGACAAGGTTTCCTGATAGTCTTCCTGCATCAAAACAGATTTGGCAGATTCAGTATTTGTACCAGCGAATAGATACACCGGGTAGCTTGCATTAATAAACAAGTAAACATGCGGATAGTCTTATTTCCATGAAGTCTGCTTCTCACTTAGTATCTGCATTATTGTGTGATATTGACGATGACAATATTTCTAAGATGTCAAGGATGGACTAGTTCTCTTCCTCCTCGGGGTTCAATCCTTTGCTGATGTTTAAGGAATGTTCTCATATCTTTAGAGGTTTTGGTTTGACCATTGTAGCACTTGTAGCACTAGTGGCATTCAACACTGACAATTGGTTGTCTTGCCTAAAGAAGCAAATGAAAGGGTTTTATTTCTGTTCTTCTAGATTAAGGACGAAGGTTTTAGTCTCTACATGACATGATGAATCTAGCAATCGCACCAACTTCTTCTCAACCAAAAAATTGGGGGAAAGAAAAAGAAAAACAGATGGGCCAATAATGGCCATGATTCTGCCAGTCTCAGCATGTCTTGTGAGGGAACAGAACTATAGGAGAGAGTGAGAATGAACCTGCAAGTGAATCGAGAAGAGTTGATTTCCCTGATCCAGATGGACCCATAATGGCCATCATTCTGCCTGGCTCAGCATGCCCAGTGAGGCCATTAAGTAACTTTCTCGCATGTCCATTGCCAGAATTCGGCAAGGTCACTGAAAGATCATCCCATACCAAGTACATGGCTTCTTCATTTTTACCTTCTTCCAAGTTCATTTCAGGAGTTGAACCGTCAGAACCACCATCCTGTGTATGACTTTCTGTCTCCATGGTATGTTTAAAGACAGGACCGTGGTTACTGGAAAAATGTAAGTGCAGGACCTTTAACTTGAAAGAATAAAGAGAGAGCTGGGAGGGATTTTAAGGAAGCTGTGTTCTATAGCAACTTATCTCATTTGGTTGCTGTTAAATACTACTAGGCTAATGCCAAGCAAGAAGACGTCAAGAAATCTACAGTTGATGGTCAAAGATGGCCTAGAGGTGTACTTAATAGGTGAAGCCAAACGGCAACCATCCTTTCCCAATTTTTTTTTTAAATAGGACAATAACCAAATCTCTAGACCTACCATGAAGAGACAGTTAAAATTCAATAGTCAAACTGCGAGGCAAGCAGTATCCAGTACAAAAGTTCACATGGCCTGCACATGAAGAGACAGTTCGCATACCATATAGATGCAAAAGAAAAACCAGTTCCAACCACCAAGAGACTTTCTGGTTAACTGAAGCAGAGAAAAGCAATGTTTCATTGGCATTCCAGACCATGGGCCCTTCTTCTTTCTCGGGAAGGGAGAATTAGGAAAATGCGATTGATCTCCAGACCTAGGCTCCAACAGTATAATCCCTGAGCTTAGCAAAGCTTTGATGCAAAAGATAGCGCAGTTCTATATAGATGCACATCAACCAACCCACTTACTGGAATAAGACTTGGTTATTTTTCTTGTTGTGTTGCAGTGTCCTACAAGAAGTCCATATCGAGCCACGTTTTGATACAAAACGTGGCGCGCTAGTGTGAGGGATGCACATTAACCAACCCCACTTACTGGAATAAGACTTGTTTATTGTTCTTGTTGGATTGAAAAGCCTATTTGGGAGTTCATACGGAGCTTCTCTTTCGTCTTTGTTGGTGATGAGTCCTATTAGATTGCCATTTAGAGCAGGCGTTTATAAGCTACTTGTTGGAATCGACAACGCAGCAGAAGCCGATCGTAACTTTTCAATTATATCGGGAGCTATAGAAATTAACAGAAATAAAACGAGAAACAATAAAAGGACACAATAAATTTACGTGGTTCGGTCCGAATGTCGGAACCTACGTCCACGGGAAAGCCAGTAAATAATCGACTATTAAATCGGAGAATTGTAGAATTATAGTCACTGGCGTACTTGAGTGTTTCCTAGCTCTAATATATGCCCAACACTCATTTAACAACTCAACTACCGTCAATATCTCGGTGTAGGTCCGGGATAACCCTTTGTTCCATAGTCCTGGGGTGGAGCATTGCTATTTGACTCAGACCTATTCTAAAACAGTCTAAGGCATTTCGAATTGTTTGTTGACACGGACAAAGTCAGGGAAAACCTCTGAAGCTTTACTAAATGTGACATCGGATCTATAAGTTTGTGAATGTCATCAATTTTCGATCTAGTAAACTTGTAAATGGATCATTTATTTAGACACTAGATGAATCAATGGATCGTGAGCCTAATAATGAAGCAAATTCAATGAAGCAACAACCGGTACCATAAAGAAGCAGCCATAAATTAGAGAGCCTTGACCAAATTTGAAAGATCATTTAATGTAGTTGTAATAACTGAATTTTGGACCCTACTCACGCACAAATCTCTCACAGCTCTCGCTTCTTACTGTCTGGTAAGAACCCCTCTTCCTATATGAGAGGCTTGCCGTGAATGAGAGGAAAGTCCCAGTTTTTTCAAGAGCTCTTCTACGCATGTGGGATTGTTGTTGTCTCATTGCATTTATTGAATGGAGACAAACAACAAGTCACAAGCTTCAATTTTCCCCTTGCGGCTGAGAAAAAGAGGAGCTTCCATGTGAGACCAAATCTTCTTCATTTATATGCAGCAGGTTATGGGTTTAATGCAAAGATCGTGGAGGCCATCTTTTTCGGCTGAAGCAAATCTTTCTTCTCTGACTTCGCTTGCAGTCCCGTATGAGAATCAAGGAAATTAAAGCACTCATGCAACTTTTTTTGGCTTCTGCCTTCTACGCATGGAGATAGGATTAATGGGGGGAACAAAATTCGAAGACATCACAAAGTCTGACCTGGACTTTGTTTATTCGGCCAGACTTATGTGTGTTGTCCAGCGGGTTCAAATTTGAGACATAATTTAACACTACTAATTGCAAGTCTTAGGTTGGGAGAGTCATTTTGCTCCTTCTCGAGCATAATAGTTTCCTCAACTTGTGCAAAACGAAAGAGTTGGATAGTTGGCATAGTATGATTATTACATACTTGAATCTCGTAGGCTGTTTTTTTTCTTGTTGCAAGGAGATATTACAAATCCCCAACGAAAAATTATCTACTCATCTGTGTTCTGTAAGAAATAATTACAAGCTACATGACCATAAATGCTGCACTATAATTGGGAATCCCAACTTTCTTCGATCTTTTAGTGGAGCGGAGAGTTAAGGCCCTCCTGAGAAGACAGTGAATGTAGTGGCTGGTGCCTCTTGGATAAAGAGGGTACTTTCCTGAAGGAAGGCCTTTTATCAAGTTGATGTAGACTTCTCTTGGCATAAATCTTGTTAAACACAGGAGAAGCTCTCTCCTTGAACTTGAGGATGGCGAAGAAAATAAGTCTGTAACCTAGGAGAATAATTAAGATAGCAGACAAATCCCACCACTTGGAATGATCCAGTGGAATCCCAAACATAGTTGTGATGATAACTTCGCCTTTCAGTTTTGGCTCGCCAGGTATTAAGGGATCGAATTCAAGACCAATCAAGTCGTTCTTGTAGGCACCCTACACAAAACCATACCAAAATTAAGCACTGAGAGGGAAGAAAAGTTGTTCTGTCTATGTTATGAGGTCAACAAATCTATAATCCAACATCTTCCTATTGAAATCTTACACACGGAATTGGTGTTGGTCAGTAAATTACTGGCCGTTATATAGTTGTCATATTCCTTGTATGGTCCCTCTTGAGTAGAGTCACAAGAAGTTACTGAGGTTTTGCCTTTATATTTGCATATAGACAACATTTGGAGATTTTGTGAATGGAACGGTTCTGCTTCTGCTTTGAAATATTATCAGGGATATAGAAAAGTTTTACTCAAATTCTTCTACTGGATGGCATGGCAAATATTCATTAGGTGTTTAAACATACTCAGCTGCCCTCTTTGTTGATTAATTAACAAGGAAAATGAGACTTAGATAATATATACCAAAATGCATTTCCACATAATTTAGTGTCTGAGCCTTTTGTTAATCTCAGCCAAAACAATGAAACATGTGTTTTAGCTTTTGAAAACAAGTAAATATCAAGATGGCTAATTTTGAGCTCGTACTCTCAGCTTTGTTCTAGTTCATTTTGAGTCTTTCACTTCTGGTCTTAAAAGTTTTTCCTTTGTCTAATATCCATTTATGCTGCTTCTTTTATAATGTTAACATGGAAGTACCTGTATAGCCCATGAGCCATAACTAAGATACGAAATTGGGTACCGCCAAAAGGGTTTTGGAAGGTCTGGCAGAAGTCTGAAGAATCCAGAGGTCATCATCAGTATTCCCTGCAGTCACGACCCCAAATTGTTGGTAAAGATGCAATTATTATATCAAAGCATGAAAAATTGCATATTATCTTACTATAATTCCAGCTCCTGTAATGATTCCCATCAAAAAGTTTGGAACTAGTGATGCAACAACCATCATGAGGCTCTCTATGACAGCTATGCAGGCATAGATGTTGAGGCAGAAGAACACGTAGTGAGGAAACTCTGGCCTAAATTTCACCATGTGGTAGGTGATAGTCCCCGTGGTTAATGTTATGGCGACCAGGAAAGGGAATGAAGAAAGGAAATTTGAGATGATGAACACCGCCACACCATAGTACCCATTAAGCCTTTCCCGATAGAAAACCTGTTCACGAGTTGGAAGAAAACCTTAAAAAACTCTGCATATCCGTGATGCTTAGTTTCTTTTCTTTGTTCTTTTGCTACCTTCATATGCTTACCTTCATTTCTTCAACGAAGGATGGAAAGCCACCGATGGACATAAATGTCATGAAGCCAGATATGAATGCACCGCAAGCTCCACGGGCCAGGATTGCAGTGTAGCTATTGCCAACATCATAAAAGATGGTGCCGACGCAAACTGATACAATGAGGTATACTATTATCCTTAGCCAGTAATATCCTACGTCTCTGGACATGTTAACCAGCGATCTCCGTGTTAAAGTCGTAAGTTGCTTCCACCATTTTGCTTGGCTCCCACTTTTCTTTTCAACATCAAGTCCCTTCTGCGGAAGTGTAACTTGTACATTAGTATCTATACATGCATATATCGTTACCAGAGTTTACCCACCCACCCTACTAGAATTCATCATCCTACAGAGAAACTTTTATAGTGACAATTATCACTATTGAAATTTGTCCCAGGAGTACTTGATGACTGCCTACTTTTCCGGGGCATAAGTTATTACAGGCAAATGAATAGAAGGCTGCTCAGCTTGTTTTTTCTGTGGCAGTGGTGCTACTCTTTTTTCTAAGTGTCATTTAGTGAAAATGTGCAGTTCACTCTAAAGCAGGGTTGGCATACTTTTCAAGTGACTCTGTTCTTCAAAAGAATATCAATTACTTCGATTCAATGCTAAGTGTGTGAAGCTTACAGTAGTTGTTATCTCTCCGATTCTGGCTTTGACTCTTTTTGCGTATTTTGAACACCTGTACTTCTCAACCAGCAGTGCTCTGATCTCCGCTGTTGCCAGATTCATGAAAGGATCTGATGAGTTTGGGATATCCTGCAACCGCAGATCCATAGATCAAAGGTACTTCATGAGTCTATGTAACTCTGAATCACTTCCAACATATTGGGTTTTTCAACTAAACCACTGTTCTCATATAATACTTACACGAATTCTTTGAGATCCTTTCAGTGTGGCCGTCACTTTGTCGAAGTCTGAATTGATGCAACGTAAGAAGTGATCTGAAGGATTCCTTTTTCGTGGACATGGAAAGCCAGCTTCAGAGAAGAACTGAAAAACAAATATTCAGTTATAATTCCATCCAAAAATGTGGACAAAATTGCTCAGAATAACATGACTCTTATGATGGTTTAGGATAATTTCGGATACATCAAGACCAAAGGAAAGCCAAGCAATGCAGAAGTTCTATATAAAGGTATGGAAAGTGAAACGTGAAATTTCAGTGTTATTTTCTACAGGTACCTCAACAGCCATCTTTGCTTCTCCAAAATAGACAGTTTCACCACTGGACAGCAAGTAAAGATCATCAAAGAGAGCAAAGACTTCACTACTCGGTTGATGAATTGATGAGATCACGGTCCTTCCATCGCGAGCGATATTTCTCAGAGTCTGGACCACAAAGAAAGCCGAAGCACTGTCCAGACCACTCGTGGGTTCATCAAGGAAGAGCAAATGAGGGCGGGTGAGGATTTCGAGTGCAATGCTGACTCTCTTCTTCTCTCCACCACTTATTCCTCTCAAATGCCAGTTGCCAATCACTCTATCTGCACAATCTTGGAGACCCATTTCTATGATTGTTCCTTCAACAATAGAATTCACTTCATCTTTGCTCATTGTGGTTGGGAGCCTCAATAGAGCTGAGTACTTTATGGTTTCTCTAACTGTTAGTGTTCCCAGTAAGACGTCCTCTTGAGTCACATAAGCCTGAACATGACACAACAACTTAATCGTTCAGAAGAGATATTGCAATATTGCTTGCTTATACAGTGGATTCAAGTTTTAGCTGTCATTTTTTATGACCAAAGAATGGACTTTTTTGAATGAATTGACAGTTGGAATATATGAACATGGGTGATGAAGAAGGAGAAGAAGAAGATGGTTTGAGTTTGCAAAAGTAAGGTATGATAGTTTATACTCAATTTGGTTTCCTATAATCTAGTGACGTTTAGTCTATCATCGTTGCAGGTGTCAAAAACATGTAATGGGCCCATAGTTGAATGACTACTCAAGTTCTCTCGTGAACTCAATTTCTATGATCTCCAGGTCAGCAACTATACTTTCTCAATTAAGAGTTCTACCTGAATCTATCTTGTAATCGCGCCGACCCCACTTATCCATAGATTGAGAGAGCAATAACTAGCACTTACCGCAGCACCATACTCAAGTCTCTTCTTTTTCCCGTCCAAGAGAACATTCCCAGTCATGATCACTTTTCTGGATAATCTACCTGCAGTAACATCAATGCTTCATTACATATGGTGAATATATGCACAAGCTACATGCAAGTAAATAAATCAAAATTGCTACAAGGTTCTGCTGAGCTGCCATTTAGGGGAACTTTGTCTTAGCCAAACCAGATGTTGCCGAAAATTCAAAACGATAAAGCCCAATTTAAATAGAAGTAGTTGCTTAATATTCCAATTCCAAGTAGATCTTATGCTGGTGTTAATTTTTAACCGTAAGAATGGTCATCCATGTATTCGAAACGTTTCTAGGCTGGAAGTGTATAAGTGTAGCTGAATTGGCTTATTTAATAATTAACAAAGGCCGCATGAGCTATATAAAATAACTCGACAGAAGTTTGGATTGCCGATATTAGATTTTCTTTTTTTGTATTTTCTCGTCGTGAACCTGAGTTTGGCTCAACTGAACTGGTGCTAGCCTTAGCCAACCCTCGGAATGATCAAGAAACCAAAGATGAGCCAAAATAAGAAATGTTCCCCAGGTGCCGTCGCCACTTTAGGTCTAAAAGTTAGTTTCTTTTGCTTTTGTTTTCGTATAGGTTTTCAATGTACAAAGAAGACAGCCCTCTTTATACCCACGATTTGGTTGGAATTCAAAGGGGAAAGGGTCGATGATAACTCTTCGTTGAATAAAGTCTACAAACACTTGAATTGGACATGCCTAGAGAAATTGTCGCGACCCTCTTAATTGGTGAGTAAAAGTAAAAGCGGAGGAGGTACTGAAACCACTTAGGCATGAGAATTTCTTGTTCTAACCATTTCAAGAAAGCAAAGGAAATTTTCCTGGATAGTCAAAACTTAATCGAAAAAACATCATCCAATCTGCTATGCACGCAAATTTATTTACCACCTTATTTGCAATATAGATAGATTATCGGTAGAGAGGGAGAGAGATCAAACCTGCTAGAGAGTCAAGTAGGGTGGATTTACCCGACCCAGAAGGGCCCATGATGGCCATGATCCGACCCGGTTCAGCGTAGCCGTTGAGGCCTTGAAGCAGCCTCTTGGTGTGTCCATGGCCGAAGTTTGGCAAGACCGCACTGAGATCCTCCCAAACCAAGAACCTTCCCTTCGAAAATGCTTTGCTCTCATACGCGGCACCGCCTCCACCGCTCCCGCTCGCCGCCTCTATCTCCATAGAGTCCAGACGAAAACGCTGAGCTCAAACCGGAGAACCAAGCAAGAGCAGAAGATAATGCCCCTCCCCAAATTTTCTTATCGAAAGAGAATCAGAAGTTATCAACCAGCCCGCGAAAAGGCCGAAAGAACAGCTTGCAAGCAAGCAACAAGAAAAGAAAGGAGGAGGTAATATAGTGAACGATGAATCAACGAGTGAGACGCTACACTAGTCACCAAACAACTAAACGTCCTTGCCATTATGACGTCTGGGAGGCCCATACAATGAATCCAACTGCAAACTATTCTCCTCTGTCCTTCTTCTCCTCGTTCCTGCTTTGCTTTTTGGAAAATTAAGGTGGTGGGTGTGCCTACAGACCATGTCGTGCTGGTGGCAAGTGAGGGAATTAAATGAGGGGGTTGCGGGGCTGCAGGAACCAAAAGCGACCCGAGTGTACCGCCACGCAGTGATAGCCCCAGTAATGGCCAGCTTCCAAACGCCATCGAACATGACTTAGTGATAAAAGCCCCCCCCTCCTAACTAATACCCATCAGCGGAATTCAATGCCATCAATGCCTTTTGGGGCCCCTTCCTTTCTTTTTTTTTTATCTTTTTACAATTACCCAAATCAACAAAACTTACCATTTCCAAAGTACTCCCGCTTTCGCCTCATGCATTATTAGTGCATTGAAAAGGAAAATGTTTTCTTACAAGATATGATTAATGAGTGCTTCAATGACACTTACTAACAAGATCTCATTTTGTTTTACGCGAAGAGGGTCTCTGAATATCCGGGTTTGATCATTGATGACTCTGGTGAAACTGAACTTTGTCTTAATGTTGCAAAGATTTAAAAGCATTCACCGATCAAGCTTTGTTTCCTCTCTCTGTTTTTCTGGGTTTTGGGTCAGCATGAGACCTTTCTCTTTCCTCCTTCAATGGATTATGACAGGAAGGGGGTCCCTTGGTTTTTGGGCCTTCCTCGGGAATTTATTGCTCGCTCGGACCAGGACGTTATATCACCGGCTTCATCTGTACTTGTCCTTCTTCCGTCTTTTCTTCTCCTTCTTTACTTCTCTAGGCCCCGAGCGACTCGGTAATTCTGGTTACCGCCACCATGACCTTTCTTTCCTTTTTCTACTGGGATTGCTTCCACTGCCCCCGGGTGAATTCTGATACCATTCGGGAATGTTGTTATGACCCTCGTTGAAAGATATTGAACTTGAATTTCACCCCATATATGAGAGTTTGATGTGCTTTTACATCGGCTGCTGTTATGGTACTACTTCCAGCGCGCATGCAACTTAATCTAAACGTACGCGGCCTTTGTACCTTGATATGGAGCATGCACGGCCATTCACTCCTTCGCCGAATAGTTAGCTTTTGAGGTAAAATTCTCCGAAAAAGTTCTCATCGCTCTGTATCGGTAATCAAACCAAGTTGAAGTTTTTTATTTTGATGTTTCTTGGTTTGGTTCTCTTGCACGAAAGAGCAAAGTCGATAGTTTCGGTTTAGTTTCGATATTGATTTGACATCATTGCCCCATAGAAGTTTTTTTCTTTTTTCTTTTTTTTTTCTTAAACGCGAACAGTCTCGAGATGAAAAATATCTGTCTTAACGAATTCATCCCCTCATAATAAATAACCATGTGTCATTTTTTAAATCCCGCTTGTAGATATACATAACAAAAACCCATCATTATATCATCATTTCAGAACAAACCCTGTGCTTTAGAACTGTAAACGTGTGTTTCAGTTGAAAATTTGAAACAATCAATACTCTTGGGTTTGGACTTATGACTGTCAAATCACTTTCGATTGATTCTTCACATTTCCTTGCGAGATTTTGTCGTTCAAGAAACCATGTTTATCTCGCATTGCGGTTTACGGTTGACGATCGTTTCTAATTTATTTCTGGAAATTAATGATGATTAGTTGACACCGCTCGAGCCATACAGCGCACCGGTTTAGGCCACAGATTTCTTTTGCTTGCTTCGATTTGAAATACAAACCATTTATCCCATCTTAATACCTAACCCTTAGTGCGTTTGTCTAGTTGAAAACATGCCAACTAGAAAACATGCCAGGGATCGTACCACGCACCCGCGCAATCCATCCATTAGAGGACGGCCCATTTGGTTAGACTTTCCCAAGGGACTTTGGGGAAAAGTTTTGTGTTTGGCAAATTTTTTGAAGGTTTATTTGTCCAAATATGAGCATTTCGAATGCCCAAGATTGAAAGCTGGGGAGGGACTGCTTTGGGCATTGGGCATTTGCGAAATGCAAAAATTACTATTCATTTATCTTCTCCTTTCATCTTCTTCTTCACGGCGTCTTCTTCTTCCCGGTCTTCTTCTTCACAGCGTCTTCTTCTTCGGCAGCCGCCACCGCTGTCTAACGGTCACACTTCCCCAATGACAACCGCCTAGGGGTGGCGCGACCTGCGACCCAGACAGCGTCGCCTGGGTCGCGTGGACCTGAGGTCCGCCTAGAGCGCGCAAACCAGGCAACACCACCTGGGTCCGCACAACCTTAGGCAGCCAGATCTGGCGGTCCGAAGGCTAGATTTGGCCACCGAACAGCCAGATTTGGTCTCTGCACCTCCAGGCGGACGAACGGCCAGATTGGCTATCAAAATTTGCCGATGGTTAGCCGGCCGCCGGATTTGATTTTCGAAATTTTTAAAAAAATAAAATAAAAGCAAAAGCCCATTTGTAATATAAATTTTGCCAAACAGTATTTATGCTAAAGTTACCTTTCAATGCCATTTAAGACTACATTTTACCAAACGGTGTAGCATTTCGAAAAACTCATTTCTCAAAGGTATTCTCCCAAAGGCATTTCCCTAAAGCCGAACCAAACAGGCCGACATCCGAAGCACTCTCTCATAGAGTGACCAGGCCTCAATAGCTGCCCCCATCGTCTGGTCTTGCGAATTTCCCAGATCATACATGAGCTTATACGAAATTTGAGTCCCTACATTCCACAGTTAGATGCTAAAAGAAATTAACCTGGCAAACATCACGAGCAGATGGGGCCCCAAGGAGCATCACAATATATGTAGATGGGTCACCGACAGGGCGATTTCAAGCAGACAAACCTTTCTGCTGTATAACTTAGCCTGACGAACAAATACACATGCGAATGCAGCACTTTTCACTGGAAGCCTATCCACACGTTCTTCATAAGAATTCGTTTCCTCGTCAGCAATCAAAATTTTCCAGAAAACAGAGTGCAGAGACATGCCCAATGCATGCGCTTTGCTGAGAGAACTAATTAACACGTGAAAAAATGGTGACAGTGCTACAGACGTTCGCCCAAGTCATGGTCATTCAACTGGTCGAGGCAAATCGCTGAAGAGGTAATTTAGCCATCAAGTATCACAAAAGGGGGTTATTGTCTTAGAAAAGATGCTTGAGCTAAAATTGCAATGGCAAACTTCATGGCACCAAAATAAAGAAAGTCATTCGCAGGGAGACATATCCTTCCAGTAGCTAGTAACACCGTCACATACCACCACAAGACTAGAATATTAGGGGAGGCATCAGAAAACAACAAACATTGCTAATTCCAGATCACGAAAAACATCTCTCAATTCAAAATAAAAACATATACGATGTTCTTGCAGATGATCCAAACATCCTGATTGTATTAGAGATCCAGGCCGCCCTTAGTATCTTCTGTTGGGGCTCCTCGAGCGATGTCCTCGTGGTTCCCTGCAACGTTTTAAGGCATATACAGCATAAATACCATTCAAAAGCTTCAAACTCAACTCAAACTATGGAAATGAAAGTGACAGCCACTTCTAGGGATCCTCTCCAATTAAGATTATCACATGAAAGCAAGCAGAAAATTTTAGTTACAAAAATGTAATGGTGCCAACAGAAGATATGGGATGCTAATTTTATTTTCACGTTGATTGCCTTTTAATTTTCAGGCATTTTGACTGAATGCAGGAAGAAATCACAATAGTATGATGATTTATAAACTAATCCTTTGTCCAGAATCGAACCTCCTCTTCCTCATATTTCTCCTCCTGACAGAAGGTCCATTGCTAAAGGCCCAGTCAACGGTGATCGTCTGGGTGAGAAGTTCTGTCCCATTCAACTGAGCTATTGCATTCTGTGCTTCCTCAAAGTTCTCATATTCAATGAGTGCATAACCCTGAGAAGGAACCCACAATAAGCTATTCATCAGAATAATTTATGCCCAAAGTAACAACAAGAACAACTGCATCCACAATAAAGCAACTTATGTTCCTAATCATATCTTTCTTTTGTTTCCACTGAGTAGTAAAGGTGATTATATCTACAAAGAATATAAAGCACTGCCTGTCCAATTTGTTTTATGGTTATCATATCAAATTTATCTGGAAGGTAGATATAAGTCAAGGTTGTTTTTGTTCTGAGGAATTATCCGATTTCCTAATTTGGGTTTGCACAGGAAATTATTTTAAAAAGCATTAACCACTTTCTGTTGTACACTTTTATATGTCCTAACTCCCAAAGATAAGAGTGCCTTTTGCCTTCCAGGGAGGGCTTATGATAAAAGAAAGCGACAACAACAATGGGCCTTCGTGAGGTTTTCACTATTCATCTTCTCTCCCACAGATGAACCACTCCATGTCTGTTAGATATTATCATATAGCAAAAAAATGGTTTATGCTAAAAATGGAAACCCACTTTAAATTCTAGCGAGCAATGATTCCCAAAAGTCCAATCACATTAAGCACTATAAGCAAGTGTCAACAATCAAGTCCAAACCCTCATTTTCCTTATTTTTTCATTGCACGTTTTTCCACTAATTTGCAACTATTAAATAGATAACATCATCACAGAGTTTGCCAAGCCGGATGATTCACATGAGATGAGCTGAAAACTAATCCAAGAACAAAGAAGTTGTTTACCTTAACAAATCCAGTTCGCCGGTCAAGATTTAAATGCAAATTCTTAATATCTCCAAACTCTGCAAATGCATTTTGCAGATCATCTTCTTGGGCCTCTTCATGCACCCCAGTCACAAGAATGATCCATCCCTCAATGGCTGTAATCATCAAACATTCCAATAAATACTTACAAGTAGAGAAAGAAAACCAGATATGAACAGGATTCAGCAGTTTCCTCCTTCATCATTTATATAGCAGTTCATTAGAACCAAAGTAAGACTTCAAGGGCAAACTTCAAGAATCAAGTTCAAGTATCGTACATGGTCAATAACAATTATCTCTGTAAAGAATGAAAGGCAGTCACGCATTTTTCTTTTAATTTCAGCTGAAAGCCCCATTGGGTTCGTTGTGATTAATTTCAACAGAAATCAGAAAAGTAGACCGATTTATGAAGGTGGTCAACTTCCCTAGATTTATGGGCTTCACTATCACAAAGAATGATGGGCATGCTAAGCTACATCTTGAGGATTTTACATTTTCCTGCAAATTCAACCACCTAGTCATCCATTGAACTAGCATCCAGGATGTTGCGTGTTACTAGACAATGGCCAACAAATTTTATCCCTGGTGCTAGGTTAAGGTGGACATGTTCTATTTCCTCGCAAATATTCGGTGTTTTTTTAAGTTCACTTAAGCATTTGACAGAGAAAGTCGTTAGATTCACTCAACTTAGTTCAAGATTATTAGATTCATCTCGATTCTGCCATAAACCAACCACGATTCCTTCCTTGCCGCATAAGATCATACTCTTACACAGGCTGAGCAAATGATACCAGTTCCAGCCTTAACTAGCACGCACCAATGACAAAAATCCCCACCGCCCACCAGCCACCACGGCACTTTTCTAACCAGTAAGAGAAGGAAAGCCACTCCACTTTTGCATCTCCTCTAAAATTTGGCTCGCATATCAGCACACATCAGTTCGTCAGCACATCGTAACACACTGAAGACATTGATTCGTTCTATCGTCTGCAGTTATCTTCCCACTAGTCCCCTACATCATCCCGCTAAGCTTAAAAAGCATAAGGAAAAATCCTACGACGGTATCAGTCCGAACAAAGCTAACAAGGCAATACAGTCAAAAAGGATATTAAGCGTCGAAAATCACATGGAACCAACATAAACCCTAGCGTCGGAAAAAAAAAATAACTCAAATCGGACGTAAAAAGCGACGGCACATCAAGCGCATCAATCTACGAGCGCGAAAATGAATCCCTAGGCACAGCGAGCGTGAAGGAAGACTAAAATTAGGGACTACTGACATCGCAGAGGGCCGGGGCCGCCGTCGGTGTCGAGGGAGTCGAAGTCGCGGCCGGCGAGGCGGTTGTTGCGCTCGGCGTCGGCCTCCTCGCGGAACCCGCGGCCCTTGGTCTTCCTCGGGGCGAGCGAGGAGGAGGCGGCGCCGCCGGTGATGGCGGACTTGAGCTTGGGGAGCGGGGCCCGCGGGGAGGCGTCGGCGTCGGGGGCGCCGTCCTCGTCCATGAGGTCGTCGTCCTCGGGCTCGAAGTCCAGCGCCTCCGCTTCCGCCGTCGTCATGGTCGCCGGATCTCTCTCGCCGGATCTCTCTCGCCGTTCGTTCTCGAAGTACCGAGGGTTAGGAAAGATTTTGTGCTGTGGGGCACGAGGTGCTTTTGAGCTTGCGAGGTTTTATCATTTTCTTGTGATTTCGGCCGCGTGGGGTCGATTCTCGACCTGAAAGTTCCGGGATATTCGATTTTGGCCCCCCGAAAATCTTTTTCTCGCGTCAATTTGGCCCCTGAATTTACTTTCGGCTGTATTTTGTCATCCAAAATAAAGTGACATGAATGTTCCCGAACTTCAATTTAATATATAATGTCATCCCTAAACTTTTAATTTGTTCAACACGATTCTTGAATTATCAGTAAACACTCAATATAATCTTTTCACACCCGACATGAATTATTATACGTTGAGTTGGATTTTTAAAAATAATAAATCGACGTATCTATCTTTAGTTAAGAGTGTAGACATGTCCATTATCATTTAATTAGATGGAATAGTATATCTTGATTTGAAATGAATATATTATTTTGATAATCCACATACAACTTTTTTTTTGTCAATAATCGTTCGTATACACTAAGGCCCCGTTTGGTTCAACATTCCTAAGGGGCTTTCAGCCCCGAAAGTCCATTAGGAAAAAATTTCGGTGTTTGGTTTAGCATTTGAATGTGTCATTGACCAAATGCTGACCTTTGAAATGCAAGTCCACCTCTACTATTCATTCGTTGACTTCTTCTTCTTCTTTTTAAAACCGATCATCCTCCCCACACCCCAACCGCCGTTAATCGGCGACAGAGTTTCATCAGATTTTATCTTTATTTTTTTAAAAAAATAATAAAAACCCTTTGCAAATGTTGGGTTCACCTTCTTCTTTTTTTGTCATTTTTATCTTTTGACAATCAATAACCCAATTTTTTATCAATACACTAGAATGATCATTAATTAACGAAGATGGTTAATACTGCAATAATTAAAAAAAAAATATTCAAAGTTGAAAACAAACCTAAAAGAACCATAGGCCAAAAGTTGCGCTTTGCATCTAATATATAATCAAATTATTTTAATATAATTTTTAAATAAATTTACTAATATATATCTTTTATATTACTCTTAACATGAAAATGTAAAAGGTTATATAGTCACTGTTTCTTTTTTACAATTTTAAAAATACTAAAACTAAAAAACTTAATTTGGTCACAATAAAGGGTTTTTCAAATATATGTTTACCAAACAGTGTTGCATTTCCCTAAAACACTTTTCAGTTATAGTTTACCAAACAGTCTAGCATTTTTGAAAACTCATTTACCTTAAAGGTATTTGCATTCTCCTAAGGGCATTTCCCCATAGCCAAACCAAACAGGCCCTAAGAATTAGGTTGAGCATTTACTATTTATCCAGGGACTACATTGTATAAATAAAAAGTTTAAAAATGATATTCCACATAAGACCAAAGTTCAATACATTTATTTAAGGGGGTAAGAACACTAGGAGTATTAAAAATTTTGTATAGCACTCACTTGAATGCCAAAACTTTTATTTCACTCACTTAAGTGCCACAGTAGAGTAAAATTGATCACTCAAATTCCCACAAATCATCCTATGTAAATTTTTAATTTTTTTTGCATTTATTTTTATTTTGTTTTTTTCTTTAGGGCCAACAAGGGTCGCCACCTATGAAGGCCCTTGGGGAGGCTGTCGAGGCCTCATCCACTATTAGTGAGGTCATGATGCCCTTGCCAACTTTGGGCGATGTCACCCAGGGTCGACAAGGCCACAACGCCCTCGCCCAAGCCTTCCTTGAGGGTGAGGCAGCCCTTGCCTAGATCTAGTCGCGAAGACCCTGAGCGAGGGTATAGTGATCTCGCAAGCCGCAAGTGAGGGCGTCGCGACCTCGTGGGCCCTCACCAATTCTAGGTGGCCACAGGACGGCTTTCACCCAGTGCCTTTGTGGCCAAGGGCGAGGCGGTCCTTACCCAATCTTGGCAAGGATTTCGTGGCCGATGAGGGTCATTGGTGACCTTTGCCGACCCCAAGAAAAAAAAGCAAAATAAAAATAAATATTTAAAATTTAAAAAATATTTAAAAAAATTTCCACATTAGCGTGGCATTTAAGTGACCGAAAAAAAAATTCAACACTCAAGTGAGCACTAAACGAAAGTTTTGTTACTTCTACTATTCTTATCCCCATTTATTTGTGTTAAAAGATTTTAGATGCTATACAAAATATAAAAATGAAATTTCACGTGACTATAATTAATTTGAAATTTAAATCACTGGTAAGAGATTCAATTCTCTTTAATAAAAATCACTTTAAAGAATCAAATCCTTAATTTTATATTTATCCGGAGCTAAACATTAAAATTAATTGTTTTTTCCATGTTTTTTATTTGGGAAAAAGCCACGAAAAACCCTGAACTTTGCCTAGAGTGACATATTTATCCCAAAAAATTTGTTGTGACATGAAAAACCCTGAACTTTTCAAACCGTGACATATTTACTCTAAACTTTTTTTTGTGACACAAAAAACCCTGAACTTCTGTCGTGTGACACATTTATCTCAAAATTATAGGGCATTTTGATATTTTTACTTTTTAATTTTATTTTTTTTCTTCTTTTTCCCTTCGCTGACCATGGCTGGCCAGCGGAGGGAAGCCACCATCCGATGAGGGTTGCCCTCGTTGACGTCGGGCGAGGGTTGCCCTCGCTGGCCGTCCTCGCCAGGCCCTCGCTGGTGTTAGGCGAGGGTCGTCCTCACTCGACGCTAGAGAGGGCCGTCCTCACTCGATGCCGGCAAGGGATGCCCTCGCTGGTGTCGAGCAACCCTCGCTTGTGTCAGGTGAGGGCGCAAGGGAGGCCCTAGCCAGCCTGGGCGAGGGCGACCCTCATTGGACACTGGTGGAGGGAAGAAAAAGAAAAAAAAGAAAAGAAAAAACATAAAAAAAAGACAAAAATGCCCTTAATGGGGTAAATGTGTCACTTTGAGCAAATTTTGGGATTTTTTGTGGTATTTTCCCTTTTTATTTTATACGTACTATGATAAAGAAACAAAATCATCGATCTAGTCAATGGTGGTTGCTTTTTAGCGTGCTTAACAAGCAAGTGTTCTCAAATAACCGTTAAAAGATGATAACGGCATTCTAAGATCCTGAACTTTTAATCAATAAGTAATCTCGTTGCTAAACTTTCAACTAATTCAATTAGGTCCCTACATTTTTATTCATTGTGTATTGTTATACTCGAACTTTCAATTAGTTCGATTAGATCCTAAACTATTTCAACATGTTATTGCCTTTTACTTTTAGCATGCTTCACAAATAAGTTTTCTTCAAACACCATTAAAAGACAATAGTAACATTTTAAGTCCTGTTGGTTAATAATCTCACTACTAAACTTTCAACTCATTCAATTAAGCCTCTAAATTTCTATCAATGGGTAATATTATTCTTGAACTCTCAATTATTTCAATTGAATCCTAAACCATTTCAGCATATTCAATGTCATCATGCTATTAGCATTAATGAAATATGCTAACATTGACACTGATCTAATGAAATTAACATCTGTCGAAGAAAATTATGCATGTGGACTTAGTGCATGTAAATATTCACTTGAAATCGCAAAAAGTTAATATATATTTTTCTATTGTTATGTATACTCTATTCACTTTATACTAACGTTATCGCTTTCAATAGGCATTCTCATCGAATTAACCCTCTTTGTGGATATATTGGATTACTGCCACACATGATAAGAATGAGGAAAGACATTGATATCTTTGTTGGTAGCCACCATTGAGGGCCTGACTCCCTAAAGAAACTCAACTTTAAGTCAAATCTTAAATCTATCTTGATTTTTTTAATAAAAATTACCAACTTTCACTTTAATCTAAAATCTACTCCCGTTAACTCTCCATAAAAAAATCGCCATTGATTTTTTTAAAATTATCGATATCATGAGATTATTGTTATTCCATATGAAGGTAAAGGCATTGATGAATATATAGATTATGATAATGAACCTCTAAATGATTCGGGTGTTGATAGATTTGGAATTAAAGTGAAAGGTTGTGATTTTTTTTATGATAAAAATAAGTCTGTGGCTGAATTGAGATTGGATCTAAAATTGTGAGATTCTTTTTATTTTTTATTTTTTTGGAAATAAAGCCCGATTATGAAGAGTTGATTGTTTTCTTTTGAGACGTGGCGGATCCCTTAGTCCCCCATTCGCCACGGTCTTGATTAAAGAGCGAGAAAGAAATTTGGAAAGCCTTTTTCTTAATCGTAAGAATGAAATTGTAGATTCTAATATAGTTCAAGAGTCCAAAATCGAAGCAATTAAAATTTCACAGATAATATTGTCATGTCGGAAAAGAGCTTGTGGATTGAATTGAACCGAGTAATGCTTAGAATCAATGTTGCTTTGACACGTCGATATTTCTAGGATCACTAGGTCCAGTCCATTATCACGTAATCAAAACGGTCATTTTTATTAAACTATTACGACACTATTTTGTTATCGAGGCTATCTCATAAAATATGAAGGCTTCGTAAACAAAAAGAAGGAAAAGACTGAACCCGGCGCCATCACGGCCAGATGTCGATCCTACTCCGAGTCCATCCAGTACAGCCGTGGTTGAATTGTAACCGTGCCGTGCGGTAGTCGCGATTTATATGTGCCAGGAAATATATGTCAGGCGAAACGACTTTTTAAAAAGATGCAGTATCCTGTCGTGTTTGTAGCCGTGAAGTGCCGCGACTGTCAAGGTA
The DNA here is from genome assembly GCA_007663325.1 of Eucalyptus pauciflora. Taxonomy (NCBI): domain Eukaryota; kingdom Viridiplantae; phylum Streptophyta; class Magnoliopsida; order Myrtales; family Myrtaceae; genus Eucalyptus; species Eucalyptus pauciflora. The sequence goes on from VMYD01000353.1 coordinate 3,054,649, forward strand.
CTCTAAAACCGTTGCCGGAAAACTGGTACCTAAAAAATTTGTGCAGCGTGAGTAGACCTAGAAATTATTACGGAGAATTTTTGGAAAAAAAAAAAACCGAAATGACGAGCTAATACCTAAAAAAATGGAGGTTCCACCGGACCTCCGCACCAGCTCACCAACGGGCCCCAGAGCCAGCCCGGATAGACCAAACAGGGCCCGGGCTCAGGCCCAGGCAGAGGCCCGGTTCAATTTTTTTGGGCCTTTTCGTTTTATTTACTTATTTATTTTATTTTCCCGTGAGCTTCTTCTTCTTCACCTCCGCAGCTTCTTCTCTCACGGGCGGCGCGCCCGCAGATTCCACACGGCGGCGAAGAACCGGGAAAGGGTCTCGACTTCGATTCCGTCATGCACCTCTCTCCGCGTTCTGCCGTCGCCGTCTCTCTCTCTCTCTCTATCTGCTCTGATTGTCCCCGTCGATTGATCGGCGAATGAATCCTCCGCCGCGATGAGCTCTTCCGCTTCGGCCTCGTCCCGATCGAGTGATTCCGGCGCGAGGACGCTGTGGGGGTCGCTCTTCGTCGCGGCCGGCTGCGTTTGCTTCGTCGCTTTCGCGTACGCGGCCGTCGTGTCCAAGCTCCTTCCCCAGTCGGACAACGCCGTCGTCGCTGCCGTGCAGAATGACAGGTCAGTGCCCGACGGCGCGTCGCTTATCTGTACGATCTCGTGTCCGGAAATCGCATTGATTCAAGCTCAGTGCTCTGGCTAAGAAATGGAGAAGAAAATCACAGCGAAATGCTTCGTCTGTTCGGCGTTCGTAATGCGATGACTAGCGAGTTTAAGTAGGAGAGGCTCGTGAGGTTATCTCGAGGCGTTTGGAAGTCGTTTTGCTTCGATTACGTCGGGAAGTACGGCGATACTCCTAGACGATTCTGAGAAAATGGGTCATGGTCGTTGGAGTGAAATTTGAGTTTCATTTGTTGAATGTAATTTGCCTTTGGCAGGATGCCGTTTTAACAATTAATGTCATGAAAATGAATCACCTGGATATCATTGTTCTGGTTAAGGGAAAGCTCCTCCATCATGTACATGATTAAACATAAGAAATTGCGTGTATTAGCTTATGATCATACCAGTGGTCGAAAAGCTTTCTTAAATGATCAAAGATGCATGTGGTTACTTATCTATTAAGTTTCATCGAGATAAGGTAGAATTTCTCTTTAGCAAATCACGAGAAACACAATTGATCTACTGCTTTGGTTGTGGATGAAAGTGACTATCTGATCCACTGCATTAGGCAAATGGTGTCTAATGCTTGCGAAGGGGTGGGAATTTCTTTCAGGAGTAGAAGTGTGACCCTACTGTGTTTATCTCTGCGTGCTTTATGGCTTATGCTTCCTGGTGCACAATGCACAATCGCACAGACAGCTGTTTGGCTAAGTCGCGGATTGCCATCATTGTGAATCCTAAGTAGCAAAGTTGAAATCTTTCAGGGATTAACACCCAATACTTTGACAGAATTAGAGCTCTAATGCGCAATTAGAGACAAAGATTTTTTCATGTTCTGAACCGGGACATCATGTCCACCCAATACTCAAATTCACTCCACTGCTATGTATGTCATGTAATCACTAGATGACTATAAGGATGCCAAACACGACATGTTATGCTTCTCTTAGTACTATGCCTTCCTATACATTCTAAATGCACATTCACTGGCTTCTCTATGCCACATACTTCATCCTTTGCTGCATAAGGTGCTTTTGTGTGTCGTCTAAAAAGTATTTTCATCAACTCACCGCATCTTGCTTTCATTCATGAAGTATTTAAATCTCTTTCTTTAGAATGTGTTGGGTCCTCATTTAAGTATTTGTCTGTCGGTGAAGGATGTTTTTTTGCGTCCTGTTGCTTATGTGGTTTGAGTTGCTTGTATACCTTGGTCCTAGAGCAATTGTTTTCAATGAAAACCGACATTCTTGCTCTATGGTGCCTTAAACTCAAAAAAATTTGCGGATTTCCTTTCATTCAAAATTTTGTTCTTTCCTTTCCTATCATTTATTATCTAGACTCTTGGCCTAATCTCATTATGTCTTTTTGATAATTTTTTTTCGGTTCGCCTAATTTGTTTCCTTTCCTATGGCAGGTACTATTGTTTTTTGGTTCCCCTTACACTCCCCATCCTCGTTGTTGCTGTATATTTTCATTGGCTCAGCATGAAGCTTTTCAAGCACGCATGATGTTTGTCTCATCATACCATGGTTAATCAAACAATCTGGCTGCTCTGCTCGCTGGTTGGCTGGATTCAATAATAGTGATAGTGGAATTAATGCAATTTCCAGTGGAAAATCACTTTCCTTTACTGTAGTATGACAATATCATATATGCGAAAGCAATGAAGCTCCTTGGAATCGATACTTGTCTAGGTCTAGAATTAGTTTTGTCTATGCAAAAAACAGCTACTGGTTTCTTATCTGTGCTTATGGCAGGTAGTCAATATTGCAAGAGTCCTCAGTGCATTTACTTTGTCATCTTCCAGCTTGTCTATGATTTATTAATCGTTTTAATCATCATGGTTTCCTAACTTCCCATGTGGAAACTATTTTATGGCATAGTCGCATATTAGAAACTTCATGCCAGATTGGACTTAATTTCATATCAGTGGTTATTTTGCCATAACTGTGAATTTGAGTGACGGTGGAGTGTGTGTCATATGATGGTGAGTCTTCAGGGAGGCTATGGTGTTTCCGAATCTGAAGAAGTTTACAATTTTTCGTGCTACAAAATGCAATTACTGTGACACTAATATGGTCACATTCACCGCTTAAGCGTTTGTCATAGTGAATGTATGCTTTTCAAGGCTGTAGTTGCTTGGCTGAGAAAGTTACTGGCCTGCTATCCATGACACACGCCAATTATGAATATCAGTATGCTATAATTGCTGCTTATGATTGAAACGTGTGGAAAAATTTGCTTTAAGCTTGAGGCTTGCATTATCTGAGGGCCAGATGGCTGATTGTCTTTTTAGAAGGTATCTGTTGGGAGACCTCGTTCTTAACAGTGCCTGCTGATCTGTTGGAAAACGAAATTCTTACAATTTAATGCATGTGCCAAGAGACAACTCCATCTACATAACTTATTGGTGTTTCAAAGGAAGGAGTTTGATTAATCGCATGATCTATTTTGCATGGTTCAGTATATGTATATGTACTTAAGAATCATCAATAGTCTTTTATTTTATTTTTTCTGATAGGTTGGGACTCATGAAATTGCGATGAGGGTTGAGCATATGTTCTTGGGGAGCTCGTGTCCTTTTGGATGATTCTCTAGTGGCTGGTGTGCAAGTGTGTTGGAGCTTTCTTACACATCTTTTAAGTAAGAACAGATTCATCCGAAAAATCTAGTACTATCGATACTGCTCAGGAAGACTTTGGGCCATTTGTTGCTGCTTGACGCATCGTAGACAAAAAGCAGCGTCCATTGATACTATACCTTTGTTAGGATGCCTGTCCAAGTAGTTGTCAGCTGCCTTGATTCTTCTTTCCCTCGGTCTAGAATCTTTTGGTACACATCAACGTCATGCAAGCTCCCATCCGTTCATAGGATTATATAAACACAAACCCCGGTTACAGTAGCATCTGCAATCTTCTTGTTTGTATTGAAATCGTGGATGTGTAGTTTTCCCAAAATGGTAGGGATCTACAAGGAGAAAGAATGAGACTTAGGAGTTGATTCTCACATACCCTTTGATCTGTGAGCAAAGTGAACAAAAATGTGCTTTGTCCCCTACATTTGGCTTCTTACAGTGAAGAGAAATGATGAGAACGAAAGTGGGACAAGAAAGGGGAAGGTGAGATCCTTAGTATTTCTTGGATTCTGTTTGGGTAAAGTCCCTTCCCCGCCTGCATCAGAATCAATTCAAAAAGGAAAAAAAGGGAAAGACTTTTCCTTCTCCTTTCTGATATGAAATGCTAATATTCTTTTCATGATATTACTGTAGACATCTTCTTTTCTTTTGTGAACAAAGCAGTGCAGCCGTGTAGGCCTTGAAGTGGTGGCCGGTCTTGTCGACATCGGTGTGGATTTAACATGACCGAGTGTGATACTGTGACATGACCGTAGTGGACGCACGACATCGAATCTAGACCTTCGAAGATGATGGACTCCACCCAGATTGCTCGTCCGGGCGTGTAGACCCTTTCTAAAGCCCTAAGCGACGTGGGCTTTTTCGCGTCGTGATTATCGACGGGTCACGTAGCTTATGTAGTAGTATCGTGTTCAGGACATCCATTGAACACGACATTATAAAATACAGGGATGTTGTGATCGGACTGCGCAACTTGGTGGTAAGGGGCAAAATTTATAATAAAAACTCTGGCGACAGAAACTGTCGGAATGCATAAAAGACCAAAAAACACGAAACGAAACGCGACAGGACAAGATGACAAGCGCGGTCACGACGCTCCACGGAAGTTTTTTTTTGAATTTCATGTCCGCGGCCTTGAATCGCGCGAGTTCGTCAGTCTTCATGGTTTGTTTCCTACCTTTGTTGGGGTTCAGGCGTGCTCCATCCTCGTCTTCTTCATTTTTTTCTCAATTTTTTTTAACTCTTTTTTAATTTCCCAAGAGGATACAATTTTTTTTTTAAAAAGACTTGAGTACGGGGGTCTTCATCGAAGAACAAATCGAGCATCGAATGCCCAAGTTGTTTTCAAACAGTTCATATGATTAAAGCCTTTTTTACGATAACCGCTTTATGTCAATTGCAATCTTTTTCTCCATTGATGATGATTAGCTCCTGTCTATGTCACGGTTGAAGTTTCCCCACCCTTTTGCGCATGAGAATGTCGCAATTTCATTAAAGAGGTCATTAGTGCTCCTGTTCTTAGGTTTTTGGTTGGATTTACTAGCGTGTCGGATAAGCGCATCTCTCATGTCTTTGGAGCTAGCATTCAAGAAGAAGTTCAATCTCTCCTCCACCAAATTACCTAGGTGATTTGAAACTTAAAACTGGCTTAAATTCTTCTTTGGTTTCTGTGCGCGCACATGCAAAAGAGAGATTCGCTGAAAAATTAGCTGATTTGCCGGAAAATCAACATCTTCAAATGCGTCGCTTTATTCGCTTGGGATCATTCCTTTGGATACCAACACGGGCAGCACAGAGAGATTTTCTTGAATCAAACTTTGAGAAACGTGGCTATACGGGATCACGACCTAGAACTTACTTCTCAATAAATAATAATAGAGGCACATGCGCTAAATTTGAGAAAAGTCGAAACATTTAGAAGAATAACTAGAACCCTCGAGAGAGTTCTTCAGACATCATAGGGTTTTTAAATTATGGCGAAAATTCGAGAAAGCGACGTTCGGCTCGATGCGAAATACGTAGAGCTACGCAAGCAAAGAGAGTTCTTAGCCAACCGATGTAAAGCAATGGAGGAAAGGGAGGCACTACTAAAAATGAGTAACGAGCAAGAACCTTAGGCGGGGAAGAAGACGACGACGACGACGGTAGGCGTGGTCGGTCTTTTCACTTTTTCAGTCGACGTCGACGTACGTCGTTCGTTCATGGCTCTCTGTTCGGTGCTTCGGTCTTTCGATGTAGGGGGCGAGGGGAGATCCATGTGCGGTCTCTGGTGCGGGGATCAGCACGGACGCCCCCGTGCACACGCGGGGCACCGCAGGATTTCCCCTCGTCCGCACTCCTCCTGGCCCACCGTGGCTCCGGCGGAAAGGACGTGCTCCGCCGCCGGAACGCCACGCGCCGCGCCGGGAGGGACGGCGCGTGCGTCACCCCGGCTAGTGGGGAGCGAGTGGGGTCGCTGCTTCCGCCTCCTCCCCCCACCCCCACTTCAATCTTTTGGGAGGGCGCAAGCAGATCTGAATCTATCCCGCTTTTGCCCTGTTTTGTCCATTTCCTCGCGGAGACAAAATCCCCCCCCCCCCCGGCATTAATAATTATTGCAAGCTTCTCTCTCTTAGACTAGAGAGAGAGAGAGAAAGAGAGAGAAAGAGCGAACGAAAGATGCTTTCTTGGGGGATGATGCTGCTGCGGCTCAGTGGCTCACTGTTGCTGCTGTTTGCTCTTCGTGCTGCTTTGGAGCTGCACTTTTAAAACTACTGAGAACCACATCTTTTCTGGCGTTGCAATGACCCTGCACCTTCTTCGGGAACCAAACTCTCTCTCTCTTTCTCTCTTTCTCTTCCCCACTTCCTTCCTTCCTTCTCTTTTCTTGCTTTCAGGAAAATAAGATGATGAGGCGAACAAGGATCTCACTTTTCTCTCCTATCCATCTCTTGTTCACTACCTCAGTGTAATGCAATCATCATCATACTACATTAAATACTGCCTCTCTCCATCATCATTGCCTCTCTCTCTCTCTCTCTCTCTCTCTGTGAAGCTAGCGCAAACTCCCTCATGGTCATGATCATCTTCCTCCGCTCTCTCTAGCAGAGACTTCCATCATCATCATCATCATCATCTTCATCGAGCTCGCTCTCTCTCTCTCTCTCTCTCTCTCGGTCTGCGATTATCATTAGCGTAAAGAGAAAATGGACTCGTACGAAGCTACGAGGCTCGTCTTCTCGAGGATCCAGAGCTTGGACCCGGACAACGCCTCCAAGATCATGGGCTACATCCTGCTCCAAGACCACGGCGACAAGGAAATGACCCGACTGGCCCTCGCCCCCGACCCCCTCCTCCGCACCCTCATCCTCAAGGCCAAGTCCCACCTGTCCCTCTCCCTCTCCGCGACCTCCTCGTCCTCGACCTCCACCGCGCCCGCCTCTCCTTCCTCCGCTGCTCTCAATCTCAACCCCATCTCGCGAAGACCCATCGCCCACCACCACTCCCTCTCCATCCCCTCTCCGAGAACCACCCCGTCCTACGCCAATGTCGTCAATGGGGTCGCTCACAACACCACCCCCAACGTCCCCAGCGACCCCGTTGACGATTACCTGCTCCAGGACCACCTCTCCTTCTTGAACGACCCCAAAAGCGACGACCTTTACGACCCGAGGCTCGAGTTCGTACCGAACGGCGACTCTGGCTTGTCGCACAGGAGGAGCTACTCGATACCCGGAATGCGTCTTGGGACTAATGCTGCTAGCGAAGAACCGGGTCTTTCTGGGTTCGGGTGGAGGCCGTGCCTGTACTTCGCGAGGGGGTTCTGCAAGAACGGCGCGAGCTGCAGGTTCCTCCACGGCGACTCGGGGGACTGCACGGACGCCTCGGCGGCGGTCAATGTCGGGTCGCCAGTCAAGTTTGGCGAGCTCGAGCAGTTCGGCCCCGAGCTCGCCGCGAGATCGAAGGCCGCGGTGGTGCAGCAGCAGAGGTTGAAGCTGTTGGCCGGCGCTTCTGCTTCGTCCTTGCCTTACAACAGTTGCGTGGACTTGTTTCTGCAGCAGCAGAACGACACCCAGAGGTGAATTGCGTTACTATGCTGTTGGTTTTAGTCCTTGCATTTTTGTAATTCAGGACTTTGTTGGAGTTCGGCTGACCGGCTTGGACCGATCGGTATTCGACTCTGAATTAAGAGTGTAGATGCGGAGCTTGTTGGGTTTTATGGTTTGTTGATATGTTTATGACGGCATTGCGATTTTGGTTCAGATCGACCGCTCCAGAGTTGATGCTGCGGGACGAGGTGCACAAATTCGGACGCATTCAGTCCGAAAGGATCGATTTTTCAGGATTAGGATTGGGAGGGGCGAGTAGCCCTGGGTCGAGGCAAATTTACTTGACATTTCCTGCTGATAGCACTTTCAGAGAAGAGGATGTTTCGAATTACTTCAGGTAAAATCAACGTTGCCCAAGCCCAATGTTGTTTTCAAGAAATAGGAGTTTGAAAGTTTCAGCTGAGAATTTGATTTCGTTTGTGAATCTTTTGTGGGAATTGAAGCAATTATGGACCGGTGCAAGATGTGAGAATTCCTTACCAGCAGAAGAGAATGTTTGGATTTGTTACTTTCGTATATCCGGAGACCGTGAAGCTCATACTGGCCAAAGGCAATCCTCACTTTGTTTGCGATTCACGGGTGCTGGTTAAACCTTACAAGGAGAAAGGCAAAATTGCAGATAGGTGGGGGCTTGTTCTCGTTTTCAAATGCTTGCTGGCTTTTCAGTGTCTTGCTGAGTTCATTGATTTATGATGTTCGCATCGTTCGCGGAACTTTTATCAGGAAACAACAGTTCATGGATAGGGGTGAATACTCGGCGTGCTTGAGTCCGACCGGGTTTGATTCAAGGGACCCTTTTGATCTCCCCTTTGGTAAGACAACAAGTGAAAGCGCGTTCAACCAATTTATGCCTAGATCTTTTTCGCCTCTCAACGTGTTGTGAATTTGCTTTTTGTCGCAATGAAGGGTCGAGGATGAGTTACAATGCTCAGGAGATGTTGCTTAGAAGGAAGTTGGAGGAGCAAGCCGATCTGCAGCAAGCAATTGAGCTTCAAGGGAGAAGACTCGTGAATTTGCAGCTTTTGGACTTGAAGAATCGCTACCGGCAATACCCTCATAATTTATCAACCAGCTCCCCCATGTCCTCACCGGTTCTTCCTCGCTCTCCCAATGTTCAATCACTCAATCTTCCGCCTAATGCCATCAACCGAGAAGTTACCAGAGGTGGGGACTAATGATTCTTGTTTCTTATGGTCGAATCCGGCTGCATTGATTGTAACTATAGCTAGCTATCCTCAGTAGTGATGGTTTTGCTTTTTGGCTTTGCTACAGCGGCATTTGTTGATGGTTCGGGGCTGATGAAAACAGAATCTGCAGAGAGTGAAAACTCGGTATTCCAGGGTGTAGATGGAGCTTGGGTTGAGAAAGATTGCACTGGCAAGAGAAAAGAGGAGAACTCTGTTCCTAAGGAGTATGATTATCATGAAAGGTGCGGAAAGTTTTCCCCTTCAATGTTTAAAATGATTGCCCTCAATAGAAAGTCTAATTTCCAGCTCAGTTTCAGTCAAAGGACCTTGTTTTCTAATGTTTTATACGCTCTGGGTACTTGTTGTCCCATAATTATAGTCCGCTTTTGACTTTGTCACTTCTCGCTATGATTGCTAATTAGGCATACTCGATAAGGATGCTTTTTAATAACATGAAAATAACCTATCGAAAATGCAAGTCGCTTTGCTTAATTAATTAGTCTTTGTTTTGTGGATACTCATCAGCAAAAGGCTTTATTAATTAAGTACTCTTTTCCTCATGTTCTCGGACAGCTTAGAGCACATCCTCCCAGATAACCTCTTTGCCTCTCCCAAGAAATCAAGGTCTGAGAATCTCACTGCCTTCAGCACTTCTGTTGCTGATGATGAGAATGATGATAGGATCACCAGTTTGATCACTTCATCTGCTCCAACCAATGAGCCCCTGCTGACCACCTCATCGGCTCTCAACATTGCTGCTCTAAAATCATGTCTGTTACACGTGCCCAGGTACGGTCTGACCGTGTTTTCCAATGATCAATGAGATTAGAGTTTCCTTCTTTTGGGGGGGACGGTGGATTATTGAACTTTTCGTGTCCTTCTTCCCAGTTTCTCTTCTGGGCATGGAGCAGTTGGAATGTAGTTGACCACGTGTTAGCAGGGACAGCTATAGAGATATTTCCTCACTTAGGTAGGTGGAAATCATTTCAAACTTTCAATTTGATTGAAGCTGTCACGGTATGAGAGAGATCTCTAATTTTCTGTTTTAAATGTTTACGTGTAAAGCAACTTCTCTTGGGGCCCTTCTCTTGTAGGGATGTTGCAGAAGAATGAGCAGTGGAGAAAGAAAGATCCTCCTGTAGCTGTATAGACCAAGAAAAATTATAGCCTCATCAAAGGGGAAAAAGAAAAGAAGAAAAGAAGAAGAAAGAAGAAAAATGTCTGGACAAGATCTGAGCAAAGATCTCCACCATCATGGTCATGATCACCAAATACATACTTTAACAATCAATACACACTGCAATACATATATAAAGGACAGATGAACCGATTTATGGAAGTGGGGTCCTTCTCTGTTCTACATGGAAGTGCTCTCTCTCTCTCTCTCTAGGTTTGGTCTCTGTGTGTGCTGGGACCACACTGCAAGCAATAGCAAATACCAGAAGAAACAAAAGGCCAGTGACTTCTAAATGTTTTGATATAATATTGTTGTAATTTTCATCATCTCTTTTCTTGTTGCTTTTTAGACAGAGGAAAAGAAAAAAAAAATGACTGGAGAAAAAATGAGGCCCTTTTTCTCTCATGTAAGGCTTTAAGTAACAGCTGTATGTACAGAAGCAGAATTTAAATGGAATAGTACCTGATATATTACTACTGCATTCACTTATATAAATGAGAAATGTCACTGTTTTTTATACGAGGGTTTTATGCAAGGGTTTGATGATGGAAAGCTGTGCCCTTTTGGCACTTACTTTTGAACTCCTCTTTTCTTTTTCTTTTTTCCTTTACTCATTGCTCTTTGCTGCTGCTGCTGCTGCTACTGTACTCCACTAGATGATATGAAAACTGACAAAAGAAAAAGTGCCGTGAGAAAAAATAAAAAAAAATTTGGAAGAAAAACAATGGAGGAGGAGGGAGGTGTCTGAAGAAAGGGTTGATGTTTTCATGTGATTAAAGGTCACTTTAGAGGACTCTTTTGTCTCAATTTGCGGTTTCTTTTAGGTGGACATGAAGGGGAAAGGGCCGCGCTGTCACATGGGTCTCTGACACTCGAGAGTGAATGATGTCTGGGTCTCTCCTCTCCCCCACTCCTTTCCCTTTCACCCCCACTGTCGTCTGGCCTCTTTCCAGTTATTATTATAATCTTCACTTCATAATTATTATTGAAGAAAGTTAATGATTATTGCCTAGGGTGGTTTGCTCAATCATTAGTGATTATGAGAATTTCATGCTCTCCATAACATGGACGTGGATGGAAAAGTTGGGGGGTTGATTTAGCACATCAAAAAGAAAATTTGAACTGGTGAAACCTGTGTTTTTTTTTTCATTGGGTAGAGAAATTTGAGTGGGGTTTAATTAGTGTTCCAATTGATTATTAATAATTTTCAATTAATTAAATCCTTTTGGCATTGTATAATGGGAGTGGGGGTCGTTGCCCCTGTTTTCTGGCAATACTTTTCACCGAATGCTGGCTCTGTCTGTCAGCATGTGCCATTCTCTCTCCATACTGCTCTTGAGTCCCCGTTTACGAGAAAATGAAACGATAATTATTTATGATAATCCGAGATATAACTATTTATCCTTTTTGAAAACGTTAGGTTTATTGAGTCTGATTTACAGAATTCATTTACTTAGTGATTTATCCAATGACAAATGATTCTTTAAATGAGTGAGTGAGCCATATTCAATAATCAATAATAATTTAAGTAAATGAATTTTTGTAGACCGGACCGGGTTAAGCAAACTTAGCATTTCTCACTCCAATAGTGCAAATCTTGCGAAAACTCTCTGCTTCATGGATATAACTTCTTTGCCCTTTGCTTTCTTATCATGAAAACATTTAGGTCGCCTCCACAACTTCAGTTGGAAATGGACGCGATTGTCCTTATTCTACATCTATAAACATCTTTAAGGCACCATTTATTTTGTGAAAAATAAATAAATAACCATTTGTATCGTTTACATAAATGAATAAATAAAAAATATTTTCATCGTTCACGTAAACATTTGAACATAAATTTCTGTCGGTGATAAAACATTAGTCATCAAATAATTATTATAAAGCGATTATTTTTAAAATATACTTTTTGAGTAATTTATTTTTCGCAAAACAAATGAATCCCTTCAATCTTTGACCTATTATTCTTCTCTGAATTGGAACTTGGCAGATTGAATTTAAAAAGGCTTTAAAACAAAATTCGGAAAAAAATAATTTTTTTTTTTTTTTTTAAGGAGGAGGTTCGTATGCCCTGCAATGAACAGTAAAACCCTCATCAAAAGCATCGCCCATGGAACAATTTTCCGCCCTTTCCAATGCATATATAATCTCTGGAATGGAAGCAGCCACTTCGATAAGAGGAAATAGCGTCAGCCACTGCAAAAGACCATCAAGAGTAGTCATTCAACATTTTGCTCGAAATACTCGCATTCGAACTTAGCTGGAGTTCATTCATTACATCTTCGATTGCCTGCTTTTTTTTCTTCTGTTCTTTTTGAAGAGGGACTCCTTTCATCGTGAAAAGAAAGTTTCAGCCTAAGTTCAATCGGTTGCGTACCTCTCGAATTCGACTCAATCATGTGCATGTGCATGCACAATTTGGAATGGCTCTTAAAGTCTCGTTTTGTTATCATAATGCCTTTGAAACGCGAGCTCTTGCGTGTTGGCGTGATAATGAGATGCCTTGATCTTCTGCCTCGAGAAGTAAGTCCCAAATTCAACCCTCGTTGTCATCGGTTCGTGGTTCGTGGTTCGTGGGGCTACTCCACGGCCGTGGACATGTGCGACTCTTGTCTCACTCGACGTGGCCGTGATTGAAGTGATGGGACTATCGCGTCCGTTGAGACATCAGTCAATTGTCGATGGACGTCTCATGCTCTCGATCACTATTAGGTTTAAAGGGTGGTTTTCATCCATACATACTTTGACGCGAGATTGTCATTCAAACGCGTATTATCATGGAGAAGAAAAGGAAGGGGAAAAGGAAAAGGAATATAAGAATATCGATGGAATCTAGGAATGAGCATTTTGACTTTATGTCCTTACTGCTTGGAGCTCCTGCTGCCCTTAAAGAACCATTTTTCCTATCATAAGACTTGTGAGAAAATTCTGAACTGTATAGTGTTCGAAATTTACAAACTTAAACGAGCAATACTCGAATAAATCTATAATTAAACAGCTATCGACTATCAATTTGCCCGGTGTGTGACTTTCGTAGTTGGACATGCTTGAGCATGATCAATGAAGGCTTTCTTTTACGAGGTGTTTCGTGAATTGGTACGCATGCTCGGATAGAGAAGTTTAGTCATGACATTATAGGAAATCCGATTTTTCTATAGTCGTCTAAAATTATCACGCGACGGAGACACGTATTTCTAATCACGTGTGGCCATCTTCTCAATTATCATTGGATTTCATTTGTCTTGGAAGGTGAAGATTATTCAATTCAATGAGCAAATTAGGCGCACGATAGCATGTGGAGTTGAGTGTGGACTCCACATATGTTCTAAAAGCGTGCGAGTTGATTGAGACAAATTAGCCTATGTTTAGAAGCCTTTGGACAGTGACTTATCTGATGCGGTACGAGATTGCTTCCCTATAAGTTCTTTGGCATCTTGAGAACTTAGGGTGATTAGGCTTAATTGGACCATATACCATTAAAGCTTCGCTAACACGGCCTATGCTCGATCTACTGAGATTGGTTTTCGAAATTAGTAAATTAGATGACGTGACGGATCATTGCTTGAGATTAAGCCGAAACCGCTTGTTTTAAATACTCAGTCACAGTAGGCCCGCGAATTTAGTATATCAATAGTGTAGGGTAATCTTCATATACCCCGACATTTGCTATTCCAGAGGATATCCGACCATGGAGAAGTTTCTCAAGTGCAACGTGAAGAACGACCATCTCCATTCCATTGAATGCGTATAAATGAAATTAGATTCAATGAGTTAATGCGGAATAAAAGGAGAAAATACTTATTACAATCCAGCCAAAAAGGATGTCAATAAAATAAATTAGCACGCTGGATATTTTTATTTCGCAATATAGCTCAAAGACGATCGACATGATTTAGGAAATTGGAAATATTTCCAAAATCGCAATTCTAATTTTTTTTTTATTGTTTCTATTTTTCATATTTCCCTCCCTCCAAAACTACCAAAACCCTATTCCATTTTAAAGATGTACACAGAGGTGTTAGGCCCAAAATTTACTTCTGAGCCCATACCCCATTAGCGCTCCAACTCCTCCTTTGCTGTTTATTTTATTTTATTTTTATTTTCGGGCCCTCGCATGATAATGTCGTGGATCAAATTAATCATGATATAAAACATAACCCTAACATATTTTTTATATAAAAAAAGCCCGTCACGGATCCCTTTATTTTTTCAAATAATGCAAGTGAATTTAGTCGGATTAGACACGTGAAATCTCACTCTTTACGATATTTTATGAAAAAAGGACATCAAAATAGAGATTAGTAAGGAAAAGGTAATGCGTAAAAGTTAGGATCCGATGATTCAAAAGGGAGGACACAATCCTCAACCAACGTTTTGAGATTTGACTAATGCCTTCCTAGATTCATTCGAGGAAATTAAGAATTAAGAATTAAATTTTTTAAAATAAAAATAACAATTTTAAAAATTAAAAATAAATTACAGCGTGGAATGCGGAAAAATCAAGGGAATTAGTCAAAAACAGAATCACACGTCCCACAGTGATTACTGATTAGTTAGTTTTTGCTGCTGTTGAAACTGACACTCGGTTTCCTGTACGCCGCATGGTATTTCTGCCCTCCTCTCTATCCAATTAAAAGCTTTCTCTTTTTCTTTTTTCTTTTTTGAATTTCTGCCCATAAATAAATGATTTTTCACAATTTATTAATTTTTTTCTTGTCGAACTTTTTTATTTGATTTTTTTTTTTGCATAATTGATATAGGTAAGCATAAAACACTATTTTTCATAGTGGAAGTGATAGCATTTTTTGATAATTCGGCACGGCGCAATGTATTTTATATTGGATTGTGCTGCTTTCTTTCGATTTTGATTAATGTTGACTTATCGTGATGAAATATTTTTAGAGGAATCACGACATGATGTTCTTAAAAGGACGGAAATCAACGTCTTTTATAATGTAAAATAGTCAAATGAGATCTTTTGTAAACTTTTGAGGGTAAGAATTAGATTAATGTATGAGATAACTTATTTTGTAGGAGATTTATGTAAAGTTTTGGAAATTCGATATGATATCAAATCATATTAATTATGATTCCCAATTTGAAGATGTCCCTGTGGATGAAGAAGCAATGTCCCGATTAGGTTAGTTTGTTTTATGTGTCCTCCATATATTTTTTTTTCGCACATCTTCAATTTCACATTGCAAGCAGCCCTTAAAACCAAGTAGACCATACCCACGAATCAATAACAATCCGACATGTCGATTGATAAACAAATTTTGTAAATCGAACTCGGTAAGTTTTGCAATTTATTTTTCTTTTCAAATAACCATGCAAATCATGACATGTAAATACAATCAACGAATTCGCTAGAGCGCATGGCTCTCGTGGAAAAAGACGATAGGGATCAAGGGGATGCATTCTCTAGGTTGGCTCGCCACCTACCGGCTATTTCATATGGCCGATTCATATTCTATCTATAACATCGCTACAAGCTTATTTCAATCGAGCACAAAATAAGTCCATTTGCAAAATGACCCGTGCAGTCTTTTCTAGATTGCATGCTCCCTAAAAAAAAAAAAAAAAAGAGGAACATTTCGGTAGATGTAATGTAAAGGGATATTTTAAGGAAGGGAAAATGTATCTGATTTCGATCAAATGTTACCGTTACCATCCCTATCCCAGCGGACAAAAGAAGCCAACCGGGATATTAGCAAATATTTTCGTACATGCTCGATCCCATCCGGAAAAAAATAAAAATGAAAAATCGACCTTTCCAAAGACAAGCATTGCGAATTAATCCCTAAAAAAAATCGCCTTTTTTTTTTACTATTTATGGGATCGAAACGATGACGTCATCTCCCCCTTTCCCTCTAAAAAATTCGCAAGAAGCGGAGGGGGGGGGGAAACAAACGGAAAAAAAAAAAGGGGGAAAAACCAGGGGTTACACTGGTCCGTCACGTGCGGGCGCGCACGTACACCGGAGGGCGTGCGGTTAAAAAAAACCAGATAAAACACGGGACGCCGGGCGGGGGACGAAATCCCGGTCTCGCCCCTGGAGTGGGCCCGGAATTACGCCCGTGCCGGCAGGAGAAACAGAGCCCCTCGCCCCCACACCACCCCAAAAAAAAAAAACCATGTAGGAGGAGGAGGAAGAAGAGGAAGAAGTAGGGGGAAACCGAGGGGGCGGGGGTAGAGAGAGAGAGAGAGAGAGAGCAGTGAAAAAAATAAAAAAAAAGAGGTGGTTGGAGTCAGAAAAAGATGGGATTTTTGGGTTTTTTTTTTTGTTTACTGCCCTCTTCATGCCCGCTTTTTACACTTCAAACCCTACTCTCCATCTCTCTCTTCCCTCTGCAGCAGCAGCAGCAGCAGCAAAATGACACATAAAGATACTGCAGCACCACCCCGACCCTGACCCTCTCTCTCTCCGAGACACCTCCTAGAGAGAGAAAGAGAGAGACCCGAGAGGAAGTGAGGACAGGAAGTGAGAGGTGAGGAGTGAGGAGTGAGTAGGAGGCAGGAGAAGTGAGGAAGGAAAGCGAAGCGAAGCGAAGCCCCTGCCACAGCCAGAGCGAGAGAGGGAGCGGGTGGGGGGATGGACGCGAACGAGGCGACCTCCATAGTGCTGTCCAAGATCAGGGGCATCGACCCGGAGAACGCCTCCAAGATCATGGGCTACCTCCTCATCCAGGACCTCACCGAGAAGGACCTGATACGCCTCGCCTTCGGCCCCGAGACCCTCCTCCACAGCCTCATTCTCAAGG
Source organism: Eucalyptus pauciflora (assembly GCA_007663325.1). NCBI lineage: Eukaryota > Viridiplantae > Streptophyta > Magnoliopsida > Myrtales > Myrtaceae > Eucalyptus > Eucalyptus pauciflora. The sequence continues at coordinate 3,071,205 of VMYD01000353.1, forward strand.
CCAAGACCCAGATGGGTCTTTCCCCCAACGCCTTGCCCGCGCCCTCCGCCAGCCCTTCCCGCCCCGCCCTCGCCCCAGCCGCTGTCTCCATCCCCACCAACCCCCCGCCGGGCGCCCTGCCTCAGTCCTCCCCCAGAATCACTCCCCGAGGGGTCGACTTCGAGGTCGGGAAGGGGCCCTTCTCCGCCTTCGCCGCCGGCAGCGTCGCGCGGCAGAACTCCAGCCCTTCGCTCCCCTTCGACGGCGCGCGCTATTTCGCTACCATGAATGGCGGCGGCGGCGGCGGCGTGAGCGCTGGCGGCGCGGGCGATTTCATGGAGGATAACAATCAGCTCGGCGATTACTTCGCGTTCCTCAACGATTCGTCCAAGTCGGGCGACGTTTTCGAGATGGGGTACAATGCGGACACGCATTTGCACCGCAGGAGTTACTCCGAGAGCGACGCGGGTTTCGGCTGCGGCGGCGAGGACGCGTGCTTCGGCGGTGGGTATAGGCCCTGCCTGTATTTCGCGAGGGGCTTCTGCAAGAACGGGAGCAACTGCAAGTTCATCCACGGCGACGATTTCGAAGGTTCCGTGAACTTCGTCGGTTCGCCGAGTAATTTCGACGCCGAGGACATGATGAGGCTCAAGGTCGCTCACCAGCAGAGATTGGCCGCAGCTTCGCAGTTTTTACCTGGAATTTCCCCAACATCGCATGGCAAGTACATGGCTTTGCTTATGCAGCAGCACAATGAGACCCAGAGGTACATTCGATTGCCTTTCCTTTGTCGCATCTTAAGTTTGTTTGTCTTATCACCGTCAAAGGTCGTGCCTTCTATCGTTTTTGCGGACGGTGAATTCGCGGCTGTGTATGATTTTTCTTCTTGCATATTAGGATGGGGGTGCCGATGGGAGATGAATTTTATAAGTATGGGCGATACCAAGTGGAGAGGAATGAGTATTTGGCTATGGGGTTGGCGGAGAAGGCGAACTCGGCGTCGAGACAAATTTATCTAACATTCCCCGCAGACAGCACTTTTAAGGATGAAGATGTTTCTGATTATTTTAGGTAATGCAGCTTGAGATTGTATGGGAAAGATGTTATTTTTACCTGTCCGTTGCTATTTTTTGATTGAACTAGTGCAATGGAATCTTTTAATAATGCTAAAATAATCTGCAGTGGACTGAGCATGAAACCCTGGCTCATTTTCCTCTCAAACTGTTTCTTTTTTTGTTTTATGTTTTATTTTGGCAGAGCATGCGAGTTTCTTGCATATTGGGCTCATCGCTTTCGTTATACTACATGATTGAGCTTTTCTCTTCTGTTCTAGGACTTGGATGGGCAGAGCCCTTATTCGTATGGATTCGATGTGCTCTGTACTTAAGTAATGCTGATTGATGATGCTCTTTACATTTACATTTAGGTTGAGTCTGTTCTTGTATATTGTTTATTTGTTCGAATGAGCTGGACGTCGATCCTATTAGTTCTACTGGTATTTTGGCCAATGGTCCATTTCTAGCAGTGCTGTGCCAGGCTCGCTTTCCATTCTATTTATACTGCATCTGATGTCAGCAGGAAAATGCTGCTGCCATTCATTTTTTTTTTCTCTTGTTACGTGAAAATAATGATGTTATTTCCGTATGGATCTCACTTCATGCTGTGAAGTTGCAAATGCATCACTTCAATAGGAAAATATGTCAATTAGTAGAACCCTATATAAATATCAATAGTGTTCTGCTTGTTTTGGTCTTATACTTAACTAGGTCACTGGCCTTTGACTGCAATAGCGATCTATCTTCCTTTTTATTGTTTGCTGATGAGGCTGTTCCATCAAATCTGGTTGCATTTAAGCCCTTATAGCAGAAAAATTTTGTGGACTTAGTAAGTTATAAGATTTTTTAGCAGTTGGATGTAGGGTAAATGGAGCTTGAGTTTTAGAAAATTGAATCCAGATTAAGTTTTCAAAGCACATGGCCTTGCATTTAAGCACTTTATTGAGGACTTTTTGCCTCTTGGGAAGATGTTGGGTTTTCTTGGTCTTTTCATGGTCATTTTAACATTCCGCCTTTGCTTGATTGTATTTGACTGAATGTAGCCATGTTTGAAGAATGCGTGGCAAGGAAAATGCTGTGATAATCTCAGAGAAGGTTTCCATTCGTATGTCAAAGAATTTTCTTCTGCTCTCTTGTATGTCATATCTTATGATCTTTCTAATCAAAGTAATTTGGAGGAAAGATTTGTATCTAGTTGCTGATGGAAATTAAAATGGTCATGTTCTGGTGTAGATCGAGTCATTTAGTAATTTGAGCTTTCCTAAGAAAGTGCTGCTTAAGTTAAATTATTGCTTCAACTCTGCACTTGCTTTCTTCTCTGATCACATTTGAATCTCCATGCACTAACGGTGTTATTTCTGATTCTTCTGGAAGCAATTACGGACCAGTTCAAGATGTCAGGATTCCTTATCAGCAGAAGCGAATGTTTGGATTTGTTACATTTGTCTACCCAGAGACTGTAAAGCTCATACTGACGAAAGGGAACCCTCATTTCATATGCAATTCACGTGTACTGGTTAAGCCCTACAAGGAAAAGGGAAAAATTCCGGAAAAGTATGGGTTCTATTTCCTTTTTTATTTTTTGGTGTGGCTGCATAACCAGTCTTCTGTAGTCTAATTCTGTGCTGCTACTCAATTTGTTAATAACAGGAGGCAACAACATCAACAGCAACTCTTCGAGAGAGGGGAGTTCTCGCCTTGCTCGAGTCATTCGCTGCTTGACTCAGGAGAGCCATATGACCATCTTGGTGAGAGAACAAGTGCACATTTCGGAGGAAATTCTTTCGAAATGATGTCCTTTATTCTTTACTTTTATCGTTTGGCCTTTATTCTCAGAAAAACCTCTGACTAGTTTAATCTTGTTGGATTCTATGCCTCTTTCCCTTGCATTACTCCAGCAAGGTCAAGAGTATTCCATAATCCACAAGAGATGGTGATTAGGCGGAAACTGGAAGAGCAGGCTAATTTGCAGCAAGCAATTGAACTACAGAGTAGAAGGTTAATGAATCTACAACTCCCAGACTTGAAAGATGATGGAATATACCATCACCTACGTAGCTTTTCTGTTGGCTCTCCTGTTTCTCCGCATATTCATCCTCATACTCAGATTAACCATAAAGTCGTTATGCCACCTGATGCCCCTAACCATGAAAATGCTGAAGGTTAGGTCATGATAATCATTTTTTCTAGTAATGACAAATTCAATTGAGCAGCTGTGATCCCTATTGGCTTATCTGCCTATTGTCATTGCAGACTGTCGGAACAGCGCAGCTGCCACCATCTCTGTGATTGCTGCAACTGGTGAGCAGCAGCTTCATCATGACGTCAATGCTGTGTGCAGTCAGGATGTTGTCAGTGGCGAAGGCAAAAGTGAGAGCTCCAAACTCACACGCGGCGATAGTCGGGGAAGGTATGGATCTAGATTTGAAGAAAATTGATAATGACTAAATGTTCTAGGATTTAAATGGAGAAATTGCATTTTGCTCAAGTGGGATATGTTGGACCTTGTGAGGAGCCAACCATAATTAGAACTTGGAGTAAAAGACAATTCCATCCTTTATTTTTCGGGACAAGAGGGGAAAAAAAAAGCCTCATTCAGATAAGGAGACAATTTCACTTTCAACTGATTTTGAGTGTTTTATATGTTTGTAGCAAGTCCAGATAGAGGTGTTATCTCATTATTTGAAAACAAAAGAGTTAAAATGATGTTTTTTTTTCCAACTTGTGGTAGTTCATACAAAGTGGTTAATAAGTTGGAATAGGCTTTGTAGATCCTGGATAAACCACATGGAAATAAAAGCTGACTTCTTGTATTTTGTGCTTTCCAGAGTCTTGTGGCTTCAGGGTTCCTATACTTCTGCATCATGGGGAAAGTGTTGACTCTTAAGGATCCTTTTTTTTTTTTTTAATATATATTTTCTTGTATGATTGCAGCTTAGAGAACATACTTCCCGACTCGCCCTTTGCTTCACCTACAAAATTTTCCAGCGATCATCTTTCGGACTTCTCTAAATTGGCCGATGCGACTGATTTTACTGCGAGCTCTGGGATCCCTGACAATAATGTTTCACTGACCGTGAGTTCTGGTGATGGGCCTTCTCACTAAATGAGTGTCCTAGCTAAGGTGCTGTCTCCTTCACAATTTAAGTGGCCTCCATTATAATCTCTCCTTTCCTCTCTTCTATATAAATCATCATATATTGAAGATGAATATCTGGTGTAATACTGTGATTGCAGGTTTTTATTTCCCTTTCCCTAAGCATTCGATCCATTAACATGTAAATAATGGAGATGACCGTGGTCGGCAGGATTCGTTGTCTAGAGGTAAGAGACGCCATCTCTTCCATTCTTCTTTTGGGTTTGGACCTGAAATTTTGCAAACCTAATCTACTGCTGTTTTCTCATGCTATACCTTTTGCATGTAATGCAGAGTAGAAGCAAATAGGAGGGAGACATATCTGCTAGATGTATAGCCCAAGCTTACCTGCACCTTAGATTAGATCCTTTAGAGATGATTTTGGTGAGATTCGGCGCCGTCATCATCGATACATACTGCTAACAGCAAAATACATACTACTACTACATCTACGATACCTTAAGGGGACAGGTGATTCAATAGTAATGTGTAGGTTCTCCCTATTTTCTTCTATGTAACCTCTGTGCAGGTGGGTGCAGGACCACACAGAACAGACAACTTCATAGAACAATCAGACAATTGTAACTTTGGACTACCTTTCATTTATACATAGCTTCTGTTTTAAAAAATTTCTTTTGTTGTACGTCGGTTTTATGCTTGTCTTGAATATTAGCGTTAGATAAAATGCTAAAACAGTTTGATGGCAAATTCTTTGAAATGCACACGGTCACTGGGGCAGAGCGGGGAGGGCTCAATTTAGAAGGGTAGGAGGATATCAAACAAATTGGTTTCGTTCGTCACTGATCTGATCTTTCTCTCTCATAGTATTGGTGTGAAGATAGTGGTTGTTTTCGTGTCTCTGCTAGGTCTGCTTTTGGAGTGGGGCTTCTCTCTTTAGTTTCACTTCATTTCATGATTTCCTGATTCATGATCCTTAGGCCCACATACAGGAAAAGTGCTGACTGCTCACATGGGTGGCTGACATTTTGCAAATGGCATCAAATGGAAATTTTACCCCCTTCACTTTCAGTTAGATGAATTCTTTTTGTCCTCTTTTTTGGGTTTTCTCAATTCTTGCTGGTGGGATTGCATTGCTTTTCTTCTTGTTTTCCTTTTCACCCTTCCTTCTGAATGAAAGTTGAGAAGTCGGGGAAATGCTCGGTGCGGTCTTATTCGTCCTTTTTGTTTGATTGTAATAGGGGAGAGAGAGAAGCAAGCATGTCAGGTCTAGAATTAAGTTGCGGCAACAAGAAATCAGGCTTACAGTTTTAAAGAAGCCCTAGTCAGGTCTCGAGCTAGCCAACCCGACCTGGCTTTCTTGCAGAAGAATGGGTCATTTGACGTCCGAATTCCATCGACGGCGAGCTCGATACCCGATTCGGGTATTCTTTAAACTTTTAAGCGTTCGATTGACGAATTGCCGACACCCCTTAAGTCCTGTTCGTACGCTCATTTCGCGTCTATTTGTGTCACTGTCCGTGTACTTTTCACCTCAAAAGATAAAAAGAGGGGTTAGGAAGGTGAATGTACGAGTGAACAGCATATCTCTCTTCACCCCTTGTTGACTGGCGGATGCCCGGAGGAGGAGGAGGAGGAGGAGGAGGAGGTAGCTCTGTTTTTTTATTTTATTCAAGTTTATTCAAATTTTTTTTTTTTTTATTTCCATTACGTTGTAGCCCACCCTAGTGCCCTTTCCCTTTCCCTTTCTCGAAGTAAGAGCGCTTGAAAACGAAAGCGATGGGGTTCCTCACGACTTTCGGTTCATATCTGCTTGTCTCTCGCTGTACTGCACAGAGACATTATATAATTTCGGGTGTCATCGTGTAGTGGTGTTAAATGGATGATTCTCTCTGACAACCGCCCGCTTTAGCTTTTTTGGCCTTCAGCCTTTGGGGCCTTTTTAGAGAAAGTGGAGTTCTTTAGGATCTTCATTGGACATAAAGCTCTTTTTTCTTGCAACCATCATCATGTATCTGCTCTATCCAAGTTGGGTTTTTCTCTCTTTTTCTCTTTCTGTTTTTCGGTGAGGGGTGAGGCAGCATCTTCTTAAATTGGAAAAATCGCGAGGGTATGTATGTACGAAACGGCTAAAGTTGGGGGGTAATTTTTTATTTTTATTTTTATTTTCGTGGAGGTTGAGAATTTGGAGCTTGGGAGGACGAGGGACCGAAAGTCTTTGATTAATACTTGAGTGCTGAGTGCATAGACTCTTGTCTGGCTGAATGTTTGGTTTAGTGACGGGCTCGTGCTGTCTGTTGATGACATGGATGTGCTCGAGCTGTACGTTGCTTTGAATCATGCTTAAGAAACGGCTCGATCGAACTCGTGCAACCTGTGAGCTTTTTATCTTCTCCGCCAGATATGATATCAAAAAGTTGGCTTCTTTCTTGGCTGGAGAATCTTCGTGTAGTGCAAACTGATAAAAGAAACGTAAAAACTCCGTGCCTTTTCATTTTATCATCTTCACTTTCACGAGTCGTGTGCAGATTGACGATGTGCGAAATTGCGAGGATCATGCGGTAGTGGACGATGAAGGGAAGAAAGTTACAGATGATCGGCTAACCAAAACATTTCTCTTCAAGGACTTAGAGAAATTACTGACTTCGAGAAAGAGGGTATAGGACAATTCTTTGTCCAATTTCACGCCGTTCACTTCTTGCCTCCAATGACATTCCCTCAACGTTCGGCACAAGATGCAGATGCTTACCAAACTTGTCGAGATCTCTTTGGAGACTCGCGCAGCATCAGACCAAAGATTGCAAACTTACAAAGGGTGTCGTGGAGCTTTTAAGACCGAATTGCCTTTCTGAGGTTGATGGGTCGATGACCCATCGGCCTAACCCTTGGAAAGCTGCTTCCTTTTTAAGGAGGACACAACTAGGGATGGGCCAGATAAGTAAAATTGGGACAAAAAGCAAATGGCCCAAATAAAATCCAAAATATGGGCTTCAAGATCCATCCGAAATGGATGATGTGATGCCCTTTTTAGACCTTCAATCAAATTTCTCTCCCTACGTTTCATGTTTGGAATTCTAATGTGGATAGGATTAGATAGGATATGATATAAAATTTAAAGAATAATTTTATCCGGTCTATATCTTCCTTTATTTTGTCTTGAGTAGGCACCAAACACTGAATATGATAAATTTTATCTTATCCCGAATTTTATCCTGACTACCAAATACAACCTCTTTTCCTTCTCTGTTTTTGCTTGGATCTCTCTGTTATGGTGAAACCAAGAAACAGCAACAAGTGTCAGTTCTCTTCTGATTCCAGACGGGTGAAGTAAAGGACATGGGGAAGATGAAAAAAGAGACTCTTTCACATCTATGGTAAACCAGAATCTGTGAAGGAGATTTTGTTTCCATCCGAGCAAGATGCTCTCATGCATGTCTCTTCTCAGATTGGGTGGTTGGTGCATCACTTCACATTAAAGTGACAAACAGCTTTTTGGGTTATATATAAAGTCCTGTTCATAATCTGTTTGGCACATCCGCACCTCGTGAAGAACTGGGGACACCTAAAAGAGAGCAGGTGAGAAAAATTCAGTGCTTGGAAAAACTTTAGTATTGCGTACATGCCCGGTTTGATAAAGTTCCTGATGTTTCATAGGCTTGATGACTCTTTTTGTCCCCTTGAAAAGATGTCTTTTTTAATGTTTTGTCGACATGCAGATACTTGCTGGTGGGATGGAGGATGGAAGTGGGAGTTCACATGCTTTGCCAGGTAATTAAAGCTGGCAAACATGTCCTTTCTTTTGCTAGTTTTAGTGCAATGATGGGTTGGATTTGGCTTGATGGTTAAACTCGCAATGTAGCCGAAAAAAAGGAGAAATTTTGAAATCTTGCAGGGCGGAAGGAGTCAGAGCTGCAGAAGTTGCAGAGGCAGCACGAAGAGAAGATGGCGAGGATCCAAGAGCTGAAGAGGGAAATCGAGGCGGTGAGGCTCCGCCTGGAGCAGAGGAGGAGCGAAGTCCCGCGCGAGAAGGTCGAAGCCTTCAAGGCCTTGAGCGACAAGTACGAGAAGCTGAGGGAAGAGTACAACGCCCTCGTTGCTGACAGGAAAAGCAGAGAGAAACCGAACTAGAAAGCTCTCAGATTTCGTTCCTGGTTTCTAAGTCTACATGTGTATATACATCCTCCGGATCCGTCATTGTTCAGTCTCTTGCAAAAGCTCTGTAGTTCATCACCCGGATCAGTGTGCAGGAACTGGTTCTGCTTCTTCTCTAATGAATGCTGGTCTAGATTTAGCCATGTGTAATGAAATTCGAGGTTCATGTGTGGGAAGAGTACACTACGATATGGGATAAGAAAAGGGTATGTATCGTTCTCGTCTTGAAAAAAAAGTGTAAAATCACATGGTTATGACATGATCTAAAGGTGGTATTTTGATAATCAAATTTGATCAATCTGTCATGTGTGTACTATCCTTATCTTGGTTACCTAAAATGCAACTTCATCTTTTGTAGACTGGGCTTGATTGCTCGAAAACTCATCAAAGTCCGGTCGAGTCATTGGGGCTCGAAGACATCTTTTGGACGAGTATGGACAAAGGCTTAGGACCGATCCTAAGGCCTGGCTAAGCTTAGGCCAACTTGATAATCACTTGTAATCCTCAATTATTTGGAATGATTGCTGTTGCAAGTTGCTCATGTGCTGGAAACAACCGTTGTGCTTATTTAGCACAAGCAAAATAAACTCTATTCTCTTTAATATTTTAAATTCTTTGAGACTTTCTTTCTCTAAATACATGGCAAATCTCTTTTTTTTCTTTTTTCTTGTTTTGCCCCCATGTGCTGCTTGCTCTTCTTTCCAGTTGTCTAGAAAAATTAATCCATGATTAGTTGTAAATAATAATATTATAGCTATATGCATGAACTTGATGCAGTAACATGTTTCTTTTTTTTTTCCTTTAACCTGTAACAAAAGTTACATGTTGCCAAAAACACACTTTCAAAAGAACCAATTTAAACACTATTATATTCAAGTTCAAAAACTGCATATTTTTACTTATATATTGCGCAAATTTCCATCTTTCTATAAAATAAAGTAAATCTAGAGGTGAACTTCAATTTCATCTTCTACATCTCTTTGAAAAATTTCGAGAAAGTCCATGTATGATACTAAACTGTAATGTAACAATGTGTTCTTCTTTTAGCAATGAAAATAGCTTAAAATTCCTCGATATAATTATCATATAATTTGATAAATTTCTTGCAATTGAATTCGAATCTCTTTTTCCATCCCATAGCAAGTCGATTACCCTCTCTCTTTTTTCCCTCCCCTGTTTCGTCACATGGGTTGAGCTATTCTTGAAGCTGACTTTTGTGGGTCATTTTATTATATCATATGAGATTGTCATTGTTTATTTCTCTTTCAAGCTTGAATCATCCGGGCATTATTCCAAACAATGATTTGAAATTGAGTTGAGTTATCAAGGGGAAACCGACAAGGAGTTGAGTACACGTTGGGCCATTCCTTGTCTCATAATACCCCAAAAAAAAAAAAAAGAATTGTTAATTTTCTCACTTAACATTCGCACATGACCTTAGCCCTAAGCTACACGCATTCCCCAATCGATATCGCCCCAACAGTTTCCATTTTATTTATTTTATTTTAAAAGTTTGATTTAGACCGTGTCTCTAGACAGAAAAGTATGCTCTTCAAGCCATTAAAAAAAGACAATAATATGGCTTGATGATGAATGATAATCTGGCATTTTAAAAAGATTGACCAAGTAATAATTTAAAACGGTTTGCTTAATGATTTATTTTCTCGTGGACGATGGAATAATCAGGATTCGTTTTCTAAAATAGTTGTTTTTGGCCAATCCATTTCCTAAATCAAATGGAATCTCACTTCATGCATTTCTCGCCTTTATATAATAATAAAAAAATTAGAAAATCTCACGAGAAGGAACATAGCAAATTGGGAAAAATAAAGCGAAGAAAATAAAAACAAGTAATGGAAAACGAAGCGGGACGGCCACCCCTCCTCCTGCGTCCGTGACGTGACGCCGGGAAAGCGAAAAAAGAAGGAAACAAACAAAAAAAAAAAAGAAAAAAAAGAAGAAAAAAAATATCTCTTTCTCTCTCTATCTGATATTCATCAAACCAACACCGAAAAAAAAAGGAGAAAGAAAGAAAGAGAAACGCCTATCGTCTCCGAATCGCTCATCATCAACCTCCCTCCGTCTCTCTCTCTCTCTCCCTCTTCCCTCGTCGATCCAACCCCCACCCTCTCGCCATTGGATCGCCTCTGCCGCCGCCCCCCGCCGATGGCCCCGGCCCCCCCGCCGCCGCCGCCCCGCCGGCGCTGCTGACTCGCTGGCGGAGCCCCCGGAGGATCCCTAGCCCTAACGGCTCGGTTCTCTCCCCCCGCTGGCGTTCCTCGCTTCCGCCTGGATACTGCGGCGGGCATGAGCTCGTCGAGGCTGGAGGGCGGCGGTTCCGGATACCCGGGCTCGGCCGACATTGGCTCCGGTTTCTTATTCCCCGCGCCTCCGTCTCCGGGATCGGAGCCCGCGCCGGTCTTCGCCAAGTCGAGAATCTCCAAGAGGAGAAGCATTAATCGCCCGAGCTTGAATCAGGAGAGCAGAGCGGGGCCCGGGGCGAATCCGTTCTCGTTCAGTCCGCGTGATTCCGTGCTCGGCTCGTTCCTGGGTGCGGCGAGCGCTCCTCCGGCGAGCGAGTATGTGTTCGGAGCGAATAGGAGTGATTCGGGCGGGAGTCTGGGGACAGGAGTTGTTGAGGAAATGGAGAAATTGAGAATAGGGAGCGGGAACGAGTCTGCGACTGCCCGAGATGGTTCTTCTGATGCGAATTCAAGCTCCGTGTTCGAATCGAAGGGTGACAACAATAAAAGCTCTGCCTTTGATGAATCAGTAGCTTCTGCATTGCCAGAAGAACTGAGGAAGCTGAATATCCAAGCTTCACATAACAACCCTTCCGGACGAACGGGGAGTTTTAAGTCTAATTTAAGTATGAACGAACAGGTTAAGGTTGGTATAGGGGTCGATGCAGGCACGGGTGGTTTTGCTGGGAAACATGTGGAAGCTGAGCTCCTGGATCAGTTGAAGAATAAACTGAATATCGGAGAAGCTAATCAACTGGACAGCAATCGGGTTGTTGACAAAGCTGATCAATTAAATGAATCTACTGGTGGAAGTAGAAAGGAATATAATGGTGTGTTTACTGGAAAATCTGCAGCTGCTCTCCCTGATCAGATGACGAAGCTCAACTTAAGGGATCCTGCAACCATGGATAACAGCACTGGAGAGAATGATTTTGAATTAAATACAAAGAAAACTGGTTTTGTATTTGGAGGGAGCACAAGTGCCAGTGGTCGTACCCATGGGATGACAGAAACTGTATTAGTGAATGAGGTCAATGAGAAACTGAATATTGGTAGCAAAATGAACGATTCTATTGTTGAGCCAGTTTCTAGAGAATTCAGTGTTCAGTCTGGAAAGGAAGCCAAGCATGCATTTGGCAGTCAAGTTCCTTTAAACCGACCTACCGAAGATATAGGAGTAAGCGGTATTGCTACATCATCGCATGAATTACCGTCTGGTAGCATCCCTTTAAAAGGAGGGAAGAACGTTTCTAATAGAGATGAGAGAAACATCAATAAATCTTCTGAGAGCAAACACGATGATACTGGCCCATCATTCGTGGAATTTAAGACACCTGTGGCAAAAGTGGACCTGGCTTCTGGCTTGACTGGAAAAATAGAGTTTACTGCAAAGAGAGAGGCATTTGATAGCTCTAAAATGAAGAAGAAGAAGGGGAAAATGAGGCAGTCCGCCCATGTCCAGCCCCGGCTCATGCAATCCTTTGTGTCAATGGAAAGCACATCTCTAGAAAAGCCAGAGGCCTCTGAGCCTGATTCACCGATGGATGAATCTCCGTATCCAGAACCATTAGCAGATTATCCATGTTCAAGAGATACTTCAGTTACGTCAAATGAGTCCTACAGCCTGGACAATGCAGATGCCTCGGATGCTCCTCACTCCACTTTTTCGAACGATGCTATAGATGAAAGCCTCCTTTCTGCAACACAGCGTATGGATATAAATGATTATGAGCTAAGCAGAGAAGCAACAGAGGATGCTCCTAAGCATGGTTTGGAGAAGAGTGGCAACTCTGAAGGCCCAGTTGAGGATCCTACATCTGGGGCTGAAACTGAAAGCTTTAAATCTGCTGCTGATGATATAGAATTGGTCAGGGATGATGACGCTGTTACTTCATCTGCTAGAACTGGAGCCTTTTATAGTTCGATGGTCGAGAGAAGTGATGATGAAAGGAGGAGTGAAAATAGCTTAGCGTCACATGTACAAGAAATGGGGGACTCTAACTTTACTTTCACTTCCTCCTCGGCTGCTCAAGGACAATTTTCGGTGCCCAAACACAAATATAAAAAGAAAGCTTGGGTGAAATATGTTCGTGGTTCCCACAATTTGAGTTCATCTCTTGAAATTCCTGGTGCTTCATCCTCCATTCAGCCTTTTCCATCTTCAGCCATCCCTTCACCTCCTTCCCCTCAGCCAGAGAAAGGGAATCTGACTTCTTCTCAATACAAAGTTGGAAAAGATTATGGGGTGGATAAAAGGCTGGATGGCAAGCTTGGTTCAACATCTACTTCTGCCACAACCATGACTCAGGAAGCATGTGAGAAATGGCGTTTGAGGTCGATACACTTATTCATCACCTAATGTTCATACTTCATATACTGCGAGCTAGATTTTGGTTTGTTTGTGTAATTCCATCTCTTTTACTAAGTTTTCTATTTAATTTGATGAATGTTAGGGGAAATCAAGCTTATGCAAGTGGGGATGTGGGTAATGCTGAGGATTATTACACACAAGGAATAAATTGCGTTTCAAGAGATGAGATGTCAAGAAGCTGCTCAAGGGTTCTCATGTTGTGCTACAGCAACCGTGCAGCAACCCGTATGGCTTTAGGCAGAATGAGAGATGCAATAGGAGACTGCATGATGGCCATTGCAATCGACCCTAACTTCTTTAAGGTGCAAGTTAGAGCTGCAAAGTAAGACGTTTTTCTCATTCTACAGTGGAAAAAATTGTAATTTTGAAGGATATAGCTGGGTATTTTTATTCTTGGTTGTATCTGGTAGTGTCCTAAAGTTAACAAAAGTCATTAAGCTCTTCTGCTAGAACACCATACACGGGGCAACATGAGTATGTTTAAGGGTTTTCAACCTGTACTTTATCTTCATTAACAGTTTATGTACTTAACATGCGATTCTGGGTTTTGGACACAAATTCTTAACCGATGGTGTGCTTCATAGTGGTATCTACCTTTATGTTATCTTATCTTTTATAGTCCTAAGGAGTTATAAACCATTCTTGATTTAAATGATGAAAAGCCATGGCTAACCTTTTCTTAGAGTTTGGTTGAATGTTGTGTTCCCTAATTCATGCATTTTCTCTTTGAAGTTGCTACCTTGCTCTTGGGGAAGTTGATGATGCATTAAGATATTACAAGAAATGCCTGCAAGTGGGAAACGAGGTGTGTGCGGATCGAAAAATTGCTGTAGAAGCTTCTGAAGGCTTGCAAAAGGCACAGGTATGACATTGTAATTTTGTCTGATTTAGATTTTAGAAGACTAATTTCTCATCCAAGTCACCAAAAAATCTTACTAGAAGAATAAGGATGGGTGCTTAACTTTTGTACTGATGCAGTAATTGTTTTTGCGATGCTTTCTGCTGATGGAATTGTAGATGCACAGAAACGTCTGTGTACTCTGAAATTTTATGTCCAGTATAATACTGATGTTGTCTGGCCTGGTGACTCTGTTACTGACTCCTAATGTGACCGTATAGAGAGAGTAGTCCTTATGAGGAGCACTTTTGAAGATTATTATATCAGTGGCATGATGACTTTGTTACTGACCTATAATAGTCTACAACAGTCATTGTTTGGAGCACTTTTAACAGCATTTTGGATTATAATAGCTGAGAAAGACTTTCTTGAGCATGACCTGCTCCCAGTCCTGATAACGTTTGATTTGGGCCCACTTGAGGCCCTGCCTGTAATAAGCTTTGGGCTTATGTTTCCTTTTCTCATGTTTCTGTTGTCCGTTGTCATAAGGTGCATGATTGGTGGTGCTCAGTATTCTCCTTTATATTGGGCGAACATTCAAAGCCTTCAGTTTGATGCCAAATGTTCCTTTTTTGTTTGATTAGTCTGTTTTTTGGTGGCAGAAAGTTTCTGAATGCATGAACCATGCGGCCATGCTCTTGCTAACAAGAGCATCCAAGAATGTGGAAGCTGCTGCCGAAGTTATTGCAGAGGCTTTAATTATAAGCTCATATTCAGAAAAACTGCTTGAAATGAAGGCCGAAGCACTTTTTATGGTCTGAAAAGCTACTTTAATTTTCTAAATTAATGCAGTGCATAAAAATGGCAATTACATTTTGTGTCCTGTGGGTGTGTTTTCTGCATGTGGCAGTTGCGGAGATATGAGGAAGTGATTCAGCTGTGTGAGGAGACCCTTGATTCAGCTGAAAATAATTCTTTAGATATAAATGAACAGCTTGCTGATCAGGATAGTCTCGAGTATTCAAATAGGTTATATTTCAGAATTTGGCGATGCCACCTCATGTTCAAGTCATACTTCCAATTAGGAAGGCTTGAGGAGGGCCTTGCCTCACTGGAGAGGCAAGAAGAATTGGTATCGGCTAAAAATAGGTATAGATTGGGTGATGCGGATTCCTCCCTTACTTCAACCTCTCTTCCTTTTGGCTTAAAATTGCAAAGGGACAGCAGTTTTGAGCTTAGAGTTTGATCTGTTAATTTCACCGTGCAGGAATCAAAACTTCAGTTTGGCATCGCTAATTCCTCTGGTTGGGACTGCACGTGAACTTATACGTCTCAAGGTATCCCAATTTTGTACCTGTTCTACTTATGTGCTACTAAATGTACATCTAGGCATAATATTAAAAAGGGAAAAAGCCACAAAAAATCCCAAACTTTGCCCACCGTGACACATTTACCCTAAACTATTTTTTGTGACACCAAAAACCCCAAATATATATCCGTGTGACACATTTACCCCAAACTTTTACCTACATGACACATTTACCCCAAACTTTTTCAGTGACACCATATTTTTAGGGTAAATGTGTCGCACGGATAAAATTTTGGGGATTTTGACGTCACAAGAAGAAGTTTGTGGTAAATATGTCACTATACAAGTTTAGGGTAAATGTGTCACATAAGTACAAGTTTGGGGTTTCTCGTGTCACAATAAAAAAAAAAAACCATTATTAGTTTTAGTTAATGAAAATAATAATGAATTCAAAATCTTCAGACACCTATATGTTCATGAAAGCCACTAGAACATGTTTTCTTCTTCTTTCTAGGGAAAAAGTTTTGAAAATAAAGTTAGATAATACTGCCAACAACCACTTAGAAGCACTTAATGGGAGATCTTCGAGGAGTATCTGGTAGACAACTGGTAGTTTACAACCTTTTAAATTCTCTTTTGCACCATCTAAAAGTGGAGCTCCGTGCGTCGAAAGTGTAAATGGAGGGACATTGTTTGACTCATGAATGGTTGTCTAAAATTAGTTAATCTTCTCGAAGAACGGTACTGAAACTTTGCATTGCTTTATGGTCTGAAGACATTACTTCTGCAGATTTCAGATGATAGATTGTTATGTGATTTTTGCTTACCTAGGCGGCAGGTAATGAGGCATTTCAAGCTGGAAGGCATGCAGAAGCAGTTGAACATTACACTGCTGCCTTGTCACGCAATGTGGAGTCACGTCCTTATGCAGCTATTTGTTTTTGCAATCGTGCTGCTGCATTCAAAGCTTTGGGCCAAATCATTGATGCTATTGCTGATTGCAGCTTTGCCATAGCTCTCGATGGAAACTATCTGAAGGTATTGCTATGCTCTCTCTCTCTCCATATGTATGCATAAGAGTGCAGACATATATTAATGCAATTCATGTTTACATGCTACTGTCTAATTTGCCATTGAAGACTAGTTATTTATAAACCATTCTGGATGCACAAGCCATTTTTCTTTGATGAAAATTTCCAGAATGAGGTACTTCAAATTTGGTGGTCACTGCTTTCTTTTTCTTTTTAACATTTTCCACTTTTTGAATACAGGCAATATCTAGACGAGCCACTTTATGTGAAATGATAAGAGATTATGGACAAGCAGCAGCAGACCTCCAGAGACTTGTTTCTATTCTCACAAAGCAAGTAGAGGAGAAGACGAATCAAGCTGGAGTTTATGATGGATCTCTTAGTTCTGTAAATGAACTGAAACAAGCAAGCCTATGGCTTAGTGAATTGGAAGAAGCAGCGAGAAAGGATATTCCCTTGGATATATTCCTAATTCTGTAAGTTTATGTTTTCACTTTGGGTTATACATGTTTGTACTGTTTGATGATTGATCTTGCCTATGCCTCGTGCTACTGCAAGCTACTTGCTCTATTTTATTTTGGCTAGTCTAGCAAGACCTGAAGTATTGGTACCTGAGCCGTTAAGATGGAGAATTGCATCCTTTCTCTAAATGATTGTCATTTTTTCTTAGAGTTTTAATTTTATTTTATATATTTCCATCTTTTAGTATTAGGCCAAATCTCAGCCTACATTTGAAGGAAAGTGTCGGAATATTTAAATAGTAAACTAGACCTTCATCTTACAGCTTACACTTTTAGAGCAGTTGATTTTGTATCAACAAAATTTTACAGTTATAATGAGTGATGAGTTTTGACTGGGAGGATAGTGTTTGTGGGTAATAATAATGTTAAGTTTTCCACACACAATGCCCACTTTATTTGTTTACCTGTCTAGTGCCTCCTGGTATAGTGCAGTCTATGCACTTCTCATTTAAGCACTTACATTAAACAACAATAAACAAGTGTCATTTTTTGGGAAATATTTTTGTCATTTTCTGCCTCTTCTCTGTTTTCGCTTTTCTTACTCAGTATGGCGGTCTTCTTCCTTTCCTTTCCTTTTTCTTGGGATCTGCAAATAACAGAACCAACAAATAGATATGGTGGTTTGAGAGTGGATCCTTTATTGGAACATTTCTGCCTTTTAGTTACCTATTTTTCCACTCTTTCTGCACTCCAATGATTTTTTAGATAGATTATGGTGACTTTTATTTTTATTTTTTGCATGATTGTTCCCAGTGAAACTTTAGAGAAGATTTCATAATAATTTCTCAATATCAGCATTTTCTTTTATATTCATCATTCTCGTCAAGTATTCAGCTTGTCAACGTGGTCCATGTAAGTGCTGTCATGTGATTTCATGTCATCAAGGTGCAAGTGCTACAAGCCTTATGTTTGATTTACTGCTTTTTTTTGTTTTTTTGGTCAAATGATTTACTGCCTTACTTCCTAAGAATCTCGATAGTAATGTGAAATCTCAAAACTAACCGTTGAGGGTACTAATTTGTGAGAGACTCGTCCCATCCTGAATGAATCCTATCAGTTATGTGACTTCAGTTTAGAATTTACATTGAAGACTTCATTGCTATTATCTTTTCAAGTGACTCACTTGAAAATCTTCATGGCAGAGGAGTAGAACCATCGGCATCACTACCGGATATAAGGAAGGCCTATCGTAAAGCAGCACTTAAACATCACCCTGACAAGGTCTGTAATTTCTTACTCCGCTGATTGCTTTGATGTTATTAACTATTTATGACCATTATTTGCAATTGATGTAGGCTAGTCAATTTTTGGCAAAAGGTGACAATGGAGATGATAAACTTTGGAAGGGTATAGCAGAAGAAGTCCGGAAAGATGCTGACAGACTTTTCAAAATGATTGGAGAAGCACATGCTATACTTTCGGAACCGACCAAGGTATTAAACATCTGTCTTCTTGCTCTGTTTCATGATCATAGGAAATGCTATTTGTTGCATCCATCTTCCTGCTCTGTTTTCATGGTCATGGGAAATGCTATTTGTGGTTAAAAGCATAGTTGTGTCTGTATCATCAAATCTGTAACCTTGCTGGTAGTACTTTTTAGTTCCATTTTTGGTTAGTCAGACACAAGCCAGCAGTCTTCTGCCCAAAGCTTTACGGAGTGAAGTCTCTTCTTACTCCATTTTAAATTTGAGTACTCAAAGAGGACAGTACACTATGTGAATGGGTTTAGGACACGATTTTATGTACATTCATAAGTGCTTGCATAACAACATTGAGATGGAGACAAGAAACTAGTACTTAGTACTGCGTGCTTAAGTCGGTTAACATATATAGTCTGCATAGATTCAGTTGTCAGGAATATGGGCAACATTATTCACGTTGAGTACACAGTAATAACACTGAATTTCAAGTTGTCATCACTCTTTTCCTGTCTTGGAACTGATCACGTTGTTGTGCCTGTGTTGAATTCGCTATTACTAGCATATCTCTTGTTCCATCCCAGAGAACTCTGAGGTAATAATTAAAAAGCTCAGTGTAGCTGTGAGCACTGGCAATTTTTTCCTTATTACCAACTGATTTATTGGTGTTTGTAAATCAAGTTTGTTCTTTAGCATCTACATCCTTTTCTCCGTATGAAAAACACACGGTTCGTGACACTTGTCAAGCACTTTTCAACATTCTGATTTGCACAACTTATCAGATATTTGGCTTTCTCATAACTTGCAATGGGGTTCAGCAGATTCTAGAGAGCAGAAATCCTTTAAAGAGACAACCAAAGTCTCAGGTTGCTTAATTAGTACCTTTCCGATGATCTTCTGTCATTAGTCCTCTTTTTGTTAACGTATTTGCTCCAGATAGTTTGAATCGTAGTGACATCAGATTTTCCACTCACGAACACTAGCAAAATGTGTTTCAAAGGGTCTTCTAGATGTAGGTGTGTTTTTTCTGTGACCGGCCTAAGTTAAATGGATTTACTATCCCCTACCTACTGAATCAAGTATGAAACTTCACACACTTTATAGTTCATATGGAGAATCTGTCCAGTTGAATTTATGCTCGCATGAGTTGCAATACACGAACGCCAAGAGTGGACTCTTCCGGGTGAACAGAAAAACACAATGCACAAGTTGCTCTAAACATCTTCAGTGAGATGGTTGGTTGGTCGGTCCTAGTTGTCTGCAGTTTAATCTGTTTTCACTGTGCATGCTGCTATTTTATATAATATTTGCTGGGAAGCACTCTATTCTAGCCCGTTCTTTGCAGTTACAGTGCCAACAGAATCGATTCTCTTCTTACCTTGTCATGGACGGTGTTCTGTATTTCATCGTGGAAATTGTGGATTGTCGGCCTCTGTCGTACTAACTTTTAGTTTCTGAGTTCGCAGCGTTTACAGTATGATCTTGAAGAAGAGAGGAGGAATACTGAGAAGAAACGCAATGGATCCAGTACACCTAGGGGACACAGAGACGACCAAAATCATCCATTCGAAAGAAGTGGCATTAGGCAGCAAAGGAGGGAAGCTTGGAGAACTTATGGTAGTTCCCAGGCTCGAGCCTCAGAGTCAAATCGCTGGACAAGATACACTTGATCATCGAGTGCAGTATAAGCGTAGTAGTTCTGAGGGACTCCAAATACAGAGAAGCACGGCCCACACGGTTCTTTGCAACCTAAGGATCATATGTGTAGAGGTCTAGAGGCAATATGATTTCCTTTAACCCTCCATAGTTGGAACTCAGTGGAATGAGTGTACATGGTTCTGGGCGGTAGAAAACAAGCAGAACAGACCCACCCATTTGAAACTTGTGGTCTAAAGGAGGAGCTATGGTGATTGCTCTTAGCAGAAGGGGACACAGTTTAGCCAGAAAATAGGCAACCAATAAAAGTAGATCCCAACTAGTGCGAGATGGAGCTTCGTTCGCATGTCGACAGACAATGTGATGATGAAGGACAGGACGAAAGGGAAGAAACAGGGGACTGGAATTGGATGTCCGAATACTAACTCCTGACATTTAACAGTGAAATATCCCAATCTGTACAGAAGGGGGAGTGTTATTTATAGAGGCAAGATGTTTACTTGACTCGACAAAGTTCTCCGGTTCTGGCAAAAGGCGATGATACTGACAGGAAACGGTTCAGCCGATACTTTTTCCTCTTTTACATATCACAGAAAGTAAGTTTATCCTATCCCACCGCGTCATTCCTTTTGGTTTTGCCTATATGCTTTCCAGATACTCGTGCATAGTTGTCTTGTTGTTTTGGAAAAAGTGAAAAGGGTTTGTTTATGTAACACAGATAAAAGATGGTTTTTGGTGTACAGTCGGTATTAGAGGCCATCGTTTTTTTGGGTTGGAAAGTGATTTGATGTATTCAGTTTGTAATTCATTGATCGATTGTTCTAGTGTGGAGCTCATCTCATTGAACCAAATATTTCCGTAATCAATCTCTGCATATTGTTGTTGTGAGGGGGATGTTCCTTGTTCCATTAGTAAGCAAAAGGGGTTGTAAATTTCCAGTAATTAGCGCCTGAGAGCCTTTGTGGTTTAGCTACGTTTATATTAATCCGCCTGTCGTGTTAATAGGCCGCAGAAAATTTATTATCGAAAAATTATTATTTCTCATTATTCGGCATTTGCTTTATTTAGGGAAATGAGTTAACAAAAAAATCTTCTCATACTATACTTAAGTTCACCTATTTTTCTTAAAATACGATCGGATCTCGGCACCTGGAACCAGGACCACTAGGTTCGGACTCAATCCCTCGCAGCCAAGCCCCAGGCCCCAATGCTCGTGCATGGTGGGTCCTCGAGGCACGTGCCCTGGAGGTTGAGGCTAAGCTTGGAAGCCCTTGTCTTCTGCACTCGAGTTTCCGACCCCATGCTCGAGACCTCACCGGGCCTGAGTTCTTGTCGCCCGTACTCACGTTTTGGGCTTCTATGCCAGGGCCTGGGTCCTCTGAGATTGAGCCTTGGACCCTGACGCCTGAACCCTGCATACGGGGTTGACCTTGAAATTCTCTCTCAAATGTGTGCTGCATAGTTTTCACCATAACATTACAAGATGGCTTGGATATAATTTGCCAAGTACAGCTGAACATTCATTTTCCTTGAATAATAAGTTCTTTTATAATAATTTTCAACAAACTTTATATTTTCGCGAAACAAATTGAGTGACACTGCAGAAAGAAATCATTCATTAATTTAGGTGCTATGTTTTCAGGCTTATGTAAAAAAATGTACATGGATTTGTAAAGTTGATATTGCTTGCAGGTTAGTATCTTGAATCCAGTAAGAACAAG
Source organism: Eucalyptus pauciflora (assembly GCA_007663325.1). NCBI lineage: Eukaryota > Viridiplantae > Streptophyta > Magnoliopsida > Myrtales > Myrtaceae > Eucalyptus > Eucalyptus pauciflora. The sequence goes on from VMYD01000353.1 coordinate 3,092,593, forward strand.
GGGGGGAAATGATATCCTGATGCGCAAACCTGCAGAATCGCATCAATAGCTTGAGTCATGATTAACAACAAACATAAGATCCCGGAGAAAAATAAAAAAATCTCATCAAGAGTGTCATAGACAAGTTAGTTACCCTAGTCTTGCCGGGAAAGCGGGACAGAAGTGGCAACTATAAGGACAATTTTGCAGCACTCGAGAGAGCCTACTTGGTATGATTGGCCGATACTTCAGTCTCTCCATATCACCTAGAATGTATTCATACATAAATTCCCAATCCAAGTTCTTTTGCGTCAGTCTCCACCATCCAGGGAGGCCTGTCGATCAGAATTAGGATAAGCAAAATGGAGCAAAGAGAGACGACAGCGCCGAAAAGTAGCCCATGGAAACAGATGTTTACTTGTTCATCACGAAGTTGACAGCTCCTTGAGATGCGCGTTTCAGAAGAATCTCCCTGGCCTCCACAGCAAGTCCTTCAGGCTGCATGTACCCATATGTATAAGATTTATTAACAGGAACCCTAAGATGTTTTCTAGTCATCACGGCAATGTTCACACCTCTTCTGGGAACCATACGCCGGGTTTTGAGCTTCCCTCCAGAATTGCTAGAACAAATGCAGCAGTAGAATATCCAACTGACCTGAAAAGGACCCAAAAGGAAAAGGAAATCTGTACGAGTTATCTGTGCTTTCAGCAAAGTTTTCCCCATTCTTAAGGGGGAGATGACATCTTCATGAGTACAAAAATCCTTTGAAGATCTCAGTCAAAAGTGTGAATATAAACACGAGCAGTAAGAAAATGTAGGTGTGGACATCTAGACAACTGAAAGGGCCGATAGCATTGATAATTCATGTACAGATTTCTTACACTGAGAGTCTCCTATGAGTGAATATAGCAACTGCATGACGTCCATCGGAACACTCCAAATCGACCTACCAAAAGACCGATGGAAACGAATTGAAAATAGAAATTTAGCTATGCAATATTCAATTGGCATATATGTGGTGCACATATCACAGGATCCTCTTGAGCAAAAAGATGGAAAGCAGAAAGATTATATCACATAAGTAGAAATTACTCAATAAATCTGACCCTCATTGAAACACGCTCTCCTGCTATCCCATCAATTACACGAACTACGGGATCAAATAGTTGAACCAACTCCTGTACTTTGCTTCTGTCTTGAAGATATTCCTGTATAGTTTGTTCACGTGTGTATCAGTACCAGACTATGCTTCTAGTCCTACCAGCATGAGAGGCAAGCCGGTAATAAGTATTGGTCAGTAACAAAAAAAGAATCAAATCATCGACTTCTGAGACTCACCTACAAATGAGCTACTAAATGGGTCTATGACCCATGCCCATCACCTTTTATATTCAAACGCATTGGAATGATCTACACAGATAAGGATCATGCGCAACTCCACCTAAGTAGCACTATCTTACACCGCTAATCCTTAGTCCACACAAAGAATGAGGGGAGGGGTGTGTCAATTAATCAACAGCTGGCACTCTTTCTTTCTATTGTCAAATCCTTAATGAAATGAATCCTGTACAAAATTGCACGAAAGCTAGGTCTTGAGAATCTGATAAGAGGGTCCAGCATAATGGCATAATATAATGCATATATCTGACCCATTTAGTGGGACAATGGATGAGGCTTGTTGTCGTCATCGTTGTTGTTATTGTCATAATGCTACTGTTCGTAGGAAAGTTGGAAATCAAAATGGGAAAGTAACTGCTATTCCTGTACAAGGTCATGGTCAATTGTCCCAGCTATCAGGCTATTCAGTTGGTCTTTCCAGTATATCACAGTAACTGGGCATGTCCCTGACTCCCTGCTAATATGTGGCCATAAAACATTGAAATAGTCTAGGGTTGAATCTTACAGGAGGTAGAAGATTTGTCATTGCCGACATCCCCCAGTTCCAGAAAAATGGGGCAGTACCAAACCGAGCACTGACAGTGGGCACTCCAAGGATTTCATGAGCACTTCTCACCTCTGGCAAATTCCTGGAGAAGAGTTTATTCTTGGTGAGATTGCTTTTATAGCAAGTAGAACTTATGGCAGCAGCACCCAGTATCCAGTGTTGAATGTAGCCATACAAGTTACCAAGTATCCAGTGTTATACAAGTTAAGTGCAGCAGAGAAATCACACCCAATATCAAAATTGGACCAAGAAATCAACAACATATTCCCATCAGAAGGGTTGATCTGCCAATACAAGAGTTTTTGCGGAACTTACAGCAGGAAAACGTCCCTATTTCCAATCCCCTTTCCAAAATTGATGTTTAGACCTCCACTGTATGGCTTTAGTTTGATCTCTTCTCCTGATCAAATGTAGGAAAAGCCCATTTTCATCTTTGAACATCACATACATGTAGATTCTACATTTCTGATGAAAAAAATTACTGACCTTTTCTATAGGCAACTACCTCTTCTCCTAGAAGTAAAAAACTAGTTGCTAAAATAGTTGGACCAGCACCGCCAGTACCTGCAGTGTAGTAATAGAATCTGACAAAAACAATTATCGTGTAAGTTTATTACTAGCTTCAATAAAGAGCAAATAGTCTTCCATTACCACTTCATGGACACCAAATCTTAACAATTTGCTGAACTTACCGAGATCGTATTTCACTTTTACTTCCGAGAGCAATTTTGTCAATTTAAAATGGACATATGTTGCGACCAAAAAGGAAATATGATTTGTAAAAGAATGCTCTGATAATCTGATTATTATTATCAAAGAACCTGAAATACATGGAATTTAATTGACAAAGGGTTGGCAAAATAGAATTTTAAGAACCAAAATGCACTACTCAAATGGGAGGAAAAATTAAAGGACGAAGAAGAGATATGCCATGGAGCTAGGGAAGTGTATAGGAAGTGACAGAGACCAGTGCAAATACAGAAGAAGCAAGAAAGCCTGTGACTGACAAGTGAAGTCAGAGTAGAGAACAGAGAGAGTGAAACAGGAGAGAAAAGGGAAGAAATTTAGAAAGATGAGGAGGCAGGAAAATAGTATATGCAGGACGGCTAGCCAAGAAACTGCCAGCAAGTCTATATAAGACGGCATTGCCATATCAGAAGGATATGCCTTGAACTTTAGGGGTCCTTCCACTTTAGTAAGAATATGGAACGGATCAGAATTTGAGGAAATCTAAAATGTTTACAGGCTGACAAGAGAAAGCAACTTTAAAAAGCTTATGTGTACTCATCCAAATCCACAGTGAGAATTCTTGAAGTTTATTCTAATTCGCCTCGATGCTGGACAGTTTTTAAATAAAGCGATCCCCCTTAGGCCAAATAAAGTATATTACCACCATATCCTCTTTGTCCTCCAACCCTTTACAAGTCAATAGCCTTAAATTACCTAGGATATGGAAAGTATTGTTTATCTCTGATGAAAATAAAATCAATTGACTCTCAGTTCTACCAGCACAAAAAAATAAACCAATATACCTAGTTCTCAGTCCTTAACTAAATGCTGAGAAAGAGCCCATCCTCAAGGGCCTTCAAAATGATTTACCTTAAATTTAGGGTAACTATTCAGAAGATTCTAACCTCAATTTCTCAGGCTCACCCTTGCTCTCATCTTTGGCTGCACGGACAAGCTCAGCTGCCATAACTGTCATAAAGGCAGAATTAAATCAGCATTTGGCCTTGATAAAAGTAAAAGAGCTGATGACAAAACTTATCGTTTTCACAACCGTTGTCTCTCTAGTTGAACTCGTTAACCTCAATTTCATATCATACTATCAATTGACAGGTCCAAACGCTAACATATAACAAAGTGCGTGCACTGTGAACCAGCTAAAGAAGCAATTGTAAGAGTTGGTCATAGCACCATTGCTCACTCCTGGGTATATTCCACCAGTCGTGATGGCCGAAATATTTGCAGCAGCTGCTTTGTCATTGAACGACTTCGCAAGCAATGCATAGCGAGTATCATCACAAACATCAACATATGCAGTCTGCAAAGAAAGCCCATAGACCCAAAACAATGAGAGAATTCTTGGTAATCGCACCATATCCACTTTGTTCTGGGGCAAATACATCAATCAATGTCAACAAGTGAACCCAAATATATCGATTACCTTGTCTCACCTTGGTTGCTATAGCTGCCTCAAGTACATTGCAATTCTGAGCCTGTTGAAAGGGCCCTGCTGTATGGACCACAAGATCAACATCTGCAATGACGTGATGATGGAGGTAAGATGCAACAAGTAACTGAAATTGTTGCTAAAATAACTTATACATGATCCAATAAGCCCTAATTCCCTCTCACAAATCATACATTGTATTTTATAACTGCTTTTTTACCCTCGTCCACTGGGAAGGGAGGAGGGGCACGATAAAGTTTCCCAATTCCTAGACATCCTGAAAATTTTGTCACTAGAAAAGCTTTGAAGTTCCTCACATTGTCCTTTACACAGCATTCTCATGGATTTTAAAGAAAAATTAGTCGATCAACAACAGTATTATCGGCAGATAAACAGCATCCGTGCGCTAGTTCTAAGAATGTAAAAGAGATCTACTTTACCATCCAAAGCCCTTTCCAAGGACACCATATCATCAATGTTGACTTGAGCAAACGCAGAGTTCTTCCCCAACGTAGCCACCATTGAATCACCTTTTTCCCTTCATCAATTTAAAAACATGATTTAGACAATTACCACCTAATTGTCATCTACACCGGAAGCAAGAATCAGCACATGATCAAGGAGAGAGGAATGTAAAATCTATGCACGAAGCTTCATGATCCTGACACCGAAACGTCTGCTCTATGTAAGGACGTTCATATGTCATGCTTCGAAATTGAGACAAAGGCGTAGTTAACTCTGGTCAATCGGACCGGCATCAGTCATCAAACTCGTCGCTCATGCAAGTGTAACAGAGTAAACTATTTCTCTCTCCAACCGAAAGACTAAACGGAGAGAAGCTGTTCTTCCACGACATAACTGCGGCCATTTTCACCGAGCTCCAAAATCACAGCAGCCGGCAGAATGGCGAATCGATCGCTCGAGCTGGAGAGCCGAACGAGAGCCGGTGCATATTTACCTGTTCCGGCCGCCGACGACAATCCGGAGATCGGGGGAGAGCTTGGAGAGGGCGAGGGCGGTGGAGCCGCCGACCCGGCCGGTGCCGCCGAGGACGAGGACGCGAGCGTCGCGGGCCTTGTCGGGGATCCGGACGCCGCCGGGCCGGGTCTCCACGGCGGACGCCCTGAAAGCGAGGGCGGAGCAACAGCCCTTCGAATGGAACAAGCTTCGCGCCATCGAACCTCCTTCAAGCTCTCTCTCTCTCTCTCTATCTCTCGATGGCTGTTATCCAGCGAGGGAAAGGCAGCTTTATCTTTTCGGGGGCGGCGGTGGCGGTGACGATGTCGTTTTTGGCTCGAACCTGCCGCTTTTAACGGTTGGTTCGCGATGTCCGTACGTGGACGCTTTGCGCGCGAGGCCGTACCGAAGAGATTTCTAGAGAAATTGACCAGCTCATTCCCACTTATTTACAAATATGCCATGCATGATAAGGCAGTGGATTCGTTATCGCGCCTTTTTTTTTTTTTTTTGGGGGGGTCGAAACAGCATGTTTTTATCCAAATATCTCTCGCTGTCCGCCGCCCCAGTCGGTATATTCATTTTATAAACTGATCTTCTTCATTTTTAACGAACGTGCTTAAATCTTTATACGCAAATGCCATCTTGATAAGATGAGAAGTAAAGAATATTTCGAGAGGAAAATGAGTGGACAGTGACCGAAAACCTATTTCTTAGTAAATCAAGTTTGTTTCGATAAAACTTTATTCAAATCTGAACGCCGTCCATCTAAATAATACTTTTTCGGTAGTGTTGAGATGACGATAAACTTATTAATAAGATAATTTTTATCTTAAAACATATGTACGGAAATAGAATTTTATGTAGTTAATACATTTATGGCAGTAATGAATCTCATCCTACTTTTTTTTTTTGTCAGTCCTACTCTATTCCTATTCTATACTCACTATTAGACTTTTACCCTGCCTCTTGCAGGGCGTGAGAGTCGAAACCCACTCCTGAAACTTATGCGTCCCCACCCCATCCCCCTGAGAATGTGGGGATTTGAACCCCTCACCTCTCCCTTCCATGTTGGAATGGTGGCCACTAGGACGAATCCCAGTGGTTAATCTCATCCTACTTAGCACCATATATCTCTGCGTGTCTTTTTTGGGGGGGGTCAATGGAACTTTTTCCCCCTCGCTCCTTGTAGAGAAGAAAAGAGAGACTATTGATTGGGCTCGAGATGGGCCCATTTACCTGTAACAATAGGCCCAGTGAATGGGGCCCATTTGCAAAGTCAATCGGCCCAAATGTCCCAAACCAAACAGCAAGGGCAGAGAAAAAGTACGCGCAGGTTGTCGTGCTCGTGGTTGAGATCCCCACGTCGGACCCTCGAAACGTGTCATATATGACAAGCGATAGCGACTGGAGAGTTCGTCATTTTCAACCTTGCAAGCAGATGAAGGCGTGGCTACTGGCCAGTGAGATTGCTTCTAATCCGATCTCCATGAATCCCACTTTTCCGACGCCATTTATATCGCGAAAAGATAAATGATTCAGTGAATATTTTTTAAAAATAATTACTTATATCACTTATAAAGATGAATAAATGAAAAATATTTTCGACATCTACACAAATATTTAAAATAATTATCGTAGATAATGAAGACATATTTCATTAAATTATTCAAAGTGATACAAGCAATTACTTTTAGAAAAAATATTTTCAAAATTATCAATTTTTCACGAAACAAACTATGCCAAATTATTTTTTATTTTTCTTACCTTGACTGGCTATCGTAAGATGGATGAGAAAATCTTCCACGTTGTATATTGGTGACAAATGATGAATATTTACCATCGCATGCTGAAACAATGACCTCCTAGTGTAGTTTCCATTAACAAGATTAATTATGAAATCCCAAGTTCCGCATCAAATAGATAAGGCTGTGTTCATCGATTCATAAACTAACATCCACCCAAATTGATCACCATCTTATACGGCTACTCCGAATACTCCTTTTGGGGAGTGTTTGACCTACGAGATCCGAGTTGGGTCGTTACGCTGATTGCCATTGATAGCTAGGGTGTGCAATCAATGACTACAGCGAGTATGAACATGTTTGGCCAAGGGGCATACACAACCAGATATAATAAGATTGAAAATTTTTCGTTTTTTTTTATACTTGTTCTTTGTTTGGTGAAATACAACATACATGAGATGTATGATAAACCCGAGTTGAAATGGAATAAGATTAAAAAATTCTAAGAAAAAGAGAGAAAAAAAGGGAGGCCTTGATCTACAATCCAAAGTTGATCATGGTAGATGAGGTAATTTTTCTTCGTATCAATTATTTTAAAAGTTTAAGTGAGTTATATGAATAAACGATTTAATATTTAAATACTTTACCACTCTCTATAAACTATATTTAATCATGTTCTAATACCATGTAAAATTTCGTGAAATCATTATCGATATTCGAACTGTTTAAGTTATTAGATTAAAGAGCGATTATGTATTTGAATGTCTTAATAACAAAAATCATTGTGGTTGTGATTGTCTCTTCAAATGAGTTTTATCACATATCCTCTAGTGCCCGAAAAGTCGTCAAATGTCTTATCTAGGGTTATCCGGTCCAAAAGTCTGCCTTCGAATTCCGAATAAGATAATTTTTCTCCTTTTCAACCCCTAAGACGGCCTATCAAAAGGCCCCTAATTCTTCTTTGTTTTTCAAAGGAGTAGACAATTGTGAGGCTATGCAACAATGGAGAATGCAATTCGAGCTGCTTCATCAATTATTCAAAAGAGAAAAATCGCCTTGCCGTTGTCTACTCTAAAATCCCCGCCTTGCAATTTCAAAAGAAAGCTAAAGCATCTAATTTAAAAGCCATTTTTACTTTCGAATATACTCCATCACGTTCGAATGACACGTCTGTGCGCTAGAAGTCTAATCGAAATCTTCTCTCGCTTGTCCTGGTACATCCTCCTGAGATCATTTAATAGCATATGCTCATCATCGTAATTAACTATTTAGGAAATGAATGAACCACCTTACTCGGTGGGGATAATATAGGCGGTCCATCCTGAATAAAATTGTTAAATCTAAGAGGAAAACCAAGAAGAAGAAGAAGAACTTGAGTACTTGGAACGAATCGAGAAGGCATATCCCAAAGTTCCCTTCCCCTCGGCTTCAGAAAATCTCCTTTCTAGCCCAAAAAGAATAAATAAAAATCCTTTTAATTTTATTTTTCAGATTTTTGTTGGGTATTTTTTGGCTGCTGGGCCAAACATGCAAATCTGCGAGCAAGAAGACACGCAGCGTCCGACTGTCTAGAAGAAGGGACGCCCACCTCAGCGTGACGCGATGGATGACGTGTGCTCGTCACGTGACCAGCGGGGCACGCGGAGAAACGAAGTTTGACGTTTCACGGCGGCCGAGGAGGTCCGGTCCTTTGACCGCGACAGCTGGAGAGAAGTGAAAAATAAAGAGAAGGTATTTTGGAATTAACTTATGACATTGCAAATGTGATCCATTAATTCTTGTTATATATATAAATCAACTACTTCTCCATTTTCATCTTATGAAAACACTCGTGTTTAGATTTAATTTTTTGCTTTTCTGTTTTTAATGTAAACCATGACTTCTTTTTTTTACTATAGTTCTCGAAAACCTCAACATAAATTCACATATAATTTGATAGGGAATTAATCGATTGTTCAAAAAATCTTAAATACTTCACATATATATTTAAAAAAAGATTCATAATTTTCTGAATTATGTGCAACTTTTCTTACTTAAATCATACTTTATATTCCAAGGGATAAAGGGGAAATTACTCGTCTTTATAGGTAAGCAGACAAATCCTCCTTTCTTTAAAAAGTTTATCTAACTCTATCATTGACCAAAAAAAAAAATTATTTCATCAAAATTGAAAAAATAAAAAGAAAAAAAAAACTTTCCGTTCAACGGATGTATAATCATGAGTGTCGAACGAAGAAATAAGTAGGATAAAAAAAATTGAACATTTGAAATTCAAGATAAATTTACACGTATATCACATAGATAGTATAGGCAACTATCAGTAGGTGTCGTAATGGGTATATAATATTTGAATAATATAACCCTTTTTTTTTCCATTAAACAATGCTTAACAATCCAAGGGCAATTTATCCAACTTCTGGTTTCGATTTTAAAACCCTCGACTATCTTGTAAGTCGTAACTTTCACCGATTGACTACACACGTGTCATATTGTGTGGTGTGTATATATATATAAAATAGTTCTTCCCGAGGAGGAGGAGATTCGGGAGAAGGGTAAAATAGGAAAACGAGGATGAAAAAAAGGCGGAAACGTAGGCGAGTGGTCCCTTCCACGACAGATCGTGAGCTGTCGAGCCAGCGGCTGCACACGTGTCGTATGTGCAAGCTGGGGCTCTCCCGCATCCAGCTGGACGCCTCTGACCGACACGGGATCAAATCCAAACGATGTGATATTGTCACGTGCTCTTTTGTTTTTCCTCGGGAATTTTTTTAAAAACCATTCTTCTTCTTCTTTTTTCCCTGCTCTTCGGATATAATTTTCTCGTAAGTGTATTGTGGACGCTTGTTCGCTATATCTACATGGTGTATTCCGGGTCTACGTGGACGCCTGCTCGCCGAAATACCATTTCTTTCTCATTGAAAATAACTCAAGAGAAAAGGAAAATCCTAAATATCTCTCCAAAAGCAACTTCACATTTTTTAATTCTTCGAGGACTTTAAGAATGGGTTTGTCTAAATGAAATAATTTTTCGTGTATTAGTGTTTTGGATTTTTATACTTTTGGTTTTTTTCTGAAAATGATTGGTGAAGGAAAAACTGTTTACGCATATTTGAATTCAGGAAATGAATTCCTTAACCTGAGAATAAGAAAATGCTTTTCTAAAAAACGATTTTCGGTAATGTATTTTCCTTTATAATAAATTTTTATCCGAAACAAACATTTCATTTACTTTATTTCAATAATACCAAATAAATTTGTTGCTTTGACCCACATGCTCCTCGAAGCAGTGTTTATTTCTCAAAATATCTCCCGATTGGACTATGTGAATAGAGAATTTTACGGACCAAATCTAATCTAGCTATACATTTTATTACATACCTGAAGTACGAGATAATGTCGATTTATAATTTCAGGGTAATAATGATTTTTCGATCGAAATGCTCTAGCAATGCGCATGACGAGCCCGTGTTCACACGCTCGGTCATTTTCAATGATAACGAGCAGGCGTTATTTTGGCACAAAGTTAAATCCGTGGAGGATTTTATCATGCACCGCCATTCTAATATGAATTATTTGGTCAAAGTGATGAAGTTGGAGGGCATTAGTGTAAAAAGACGAGTCCGGAGGGGATTTTGAGGGGAAATTTGGAATCTTTTAAAAAAAAGACTGAAAAAGAAAAGGGAAAAAGACAAGAGAGGGGCAACGTGGGGCGGATGTCTTTTATGACGAGGACTTGCCTGGGCGGCGTGGGGGACCGAGCGCACGCACTTTTTCCCATTAAGCCACTCGAGGATCGTCCAACGATAATTAATCACGATTTAAAATATTGTTTTAAAAAAAAAGGGTCACCCGTGGAGGAGGGCGAGGGAAACTCTCGATTTAGGATAACTTTAATTAATCAATCGTGCTTTCGATTCACGCTAGGTAAATCGTGCCAACATGACCATCAAAATTACGCATGAGTCAAAGAATTTTCATATATTTACTAAATTGGTCATGTTAACAAGCGTCCTAAAGCACTTACTTAGCGTTTTTAACTTGATAATAGTAAGATTTGTTGATCAACTGTCACGCATGATCTGGAGTAGATGGCATACTTACGATCGTGTCATACGTCTAATCGATTAAATTTAAGTAAACTTTTGGGGAGATGCTAAGAATGCGTGACGGGAAAGAAGTTGTCGGCATGATTTCCCTTGCGTGGACCACTGGAAATTGGAAATATGCCGTGCGACTCAATAGCAGGAGAGTACAGATATTCCCTTTTGTTAAACTCTCGATGTTTGATGAAAAATGAATAATTCGACCAATAATTATTTGAAATGACTAAAGTTAAATCAAAATGGAATAAAAATAAAAGAAATAAAACAACTGCCAGGACAGAATGGAGAGAGCTATGGAGTTCGACCTAGAGAGCGTAGTTGTGTAGTCGAGAGCGACCCGGACGAAATGATTGAGGATCTAAACGGGTCAATTGGAGGAGATCTCCGATGTGGATATGCGCGTGGGACTCGCCCTGCAATCTCCAAAAGAGGTGTGAACAAATTAGAACACGTTTTGCCTCTCCGGTCGTTTTCCTGGCGCGTGCGCTGCTGACCTCTCACGGTCCGACCCGACCCTACCCGACAAGCGTTGACCCGACATCATTGCAAGAGACTTTAAAAGATGTGAATTGAATGTTTGGTCTGCTAAAGATAGGTGATACAGAATTTCCATGGATTTCGAGAATTAATGGGTTGCGATCCCCATTCTTATTTTATTGTGTAAACTAACTCATGTCATGCTCGGTAGGATCGTGCAGCTCGAATATCACGTGAATCTCGCATGAATTTCAAACGATCTAACGGCTCATGTGGAGTGGGTTAATGTAAGTCGAAAGTATTTAATAACTTCACGTGCAATCGAGCATTTCAACTCTCTCCCTTCATTTGTCATGATGTGATAACATGGAAAAATAAAATGGTAAAGACATTCATAATAATCATTTTTTTTCTTTTTTTTTTTGTTCCCAATAACATATTTGGAACATAATTACGTTTGGAAATTTTATTTATTTATTTCCGGGACAATTTTAATGCAAAAAAATGTTTGAGACAAAAATGAGAAATACATAATTTGTTTAATAAAAAATATTCTCATTGCTTGCCCTCGTTGCCCATCAATTTATGATTTCTATATTTACGCTTTCAATTCAATTTATTTTTTATGTGTTTATCTCACGAAAGAGAGTGGAGCATAATGAATGTGAAATAGTATGAAATGGAGAGATATTTAAAAAAATTTATGAAATGAATTTTTTTCCGAGAATGTAAATTTTGAGTTATTATTAAACCGTGTGTCTCTAATAAAAACACGTCCGGACATGAAGCTTCTTTGCCGGACGACCTCCTCTATTTTTGTACCCCGACTCAACCGGAAGGCAATCTCCGCACAATCCTCTCCTTTCTCCTGTTCGTGTTTACAAAAATACACGTACGAAGAGCCCGGAGGTCGTTGTCCGTGGCCGCAAGGCAGTGATGGAACCGAACGTTATTTCACGGGGCAAAATCAGATGGGGGGAAAATTGAAATTTCTCTGTACCTTTTCTTGGTCGGCAGGTTGTCCGAAATTCGACCGGCCCCTTTTTTCAATTTTCCTTTCTTTTCCGTAGAAACTTTTTCCTGACGTCGTTTTCGATTTTTTTCTCTCAGACCCATTTTGATCGATTTGCTTTTGGCCAAAAGTCGATGAACGTGGGGGAGGTTATTGTTCAAGGAACCCTTTCTTTGGCAGTGTTCAATGAATCGAATCTCCACCCACCTTCCCCTCTATAAGTAAATCTTATCCAACTTCGGACTTTAGAAATTAACTCGGACAAGTCAGTAATAAAATATATGTGAATTTACGCGACGATGCTAGTATGCGCGCGATATTTCAGCTATTCCAAGTTTGCTAAACGAAACACTTTAATGTCATTTCGGAGCCACGACAACAATAAAATAATAAAATAAAATAAATCTGAAAAGGGATTTTGTTCGACGAATACTTTCGGCAGAATCATACCTAAAAAAAATGTTATCTTTTCAGTGTATTGATTATGCGCGATATAAGAAAAATAGTGTTTCGAAATGAGGAAAAAAATTAATTTCTCTCATATCCTATAGTATTAAGCACGGCGATATATGCACGTCGATCGTCCCGTGTTTATGCGTCACTTGGCAATCGTCATCACCTCTCCTACTTTATCGTTCCGTCTCGGGCAACGCAAAAGCACGCGCCACGCGGCAAGGAGACGTGTCGGACTTCTATTGGTCGGAGGGCAAGTCGGGGAGATGCCGCAATCTCCACGGTGTCTCCCCTAGAATATTACGTGAAAACGAAACGTCGTGGGCCCCTCCTTTTTCTTTCAAATGGCTCCTGATTAACGTATGCAGACCTCCCGCGCCGTTATTGGATCGTGACTCGTGACTAACGGCGCCGTTCGAATCCGCCGTGGAGCAGCCGATGCTTTATGAGGTCAAAGCGTTTTCCATCTTTGGCCACGCTTACTTTGAAAATCAACCGAAATGTGCTTATTTCTGGAATCACGCTTTATATCGATTGCCATTTTAAAATTATCATATCTTTGATCTTGCACGCCAACAAATCCCAAATTTATTTTCTCCTCTCGTTTCCTTTCTCTATTTTCCTATCTTTCTGCATTGCTAGTATGGCTCACGAACCTCTCTCTCAAACCATGAGGGCGACACTAGCGATGGTGACACGGACTGCGACTAAAATTACGAGGATGGTAGCTGAACAATCACTATCAAGAGTTGAAAACATCCTGGTTTTGGATGATTGGGCAATTAGGGGTTCTCCTCGTATCTTTTTGTGACTATGATGATTGGTCTTTGGGAAAAAAAGAAGAAGATAAATTATGTAAATTGATATTTTGATACACGGTGTTTTACTTGAAACTAAAATCTATTCGTCAAAGCAAGTTTTTTAATTTTTTTAATCTAAAACCTACTTTCATGACCAGACATTTAAAATCTATATTGTCGCGGGTTATAAGACCTATCGAGTTCCATTCATACTACTGATTTAATGACTGTAGTAAATAATTACCTCTAATAATTACAATTTGCTATTGAACGCAACTCATATTTAGACACACGTAAATTATGAAATATTAACTAAGTAAAGTCTCGATCATAAAATTGAAAGCTTTGACTAATGGTTTCATCATGTCGTAGGTTCCCAATTTTAGCCAAATAGGGGAATTGGTCCAGTTCTCAAATTATCAATTTTACCTTGATTTCATGCTCATTTCTATTATTAACCAGTGATTATATTACAACGGCCTATCATGTAGGAAGATCAGCATAAATCAAGCTCATCGTTCCGTCCTTTAGCACATGGTAGTAAAATACACATTTAGGGTGTGTTTGTTTTGCGAAAAACAATTTCCGGAAAAACGTTTTCCTTGTTTTCCAGCGTTTGATTTATTTAGGAAAATGAGTCAATGGAAAATGTTTTCCTAGTCAGCAGAAAATGTTTTCCTTCCAAAGCATAAATTCAATAAAAATATTCCCCATTTGAAAGAACCGGAAAACGTTTTCCAAAATATTTTAAGGTCCTTGCTTCATGAAAATTTTAGGGAAAATCCCAAATAGGAACCCAAAGTGCATATTTTTTCTCAAAATAGGACCTAAAATGGAGTTTGTCTCAGATAAGCACCCAAAGTGGTCATTTAGTTTTACAGAATGACCTCACTTGTCCGCTGGTGAACATATGCGTCTCCAATGCATATTCCGATGACCTAATCGGGGATATTTTTGTCCTTTTTTTAAAAAAACAAATCGGTTTGTTCAGTTCTTTTTTTTTTTTTGTTTGTTGGTCGATGATTGCATTGTTGATCATCTTCTTCGTCCCCTCTTCATCTTTTTCTTACCCAGACCAAGAAGATTAGACTTGGGAAGGGCCGGCGAGGGCTAGATGCCCATCAAAGAGTCACATGCTTTGAGGTCTTGCAGAGAAAAAGGCAACACCTCCTAGCACCACCACTAGTCACTTCCGCACATTGAATAAGCATTCGACATGTAAAAGCAGAAATATGACGAACCCAGAGGAAGAACATGATGATAAACGCATAAACAAACGACTTTGAGGAAGTAGCTCTAATCGGAGAGATTCGTGAGTCATGAAAATACCGTTTTCATTTGCTTAGCTAACAACAGGAGTTTTATCTTATTCCAGCTTTCACTGACTACGATGATGCTTTAGTGAATCGAACATGAGTTGGATTAGGATTTTACAAGTTTCGCTTCAGGCGTAGAAAATATTGATTTCCACTCTCCCTATTCATCTTCTTGCCCAAATCAAAAACACTGGATTTGGGGAAAGGCTGGCGAGGGCTCAATGGCCCTTGCTCGCTACCGATGATCACTTGCTGCCGGCGATGGGCGTCAAGCCCTCGCTGGCCTTTCCCCAAGTCTAGTGTTATTGATTGGGCAAGAAGATGAATAGGGAGCGTGGAAATCGTTATCAAATTTTCACTTTCTTGTCGTTTCATTTCGACTCATTCGCTAACGATGTCCGAAAACCCATTCCTCAGTCTCTTCCAAAATCTTGAGAAGTTATCCAACTCCATCTAGACCCATCTCTCTACCTTCATCGCTCGTCTCGCTAACCCGTCACAGATCGATAACAATGCTCTCTTCTCCGTCTTGAGCTCGCCCAAACTGAGCACGGCGAGCGCAAATTTCCAGGCTTTCGAACTAGAAGAGGTGCTCAAGAAGGTGGGCACTTCGTTTTCCTTCCCCTTTGTTTTGTGTCATTATCGTCTCGAGTAAACAATTAAGGGTTCTGCGTGTTTTGGATATAATGGTGTATATGCTCGGTCGGTGTTTGTTGGTATTCCTAAGTGAAGGCGGCAAATGGGTGCCTTTTGAAATGTATAATTGCAGCGTCTTGTTTCATGGGGGAAATCAAAGCAGATGTGCCCCGAAGAAGATGATGAACAGGACAATCAAAAATGAAAAAAAAAAAAGTTCGACGAAAATACCCTAATCAGGCCATCGGAATATGCATCGGGGATGTAACTATTTACCGGCCGGCGATTGAAGTCATTCTTTGAGACTAAATGACCACTTTGGGTCATTATTTAAGACAGATTTTACTTCACGTCATATTTTGAGAAAATGAGGGCACTATGAGTCCCTATTTAAGATTTTCCCAAAATTTTATTATTAAAAAGAATTTCTAATTAAAAATTTTGAATTTGTTATTATTATATCTTTTTTTTTATTGTTTTCTCTTTGTGAACGTAAACCCTAACTCCTTCTCCCCTCACTCCTTCTCCTTCGCCCCCTCCCTTTCGTCATCGCCGCCTCCTCCAACCCTAGCCCCTCCTATGCTCCCGTTGGCTTTGCTCCCTCCTCTTCCTCTTCGTCAACGTCTTTTACACTTTCAATCATTTTTCAAATGTAATTCAAACATAGTCATGTATCACAAAATAAAATAAAAGTAACCGTTTTTCTGGAAAATGATTTTTCAGAAAATATTTTTCAAAAACGTTACGTTTTTCGTGAAACAAACGTACTCTTAATAAGAGTTCGGCTTAAATACGTTATCTATCATAACGGCAGAAAAATAAATGCTATCTGTAAACGTCAAATATGTATGAAATCAGCCTTTTTCTTCTATCGCAGCAGCTAGCTAGTGGGCTAACCTATAGTTGGGTAATCCAAAAATTTGAAATTGCATTAAAGCAGTAGGCTGCCACGTGGACTCCTCATCGATAAACACCCAGGTCAATTGATGACAAAAGGATGGGCCCTCCCGAATCACCGGAGAGATCGACACTCCACACGTCTCATTGGGTGTCGAAATCTAAGAGATAAAAAGTCGGAGAATATCCTTGCTGTCCTCTCCTAATTCCGCTCCGTTTTGTTTTCTTTATAATTTTTTTGGTTTTTAACAAAAGTGAAAATAACACTTTAATTTTTAAAATTATTTATAAGGTGGTCGAAATATCAGCATAAGACAATTTTACCCTTGAACAAGTTAAAAGCACATACGAGGTGAGATTTGAAAAAAGATTTAAGGGTCGGAAGCAAAATCACTCACTCTGAACAAGTCGTGGCATTGTCTATAAACCACGTATGCACATGCCATCTCGACCACGAATCATTTGGGGGACCACCACGACGCCCGCGCCATTGACGGCACATATGGGCTTCGATTTGCATGATCTACAAACCTACCGGTGTTGGACCCTATTTTGGCGACTTCCTGCTTTTCGATGGCTCTTTGAACGGCCGGTTAATTCGAGCTCTCGAGTCTCGATCACATCAGCAAAAGCACATCCCATCGTCAACTAACTTTAAAGATATAAAGGTTGCTTGCGAGCTCGCCACTCGCATTGCAGTCAAAGAGGCACGGAAATTGGAGCGAGAGGCCAATGTCTCGGATGTTGGAATCCTATGAGTGGGGTCGAGAGGCAAAGTAAAAGAGAGATGGTACGTGGGTAATTATTGCCTTCCCCACAACTTCTTTCTTTTTTACCAAGCTTTAAGTTATAATAAAATAGAGTTAATATCATGAAAAATTTCAAAGCATTGCATTTATAACAAATTTACTCTAAATCAGTATATGTATCCAACAAAAATTCACAGACGGGTACATTTCGTTAATTCCTATTAAATCGGATTAATATCGCAAAACATCACAAATTGATGCACTCGTGAAAATAGAACTCCAAATTGTACATCCGTCAATTGACTCTAAACTCGTACACATGATAAATACATCCCACCAAAACTCACAAACGGGGACACTTCTTTAATTTATGTTAAATTGGTTTAATACCACAAAACGCCACAAATTGATGCACCAATGAAAAACGAAAGATAGAATTCTAAACCAGTACATCTGTCAACTATCATGTGTCATACAACTCATTAATTGGATAGCAAATTTTAACGAAAATTAACATTGAATAAATATATCAATTTAGAGTTTTAGTTCGTGATAAATTTATCATAGATATATAAATTTGAAATTTTTTGCGATATTAATTCAAATCGAGTAGTATAATTGACACAAGAGAGGGCAGACTCATATTTTTAAAAGAGCAATAATTTCAAGTCGACTCGACATCGACGGACTCGGATTTCTCGCAGTGGGTGGCATTCGAACGGACGACATCCAGAGGCAGCGAGCTGGAAATCCGAATCCCAGAGAGTCAAACGCGAGACACGCACAAAAGCCCAACTGCCCTCGAACCTGGAACCAAAGATTTTAAAAATCGAAGGAAGCAAAAAGGCGACAATCGAATCCAGTGCGAATCGAACTGCCGAACTCTACAGTGGGCTACCGACCAAAAAAAAAAAAGAAGAAGAAAACCCTAGGGTGGGCCCCCCACCGGGCGGGCCCCCCCCCAACCGGGTGGGCCCCGGCGATCCCTAATAGGCACGTGTTATTTTCTTCCCTTCTTTATTTCTGTGGGGCCTGGTTCTTGTGGACGGGAAGGAATCTTTGCGGCCGCTCACGCGGGGTTAATGTAGGGAGGGGGGAGCGGCGTTGGTGAGAAGTGAGAAGTGGACAAGACAGCAGATCAGACGGTGTTGCGCAGCTTGAGGGGAAGGCGAGGTCGCTGTCGATCATTCAATTTGCATACAAAAAAATCACGTTTGACCGGGGCCATATAGAAGACCAGATAGAGAGAGAGAAAGAGAGAGAGAGAGAGTACGTGGTTGCAGCTGGGATTTTCACCGTTTCCTCCTATTGCGGCGCCGTTTGGGTATTATTGGCGCTTGCCTTTTTGGCTCCCCATCGTACCGCCAGTGCACCACCACCCTAGCCCAGAATTATTGCCTTATTTCTATGGGCTCAGAGAAATTCAAAGAAGAAGAAGAAGAGAGGAAGAACGAACTTTTTTTTTTAGGTCGGTAGGAAGAACGAACTTTAAAATTGTTAATTCTTCCATTAAAAAAGAAGAAGAAGAAAGAAGAGAGGAAGAATGAACTTTAAACCCAATTACTAGTTTTCACATAATTTTTAAACAAATTCACGAACAAAGAAAACGAAAACCCGAAAAAAATATAAAATTGAAGGTTACTAAATTGAATAGGGATTAATACCACAAAAAACCTCGAACTGGTATGCTCGATCATAAATTTACTCTTCATTATTTTTCGTTAAATTTTACTGTCAAAGTGTTGAGTTTGACGACACGTGGTACTTGTTTATCATTTGTTTGTCATAATTGTATTAGTTTGTGATTTTTTTTTGTATCGATCTATTTTAACGGTACCCATTTAGGGTTTTTTGTGGTAAAAAAATAATTTTAGATAATTTTTTCATAAATGTATCAATTTATGGTTTTATTAGCTCAATTGAATATAATGAGCATTTCTTGATCTTACAAATGGCATCCGATGTGCCTCCAGGTTAAAGCATTCTAGTATCGTTGCCAAAGGGAGGCTGACAATGTTCATGTTTTTTTGACCTTTTGACTCTCTACTTTAGATTTTTCAAGTGAAGACTTTTGGTTACCCTAAAGCCAAACCAAACTTAGTTTCTCTTTTACTTCAAATGTCATGTGACGACCGAACTAAAAGACGCGAGACACACATTGTTCCCCCCTCGTCCATCTCCATTCATAGCAGCATTAGGCATTGTCATTGGTAGATGCAAATAGACCGGATCACATCTCGTATGTAAAGCTTAAATGACTGGTTTCAAAAATTATGATGCACGTGGAAAGCAAGTACCATACACGAGCGCCTCGTGGGGATCAATGATTGGTTTCCAGAATTAATTCGAGGAAAGAAGACAAATTGGAACGATTGCAAAACGAAAAAAGGTTTTACGCCCGGCGTCGGAAAAGCATTGTGTTTGTGAAATCGATTTACATTCATCTAGAAGGTTTCGTCCATTTTGCCTTGTTCATTAGCCCCGAACATCCAATCTTCATTGCTAATCTGTGTAATTAGTGTATGGAAATTAGATTTTTTTTTCTTCAGAAAATCCTAGAAAGTAGTAAAGATATTTACAAAAAGGAAAAAGAAGAGAGGGAGAGGGAGAGAGAGGGAAGCATAATTGGGGGGAAGAAGATGAATGGTGGGGAATGGTGAGAAGTGTACAATCTCTCTCTCTCTGTCTTTCTCTCTCTTGAATTGGTGGTGAGCACAGCTGGAATTTAGAGGATTCCAACTGGCACTGTACGGAACTCCCCTGCTACGCAGCTCCCGTCGCCGATCCTCTCCTCTTCCCCAATCAGATTCTTTCCCCCTTTTCTGTTTCACCTTTCCATTTCTTCTTCTTCGTCTTTTCTTTTCTTTTTTTATTCTTTACATTCTCGTTTAAGTAATATTTAATCAACACATTATATGAATTTTGTTAATGAGTATCTTGAGATCATCAGTCGGATTATTAATTTGAAAATAACCAACACTTTCCGATGTATATCGACTGTCTTGTGTTGAGCATGAGTACGTCATATTTAATTAAGCATTTTCGTTATTCAAATTACACGAAGCATAGAATAAAAGAGCGTGCACGGGAAAATAGGGACATAATGAAAAATCGATTTGTTGACTAATATGACCCTTGAAGAAGTAACGACAACCCAGTACATCACATAATAAATTAATTTTCTATATCTGAATTGAAGCTGCATTTTTGGTTGAGAGAAATAAAGATCTTTTATGATTAGTTAACAGATAAATACTTGGAGGACACCTCTCGACAAAATCCCTTTTTTAATAGAAGCTCTTAAATTAACGAGCGAAACGAGGCATGATGAACATTTCTTTTTTCTCTTTAATCGAGTCTCGACTCATTGAACATTCCGAAACTTGATTAATTTTGTTCTTCGGAATCTTGCAGCTGGTCGCGCGTTTCGATACGCATAGAGTAATTACCACAACGCGAGCCTTCGTTTTCATAAAAGATTCCAAGAGACATTACAAGTTGATAAATATGCCTAACATGCAATTTTTATAATAATAAAAAAAAATATTCTGAAAAGGAGAATGTAATAAACGTGCCTGAATTGACCGTTATGCCCTTCCGAACTTTTCCGGGGGAGGGCTCTCGCCGACGTTCCCGGAATTTAGCCACATTGTGGATTGGGGCGTCCCCGGGGCCCAGTGCTTTTACCATACTGCCCTTGTCGCGTGGCGCAACGGAGAGGCCATCATCGATTTTTAACCTTTCAATTAAAGAAGCATTTGTATGGAGAAAGGGGGCCTCGGTATCATTCGCGGTTGACCCGTTTTCCTCGTTAAACCCATTTTCCACGACCTTAATCGCGACCGAATTACAAGAGCTGTTCAACGAGTCACATCCGAAAGCCGTTCGTTTAATTGTAACGCCGCTAAATCAAGGATTGCGGAAATTAATTAAATAATAGTAATAGTAATAGTAATAGTTATAATTCAAATGGTGGTCGAAAGGCCACGAGTATGCCCCCAGGCTCCGCCGATTGGGCAAACCCTCTCCATTAATTTGAAGTCAAATGCGATTGACATCGACATCGCCTTTTTTCCCCAAGTGAGCGCCGACCCACTTTTTGCCGTGGTAAGGCGCATGAGTGAGGGGCAACTCTGTAGTTTTACACCAGCCTCGGCTTTATTTGTTTTGCGAAAAATTATGATTTGAATTTTTTTTTTTAAAATAATCGATTGTATCGTTTAAGATAATTAGTTAATGAAAAATGTTATATTATAAATAATAATTTATGTATATTTTTTTATGGATGAATTTCTTTTTTTATTCGTTCATTTTTCATGAGTAATATAAGCGGTCATTTTTAGGAAAAGATTTTTCAAATAATTTATTTTTTACTAAATAAATACAACACGTGCTTAGGTTTGGCTTGGAAGAGAAAATGGGGGTCTTCAATTTTCGTTTCTACATTCAATGGCAGAAATCATACGAGGGAAAATGAGCCTATCGTGAATTTCCCATTTTAAAAAATATCGTGAAATTCGATATTTGAAATTAGCCATCCACTGAAAATGGATTAATTCATTTTCATCTGCCCCTCCAGTCTTTATGATATTGTGGTATAGGAGACTTTCGGCTAAAATTAAGGGCGAACATACATTTTTGTGAATTCATTGTATGATAGGACGATCTTGTGTTGTGTTATTAGAATACCACAAAAAATACATATAGAGGATGATATTTTTAGGCCGCCAAAAACAAGAAGAGCTATCTTGTTCGATAGTCGACTCTTTTCTTGTGAATGTAATGTGTCCTCAATTTTCATTTTTTTTTATTTGACTCAATAAAGAGATCGAGGGTGTGCTAATGAAAAAGGGAAATTTCACATAGCATATCCTCGTGCAATGTAATAGATATTAATTAAAAGAGCACAAAAGATTGCAACTGTCCATTATAATTTACTTTAAAACTCTATTCCTTTACCCTTAAATAATGTAATGGTGTTTTAAAGTGCATCCATATTTAATTTATAAACACTCAAAGAGCGAATTCATTCACGTTAGGTAAATGTGCAAAACACGTAGAAAAATAAGAAATTATTTTATCTGCCTTTTAAAACATAAATTATACATTTAATTGTATTCTTTGACGTATTATTCGATTTACATGGACAACATCCGAAACTCCCTAGAAAAAAAAAAGAGTACGAATTACTTGCATAGTATTTCTACAATTTCCAAGAAAACTCGAACAAATGAATAAACAGGAGGGCACGAATCCGACACACAAAAGACAACACGAGGGGCAAAACAGTATTTGCGGCGAATATAAATATCACCCTTAGTTCGCTTTCCCATGCTTCGCTTAGTGCAAGGAAAGAAAAGAAGAAAGAAAATAATAATAAATATAAAAAATAAAAAAAATAACACGCGCACACACCCCCTACACCACCACCATCTCGGCCCTTGTCCTGGCCTCTCTCTTCCTTCCCTCGCAGAGAACTACCGCGACCATCGCCGCCACCGCCGCCGCCGCCGCCGTCTCGCCGGAAAACTGTTCCGGAGGGCCTCCGGCGACTCGCCGATTACCAAGCGGTCCCTCCCGCCGAGGGCACGTGAAGCGCGCCCCTCCCTCGCTCGCCGGCGCGTCCCGGTATTCGGTTCGGGGGCCCATCAGATTCGGCGGGAGCGACGACGAGAGGCGGAGCCCTGCATGGTCCGGAGGCAGGGTCTCGTTCCAGTGAACGATCGGAGGTACATCAAAATGGCGGATTTCGATGGCTAGGAGCTGAAAGGCACGCGCTTTTTCCACTGTCCCGTGCGCTCAATTCGTTTTGCCGTCTTTCCTCGCCCGAGCTTTTCCTAAGACGGTGTCGCTTCGGGGGGAGGGTGAGTACGGAGGAGCTGGAGGAGTGGGGTGATGGGGAAGGTGGGGGTGGTGGTGGCGGCCGCCGGGGCGGCGGCGGCGTGCGTGGTGGCGGCGGCGCTGGTGGGGCGGAGGGTGAGGAGGAGGAGGAAGTGGGGGAGGGTTCTGGGGGTGCTGAGGGAGGTCGAGGAAGGGTGCGAGACGAGCGTCGGGAGGCTGAAGCAGGTGGTGGACGCCATGGCGGTTGAGATGCACGCGGGGTTGGCGTCCGAGGGTGGCTCCAAGCTCAGAATGTTGCTCACTTTCGTCGACAATCTCCCTTCTGGGTAAATTCTTTTTTCCATTTTTAGTTCGTGTTGTTCGATTCTTGATTTCTCGCTCCGCCGGCTTGGAATGTTTACTTGTTCTTGACGAGGAAATTGTTGTCCCCTTTTTGATTTTGCCTGTTTTTTCTCGTGAGTTGGTTGGCGATTTTCTTACTTTGCATTGACTGACTGTTCGCACGTTGAAGGGAGGGGACTCCTGATGCCGGTTGCGTGTCATTGCTGGGCTTCTTGTTTATTCGTCCCTGCACAGTTTATTTTCAATGTCTGATGTCTATTCTTGATGTTCTTATTCAACCACTAGACACTCCTGCTCATTGATGCTTAGAGCAGTCTTTTTCGGGGAATAGGAAATGTCTAGCTTTAGCGGATGTCCCACGATTTAGAAAATTGGGATTTCATTTGTTCAGTATGATGTTTGGTTGGCATTGTGAATCCTGTTCTCTGTCTAGTGCTGTGCTGCATTTAGGACTGATATTTATGTGCCCTGTGTCACCTTAGCTTAGTTGACTTATGCAAGGAGCAATGCAGATGATTCAAAAGGGAATGCTGGCAATTTGGTGACTCTATTCTCTCTTGTAATTCTGTTTCTTTTTTGTTGCTATCTAGGAGTGAGAAAGGAACATATTATGCGCTGCATGTTGGCGGTACATATTTTCGAATGTTGAGGGTAAAGCTAGGAGGACAAAGGTCCTCGATCCTTGCACATGACGTGGAACGACAACTCATTCCTCAACATCTGATGACCAGTACAACTGAGGTGCGTTGATTAACGCATTGCGGAAGATTTATATTTCTTTATTTTGTAATCCTGAGCCCTATATCTTTTACAGTGTGCTTATCATAACATGGTTACTCCTTGCAGGCTCTTTTTGATTTTGTTGCTTCATCATTGAAGGAATTCGTCGAACGAGAAGAAAGCAGTTCTGCATTTCCATTGGACAGAAGAAGAGAACTTGGTTTCACATTCTCATATCCCGTTAAGCAAACCTCTGTTTCATCTGGCGTTCTGATCAAATGGACAAAAGGATTTGCTATCAAGGACATGGTTAGTTTCTTCCAGCTTTCCTTGTTAGATTGTTAGTAATTTTCCAATGCGAAAACTTTATTTCCACCTATCTAAGTTCGTGATGGGAGTTCTAATGAAGGTAATAATATTACCCTTCTGAATTTTGGGTCCAAGTGACAATGGTTCTCTTTTAAGGAGGTATTAGTTCTTTTCTTTAATCCTGTTTCAAGAATGTTTATCTTGTTCTCTCGGACAATCATCCTAACTCAGACAAGATTCTTCTCTTTATGTGGATATTTTTTTCCTATGATGACGACAATTTAGCTATTATCTATTCACAGTTATCAGTGCGAAGGGTGACAACTGAACCACTTAAGTTGGATGATTTAATTGGTTTTCAGGTTGGGAAAGAGGTGGTTGAATGTTTACAACAAGCATTGACAAGAAAAGGCCTGTCTATGGGCGTTTCTGCCCTGGTAGACTTTCCATCTTTAGTATTATGTGTTTATTTTTGTTGACCATGCCGAGAGTTTTTAAGCATATTGGAAGCGTGTCACTATGTAGATGTATACTTAGATAATGCAATATAAAAAATAAATATTTTTCTTTAATTTGCTGAATTTTAGCATGGTTTTTCCCCTTCTTCATTTCTTTTTTCTTCTATTTGATGTAATTTAATTTCTTTGACTGATAGATGCACTTTTCTCAGACTGTTGAATGAATAATTATTGTTGAGATCAACTTTGTTCATCTGGATTAGGTCAGATGATCTTGTAGTGAGGTGATAATTCATGTAAAAGGAAAATCTAATGGGGGTTTTCCATTGAAAATGGAGATGCCAAGGAAGGACTTGTGTGCATGGAACCTTGGCTGGATTGGCTAATCCCAGAGGGAAGGTTTTAGATGATCGAGTTAGATCAAGTTCAGCTTGCCTTAGCAAACTCTGCTTATGAAAGATTATCACCTTCACGTGACTTGTATACTCACACATGGCATGCATTGATGCTTTGTTTTGTGATAAATTATGGAATGGTCAACTACTATGCTTTTTATGAATTAAAATTTTGGTGGATTTGATGAGATTTTCATTGTTGATGAGCAGGTAAATGACACGGTGGGAACTTTAGCTCTGGGGCATTATCATGATGAAGACACTGTTGCTGCAGTGATAATTGGAACTGGTACAAATGCTTGCTATGTGGAGAGAATGGATGCAATAATCAAATGCCAAGGAATTCTTACTTCCTCTGGAGTTATGGTATATTTTCTTTCCTCTCTTACTGAAATTATCTTGTATGACATAGATTTCACGTGCTTGTTTTCTTTTTAGGTTGTAAACATGGAGTGGGGAAATTTCTGGTCGTCTCATTTGCCAAGAACTTCATATGATATTGATTTAGATGCCGAGAGCCCCAACCCAAATGAACAGGTGTTGTTTTGTGCTCTCTTTCTATTTCTTTGTTTCGGCATCAATAAGTTAGAATTAACTTAACCGTGTGGAGCTTTTGCTTTAGGGTTTTGAGAAAATGGTATCGGGAATGTACCTGGGTGATATCGTTAGGAGAGTACTACTCAGGATGTCCCAAGAATCTGATATTTTGGGGCCTATTTCTCCCAAGTTGTTGACACCCTTGAGGTAAAATTTTGAATGCTCTCTCTGTCTCTCTGTCTCTCTCTCTCTCTCTGTGCATTTGTGACTCTGCTTAGATGGGGAGAGTTAAGTGTAAATTTTAGTTCTTATAAATACTAGTGAGTACTGTTGGATACCAAATGTGGGAAATCTTAGCATTGCGGTGGTCTAAATATCAGTTAAATGACTGCTTGACATACCTGATACCAGCAGTTTTTCCTACTCTTATTTCTGGACCGGAAACAGTAAGTGGTATTCTGACATTCGAGTATTTTACTCGTATCTATCATTTCAGTACACGCTTGGTAGCAAATATGCATGAGGATGACTCCCTGGATTTGGCAGAAGTCGCAGAAATCTTGAGAGACAATCTCGAGGTAAGCATGCTTATTTGATATTCTCTCCTCTTTTTCCCGTTGACTAGGTTTTCATGAGTAACATTAGTTAGTTTGCACTTTCTAATTCTTTCATTTGGTTGCCCGTGTCTTCGGTTCTTCCTCTAGATCCCGGATGTCCCATTGAAAGTACGTAAATTGGTTGTAAACGTGTGTGACGTGGTTACTCGAAGAGCTGCTCGACTGGCAGCTGCTGGTATTGTGGGAATTCTAAAGAAGATCGGTAGGGATGGTAGCGGTGGAATCACTAGTGGGAGAAGCAGAAGTGACATCAAAATGAGGAGAACCGCAGTGGCCATTGAAGGCAGTTTATACACCAACTACTCAATGTTCAGAGAGTATCTGAACGAAGCCATGGTTGAGATATTAGGAGAAGATGTGGCGGAACACGTGATTCTCAATGTGATGGAAGATGGATCAGGAATTGGTGCTTCCCTCCTCGCCGCTTCACACGCATCCATCGATCGGGATGCCGTACAGATGCTATAAGTATATATATTGTTTGATATTTATACGAATAGCCCCTGTAAATGTAGCATTTGTTTTTCTTCTGGCATGTCCATATCTTCTTTATAAATGGAAAGAGGTGAGGCTTGTTCATAGTATGCCATTGGATTCATATCTTTATTGTACATTCGACGAAGCAAATTTAATGAAGGTTCTTTCTATTTTGTCCTTTTGTATTCACCAGGAAAGGCAAGAGCAAATGTATGCCCACTTGCAAATTACAGGTTAAGAAGAGGGCACCACCAATTGCATTATTGATAATCCCCCTTGCAAGTTGCGAATTGCAATATGTAGACTGATTTGTTTGCTAGTTGGGATAGTAGGTCCTTGAAAGAATTGTTTTCCTTTCGTTCAAGTTCTTTTCTTTCATTATTAAAAAAAAAAAAAATTGTTAAATGGTGGATGCCGAAAACTAAAAGAAAAATTAAAATAAAAGAGATACATTCTATTGTGAAATGTATAAATCGGGCCACCACTTGGGATGGGAATGGCTCAGCCCACATGCATCATTTGGATAGAGTCCCCTGATCTCGACATCCATGCACGAATTTCTTGATGAGAGCGCTTCGGTGGCGGATATGGTCCAAACCTTCGACTAGCGACTGATTGCGACCTGCCCAGAATGCCCATACATATTAAGACCTTATTTACACAACGAAGAAAGGCCGAGTGGACGGGGGCAGTCAGATGGTATTGTAGGGATGGGACTAAAAAGACTATTTGTTTACGGCCAACAATGAATAGAGTTCAGAGTCGATCTATTATGGCAAATTCCTCGCTGGCCTTGAGCCTTTTGCCTGCTTCATCTGCAGATCGGATTCTCGATATCCAATAAATAAGTCAGAGCTGGGCCTTTCGGCTTGGTATTTACTCACAAAGAAGTGAATCCGGATGATTGAGATAGGTTTGGGTTGGTTGATGGCACAGCTGGAGTATGTTGAATTTGAGAGAGGTCAATGACTTCATTTTCATCTTGATTATTTTGTTCAGCGCTTGTGCCAATAGAGTGAGTTGGACTTATTGGAGTTCTAGTTCCATTGCACGTATCTGAAGGTTCCTCGGGTGAAGTACACCATGGTTTACTAGGAGAAGACGCTATAGTAGATGAGGTTAAAGTGGCAAAGTCAAAATGATTCTCATCAAACGTTACGTGACGGGAAACAACCATTTTTCCTGTCTTAGGAGAAAAAAGCATCGGTACCCTTTATGCTCATCACTATATCCAACAAATACACGTCTTTGCTTTCGGGATAACTTTCTCCTCACTCTTTTATTCACATGAACATAAGATATACCATTCGAATGTGCAGTTGGTAATTTGTTGATGACAAAGACTATTGTATGAAAAGCTTCACTCCCCAAGTGCTTTGGCACTTTACTTTGAAACATTAGTGAAAGTCCCAACTCTTTAGTATGTCTCTCACTTCCCACAAGAATTGAAGAGTACGCAAGCACATTCATTGATGTAGCAAATGCAAGCTCTTGGTGGAAGCTTTTCCATGAGTATCGAGGGAAGTCCTCGGGTCGAGTCTTTGCGAGTTCATCCCAAAGAAAGTGAACCCCTTCCTGGTCGGGAAGATGCAGATAAAAGGCCAATAGCCTCATGTCGTGATTGGGATTCAGTAGTAGATTCAGAAGTTATTGGAATGGTAGATGTACAAATTCTTTATAGGGAGTCGATTTGCGGGGTCATGAAATCAATCAATCCTGTTATTCCCAAACCGCCTAAATATACCTAACTCACTGGGGGCGCCGGGTGTTCAATTTGAGACTCTCGTGAAATTTATTTAATCTAACGGTAACATGTGCATCGTGTTGGTGTGTGGTTCGTACTTCCCATTGACAAGAAGGCATGGGATCCCACTCGGTCACCTTGGTGGGGTTTTTTGAGGTAGTGCCACTAGCCACGAGGGCTTATGATATATTTTTCTTGTAATTGAAGGATACAAAGAAACGAGAGATGTTAATTATTGTATAATTCTTTTCTGGATGTAGCTAGATGAATCGAGATGAACCTTGTCCCTTAATTTCTTTTTCTCGTCTTTACTCTTTATTTCATTATAAAGCCTTTTATGACCCAAATGAAAACGCGTATCTTTAAGGATCTACAATTAAGCCCCAAAAGAAAAAAATCCCATGAACGAGAATTATACAAGCTCAAGATAAGTTAGCACCTAAAATAGTTATTAAGGTTGGAAACTCTTCGAGATGATCATGCTTGTCACAAGATAAGGACAATTATATGAGAATAAGAAGAAGAACTACAACAATATGAGAGGGAGAGAGAGAGTCATTTCCATTCCAAATACTCAAGCGCCACCTATCTTTAAATGGTCATCCATCCAATACAAGAGAGGCATTTCCTGGGCCAAATCTGGCTAAGGAAATTATACTCAAAACACACCGAAACAAACGAAAGAATCCAAGTCCATTATCAACCTCTTTGGAAATGAATGGAAAGCTGAAACATATTTTCCCCCTCTCGCATTCCAGGAACCCATTCTACTTGGAGTCTAAGCAGTTGGAGGTTTGTACAGCTTCTCCACCATCTTCCTATACTCTGCACGAGAGAGAGAGAGACAGATTCGATCAAGAAAAAGTCCATCTGAGAACTGGATTGCGTATAATTCTTCATAGCGCAAAGGCAGACTAGACAGAGAAAAGAAGCTGACCTTCCTGATTGCTCCATAGCTGTGCTGCTTGGGTGTTCAAAGGCGAGCTTGTGTTTGGTTCTGTTAGATCCCAAATTCAACCCGCGAAAGGAAAAGAGTCAGGTCACACAATTGAGAGATGAAACGAACTTAACTAAAAAGACTATATCAAGACTCAATTGGTATTTACTGTGGCACATTACCTCCAAGAAGACTCTGGATAGAGAGCAATATGGTTCTCACATCGTACGCAGAAGACCACTTGTCCTACAAAAAGCCCCATCACTCCCAATTAGCAATGAACTCATCTTGTGGGAAACACTTCATCATATGCAGAATCATGAACTCACCTGCAAAATGTCCAGGCAGATGTTGCCATAGACGTCGACATTGGGGTGAAAGCAGGCGGTCTCGAACTTGACCTTCGGGGGCTTGAACGGGTAGTCATTCGGGAAGGAGAGAGAGAGCTTGTACTCCGTCCCTTCGAACACCGTGTCTTTGCTTCCGGTGATCGTTCCTTTCCAGCAGAATATATTATCTTCCTCTGGGAATGCAGAGATCCCGGGATCACCGCCCATCTGCGCATTCAACACGCCGGTCCCAATCAAAAACCCAATAATTCATGACGAACTCCAGATCCTAACTAGACATTGTACCCTAGATTCTTCCTGACTGCCAGATAAGTTCGATCTGCAACCAATAAAGAAAGAATGCTAATTTCTCATTCGTGCGACATGTTAGTGGCTTCAACAGCCATTGAAAGACCCCATTAACCAGCGAAATCTCTTCCCTCCATACATGTTCCTTAGAGTGCAAGAAGAAATACAGAAATCTATCAGAAAGGAGATGGGCGATGATTTCTTACCATTAAAGACATTAATTCAGATTGCAACCTGTTTGATCCAGCGAAAGAAACAAAGCAAAAAGCAATCAGAACACAATCCGGGCCCAAAACGCCGATCCCAGCAGGGAAAAAAACGAAAAAGAAATAAAATTTAGGGTTTTGCGATCGGAGGGGACCTCTTGAGCACGGACTGGGTGTCGACGCTCTTCGCCGCCGGGAGCGGCTGCTTGGAAGGCGGCGCGGCGGCCGGCGTGTTGCCCTGGTACCTCTCCTGCGGAGTCTCGGCGTAGCTGTTGACGGTGGCCATTGCTTCCTTCTACCCTCTTCTCTTCGTTTCGTTCTCGGATTCGCCGATCGCGACGGAGGGCCGAAAGATGCGGCACGCGAGCGAGAGCACGAGGCCCGGATCAGAAGGCGAATTCGGCCCCGAAAAGGAAATTACAGAGCAGGAAGAAGTAGAGAGATGGGGTTTCTTCTTTCGGGGGTTTCCTTCACCCTCTCTCTCTATCTCTTCTTCTTGATGAGAGAGAAATCGGCGAAGCGTAGAGAGAGAGAGAGAAGGCGAGACGAGTGAACAGAGAGGAAGGAGAACGGGCGGAGCTCTGCGAGATTTAAGAATGATTTTG
The DNA here is from genome assembly GCA_007663325.1 of Eucalyptus pauciflora. Lineage (NCBI taxonomy): Eukaryota > Viridiplantae > Streptophyta > Magnoliopsida > Myrtales > Myrtaceae > Eucalyptus > Eucalyptus pauciflora. The sequence continues at coordinate 3,123,664 of VMYD01000353.1, forward strand.
GCCGAGGAGGAAGGGGCGGTGGGATTTATTTAATTTTTTGAAAAAAAATATGACCGTTGCACTACAGAGCGGCCGTGCGAACACGCAAAGGTAGGTTTCGTCTCCCCTCAGTTTCCTCGCTTCCTTTTCAAACGGCTAGTTTTTTTTTGACATTCCGAGTAGTTGTTTGGGCTTTCCAATTTCGTGTTTGACTTACCTAATCCGGTTTTATCCTCCTTTTTAATTTTTTGTTTTGTTGAAATCCATATCTTGATTGTCTTGACCGTTGATATAATTATTTCAAACATTATGGTGATACAAGCTTGCATTCTTTCACATGTATTTAAAAATTTGACTTCTCTCTCCTGTTTTGCAAAGATTTGTGATTTGTGATTTCGATTTTCCATCCCAACATTTGAATTCTCCCATTTGCACTCAAATTCCAAACATATGGCATCCGGCGGCCTATCGTGATGGAGGTGATGTGATTGAATTGAAATTACGAATGAAAAGTTTCGAGTTTATCAATGATTGTTAGGAAGCCGCACTTAGACGCATTTTCTTTATGGCAAAGAATTCTACACGCATCATCCCTCCACAGATATTCGTAAGACCTTTTCCAATGGGGAACCTCTTCTGTCCATTCATCCCAGTTGAGTTAGACTTCGACATCCCTAGGCCTTTTTCCTTACGTGAGGCCAAGTGAACTCTCCTGGTGAAAATCTGCAGGGCAAGAATCGAGCTCCCGAACTCTTCATAGCGTAATCGGGAGAATGAATTCACCGGTGGAACGGCATGGTAGGCAGGTTGGCGTCGTAACAGCGAGAACCGGAGATTAAACAGACCGGAGATTAAACAGCTAAAAAACTCATTTTTAAGAGATGAGATGCTTTCATTCTTTTCTGTTTTGACTTTTATATTCACGCTTGTTTTCTTTGAATTTGGAGATAATTCTCTAGGAATGAGCAACTGCTGGTGCAAGCTAATATCTCTAGGGTAAGACAGATGAAGATTCTGCGGTTAAATTAAGGATGACCCAATCGTACAAAACATACTAAAAGCCTTCATTGCCCTGAAACTTCCCATTAAATTTGAACTCAATAGAGTGCTTGAACAATGTTACAACACCTTCAATTTACAGGTATGCTTCACCGATTCATCTAATCACCCTCGAAATTCGTTGGAAGAAAACAGGGCACATGCTTATACTAAATTTGATGACCTCCCTCATCCATTCGGGAGCGATTCTCTCGTAGGTTCCCAGCGATAGCACGCTGTACATCAGCTCTACATCCCCTCCAGACGCTCCATTGGCCCAGGTGAGACTGAATGAATAGCCTGTTGGAAAAACAAGAATAAGAATTTTAGTGGGGCGATGACCATTTGGATTTTATTACAACAGGTCAATAAGGAGTGCCATAGATACTGTACTAAAGAAGTAACATAAATGCTCGAGTTTATCTCCAAGATCACATCTACCATAGATGATTCACTCACTTTATTCCAGTCAACTTACTATTTCAAAGCCCTCTGCAGGAGAGATGCTACCCTAATGCACCTGATCTGATCCCCAATACGCGGATTCTATTCAACTTGCTATTTCAAAGCCCTCCACAGGAGAGATTCTACCTAATGCACCTGATCTAATCCCAAACATTCGGTCCTTCCTTCCCTAGTTCCTCTTATAAAAGAAACCACCTCTGATACACATGCACTAGTTGAGTTCATAAAACATCGATGACAACGAAGAGCACATTTGCACGGCATGAATATGCAGATGCTTGTCTGGATTAATATATTAGGTACCAATGATAAAGGCAAATTGAGAAAGAAAATACTCTCAAAAGTAAAAAAAAAAAAACCCGATGAAACAAATAGTATAACGTTGTCTTAGTTCAAAAGGAAACACATGTCTTCACAGCATAAGAATTACCACTTGATTCATGGAGTGCTACGAGGCAAAATTTTCCAGTTTGATCGCCAATTGAAAATTTCATACCAAGTATGTACTGAATTAGGGCTTGAAACATGCACTCCAATGTTGAACTGTCACTCACCCCACCACCTACAAAAACATAAACAATGAAAATACAGATTTCGACCAGAATAGTGAAGCCTTAGAATCTGAAACATACCTGATTTTTCATCTGTTCTTATGCAGCACCCCGGCTGTATAGTTACCCCAACACGTCAGAAAAGATAAAAGAACCAGATATCTAGAAAGGGCAATAAGGTTATCATATACCTGATAAGCATCTTGAATGGCTCCGCGGGGCACAACATCCCCATGAAACTCTTCCTCTAAACCTAGAAGCTGAGAATTCTCTTGAACATCAGTATGAGGCCTAACTGCATTACTAGTATCAGTCTCAGAATGCCTCCTACGCTTTCTTCTTGATGATTGATAAGAGCCACGAGGCATGTCTGATTTTGGCTGTTCACTTTCAGGTGTATGCAGCTGTTTATCATCATTTCCCCCCTGATCTTGGACGACGGTAGGGTCCCTGTCTAGCAGCCTACGGAGTCTGGCAACTTCTTCAGAAAGTTCTTTATCTGCCACAAAAATAGAACCACTAAATACAGAACCAATCTGGTTAATCATTCTTGAAGTCTAGCATATCTGGTACTGAACAGCCCGACAAAGATGCAGAGAATGCGGTAAATTAAATAGAAAGGAACATAAGAGCTATTCATATTCATATAGGCAGCAACAAGATTGAAAAAGCGCTTCTTCAGTCTCCATACGTAAAGCATCCATACTGACTCAAAATCTACATAAGCAATGATATACTTGGACACCCAAAGTAGATGAATGGTGCAAATAATGAAGTAGAACCCTGCAAACCAAACTTAGCGCCCCTATGAAGCATTGAAAGAAATGGGAGTTTTAACATATGAGAAACATTTTGCAACCTCATAATTCTATGCTATGCCTAATGTGCAACTGTAGTAACACATAACACTGAAGTCAACCTGAATAATAACTGAAACACAAGAATCTGACATGTTATAGAGATAGATCAGTCAGTCAATGGAGGGGGGGAGGCAAGCATAATAGAAGACAGCAAAAGGGCAAACATGTAAGACCCAGTGCAAAGTGGGAAATTCACAGAGCGCACTAGAATACTTCAGTAAATGCTTAAAAATGCCATCTTTCAATCTACCCGGGACACTAGCCAGGGATTTTCTACAGTGAAGATCGAAGAAACCAGCCTACATCCAACAGATTGCGTCACATAAGAGTTCATAATCGCTTACTCTTCTGGATTTCTTCAATCAAAAGCTTTTGGTTTTCCATACTGGACTCGTCCACATTCGATCTGTCACGCGTTAAGATACACTGATTTCATGTTACTCTCGACTCCAGCATAAATTGGAAATTCGACATGCCCAGAAATCTAGAAAGGAAGAATCTTTAGAATACCCTGTAGCAGCCGCCAATTCATCGATTTTCGCACGCAAATTGTCATTCTCATCCCTCAAGTGCTGTATCAACTCCTCCGCAGCTGCATCACAGAAAATCCAAAATCTTTCTCTTAAAAAAAAGAACTTCCACAAAATTATTTGGGAGAGGGAGAGGGAGAGAGAGAGCGCACTAACCAGTCATGTAATTCATGAACTTCAGTTCTTGCTCCTTGTTGACTTCCTCCAAGGCGCTGAATTTCTTCGCCTAGCGACCGGGAAAAAATCGCAAATCGGCAAGAGAAACAAGAAACTGAAATTGAGGGCAATGCCGGACCCGACACCGTCTCCTCAGACGACGACGATCCGGGAAAACGCAGCGGGGGGAAAAAGAAAATGGAGGGGGGGGGGGGGCACGGAAGAAGGTAGTACCTTGAGCTTGGTGTACTTGTCGTACAGCTTAGCGTACAGAGGCTCCATCTTCGCAACGCGAGGCGAGGAGAGGAGAGGAGGAGGATGGAGGAGCGGGAAAACCCTAACTTCCGAACCGATTCGAGAGGAGGAAGACGACGACGGGAGGAGAAGCTGCTCGCGCGACCGCCGAGGGGAATTGGGAACGCGGCGAGGCGCCGCCGCCTTTCGGGCGTCGCTGCGGGACGGACGGCGGAGGCGCGGCGATCTTCTCTCTGGTCAGGCCCGGGAGAGGAGGAGCCAAAGTTCGAATTTCGAAGAGGAGGCAACGGTGTCTACGGCCGGCTTTTTTCTCTTTTAAGTTTTCGCCGCCGATATGGTCCTTCAAACGGCGTGGGGACGCTGCGATTCACCGGACGGCTCGTGCTGCGTTAAATTATCTTATTGAAAGAAAGAAAAAAAAAAAAAAACACTACCAAGTCGAGTTCTACGAACCTGGGGCTATGACTGAACGTTCGAGTTCTATGGTCCTTAGGTAGCCTCCCACTTAAGGGGTCATCATCCATATCACCGTATGTTTCCATACCTACCGTTACCCCGGTATCTATGGTCCCCATGTTTCCTTCCAAGTTTTTCTTCCCGGGAGAAAGGGAATACGGGAACCAACCGGGACTCCCATCCGAGAGCGGTTCTCCCACTCGTTCCACCTCGGTTCTAGGGGGATTGCCAATTTGGATTTTTGTACATTTCGTTAGCCATGTGGAAAACTTGTGATGATACCTAAAGATCGCCGATGCTGCTCGTTAATGCCTTTTGCCCTCTCATCTTTTACAAAAAGTTCTTGAGTTTTTACGAGTCACGAACAAATTCCTGCTTACATGTCCCCAGCTCGATCTCGGAATGATCGAGTTTGCTTTCACTAGAATTTTATTTATTTCTCAAAAAATAACTTCTGAGATATTACAAATTAAATGCAATAGTAATGTAAGGAGGCATAATATTCTAAATTAACTATGGCCTATACCAACATGGCAAGCGAGCTAATATTCTCGGTGTTTGTCTCGTGGAAAACAACTAATTCACTATGTGTTTCATGTTTAATTTTTGAAAGATTAAACACATCAAACGGCGCAAGATATTCTAAATTGAGCGGTTTTGTTTATGTTTACTACCAAAATATTTTCAAAATTAGCAATATCATTTAAAAAAATCTTGTAAGATATTTTCTATAACTACTTTCCCAGTTTTGAGTAGTTGATAAAAAAAAAAAAATTGAGAGAAATATATCAAAATTTTTTAAACCTAATATAAGAATGTCAATTTGGTCTTAAATATTTTAATTTGGTCATTTAGTCTTAAATTTTTTGACAATATGCCAATTTAGTCATTTCGTCAAGCACGATGGGCACCGATGTGGATAATTTTTGTAATTTTTTAAAAGTATATTTTTAAATAATTTTTTATTTTCTTTTTCATTGAGGCTGACAAAGGCATGAATAAAAAAAAAAAGAGAGAAGAAGAAGAAATAAACACAAATCATTTTTTAAAACAATTACAAAAATTGTTTATATTAACATCAATCGTACCATGTGAGATAATTGATGTCAAAGCTTGGAATTAAATCGACATCTGCTCAAACAAAAGTTGTAAAACAAATTCAAGATGGGTAATAGCATGAGCAATCAGCCCGTAGGTGGATGGTGATATGGATACAGCAGCCTATAAACTCTTCCATTAATCTTCCTGTCTCCAAATTTTGAATTTTAAGAGATTTGACTAGAGCTAAGCCATCTCTACCTCTACGTTGCCCAAAACTCTGCCGCAAAACTAGTCATGGTGTCTAATGCCTATCCATCTCCGGAAGCCCTTTTGCAGGGAGGAATCCGATGGAAAGTGCAATTCGAATTTTAAGAGCTACGTTTGGTTGGTTTTATTGATATATTTCTCCTTTTAATCTGTTATCAATTAATTACTTGAGAAAATTTATTGCTAATTTCGATGTCGCAATGGTAAATTCTGGTGTCGATTTGGTTGAAAGAACTATCAAGATTTGGCGGAGGTATTACAAAAAAGAAAAGAAAAAAAAAGACCTGAATTTTCCGACGTAGGGCATAGTCAATTCGACTCAAAAGGGGGTAAAATGCACCGAAATTTACTCGGGGCTTATTTCCTTGACCCCACCATTCCACAACTTCGCCGGCGATAGCAAACTCACGGTGATGCTGCAAGCAACAATGGCCCGCGACGCGCCGTCTCTCTGCTCATGCCTCAGCTCCTCAGTCGTGGGATCACAGAACAAGAAGGCCTGCGACGCGTCGGCTCTCTGCTCATGCCTCAGCTCGCCAGTCGCGGGATCATAGAACCAGAAGCTGTCCTCGTAGCTGAGTGCGATCTTCCGGCCACCACCGCAGCGCAGAACATTAAGGTTGTAGCGACTGCTCATCGGCAATGGCGGGATGAGCCGGACACTGTACTCCTTCGTCCACCGCCCGCTCTCCTCCTCCCTCACCCACACGTCCATGCTCTCCTCGCCCAAGCAGTCGACGAGCCCCAGAACTCCCTGGAGTTCCACTAGGTGGGGGTCTCGGAACCCTTCCGGGCATGGAGTCGGCGCGAACTCTTCCTTCGCGAGGTCGAATGACGAGATCCTGACGGCAAGCCCTGCTCCGAGGTCCGTCCAGTGGATCGATCCAGCGGCGAACACAGGGTCTTCGAGGAGGAGGTTGGAAGGGCCGCTGGCTATTTTCCTCCATGACCAGGAGCCCTGATCAAGGACCTCCGCCATGAATGCGAGGACTGCGCCGTCCCTCAAGTAGCTCAGGCGCACTATCTTGTACCGGCTGGTCAGGCGGCTCGCCCCGACTCCGACGCTGAACGGGCGCCACCGTTCACGCAATGGGTCGACGCTTGGCAGCAAGACTACTTCTCGGGTCAGAGGGTTGAGGACATAGCTTGCGCGGGCGCGGGAGTCATGGAAGCAGAGCAGCCCGTGACATGAAGATCCAGCTCCGTGGAGCCACGACATAGATTCGGGGAGCGAAGTCTCCAGGAACTTGTCGTCCACCACGATTCGGGGCTCCGCACCGCCTCTCGGCTCCGAGAGCAGCAGAATTCTGGGACTCTCGACGGCGCTGGTGCGCTGCATGGCGGCGAAGTGCGGATGGTCGATGATGTGGCGCCAATCTCTGCAGACGGACCTGAGCCTGAGGACCGATACTGTGGGTAGGCGAGAGAGGATGTTGGGGAGGAGGTCGAGAGGGAGTGAGTTCATCGTCGGTGTTTCGCACCGAGAAGAAGATGAAGGAGAAGAAGGCGCGTCGCCCGAGATTGTCGAGGACATTGAGGAAGATCTGTTCTGGTTTGATTACATTATCGCGAATCTAGAGCGGCTCTTAACTTCCTCGATATAGAAATTGACTAGGACTAGGGCTAGGCCGTGAGATTTATCTACAAGCAAATGAGAGATACGCATTCAAATTTCTATCTCCAAAGATATATAGAAAAAGGGAATTTAAATTTTTTATGACAAGTTATATATTATTAGGCATCTTTATCGTGAAGAGATCAATCTTAAAGCCAACTATTACACGATATGAGAATAATTGGTGCATTGAAAATTATAAAATATTCTTAATTAGTTCCTTAATTAGGCGCTCACTAACTTGTAGAATAATTAAATATTAAATCGCGCATTCATCTAACAACTTAAATTCTAAATACAATTTTTATTTGACATTCTAAAAATCATTCGATGAACGTGTGGTTTAATATTTGTCTATTCTATCACTAACAAATTCAAGATTTCTGAATAAGATAGCCCTTGGGCACTTATTAAGATATATTTATTTGAAATAGTTTAATTTTTAAGATATTGATCCAACATAACACACATATGTGAATATATTGGGTTGTTTAATAAATGCTTCTAGTGAACGCTTTAGTAAAATTATATTGAGGATTTCGCACAGAGCCAATATCAAATAGTCCCAGCGAAGATTATCCTTAGAACTAATGTGCCACAGAAGTATTGTGACCCAAATTAAATGCAAACTAGTTACTTTGCTCATGCTTTGCGCAACCATGTGTTTATGCACACTTTTCAACCGTTTAACAACCTTATTATATACCACATGATGTAAGAGGGGACGAGACTTTGTTCAATGTTGATATTTGCATTTATCTAGAGATATCACATTTTAAGGAGATTTAAGATTAGTATGAGGCATAAAAGGCCTTCTAATGTTATGTTTTCAAAGCATGTACTACATAAATGAAGAAATTATTTTAGCATACAATTTATGGAAGTTATATTTGAAATAAGTCCATTGAAAAAGGAAAAAAAGAAGAAGAGAAAATGCGCATTGGTAAAACTAAGTTGAAATTTTAATTCCCTTTTCTTACTCAGAATCTATTGCAAGTTTAAGATTGAAAAAAATTATAATTTTTTCTAGTACTCGTCCTGAGCTATACGCATCACACATAACCTGGCAGACGCATTGGTACATTTGCCACACGTATGTTAAATAAAGAGAGCATTCACATTCATATTTCATTTTTGGAGTGCTGTGCTGAGTCTGCTGACTGATAATGCTAAGTTAGCCGAAGATAACATGCGGAGTAAGTCTGCCTTGGATCGAAGAATCGTCCGTTTCTCCTTCCTGACCTCAATTTTCTGAAATTAAGTTTGATCTTAGCTCATGAAACTTGGCTCACTGCTCACTACGACTCGAGCTTTAGCGATGAAGGGAGATGGCAGCGTAGCCTTGGGGTCTGCTAGGTACCCCAGAAAACACGGAAGAGAGCCTCCTCAGCATTAAGAGTTCTTCAAGGATGATAAAGCCTCCCTTGTCGTGGCTGAGATGACGGCATCTGAAGCATTGGGTAAGTAATAATATTTACCTGCAAATCAAACAGAGAACCCCAGTGAGATCGCTTCGGTTTACTTGCTGGAACAAGTCGTAATATTTTCACACAGGAAAAACCTTGCGCGACTCTGGCTATCTCCTTAGCGAAACCAGTGGAAACAAACTTGTTTTCTGTGTCAATTACGAGGAGCGACATCCCCGTTTTGTATATCTTCCCGGCCACTTCAAGGATTTCATCCTGAGAAGCCAAAATAAGAGAAGAAAATAACTCTCACCACTACTCTCGCAGCGATGCATCAAAGCGCACGAACTTCCTTAAGCCAAATAAAAAGGCAAAGGAAATGTCGCGTGGCGCCTCATCAGCAACGGCCAAGTATATCAGGAATCAAGAAAATAAAAATGCTGCGTGGAACTGCAACTCCCAAAATGTAATGTCATTGGCATCATATGCCATGTTCACATACAGAGACGAAACTTTACCTTTAACTCTTGTGATGAGGGCCTTGGAGCATTATTAGCAGCAGCAGCTTCAGGGTCATTGGATCTTTTCAGAGAAATATTTGCTCTACCATCAGTTACGGCAACAATCATCACACGTCCAACATCACCACTCTTCTCTGCATTTAACCCGACCCTCACGGCCTAAGCAGATTAGAGTCTTTTTTAGATAAAAAGCAACTATGTAAGATCCATTAGAGTGAGAGATGATTATTCAACAAGCGATAGGAACTGTAGTCACACAAGTTAAAAAAGTACACTAATAATTTCACCTAACAAGTTCATAATATTGAATGACACTGGAAGAGCATTAGATCTAGCTATCCATCTTCTCAGTTTACCAGGACATCTGGCAAAGATGGTGCCTGGCCGCCATTCCATAAAGATCTTACTCGTACAAAAAGGAAGATTTTCCCTCAGAAATGACCAGAGGAACACTCGAGTAAAACAGAAAATGACCAGAAGCCGATGCTCCACATACCATGGTAAGACCATGAGCCAGGGGAGAACCTCCACCACAGGGAAGTCTCTCAAGACGCTTTCTTGCCATCGCAATTGACCTGGAAGGAGGCAGGAGAACTTCTGCAGCATCTCCACGGAAAGGAATAATAGAGACCTAAACAACATCACCAGTAAAACAATTCAAAAAGGATTGTTAGAAAAACACTATACACCAAAAAACTTGTTGCGAGGTCAACCTTCAGCTAGTTCCCCAAATATCCTGGATGTTCAGGGAGAGACTCAAAACTAGTTTGCAAGTTCTCTGGGCATTTACGAAGAAATAGGTTTTTCACTGTCTGTGATATGCTACCTATATCTGTATCTTTTGCATACAGAGCAACACAGGAAAGACAGATCTTGAAATGAGGTTTGAAGAGAATCCTTCTGGTTTCTCCTATGCCTACAACAACTTTACCAACAAATGCCATCATTGTGGCTGTTACAATACGTGGTATGTCTTTGAAGTACGTCTTAATAAGGACAAAACTTTCCACATATTTCAAGTGCTTCACATATTGCCATAAACATTGCCATAAACCCAATCCTCAAAGGCAAAGACCCTTTCATTTCACCTTCAATCCATCAAATCTTCCTTTCTTCCCAATTACTATAATTTATTTCTTTTTTTATTCATTATTTTGAGAAATTTCCTTCCACGCAGGCAACATAATAAGGGGCTCCTGTTAAATAAATACTACTTATTAGAAATACAAAACAAACAGTGACCTTTAAAAGCATGGAAATTGTAAACTTACAAGGCTTGCATGGACCTTATCAAGGTTAAGCACAACAACTTGGATAAGTCAGAGTGCATTACAATACGACATTTACAAACTTTCTGCAACTCACCATAGTGGATTGAAATTTTTGTAGTGCTATCTCCATCATCAATAAAATCTCCTTGTTTCACAGTGAAGTCTAAGATATAAGGAAGTTTTCTAGTAATAAAGCATGCAATCCTCATCTTCTAATTCATTGGTACTTATAATTTAAAAATGTTGCTGGCTGGATTTTTCTCTCTATTTTTTCCCCAGAAAGACCTCAGGTGCAATTTTAAGTGCTGTCACTATGCTCAAAAAGTATGACATTGAGTCCAAATCCACATTAATTACCTGATCCCTGCTTGTATAGCTCTCAGCCAGCAACTTAAGGGCTGCACCTTTGGCATTCTGCATTCGGTTCAGAGCCATACTTCCACTTGCATCAACCACAAATATTACCTGCAGAATGTTTAACGAAGTTCTATTCAGCAAATAGCAGGATTGTCATGGCATATGGCAAATTCCATACATTATTTAATTTGCCAAAGCTGAGAAAGGACGACAAAGAATCCAACAAATTATTTGTACAACAGCAGTCAAGGACCCGATAAGATTAGATAACAAAGAGAACAACCAAAGATTTATCCTAGAATTACTGCAATCCTGTGGCAAGAGTAAAGGTTCAATACCAATGCTCCAGCTTTCCGAGCCATTCTTTTTGCCCTCATATCAGCTTTCTCTACATACACTTTCCTACTCTTATGGACATCCTTCATCCTGCGCAGCTTCTGATATGGTGCAGCTGCTCTTAGGGTAGCATCGACAGCTAACCTCTTCACCGGACCCTGAAAATGGACTACATTTAGAATTAAAAGATAGAAACGGCATTCCCTAAAACTACAAAAAATGAGTCCATCCCTATGCTCTTAACAAAGAGATGCTTAGTCATCCCCAACTTCCAAAAACTTTATGGGTAATTAACAGTGGATGGCAATTTAGACAAGCCACTAAGTAGTACAGAAAAGAAAACAAACTTGAAGCAAGCTTCTGCACCATGCATATAAACTTAGCAAAGAGCAAGATTTTCCATAAGAATATTAAAGAGGCACACTAGTAACCTTTGGAAGCATGGGCTTGATATACCGGCCTCTATCCTCAGAAAATATAACATTCTTTGCTCGACCAGCCTTCCCTCGACGTCTCTGCGCTTGCTGAGCAAAGAAGAGGAGCTTCTCATCGACCAAACCACCTTCGGCATCAAAGATGAACTCCTCAGGTAGCTGTTCTTGCTGCTGTTCATTCTCTTCATCATTCTCATCCTGGTCACAAGGAGAACTGCATCTCTAGGTAAACCTATACGATAGTTTTTTTTACAATTATACGATAGTATAGAAAAAAAACAGACCTCTTGATCTTCCTCTTCATTTTGCTCCTCCCCAGGATCCTGATTTTGTGGAGGAGGTGGTGGAGGAGGCTGTTGGTCATTTTGTTCTGGTGGGTTCTCACTAACAATGGAACGAGGAAGGATCACAAGCTCCACCTGTATTCCACAGCATATTATAGAAGAGATTTACACCTTGCTGCATAATGAAATTGCTGTGATAATTACAAGGGATAACTCATCCAATGAACTCCAAATGCATTTGCAGATGGCAACATATTTAGGATCTCATAAATACTAACTCTGAGAAATGAGGCGTTATTTCTTCTTAAGTAAATATTTTTTTTGTGGGAGAACATCCTTGTGATCTTGAGCTAAATAGGCTATAATACTCTTATCCATATGAAACAGCGAGTCTTATAAACCTCTACTACATGCATCATAAGAAAACCCAGAATGAACTCATGGAAATGGGCCAAAAATTGATGCCAGTGAGGCAAAATCAACAGTTGAAATGAGCAGAAGAATTTCTTGAACTTTTTAAGGCAATCTGATCTGCTTATGAAATAACCCATGGTCTGTCTGACATGATGCTTGTAAGTTCAAAGAATCAGAACGAAGTATTCTACGATAATGGACTGCGGAGAAACCAGGAATATAATGTGTTTCGGATGGATACTCAACAGCTTTTTTAAGGTCATCCACGTTAACTTTTTCACGCCCTTCTAAAGCAGCCAAGCACTTTGCAACTCGGGCAGCATACAGCTCAGCTCTATGTCCCTGCAAAGGTTAAGAGATATTTCAGTGGGTATGCAGCATTGCCACTGAACAGATAGGTAACTCCATAACTCTTTTTGCCAGAACAGCAGAGTTCATATCTGATTTCACTTTCTAGGGAAAAGAAACTTGCATGTCTGCTGATGCAAAGAGGCCAATAGTGATTCACTCATTTATTTCTCGCCGCCATTTGTGCTGTAAAAGCCACATGATTTAGGTTCTTATTTATAGGGAAATGGAGTTTCTATGACATCATCCAGCAACCTCCACCTACAACTACAAGTTTCCTGCATAAGTTATACATCTTTTGTCTTTATTAGTTATCTGGATTAAGCATTTAATGCCATCTGCAACCTAAACACAAGAGATGGCAAATTAATAATGCAGAAAACTCAAAACTACAGGTTTTCTGAGAGGCATTACACATGAAAGAACACTTGTCAAATGATTATACAACACACAAAAAATCATCGGTAGTTCACAGCACATAAAGCCAATATCTAAACAAGGAAAACATACTTTTCTTAGGCTTCTAGTATGAGGAGGAAATAATTTCTTGGAAATCAGAAAAATGGAATTAGAAGCCTTCACCAAATTTAACAGTTGAGAGTCTGCACTGCCAATTTGAGGAACTACAAGCATGGAAGAATCAGGCCATGGCCTTGTAGCCTAATGAAATCACTGACTCTACTTGTTTAAGAAAAACAGTGTACCGGAATTAGTGTTATAAAAGGTGAAGGACGAGGAGGAGCCGGAAGCATACTCTATGGAACTTTTCAATCTTCGTTTACACAAAGCCATCAGACTTACAATCCAAAAATACAGAAATACAATAAGCTAACAAAGAGTCCAGATGTAAGAACCTGACAACCACCTCGAAGGGCTTCCATCACTAAGTACTTCAACTGCTCTCTGCTGATTGTGACATCTTTCAGATACTCTCTAGCCAAAATGACCTAAATGTGATCCGAATACCAGTAGTTAATTAACAAGCATCTCATCTCAAAACAACACTACTCAAATAAACAAATATATCAGTACTAAAGAGTAAAATGACGAACATAGCTTCTCGATTTAGTAAAATAAGCACTGCTAGATCTAACAGGAGCTCATAAATTGGAGTAGAAATTTAATAATCAATTACATCTACTTCACAAATGATAAGTGCAAGTATGTCCAAGACCACTGTAGATTCAATAAATTAAACCACATCAAGAGTGTTTCTAAGATCAACACACAAAGCAAAAGACAGGACTATCAAGCAATCTTTAGTTGATGTCTATAAGAAGAAAATATTATTTCTAGAGTTACATCTCAAAATATAAATGCAAACATAGTTTCTGAACTTTGCCACCAATTGCAAGGTGAATTATCCATAGCCCTTAGCATCTTCTATCCTCAAATCAATGTTGAAAGACTTGATACATGACTTGTTCCACTGATTAATATCTCACATACAAAAAAATAAAATGAAATACCAACTTAACAAATAAGTGCAGAAGGGGTAAAGAGGTAAGTAAATATTTTTGACTTGGCAGAACTGCATGCAATACAAGTTTATTGGATATTTACCTGAGTCTTTGCAAAGTCTGTTTCCTCCTCCACCATCTTGAAAACCTCATTAGTACGCTCCTGGAACTTGGTTGCAATATCAACTGCAGCAACACGATCTTCAAAGCTCATAGGAAGATCTGCGCTGCAGCAGAAGTGTGTTATTAGTGGAGAAAGGAGAACAAATTAGAGAACAAGAGCAGAGGGTTTACCTCAAATTTATGGCAATGCGATCTAGAAGATGTTCTCGTACAGCACCCTCCTCCGGGTTATAAGTAGCAATTAGAAGTGGTTTGCACGGATGTTTAAAGCTTACTCCCTCTCTTTCCACTGTATTAATTCCTTCAGTCAAAACATTAAGAAGCAAATTACTAATACCCTCATCCAAAAGATTGATCTCATCAACATACAAAACCCCTCTGTGGGCCTCAGCAAGAAGGCCAGGCTGGAAAACAGTTGTCCCTGTTTTGACAGATTCCTCAACATCAACAGACCCAAGGAGTCTGTCCTCTGTGACTCCAAGTGGAATCTGCGAGAGTGAAAAAGATTACGCAACACATAAAATTGTCTATTATCACATGACTCTTTCGTGAAAATTACCTGAACAAAAGGAGATTTTATAATCTTCGTCCTCATATTACCAGCAGAATCATACTCTGCTCTTTCAGAAAGTTCATCTTCCCACCTACAGAACTTAAGCAAAGCATCCATAATCTAAAGAAGATGTGTGCTACTATTAGAGCGACAATTAAAGAATAACTTTGTGAAATAAAAATAAAAATGTCAAACATATGCCTAGCAACATCATCAACTCAAGCCTTCTAACAGTTATCACCACTTCCTTTGAAATTAACAGTTATAGAATAAGAATTTAACGTGTCTAGGTCTTCCGTTCTTGGTGGTACTAATTGAAATAAGGGAACATAATGCAGTAGACGAACATAAAGGAAATCATTTTTTGATCTTTTTGGTAACCTTGTCGGTAACGGTAACACAAACTACAAGCATCATGACTGATAGCTATTCCCAATAGTAATCTAAAACCATTCACGGTCTTTCTCCTTCCATGATGTAACAGTATAGATCTACATCTAACGTGTTTTTGGAGAAAGTCCAACTCATAGAAGAAGATAATTTCTAATACATCAACTTACTCTTCTGGGCAGGATGGATCAGCATTTGCTATTGAACCAGCAACTACTTCAATGGGTGGTAAAATAGCATGCAGTCCACGGGCCATTATTGTCTTGGCTGTTCCTCGTTTGCCACAGATGGCAATCCCTCCAATTTCCCGGTCAATGGCACCAAGCAACAAAGAAGTTTTAATTGCATCCTGAAAACAATAGAAATACAACCACTTCTTACAAATGAGCTGTAAAGAATTACTTGACAGAACTACCAAATGATTTATACATTTCCACTGAATCTCAGAAAAAAATAAAAGATCAAGGAATTAAATGAGCATCCAAGCCAGAAAGATGAAAATTACAATGCTACTACATCCATAAGAAAGTGCTAGCACAAAACTAGAAATAGCTGCAACAGTCAGTATCTCTCAATGAGCATGATAAAGCTAGTGGTCCTGAAATAAATCAAGGTGAAATTTCATCTTCAAGTACCTCTTTTTGTAGAGATAAAAGAATATATTAGCCTGCATTTCTAAAACAAAAGCACAACTGAGAGGAGCACTTAAAAACATAATTAATCAGATTACTGATCATATGCTTCCCAGAGTTTGAGCAACTGACTTAAAAACTATAAAACATTTTCTTTGGCCAAAATTTATCTGATTGTCTCCTCTATAACTTTTCTGTCTCCAGTTAACACTCTGCCTTTGTCCAGTTGTTGAGACATGATGTGCAAGTTTTAGATATCTTTCACTAATTTTGCCTCATTCTGACAAAATCAAGAAACACACTAAATTCAAACAGTTCACAAAATTCCTCTAGTTTCAATAACAAGAAGGGAAGACAACATTCAATATCAAGGATGCACAACATGAATATGTTGTCTTCAATTTGATTTTTCAATCAAAAGGTCCAGATTCCAGCATCAAGTAGCTAATCATAAAAAAGGAAATTGGAGAAAATGTTCCATAGAGAAATTCTGCATCTTGTCTTGTTCCAATTACATGCTTCATTCAACTAACCGCCTAATATCTTTCATGATGAAGTTGCTAAATTTCTATCTATAGTTACACTTTCCAGATTCATCACAGGAATCACCAAAAAACATAGGTACCATCCATCAAATCCAGCAATCATAACCAGTCACAAACTAAACAATCGAAGAGCATCAATCAGAATTCAGGCATAGTTGCATCCCGGCCACTAATCTGGGGGGAAAAAAACAATTCTCTAACTGACTATTGTCATTTCTAAATTTCTAATCCATTTCACCGCGTTTTTTCGTTTTCTCTCTAGCAATCTAAAATAGCAATCATATGAGAAGCAGCTACTTTTTTTCGCGTTGAATTCTCCACAAAAGCCAGCGTTTTACAGTCATAGGCTACCTCAGACGGGAAAGCGTCCACCGCCGCAACAAGGACGACTTCAAATTCCCTATCTCCAATGCCAGCCACACAATCACATTACCACGTGAAACGACAATGCCAATGAACAATAACGAGCTCAATCCAGCCGATTCTCACTTCAAAATTCAAGCACGCCACAGAAACGCCGAAAGCGACTACTAACGAAGCTACAGAGAAGAGCCGTTACTTGGCCAACAACGGCGGCCAGAGGGAAGTACTGCCTCCCGTAGGAAGACGAAGCGGCCTCCGGCCCGTCGGCGCCGGCGAGGGCCGCTCCGTTGCCGGAGTCGAGAGTCGCGGTTCCGGAAGAGGCGCGGACGACGCGGACGCGGCCGCGGGAGCGATTCGGCTTCAGCGAGGAAGCGAGCGGGAGCACGCGCAGCTTGAAGGGAGGTATCAGAGAGGAATGGAGGTGGGAGAAGGAGGAAGCACATGGATGAGCATGATGAGCGGTTGGCGAAAACGCCATGAATGCGAGCGAGAGGGAGAGAGAGAAATTGCTTCCTTATCTGCTGCTGTGCTGCTTTTTATATCTGCCTGCAGTGCATTTCCTTTAGTCATTCCATTAGTAGGAAATGAAATGAAACTGCAAGCAAGAATATTGGCATGAAATTTTTAATTAGTTTAAACCAAAAATAACAAAACAGAAATAATGTTCCTTTTTCTTTTTTTAAACAGAAATCGATCAAATGGTTCTTGAACTTTGATCCAATTTGTAAAATTATCTCTGAATTTTTTATTTATTCAACATGATTTTTGAAATGTTAGTAAATATAAAATGTGGTCATTTTGTTCACTCAAATGGTAAATTAGACGTTATCTGATTATGTGAATTATTGGAATTTTTATAAATGAAAAATCAATGTGTTCATCTTTTTATCCATCTGTTTTAGAATATGACAAAAAAATTAGCGCATTAACATGTTTATTTTTATTTGATAATGCTTACAATTATATCATCTTACTTGGATAATTCGCATGTAACTTTTTTTCGTTATCTACCGTTCAAACATAACTAATTAAAAGCCACATCGCTAGATTTTATAAACGTGAGTTAATTGACAAAATCAAACACTCTCATATAATTTAAGGATTAGATTAAACACTTAAGAAAAATTCGAATATCATATTGAATGAATTAAAAGTTTCGAGATGACAATATATATTAGATCAAAAGTTCTGACTATTTCCATCATTTTCACTAACGGGAATATTTTCACATTGCTTAGCACTAAAAGCATTTCTCTCCGTTAAAATGAAATTGTTAATAATTACTTCTCTTCTTTTTTGAAGCTTTCCTTCACTCATATTCGAATTTCGACCATTTTATTTTTCTTAAGAACAAATTTCATCAGGGAGGGGGGCAAAAGAGAAGTCACAGAACAGCAGCATTCGCTCTCATCCAAATCTGCATATTTCTCATCATTCCTGATCTTGTGGTGGAGGATGCAGCTCTAGATCTGTGAGCACGAGCTTTGTAGGACCAAATGCCTGCCATTACTCCATCCTCAAATGCCAACCATGGCATCTTCTTCCTTAAATCATTTGATCTTTCTAAGCAGAGGGCGTCCTGCAAATGCTAAAATGATTGATTTTGCTATGAGTTTTCTGGGTCCCGGCAAGACTCTGCGAAACAAGATTCGATTTCGATGCAGACGGAAAATTCTCGCTCGTGCTCCACAGCTCGGTTTCTTTAGATCGGTCTCATTTACGGGTAATCGAGAATATCGAGTGTCTGAGGAATGATGGTTCTATTCATGCGTCTGCAAGTCAGACCTGAATTTTGGTTGATGGGTCGGTTCGGGTATGCCTGCAAGTCAGTAAAATCTTGAATGTTAAAAACACGACCAGCGAAAAATAGCCGACCAAGTAGCCGCTTGCAAGGTGCTTTTTCATGGTTAAGTCAGAAGAAAAGAAGAAATCAATCTGGCCACATATCTTAGCCACGTGCTGCAAAAACCGTGGCGGACAGTACACATTTGATGAAAAAACTCGAGCTCTTGCCGCGACTCTATGGACTTCAACTTCAGAACTCGATGAAACCCAAGCAATTTTTTTTTTTGTTTTTTTAATCTGCTTTTTCCCCTTGGTTTCAGTGCAAAACCCGAACCCAGTTTGCGAGACATACCTGTTCGCTCCGAGCTTAATGACATGATCCAATGACCAAAATGTCAAAGCAACAATGGCCAAAAGGAACCAGCCAGGGGATTCAGAGCCTTTATGCAAGAACAAAACATAAACAGAAACAAGATTGCAACTCCTGCAGAAATGCTGTGATCCATTTAACTGACTTTGTTCGAGCTGTAACATATCTCTGCTCACCCCGCCACATAAGCCCGATAAACGAATATTATTCGCCAATGTAAAATGAATCACCCTAGCATATTCTCTAAATCCTGCCACGAATATAACCTAAATCAGAGAATTTACAAACAACCTAACCTGACGGAGGTGGCAGCTTTGTTACGTTAAATGGGTCACTAATTCAATCTATACACTTCTAAATCCTCTACTCTGACAATTAGCTTGATGCCAGTAATGTGAGGCCTCGATCTGATGTTAGCAACAGCTCTTCCCAATCAGCAACCCAATAACAACCATTTTGTTCACTTTGGTGGCTCGTTAGCAACTGGAGATGCTGGTTCTTCCTGACATAAACATTATCAGATGGAAACTCCAGCAGGTGAGTTTAATCTAACACATCCCTCTGTCTGTACTCAAAGTCTCTTTGAAAATGAATGCAGTAAGTCTTATCACAAACAGGCTTCACATCTCTGTTTAACTACAAGATGCACACGCTTTCAGTATCTCACTTGAAGGTAATGTCGTCTTCTGCTTCTGACACTGCAAACTGCTCGCCAATTGTTAATTAATCTAATGGCCCTAGCTATGGTGCCTCGTCCACTGGAACTGAAGCCGCTGAATTTTCTTTCCCATGAGAATCATCTCCAAAGTTCACCTCATTGGAGGGTGGACTAACATTTAATACTTCCTCTGAACACTCGAATGCAGCATCGTTCTGCACCTCGGCAGATTTGGACCTCTTCATAGTAGGCCCATAGGGGCAGATGGGAGGAGCCCGTTTACGGCACTCATGACACCTAAATCCCATAAGTTTATGCATCTTCTCATCATCAAGTCCAAAAGCATCTCCATGGTACCACTCTGCATCAGAGGAGCAGATATCAAAGTTATGTTGTGAAACAGACAAGCCACAGTTATTTATGACATTTAAACAACATTCAGACTCAATGCACATTACCTTCACAACTTTCACAGGCAATATAACTTGACAAAGAATCATGAGCCGCTTCCCCACAAAGATGACACTTCACCTCAGCGTGCTCCACTATTACATTTCCACTAGGATGGACGAGTCTTCTTTTTCCAAAATTAATCACTCGTTCTTCAGATGCCCTTGGAGATAATAGAAGACCATTTACCCAGCGGCTGTAACAGACCACTGTTCTCTTCTTCTTCCATGAAGTATCCTTCTCTGGTTTCTTGGGCATTCGCTTTTTGTACTTCATTCGTTTCCCCTTTTTAATTCCACCACGGCTCTTATTTTGCAATGCAATGTTCTTTATAGCTTGTCTAGCAGAGCGGCGAAGAGGAACTCTTCGACAAGTTGATGATTGCTCACCAGTTGCTGCTCTCTTACCACCACGTAGCTTTACAAGTCTGCGCTTTGCAAGAGCCTTTTTACTTTTCTTTGACGGGGGTTTTACAACTTTAGCTGACTTCCCCGTTATTTTACCTTTCCCAATTCTTGCCTTCATATTACCTCTAGGTTTCTCAGTTTTCCCTACCCTCTCCATGACCTTCGGAGGGTTACCCCTTTGGCATTGATGACATGTATAAGTGCACTCATCAGCAATGGCTCCAGCAGACTTCCGGACATGCCGCTTATGGAAAAAACCTGAAGTTTGCAAGAGGGTTCACAGACAAAATAGCATTAGTTGTCAAGGCAGTGACTAAATCCAGAAGGCCAGAATAGTTGAGTCTGGCACCTAGTATGAGCATGAACTTACGATACAACAACCAGTGCTTTTAAAATCAGACCGGACAGGCCGGTACATATCACACACTTAAAAACTGTTGGATGTCAAAACAAGTCAAGAACCAGTCAGTTTGAACCAGATCTTGACCTTTAAGAAGTAATTTACTTCTGTAGCCCCACAGGCAATTAAAACTTGCTCTATTGGACTAGTACCCATGCTCAACCATATGACATGCGGCCTCTTTTATCCAATGGGCAAACATACTAGTGAATTATAACTCTCTCCTTTTGTTAAAACAAATAAAGTAGCAGAGAACATGACTCGGAAATGACAACATTTCAGGCACACCCATGCCACATGAGTAGGTCAAGGCTTGAGTCAAGCAATTGTTTTATTTGATATGATAGCTATCTGTTTGGCGAAATACACTAAAACCAAAGAGGCCAGTTGAAATGGTCAAACTGTATCCGGTGACTAATCTGATTTACAGTTTTAAAGACATTGAAAACAACAAAGTGTAGTTAAATTTATCAATCAAGAGCATATAAGATTAAACTCAAACTGCAGACATGCCCAAAGCTAGAAGATTCTTCTCTACTGAAGAAACAAATCCTTACTCCATAGCAACTCATATAAATAATGGCATGTATGCATTGACTTTTACTTTTTACTTTTTACTTAATCAATCCATGTGATAGCAACAGAGTGCAGGTAGTTAAAATTATAAAAAACAGATTTAACTTGATGTGTAATCGCAATCACATACCTTTGCAGTACTGACAGCTTACAGCTTCCCTGCAATCCAAAGAAAAAAGAGAAGATTCAGAAGGAAGAAATCATAGAATGAGAATCAAGACAAAATACTGAAAGAGATAAAAAGATATAACAGCCAACTGATCATAGCGGACTTTTTCTGGAAGCATCGAATTATAAATATATTGTTCAGGAAAACCTTGAATTCAAGGATACGAAAGGACTGTCCTTCCTACTGTTGCGCCTAATGATAAAATAGAGTAAAAATTCTAGCCTTTGAAGCAATAAGATCAATGACTGCTATATCACAGAGCAGAGATTTAACCGAATATTCCAACACTTAATGCATTCTCAAGAAAACCCCTTAAATCTCTAGAGATAGATCCCTTCCTCTAATTTTATACCAACAGAACCTAAAGTCAACATGATTATTACGAGTCAAAAGAAGAGATTGGGTCAGAAGCTGACTGCAACAAGATTAATCAATTGTGATTGAGATTATGATATCACAAAGGTAACTCACTGCTTCAAAAAAAGCTAGTAAGAATACAAATTTCTTTATGTAGCATTAAAAAATAACACCGACCGCCCACAGGAATGAACATAAAAGAGCATGAAGACATTGGTTTTAATTTTTTCTAGGGGTAAAAGGGAGGAAAAGAAATGTTAACCAACAGTAAGCCACACTTCTTTGACTGTCACAGATATAATCACTTGCACAATTCCAGCCTAAGATCTTAAGACTACAAGAAGAAATAGCTGCAAAAACAGGTCATACCTGATTAGACCATCTCTCTTACAGTGCCCACATTGATAAAATTCAGCTCTTTCCGCTCTTGAGAAGAGATAGGACAACCCTTTTGCCTTGCGGAGTTGCTTCTTCAATGTCATATCAACCTCACATAGTCTTGCAGAACTCATTTTATCAGAGAACTTCTTTAAACGGTGAGAATCAGAGTCTCCAGATATAATCGCCTTATTGGTGTTCCGGGCTATTCTCTTCTCTTCAAAGCTTTTTAATAGATGCAAGGGGACAAAACATTCATTCAGCCAATATTTCTTCCTTTCGCTGGAGCCTTCCTGAACAATTGATCCATGTCTCACAACAACGTCAGGGATGACTCTTCTCTTTCCAAAATCAAGAAGATATTTCGCTGCATTGCCTTCTAAAGCTTTTCTGCGTATAATAACTTTTTTGAATGCCCTCGCTGACTTTTTGAGTTCTTTATCAAACTTGCTGAGAGGATTTGTGTTTTCAATATCATCCCACCGAATGTTTGAATGAAGTTCTCTAACCTGGATACAACAAATCAGCCATTACACTTCATAAAAATTATTTGCAAAGATAAATGACTATGCTTCAAAGTGAGGAAACAGTTTGATCAGCCCAGTACTCGAGTAACAACATAAGTACAATGGTAGCTGCAAGGTAAGATGCAACATCAACCAGAACGCAGTAACAGGACACTGCGACAAGGCAGAAAGACATGTGCAAGCCTTTAGCTTGGAAAAGTAATCAAACAAAGATCACTTGCTTCTGAACCCACGAAATCTTAGCCCATTTTCAATAATGGAACTGGATCCACATAAAAAAATTGGCAGCGTGCACTATGAACAGTCCCATCTGAGTAATGACTGATGAGAACAAACAACTATTGATACGGCATCTCCATCCACAGCATAGATAAACTTTCCCTTTTGAATGATAAAAACTTGTTATTGATGTCACGAGGAGGTATATACTATGCAGAATCATTCACAAGTGGGACTGTTCTATTATTATCATTAAACACCAAAGCACCTGATTAATAATGAATTAACTGAAACAATTCAAGTATAATGGTTTGACAAATTTGATAGGAAGTAGCTATTTTTCTATGCCAATTTATTAGTAGATTCCACTAACAAAGTCAAAGTATTTTGGTGCAAACTATTTCAAGGACCATTCTTCGTGAATCATCTGAATTGTTAGTACTGCCTTACTCACCTAAATACTCATTAAATGGACATGATTGGGAATGGACATATTTCAGTACATGTAGATAACTAGACACAAGATTATTACAAACATTAGCTACTGGCATACTTCAGCACTAGAAGCCTAATCTCATATTGGGTGGCTTTGAATATTATTAAAGAAATCGCCAAAGAGGGCTAAGGTTGGCTAAGGTGAACAACCTTTGCATAGTAGTAACAATGCATGCATAATCGCATATGCTACTACGATACATCTCCACAAATTGGTAGGCTAGAGGACAACCACTGCCTGTAGACAGTACTTACTACTATCTATACCAAGTGTAATTATAGTGTAATTCTCATTCTACAAATGGGACAATAGCTAATGAACAATCACATAAGACCCACCAAATGTAGAGTTACTGAATGCAGAATGCAGACACCTTGCAAGCACTGTTTCTTCACAGGGAAACAAAATCAGAATGCAAAGGCAAAAGTTTAGCAAACATAATCATATTTTAAGAGTGATTCACGTCTAATGTAAGCATGCGTAATGGATCATAAACGATACACTACTGTAGGGGGAGCTGATTGAGGCATCCAAAGATAAACCAGATTAGGCACAAAAAATTGAGAGACTGAGACCCAAAAATATGAGAAATCCACAACCATCTCTCTTTCACTGAAAAATGCATGTGAGCAACGTACTGGAACTAAAGATTGAAATTTGCTGAACAATAGAAATAAGAACAAAGGGCATTCAAGTAGAGGACCTGAAAAGCAAGCTGCTCTGTACTTATTGATGATTCAACAGCCGCCCGCCAGGCAACATGTTTAATCCTCCTAGCAATATCTGAACTTTCAGGGTAGAAGATCCCCGGAATCTTCATGCACCCACCTGCAGAAATTCAAAATCCAAACAGATTTTATATACACAAATCATCCCCAAGAAAAGCATCAAAGAAGTGGTAGGGGCGCACCTTGTCTGGCAGCCTTGTGAATTAGTGAATGAGGCAGAACCTTCCAATTGAACACTCGACGAGAGAGTCCACCACCCCTCCACCAAAACATGCTAGGTCCACTTGAAGAACTATGTGAAGGCTTGATCGACTCAAGATCCGAGCACCTGCCCCTTTTTTTACTACTACTAGGCTTTGAAGATGCGACTGACAAACTTGTGACAACATGAGAGGCTGAACCAAGCATCACAGAAGAGTCCTCATATTTGAACCACTCTTCCGAAATTGCAAGATGTCGCAGATTTGACTCTAACTGTGCATAAAGAAAAGAATTTTAATTCGACAATTCCAATACAAGACTTCATAGAATTTCCAATTTTGACATCAAAAGATTTGAAAGATTTGAACAATAAAGAGGAGAAACTTACATTAAGCAACAAAGACTTGAGGGAAGCCAAATCCAATGCCTTAGTGACACTTCCATGCCATATATTAGTATAATGTGGACTCAGCCATGGACCCAACAGAAGCCCACGTAAACGGTGTTCCATCGAGATGATTTGACCAATGACATCTATAAGGTGGCCTTTCTTGTCCAGCTGTGATTGTAGAATGTCCATCTCACTCCCAAAACCTTCCTGAGCAGGCTCCGCATACACTTTAAACAGACAGTCAAACTCGTCGCTCGGAAATCTGCATAAGAAACACCATCCACACTTTTCTTTTTGTGCTGTGACACTCATCTCATCTGGCCAATTAAATTTAGCAAACTTTTTTGAAATGGCCTTCATCTGATTTAGAATTGTTTCCTCATCCAATCTTACATGATCTTCCTTAACTTTGTCTGGCGATTTTTCTGTTAACTCTTCAGCAACAGAAGCAGCTATTTGCCCAAACCTGTAAAAATTCACGTAAGTGGTTCGACCTTGTTCCACTGGTGCATCATTTTGTGCAGAGATAAATGTCAAGGAGGCGACAGTTGGGGCTGCAGATTCTGTTTTATCTGCTTTGCAGTCTGAGATGGTAGATGTCATACAAAAATCTCCCTGATTGGGAAACTTCCCAGGAATCTCAGACTTTTCTAGCAACTGCACATATTCATTAGAACAGCTTTGCCATTGTTTGGGTGGCTCTGAACTAGTCAACGTAGTTTCAAATGAGCCTTCTGAACTCACATGTGGAGTTTCTGCCACTGTAGCCACTTCTTTTCCAGATTTTGAAGTTTCCAACCCAGTGATGTCAGAGGCTTGTAATAGAGATTCCTTTTCCAAGCGCTTTTCATCATCAGCTTTATCAATACCTTCATAAGCTGCGCAGAAAGGCAGGGATGCCACTGTCGTAGAAGCAGCAACAAATTGTCCCTTCACAGGCACCTTCGTAGGGGCAACAGAATTTGAGGAACCGAGATTAGCCTTCATTTTTCTTGAGCTGTAATGAATGCCCCATTGTCTATAGATGGCCTCCAATATGTCAAAGTTAGATTTTGCTGATGAACACTGAAGTACTTCAGTAACAAGATTCAGATCATTTTTGTGGTAATAACAGAAAGAAGCTTCAGTTTCAAATGAATCCAACCTGGAACATGCAAAAAAAATTGCATGAGCCATGAGTATTATGTGATTAAGTAGGTAAAGTTAAGCATTTTTGAAACATAAAAAGTACATTTCATGCTGTAAAGACTCATGGCAAAGTGGAAACTAGAAAAACTAATAGCAGAGCTAAAGACTGCTGAAGAAACCGAAAAGTGATTTCCGCCAATTGGTATGGACACAAGTTCACGGACAATGCTGACAAAGCACAGTGAAAACATTTAATCCTTCTACCAGTTACAGAAAAAAAAGTCAGACATCTTGACACTAAGTAATTGTCATCGCAAGTGTGACTTTAGGACTTCATTAAACAACTAGGCAGTGGCATATCAACTAATGTCATGATTGTTAATGCCGACCACCAGGTCGAGCAAGGTAAAGTGAATAGTCCATTAACATAGACCCTGCAAATCAATGAGAATACAAACAGTAACGAAGAGCCGCGAAGCAAACGACTTAAGAAGAGTGGCTGGGTTCCTAGCAGAACAATATAACTGTATTTGGGTTTATTTATAAAAGATGCTCCCTTAACATGCCAAATACAAGAAACTTACACCAATAGATAGTCACAGCAGCTGTAATAAAGTCGACCGTGAGGATCAATTCCCAACAGCTCTGCCCCACGAATAGATCTACGTCGTCTTATCCGTGACTTGTTTTTCTCCAGAGTGCAGTCAGGGCAATACCAGTCCCCTTCTGGCAAAAGATCATTCGCAACTCCGACACACCTTGAATGATATGCAGCAGGGCAACCATCGCAGCATATTAAATTCCCATCCATCTTACAAAGGCAGCACTCATCACTATTCCAGTCAGTATCATCAGTAGTCTCCTCAGTCAAGCGAGCTCTACCTGAAGCACCCATTGCACCTGTCCTTTTCATGCTCCGATCTATATCAACATCAGGATCAGTCGCCGAAGATCTCCGACTAAGTTCTGACCTTATAACTTCCACCTCCATCACCTCATCACACAGACACCGCAGTACCTCAACTTTTACAGGTACAGGTTGTTTGTAGTAATCATCCTTTAATAGGTTTAGGCGACAAAGCTCGAGACCGCCCTGGAGTTTAGATCCATGCAGCAACAGGTATTCAACCAAGAATATGGGCCATGTCACTAAGTCCAGCAGGTCCCAGTTAAGGCTCCTACATTTCAAAATGCATAAACACTTTCAGGAAAAGAATAATAGGAAAAAAAAGAGAAGCCTTTCCATATCACGATGTGTATAAACAATACAATGAAACGAATCAAACTATACCTCAAGCAATTCAATGCAGACATAGAACCTTCACAGGAGAGTTGCTCCAAATGCTTCCTCAAAGTTATGAGAAGGGAAACATGAATGGAATCAACTAACGAATTAGCAGAATCTGATTTTAGTGCGACGACAAAATCTTCCAACTCAAAAGGACTCAAGAATAGCAAACTACTGAATGATCTCAAAAATGCATATACACAAAAGCCATCCAGGACCGAGGTTCCATCTAACTTTACATTTTGGGAAGAAGGGGGCAATTGCAACTTCGGAGGAGGGATGCGCTCTTTCGGTTTGTCTTCCGTTATTGCACTAACAGCAGGAGATGATGCCATATCATTGACAGCATCCAACAGGGCCACGCCAGCATCACAAGTTTTTGTCAATCCCCTCCGTGCACTTCTTCTCAATACTGTCCCAGCAGAGTTCGAATTATTCGAGGGCTTCCTTTTCCTTCCCCGCCTACTTCCATGTTCATATGGGCTAGCAAAGTTGTCTTGATTCCCACTATGCATGGCATCACTAGTCTTGAAGGCGCTATCTTTCTGAGGCAAATATACTTTAGAATCTTCCACACTATCGCAAGCTATACCTCCAAAAGTCCCATTGCCAAATACATATGAAACTGAAACATCAACAGGACCAGACCTTGCTTCTTCACAAGCAGTATCTGCAGACCCACTCGTAGGCCTCACTCTAGTACGTCCGTCAATCTCTACAGGAACTTCTTGGGAAGTTCCATTAGCAATGTTCACTTCGGTGAATCTTTCTTCAACATTTCTGGCGATATCTACATTATCGTCCTCAACTAACTGACATGACATGCTTTCACATTGCTGTCCATCGACATTGCACTCAACATCCTTTACTTCAGTATCAACTCCTAAATTCAAATCTATAAGACACTTTTTTCTTTCAGAAAGGGAATCCTCCTCCAAATTCTCATCCAAATCACTAGTCGCATCCAAATTCAAGTCGATCCTACTCCTCTTCACAGCTTTCTCCTCAAAACGTACATTCAAATCACGGCCAACGTTCAAATTCAAGCCTTCATTCAAATCCAACCCGGTATTCAAATCAAAGCCTCCCTTCCCATCCACATGCCCACTGGAATAGCCATTACACACCACCACATCCGTCAGATTATCATCCATATTCTCCTCCGCCGGATCGTTCAAATTAATTTTCCCCCTCAAATCCTCGCTCACCCAGACATTTCTCTCCAAATCGCCACCAGACCCTTCCCCGTCCTGCGACTCCTCAATACCCACAGCCTCCAAACCAACGACAATCTCCCTATCACCACACGCATTACCCGTACCTTCGACCCCTCCGGCGTGGCGCCGCTTCCTCGACCTCCGACCGGGCCGCGCCGTCGGCCCACCCCCACCACCGGCCGCGTCGGCCCCGGAAGCGCGCTCCCGGATGCGCGCGGCCATCTCCCGCGGCTCCATCTCCTCCGATTCGCCGTCCGGGTACACGACGGTGAACAGCCCAGACGCCTGGTCGTATGATCTCACCGTCCCGGTGAAATTCGCGAACCCCTTGAACTCCTTCGTCACGCTCCGCCCAACGAATTCCATCCCCACGCACGCTCTCTCTCCCTCTCCCTCGCTCAACTCCAGAGCCCCCGCGATCGCTCCGGCGGAAGGATCATGGCATCGCCGCCGTGTCTCGGCGCATCGTCGGCGGCGGCGGCGGCGAGCGGAAGGGGGGCAAAAGAGAGGGTTTTTGCGGAGCGGCAGGAGGAGGCGAGAATTGGGTCGGCCTCCAAATCGCGCCCCACCCCCTCGGGTTTTAGAGAGAGAGAGAGACGGACAGAGAGAGACGAGAGCTAGTTAGGAAAGTACCGAAACGAGATTCACCCCCTCCCTCTTTCTCTCTCTAGGATTGCATGAATTGGGCATTACCTTCTGCGGAAGAGAGAGAGAGAGAAGGAGGGTGGAAAGCGTGAGGGAAGACCATTTCTCGTTTTCTTTTGTTTTTCTTTTTCTTTTTTTTTTGGGAGGGGTGGGGGTGGGATTTGAATTAGCGACGAATTTCTTTTCGGTCAAAGCAGGGTTCTCCCGTTCGTCGATTCCGGACGAGCCGTCGCGCTCGGATTTCAGCGTCGGCGGTGGGGGGGACGCGGAGGGAGGAAGGACGAAGGGAAATCGAGTTTCGTAGTTGAATTTTCCGAGGAGAGTTTTGCGAAGAATTTCGATTTTCGTTTTCCGTTCGATTATCGCGGGAATTGGAAGCGTTTACTTTGTTTTTAAGCCCCAAAAAAAAAAAAAAAAAAAAAAATTGCTGTGATTTCCTTCCCTCTTTCTCCCTCTTTCCTTTTTCTTGGATTGGAGGGTGGATCCTCCCCATTAATGAAAGAGCACCAATTTTTTTACTTTTTTTTTTTTTTTGTCGTGTGAAGGACCCGGGGCCCGGTTGCGACGAGCGGACCCCGTCTTCTTCTACTGTGGAATTGGTGGATAGAAGAAACTGGAAGAAGTGAGCGGAACCTGTCCGGTGATCGGACCTCAAGATGGATGGATCTCGGCATTTGTCGCCGGAGGACGGGAGGCGAGCGGAAGGAAGCTCGAAATTTGGTGTCGAGGGTTGGATCTAGATAGATCATTAGATTAATAGTGCACGCATGACTCGATAAAGAAAAAAGGGGCCTATGGAATTAAGGTATCCGCATGCGACATAAAACATGTGTAGATGCTAAGGAAGACGGAAGCTGAGTATATACCGGACTACGGAAAAATGCTCGAATAGAGATCTAACCTTTGGGCAGGCATGCATCGATCCGGCGAGGAGCGGATGTGGAGGAATCCTAGTTTGTTCGCACCATTTGAGCTCGATCGGCGATCGACGGCGATCGACGGAGCAGGCGCCTCTATAGGGTTTAGAATTGAAGAACGGAGGACGCGAATGAGAACGGATGTGTTAAAGCCCTTTTATACAGAGGAAGATCGATAATCCCGAGGAAGGAGTCGGTAATTATTCCTCAGTAATTTTTAATTATACTTGCCTAATTTTACGATAAAACCTCAATGTAACAGCTCCGGTGAAAGATAAATTGGTAATAAAAATTCTATTAATGCGAACCAAAATAAACTTTTGCGGTGTTGGAAGTTCAAAGCGATTCTTTTGCCACCTCGAGAGGATATAAAATGCGAGACTCTAGCATTTTACTCTTATTACTTTTGAATATTAAGAAGAAAACGACCAATTGAACAAATACACATTGAATTTATATATGCATTTGTTTCGCGAAAAATAAATGACGTGGAAAATATATTTTTAAAAATAATCACTTGTGTTGTTTACATAAATAAATAAATGAAATACATTTTTATCATTTACGAAGATGTTTAAATTTAAATTATCATCGATGATGAAATCATTCTTTATTGATTAGTTATTTTAAGCGACATGAGCAATCATTTTTTGGAAAAATATATTTCAAATCCATTTATTTTTTGTGAAACGATCAGAGACTATATATTTATATATTGTCATGTGACTACTCACATTGAAATTTACCAAAACTTCTAAGTTTGATCAAGAAAATAAGAACAAATAGAAAAGGT
The DNA here is from genome assembly GCA_007663325.1 of Eucalyptus pauciflora. Taxonomy (NCBI): domain Eukaryota; kingdom Viridiplantae; phylum Streptophyta; class Magnoliopsida; order Myrtales; family Myrtaceae; genus Eucalyptus; species Eucalyptus pauciflora. The sequence continues at coordinate 3,154,414 of VMYD01000353.1, forward strand.
GGTCACTAAAAAATATTAGGAATTAGAATTTAATTCATACACATATATTTCTATCATATACCGTCAGTGGTAAAAGATTTTTTCCCACGGGCAATGACAAAATGGAAACATTTATCAGGCGATGAAGTAAATGCAGTTGCCAAAATTTTAAAATTGTATAATTGTCAATATCTCAATCTTGCCTGTGACCACCAAGTTTTACCAAATAGAGATTTAGGAAAGATATATAAGGAAGCAAGCTGTACTCTTTCCTTCTTTGCATGGCAGAGTCACATTTTAGGCATCTTATCCAACTTGATATTTATGGACACCATCCTATCGAATATCGAAATCCAAGTGAAATCACATTTTAGGTATGTTATCTATCTTGATATTTATGGGCACCATCGTGAAATCACATTTTAGGTATCTTATCTAGCTTTATAAATATGGGTACTATCGGATAGAATATCCAAGTCAGATCCACGTCAACACAAAATTTTATTTTATTAATTGAAGGGGGATATTCAAAGAAAAAAAAAATGGTCATGTAATTACCCTCCCTTTTTTTTTTGCACCATGAAATTTGGCTTGTCGTTTATCATTCTAGAAGAGAACTACCTGAATGTACTGAGCTAATGTGATGTGACGCTGCACCTTTAAAATTGTGGAGATGAATTAATTAAAGTGTGTGAAAATTGTCTAAAACAGCACATGACGGTTGAACTTGAAATGAGGGGGAAAAAGAAGAAGCTAAACCTAATACACATTCATCCTCGTGTTTTAAATACATACGGTTGTTTAGGGTGTATTTGATAATGTTTTTGTTAAAAAATTGTTTCAAGAAATAGAAATAGAAAAAACTATTTCTGTTTCGGGAAATAATTTTTTAACAGAATAACACGTTTGATAAACTTGTTCCTGAAATAGAAAAAGAATAATAACACGTTTGGTAAATTTGTATGATTTTTTTGTTTCTTTTATTTTTTAATATTTTTATTTTCTTTTTTCTTTTTTCTTTCTTTTCGGCTGGTCGCATTTCACATGAACTCTGAGTAGTGCGTCTCGGTGAATCAACGGATAATGTACCACCGACATTTAATGGCACGCAAATCCAACGAATCTCCTACATAATCCAAAATCTAGAGAAAAGAGTCGATTTTGCCATCCATAATGCAAGCATTCGTTCCTTTTTTTGGTCAAAGAAGTGGTTGGCACATTTAACCAAGAAGCACTCCAACCTAAATAGGAAATTCTCAATTTTCAACTCGTTCACGGATCGACCAAAAAAAAAAAAAAAAAACTCGTTCACAGAATCGTTTTCTTTCTTTATTTCTTTTGAATATTTAGAGTCACTTCGCCCATAATTCACGTCATCTCTCTCCCCCGTTGCTTTTTGCGGGCGCTCGGGGTGCTGTTGGTTGGCCTTTTTATCCGAGTTAATGCCCGAACAAGCAAGCAAAAAATAATAAAAGAAAAAGGGAAAATAGGAAAAAAGGAAAAAAGGAAAAAATATTCTGGTCGAGCAACCAAATAAATAAATAAAAATATTGCCGTTTTTTGATATATTGCTTGTCTTGAAAATCGACATTTTTCATAAAGTATGTTTTGTAGGTATTTTTGAGGGACTCGTTAACGGGATTAAAAATAAAATAAGAATTAATTAAAGAACGGGAGAGACAAAATGATTTGATGCTTCCGGACGGGGAAAGGTATGGCGGCATGCTCCCCGAGGTAAAACCGTAAAAGCGATGGAGTAAAGTGAAGGAGCGAATGCCGGCCCGAGACCCGGCCAAGGACGGGTCCGCATTCGGGTCGACCCGAGTCCGGGGGGAAAACGTGTCGTTTTGTTAAATGGGTCGAAATCCGATTGATCCACACCTTTTATCGTCCGTTTTAATTCGGGTTGACTCTCTTTTTGTCCTATTGTTTAAAGCATTCATTGCATGCATGCGGTATCGGATTTCAAAGGAAATACTGAAATTTATAATACTTTAATGCGCCGGGATTAAACTTAAAATGAATCGAGGCATGAATGACATTTGTCTTGAGAATACTTTAAAAAGGTTTCTTGCGAGGTAAACCCGTTGCCCTTTGCCTCGGTCTCAGTCTCGCGGCACTTGCGACATGCAAGAAACCGAAACGGCCCGGGAGGGGTTGCACATAGAACGTGGAAGAGGAAACCCTTCTCAAGGTTAGTGGTTTCATCCATTGTTTGCCCTTCAAGGGTTGTTGGGTTTTAATGCAATAAGACCGAAATCTCTAGTTCTTATCTAGTTCGATGACGACAAGACAATGACTTTACATATTTTAGCATGCGTCAGACAAACAATTCGCGAAATATGGACAGGCACTGAAGACAAAGCATCACATTCACACGCGAACACGAACACTATTGATTTTCGATTGTAACATACTCATATAATCATGTTTGATCTTAGATCCCTTTTTAATCGAGGGCAAGAAAATTTATTTTAGGGTAAGCGAGTATTGATTAAGAATGTTTAGATACAGTGATCATGGGAACCAAACAGGTTATAATGACAAAAAGTACAAGTCAACCTCGAATAGTCTTTCCAAGCAAAAATCAAACGTTGAATTTCCACAGACGCAAAATTTGGTGTGGAGTCGCTGAGATTTCCGCCGTGCGTGTTGTGTTTGGACCGCAATCTCGTTCACTTTGACGGGAACTTTCGGGACCAGGGCAAGCGCACCACGACATCGGAATTAGTTGGCCAAACTCCGCCAACAATCTCAAGTAAACGACAACGTCATTCAGTCTGGCAAAAAGGGCGATGCTGAGGGAGTACGGACCCCAGATGGGCCAAGGCCCATGGTCTTCCAGCTCAACCAGGTTTTTAGGACTGGGCCGACCTGAAGATTTAGGCTGGGCCCACATAAGATAGCATTGGACATAGATGTATTAACCTTTGGTAAAAGGCAACAAGCCGTCTCTTTCAACTGTTGTTTTCGTGCATCTCTACCGTTTAATTAATCGAAAGGTTTACGCACCAGATCTTCTCATGCGTAATTAAGACCAGATTAATGAGATTTTTTTTTTGGGCTATTTCGGAAAAGGCGTGTCCTCGAGCTAAGAAAGCCAATCTCAAAGGCCACGATGAGTTGGAACATGCGAAGGCCAATTGAAATCTCTGAATGCTTAAGGCTTTGTCAACAGGCATTATGGCTCTTTCTAGTGTAAAGATCCATTCCTTGCTCACGGTCACCGCCGGAATGTTGGACGCTGGAAACCGCCACACGGTGGCGCAGGAGTGTGGCAACGTTGCCAAATACCTAGTGAACTGGATGCGCATGCGACTTGGGGACCTGGAGGAAAGATAGCTTGATCAGCACAGAGAAGGTCGTCTGCGGCAGCATGACCGGCATGCATTATGGAATTGAGTACGACTCAACTTTGAAAGATGAGTTTAATGTGATTACGCAGCATAATTTAATGTGATTCTTCACTATATTCTTAAAATGTGATTGACTAAATTTACTAAAAAGAATTTCTTTCTCACCTATTGTGGAAACGGCCTAATTCAAATGAACATCAGTTTACGTCATGTTTTATCGGCATTTGCAATTTTCTTGGGGGCCAGATTTGAGGCACTTGTCCTCGTTCTTGTATTCTTCTTCACGAAATTGTCTAAAATCGTCATCGCCTCATCATCTAATCTTATGAACCAATAAGAATTAAGCAGCATATGTCAAGGACATGGATTTCTTAGTTTCATGAAAAAAGTATAAAACAGTTTCTATAAAGTGCCGAGGATGATCGCTGGGAATAGAGGTGGTCACTGTGTCTGTGAAAAGATGAGACTCCAAGGAACAATGTCGAATCACTCGACTCCTCTGAGAATGATGGAGCTGCATTCCAAGGACGACGGTAAAACAATCCTGTCGATCCATGTTACCATCATGACCTGCCCAATTTGCAGCTCATCTAAAGCATCGTGGACACCTACCCAGATTGCGCTATCTACATTTGGAAAAAGAATTGAGAAAACGCTGCATCCACCCACAACCGGGAGCGAGGGAAAATAAGTGGCGAAAAGATCCAAGCAGAAGAAATACTGGATCCATCATCCAAGATCTTTGGAAGGAACAGTGCAAATGGCATCCTTTTATCTGGCATTAGACAAACGAAAAGGATCATCAATGCTAACAAAAAATAAAACAATTCAAATAAAAGATCAAGGCAGTACAAACTCATCATCGGACCCAAGTAGTACCTGAGAGCTGTAGGGATCATTTCAGCCTATCCTGTCACGAGGAGAAATATGTAGCATATCAGTTCAGGTAGCCTGACTGTATCTTTACACCTTCTGTCCTCCTCCACAGTCCATAATGAACCATAGAGACAAAAGTTGCCGATATCCATGAATCATATCGAACCATGATTCTTAGTATCTCAGAACATTTAATTGTAGGTTTTTCAGTATCTTCAATCAGATTGTTGGACAGTAAGTACTTGTGCTGAATTCTTTATATTTTTATTTCCTCTGTCACATGCTAGCAATGGTTACAGAATAATGATATGCATTCTCATTACTCACCACTGTTTTGATGTCCTCTGAGCTGAGCAAGGGCTGCTGCAATCTTAGCCCCGACTTGAGCATTGTTCTTCAATAATGCAATATCTGTTGTCGGTCAAGAAAATCAATATTCCCCAAAAATCCAGATATTAGCTCAAGGTGCACTGGAACGTTCTGCTCTTAAGTTGGTCTTCGAAGGGGTATGGATTGGCATGCTGTTAATTTAATTCATTGCAACAAAAAGGTCGCTAGAAAGTGCGCCGATAGAACTAGTCACTGGCATGAAAAGCAGAAATAGAATTTAACATATAAATGGTCAAAAGAAGGATACTGGATGCCAGCGAGGCTCCTCCCGTCAGCTCATTGACTCTTGAAAGCAGGAAAGGTGTTTCTGCATTTCCTGTTATATTCTTAGCCCTGAAAATACAGAAAAAAAGAAGACATTATATGAAATACAGAAGACATGCAAGAGGATGATCAGGCTGAAAAAATGAAAAAAATAATAATTAGATACACAATATAAACAAAGAGAAGTTCACCTAGCTTCTCCAATGGCTCTCTGGATCGCATCCTCAATAAACCCACCAGAAGCTGAGTGTTCTTTAGGAATTGGAACAGCAAAAAGGATTCCACTTCCTAGCTGGAGCTTATGATTAGCATCTGCCATGAAGAACAGCTATGAGGAGATGCATGATGCAAGAAGACCCCACAATAAGAAGATTAAATCAGGGACAAAGGACCTCAGTCACTTGCCTATAAGTCGAGCACAATCTTCAGGTGTATCTACACGACAAGGCACCTAGACATTATTCAAGACAATTTCAGCAGAATTGGTGCAACATCTTGGCACAGTCATATAAAAGATGCTATGCTAAAAATATAAACTTTAAGAATCACGAGGGCAATCATTTGTCTTCTATGGAATCCGCCATCAATTTCAGCCTATCGAGACATTCAGAATCCATAGGTCTTCAAAACCTTCAGCATAACTATTTCTACATAGAGCACATGATCTTTAATAAGGTTGCTTGCTTAACTATGTAGAGTTTATAATCTCTAATAAAGTTCCTTACTTTATCCTCTACACAAAACTTATTGTTAGAACTTGAGAAACTACACTGAAACTACACTGAAACTGTCTAAACAGCTGAAATTTTTTTCTTCAATGACAATTGAAAATCATGACAGTTAAAAGCAGGTTCTGTTATATCTGAAGAACCTTGAGGAGATCACTTCCCCTTCTACCTTGAGGAGACCACTTCCCCTTCTCTACCATCCATAAGGCGCACCTCCCCCCAGTAACTCAGATATTATGAGCCGAAACAGATGTTGCATGAAGATTGCAAGAATGTGGTTTTGGTCAAGTATAGGACTAATAGGAGGCACTCTGTTTTGTTCTGGTGAAGCTATTGAATTTGTGATTATAAATTATCAATACTCATTATATCACACGTAAGGCTTTTCCAAAAAACTAACAAATTAATACAACCATTATTGGAAGCTGGACATATGATGAACCATGCATTCGACCCCTCTTTCATGATTAAAAATTTCCACATGCTTCTATGTTTTTTTTTGGTCGGTACATGTTTCTATGTTAACTAGGTCACATATCTATCCGAACTGCCCATCTCATTTCTAAGTAAATGATAATGCACAGCGTGGAGCAAATGACAGATACAAATAAATAATTAGACAGTTTTCACAAAATAGGGTTTATTGTCCTGACCCGGCAACCACTCCTCTCTGTGAAGAATGCTGGAAACTCACTAGTGGCATATGTAGCAACACAAACTCCCTGGGTTTCCTGCAATAAATAAGCAGAATTAGCAACTGATGTCCGAGTGCATGAAATTCTGTTCGATATCAATAGGTTCCAAAGAAAAACCCGATCATACCAAGTATTCAAGGGTCCTAGGAATGTCCAGAATAGATTTTACACCAGCGGAGACAACTGCCACAGGAGTCCTTCCAAGCTCTGTAAGGTCAGACGAAATGTCCAGTGCTACATGTGAATTACAAAGACGGTAATTAACATCAGTCCTAAGTTCACAAAGGCACCGATAATGAAAGCTCAAGGCAATGGAATTGTGTACAGCACGCACACAATGCCAGAAATAATAGTACAAATCCTCTTTTTGTTGAAGTAGATAGTGAAAAAGTCTGGCGCATCTTGGAATCCTAAGTAGGAACAGGACAGGAGTTGTCTTGAGTTCACAAGAAAAAGCACACCAAAACTAATGAATTTGGTGGAAAAAGAGGACAGAGGAGATAAAGAGTTAACATCATCTTATGGCTCTCTTCAAAATTTTGTAACTATTGCCAAGTGGCAATAGCACCCTCACCCAAGGCCATTTGTCCCAAGAGCAATCATTACTTATTTTAACCTGTAGGGCCACGGATCAGGAGAGAAGGATTCTTATGGCTGCAACATTTAGAGTAAGACGAGGGTGGTAGTGTGGAAAAGGAGAAAGGATTTGGGGGCTCTGCCAATGGGTGCTTGAGCACAATGTCCACATTCTACTAACCATCAGTGAATGTCCCAAAGTGCAATTGATGTTTGAAATATTTCAATGGCCAATGAAATAAATGTCAAGATAGGGGGTGGGCAGTGGAGAGAGAAGGAATATTAGATGAAGCACTAATGTTGCTTTTACAAGAGTCCATGAATGTTTAGTAACAGTATAGAATCACCAATTTTGGTTGCTTTTAAATCAAGTAGACAGACTCCAATCAAAGTAAACTTACTGTTTTCGCCATGTCGATGCACTCCTCCAATTCCTCCAGTAACGAAAATAGGAATGCCAACCTGCAGGAACTTGATTACAACTTGAGAAAATTGCTCAACCAATAGCCTTTAAATGAAAGAAAAGGAACTGAGATGAGAAAAACAGAAGCGCGGACCTTGGATGCAAAAAACATGGTAGCAGAAACTGTTGTCGCACCATTTCCTCTAGTGGACACCTATAAAGGCCAAGATCAATCTTTAATATCAGTGCAATCAAATAATGGGAATGTTAAGAAAGAAATGTCATCCATCAAGATTGTTCTCTGTCCCATTTCCCCACAATGCTTCACTCTAGGAATATATTTGGCAGTCAAAAAGTTTGATTGTTACTGACAAGCACCGTCGATAAAGTCAATATATCAGGGGATGAACCTTTCCACAGATTTAGTACACTATGCATCAAGAAAACATTGTAGAAAGTTGTTTTGAAATTTCATTCATGAAGAAAATTCAGTGGTTTAGCACAGCTCCTATTAAAAGAAGAGTCACTTTAGCATTTACACACTGTTCCGAGTAGTACTATTTTTTTTTTTTAAGAAAATGCAGCAGTAATATTATGAATCACTTCAAGCAAATCCTCAAATAACTAGTCAGGGCCTGTTCCATCCCTGCAATAGCCTCATAATCCCCTTCACTATTTTGGCATCCCTAGGTTTGCTGCCGCCACCCTTGATGTAATGGGGAGCATTTCATAGGTACGACCTTTAGAATAAGGATTCTGGAAGCATGGGCCATGCCTAGAAGCAGAGGCCATGCCTTACCAAGCTAGCTGTCACTGAGGCCATGGCTTACCAAGCTAGCTGTCACTATCCAAAGCCACTTCCACGTGGGGCGAGAGTACACAGGAATTTGCACACTAAAGGACATGCCGAAGAACTTGATCTTATACTAATAACAGACTAGCCATAAACAAAGCAGCCTTTAAAAAAGGAGAAGGTGTGGAATTAGCAATGAGAATGAACCTTGTAAATATCACATTTCAAACTTTTTTGTATTCTAAGTGGAACTTGATTTACATTCTTAGAGCTGAAAACATGAGATCTTGTAACATAAGAGAGAATATGGTATGATCCATTCCATTAGTATATCCTAAGCCAAGAAATAAAATTCCTTCATCTTCACTTAAAAACAAAAAAAAGTAAACTATGGCGAGAAACATACATGGGCCAAAGTACAAGAGCCACTCACCACATGTGCAATATCCCTACGAGCAGTCTTTTGAGCTCTAACTCCAAGATTAGCAAGCTTTTGTAGGTCTTCCGTGTTCAGGCCTGCACAAAGAATTACAAGTGAGATTTAATAAGAGGAACAGTGCTGTCACTATCTACATCAGAGGTAGGTCAGCACAGCCTTACAGAAAAGCACCGAAGGAAAGATGTAGTAACATGCACATTCACAATTTAAGGCATCCTTCCTTCTAGATTCTATAGAACATCATGTCCTAAAGGCTGACAACAAAGATATAGTAGCAGTCCTTTCTGGCAAATATTAGATGTCTCACCCTACAATATAACTTTCATCATTCCTAGTTATGGAAGAATACAATTGGAGAGTAAGACTTGAAATTTTTGCAGCTAGAAGAGTACTTCTTTCAGAACACCATATGAAAAGAATAACAAAGGCAACAAAGATATTGTAAAGATAGAACTTACAATATCCAATAAAAATTGGTGATCATGCGATAAAATAATTAGATGAATACCTATGCATGGTACACCATCTAAGATGGCTATTGTTGCAGGAACTGCTCCATTTACCCTGACAATTGCCTCCAACTGCTTAGCAGTCTCAAGATTTTGAGGATAAGGCATTCCTGATAGAAGAAAACCGAGCAATCGGAAATGAAAACGATTACTAGCAGAGAATCGCAAGCAGTTAAAAACAGCTGGCGACAGGGAGATGGAATTAAAGCATATACCATGAGAAATGACGGTGGACTCCAGAGCAACAACCGGTTTCCCAGTTGACAAAGCCTCAGCCACCTCTGGAGATATCTTCATCAGTCCACCAACATCATCACTCTATGAGAGAGAAACGCAAGAAATAAGCACAACCTTTTCGCACTCAATCCTTTTTGCAATAACTTGAAGCACGATCATAATCCTCCAACCGTCCAAAGTAAAAAAACAAAACAAAATAGATGAAAATTGGCCACAGAAGAGGCTCTAATTGGTGGTTATAAGGGCGATTCACACATTTAGGTGACTAATTACTCGCACAAGACACCCTAATATAAAATCAATAACCTATTTTCTTAGTTTAGTTTACTCGATCCTCGACATTTCACCATCAGAACTCAAGCTCCTCGAATAGCCACATCGTCCCGGCTTTCAAACTAGACGCGACTACCGGTTCAAAATGAAGGCAAAGAAGACCCAAAAACCAGTTTTGGGAAGTTCTTGTCACTAGGAACTCGAAATCCTCCGACCACCCTCAAAATGCCTTAACCTCACCAAGAGATAAACAAATTGCGATCAGCAGAAAAAATAGTCAATCTTCTTCCTCCGTTCGGGTGAGATCAGCTGCTTCAGTTCGGGACCTCTCGAGCAATGATCACGGAAAAATATAAGAAAAGAAAAGAAAAGAAAAGAAAAGATCCCAAGTTCGAAGAGTGTCAAAGGGTCAAACTTTCTTCGAGTCACCTTCGAAAGCTCTTCAATATAGTCAACTAGTAAAGGCAAACGCAATCCATTGCGTCCGCTACGAATCAGAGGGCGATAACTGGTATCGCAGAGTGAGGAGTGACTGTGAGTACGGTGGAAAAGGACAAATTTTGAAGCTGGAGATAGCGAGAGCCGGCCTAGTTTCCTCAAAAAAGGAAAGTTCTACTGGTTGCTTCGCGACGGGTGCGCGACGCCGGAGGAAGAAGACGAAGCTGACGTTACCTCGAGAAGCTTAGAGTCGGCGGGTTGCAGGTGCCGGTGGAGGTTGGTTAGCCTCGACATGGCCGAAGACTCCATTTCCAAATCGTAATCACAGAGAGAGAGAGAGAGTTGATCTTGATGTTGATGCTCGAGCACGCCGCTCTGCAATTACGAGTTTACGACCCCTCCTCCTCCCTCCGCGCCGGCACCACCGCCCCGACCGCCGCGGCTCCACCCGACCACCACCTGGAACGCCGGGCACGCAAAAGGCCTCCGCCCAATGAACCACCCCCACTTCTCGCCACCGTCCTCCGCCGCCCTCGGCTAACGGTCCGGCACGAGCCGCCGACGCTCCGTCGTCCCCAGACCTCGCTCCCTTTGGTCCGATTTCAAGCCACGGAGAGACCCCTCGAAGCGATTCAGGAAATCTAATGGCGAGAAGAGGTAAAAGAAGTGAACTTTAAAACATAAATGGGCACGAGACCAGAAAGGAGCGGTAATTTTGGGAATTACCGTGACAATTGAGTGCTTTATTTTAAATATATAAACATAGTGTATGCATATATTTAATACAAAAGATTGTTCCACCGCACTGTTGACTTCTTTCATAAACCGAGATTAAAAATTTTCGTAAATTCGTGTCATATACTATATCTATATGATACATAGAGATTGGAAGTAGATATATTCAAGATTCGAAGAGAACGCTCCTCCTAGAAATTCACGTAAACATCTTTATTTCGTGATAGTATATAGCTAGAAATTAAATTCCATTAAAGTTGAGTAACGTAATGAGCATATATGTGAGTTGATTTTTACATCAAATCTTATACTCAACTTAGATGGTGCGGTGCTCGCATTTTGATTTTGATTTTTTTAACCTGGGATACACAAAATATTCACGACATATGAAATGTTTACACATAAATTTGCATATAATTTTTGTTTTTTTTTTTGTTTTTAAAATGTATGAGTAAGTCTGGACAAGAAAAAATTACTTGAATGAAATCAGCCATATAAGTTTAGTGAGTTATATTTAAACAAAGCTATATTATCGACTTTTTTTAACATACACTGTTAGTGGAAAAAATAACTTGCACTTTCCCTATTGAATATTACATTAATGGATTAGGTTAAATAACTATGTTTAATGCCACGCCCATCAAATGTTGTATATGTATAAAAAAAAAATTGTTTCATACTTTGTGGATCGGATCTAATAATAATCTCTATTGAAATATGTTTTTTCGATTTCTTCCTCTTCATCCTTCTTTTAAAGTCGGAAATAAAAGTACAAGATAGGATGTAATTACTTTTTTTCCATCATTCATTTTACTATTTTTTTGAAATAAAAAAGATTTACTCCTGAGAGCAGTTTCGCTTGATGAACTAAACTATACATTTTGACCCAAAAAAAAGAAAAAAGAAGAAGAAGAACTAAGCTATACATCAGCTCATAATATTCAATTTATTGAACAAGACGGATCATCGGTTTGTCACTTTATTCATATAGAAGCTTTAACATATGCTACGGATGATTCCAAACATCACAAATTCCTCAAGCCTGAAAAAAAAAATCAGCATCCCAAAATTTCATCAAACGTGAGATGATCCTGCATATGAAGCTAGATCAGTTTTCTTTGTCGAGAACGCATCTCTCATAGCTGCCGTTGTGAATGATTCTGAGCAATCCATTCTCCTATTCGCTCGCGAGTACTTGTCTCTTCCGGGTCTGAAAGAGATGGCCGGTGATGTCTTCTTCTCGCGGCGGGGTTCGGAGTTAATGACTAGCGTCTCTAAATGAGGGCACATCCACCTCAAGCTTTCCGTCAGTTGGGAGCTGGTATAAACTCCAGGAGTGTTGCAGAGAATTTGAAGTCTCAAATGCTTGACATCCCGCAATGGAGGAAGCATCTCACCTCTGATTTCTCTTGGAAGAACCAATGCCTAATAAAATTTCAATGCTCAGTTTACATTAGCATGCAAGATATTCGATACGAAATACATATTTGAAGAAATTTACTTACCTCAACTCCGTTACAGGCTAGTGTCAACGAGTCACAACAACTGAAATACCTAAGAAATTTGGCCGCCTTGAGATAGCTCCTCCTCTTGTTGTGGACTCCGAAATCCACCTCCAGTCTCGCATTCACCAATCTTGTCGAATCTCGTGGACCGATGGCCACGATGTTGGGGCCGTCGTATTGGAATGACACTAGATTAGGAGTTTGGGTCTTTACTCTTATCAAGGAGTCGAATCCGGTCAAGGCGAGATGCTTGAGATTCTTGTGAGTTATCCTGATGCGCTCAGCGGACCGGCTCCCCTTGAGCCTTAAAGTCTCCAGGAGACGAAGCCGAGAGACGGCTTCTCGGATTGTCCTAATCCCGACCATGCACAAATCCAGGGCAAGCTCCCTTAGGTTTTGCGCACCATGCACGTGGAGAGCCAACAACTGCCCATCCGAGAAGGTGTTAATGAACTTCGATGTGTAGCTAAAGGATACGAGGTTCGGGGCTGAAATTGAAATCGAAAAGCTTTTATCATGAACCATGGACGACGCCTCAAAAGTCTCGAGCTTCGGTCCGTAAATGAGGAGGTCCTTGGAGCGGAAGCAACCAATCAACTCCACGCGCCGGAGTGTGGGGCAACTCACCATCAACTCGTTCACGATGTCGTCGCTCTCGTGGGCTTTGTGTAGGACCAATTCTTCCAGGCGAGGCAGCCTCATCTTGACACCTTGCATTGAGAGATGGCTCACATGGAGGATAGAGATAGTGTCGGAGACTAAGTCGGGGCATTTTTGCTCGTAGAATCCTTTGTCAGGATAGTCGACAATGCGACCGAGCGTAAGGTCTCGGAAATTGAGCCTTGAGGCGATGTCTATCCACTTAGGCATCCTAGAATTCAGCTTGTCGCCTCTCGAGAAGATCAGCAAGCTCATCGAGTCGATGTTGAGGTCATGCTCATGGTGCCGCGATATGTAACCGTTGACATATTCTAGGAAAGTATCATTCTCGATTTTGGTATTGTGCCCTCTAACGTCTTTGCTCCCAAAGGTTTCCTCGTCAAATTCTAGAGCCGGGAGAGTGTTAAAGGCATGATTCCAGTCCTTGGAAAGGACGCTGGTTTGCGTTGCGACTCTCGGAGGCAAATACGACATGATTTGTTGAATTATTGGTTGAGGTAAGTAAAGGGTGCCATGGACAGAGTCCAATGTATCGATGCAGCCTTTGGAGATCTCCGCCATCATCCGTCAATGTCGGCTTCGTTGTTCTCCACAAAACTTCCTGCAATACAAGAAAGAATGCGAACTGTTGTTCTAAGTCCTATGAATGCAGCAAAACCTCGCACGTTGAAATCCTAAAGCGCAGCAAGAATAGGCTAAAAGAAACACTAGCGACGACCTTTAATGGAAAGAGCTCGCAACACACTTGATCGTACGCTAATAACAGTCGTGCGACCCCTTGGAAGAGCCACTAAAACCAACGAGTTATGAACCAATCTATCGAGAATACAAAACATCACATGCCCATTATACAAGAGGCCACAAGATTTCCGATAAAAAGATACAGTTAACTACTTCCTTCCGAAGGCTAATTTTACATAAACAAGAATCCGTTCATGGGCAAGCCAATTTACCTTCAACGGTCGCTTTTCCCTTTCTCTTCAGTCAAGCCGAGTGATCCTCGTTCTCTGCACGCCGACGTTTGCGGGATTCTACTCCTTCTTCAGCTCTTCAAGAGGGTCTCTTTGTGTAAGCGCAGGGGAAGAGCGGGGACTAAATATCGCTCGTATCGTAATACCAGACTACTGAGCGTACTCGTTGTTTCCTGAAACAACTCCACCTAATCCCGAGCCCTGTCAGGATTGAGAAACATGCTAGGACTAGGAAACTTGAAGTGCGTTCTGGTCGGATACACGTGCACTAAGTTTCGTTAATGCCTGGTGTTTCCTTTTCTGATCTTGTGTTTTTGAATCCCACGCGAGCCCCGTTTGTCCGTGATAAAACAATCGACGTTTTGAGGGGACCCGAGTTCAAGAAAGACCAGTTCAATTTGTATTCAGTGACTTGGCGACCAAGCAAGCGACGCCGAGGTGTAACAGATTTTTATTTCCTTTCCTATTCTATTGGTAAATTAAATCCTTAGATGTTCCCTGTTCGTGTTATCTTATGGGCTTCTTGTTCCCCCAAGTATATGCGCCTCTTCAAAATATAGATTTTGGCGATATTATTTCTTCCGATTTTTTTTTACCAAATTAGCCTTCTTGTTACCGCATCGCTCTTGAAGTTTGCCTAGTTTTCGCACCATCTTAACCATGGCGATGGAATTTTTTACCTCCCTCTTTCTCTGGAAATTTACCCAGACAATTGCTGGAAAACCGCGCACAATTTTTATCCTCCTCAAGTTGAACAACTAATGGTATGCCACCTTCTTGATAAATTATTTCCTATGACTTTACCATAACCTGTTTCATTCAGTAGGGTTACTTTTATAAATTAAATTCACTCAAATGAAAGATCGTGATAAAACTGATAATGAAAAACTAAGAAGTTATATTTAGTTTTAAATATGACTTGGCTAGTGCTTAGCTTAAATATAGATTACGGAATAACAACATATCTGATCATCGCATCACTTACTCGTGATTTACAAATTATGGACATTACTTGCATACCAACTAAATTAAAAATAAAGAATTATGATTTTCAGATTCGTCCCTCAAATCAGGGATGACCCCAAACATAACCCAATCAAATGTGGCGAGACCTGAAGAAAAAAAGAACCGAGAATCCCTCGAGATCTCATTCCGTGGATGCAGTGCTCCTGTTTTCGAACCACTCATCGATCATTTTTTATCCCTGAGATCTCACTCCCAGAACTGAATTTACAGCTGCACTAAAAGGAGACATTAATCTGGATAGAATGATGAACAATGCCTGCTTCTACAGACACAATACTAGCTCTAACTGAAGAGGAAGGTAGAATACTTCGGGAGACTAGTGTGAGATGGTACAATGGCCAAAAATTCATCTGCTTCTGGGAATTGCGTAAAAGACGATTCTCAAAGTATGAGAAATCTGCCTGATCCGGCTAAGTCAAAACTGATGGTCATAGTTCATGGGTAAACCTTGATGTTGCGGGGACGTTCTCACAGGATCACGCGTGTAGCCAACACGAAAACTTCACATATACTTGATGACTGACGAATTAAACGAGGCCTTGTGTTGCTACTCAAATCAACAGGCAATCGAAAGTTGCTTACAGGAACGATAGGTGCATTAATCACATGTAAGCTACATTTTCAAACTCTTGCATCATACTCACAGATAAAGGACCTATTTTTTTGCAAGAACAATGAGAAAATTACAAATGACTAAGATAACGACTTTGTCAATTTAAGGAATAAATAACCAAACCTGAAAAGAAGCCGCGAGCCTGAAGAGAGAGAAAACTCACTTATGTACTAGTTAAGTGCAGTAGCACAATGAAACAGACGCAGCCAAGGTGGCAACAGAAGCACAGTGAACAGGGCAAGTTAGTCATTACAGTTTCCTATAAATTCTCCTTTTCTGTTCCATGGGCGAGTTGCAAAAGACTTCCCAAGCATGCTTCTCTTCTCATTTACTCTTCCTTCTTCACATCGATATTCTGGAAAGTAATCCAAAAATGTTTTGCTGCCTAGTGAATCAACTCCGTTGAATAGGAAGCTCCGGACCACATTCTATGTTTCATGACAAGAGATAAGTAACTGCAATTCTAATATGCAATGGGGATGTAGATGTAGGAATAGCTGTCAATGACATTTCTACCTTTGCACGTGTCTCCCCAAATGACCTTTTCAAAAGTTCATAACCCGGATCCTGTACACAAAAATCAAATGAGCTATAGAATGAAAAGGAAAGTCAAAGAAACATAAGAGCAATGGCATAATGTTAGATGCACCTAAAACACTTTGCTTAATACTTTAGACCATCGGTAGTAGCACTGGTCTCTGCATGTGCATGTAATAAATAAACTTTGCAAGTAGACTGTAGATACCAACCAAAAAAAAAGTAGACTGTAGATTGCAGGTGAAGAAAAGCAAGATAAGATGAAGATAGGGGAGGAGATGAATGGCCGGGTGATTCACCTTTTCTGCTCTCCAAGTCAGATACCGATGCTGCGCCTCACGGTTGGCTATAATTCGGGATGCATCAGTCTCCCTTATTCCTAGGTCCATCAAACCAAGCCAAGCCTGAGAACAAATCAAAGGTCAGAGAGGAAATTAATTAGAGAAATATTCTCGCCTAAAAGAAACAATGCAATCTCTTGAAGAGACAATTTATCGAGCAAGGTACCTTGACATAATCCATGAATGCAGAGTATAAAACCTCATGCATGTGTTGACTAGACTTAAACCTGGTCCATATGACTATTGGTGAGAAGAATCTCAACGATTCGCCTGTTAATTTTCCACCCCATGGTAAAAGCTGCATAAAGAGATATTCAGCTGATGCGTCCAAAAACGACAGGAAAAGACTTAAAACTCTTTGAATGTTATTACAAACACAATGGACAACTGACCTCAGCATAATTGAGACCTAAAGACATCAGGCCATCATAGTACTTATCTTTGTATTCTTTGTGCTTGACAACGTCATATAGAGGGTTAAGGTCCCTGCAGACAATATACCAGAGCAGATCAGGGAGCCTTATGTACAGCAATCAAAGTTAATATAGGATTGAAGGGGCGACGGGCAGCATTCAGCACCTGCTGACCCCCACTTGATGGTAATTATCTACACTAACCAAGAAGGATATCATATATATATATATTTATCTATATTCAACTATTATAAAAGAAAATTGAAATGCATCACTCTTGTTTTGAGAAATTTAACATTGTTGAAATATTTATTGCACATCTTAATACAAAACTACACACTCCAACAAGATGCTAACTGCTCATCAAGGAGCATCACATATCTCAAGCCATATCTCAAGCCGGAGGAAAAAGTTCACTATTGCACATCTAGCTTGACAAACACTATCCAGTATACTACGCCATGCCAGTAGGTACTAGATACTTAGATGTCAAATGCGTGACTGTTAAAAGCTTCTGCAAAAGTCAGCTCATGATACTCAAGCAGAACAGCTACACTGCAACCCATTTCAACTGTTCAACACATTCTTTTATCAGAAAGGTGCTAGCAGGTAATTTCAGCAGAAAAACACACGCATGGCCACTAATTGGCTCTCTACACATGGATATCACACGCATGTGCACGTGCAAATTTGCTCGAGACATATAGTTGACCATAGAGCACATGCAAAGTTGCTCTGTGCATATAGTTGACCATAGAGCAAGCACCTGCTGTCATTTTCATCAACTCGCATTGTTTCTTACAACAAGGAATAAGTAACAAAAAACAAGAACAGAGAATTGTTCTTACAGAACAACTATGTTTGTCTCAGCAGCAGTGAAAAAGTTGGCACAGAATATAGGCAGATCATATTCTGGTTCTGGAAACATAGCAAAATCCAAAACCTGCATAGAGTATCTTCAGAAGAACAAAATGAGGCAGCTAAATGTCATAGCTAATAATGTGTTCAAGTAAACTTACTTGAACAACCAATTCGTCCATCAGCACAAGTGGCAAATCTAATTAGAGGAAAAGCTTTACACAGAAAATACTGTCTTCTGAAAACACGAAAGTTTACATTGGCGAAAAGTCAGAGGATCAATTAATTCTCAACTTATTTCCAAAACTATCAAAATCGTGCATCCATATGGCGCCAACACACCTATAGTTTTAATAGCAAAAGAAGTGAAGCCATAGTATCAATTAAGCAAAACTGTCTTCACTCTCGAGGAAATTTCCTCTGACCATCAAGTTCAAACTAACAGGGGGTTTCTGGAGCTATATACTGGAACTACCAGCTACATTTGCTTAAAAACCATAAATTTAAGCTGTCTGTCTCGATTCTGTATACTGATTCCATAAAATTTATTTGCTCTTGCTGTAACTTGTGTCTGGAGAAGCTTAGAGAAACTAAATATCGAGTGGCAAAGATATTAGACAATCATACCTGCAGTCCCTTGCTCCCTTGAATGCTCAAACTCCGAAGCAACCTAATTTTCGGCGCTTCATACGACAACAACTCGATCTCTGTTTTATCATCCAGTGGCTTCATGGAGCCGAACCTTTCCTAAGGACACGAAGAAGGACAAGCCTTGATTAACCAAACAAACGGCAAATAGAGCAGACAACCAGAGAGAAAAACCAAAAACCCGGCCACAACCATTCACAGCCACGCATCTGTCTCTCTCTTTCTCACGCACGCACATACTGAGCAGCATTGTCAGAACTTGAAACAGTGGAAGCGATGGAGACGCAGCAACGACAACTTCTAGAGCGCCGACGCAAGAAGGTCCGGAATGCACCGCGCGACGAGAGGATCGAACTCGAGTTCACCAGCAAAGAGCCCGCGATACCAATTCGAACTCCGATTGAGCACGAAGCCGAGTCGAGAAACAATCGCATAACCAGCAAAAGAGAAAGGCGAAAAGCCGAAAACGACCGCACCTGCAGAGGAGAAGGAGCCACGCGAGTGCGGAGCGCGGTCTCGTCCAGAGCGAATTGGACGAACTGCCGGTACGACAGAGCGGAGGCGCGAACGCACGGCCTCCCCGTCCGCCGAGCGCCGCCGCCGCCGCCGAGCTTGGCGGAAGAGGAGCGCCGGAGAGCGAGGGAGAAGGCGGTGGAGGAAGCGGACTCCATCCGAAGCTAGAGCGCCGTCGACACCATTAATGGAGTCGGCGTGGGAATCGGACTCTCTCTCTATATCTCTGTTTTTTTTTTTTAATAGAAATTATTTTTCCATTACCCTTTCGAGTAGGGAGCGACACTGGTCATGATCTGACAAGGGAAAGAGATCTTTCCTCTATCAGAGGTAAAAATAAATTTATTAATTGATTATTACCGTTTTAATTGAAAAGTTAAAGAGAGAGAGAGCGCACGTGCGAGGAGACAGAACCGTGCCTGAAGTGGAGGCGGTCCTGTCGGAGAAACCATGCTTCCACGCGTGCAGTGCGTAAAGAGGGATGCTCCTACACGTGTGGGCGTCCACAGCGGCAAAACCGACCGTGTCATATATTTTTCATAAAAAACTTCAAAATAGTACACTGCACCATATTTACCATAAATTTATTTTTGTATTATAATAACTCTCAAACTGTTGCATCTATTGTGAGTATTACAATACTAGATAAATATGTCAGAATTGTCTCCATACAAACACGACATGTCTAATGAAGTGGGTCATATGTCACGACACGACTAACGTAATTATAAAAAAATGAGTAGAGACTAAAATTTGGTCTAAAACTCGAACCGACCAAACTAATACTTATTTGATTTGCATAACATTTTGATATATGAGGCATTGTATAAAATCATTTCACTATAAAAAAAAACTTAAAATTTAGGGTCAATATTACATAAAACTCCAAACTGATACATACTCGATATATTTACCCTTTGTTGGCTTCCATTGAGTTTTACCGTGAAATTGTTAAGTTAGGTGATGTAAAAATCCATAACACATCTTATTCTTGTTTCTTCAATTAGCCGAAAATAAATAGGGCTCCCTCTCTCTCTGCCTCTCTCTCTTAGAGCATAAAATACCCTAGATCATCTTTCTCTTCATTGTCGTATTTGTCTTCCTGAAAAGGCATTAGAACTCGTTCGAACACACTTTTATTTATGGTACCATTCTCGCATTCTCATGTCTAAATACGAAGAGGAAAAATGATAATGAAGGAGTATGCTCAATGAAGAGGAAGACCATCTAGGGGGTTTTGTATCTTGAGAGAGAGAGAGATATAAATAGTGGTGTGCATGGTCCGGGCGGGCGGTTCCCGACCTAGAACCAGAATCGCCCACTAAGGATCGATTCCGAAAAATTGGAATCGAGATCCACCCATTTGTCGCATGGATCCACCCGGGAACCGGACATCATCACGAATTCAACCCCAACATCATCATGCAAGTACGCAACCATGCAAAAAACAGCCCTAATTCTCAACCCACGCAATCACGACAAAAGTAAGCTCATGTCGCTCCGTTGAGACTCCCAAGAACAATACTCGAATTCAACTTCAATCAAAACAAAATAAGGAACTACAATTGAAAGAAATGTAACATTTAGAATGCTACAACATTCTCCTGATATGCACAATCCATTCATCTAAACCCGAACAATCACAATCCTCTGGTCAACGACCAAGTAGCAAGCATCTAGAGTTAAATTAGAGTGTAGCCAGTCGAAAAGATACAATACTACATTCACCACCAATCCAAGTAGACCGCGATTGCCATGCCAATTGAAACTCAACCTATTCTCTAGACAATCATGGGCACAAGAGAAAGGAGGGGGGCAGAAGCCAATCCCCCATACAGATCACTGCAGCTCCATCGACGGAATCGGAATGGCGATCGGGGGAAGAGAGAGAGAGAGATGGAACTGAAGAGGCAACAACTGTTATTGAGGGTTTGTTAATTAGTAATTATAATTTTTTTTAATATTAAAAATTAATCGATCTGGTCCGGGTGGGCTGGTGGACGGATCCGCCCATGGAACCGGGAATCGGACCGGTACCCACCGGTTCCCATAAATTGGAACTGGGAACTGGACTGGTTCCCTCAAGAACCATCGGTTCTGGGCGATTCTGGTTCGATTCTGGGCGGTTTGGGTGGATTTCGGTTCTTTTGCACACCTCTAGTTATAAATCCTCACGTAGATTTGCTACAACAACATGATTCACTGCCACATGTCTTAATAACTTCATGATAAAATTTGACATTAACGAAAGTAAACGTGTCACGTGTGTATCGATTTAGAGTTTTTGGTGATCCAAAAAATTGTTTGGATAAATTTATTACATACACCAATTTTGAATTTTTTATGGTATTAATCATAAAATTTATTACTCAACTTCAATTACAATTTTTTTTCTCAGAAATTAACTTTTTATTTTCATCATTGTTGCAGTTTCTGCCCTTCACCTCATAGACATATTTATCATGAATTAAAAATTACTAACCACGTGAAAATTACTTTATATTGTATGTCCTGACATTTGGTACGAGTCACGAAAAATTGAAAGGAGTTACAATCCATGACGTTCCGAGAGTTATAATATAGCTCACCATTTTTAGTTTGAACAAAATTGTCAGCTATAAAATTTTATTAAAGTTGCACTAGGAGCATTAGATTATTCATTTATTTTATTTTATTGCACATAGCATATTTTAAACAACCCAATATGTTTACATATACCGGTTTTGTTCAATTGAAACCTTAAAAATTTAAATAATATAATATAAAGACATGTCGACACTATCTTATTTATAAACTTACTTTATTAATAAGCATATTTAGAGCACGCACCCGTTAAGAAATTACTTATGAAAAATTGAACATTTTTAATGCCCGGCTATTTTCATACTACGTAATGGATGCTTTGGGATAGATTAATCTTCGTAAAAATAAAAAATAAAAATCTCTTTCTGTTTTCCTATTCCTCGTTGTAGTCTTTTTTTTTTTTAACCCCGCGACCCCACTAACGCATCTCGAGGGCAACGGGAGAACGGCGACGCGCTACCACCATTACCCACCACCGATTAACTTCACTGGCATGGTGAAGAAAGGCCGCCCAGCGCCACCCAAGTGGGTGGTATCGTTGTAGTCGGAAGTCAAAAAAATATAAATCTAGCATTGACTCGAGATAACTCCTCCGGCTGACAACCAGAATACATCTTCTTCTGCGGAGCCATCGCCAATGTCGAGCTACCGTTCTCCTCCTTCTCCTTCTCCATCTCCTTGGCAGTGTGAAACGCCGTCGATGAGATTGCTCCCTCTGGACCTCATCCGCATCGTCCTCTCTCACCTACCCACGATACCGCTCCTCAAGTTCAAGTCCGTCTGCAGAGAATGGCGTGACACCATCGACGATCCACGCTTTGCCACCATGCGCGCCGCCGCTAGTGGCATCGAGAGTCCCCGGATTCTGCTGCTCTCGGAGCTGACCCGCGGCGTGGAGTGCCCCCGGTGGTGGTGGACGATGAGGTCCTCTCGACTACACTCCCTGAATCAGCTTGTTGGTCGTGGTTCGAAGGAGATGGAGCTTCATGTCATGGGCTACTCTACTTTGAGGACAGCGGCCACGGCGCGACCTGCTGCTGAACGAGCTGCGGGGCTCGCACAGAGTCGGAATCGGGGTGGACCGCCTGATCGGCCGGTACAAAATCGTGCGTGTGAACTATTTTCTCGATAAAGACGGCACAGTCCACTGACCGGTCAGCACAGAGGTCCTCCATCAGGGCTCGTGGTCGTGGAGGTACATAGCAAGCCTCCCTCCCAGCCTCCTCCTTGGAGGTCCCGTGTTCGCCACCGATCGATCCATTGGAGCGTCGCTGGCGGAGGCCGCGCTGTCAGGATCTCGTCATTCGATGTCACGAAGGAAGAGTTCGCACCGACTCGATGCCCGGAGCTTCGGGACGCCCACCTGGTGCGCCTCTGGGGAGCTCTGGGGCTCGTCAACCGCTTGCGTGAGGAAAGCATGGATGAGTGGGCGATGGAGGAGAGCGGGCTGTGTGCGAAGAAGTACAGGATCCCGAGGATGCTGCCACCATGGTGGGTGGCTAGCCGCCAGTGCAGGGAGTTTCTGGGCTGCGTCGGCCGGAAGATTGTGGTTGAATGTTTGAGGAGCCTCTTGTGCTATTGATCCGGCGACGGACGAGATGGAGCATGCTGGGGTGTCGCTGGGCGGATTCGGAGGCAGCTTCACCGTGAGTTTGCTTTCCCGGCGAAGTTGTGGACTGCGACAGGGCACTTCATGTTCGGAAAAAAGAGATATAATCAATTATTTTTTCTTTTTTGTATCAATTTGCAATATATATATATATATATTTTTATGTCGAGGATCTGGCCTAGCTCACCGGCCTAGCTCACCTTCGAGAGCACAGTACCGACTATACTTTGAGGGAGACTGGCCCAGCAATAGTTTATCCCTGAGTCTTAATTAGAATAAGATAGTTGATGAATTTTGCTCATAAGATATGCATTCATTATCCGTTTATCGAATCGAAATGGCATTGCCGGTCTTCTCTTCTTCTAATCCTTTTTTTATTTTTGGGAAAAAGAGTAGTGATAATAATAGATTAGATTTAACAAATCCATACATACATACATACATACATACATACATACATACATACATACAAGTGATCTCAAGACAAAACAAATAATCTCCACCAAATCTCGATGGTTCTTCTGACAAAATTACTGTTGCAACAATATTTTAAAAGTAATTGACGATGTGTGGAAATGAGAAATATATGTGTTAGAGATAATTAAAGATTTATCCGGAATAATTGTCAATTTGTCAATTTAAACAGCTTCGTACAATCCTAAATTGATTCACAATTTCATCGATCACGGGGTCCAAGAACTATAGTCTCTAACAAGATATAGACAAAATATGTTAGGAACTTAATCAACCAAGCAATCCGAGTCAGAATCTAATCCGCGACGCAAATTTGAGATCTACTGTTAAGGAAATATAAAGTACAAGATAATCGAAAGAAAATGTTTCGTTTGATTTGTGCGGGGTCTTTTGATGGGTGAGTGGTGCTATTTATAATGGTTTGTGGTAACTGCTTGGTTGCAATTTTTCCAGTAATTTCTGCCAATTATCTCCATGTTTCTAGATCTTTCGTGCGCAAATTGCTCATCGACGTGGATTCTTATTACTAATGTATATTCCATGACCTTGTTTCTGGGCGGTAAATATTTCCTTTAGGAACTTGTGCCTCTAATCTTGACTGTCTCATCAAACGACTTGCTCCAAAACTATGGGTCCGTTTGTTTCACAGAAAATATCATGTTTTCGGAAAACATTTTCCTAGAAGTCATTTTCCAGGAAAATGACTCTATTTTATGGTGTTCGGCCAAAACCTAAAATTTGAGTGAAAAATATTTTCCACCGTTCGTTAGCTCATTTAATTGTTTGAGAAAAATTATCAAAAATTGAATTTTAATATTTTTAAATGACCAAAAAATTAATTTTACTTTTTATATATATTTTTAAAAAATCGATTTTTTTTTTTCTTTTCCTTCCTCCTTCCTCCTCCTTCTTCCTCCTCCTTCCGCCGCCGCTGCTGCCTCCTTCCTGCCCGACGATGGTCGACTGATCGGCGACCGACCAAGACCTGGTGGCCAGATCCGGTGAGCTCGAGGCTCAGTCGATCTCGCCCAAGCTCGCCGCGAGCTTCGCCGAGCTCTGGCGAGCCGCGAGCTCGCCGGATCTAGCAGCGGAGCTCAGGCTCGCTTGTATCGGGAGCCCGAGCTCCACCGCCAGATCCGGCGAGCTTGCGGCTTGCCACAGCCCAGTGAAGCTCGCTGTGAGCTCGGGCGAGGCCTAAGCCCCGCCCAGGTCGGCAAGAGCCCCGCCTCGCCCGATCTGGCGAGGCCCGATCTCGGCTTCGCTAGATCGGACTAGGCGGAGTCTTGCTGGCCGCTGGCTTGCGGCCAGTCGCCGGACGCCGCCGTGGCCGGTCGGGCCAAAGAAGAATATGAATAGGAAAGAAAGAAAAGAAATTAAAAACTTGATTTAAAAAAAAAAAGAAAAAAAAAGAAAGCATAAAAATAAAATGAAAATGTATTAATAAAAAAAAGTAAGAGGGAAGAAGTCATGGAAAATCCAGAAAACATTTTCCCGGAAGTCATTTTCCGCGAAACGAACGGATCCTATATGTCTCTAGCTTCAATTGACTCATTGGATGACTTGGTCTTCTTATAGTAATCGTTCCTCCAAAATTGCACACCTATGGTCTTATCGATCTCCAACTTCAAAGCAGCTTATTCACGTTCTTTTGATGAATATTGTTAATATTCACATTAGCAACTGTCTGTGATCTGTCATCGTATTTTTTTAACTGGACACATAATGTCCATGGATAATATTAATCCTCATACTCGTTGGTCAATACTCATACCCTATGCACATGACTATCTATGCTTGTCTCATGTGACGCTTACACGCTTGTGCCAGGCAAGCCATATTTAGGTGTCAAGACAAGCATAACTTATTTCATTCCACTAGTTTAATTCGGTGCATTAAAAAATTACGATGAACGAATAAATTCACTTAATTTGAGGAATATAGAAAATTATGATATGCTATAGTTAATTGAGAAAAAATTATTGAATTTCTTTCTTTAAATTGCGAGGAAATTAAAGATTGGGAATGACTCTGATTAATTTAATTTTACAATTTTTTGGGTCTTAAACTTGCAGTAGATTCTCAATAAGAAAAATGAATTAAAATTTCAACTTATTTAAACAAAGTGTATTTTCATATTTTTTTTCTCTTTTTAAATGGACTTATTTCAAATTAGCTTCCGCAAATCGTATGCTAAAATACCACTTCCTCTATTTACATGTTACATGTTTAGAAAACATAACATTAGCACTTCTTTTATGCCTCATATAAAGCTTAAGTCTCCTTAACTTAAGATATCTCTGAAAAAAAAAAAAAAACTATTAACATTGAACAAAGTCTCACCTCTTCTCTTACATCATGTGGCATATGATAAGGCTGTTAATGTTCGAAAAGAATTTTATTGAAGGGTTCATTAGAAGCATTTGTTAAACAACCCAATATATTACATATCTCATGTTGTGTTCGATCAATACCTCAAAATTTTAACCGTCTCGCGTAAAAAATTCTTAACAACTATCCAAGGACACGCATTGATATTATCTAATTAATAAATTTCGAATTTGTTAATGAACACTTTATTATTTAACTAACTGAGAATATTTTATAATTTTCAATGCACTGATTATTCTCATGTCGTGTAATCGTTACTATGAGATTAATCTCTTATCGATAAAGATGTCCACGCTTACCAAAAAGATTTCTTTCCCTTTTCATACTTCTCTTTTAAAATGGAAATTAAAATACAAATAAGGCATATCTTTGTAGATAAATCCTACTGCTGAAAACATAGACATATCCGAGTCAAATCAAGGAAAGTGAAATATTCGCGATTATGTAAACAAACCAGAGCACATCTTCTTCAATGCTCTCGCCGATGTTGACCTATAACTCTTCTTCTTCTGGTCCATCTTCTTCTTGGCGTAAAACGCCGAGGAGAATGGCGCGACATCATCGACGATCCGCACTTCACCGCCATGCATGCCGCCAGCGGCGCCGAAAGTTCTCGGATTCTGCTGCTCTCAGAGCCGAGCCGTGGAGTGGAGGACCCCCGATTCGCAGTGGACGATGAGTTCCTGGTGACTTCACTCCCCATATCGGCCGTGAGGCCGTGGGTCCACGCAGCTGGAGCTTCATGTCACGGGTTGTACTGCTTTATGGACCTCCGCGACGGCGCGACCTATCTCCTTAACCCTCTGGCCCGAGCAATCGTCCCGCTGCCGAGCTTCGACCCATTGGGCGGACTGTGGTGCCCATACCTTATCGGAATCGGAGTGGACCGCCTGACCGGCCGGTACAAGATCGTGCGCGTGAGCTACTTGAACGACCACGCTGTCGTCGCACAAAGGGCAGAGTCGGCAGAGGTCCTTGATCAGGGCTCACAGTCATGGAGGGACATAGCGAGCGTCCCTCCCAGACTCCTCCCCAGAAATCCCATGTTCGTCGCCGGATCGATCCACTAGTTAGCCGCCGGCCAAGGCGGTGTCGTCGGGATCTCTTCCTTCAACCTTGCAAAGGAGGAGTTCGGGTGCGTTTGATTGGACTCTTGGAAAAAGCCATTAGGAAAATGCAAAGTACTTAAAAGAGGTTTTTCAGAATGCAAATTGCGTTTGGTAAATGGTAACCTAAAAGTCCCTTGCGAAGCCAAAATTGTGTTTGGATAAGTTATATTTATAAAAGTCTTTATTATTAAAAATAAAAAAACTGACCGGCAAAGGGCAGCGGCGACCGGTGGCCATCGTCTGAGGTTGCCAGACCTCAGGCGGCCCCCGAAGACCACCAGTGAGGACCGCCTGGGGTCGAGTGATCGCCGGCAACCCAGGTGAGACCCTCGCTTGAGGTCGTGTGGCCTTGGCAAGGGTCGCCTGCAGTCGGGCAACCACTGATGACCTAGGCAAGACCCTCGCTTGAGGTCGCCGACCACAGGTGAGACCCTTACCTGAGGTCGCGTGGCCTCGGCGAGGTCTCGGATGGGGTTGCGCAACCCTCGGCGCAGTGGCCCGCACCGAAGGTCTCGCCTGGGTCCCGCGACCCCCGGCGAGACCCTCGCCTGAGGTTGCGCAGCCCGAGGGCCGCCTAGCACGCGGCCTCAAGCGCCAACGCGATCTCCAGCGACCCAGATCCGGGTCGCGCGGCCTAGATACCCGCCGGAGGTCGCGTGACCCACCAGCGACGGTCGCCGTGACCGTCACCGGCCTCTTGCTAGTCCGTCGCCCGCCCTCAACAGCCCTGCACAAGATGAACAGCTCAACGAAGAAGATGAACGGCTCAATGAAGGAGATGAACAGTATAATGAAGGGCAAAGCCAAAGCCAAAGCCAAAGCTGAACACTATACACTCCAACAAGATGCTAACTGCTCATCAGGGAGCATTACATATCTCAAGCCGGAAGAAAAAGTTCACTATTGCACATCTAGCTTCTAGCTAGACAAAACACTGTCCAGTATACCACGCCATGCCAGTAGCTATTAGATAGATAGATGTCAAATGCTTCTGCAAAAGTCAGCTCGTGACACTCGAGCAGAAAACTTTTCCTCAACCCATTTCAACTTTCAACTGTTCAACACTTTCTTTTATCAGAAAGGTGCTAGCAGAAAAATCAGCAGAAAAGCACAAGCATGGCCACTAATTGGATTTCTAGGCATGGATATCACACGCACATGCGCATGCAAAATTGCTCAATACATACAGTTGACCATAGAGCGCACACAACGTTGTTTCTTACAACTGCTCTCATGGGCGAGGACGAGCTCACTCCCTCTTGACCTCCTCCACAACGTCCTCTCTCGTCTACCCGCTCTATCGCTCCTTAATTTCTGGGCCGTGGTGACCAGAATATTGCGCTCAACAACATGGAGAGCTGAAGGATGCGCCGAGACCCGGCAAGTGGCAGGCCAAAGCTGTAGGCAGCATCACAATGAGCTTGCTATCGCTGGCGAAGTTGTGGAATACTGGGGTTAAGTAAGCCCCACGTAAATTTTGGCAAATCATCTGAGAGAGAGTCTGTAATTTTTTGTTTGGACGAAAGTAGAATAATTACTAATTTTTTTATTAGTTGCAATACTATATCCTCCACGTAGATGAATTTTGTCCATGAGATTGCATATATTATTGTTCGTTTTTAGTTTCACATTTTACCCCACTTTGAGTAAAAAACTGGCTTTGCCTCTGTTGGAAAATCCAGCCTTTTTTTTCTTTATTTTTTTCATGGAAGAGCATACTAACTCAATAAATTTAGTATAGCTTAAGCTCAAATGTAATTATGTGATCTAAATGAAATTTTTATAGGTTGTTGAACATAAAATAAAACTCCGGTGTGTCCAATTCACACGTATGTCATATTCCATTTGTGATCTTGATATAGATCAAACACTCCTTATCACCCATAACTGAACGGTTCGATTGGTCTAGTTCTACACAAAAAATCAAGTATAGGAATGGTTATTACATGTTTCAATTTTGTGGATCCAAAAAATACCCAGAACTAGTCGATTTGGTCCGGGTTGGTTCTCGAATTGATCCGGGGACGGTGCTCACCCTTAGTTTAAACAGCGGAGGACTTTGCCCACGGCGTGACCTATATTGTCAATCCTCTGACCCGAGAATTCATCTCGTGGCAGAGGGACGGACCGCGGCGTTGGCAAAGTATCGGAATTGGGGTCGACGGTCGGACTGGCCGGTACAAGATCGTGCGTGTGAGCCTCTTTACCGACTGCCTAGTCCGCCCACTTAGGGCAGCGGTCCTTGATCAGGGCTCACGGTCGTGGAGGGACATAGCGAGCGTCCCCTCCGGACTCTTCGACCACGAAGCCCCCGTGTTCGCCGCCGGATCGATCCACTGGAAAACCGACGGCGGAGCCAGCACCCTCATTGGGATCTCTTCCTTCGACCTCACGAAGGAGGAGTTCGCACGGACTCCCTGCCCAGAGCTTCGAGACGCCTTACTCGTGGACTTCCAGGGAGTTCTGGGTCTCCTCGACTTCTCGAGCTGGGAGAGCATGGACGTGTGGGTGATGGAGGAGCGGGGGCGGTGGATGAAGGAGTACAGTGTCCAGCTGATATGGGTGCTGTCTCCTACCTCGTGCGATGTTCTGAGTTGTGGTGGCCGGAAGATCGCGTTCCTCGACAAAGCCAGCATCCGGTACCCTGATCCTGCGACCGGCGAGATAGAATATACGTCGAGACCCGGCAACCGGCGGAAAAGAGCTGTACGCAGCATCACCGTGAGTTTGCTATCCCCAGTGAAGTTGTGGAATGAGTTTTGTCAGCATGACCGTTTTTAAGTTACTGCAGGAATAATAATTTATTGTGATCTACAAATTTTAGAAAAAAGTAGAGGCTACAACAATTTATAATAATAATAATAATAATTATTATTTGTGATTCATAATAGATTAAAGACTATTACTCAATTATTTCTTTTATGAATAGTGTGGGTTAAGGAAATAAGTCCCAAGTAATTTTTGACACATCATAGAGAAAAATAATAATTACTATATTTTTTATTAGTTGCAATATTATATCCTCCAAGTTGATGAATTTGTCCATGAGATTGCACATATTACCATTTGCTTTTAGTTTTTTACATTCTACCCACTTTTAATTCGAATTGGTTTTGCCTTCGGTGGAAAATTCAGTCTTTTTTTTTTTTTTGCGAAAAAGCGTACTAAACTCGATAAAGTTTGTATAGCTTGAGCCAAATTTATTTAGGTGATCCAAATGACAATTTTATAGTTTACAATTCACATGTATGTAATTTTGCATTTGTGATCTGTTGACACCTAAATTTTGGCGGCTCATTAAGTCATTAGGGGTTAATTTTATTTTATAATTTAATTGCTTAGCATATAGATTTAGGTTGCATTTATTTTGTTATTTGCATTTTATTGGACCGGTGGCGGATGGGTTCAAATTAGATGGGCTAGGCCCATAAAGCGAGCAAGTTGGCCCAAGCCCATGTTTTTTAATGATTGAAAGATTATCTTGTGAAAAATTAGAAATTTGAATTTTTTGTTCGAGATTGTTTTCGGATAGAGCAAGTGATATTGTGTTCAACAAAACGAATATTGCGGATATCGATTCGAAAAAATTGAAAACCTAATCGGTGGCCTATAAATAGGTTTGTTAGCTTAGGGTTTTAGGGAGGCCACACGTTGAATATACGGCCACACAAGAGGGTTGTCACTTTTTTAGAGGGGATCGGCAGAAGAAAAGCCGGCGACGTGAGGGTGCTTCGAAAAAAAGAGGAATTGGCTGGAAGGAAAATAATCTGCGTTGGTCATTGGAGGTAGCTGCGACCTCGGATCTGGCCGCCGTTCGTCGTCTTTCATCGTTCCAAATTCTGCCCAGCGTCAAAAGCATCGCGGGAACCACATATGAATAGCTAAAAGACGAGCCTCAGTCCGATCACGTTGCCGTCCAGTCGTTTGTTCCTTATTTGCAGGTTTCTAGTGATCCCCAGCGCTTCTTAGTCCTTGCTGTGCCGAGCATCGCTATCCTCGACCTAGACGATGCTGCTGCCCTAGTCTCACCTGTCGATCACCATGCCGCAAGCCACGAAATTCACATTTTTACGGCTACAAATTGAAGAATTCTTGGCAAAAGCACCACGTCCGTTTGGAGTCCAGGAGTCTTCCTAAACCAACCCATCTCTTGAAACTTTAGGCATCCATCAAAATTCATGCCTTGCACGCACGCACGCCCTTGTTCATGTTTGGGTTTTGCTGCCACGTGTTGCCACTTTGCCCACTATTACGATTCAACGTCCCAAGCGAATCCCGAAGTTTCTTGGCCCTGAGTCATCGCAAGCAAACACCACCGCATGGAGCAATATTGACGAGCACAAAATTTTCTTACATATATTCTTTAATATTTGCTTGTTTTGTTTGAAGGAAAGACCAGCACAAAAGGGGCACATATCCTCTCTTTACTTGCATGTGCATCTCCTGGAGTCAAGCTGTCCAACAAGCTGTTCACCAAGCCCGTGAGTCATTGGTTACCGTGGTCCACCAAGCTTAGCACCATCACGTCGAGTCGCGAGGATCCGAATTTTGAAGGCCGATATTCGAACTAGGTGAAAACTTTATCTATTTCGATTTTTGAATATTCCGTTTCCTTATTTGAAATATCGTCGATGCACATTATTTAAATTCTCGATATGCTATCGTATCCGTAATCTCGAGTAGCCTTTTAAATTAGGGATTAATCCCTAATTTCATAACGTGCATACGATTGACAGTCCGATTTCATGCCCGAAATATGACTCGCAATCGCACGAAAAATCGCCAATCCGATCTCATGCTCGAGATTCGAATCAAATCAAATCTGAGTTAGATTAGGTTTTTATTATCTTGCATGTTTAGATTAAGAATTTTATTTTGAGTCATGAAAAAGAAAAAAGAGAAGGTGCACTCATTTAGGATGTTAGTTTTTTTATCTGAATTGCATGTTTAATTTTAATTTCGAATTTCATAAAAAAATAGGAATTAATGCATTATTTGCACGTCATGGCATATTAGAATAAATTGCATGTTTTATTGATTTTTGCATCTTAGGTTAGAGCTGGCTAGGTTAAGATAATATGTTAGTTTAAATTATGATTTAGTCTGACCTGATCCTTAATATAAACTAGATAGAATATTAATCTAGATAATTATATTTTGCATTTTCCTTAATTTCGAATTTCATAAAAATTTGTTTTAGGATAAATTAGTTTCAATTTCTAGAATATGTTGCATTTTTCTAGAATAGAAAATTCATGTGCACGTCATATAGAATTAGGGTCATGAAATGCACGTCATTTAGTGATTACTATTAGGTTCATTTAATTAGAAATTGCCTGTCATTAGAGTTAGGTCATTTGATTAATTTAGATTGCATATTTAATTATTGCATTTCTTTAGAAATTACCTTTACTCATGTCATTTAGTTTAGGTCATGTTATCATGTCATATCAACTTATGTTAGATTAGTAAGATTGCATCGCATGATTCTCATTGAATAAATGAAAACAAAAAAATTGAGTGATTGCTTGTTAATTAGAAATCATATCTAGGATTGCTGATGTGAATTTTGATCTAACAACGCAGATGATTTCGTTGCTTTGAGGTAAGTTCTGCATTATTTAATTGCTTTACTTGGGTGTTAAATTGATGGTTTGCGCACCCGCATGAACACCTCACATGTTAGGAAAATAAATTGAAATCAATTCAGGCTGCTTGCCAAACATTTAAAAATAAAATAAAAGAGAAAGGTACCGAAAGGGCGTTAGAGAAATCTAACGTAATCAAGTCCCCGTATCCAAAATCTCTGGTTCGTAGAAGTAAAATGATTCTCCCGTTATTTTACTTAGGTGTCTAATCAACCTACCGTAAACTGATTAGTGGCGACTCCCTTTTGTATGCTAGAATTTGAACCTAAATCGCGAGTTGGTATGGGCTTGGGAGAGCCCGAGCTAAGTTTAGGCTTAGCAATCCATTAGCCTAATTTTAGGTGGTGGCAAACCCGAAAAATTGGGTTGCGACATGATCTTAGTATAAAACAAACACCTTTACGGCATCGAAATTAGGAGTGTTCAACCAAACCCATTCTATTGGGAACCAGACCGTTCGATCGGAAAAAAAGTCCAAGAACCAATTCCAATAGGAACTAGTCAATAGGAATTGGTCCTATACGGTCCTATACCAATTTGTCTTAAATTAAGCTTTTGTGACTGAAAAACCATATTTGGTTTTTCAATTTTTCTTCATCAATTTAAAAAAGATTTGGAAATTTTTTAGATATTTAGTTTTTGAGATACTATACATACAACTAAAGGGATGGATCCAATCCAAAAAATGAAGGATTTTTTTTTTTTTTTTTTTGGGTAGGGGTTGTTGGAACCAGTTGAAACTTGTTCGAGAACAAGTTCTAAGTGAAGACCCACTCGGAAACTAATCGCTCAATTTTGGAACTGGTTTCAAAACTGGTTTTATAATCTGAAAGCCGAAATCCTAATTCTTTTCCTCTAAATTCTAACATCTTGACTCTTTTATCATTTGTTCTTCCTCAAAACTCCTCGCAAGTCTTTCATCTTTCCCAAAATTTTTATGGATTATGTTACGTGTTTAAAATTTTTTATCGTTTACAATTATACATGATTACGTATTTATCTTATGGATTGTTGTCTTTGGTGGATAGAGATTTATGTTGTTCATCTCAAACTTTAAATCATTTTATTACTAATAATCTCATACCATTTTGTTGTAAAAAAATGAACCAAAAAAAGGAACAAAAAAGTAAAAATAGGTTCTCGGGTAGACTCTAAGACTGGATTGGAAAAACAAGGTAGGTTTTAGAACTGGCTCCAAGCAAATGGGATAAGTTCCAAGATAAAAAAACTGCGAATCGGTTATAACAAGGTTCCAGGCCTACCTACCTTGGAACATATCACCCCTAATCAAAATTAGTGAGGAGTTTTTTAAATAATTGATAAGAGATTAAAAGGAGAAATATATCTATAAAACCAAACAAACGTGCCTCTTAACATGTGAATTGCACTTTCATCAAACTCCTCCCTACAAACATACTTTTTGACAATTTACCAATTAAGTGCTTTCAATTAATTTTGACCGAAAATCCCTAACATAAATCTTGTCATATTATGTGGCACGGTTAAAACTAACGTGGACAATTATAATTTTTTTAAATCTTTTTTTTTTCATATTGGCCGGTGAGGGTTGATGATAAGGCCTTGGCAGAGGCAACCCTTGCCTAGATCTAGGCAAGGCCTCCATGCCCTCGTCAACCTCAATGAAAAGAAAAACAAAATAAAATTTAAAAAAAAAAAATCAAATTTTCTTAAAAAATTATAGAATTATCAACTTCAATGATTTCCGACTGAAATTGGTAAATTTTCAAAAGCTTTAAAACTAAATTGACCAAATTAAAAGGTTTAAAACTTAATTAGCATCTACACAATATAATTAAGAATTTTTTGGTGATTTATGCTAAATCTTGTTTTTTGTTCATCTACTATTCAAAATATTTAAGTTCAAACATGGAAAAGAAGTTAAAGAAAAATATCTCAATGACGCAAAAACCATCGCCACCATAATGAGTTCGCCCAAACATTT
Organism: Eucalyptus pauciflora; assembly: GCA_007663325.1. NCBI lineage: Eukaryota > Viridiplantae > Streptophyta > Magnoliopsida > Myrtales > Myrtaceae > Eucalyptus > Eucalyptus pauciflora. The sequence goes on from VMYD01000353.1 coordinate 3,188,964, forward strand.
ATACGCTGCCGTTCACTTCGTCATTATCGATTATGGAAGACTGCCAGGAGAGCTCATCAGCTACTCTGGCTCACACCTTTGAAAAATAACGCAACCAAAGGTGCGCACCACGTGGCCAAATCAGGATGTGATTCCGCATGCAACCTTCCGTCCATGAAAGTCGCCATCCTATGATTTTCAGTTTTATTCCTGATTCCATGAATGGAACCTCCCACTCATATCATCTAGATCGAACCGATTTTTAAAATTTTTATTTTCTTACAAATTTGAAATATCTGAAGATATTGAAGAATCAAATAGAAGTATTAATTTGAATTGGATCAAGCCGTTCAAGGAGAAAATTACGAAAACGACCACCAAAGGGAAAAAAAGGGCGATGCACAGTCAAGGCATTCATGCACATCCCCACCAATAGAGGCAATAGATCAAGGCTTTTCTTGAGTTTTCAAGTTCAAGTAATTTATGCAGCTGTCGATGATTGACCCCTCCTTTTAGGGCGCCTAGATAATAAAAGGTTATCCCTTCGACTTTTACCCTCCACCGAGGATGGTTCAAGGGGCGACATTAATACATTTTCTTTTGGAAGAAAGTTTGGATTTGTGAAACTTTTGTGAACCAGCACTACAGCATTAGCTTTCTATATGACCTCGGCAAGGGTCGGGCCTGGGTCGCATGACCTTGGCGAGGGTCGCGCGATCTCGACGGTGGTCGCGTGACTCGAGCGGCTGCCGTCGACGGAGAAGGTGAACACTGACCCGAGCAGCTGCCGCCGGGGCCACTCTCGACGGAGAAGATGAACAGTGCTCCTCACAAGGGCAAAAAACGGAAAAACAAAAAGTTTGTAAGGACAATTTCGGAAAAAAAAAATATGAATAGTACCCCGAGCGGGCATGTCGGAAAAGCCGAAAGCCCAAGGCAGGTCCTCCCCTGCCTTGGGCTTTTAGCCTTCACAAGGCTGGCCTTCTCCAAAGGGGGCTTCAAATGTTTTTGCCAAAAACACCCTAAATTTAGCCCAAAGATCTTTAGGGGCTCAAAGATACTTGGCAAAGTGGTTGCCAAACGGAGCCAATTAGTCTGCTTTCTCCGGCGAAGCTGTGGAGCGCGGACAAAGTTCTGCCCTGGGGTCGCGTGATAAGCCCTCGCAGGGAATATATTCGACCATTGTAAACGGAAGAAGATGGTCGATGAATTTGACGGTTTCATTCTCTTATTTCATTCGTTTTTGTTTTTCACGCTCTTACACCCTTTTTGAACCGAATTTGGCTTTGCCTTCATTGGAACATCCTTAATTACCGTGAAAGTGTACCAATTATAGATTAGGTATAGCAATCTGTTAATATATATGTATATATATGTGTGCGCACGCGCGCGCGATGTCGTGTTCGTGTAATCTCGGGACAAAACAAACAATCCTTGACCTTTTTGTTGTGAGCGTAATTTCTTCGCAAGGTCTTGATGGTTTTTTAACAAAATTAATTTATTATCTCTTTGACTCGTTAAAGGCGTGGGTTGAGTCAAAAATGATTTGATCAGAAATAGACTCATTTAACTCGTTCATTTCTATGCAATATAAATATAATGACTTATATTCGACCCAATTCATATCATTAAAATATTTTCATACTTAACCCAATGTACGAAAGCTCATTCCCAAATTAGTGATGGCAAGAGAAAATTAAGAGAAAATCATGGAGGTGAATTCGGTATAAATAAGTTGTAAATCTAACCAATGGGGTTTGCCTTGACTGCCCTTCCCACTTGGGAAGGGAGAGGTACCTTCTCAAGAAGGGTAAGATTTCGGGACAATGACGAGGGTTTAAACTCCCATACCTTGCAAAAAAGTATGGGAAAAGTCTTAAAATGAGAGATGGAGTAAAAGTAGAGTATGACAAAAAGAAGAAGAAAAAATAGGTTGTAAACCTACTTATGATCATTTTAATATTCATATCATGCTTAAACTCATTTATGACATATCTATTGATTATAACAAGCCCATTATATATGAGTTAATAAATTGCTTTATTATTTATTTTAATAGATTTACTATCATAACATCGAATGATGATTTTTTTAGAGTAATTGCAATAGCACGAAAAGGAGATAGGTATCGGGAAAAAAAAATCACGAAAACCCAAAATTGATATACATATAATAAATTACCAAAAATTAATTTTTTGACCATATAAAACCCAAAGCGATTAGCTTTCATAAAATTTTATCGTCAAATTGCTAAGTTGGATTATGTGTGATAGCTGATAAATGTACTAGTTATAGATATACTAGTTTGTGATCTTTCATAATATTAATCTAATTTAATGAAAATAATTGAAAATAAATTTATTACAAATGTACCGATTTAGGATTTTTGGTGGTCAAAAAATTAATCATGGGTAAATTTATCATAAGTGTATCAGTTTGGACATTTTATCGTATTAAAAAAAAGAAAAAAAGAAAGAAAGAAAGGATGCAATGAGGCACATGATCTTAAATTAGCACAAGAATGGGAGAACGCTACCTTTTCCTTGTAGCCGCGTCAAAACCCAAAAGTCGGCGGAATCCCGTATCCAGTACTTTTAATAAAATTCCTTTTTTTTTTGTCTCTCCTTGAACTTTTCGTTTTTAAACTATAACGACAATTTCACAAATTTGATTAAACACTCATGCATTTTAAAAATTTAGCTTTCCCATTATTTTACTTTCTTTGTAGAATTTAACTTTCAGGATTTGGTCATCATTTAGTTAATTATCAATTATGCATATCATAAACTTTCTCTATTACATGAATGATCTGAAGTGTGAAATAATATTTTTATCTTTCGATTTTTCTCTTTTCCATTTTGACATGTAAATGGAATGAAATGCATTAGTCAATATAAGATTTGTCCATTGTCTGTTGTTGTTATCCATGTATGAAAGATCAATGATCATCTATGATCTATATGATGAGTCTGACATGACGACACTCAAGCACATAGAAATGATTCATGTTCCATAAGTGAGGTTTATCAATCATATATGGAAAAGAAGAGGTAACATATAAGACCCAAAAATGATCGCAAACTCACATAGGACACGCTAGAGAACTAATGATTGAAGGAAAAAATCAAGAGTTAAAGTGAACAAAATGAGTCATGGGCCCGTATTTTAGCTAATATTTATTGGATCGGATGACATATGGACCGTCTAAAATTTAAAATATAGATGAGGATGGATTTAATAAAGCAAAGTCCAATTCATTCATCATAAGTTTATATGGATTTGGGCCCAGTGCTTCTGCACCAGTGGCCTCTCCCTTTCGGCTTTTACGTGAACTCAATTTACAGTCAAAACAGAATGAAGAGTTTTGACCAAGTTTCATGCCAGAAAAGCATGAAAAGGAACAAACAAGGTCCCTTCATTTCATCCGTTTAGAAGGAAAAATTATCCAAAAAATCTTAAACTTATTGCATGGTAATCAATTCGGTCCTAAAATTTTATCGTGTTAATTTAGTCATGAATCTTTTGGACATTTGTCAATCAGTTATGGATCTTTAAACCATGTCAATTTAATCCCAAGCATTTTAGCGATTCATCAGTGTAGTCCCAAACCTTTTGATGATTTACTAATTTAATCATTTCGACCAATTTTGTCCAGAAAATATTAACGTTGTGGTTTAGTCAGCATCAACCGTTCTACGTGGCACAAACTAATCGACTCAATTTAAATGTGTAGAACTAAATTGACGAATGATCAAAATGTGTAGGACTGAACTAGCACAATTAATAGATTTATGACTGAATTAGCCGTCATATAATAATTATGTTTATTCTTAGGCCATAGCCATATAAAGTTTGAGTCTATATAGAATATTTAATCTTCTTTATTAGATTCTTTGACGGAGGGGGGACTAGACAGGCCATGTAATTGTTATGCTTTAATTTGTAATGAATTTATTTTCCTTTTCTCTTTTCTCTTTCGGGTTTTTGGGTTCTGACGTGGACACAAGGAAAAAGTAGCGTTTTTCCATACTCGTGCTAATTTAAGGTCACGCGCGTTCTTCTGCACGAAACAGACGACCTCCGAAAAAGAATCCGTAGGTTCTCAGACCACGCGCGCGCTCGCACTTGAAGTCCCGCTTTGACGAGGAAGTTCAAAGGCAAAATCGATTTGGACTCCATTCATTCTCGTCACTGACGAAGTACCAAATGCCGTTCTTGTTCAATGCAGCGGACCGACAATGGATCGTGTGCAATCAGAAATAGCGATGCACTGGACGAAAGTAGAAAGAGAAAATTCATTTTGTGCTATGATGCGACGTGATGCGACGTGATGCGATGCCGCTTGATCACCGGGAGACTCGGCAAGCGAAGACCATGCGCTTAATCGACGACAATTCCTCCACTGCCGATGACAATTTGCCCGCGTTGCTGCCTTCCACTCCAGTTCACCGTTGAGAGATTGATCCACGAGCAAAACACAATGTCTCTCGTCTACAACCATGACATTTCCACTATGGATATATCGGGTGTTGCCGCCTTCTATTACATTTCACTGTCAAGAAGTGATCCACAAGCACATATATAATGTCTCTCATCTATAATTATGATGTTTTCATTGTGGATGAATCGATCTTGTCACATGTTGCCGCCTTCTACTATAGTTCACCGCCAAGAGATTGATCCACAAGTAGACACTATGTCTCTCGTCTGTAATCACGATGTTTCCATTTTTTATAAACTGACCTTGTTGCGTGTTGCCGCCTTCTACTCCAGCTCACCACCAAGAGATTAATCCACAATAGAGGTGTTAAAATGGGTCATAAACCCATATATGACCCATTTAAATCATAAATTGGTCATAAATGGGTCACTTGTTTTTGACAAAAAGTAGTTAAATGGGTTTCACAATTAAAGGTTCAAGAGAGGTAGGTCTTAAGTGGGTTTTAAATAGATTGGGTTGAGAACCCATTTTCAACAAAAACCTTATAATCTCTATCTTCCCTCTTTAACTTTACAAAAACATTTTTTTTGTAAAAATCGAAATTATCATTTTTTTTTAATTTTCTCATTTTTTTTTCTTTCTCATTCCTCCTTCCGGTCGCCGACACGGCAATGGCCGGCGATCGGCCAGGCGAGCCTCGAGCTTGCTGGATCTGGTGAGGCGAAGGCCTCGCCGACGCCCGGTGAGGCTCGCCGATGCTGAGCGAGGCTTGAGCCTCGCCAACGCCAAGCGAGCTCGAGCAAGCCGACGCCGGAGAGCTCAAGGCTCGCTTGTGGCCGATCGCCGGCCATCGTCATGGCCGACGACCGGCCAAAGGAGAAGAAGAAGGAGAAGAAAAAGAAAAGAGAAAAGAGAAAAAGAAAAAGAAAAGTATATTTAAAAAATAAAATAAAAATTAATTAAATTTTTAATTTTTTAAAAATAATTAAAATTCGATTTTTTTAAATAATTATTTTAAAAATTGTCCATTAAATTTGTGTTGTATAAAAATATTTTAGTAATATAATTTTAAAAATTGTCCATTAAGAAATAAGGTTGGAAGTATTTTAGTAATATAATCTTTAAAAAAAAAAACATAGGAATAAGTTTTTCTAAATTTGGTTAAATATTAAAATATTTTATTAATATGGGAATGCATAAATGGGTCATAAATTGGTTAATGGGTCAATTTGGGTCGGACAATTAATGACTTGACCCAAACCTGACCCAACCCACCCGTTTAACGGCTCTAAATTCCACAAGTAGATACAATGTCTCTCGTCTACAACCGTGATGTTTTCAACTGTGGATGAATCAGCCTTGTCGTGAGCTTCTACAATTGTTTATTGCCCGGAGAGCGATGAATAAATAAGTGCAAAGCTTTTTTGCACAACACTATCTCATTTGCCATGGATGATTCGACCTCATTGACGCGTTTTATAGTTGTTCACTAGGAGATCATTAGATCTGCAAAAGTGAATTCTTATGTTTACAACCACTATGATGTGGGCGATGTGGATGATTCTACCTCATTGCGGCCTTGGAGAATTGCTCACCTAGAGACTGATCGATGAGCAGACATTGCACCTTTCGTTGACAACCATGACGCTCCCCACTTTGTGCCATCCAATCTAGGTGCCATCTTCAACGAGCGTTTAACAAGAGACTCAGGGCGCGCGTGACAACGTTTTTATTTCTCTATTTATCTGTTTCTCAAATTTTTAGCTTTTCTATTTTTGGAACAGAAATGAGAAATCAAAACTTTCTTCATCATTCACTCTTGTTATCGCTCTTCGCCCGTGGGATGCCGAATGCTTGCCGTTGGTCGCCGGGCAGTCGCCACCGGCCCCCGCCATCAATCACTCGCCATCAATCGTCGACCACTCGTCAGCCAACAAACTCCAGCCGCCGTCACTGACCGTCGGCCACCGAATGTTGGATGCCCGTCAGTCGTTGGCCGCTCATCGCCAACCACCAGACACTTGAGGCCAACCGCCGACCACCGAACGTCCCTCGTCGATCGCCTATTGGTCACCACTGACCATCGGACTTCAGCCGTTGGGCACTCGCCACCAACTGCCGATCGCCGGCCGCCAAACTCCGGCCATTGGCCCCCTGCCGCCGCCGGACTTCGGCTTGGCCCCCCGCCACCGGCCACTGGACTTCAACCATTGGCCACTCGCCGCTAGCCGCCAGTTGTTGGCCTCCGAACATTGGATGCCGGACGCTGGACTCTGGACATCAACCATCGACCACTGGACTCCGACCCACTCGCCGTCAATCACCGAACATCGGACTTCGATTGCTGGACGTCAAACTCCGGCCACCGAATGCCAATCGTCGCCACTCCTAGAAATATAAATTTTATTCTATTATCAAATGAATTTTTGCTCTAGAAATATAAATTTTGAATTATTATCAAACGTGTTTCTTTGCTGAGAAATTCATAAATTTATTTTTATTTTTAGAAATTTTGTCATGCGTGCCATCAGCAACCAAGGACAATACGTGTTCACTATGAATGATGATACGACCCATTGCCGCATTCCATTACCGTTTGGAACCAAGACATTAATCAAAAAGCAAACTCAATGTCTTTCATCAGCAACCACGAGACTTCTACTTTGGAGTATTCAGCCTCATTTTTGCCTTCTATCACTATTCACCACAAGATTGATGAACACATAAACAGAGTGCCTTTTGTCGATTATGGATGATTCAATATCACCGACACTTCGTACGATTATTTACTACGAGGAAGTAGCTATGGTAGAGGTTTCTCTCATACCAATGGTTCGCTAGCTTCTGATGGTAGCACAATTTGTCCGGAGGTGACAACAACCATATGAGCAATTCTCAAAGAAGGATTTTTCATTATACATTTACACAAACGTGCTATCGTTTATTCATTATCATTCTCATAATATTATCAATTTTATTTCATATTTTGGTTCGAACAAATGTTTAAATATGTTATGAGCGAAATATTTCTTTTTTACAATGATCGGGACGATAGGCCGCTTGAAACCTAACCCTTGTAACATATGTATATGTATATAGTTCCTAGCCCTACAAATGGTTTGAAAAGGGAGCGCACGGGTACGAGTTCAATTCCTCGGAGCATCAAAGGACGCAAATTTTTTTTTTTTTTCGGTTCTTTGTTTATCTTTTTCGGTCGCCCCTTTTTAACCTTTTCCAGTGCCAGTCCCCCACCCATTTCCTTTTCACCATCTTTTCCATCCTCTATGTTTTTCCTTTTCTTTTTAAACAAAATTTTCAATTTCACTTCCGGTTCGTTCGAACAAATTTCCGAGTTCTCGAATATTCAAAAATTGTTTGTAAAGGAGGTTCTGACTTCTGAGGGTATAGATGCTTCTTCGCTGTGAAATTTCTATTTGAGGTTATTCTTATTTCCTTTTTTCTATTTTACTTCTAATTTAGTAAAATCAATAATCTTTGTCTTCTTATTTCACGGGAACCCATAGAATGATGGATTTCCTCCCTAAACAAAAAGTCCATCACTGCTCGTGTAAATTGTTAATAATTAAATCCGACTATTTATTTTCATAATGTAGTAATCTAAAAAACTATCTTTTTTGCATTTTTTGGGCATATGTATCCATCTCAATATTCGACTTGCTGGTTAAGGATTTCTAGGTCAACAAATACGGCATATTTGAAATGAGAAAAATTATAGGAACAAAATATAAATGCAAATGTAATATTCTTGCGACGAGGCACATATCATCATTAGTAAACACAATAAAGTTAGGTAGGGCTTGGGTCAACCGGCACTTTTGATTTTTTTATATAGGATATGTTTGGTTCAGCTTTCTTAATGGGTTTTGAGAAAATGTTATATCTGGGTAAGTGAGGCAGGTTATTTATGTATTCACAAATCTGTAATTGGTAAATTCTTAATTCCGAAAATACCCATCACAAAAAACAACATAGAATTTATATAATCACCATACACTCTCCAAATCGCATCGGTAAATTCTTAATTCCAAAAATACCCATCACAAAAAACAACATAGAATTTATATAATCACCATACACTCTCCAAATCGCATCGCTCTCCTCGCCGGAAAATGGAATAGGCTATCGCTCAGTAGGGGCACATCGGTCATTTCACAGTCTCCGCTCTCGAACCGGAGCGCGGCACTTCGACTCCGCACCCCCCCGACCGGTACGGTGACTCGGCCGGCCCGAGCTATGAGGGCCACCCGATCCGTGGCCCCCTCAGCCTCCGGTGCCGCCATGGGGCGCGGCCTCATCGGCCCTCACACGGCGGTTTCGGGAGGTCGAAAATGAAAAGAGACCTCCGGAGGGAGAAATGAAAAACGAGCCACGCTCGTAATCGAGAGAGAGAGAGAGAGAGAGAGGGAGACTCCTTAAACACGTTTTCGGCCAAGCGCAAATATAAGCCCCCCAAAATAACCCCAAAATCTCTTAACTTTTGCCCTTCTGTTAAACGCCCCCCCTTTCTCTCTCTTATCTCTCTCTTTCTCTCTCTCTCTCTCTCTGTACATCATCGGCGATTAATCCAAAATCACCTCCGCCTCTTCCCTCGCGAATCGGACGTCGGCCTCCGCCGAGCGGCGCATCGGACCCCTAGCCGCCGCCGCCGCCGCCGCCGCCGCCGCGGGTGGCTCCTATTCCGATTCCCGGAAACCGAGACTAAAAAAGCGATTCGCGCAATCGGAATCCCCTCCCCCAGCCGCCGCCCGGCGGTCTGCCTCCGGCCGGTCCGGAACTCTGTAGGTGCGCACGATTGCTAACATGCGCGCGCGCTCATACGATTGTCCCCAAGTGAAATCAATCCCCCGCTCTTAGTTTCTCTATATAGTCGCGCCCCGAGGGAGGGGCGAGCGTCGTCGGTTTTCCGATCATCGGCGTCGCTGTTTGGGTCGATTTACTAATTTCACTGTAAACAAGCTCGAAGTCGGCCCTCCGCTCGTGAATTTCGGACGGGATTAGCGTTCCGAGGTTCCCGATTCGGTGTTCTTGAGCTTTTTCGCCTTCTGTTTTGGAGATTTAGTGAAGCCGCGGCCTTGATCCGTCGCCTGCTCTCTCCGATGCGTCCTGATTGCTCGTCTTGCGGCCTTGCGTGGTTTGCTCTCGTTTGGGATCGAATGTGATTGAATTTTTGCCCAATGCTTGCTTTCAGTACGAAGGTCGGAGCGTCGACGGGCGTGTTTTGAATTGCGTTTCAAATGTTGTTGGACTTTTGACTTTTTTCAAAATGATGTGTGACTTTTTCTTGATGTGAAGTACTTCGCTGAGGATTAGATAGGCTACTTTTGCCTGAGCTTTTCTGTTTGCACTGAGAATTTTTGAAGTCCATCCAGTGCCAGACCCTCTCGAGCAAGGTTTTGGTCATTTCTTGTCCCTCTGGGGATGTTTTATGTTTCTTTTTTTTTATCAGAAAGACCGAATTATTATATCTGTCTTTTTTTTCGATCACTTGAACTGAATGGGATTGCCAGCTTTCTATCTGCTTCTTTGTGCTGCTGCTATTCCTATCTTTTCAAATAAAGGCATGTTTTGTTCTGACGTAAGCCGTTTGAACTGCATAGAATCTCCATGTTTTTGCCTGCGGTGCTGTTATTATTATCTTTAGAAGAAAAAAGTTTGTTTTCAGTATTACAAGACCATTCTCATCAGTCACTTCTTACTTCTCCTTCACAGCAATCTGGACTTTTAGGGGACATTTTTAGTTCCATGTGATAGATGGCCTTCTTCAAGAATTTTCCGAATGAAACAGTATCACGTGGCATCGTGGAGGAAAATAGCCGGGCTCAGAGTTCCGTAGCGAATGACGATGTTGGTAGGTCTTTCAGCGAGAGATTCGATATGAATCTGGATGCACGGTACCCCAGTGACGGTGAACCATCTGGTTCCAGCAGGGTGCAGAAAGAAGCAGCTGCAGATAATGGAAGTAGAGCAAACAACCTGCAGCCTTCTGTAAGGAGAACGGCTAATGCTGGCAGGTGGGGTTCCACATTTTGGAAGGACTGCCAACCCATGTGTCCTCCAGAAGGTTCTGATTCTGGACAAAATTCGAAAAGTGGGTCAGACTGTAAAAATTCCGGAAGGTCAGCAGGTAATTCAGCTGACGCAAGAGAGTCGGATGACGATGGGCATAAAGAAGTAACCAAGGGTCAAAGAGGCCCCTCTGATGTTCCAGCAGATGAGATGTTGTCTGATGAGTATTACGAGCAGGATGGGGAAGAGCAGGGCGAGTCAGTTGCTTTTGGAGGGTTCAATCATTCCACAAGGACGAATTCGATACCGTCAACAAAACCAACGCCCTTTGCAGCTAATAGAAATGTCTCTCGGAATCCAAGGGCCCTGAATGATGACGATGAAGAAGATGATGATGAAAAGAATGACGATGCTGACTATGAGGAAGAAGACGATGAAGATGGTAATTAGTAAAATCAATTCAGCTCATCCATTATTTAACTAGTACTTGTTTTAGACGTATATTGCAGTTTTGCAAGGCTTCTTTTGCTATTTTCTGATCATTTTTATGACCTTTTTCTTGGAATTGCCATTGATTACTGTTTCTCTGCCACCGCAGGAGATGACCCTGATGATGCTGATTTTGAGCCTGATTCTGGGGTTGCGGTTCGTCAATTAGCAAAAAAGGTGAATTTGTGGAGTTGCATTCTTTTGAATTTTAATGTTGGGTGGTTTATGATTTTCACCTCGCACAGACACAAACACATAGCCTAGTAGTTAATTGCATATCTAATTCCATGGACGAAGGCCATAGATAACAGCTAATGACACTGAATAGTTGGTTGCTGCGCTTCGTTATTTTTTGTTTCCAGCTTGCTCACCAGTTTTACCAATGATCTACTTAGAGAATATCATGGAATGGGTAGCATAAAAACAAGGAGCTTGTTGGTGCTGCGAAAACTTATATTGTTTCATGTGTTTGACCATATGCTAACTGTGGCGATAAAGAATGCGTATAATTACTTTGTGGCTAAGAATTTGATTAACATATCAGTGAGGGCGATTGTTATTTTGCATAAAAAAAGACAAACTGGGGAGGTTTACCCTGAGGTTTTATTAGAAGAATGGGGGCAATATTTGAACGCACAACTCAGCTTTGGAGAGAATGCTGCTTTTTATAGTTCTCCAGATGCATTCTCTAATCTCATTTTGAGTTGTTGCGGCCTGTATTTGCTTTCAATTGGGAGGTCGGGCTAACTTTTCAATTACACACAGGAGGGACCAGTTATTTTGGTGGTAGATGATTGACCTCTAGCAATGTTAAGAGTTTCATGGATAGGGTAATGTTTCAGGTGGTGAGGAAATAGCTCGTGAAATGTTGATGGTGGTCATGAGCAGCTTCAGTGCAGACTTGGTAATTGTTTGAGGGATATTGCTATGAACTTACCAAAGTTGGATGGCCTGAGTATGAGGGATATTGCTGGAGACTGAGACTTGGCTTTGGTCCAATATAATTCCAGTCTCTAACTTAGACGTAGGGGTGTTACTTTGTTGCTTGTGCTATTGAATGACTCTCTTCTTAGTCCTTGTCGAATAACATGTTTTTGTCCTAACTCATTCATCCAAGTCTTCTTATTGCGTGGTTGTGTCCTGAGGAAAAAGAAGCCGAAATTGTTAGGAATTATTGAGCAATCTGAGCTGCGTATCAAAATCTATGCATTAATGTTATCAGTGAATAAAGACAATGCTTGGTTGCAGCCTGTAAATAAATTTGAGTTATGTGAGAAATGGAAGATCAAGTGTTAATTGCATCTTGAGGTGTTATCTTGTTATAAAGGAACAGGTTCAAATTCTCGGCTTAGCTTTTATCTGCTTCATATTTGGTATAAGATGAAGATGAACTTGGTATGTGGAAGACTAGGTTCCCCACAGGATCTAGGCAAAGATCTCTTTTATTCAGTAGTGGGAGGAAAATGGAGGATTAAGCCAATATAGGTACAATTGAAAGAGGTTTTCCTAGGTGTTTAATTGTGGCATATGACACTAACGACATCAATGCAATTTATGTAAGGAAAAGATGCATTTCTGATGGTAAAATAATCTGTGACACATGTCGGCAATATTTTTTATTTGGTAGATTTGTTTCTGCAGCGTGACTGTTCCCTGAATATGGTGGCTATGCATTGAGGAAAAAAATCCTGATAGATTGCTCAAACGTTCTTTTATAAGTTGGGTTTAATCAATATCAGCTTATTATCTTTTGTTGTTTAATCTCCTTAGATAGCCTTTAGCCCATTATTAGTAAATTTCTTGTTTATTAGGCTGTTGGATTCGAGGTTTGTTTTTTAGCTCCTATCATACCCTTTTTGGGCAATCCTTATACAATTTTATGTGGCAGTTTGATGACATTTGAGTGACCGTACCTGATACTTTTTTTTTTTTCTTTTCATTTGTAGGACGAGGACTGGGATGCTGAAGACTCTGATGAGGATAATATATCTGATGATGATATGGATGTTGTGGATGAAGATGACTCGTTTTATTCAAAGAAAGTGAAGAGTAAAAAAGGAGGTAAAGGTGGACGCAGTGGCAAATCTTCCACAGAACGGAAGTCACTCCCTGCACCAAGGCGACCAAGAAAAGGTAAAAGTCCGTTGGAGGAAGATGAGTCTTCTGCCAGGGATTCTGATAGTGAGAGTGCAGAAGATTTCAAGGGTGTTACAAGGAGGGGTGGACAGCTTAGGAAAAATAACGTCAGGTCAAATCCTTTAACAAGCAGCATAAGAGAAAACAATGAGGTCCGTACCTCAACTAGGTCAGTAAGGAAGGTATCATATGTTGAAAGTGATGATAGTGAAGATGTTGATGAAGGAAAGAGGAAAAAATCACAAAAGGTACAACTTTTTAAACTTTAATAGCATATATTCGACTTTGTAAGCATTACTTAAGATTGGCTCTTCCTTATCTATTTTTTTTTAAGTATTAATCAACACGTGTCTTGTGCTTGGTGCTTATCTGGGCGGACTTTATTTGTTGGAACTTTGCGGATGGGTAGACCTGCTTTTTCTTTTCCTTCTTCTTCCTAGCAACTGGTAAACTGAGTTGGCTGCAACAGTATCAGACATTCAAATTCAGGGCCTGTTTGTTTGAGCTTTGTAGAAGCCAAAAGTATTTCTTTTGCTTTTCCCCTAAATTGCAAAATTCTGTTCAACTTTATAACCTATGAAATATAAGAATATGCGCTATATGTGCTAAAATTTATTTTGTGAAACTTTCGTGTATCTCATGTTAAAAAATTCGAAGTGCATGCATCGCTAGATTTAAATTAAGCAAAGAGTATAAAGTAAAAGTCAATCTAGACATGCCCTTCGTGTTTTATCTAATTGATTTTTTTCTAGATGAAGTATTAATCTTCACCTGAGAAAATGGTGTACAATGTGAAGCACATCTTGCCTATCAAGACCTACTAGAACGATATGCAGTCTTGTTGCCTTAGTTGTGCTTAATTCAGCTCATAAGAAATCGATTCTTGTGAATATAAGGATGATGACATTGGTGTTGCCCAATGTTGGGGTTTGGTGTGGTGTGGCATATTTGACTTTATGTTATGCTAATACATTAATTTCTACAAGTTGACTTGGACCTTTTTCTTTGCTTGTCTCTTGAAAACATAAAAAAGTGAGATTGTGCATGGCTGCAATTTTTATTTAGAAGAATTTCCTAACTGGTTTTGTGAGAATTTTTCACTGATTATTCTTTAAAATGCCCTCAGGGAACTTGATAAATATTTAGATAAGGAAAGTCTCCCATTTCCATTTAACAACCTCTTTCGTGTTATGTGTAATCGGTGCATTGGAATGGTTAAGGTCATCCGTTAACCAGACCCCTTTTTAATTCACAATCCAAGAACAAGCTTGGCTGTGTGCCCATGAAGTTGAATTTTCTTTCTTAGTGGCTTCATCTCTTGCCCCTTCAATTTGCACCTAAAAGGATTCTGATAATCGTTCTCAATTGGTTATGTAGGAGGAAATGGAAGAGGAAGATGGTGACTCAATTGAAAAGGTTCTCTGGCATCAGCCAAAGGGCACAGCTGAAGCGGCTAGCAGGAATAACAGATCAGCAGAGCCTACTCTCATGAGCCATTTGTTTGATTCTGAGCCAGATTGGAATGAAATGGAATTTTTGATAAAGTGGAAAGGACAGTCTCACTTACACTGTCAGTGGAAGTCCCTTCCTGATCTACAAAATGTAGGTTCCTCAATACCTCTAGCCATGTACATCCTTTACAAGTGTGAAACTATAACATATTTTTGAATTTTTCATTTTTATTAAGTATTGACATTTCACATGTATGCATTTTCAGCTCAGTGGATATAAGAAGGTGTTGAATTATACTAAAAAGGTGACGGAGGATGTGAGGTATAGGAGATCAATCTCTAGGGAGGAGGTAAATTATCTTTACTGTGCCAAAGTTGTTCTCTTGATCTCTTATGATGAAACAACAGAGTTGAAATGGCTGAATTTGCTTCCACATCTGTGCAACATGCTAGATGGGAATACTAAATGTCATTGTGTTTAATTTTCTGTCCGACCAAAATAAAATAAAATTTCTATGTAAGTTTTTTGTGGTTCACTGGCCTGTGTGCCATAAGGCTATTCAATTCATAAAGAGGGGCTATGATGGATTATTTCATCTTATTGTAGCTTCTGTCCTAGCAATTGAATCTTGATACCAGATTCTGCCTAAGAATCTTAGATTTCGTGAGGGGTGGTTGTGGCTTTTGGTGCTTTAGTTTGGTGTTTAATTTGTTGAAATGTGTTTTAGCTGCCATTAGGACAGGCATCCAATAAACAATATTTAATTGTGTTATTGGGATTGATTAGATAAAGTGAATAGTATATTGGATTACATTTATTTCTTCTTGAGCAAAAAGAAATCTTTTTAATCTTTTTCTTGTGTTTGCTAATTATTGAAGTTAAAAGAAACTTTTGTAATAGAACGGTAAAAGAAATTTTTTAAATCCAAGCTGAGTAGATAGCAACCAATGCATCCCTGGGTCGCTTCCTGAAAACTTGTTTAGTTGCTCCAGCTTTTGGATGCTTGTCGAAGACTCTTCTTAATGTCTTCTAGCTTCATGAGATAGAAAATAAAAAAAGTACGCAAAAGCACTAGCAAGCACCTAGGTTGGTGGAAATTCCAAGCATTTATGAGAACCAGCATGGACACTGCACTAGTTCTACATGATCTCTAGGCTAATCCATGAAGTTGGGTTTTGCTTATGGTGTAAACGGATGGATAGTGTAAATAAGGCTAAAAGTTTTAATCCAGCTTCTAGTTTAAGAACTTCATGCTTAGTTAGTCGAGTGGTGTATTGTTCTACCATAGATCCTGGTCTAGAAAGGGAGATATTTACTCCTGTGCTTGTATTGGGGGCTATTGATGGGCGGATGATTATTAAATTGTTCCTATACTAGTACACTGATTACCAACTTCTGTGTTTCTACTTTCTCTGCAAATAGTTCGGATGAGCGTTGCATTTGCAAGTGAGCAAGCAAGTTGAGGATTTTTGAGTTTTCCATAAAATTTAAGAAGAAGAAGACAGTCTAGTTGTTTGCTGCATTCTTGACTTGGGTTTTCCTGGATTTGTGGTTTAACAAGTTTTGTCACTCTCAGAGGGATTCTTTCGATATGTCAGGGAAAATTCTTACTGTGCTGAAAAATTTCTTCCTTAAAAATTTTGTTGATCTGGCTTTGAGACCCATTGCGACTCTCTTGTTGGATTGTTTGTGCTTTTTCCATCAGTGTACTCATGCAGTAGCAAATTGATTGCTCTGCTGAACACCGTGAAAGTAACTGATTGTATCTGTCATGCAGATATACTGAATTGCTTTGCATAGGGATTTAGTTAACAAGTGGTCAGGTTATTACATGATATAATTTCCTTTTTCTATATGTCATATATGTAGGTAGTATAGGAATTTTATTTTTGCACATTTAAAAGCAAGAATATTTTACATCATTAGAACTGCAACATGAAAATGTTACGTGTTTATATTTTAAAATCATGTCAAGTCTAGCTTAACATGCACATGGGGCAGTTGTTGGCATTCTCCTCTTTGTAATGACAATTCTTTTATTCTTGAGAGGAGGCTTTGGTTGATGAATTTGATATTAGAAGGTAATTGCAAAATAGGGTGAACTTTTTGAGGCGATTCTTTGATCCCAATAATGGCTTGCACAACAACAACAACAACAACAACAACAACAACAACAACAATGATGGTGGTGGTGGTGGTTTCTTTTTTATATGATTCTAATGAATGACTTATTTTTTGTTTGGTTTGCTTGCTGCTTATATACTTTCCGGTGCTATGAATTATGTGAATTTAGGGATTCATTTGTATGTAATCTGTTAATATCCGTTTTTACTCCTGATCTTTGTTTAACCTTTAGATTGAAGTCAATGATGTGAGCAGGGAAATGGACTTAGATCTCATCAAGCAATATAGTCAGGTTTGCTCTTTTGCAGATTACCTTCATGCAGTTTTCTTTGCCTCTGCTGCTTTTAATGTTGTTATATCCTTTGTTTTTGTGATTTATTTAGGTGGAAAGAGTAATTGCTGACAGACTTAGTAAAGACAGCACTGGAGATGTTGTCCCTGAGTATCTAGTCAAATGGCAAGGGCTATCTTATGCTGAAGCAACCTGGTATGAAAAGCTAAACTGGCATTTTTGTGCCTTTATGACTTCCATATTTCCTCAACAATTTAGAGAGTTCATTAGCTCTTTTGTCTGAGTTATCTGTTTTTAATTTGTAAAATTACAGTTTTATTTGGTGAAGGAAATGTTGAGGTCCATTCATTTTTCACTTCTCTTTTTGGAATTAGGGAAAAGGACAACGATATTGGGTTTGCTCAAGATGCTATTGATGAGTACAAGGTAGAACACTGGTTTGACTGAACTTACTTTGCTATTTGCCTGAAGGACTTTTCCAGTTTCTTTTTTATCATAAATGCATTTGCTGCCTGTTATGCTTTAATGTTGCTGTTGCATTGTATGTCGCAATAATTTCACAATATATTTGATTATTGTTTCTGTGAATATACAGACACTATTTAGGGTCTTGATTTGTGGTTTCTTGTTGTAGTTATGTCATGTCAAATGTTAACTGCAAAGTAACACGCCTATTACTTATAATGGCTTTGAAACCCAAACCCAAACACCATACGTTTTGAAACTAGTTTCATGACACGACATGTTAAACATGTCCATGAAATGATCCGTCATTTGTAATGGGAACATGTAAAAAGGTGAGTAGATAATTTTTTTTGAATTAATCAATGTGTCCATGTTGACATGAATAATATGTTAATATGCCGAAATAAATGTGTCTAAGCTTGTTATAAACAGGTTGAAAGTGTCAACCTGCGCATCACACATATGAATGGATTGATTTTCTGGGGACCTTAACATGATTAAGGTTGTCTCAAACACTTTCAATTGACTGTTCTGAAAAGTCTGTTGTGCTGGAAATTGCCAACTTTAAGTTCGAATTTACCTTTGCTATGTGCTAAATGTGAATTTAAGGTAACTCTTGTCTTTTTCTCCGCTTTAGGTTAGAATGATTATATAGTTAATTTTCTGTAGTTGTGGAACTTAATCTTGTATCGCAGTGTGATCTTCCGCCTGTAAGGAAAAAACTGCTTGTTTAATTATGAAATGATGTTCTTGAACCTAATAATGCTTGAGACCAGTGAAAAAGATGTGATTTCCTGGCACATTTTGCAAGCCTTAATTAGTTTCAGACTTCAGTATGTTTGAAAACTTGTAGCATCTGTACTATGATTTTATTTTGCACTGAAAGTTTTGCAATTTTCTCAGTAAGTACTTGTCCTTAGGTTACTACGGTGAGATCTGAAGAATATGTAAGGCGGTAGTACAGTTGGGGGATTAAATAAATCATTGTAAGTAGTAATTGCCTCTGATGTCTTCACTGAGCAGGAACAATATCACTTTCTCCAAGACTCCCATAAGATTGTTATTCTTGTGGGAAATGAAAAGCTGGAGATTGGCTTCAGTCACTAATGAGTTCATGTCTGAATAATTTTAACTTGACTTGAAAATGGATGTGATTCGGTGGCTTTTTTTTTTTTTTTTTGTCAGTAGCATTATATCGATAGAAACGTCTTGAACCTGTCCTAGTTTGTGTTCTCACTGCCAGCAGTCAAGTGACTTTCTTGGTCCCTTGCTGTGGGATGCTCTCTCTCTCTCTCTCTCACAGAGGAGGGTATGTGCGCATGTGACAGTCTTTATGCTGATGAGCGTCTCTTCCAAGTCCTGGGGTGTGTGATACATGAAGAAGGGACAAATGAAAGAGATTTTGTGTCAGATTATGATCATTTGTTGTATTTTTGTGAGCAGGCACGGGAGGCTGCTATGGCTGATCAAGGCAAGTCGGTGGACTTCCAGCGCAGAAAGAGCAAAGGTTTGCACCACCTTTCTCCTCAATATACCTCTTTCCTCTCTTTTTTTCTTTTCCATGTGCAAGTTGAAAGCAGTCATTGTCTTTGGGGACTGCTAAATGGTTTTCTTCTTGCTCGTTTTATGGTGTGAGGATGATTCCATTGAATTCTGGACTCTGGCTTGCATGTACTCTTAATGTGGTGGCCTATTAGTGTAATCTAGTATTTAGGGGAATCCTTATCCCACTTGGGGATGCCATTATTATAGTTTTGGGCTTGATGGAATTGCAGATGTACAAGAGTTCGTTAGAGTCTGGAGATCTGTTAATGTGAGGTAGAGTTATTATTTGGTTATATCATTGGTTTAATTTCTTGGAAGGTCCCAAGAAGTGCTTTTATCACATGTAATTTGTGACGAAGGGCCATCTTTACCAAGTTTCAGCTGGGAAACCAATTCATGTCAGAAATTTTTTCACATGTAACCCCGCCACCAGGCCCCTGGGGGGGGGGGTTTGTTGGTACTTGGTGTTCTTAAATTAAATGTTCCACAATTTCAATTTCATGGCTGCTGGTAGTCCATGAAATCTAGAAGTGTAACACATACGTACTATAGAGTTGCTTGGTCTATTGTGAAAAGTAGTTTCTTTTCCTTGGTAGTTTTATTTTTTATATTTTTTTAGGGGGGCGAAGTAGTGCAAACTGATGCAGACAATCAAATTACACCACTTGATAAGTGTTCTTTACTCATTTGGTAAATGTTTAAGAAGAAAGAGGGCCACTTATTAAGTTATGGTGCTCATAGGTCCATCTGGTGGGAAAAAAGGAAAGTTAGTCATGTCTGAAACTTTCCTTTTGAGAAGTAGTGATAGAAATATATTAGAAAAGCAACATTTGAAAAGTAGGGTTCTTGCCAGTCAAATACCACACATTCTCCATATCTGCAGTGTCAGTGAGGGCCAGCTTTGTTATGTTTCAATATTCTGAATTATCATGTGCTCGACTCAATTAACTATGTCTTGCTTGACTCACTTATTGAGTTACTGTGCTCATAGGTCCATCTGGTGGAAAAGATAGGCAAGTTAGTCATGTCTAAAACTTTCCATTTGAGAAGTAGTGATAGAAAAAATATTAGAAAAACAACATTTGAAAAGTAGGGTTCTTACCAGTCAAATACCCGCATATTCTCCATATCTGCAGTGTCAGTGAGGGGCCAGCTTTGTTATGTTTCAGTATTCTGAATCATGTGCTTGACACAATTAACTATGTCTTGCATGAGCGAGTTCTGGTATTCTTTGGGTGTCTTCATAGGTAACGATGTTTCCATGGAGCATCCATCTTGAATTTCTGTGACGTATAGCTATAAGTTTGAAAAATTGACTTCTAATTAAATTGTATCTTTCATAACTTTTTGCTTTTCCCATTCTTTTATGCATTATCATTTTGTGTGGTCCCTTTATATGTGGATGACATACCTCATCCGACTAGCAAGTGGCAAGTGGATAGCATACTTTTTCATTGATCGCCTAATGAGATATCATTTCCACTTTTTTCATATTTATATGTGCAAGATGTGATTCTGTTGCATTTTTCTTATTTCTAGCAAGTTTACGAAAGCTTGACGAACAACCAGAGTGGTTGAAGGGAGGAAAGCTTCGTGACTATCAGTTGGAAGGTTTAAATTTCCTTGTTAACAGGTGTGTTTGTCTATCTCTTCTAAAATTTGGCAGTTTTGATAAAAGAAAGGGTGAACTTGGAGTCTTAGAAGAATATGTGCCCTTAAGTGTGGTCAGTCTTGAATTATATCGTTGTTGATTGGCAACTTGTATGTGACAGTTGGAGGAATGACACGAATGTTATTTTAGCTGATGAAATGGGTCTTGGTAAGACTGTTCAGTCAGTTTCCATGCTTGGTTTTCTGCAGGTAATTGGCAACCTGCTTATTTGATTTGGTCATATATTTGCTCATCTTCTTTACTATCACCATTGTGTTAAATGTAGAAACTCTTTTGTTGAATGCAGAATGCACAGCAAGTCTATGGGCCATTTCTTGTCGTTGTACCTCTATCTACTCTGTCGAATTGGGCGAAAGAATTCAGAAAGTGGCTTCCTGATATAAATGTCATTGTTTATGTTGGTACTCGTGCTAGCCGAGAGGTATAGATTATTTTATCTTCCTACTTTTCAATCGCACGCAAGAAGTTGGCATTTTTGTTTCTTTTAGCTCATAAAGTTATTTATTATGCCAGTACATGGGAATGGATGACCCTTTTTTATTTAATGACATTCTATACCCAAAATAAAGGTTGTGTATATTCTAGTCAGTTAGTTTAATATTTTATATGACTTCTTTTTTTTAGAGTGGCAAATTTTAGTGTTGCTTAGGCAATATTACAGGCTGCTTAGGCATCTGGCGTTGGAAAGTTCATGCTCATGCACAGTGTCTTTATGTTCTGATCTTGCTTAAAAGGAGCATTACAAGTTCCATCCAGTCTCTTAATAGTGTGGTGAGTCTCATAAGTGTAGTGAAGAGCTGATGAATATGTTGTTGATCACTAATGGTGTAGAGGGCAATGTAGTATGTAGATGCGATTTTATTCTAGCTGGTAGACTGTCTATTCTTGTAAATCTCTGTATGACAATTTGTTCATGTTCATTCTTTAATGAACTTTCTTGTAAGGGGAAGATGCTGTACTCTTACGTGAAACTTCATGTTCTTTGTGTTGGTGGTGTTGTATGATTTTATTGTCTTTTTTCATATTAGAGATGCTTGATATGATTCGGGATTAGTGTGAGTGAATTAGGGTTGTACTTTCATAGGTTTGCATTGTACACCTGCATCAGGATCTTTCTGACATCATTGCGAAGTCTCTGTTGGATTACGTGGTGGTCATGTGAAGAAGAGAATTTGCAACTAACAGATGTGAAGTGTCTTTTCCTTATGCTGCGAGTACATTGAAGATCAGTTCGCCATCATTTTATATTGGATGACTGAGTTGTCATTACAGTTTTGTTATATTGTACAGGAATTGTTCAGTTTTCATAGAACTGGCAGTGTGTGCAATACAATTAAAATATATTTGTTAGCATTTCTTGGTTTTATTGTTCCTTTTGCTTATTTTGGCAGGTCTGCCAGCAGTATGAGTTCAATAATGATAAGAAAGGTGGTCGAACCATGAAGTTCAATGCCTTATTGACCACATATGAAGTTGTCCTAAAGGATAAAGCTGTTCTATCAAAGATCAAGTGGAATTATGTTATGGTTGATGAAGCGCATAGATTGAAGAATAGTGAGGCACAGTTGTACACCACCCTTTTGGTACTTTCTGGACTAGTCTGCTTCCTTTTCTTTTCTTGTGATTGGCTATATAGGATGACCCAAAACCTAGTTCATCCGGTATATCTGTTTGTTTTAACCTTACTCTTTCACAGGAATTTAGCACAAAAAACAAGTTGCTTATTACGGGTACCCCCTTACAGAACAGCGTGGAGGAGCTCTGGTAATTGCCTCTTTCAGTTATGCCTTTGTCTTCTATGTAGGAATCGGAAGATGATTAAGTACTTTCTGTCACAGTGGAGAGTCTCTTGTGCAGTTTCATTTAGTTAAGGCAGTTGGCTGCATCCATAGACAAGGATTTTGTCCATTTTTTACTTTGTAGTTCTTCTTTTGGATCTCTTTTCCACATTAAATAAATTTCTCTTCCTGAAATATCTGTTATTTTCTTCATGTAGTCAAAAGTCATTAATGAACAGATTTTCATCTGTCAGCGCTTTCTCTTGGATGTGAACTTTTTCTGGGTAGGGGGGGCACCTTTTGTTGACATATTTGCAATTTTAGTATGTGGTGAAAGATTTTTCAATCTTCACTTTTTCGAAGCTTCTTCGAAAGGAAGTTAAGGGGTAGATCTAGTTTTACCATCTTTATCGATAATCTGGGTCTCCCTTTTGAGGACTAAAATTAATTAGGTGTTGTAATTCACGGGAATCTTTGCTGCTTTGTTTTGCAAAATTCTAGCAGCTGCTTCTTACTGTGCGGACTTCATATTAAAACAAAAAAATCACATGGCAACTTGTACTCGGCAAATTTGATTTATGCAAAATAGATGGAGGTTCAATATGTTCCCTCCCAGAGTTTGAGAAAATTTTTTGGAAAGAAGAGGATACACAGTTCCCCTCAGTGGACCACTTTATTTAACTGAAAGAGAACTTGTAACTTCATCAGCATTCTGAATAAGGGCAATAAGTTCAAATAAACATACTGCACACATATGATAACATTCATCTGCAAATAGAGGTGACTGGTGCACATATGATAAAAACGGATCATCTGCAAAAAGAGGTTCCAGAAGTGTTATAATACAACATTAGCATGTGAGACGATGACTCGTTGTCCTTTTTTGCAGTTTTTCTGGGGGTATTGATCTAGTTTTTGGTAAATAGCCAAGTAAACGCATCTGGAGGGCATCTTTTTTTCTGGTTGGGTTAGTAATGATGGGGTAATTGCAGAATGAGATAGAGAAAGGAGAAATAATTTGTGGGGAAGACTTAAAAGCAAAAGGACTGGGAATTGGATTTAGTCACTTGTCTTGAAGGCATGAACTTTAAGGGAGGAATCCTTCTAATATGACAAGAGAAGGTGATGAGATCATCTTAAGGTAGAGTTAGGAGCTATATCACTGAACAATTGCTTTCCTATTAATAAAAGTTGCCTACCCATTCTGGCCATGTATCTGATGGAAATGGTGTATCTAGATATGAGTTGACAAGGGTATGCCTGTGACACAGTTAACTCTGATGTCTTTATCCATGTGAAAAGTATTTTCTATTGTAGTTTTTGTTTCCAATGGACCATTTTTCATGTCCTGTTCAGATGCATTTGCTAGTTAAGTCCGCTGTTACATTGGTCCTTGTTCAATCGCTTGTTCTGTTCCTTTGTCATTGCTCATCAACTGATTTGATTCTTCTATTGAGTTATTAATGAATAGGGCTCTGCTCCACTTTCTTGATCCTGATAAATTCAAGAATAAAGATGATTTTGTCCAAAACTACAAGAACCTCAGCTTGTTTAACGAAAATGAGGTATATTTTCTTGCATCTTTTTCTCCTGATTTCCACTTTATTAAAAGTCCATTGATTATGATAATTCTTGTTGTCTGTCTTTAGCTGGCCAATCTTCATATGGAACTAAGACCTCACATTCTACGGAGAGTTATCAAGGATGTAGAGAAGAGTTTGCCTCCAAAGATCGAGCGTATTCTTAGGGTTGAAATGTCCCCTTTACAGAAACAGTGAGAACAGTTCTCCACTTCTATGAAGAGTTTTTCCCCTCTTTTTTGTTAAAACTGCTTATGTCGTTTTGGCCGTGTTCACTTTCTAATTACTTTGTTCTTAGGTACTACAAGTGGATATTAGAAAGAAATTTCCATGACTTGAACAAAGGAGTTCGTGGGAATCAGGTGATTGGATAACTTGACCTTGTTTTCAATTGGAACTTCTATTTCTGCTCCACTTTAGACTCTTACGTGATAGTGCTTGTATCGTTGGTAGTGACTGACATGACACTGTATGCATTGTGTTAAGACAATGAGCAGTTTTTGCTTTAAGATTTCTTTAATTTTTTTTATGAAAACAAAATGGCTCCCTCTTTATTGTTTCTTTTCGGGATTTTCCTTGCATATATATATAATTGATCTGAAATTGCAGGTCTCTCTTTTAAACATTGTGGTGGAGTTGAAGAAATGCTGCAATCACCCTTTCCTGTTTGAAAGTGCAGACCATGGGTATGGAGGGGATTTTAGAATTAGTGACAACAGTAAATTGGAGAGGATCATTTTGAGTAGTGGGAAGCTGGTTATTCTTGACAAGTTGCTTGTCAGATTGCATGAGACAAAGCATCGAGTTCTGATCTTCTCCCAGGTATGTTTTTTAGGGCCGGTTTGGATAGTTTTTGGAAGCTGGAGACTATTGTGCCATGCTTCTGGAAATTGCATGGTGCCACAAACCTATTCATGGTTTAGGTTGTGGATTTCATTGCTTTTATCTGGTGGTGAGGATGAGTTGGCCTACAATGACTTAATGTTTTCTTTGTTGTCAAGGTTGTTGTGCAAGTAGTGCTCAGCTTTGTTCTTATCTACTGGGAGCGGTTCAAGGCAAACGTCTTGAAGATATATGCATGTCAATATGAGAGGGCATAGAGACTTCATGCCGAATCAAATTAAGTTGGTTGACTAGGGTTGAAGAATTCTTTTAAAGCATATTAAAAACTTTTATAAGCATTGAGAGATGGAAAAAGTGCATAGTTCACCTGTAAAAAGAAAGCATATGAATGGCAACAGATTAGGAAATCACATTCCCTTTTTCTTTTTCAATGAAATGGTATTTATTAAAAATGTACCAAGGAGTAGACCTAATTTAATGGCAGGTGGAGTCCAGGAGTTGAGAAGAATAATAGGCATAGTGGTCAGTGTGGCAGTGGGCCAGACCTAGCGTCAAGAGCTTATATGCAATCACACGTGCATGCTTGTGCAGATTAAGTAATTTGCGAAGTTGGAGAATAGACTGCATTAACTGCTTCAAATTTGTCAAGTTCCAGCTAGAATACTCTTTTCTTTTCTCCTTGCATTGCTGCAGAATCCTTGTACTGCTTATCACGCCAATTGATGTGGTTGAGGTTCCCGGAATTTGACTTGTAGTTGCATTAAGAAATCACTGTTAGAATTAATTGAACACCCATTCAGATATTTACTTATAACATACCGAGAGTTTTCTTTTCTATTAATTGATGATCTCTGCAGATGGTCAGAATGTTGGATATACTGGCGGATTACATGTCGCTTAGAGGGTTCCAATACCAGCGGCTTGATGGTAGTACAAAGGCCGAGTTGCGCCAGCAGGCTATGGATCATTTTAATGCTCCTGGGAGTGATGATTTCTGTTTTCTCCTATCAACTCGGGCAGGTGGCCTTGGTATTAATCTTGCTACAGCAGATACTGTTATTATATTTGATTCTGACTGGAATCCACAAAATGACTTGCAGGTGCAGTTTTCACTCTTTTCCCTCCTTTTCCCTTCTTTTATATGGACATTTTACTCTATCAGGAGTAGCACATGTCTTGCTTGGTGTTTTGTGAATCTGATTAAAATTTTGTGATATCTTTTATTGTTAGGCAATGAGTAGAGCTCATCGAATTGGGCAACAAGAGGTTGTCAATATTTATAGATTTGTAACAAGCAAAAGTGTCGAGGAAGACATCTTGGAGCGTGCCAAGAGAAAGATGGTAGGAGTATCTAGAATATTTTTCCTAGTACCATTTTGCTTGTCCAAGCTGCCAACTATTTGTTAGACATTTTAAAGTGACGCTGCTCTTGACATGTGCTCCTTGTGGTCATCTTCGCTTTTTAAGGTTCTCGACCATCTGGTAATCCAAAAACTGAATGCGGAGGGTAGATTGGAGAAGAAAGAAACAAAAAAGGGGAGCTATTTTGACAAAGTAAGACGAAACAAATATTTGCCCGTTCTTATTGTTAGGTTTTCTCTTGTCATATTTTATACTGCTGATGCAATATTTTGGTACTCATTGTCCCTATTACCATTTGCAGAACGAGTTGTCTGCTATCTTGAGATTTGGGGCAGAGGAACTTTTCAAGGAGGAAAAAAATGATGAAGAGAGCAAGAAGGGACTACTAAGCATGGATATTGACGAAATTCTTGAAAGAGCTGAAAAAGTGGAAGAGAAGGAAGCTGTGGAGGAGGGTAATGAATTGTTGGGTGCTTTCAAGGTAAAAGGAATAGCAAATGAATGTAATGTTATTCTGGGAAAATAGACTTGTTGTATTAGTTTTGTCAACCTCTTTTTGTATTCTTCTCTATGTTGAGTCCTGCACTACGAGCATGACATATCGTAACTGTTTAGTTTTCAAAGCAAGGAAAATTGAAGTATGATTGTGAAGTTTCTTTTCTGATGACATTCTCCTGTTGTATCCAGGTCGCTAATTTCTGTAGTGCTGAAGATGACAGTAGTTTTTGGAGTCGATGGATCAAACCAGAAGCTATAGCTCAAGCCGAAGTATGAGCATTTTTATTCCATAGACACATTGCTTTATGTTGGAGTCTTACAGTAACAGTCTTCCAAACTAAAATTAACCAATTTTAGCAGAGTTTTTGATTTAAAATATTCTCTGTCCTTCCTCTAGGAAGCTTTACTTCCTCGTGCTGCGAGGAACATCAAGAGCTATGCAGAGGTTAATCACTCAGACCAACCTGAGAGAACCAATAAAAGGAGGAAAAAGGAATCTGAACCACAAGAGAAGGTCCTTAAACGCCGCAAAGCTGATTATTCTGTGCCCCCTGCTACAGCTGTTGAAGGCGCAGCTGTTCAAGTAAGAGGATGGTCTTATGGCAATCTGTCTAAGAGAGATGCATTGCGCTTTTCTCGTGCGGTAGGTCCTACTTTATATGGTTATTGTATATAGGGGTTACTGAAAGATATCATGCCTAACTTGATATTGAAAGGGCAAGTGAGCATCTATTTGTTGTCCTATCTGTTGCGTTTATAAGTTTGATTTCTTATCTTATGTTGACTCTGTGTCGTTTAGCTGATTGTGATAGCTAGGAAGAGGGTGGAACTTGCATGGTCGACCAAGCCCACCGAGAACCAACCCAATAGTATGGGTTGATCATACAACCCACTTTGTAGGCAATAATGTTTATTGTTAATTCACGATTCTTAATTACTTGGGTGTTAATCTGTGTTCGCAACAATTTTAGGAAAATTACCCTATGTGGAAATCAACTGGATTTTATATAGCTGTCAAACTAGAGCTGAATTTGAGGTTCATATTTTGCTATCCTGAGCTCCTTTTCTTTTGGGGGGTTGTTGAAGCTGGTTTGTGTTTCTAAGTCTTGGGGAAAGGGATTTTATTATGTGGAACATTTGAAGTGCTGAATGTGTAGGAGTTTCATGTTTACTCGCATCCCAGTGGCCTTTATGCCGAATGGAACATTTTATGTATTGAGAGGGATTGTTCCTTGTTTTCTGCTGGAATTCTCTATTCATGACTCTAGTCTTGTGATTCTTACAAATACTTGGCTGGCAATCTCGTCAGCTAGCTGTGACATTTTCATTGCAAAGGAGAGTTAGGAGTACAAAAATCTCTCCTTTGATTGGATTCTAACTTGTTCTTATCCCAGCCATTATATTGATAGAGAGGTGTATGAAATTGCCACTCAAGTTGTCATGCTCCGTTTGTTATATTTTTGTCTGTGTTATGATGTTACAGTTATTTCTCTTTCATTTCTTTGGTCTTAGTCCTGCATTTGTTGTTGATCGTTTTGTTTCTCTGGTTATTTAGGTCATGAAATTTGGGAATGAGAATCAAATTGCTCTTATTGCTTCGGAGGTTGGAGGATCATTTTCTGCAGCTCCTCCTGAAGCGCAGATTGAGCTTTTCAACTCTTTGATTGATGGATGTCAAGAGGCAGTCGAAATGGGAAACATTGATCCGAAGGTTGGTTCTGTAATAATCATCCCCAACACCCCACCCCCAACAAATTAAAATGGAAAAAAAGAAAAAAAGAAAAAGAAAGGACCGAAGCCCCTGATTCTCTACTGATTGCATTTCCTGATTGCTGTACAGGGGCCACTTCTAGATTTTTTTGGTGTCTCTGTGAAAGCTAATGATCTTCTTACTCGAGTTCAAGCACTCCAGCTCCTAGCAAAGCGCATTAACCACTACACTGATCCAATCAGGCAGTTCAGGGTGTTGACTTATCTCAAACCTTCGAATTGGTCCAAAGGCTGTGGATGGAATCAGAGTAGATTGCTTCTTCTCCATCTGTTTGTCATTTGTTTGCTTTTTGATGTTTATGAGAACGTTTCAGTTTTAGCTGAGACTTTGTACTTGCTTTTTCGCGTTCTTTGCATATACTCAGTTGACGATGCAAGATTACTGCTTGGCATCTATTATCATGGATTTGGCAATTGGGAGAAGATACGGTTAGATGGAAGTCTTGGCCTTACAAAGAAGATTGCTCCAGTCGAACTTCAGCACCATGAGACATTTCTACCACGTGCTCCAAATTTGCGAGACCGTTCAACTGCTCTTCTAGAAATGGTAGATCTCTTCCGATTTTTAATTCCATGTAACATGAAGACCATCTGTCATTTTTGCATCTCTATTTACCGTTCTTTATTTGCCTTGTATTTCTTGTCGCCGTGTAGATTTTGCTAATTTTCAGGCCATCTGGATGCATCCCTCTGTTTTTATTGTCCCCAACACCATCCAAATGCATATGATGCCTTAGTAAAATCACCAAGTTCCAAGCTTCTTCAGTGAAACTTAAAGCTTGTTGCTTGAGGCAGATTCCTTTGCTCTCTTACCCTCAGAAGTCTTTTGAATGTTTAGAGTGCACGATCACCTCTATTCATGTTATGTAAGAGAAAGTGGAGTCAAACTAAAGAAAACATAATTATTCATCTCAAGTGGATTTTTTTTCCCCAAGTATTAATCTCTTCCTTTAATCTGATTTGGAATTATTTCTGTCAATGTTGCTTAATAGTTTTCTTTTCAGTATCTCTGCTCCCGAACTTCCTTTTCTCCCTTTTTTTTTTTTTTTGGGCAATTCTGCACCTGGACTTAAATGAACTGATAACCTTTGCAATTCTTGTCAGGAACTTGATGCTGCTGGAGGCAAGAATTCTAATGTCAAAGGAGGACGTAAAGCCTCTAAGAATGTCAAAGATAATGTTCTCAACACCGCTCAAACAAGGGAGAACAGAGCTGCTGCTCCTGTGAAGGTTAAGTTGCAAGCAAAAAAAGAAAGGCCTCAGAAATTGGCGAAAGCTGAACCATTAGCTAAAGAGGAAGGTGAAATGTCAGATGATGAAGAAGTGTATGAGCAGTTTAAGGAAGCGAAATGGATGGAGTGGTGTGAAGATGTCATGGCGGATGAGATAAAGACGTTGAATCGTCTTCATAGATTACAGACTACCAGTGCCAATCTTCCCAAGGAAAAGGTGTTGCGAGTTTTTATATTTTTGCCTGTCAAGTTCTGATCATGTGGCAAGATTTACATTTCTTTCTTTACAAACCTTTTTCAGGTGCTTGCAAGGATTCGAAATTATCTCCAGCTCATTGGAAGAAGGATTGATGGAATCGTTTATGAATACGAGGAGGAGACTTACAAGCAAGACAGTACGTTCTCTAGTTCAATACTCTTTCACATCCTTCTTGACATGATGTTTTCCATTTATATTTACCTGTTCCAGTCTCTCTCTCTCTCTCTCTCTCCCTCTCTCATGTAGGGAATGTCTTCACTCTGTCTTTACTTAGTTGTATATAAACATGTAGGGATGACCACACGACTATGGAACTATGTGTCTACCTTCTCAAACTTATCTGGGAAGAGACTCCATCAGATTTACTCAAAACTTAGACAGGAGCAGGATGAGGAGGTTGGGCCATCTCATGTTAATGGTTCTTCATCCGGCTCAATGGGCAGAGATGGTGATTCTGGCTATTTCCCTCCTTTCCCCAACCAAAGAGGCTACAGGAATGCGATCTCTTACCATATGTCTGAGCCAGCAAACAAAGACCATGATCCAGCTAAATTAGAAGCCTGGAAACGGAGGAGGAGACCTGAAGCAGATGCATATTCTCCTGCCCAGCCTCCAATGCAACAGCAAATGACCAATGGTTCCCGTTTAGTTGACCCAAATTCGCTGGGCATTCTTGGAGCAGCACCATCTGATGGTAGACGATTTGCTAACGAGAGACCATACAGAATGCGTCAGTCCAGCTTTCCCCAGAGACCAGATTTTTCTTCGGATTTTTCTTCGGGGATCAAATAAGCATACACTGCTATATCGGAGTAATCCGTTGATTGCATGTGGTTGGCTGAAACCCCAAGGTTTCCATCCGGTTGCATCCGGTTCAGCCACTGGTTGTTCCTTGGAAATTTTGACTTGTCCATCGGGACGACACAATGATTCTTGTTGGTATTCTTTGACAGAGCATTTGGACGGAGTGAGACGTTGCGGTGCAGGCGCATCCCTCCAAATTGGTGAAACAGGTGCTGACAAACAGAGGCAAAGCTCATCTTTTGGAGACAAATTTGTTTTGGCTACAAGTTACCTTCAAATAATTAGGTCAGCGATTTTCTACATGTAACGTGTAAATTGTTAGAGGTCTCATAATGTATACATACAACAAAGAGGTGTTCACATGTAATCCTGAAATGGAAGTGTACATTACAAATTTTGCGTAGTACTCAGATAAGTCGTGTGCTTTATCTTAAGCAACGGCAAATGCAAATGTAGTCTGGTTTTCAAAGGAGTTATTGAATTCATTCTATTTTGTTGTGCAACATGAGATGATGCACCCTCTCGTGGTCCATGGCCTGTCGTCGTATTTCGATTGTTAAAGCTGATTTT
Source organism: Eucalyptus pauciflora (assembly GCA_007663325.1). Classification (NCBI taxonomy): domain Eukaryota; kingdom Viridiplantae; phylum Streptophyta; class Magnoliopsida; order Myrtales; family Myrtaceae; genus Eucalyptus; species Eucalyptus pauciflora. The sequence continues at coordinate 3,220,282 of VMYD01000353.1, forward strand.
TGGTTACGCTGATGTAGTAGTTATTGGAGGCAATTTGCTAGCTATTTACCTGTGGGAGGATTTCTGCAAAAAACCGGTGGGTAAAAGCTTCATTGATTATAATTATCGTCGGGAGTTTGTGTTGAAGTAGCGAGCAATTTGCATCGGCTTCTACTGGAGGTCGTGCTTCACTACTTGTGAATCGGAATTGGTTGGTCATAGGGGGAAGCGAGGATGATGAAGCTTTTGACCAAGCCATATTCAAGGAATGAGGTTAGATTCCGTTACGGAAAAGAGACGAGACTAGAGTTGTCTCAAGACAAATTGTGCTAGCCATTACGTAATGCTGTCCATCGAACGCTTGGAGTTGCTTATCTCTGCTTTGTGCGCTGACTCAAGTCTCTTGTCGCCACTCGCACCACGACACTATTCATGGCACTGCGCGAACTTCACGAGTCATTACACCGACATTGACTGATGTTCCTAATCTCCAAAATTTGGTGGGGGGTCTATTCCCATTTTTCTAACGTTACCTTTTTGGATGGATTTGACGACTACTAACTCAAAGACCAAGCCGAAACATAACATACGAGGAAAATTCATCTTCGAGAAGTCAAGAGAAGACACGCCCAATTTCTGAAGAGTCCCCTCCAACATTTCAAGTCTGGCTGGTATAGTGGAGTCCGAAGCAGTAGCTAAGCACATTTATCGTCACCCTCGGTCGGCTCTGCCCTCTCGAGGTAGTACATGTTGAAAAGGTGGCTGATAGGTAATCAGTAACTTTGGAACTGATGCTTATAAATTTACAATATGAATACTGACAACCCAAATAATTAACAACTTGGGTAATCCATCATGTAAACATTCACAACTCAAATGATCGACCAACTCAAAGAATCAACCACATGATTAATCGGCAACATTTAGCTAATAATTCGGTGACCTAATCAAATTACAAAAATATCATTTCTAGGCATAGTTTCACCATTTCCATATTTTCACACAAAAAGTGTCATCACATCTCACAAAAACAATCAAATACCCCCTAAGAAATTAATCAAATTCATTTTAGAGATGTAACAAGCTTATTGATCCAAGTCAAGAGTACACAAAGATTTCACATACCATCATTGAAACTCACCTTCATCTTACTAGAAAAGCCAAACAAAATTCACAACCATCAACCAACTAAGTCAAAAACAATAAGTAGATCAATCTAACTTAGGCTCCATTTGGTTTAACTTCAGCTAGGGAGAATACAAAGTATTTGGCAAGTATTTTTAAGACTCTCTTGGCCAAATGTTAGCATTCCGAATGCTGAAAGCCCAATGCAAGTAGTCTTTCTGGCCAAATGCTAGCATTTCGAATGCTGAAAGCCTAATGCAAGTAAGGACTTACTTTAGACTTTTAACATTTTGAAAATACAAGTCCACTATTCGTCTATATTAATCTTCTTCCTCGATCATCCACTATAAATAAAAAAAGTTACATTTTGAATCCCTTGCGTGCTACAACATTATTATAATCCATATGAAATTTCAACTCGTGATATTTATCACATTCATTTTCTATATATTAGTCGACGTGGGAATTTCCAGATGTCACAACCATCAGCCCTCGGTCCACGAGAGACACGTGCGGCCCTGTCCATTCGTCACCTCTCAGTTGCGACTGGAACTTCACCGTGTCCAACGTTCCTTTTTCCTTACATGAAAGTAATCCCCACGGACGTTCTAGCGTGAAAAACGACCGAAAAAACAAGATACAAAACCTGAAAGGATGAGGCGAAAAAGAAACAAAAACCCACGTTTTTCTCGCGATTTTGCCGTCCACACGGCGTGCCATCCGCGTTTCGGTAAATCCGCATATAAAATCAGCCGAAGGTCTCTTCGTTCTCATTATCCAACTTCCGGTGTCAGTCACCACCGCTCCCCCAATCATCATCATCATCATCATCATCATCTTCAACTTCATCTTCTCCACTCATGTCCATGTCCAGTTCTTTCGCTGCTTTGGCCTTGTACGCCACTGAGGTCGGTCGTCCTCTCTCTCTCTCTCTCTCTCTCTCTGGGTTACAGAAATCTTTGATGCGTAATGGTGGGGTTCTTTGCAGGTTCGTGCGGTTTCGGACGGCAAAAGAAGCAAAGCGAGCGATGACAGTGGGAGGGATCCTCATGGGGTGCGCTCGTCGCGGGTCCAATCGGTTTCGTCTTCAGCTCCGAGAGCCGCGGAGAACGAGCCATTGGGAAGCTCGCCTCACCTCTCCGAGAAGCAGAGCACGCCGCGGTTGGCCCCTCAGTTTGATGGGCTCAACTGCTTCGAGACCATCGTCGGTCGCTGACCGCCGATCGCTGTACGATGCTTCTTCCTGTATACGTCCATTTTGTAGTTGGTTTAGAGCGTTTTCCTTGCGTCGTTGCAGATTTTGTGCCTTCATATATGTCTGGTAAATCCTGAATTGAGATGCAAATATACACGAAAGTATTTTTGGAAGTTCGGCTACTGCTGGCAATTTCTGCCGTCTCGTTGCAGTCATAGTTCCTAATTGCGTGCGCCGATTCTGTGCCGGGACGGGCACCTATCTTTTTTAATTTAACTTGTCAAACGATTGATTGATGATGAAATCGTATTTACCTGGGCTAACGTGCATGTTGTGTCACGTCATATTGGTTATACATTTTATACTATGTTGGCGGTTGCATAAATGTGGTTTTGTATGCCATTGCTAGCTTGACTCTAGGATGTAATAGTGGATAACATTGCAATCGTTAATTATATGGTCTCATCTTCGGTACAAAGTATGCGTCGAATTTGGTGACTATGTCATCTCAGATGTATTTTAAACTTTCATGTACGTTGCTTACCATGTTGAGATTTTTGCAAACCCCAATGGGTTTAAATGTTACTATTTTCATACAAAGACTAACTGTTTTGAAATATTTACTATTTATAGGTAGATAGGTGCTTACTAGTAGACTATACAACATTTTCCCGTGCGAAAACTCAAGTACCTCCTTGTGGCTAGCAATTTTTCTAACTAGGCGGTAAATTTCAATGAGAAAAATCACTTTTCATGTAGAAAAAAAAAATCAATGATTTCGCCATAGATGATTGATTCCCGCGCATGACACGAAACAAGAGCAAATTTCATTATATCAATAATTGCAGTGAGTGACTTCAGTGGCAATTGGTGATATGCTTTATTAAAGGATTGAGTACGTACCTACCTCTAATTTGTTATTTTTCTCATGCAATTGCAAGTTTTTGATAAGGAAATGTAACTCTCAAGCTTTCAAAAATCAAGTACTCTTTCATGTGCCGACACCTTTCTAGTGTACCAAAAAGGTAAACAGTACATATGCCAAGTGGCATGTATCAACTAATGGTAAGTTTTTAGCAATTTTTCATATTAGAATGGTCAACATGCACTTACGCGTAAATAGCGATTTTCCCATTTTAATTATAAATTCGAAAATCGAAATTTATATGTCCACATATCTCTACCGGGTAGGAATAGCTTTTCCTTATCGCGTGAGAAAACGTGACCCGATCTGACGATGAGCATTCTATCTAAAATTTGAAGGTTCAAGATCCCTACGAAATGATGAAAAGGCCATCCAGCCCTTGAAAAAAGACGTGATCGAAAGTCAAATAACTCAGAAGGTAGGTTCTGACTAGCCTTTTGAAAAGAACCCAGAGGTCGTACGAAAATCGACATAACCATGCGCGTCGTGTCTTTTTCTCTTTTCTTATCTCGACATTTCCGAATCATTGGTCCCCCCCCTCCCCCCGCATCTCGAAACAAGTGTTCGAATGCGTCGACTGACTTTTGACAACGTCAAGTTTTAGTTGGGAAAGACCCCCCAATCATTAGATTTAATCACTCCCGTCATTTCTCTCCAACTTTCTCCTAAGGTAAATAGAAACCGGTAAATCAACAGCGAAGTTGGTAAATTAATAATAGTACTAATTAAACGTGAATTATCAATTCAAGTTAGAGCTGTGATCTCAAAATTAGTAAATTTAGTAAATTCGAATTTTTTGCAAAAGAAGATGTTGTCAAGGTAGTTAAAAGGATTGCTAATTTTCAAACAATAAAAAAAGAATCGGGTAATTTCATGAAAAATGCTGCGAAGAAGTCACAAATCCTTTTCTTTTTATCGATACATTCTTTAACTTACCGACACGTACTAAAGTTTGCCGGCACGGAAGAAAAAAGGAACCGTGATTCTTTAACGCCAAACAAAAGAAATCTACTTACCGTGCAAATTATTTTTCCATTTTTGATGGAAAAAAACTCTTAAAAAAATGCCTTTTTCTTAAAAAGAAAGAAATCGGGCAACGACTTTGTCTTCTACGTAGGGTGACGTAGCAGCCCCCTCACGTTCGTCGCGTGACGCTAATCAGTCCCATCACCGTATATACATACATACAAACATACCTCCAATCCAATCCACACACGCCAACACACCACCACCGCCATTTCTATTCAAACTCTCTCTCTCTCTCGATCTCTCTCTCTCTCTCCCTCCTCCTCCTCCTCCTCCTCCATCGTGGCCTCCATGATTCGAAAACCGTGCGCTCCTCATCCTCCGCCGCCGCGGGGCCGCGCCGCTCCCGACGGGAACCCCTTCGATTCGCTACCCGACGCCCTCCTCCTTCTCATCTTCTCCAAGATCGCCGACCTCAACGCCCTCGTCGTCTGCTCCTCCGTCTGCCGGCGCTTCCGCCTCGTCGTCCCCCAGGTCGACGCCCTCTCCCTCCCCCTCGACTACTTCGACCGCCGTGGCGGCTCCTCCGCCCGGCGGAGCCCCGCTCGCGCCCTGAAGCGGATCCTCCGGAGCTTCCGCGCCAGGCTGGTCGGGCCGAGGTCGTCGGCTTCCGTGTGCTGCTCCAGCGGCCGCGTCGCCCCGTACGGCGAGCTCTCGCACCTCAAGTACCGGTTTCGCGAGCTCGGAGATCTCCGGGTGGAGCTCCGGAACTCCACGAGGTCGCGCGGCGACGATGCGGCTCGCGGCTCCCTGACCTGGTGGAAAGCCGTCTTCGGATCCCGGCTCGAGACCTGCGTCGTGCTCTCGGCGGCGTCGATTTGCGAGACCTCGGCCGGCGCCTCCGGCGGCGGCGGCGGCGTCAGGGAGAGGATCAGCGAGTCCGACCTGAAGTCGATCCTCGAGACGACGAGGTGCTCGCTCGTGAGCGCGTCGTTCAGGCTCGTCTACTTCGTCCCTCGCGACCACGGGGGGCTCCGGAGCGTCGTGGTCTCGGACGACGCCGGGAGGGGGAAGCTGTGCATGGGAGAGGAAGAGCTCGCGAGCTTCAACGGGAGCTCGTCCGCGAAGGGGAGCTCCGCGGAGGAACTGAGGTCGCAGAGGCTGAGGAGCCTGAGAGGCCCTCTCCGGGTGAGCGTGTGGTACGTTCCCGTCCTGGATCTGCCGGCGAGCGGCCGCCGCATGAAGCGAGTGAAGATCGCCGCGGCTCGAAGGGCGGACGACGATCGGGAGATCGCGATGGAGAAGGACGCCGAGCTGTTGATCGGCGCTTTCGGCGGAGACGAGGAGAGAGGGAAGGCGTGCGACGAAGCTGTGGTGGAGATGATGAGAAGCAGTCAAAAGAAGAGGTACGAGTCGAGGATTCCGCGCTGCTTGGAATAGGGGGACGACGATTCAGTCGATCATCCACCTTCATTTGACCAAGTCAACGGCGGATCGAATCCAGTCCAGGTTCAAACCATTTCCTTCATCGCGAGCCGTTCAATTCTCAATCGTTCTTCGAAATATTTCGATAGCCGCCTGCTGTTCCCGCCGCCACGAAGATTTGTCTTCTGGTCGTCGTAGTGTAGACTGGAGCGTGATATCGTTGATTTTTATTTTATTTTCGTTCTTTTTTATGAGCGCTTTTGTGTTATAAAGTCTTAAAATGATAATATAATGTAGATTGATGTGGAAGAATATCCTCTTTTCTCATGGGATAGAAGGTTCTTTGGACGCTCCCTCTCTTTTTCTCTATCTCACGGTAGTGCTTATCTTGACGTGCGATGCACATTAATTATAGTATGCATATGTACGTATCACGGTCGGGAGGCTTTCAAGGCTTGATGTACCAACAAATGATCTAAGGGAACCGAATAAGTCTTGAACTACTAAAGGCCTAAGATTTCATGAAAATGCATTTAAGATACTGTTTATATTTAATGAAATAGATAGAGGTCTTGTATTTAACGGGGAAGACGGTTGTTGGGGAGATTGAAATTAATTGGGAGGCCTCATGTATAAACAAGGCTTTCCTTCTCTGTATCATCTAACATTCAAGCAATAGAATTATGTCTAGGCATCCAAACAAGAGCCAAAGGGAACACAAGTACCACACAGTTCGCACACGAGTACCACACGGTTTGCACATGGTTTGCACATGGTTTGCACACGGTTCACAAGCTCAAGCATCGGCCCGCGACATATATGTGAATGTAAACCACTCTATTGTGAATTTTAAGCCAAGGGAAAATTGAGTTGAGCCAAAATTATCATGTAGGTGATAAGGAAAAAGTACGAAAAAAGTTTTAAATTTACTGCATTGATATCAATTTAATCATTAACCTTTCAATTTGACCAATAAGTCTTGAACTACTAAAGACCTAATATTTCATGAAAATGCATTTAAGATATTGTTTATATTTAATGAAATAGATAGAGGTCTTGTATTTAACGGGGAAGACGGTTGTTGGGGAGATTGAAATTAATTGGGAGGCCTCATGTATAAACAAGGCTTTCCTTCTCTGTATCATCTAACATTCAACCAATAGAATTATGTTTAGGCATCCAAACAAGAGCCAGAGGGAACACAAGTGCCACACGGTTCGCACACGGTTCGCAAGCTCAAGCATCGGCCTGCGACATATATGCGAATGTAAACCGCTCTCTTGTGAATTTTAAGCCAAGGGAAAATTGAGTTGAGCCAAAATTATCTCCTAGGTGATAAGGAAAAAGTACAAATTTTTTTTTAAACCTACTGCATTGATATCAATTTAATCTTTAACCTTTTAATTTGACCAATTTTGTTTTAAAAAAAATTCACATTTTTGCCAATCAAGTCTATCTGGCTAATTTAGGCTAGAAATTTTTGATGGGTTAGTAAATGGGTCTTAAATGGGTATTTAATAGACCCATTTAAGACCCAGTCCGTTTATTTTTAAAACCCACGTGGGTGTCTTGGGAAAAAAAAAGACTGGCCCATTAACGACCCATTTAAATAAATATGGGTCGATAAATGAGTTTTCTACCCATTTAACACCTCTAGAAATTACTGACGTGAATGTCAGTCATCCTACATGACATTATCAATACTGACATGGACATTTATTTGTATCTTCTTTTTTTCTTTTTCTTTCTCTTCTCTTTCTATCGATGCCCTGCATACGACATAGCTAACAAGGGTCGGCCTCACCAAATCTGGCTAGGTTGGCCCTCACCCTCGCCTAGGGAAGTAAAAAACTGAAAAAAAAAAACTAAAAATAGAAACTTTTTAAAAAAAATGTTCATGTCAATGCCAGTTATACTATATAGGATGATCGGTGTCCACATTAACAATTTTCGTCTTATATTAACTGAATAGACTCGATTGGCAAAATGTGAAAAAATTTATAACTCAACTAACAAAATTGAAAAGGTTTTGGATTGAAAAGGTGTTGGGTGTCTTTTTATGTGATACTAGAAATTTGGAGCCGAAGTTATCTGTTAAATGAGAATCAATGCTTCTTCTTTGTGAAAATGGTCTGTTGACTTTCGCGAGTCTTTCATTCTTTGTCGGTCGAAGGTTCAAATAGTAGAGTACTTTCGAGACATCCACGTGGCAATAGGACAATAATATGACTTTAGGTTTCGTTTGTTTGGCAAAAAATGAATGATTTAAAAAAAAAAAATCTTAAAAAGTTCTCTTGTAAAAACTCTCAAACGAAAAATATTTTTATCGTCCACGAAGATATTTAGATATAAATTATTGTCTATAATGAAAAAAAAAATCATTAACTAATTATTTCAAATTATACAAGTAATTTTTTTCTAAAAAAATATTTCTGAAATAATTCATATTATAAAAGCCTTAGTCTTTCGTCTGATTCCGCATTGAATGTTAAAGGATTGTTATCGTAATGTTTTTACGTAGTGAGCGGGGTCGAGCTGTTTAATCTGCACTGGAAACTTTTGACAACCGATCTCAATCTTGTTGGTCGATCGCATTCAAATAAGACATTTTCAAATACTGACATCTTCTGACAAAAAAAAAAAAAAAACAAAAAAAACAAATACTGACACCCCCTTATAAATCAGCTTTGAAGATTCATCCTTCTTACTCCAAAAGTTAAGCAAATTCATTCTCAAAGACTGCCAAAGACTTCAAACGCCCATTGCCTTCCTCTTAGGATGCGTTTGGTAATGTTTCTGTTTAAAAATTGTTCTAGAAAATAGAAATAGAAAAAAGTGTTTCTGTTCCAGGGAACAATTTTTGAACAAAAAAACGCGTTTGGTAGACTTGTTTTGGGAATAAAAAATGAACAAAAACACATTTGGTAAATTATTTCATTTAATTTTTTTAATTTTTTTTTAAATTTTTTAAATTTTTATTTTATTTTTTCTATTTTCTTTCTTATTTATTTTTCTTTTTTCTTCTTTTGGCCGGTCGCCGGCCTCGGCCATGGCCGGCAACCGGCCGAAGAGGGCCAGCGGCCTTGTTCAGCCACGGCGAGGCTCGCCGGCCCCTGGCGAGGCCGAGCCTCGCCGGGCCGGCTCGGCGAGAAAAAGGCCCAGAAGCGGCGAAGAAGAAAACGTGTGTCGGCGCTTAAATTTTCGTTTCCGAAAAAGAAGAAGAAAAAAGAGAGAAGAAGAAAAGTGTTCTTAAATTTTGTTTCAGAAACAAGAAACAACTTTTTTTTGTTTTTTGTTTCTGTTCCAGATGTGTTTCTGGGAACAAAATAATAATTTTGGAACAAAAACGCACACAAATGCGTTTTTGTTCCTTTTTTGTTCCCAGGAACAAAAAAACAAAAAAGTTGTTTAAAAACAGAAAAAAGAAACGAAAACAAACGTAGCCTTAGAAACACGTTTGGGTGCGTTTTTGTTCCTTTTTTGTTTTTTTGTTCCCAAAAACAAATGTGGAACAGAAATAAGAAACAAAAAAAATTTGTTTCTTATTTCTGAAACACATTTGAAGAACAAAAAAGGAACAAAAATTTTCTTTTCTATTTCTTGCTCAGCCCTTCGAACACCGCCTCTCCTCCTGCATCTTCTCTATCGTCGTCTTCTCCAGCGCCTCCCACTCTCCGGCGCCGACAACCGCCTCTGTCTCGAGACCATCCGGCTTCTCCACCGTCGTCCTCTCCGGGTGGCGGTGCGCGTGCGGCCTCGAGCTCGCCCGACCAAGCGCGGGCCAGCTACCAGGTCGGCATCCTCGCCGGGGGCCGGCGAGCCTTGCCGTGGCTAGGCGAGGCCGTCGGCTCTCGTCGGCCGGTCGCCGGCCATGGCCGAGGTCGGCGACCGGCCAAAAGAAGAAAAAGAAAAAAGGAAAAAAAATAATAAGAAAAAAATAAATAAAATAGAAAAAAATAAAATAGAAATATTAAAAAATTAAAAGAAATAAAAAAATTATACAAATTTACTAAACGTGTTTCTGTTCATTTTTTATTCCCGGAACAAGTTTACCAAATGTGTTTTTTTGTTCAAAAATTGTTCCCCGAAACAGAAACATTTTTTTCTATTTCTGTTTCCTAGAATAATTTTTAAACTGAAACGTTACCAAACGCACCATTAGTGTCCTTTCTCATATTTAATTTGAGCATCGCTTGAAACTTCCTTTTGTTTCGAATTCTAAGCTGACACAATATTTCTTGTACCATCATGATATTATCTTGGATTCATCTCCCCAAAAAAAAACACTTTCTTCTCCTACTATCAAATTCGGAAGAAAATATTTAAAGCGATTTGCCAAAACCTTTGAAATAATCTTATACTCCAATTTGGAAGGGGGAGGTGGAGGGTTCGCATCCTCACATTCTCAGGGAAGTTGGAGTGGGGACGCATTAGTTTTAGGAGTAGGTTTCGACTCCCACGCCCTGTAAGAAGACGGGGCAAAAGTTTAAGAGTGAGTATTAGAATAGGAGTAGAGTAAGATCGAAAATAAAAATAAAAATAAAAATAAAATTGAACAACCGAATTGGGCGTTTGTGCTTTGGGAGATATGAAAAGCAAGGACCAATTTTGTTTTTAGACAATGAACTCGTGAGCCATTGAAGGTGGGGGACTTTGCAATGGTGATTTGCAAAAGTTTTGAGAGATGGGAACTCGAGAAACAGGAAATTGAGAAGGGAAAAAGGGTTATCGCCGAAGGAATGGAAGCCATCGAATAGCAGTGAGTTGAAGATGAACGTGGATGGCTATAACGGAAAAGTGGTGGATAATATTCCACGACAATTTATTTTTAAAATTTTTTTAATGCCATCTTGAGCGATTTTACCACAAATTTAGTCACTTCAGTCCGCCAACAATTGAAGGTGCCTGTTAATAGGATTCTCTCGAGAATCCGATCCTTCATAAATCACATGATCGCGCCATCGAGTGACGTGGGCTCGTGCAATGCTAACCGCTAATTGAGATTTATCTAGTCCGTGATAAATAAGTATTCACAAGTACATTTCCGCTTTATACATGAAAATGCAAAAAATGTAGAAAATAGAAACAAAACATAAAATTGATACGTGCAGCGCTTATACACTGTCGAGACTAACGGCACGAATGATAATCATTCTGGTTAAAAATTGATTTTTGTAAGAGAAATATATTTTTTTTATTTCTATTTTTAGATGAGTTTTTAAGCAAAAATACTTGTTTGATAACGACACAAAATTTTTACTCTAAAAATAGAAATTTGTTTCATAACGACAAAAAATTTCTCTCCTTCAGACAACGGCGATAGAAGGATGGCAGCCGACGGACCGACTAACGGCGGACAGTGGCGGTCGGCAGGCTGGCAACGATCGGCGGACAAGACTGACCGATGGCAAAGATGGAGGCCAACGAACGGCGGCGACCAGCGAACGGCAAACAATGGCGACCGGCGACTGGCAGACGGTGGTCAACGACGACAGATGGACGACTGGTTTATAATAAGGACGAACGATGAGAATAATTTTTATTTCTTATTTCTATTCCAAAAATATAAAAATAGAATAATTTTAGTAAACGGATTTCTATTCCAGAAATAAGTCTGAAATAGAAAAATTATTTCTCAAAATAGAAATTGTAGTTTGTCATACACCCCCTAATAATCTCAACTACAGTACAAAATTAGACTGAAGAAAAACTATAGTATAAAAAGATCTATAAATACACATACATACACATACATACATATATATGTATATGTATATGTAGAGGTATATGTGTATATGTGCGTGCATATATCTAAAAGTGAAGATAGAATGTTTCATGGTCTTTGTGGAATGTCTTCCTTTTCAATCTCTCCTCCTCAGCCGAACGGGCAATCCTCCTCTCATCTTGAGGAGCAACGACAGCGTGTAGGGCGGGTCCGCCATCCTCCTCGCGCTCTCGCCTCCGTCCGCCGGTAAAACCTCGAACTCCGCCATCACGGCGGCTGCCACGGACTTCATCTGCACGTACGCCATCTCCTTCCCCAGGCACATTCGGGGCCCACAGTGGAATACTGGGTACTTCCACTGATCGGACGGCCTAAACCGCACGCTCTGGCCGTCGCCGTCCAGCCACCTCTCGGGCTTGAACTCCCTGCAATCCGGGCCCCACACCTCCTCGCTCCTCCCCACCGCGTAGGCCGAGTAGTCGGCGAACCACCCCTTCCCCACACGAGTACCGTCGGGCAGCACGTCGTCGTTCACCGTCAATCTCGAGTTGATCGGCACCGGCGGGAACAGCCGCATGGACTCGGTCACCGCCGCGTGCAGGTAGTGGAGGCTCTTCAGCTCGTCGTAGCTGAAGATCTTCACCTCCGATGTTGTCGACGCCGCTGCCGACGATAGCTCTTTGAGGATTTCGCGCTCGCACGACGGGTGCACGGCGATCAGCCAGAAGAACCAGGTCAACGCCGTCGACGTCGAGTCCTTGCCTGCGAGAACGAAGCTTATGACGATGTCTCGCAGGAACTTCCGCTTCTCCTCCAGGTCTCGGAACTCCAGATCGGCGCTCGATGACATGAACCTCGACAGCAGATCTCGATCGCGGCTCGTCTCGTCGCTGTTCTCTCGTCCGGTCGCCGATTCGAGTTGTTCCTCTTTCGATCTGATGACCTCCATCGCGAACTCGTTAATCACTCTTATGTTCGATTTGAACCGTTTCTCCGACCCGAGATTGAAGAATCGCTTCAGTTTCCACAGAGCAGGCAAGGGCGAAATGAACCGCGACGAGCAGTTCTCGACCGCCTCGTCGAAAGCTTGGACGAAAGCCGAACTGCGGCCGGACATCCCCCACGCTTCTCCCGCGGCGGCGAAACAGTTAGGATCGACGCCGAACGCCACGCTGCAGATGCTGTCGAAGCCGAACCTCTGCAACGCCTCCTGGAGGTCGACGACCCTGCCCTCGTCGCAGGCCCTGGATAGGAAGGGGAGGAGGCGGTCGGAGATCTCGCGGCCGACGGTCTCCGAGATGAACTGCTTGAGCGACCTGGTGGTGAACTCGTGGCTGGCGATCTTGCGCTGGAGGGACCAGAGGTGGCCGTCGACGGCGAAGATGCCGTCGCCGAGGAGCTCACGGAGGACGGCGTGGTAGCGGGAGCCCTTGACGTAGTTGAGGAAGTTGGAGGAGAGGAGGTGCTGGAGGTTGACGGGGTTGGAGGTGCAGACCCCGCGGGAGAGGCCGAGGAAGGAGTTGACCCGGAGGGTCGAGGAGGGGGTCCGCGACAGCATGTCGGCGACCCAGTCGTGGAAGCGGTGGCGGTTGCGGAGGAAGCCGACGAGGTTGCCGATGAAGGGGTGCGACTCCGGGCATGGGGCGTCGGCGGGGCCGCCGGGAGGGCGGCGGGAGGCGGCGGAGCGCGAGAGGTGGAAGAAGAGGAAGAGGAGGAAGGGGATGGAGCAGAGAGAGAAGGTGAGGGGGTCGAGGTCGAGCATCTTTTGGCGGTCTGGCGGTCTGGTTCCGCCGGCTACCGGTGGGCCACTTAAACATAGAAATAAAAATTACATAAAAAAGACACTTACCAAAACCGTGAGGACTACATTAAAATAAAAAATAAAAAAACAACAACTTGAGGACTAGCTGCCGTCTTAAAAAAAAAGGGGGAATACTATAATCTTCACTTTTCTCAACTTTTATGTACATATATACTAAGTATCTGAAAAACATAATTTTCTTCCTTTTTGCTATATTTATATGATTTAACTACTTGATTATACTCATAGGCCATTTGAATCATATAATTCGAGCTCAATCTCAAGTCTCGACTTTGAAATAAATAGACACTCGTGTTACCTTAAATCGATCACGGCCATTTGATTCAGGCCTGTAAGTTTCAAAGTCCTTTAAGTCAAATATAATCAATTTTGATTAGAATATAATTGCTGAACATTCCTAACTTCAAAATCGATAAGATTTGAGGTGTCAATTTTTATGTATTGTGAAAGTTTCAAATATATAGAATTTTGAAGAACATACATTACAAGATTTATAAAAAAGCAAATGGGCAAAAATCACCAATAACTTAAATTATGTTATATATTTATATTTCAAGTAATTTTACATTTACTCTAAACTTTTTTTTTCTAGTGATACTAAAAATCCAAAAATTATATATTTATGATATATTCGCCATTTATTAAAGTTGTATTGACAAGAACTCAAAAGTTATTTTTGTTGAAAAATCATCTAATGAAACATTGACGGGGTAACGTGTCACATAAGAATAAAGTTTAAGGTAAATGTATCATAATGGGTATAGTTTTGGATTTTTTACGTTGCAAAAAAATTCAAGATAAATGCACCATGATAGATATTATTTGGGGTATTTCGTGATTTTTTTTAAAAGCAAAAGGATTAGTGTGTAAAAATTCTGTAAAAAGAAAAAATCATAATGACATATTCTGTTTGACAAAAAACAAAAATCGATCCATTTGTCTCGACAACTTTAAATATTTACAACGTATTTCCCGCCCGAAGTCGCCAGAACCAGAAGCAGCGACTCTCTCATACTCGAACAGTCTCCCATCTTCTTCTTCTTCAATCAGGAGGGAGGGGAAGGGGTTGGATCCGTCGCGAGTCGGTCTTCTCTCCATTTTCCCCCCAATTCCAGCCGCAAAACTGCTGGGCAGGTGATGACGATTCCCGTTTCTCCGACGCATGTCGTCGCGCTCTCTTTCTTCCCGAGCCGCCGGATCGATTTCGATGCCGAATCGCGCTCTCGATACGCTTCGTTTCATCTAGCGGCATTCGTCTGATTCCGTGGCATTTGTCTCGTTCCCAATTTTCTGTGCGATTTTTTATGGAGTATGGTGTTCTGCATTGGGCAGTGAAAGGGTTTTTTTTTTTTGGGGATGTTGTAGAACCACATGGCAAGCATTGGCCTTGAGGGCATCAATTGTCAAAAGTAGACAAATTCTGTCGTGGGTGCTCGCTTGATTGACGATTGAAACAGAGATATTAACACCCGCCCCATTCAGTTGTGAGAAATGCTTGGTTTTCTGCTCATTTTTCGCCCAAAAAGTAAAGGGAAAATATCGAGCTGGGATTTTCGATGCAGAATGCTGTCTAGACATGTCTTCGAAACCATGACGGTTCTCTTCTAGCAGAACTTGTTTGATATTGCCGGTAGGATCATCTTCCTCTTTGGCTGTGTGATGGCATTTAGAAAATGTAGTCTTTTTACTTACTCATTCTCGTGTCAGAAGCCAGCTCCATTCCCTTTAATGTTTCTCTCGCGTTCACTGGCCGCCTTGGCCATTCAGACTCTTGAATTGTGAGTTGCCTTGGTGATTGATCTCTTGTGGGTTGGACGGGCATATCTGGCGTTGTCCTTTCATTCTCTTTCTTAGTGACAGTATATTGTGAAAGATAATTGTTATACTCCTATCACTTGGCTGCAAATGTAACTCTGCCCCATGGGCCACTGAGTTGTTCGGTATTGGATGTTTATATTACATAGTTTGGGACATACTAGATGTGATTCTCATATCTCAGTGATGATAGACGCCATACATCTGTTAGGGTTTTCCATGTTGTCTAGGATCACAGGACTATGCTCCAAACAATTTTCTCTGGGTGCACAACTTGAGCTTTAGTGGGGAGTAATACTTTCTATTTCCTAGATACTTGCTAATTTGAATAATCAGTGTGCTTTCAGGCTAGGAAACTTGTTCATTTTGCACAGCACAGCATGCTCTATACAATCTGCAGGAGATGTCTTTGTTCCATCAAGTAGATGGCAACATATTCCCTCAGCAGACAAATTGAGCATAGGAATACTTTTTGGAGATTTACTTTTGCCTTTTTTTTCACGTCCATATGTTAAATGCAATTGGTTAGGACTTATTTTAGATTTAGTTTCAGATGGATCATCAAATGTTTTGAGATATCTTAATGTTGTCTGGCTATAGGACTGTGCAGCTGTACACCCTCAAGCTTTGCTCCTTTGAGCTGAAGACAGTGATGGCAAGTCGGGTCACTCAGGGGCTGCTGTTTGTTCAGGATGAGAATCAAGTTGCTCGTCACAAAAGTATTATTTCTCTTGCTATTTGAGCCCTAATTTTCAATTGTGAATAACTGTTACATTTTGGAATAAATGCTACAATATGATAGGTGATCCCATTTAAGGTCTGATTATGCACACTCTTGCACTACAGGGTGCAATTGGTGTCCTTCATAAACATATGTTGGAACTATGTATTTGGTCAATTCTCTTAGTAATTTGGAGATCACTAATTACTTGTTTAATTTCTATCTAGAGAGTACTGTTGATGGAGCAACTAGGAGTTCTAAGACTGTTTCAAAGAAAGGTGAAGGGGGTTTGGGAAGTCGTAAAGCACTACAGGACATTACAAACAAATCATCCCTTCATCCTGAAGCATCAATAAAGAAAAGAGATCAACAGAAGGAAGAATTTAATGTAGCTGAGGAGATGTTTTTGCATGACCACCAAAAGTGCATTGAGGCACAACAAGCAGCCTTCAACAATTTTGACTTGAACTTGGTTCTTCCTGGTCATGGTAATTGATTCTTTTAACAAAAATATACTTCAGATTGGAAGTTCACATCCCTGCTGACATGGTATGTTATGCAGCACTGATTGAGCAAAGGTCTTCCATCTTAGATTTAGGTATATTTGTGTTTACACTTACCGGTCAATTTACTGGATAGGCTCTTTGTACAGTGCTTTTTGTAATCCCTTAGGAATATAGCGCAGCAATACGTTTGGCTAAGTTAATGATTACTAAGGAGATTTTAAATTCAGATCAGATTGGTTTATGCTATCTTATGCAAGAAATACACTTCCTTATGACAGGAGCTACGATTGTTATGAAGCACACTTTTTCTTATGCTATTTTTATGTTTAATATATCATTATCTTGTTGCCACAATCAAGCAGAAATTCCAGAAACTAAACTGAATAGAGCAGAAGCCTCTCTAGTCCAAGAGTGAACCTAAATTACCCATTTAAAAGGATACAGAAGAGTTGGCTCGAATTGGCATTATTAATGAGAAAATTATGAAATGTTAAAGACTTTCAACACGCCTATCTTCGTTCAATGATCTTGACTATATATTCTGATTCTACATTTTTTAGGTCATGTCATCTTTCTTTATCAATGATTATTAATGGAACAAGAAATAATATTAGTTTCTTTGCCAGATTCTGTGTCTACTGCAGAACGTTCAGAGTATGAACAGGCGAAGGCTGAGGTACTCCATCAGCAAATGAGGCATCTTTTCTTTCTTTTCGGCCATTGCAAAGCACACGTTATTCTATGGATTGTTAGTAGCAGAGCATATGTAGTAGTTCATTTTACCAAATTCGTTGTTTCCCACCTAAAAGTTCTTCCTTTACATTGAGCCCATCAATGATATTTCTAACTATCACTCTTTGTTGCTTATTGATTTTTCTTCTGCTTATATATGTTTCTCATGTTAGGCTGATTATGATAGCCGTCGCTGCTACCCTGAGCCATCTGAACTTCCCATGGATGAGTTTTCTGATTACTTCGAATATTCAACTCAATGGAGTTCTCCTCCGTGTTCACCGATGCTCTGGGACACGCCCACATCTTGTGAATATGCATGGCAATTTGAGGATGTGGAATTTCTCCTCAAGCAAGAGACTGATTTTTGAACTTTACTCTTTTTATTTGGCAGCATCTGCTTGTTTATTGCAAGAAGCAGCCCTTGTACTGGACTTCTGTAACTCACTACTATGATTTTCTAGTCTAATATGCCAAATTTCAGTGACGGCAATAAATATTGCTGCAATGGCGTCTTCCTTTATTATGTGTTTTGTTTGGTTCACCTATTTAGTGTCTTCTCGAAAAGTCTATATTTGAACTAATCTATGGTATTTACCAAAGAGAGATCTCGAGGAAGGATAGTGCACAGTGGTTTTATGATCTTTTCTAATCTTCTTGCCATACCTTTTGTTCGTGGGCGGCGTGCAATTTTTTTCATAATTTTGGCCACGGCAATTGGTGCCAGTTGAATATCTCGAAATGACCTCATTCGGTAGGTCATTGTGACCTCATTCAGTAGGTCATTGTGACTATTACTGCTGAGATCATCGGAAGCCTAATGGAATCGATAGTCTAAATGATTCCAATCGCATTGAATGCATTAACTGTCTTCTATCGCTTGACTAGTTCAACTCGTTCTGTTGTTTCCCAAATTTTTGTTCTCCCCTTTCGTAATTATATTGACGTGACTCCAAAAAAATGATAGTTTTTGTACCGGACTGAAGACTTTACCATCTCAACAAACTTATTGGATGAGGTGATCGCATGATTTCTGCACCATCGTGGCAGTTCTTGGCATTATGCATGGATGGCTCAAAATTGCATCTAGGTTCCTTGCACTTCACTTGTAGATAAAATACTGGCGCGTTTGGTCACGATTCTGTTTCCGGGAACAGATTCTGATTAGAAATTATTCTTTCTTATTCTATTCTCATGAACAATTTCTAAACATTTTAAGCCGTTTGGTAACTGTCCAAAATTTCTGATTCTAGAATAGAATTGTGTTTGGTACCGTACTCATTGATTCTATTACAAATCAATTTTTTTTTTTTAATTTTTTTTCCTTTTTCTCCTATTCTTCTTCTCCTTCTCGTGGCCGGTCGTCGGCCCTCAGCGAGCCTCACCAGGGCTAGGCGAGGCCCGCTTGGCCACCGGCGGGGCTAGGCGTCGCGAGGCTTGCTCAGCCTTGGCAAGCTCACCGGACCAGTTGCCAACGACCAACAGCAGCGGACGGCGGCGGAAGGTGGCAGCGAACGGCAACGGACGGCAATTGTGGGATAGCATCAATGAAGAAGAAGAAGAAAATAGAAGAAAAGGAGTTGGTTTTGATTCTTTTTTTTTATTCCTGGAACAATAATCAATTTTTCTTTTTTTTTATTCTACTCCAAATCTGTTCCCGAAAACAAAAATTTTACCAAACGCGATTCTGTTCCCAAACTGATCCTGGGAACAAAAAATCAGAATTAAGCATTATTTGGATGGTTACCAAACAATGCCTAACTCTTACGTCCTACCTTTGACTGCATACTACAGAGTTTATTCGTCGGGATTTTTTTCTACTTTTCTGGGGAAACAAAAGAGAGTGATGCCTTGGAAGTTTCTTCAAAGACCTAAGCAAAATAGGGTTGTCATAAGAATTGTGGTTTTGTCTCTGTTTCTTGTCAACTTATGAAAACTAGTGAGCATTGCCGATTATATTGTGAAGTATTTTTCTGCCATAAGCCTTGTATTTTATTTGCAGGCCGGCCATTGGGTTGCTTTCTTGACCATTACTGTTGAATTGCTCTTATTCTTTACTTCAGCTACAGGACGGCTGCTGCTCTATTTAGTTCAAAACCAAGAACACTAAGATGCTTCTCGACACAATCATCTTCTCAAACTCTGTTAACTTCTACTGCAATTACATAGCTTAACAAATGGTGGGCATTTTCATAGTTACCCTACTTTTCTTTCTTCCACCCGA
This sequence comes from Eucalyptus pauciflora, assembly GCA_007663325.1. Lineage (NCBI taxonomy): Eukaryota > Viridiplantae > Streptophyta > Magnoliopsida > Myrtales > Myrtaceae > Eucalyptus > Eucalyptus pauciflora. Next base: position 3,239,442 of record VMYD01000353.1, read on the forward strand.
GTTTCCTTGTCTATCTCAAGATGACAGCTCCAATGGCCTCTCTTATAGTGGAGGCAAGATCATGACACAACCGGTTACTGTTTCTCTTCTGTGGTTTGGTCCTCAATGGCAAGAATCTGATAAAGCAATCATAAGAAATGCCATTAATTCTTTGACTTCCTCCAGATACTCGTCGGTTGAAAAGTATGGAGTACCAACACCGGGAAACTGGTGGGATATAGTCAGGCAGTACAGAGACAAGTCCAACTCTCCAGTCACGGACACGTTGAGTGTGGGCCCCGAGTGCTCTTACACGGGCTTTTATCAGAACATGACACGAGAACGGGTGACCGAGATCGGATGGGCGGTTTTTGATGGTACCGCCATTGATGGGTCTAATGGGAGCTTGAGTTGCACTCATGCCTTCGAAGCAAGTGAGAACAGCGTGTACCTCACACTCTTCTCCGATCATGTGATCTTCGCTGACGGAAATGATCAGAACGAACTCACTGTTCCATGCAGCGGTCATTTACTAGTCAATATCACTGCAAAAGAGACGATTACTATTGCCTGGACTAGGGCCTCTCGCACAGAAGACGACCAGTGCTCAGACTCCTAAAAGGAAGTTCCTACCGAGGCCCACCAAACGGAAATGAGAAAGCGGACAACATGGTTGGACACGTGCTGGCGAAAATAGCAGATCAAGTTACTAATGCAGATGGCAGAGGATGGATAAGCAGTGATGGGAATGGGAACACGAACACGATCAGCAGTCTTTGCGCATCTCAATATGAGGGAAGGAGTCATCCTCCTTTCTATATTGATGCAGAGAGAAATGTCAGTTTTAATGCCGTTGGTCTAAATGGCCAAAGATATCTTCTTCAGTATATTTGAGACCAGAACATCAGGAACTGTGCACTGAAACCCACAGGTAATGGAAATAATACACTGCGGAACTGTCGCGGGGGGAAATGTATACTTAAACATAGAACGATAAAGGTGATCATTATCTCTAGTTCAAATGCAAGAGATTCCATGCTTAACAGATACTAAAAAGAAGAAATTTCTAGCAGGTATGAACTGATCTATAAAGAAACAGCTGGTTCTCCATACCCCTGGGACGTTACTGATTGGGTGGGAATCCATACCCCTGGGACGTTAATGGGTGATAAATTTATTTTTTCCCTTAATGAGGTCTGAGAATCCATGAGGATATGATTCCAATCTTGGTAAACAACTTCCACCTCTTCGGGAAATTTGGTGGCCCAATGCAAAGTTCATTAGTTTCAATGTTGAATATTTTGCAGTCGCAGCAGATAGTGATGATAATCTCAGAGTTTGCCCACCAGATTCCAGCAAGATGCAATGTAAAGAAGTAAACTCGCAAAATGCAAATTCATTTAAGAATTTCCAGTTGACGGGCCCAAAAGCTTCCATCCAATTTATAAGTGGTAATTATGTCTCCTTTGATTCAAAAGGGTGGGAACTCAGCTATATAACAGGTAAAGCAGATCCAATTCACCCTCTTTTATTCTGATTTCATGTCCTTTCTCCCTGGAAAATGTACCTGAAATGATCCAAATTGTTCAGGACTTTGCACTGGGGAGGAAGATGTTTACAACAGTTCTGGAATCATAGGATATGGTTCGGTTGGAAATTTATCCTATGTACAAGGCATCAATTGCAGATGGGTCCTCCATGGAAAACCGGGAACTTGAGTTTCCTTGAACTACACACACATTAATGTCACTCGAGATTTGGATTTCATTGCCATTTTCAGTGATTCCACTGATCAGATTGCCAACTTCTCAGGATTTTGTCCTGTCGCTAATCTCCCACATAAAAACTTGACTGGTGAGGTCATAATAGCATTCACCACTCAGATGGAGGGAGGGGAAGGTTGGTGCGGCTGCTGGCACAGAGTTAGCCGATGCTTATTCCCCAGATACCGTCATTGCTTCTTCTCCAGGAAAAGAAGTTCACGACCTGTGGGCCTTCGCAGAATATTATATTTCCTCGCCAGCTGAACCTGAAAAACGACCACTGGTGTTTGTCATTGTCATTGTCTTGGTGGCACTAGCATTAAGCTTGTCCATTGCCATCGTTGCTCTTTTCCTGCATAAAAGAAAACAAAAGCATGCTAATGAGGGCCTCCTACTTAATGCAAACAGGTTTATTAGGGAGGAAAATTGGATTGGTGAGCGGCCTTCGGCTGTAGTGTATAAGGCAGTTCTCTCGGATGGATGTCTCTCGGCAATTAAAGTTTACAAGAATTCGGCCTGTTATTCAGAACTAGAAGAAGAAATATTGTTCAAAACTTCTTCTCATCCATACATAATTTCCTTGATGGGAAATGCCAGGCATAGATTTCAGAGTCGATGTATGGTCTTTGAGTTCATGAGTAGGGGATGTCTGAGCTATAACTTGAGAGAGAAAGGAGAAACAATAGACTGGGAGAAGAGGCTAATGATAGCAATGCAGATATCCTCGGCAATTTAAATGCTGCACATGCACATGAATCCACCAGTATGTCATGGAAACATTACATCTGACAACATTTTACTTGATGAGTTCTGCAATGCAAAGCTGGGATATTTCAGTTCTGCTAATTATTTTGATGGAAGTGATGATAAAGAACTAATAGTAATGACCGAAGATGTACGGAGTTTTGGTCTATTGATGCTAGAGCTTCTAAGAGGGAAGCCTCTGGGAGAATTGAAATTTGAGGAGCTGTGAAGAGATCAATGAGCTTGTTGACGGTCAGGACTGCCTAGACAGAAGGTTGGGTATTCCCACTGAATATAGCAAGATGAGGGCTTTGGCAAAATTTGGGGAAATTGCTATATGGTGCATTAATAGTAGTTCAAATGTTGAAGGTGACGAGAATAACCCCAAGATAGGTGATATTTTGTCAGGACTGCAGCAGGTTAAGAAGCTGTTTTGTACTGTTTCAAGTTCAGAAGCAGATAAATCTTAAAGCAATGGAACAGAGAATGAAATTCTTTTACAACACACTCCTTCCTTTATATTGATGCGAACAACACAATGATGTGAAAGGAGGAAAACTATGATTTTTTCTTGGAACAGGATTCAGAAGCTATCGAAATATTCTTAAGCTTTTTGTGGAATAGTATTTTCTCTACTAATACCCTGTTAATTTTATCTTCAAGAGCAGTTCTAAAGAGCTTCCCAAAAAATCAAATCTAATTGGCAACCAGTGTTTTCCGCATGGTTAGAACTCATTCTGAGAAAACTTACTGCTGTGCAGGTATTATTCAAGTTTCTTTAATTTTTCTTTGCAGTCTTAATTCTCCCCGGGCAATTTGCAGTAGAAGCTCTCGCATTTAGGCACGACAGTCTCCAAAAAAGGAAAAAAAAAAAAAACCCACTTGTAGCATCCCATGATAATAAGAATATTTTCCCTTGGTTGTCCTATGTCGCAGCATAATTCATCCATAATGCTGCTGTTGTTAATTGTCCTTCTGGAAAGGCTGATATTAGTGTAACCAGAAGAATAACTGTAAGCACTGCCGAGACAATCTCCTTAGTGTATTTGCTCCAGTTCGTTATAAACTGTGATGAAAACTTGGATACCCTCCTTGATCTACCACCAAGTCTTCGAACAGGAGAAATGGGAGTAATTGTCCACTAAGTCTTGTCTTAACATGCACAATTAGAAGTCAGATTCTTCACAGGTTCTGCATGGAATATCTCATGATGGAGCCAATTCATCCTTTTCCATTTGACTACTAAGAAGCATGAGACAGTCGTACACCTTTTCAGCTAGCGGGAGTGACTTATCGTCTACAAAGAAAGATTGAATCTTCTGGTCAATCTCAATCCAGCTACATCCAGGATTCTTCTTCAACCCCAGTTCTTTCATTTTTGATCTCACCTCGCGTACTTTATCCCATCTCTTGGCAGAAGCGTATAAGTTTGACAACATAATATAACTGAACGATTCATCTGGATTGGTTTTAGCAACAGCATTTGCGATTTCCTCCCCTAATTCTAGATCTTTGTGCAAACAGCATCCTGAGAATAGAGTGCTTAACAATTCAAGATTTCCAGAAACTTCTGGGGCTCTTTGCAGAAATCTGTAAGCCTCATGTAATCTTCCAGCACGTCCAAGGAGATCTATCAGACAAGCATAATGTTCAATGCCGGGTTTAATACAATGCACATTGATCATCTCGTCAAAATAGTAACAACCTTGATCGACCAGTCCAGCATGGCTACAAGCTGATAATACTGCCAGGAAAGTAACCTGATCTGGCTCAATGTTGGATTGCCTCATTTTAGCAAAAAGATTCAGAGCTTCAAAAGCTTGACCATGGGACCCATAAGCAGTGATCATAGAAGTCCATGACATCAGATCCCTCTTTGGTAACTGCTTGAAAACTTGAATTGCTTCATCCACAGCACCGCATTTAGCATACATATCAAGAAGTGCTCCCATGACAATTTCATTTTTGCTATGCTTACTCTCCATTACAGAATTGTGGATCTCCTTACCTTTTTCCAAGCTTGCCAGCTGGGAACAAACCGACAGAATGCTAGTGAAAGTGACAGCATCTGGTGCAACACAAGCTGTTTTCATTTCATCAAACATGCGAAGAGCCTCAAAGTAATTGCCTACCTTCAGATATCCGGAAATCATAACATTCCAAGAGATAATATTTGTCTTTTCCATATCCCTAAATACATTTTCTGCCAATGTAACCCTTCCACAATTAAAATAAAAATTGATGAGTGAACAGGTGACAAAGACATCGACCTCAATTTCACTTCTGATTATATAACCATGCATGAACCTTCCATGCAGCAGGTGGGCTGACCTTGAACAAGCTGCAAGCACACTGCTTAAGGTAGTCAATGATGCTTTAACTCCTCCTTCGTTCATCCTTTTAAAGAGTTCAATACACGATCCACTATCACCCTTTAGACTAAATCCCGTGATCATTGCATTCCAGGCAACCACATTCTTCTGTGGAATTTGTTCGAATATCTCTCTAGCGGTCTCTAAGCATCCACATTTGCCGTACATGTCGACAAGAGCAGAGCAGACAAAACCGTCGAGTTTAAATCGACTTTTAACCAACTCCTCATGAATCTTCTTCCCTCTCTCTAGGTCCAGAAGCCGAGCACATGAACTGATCGCAGTAGTCAGAGTCACTGAATTGGGCTCAAACCCAGCATCTTTCATTCTCTCGAAATATTCCAAAGCCTTCTCCGCCTGCCCATCTTGATAGTAACAAGAAATCACAGCATTCCAACACGCCACATCTCTCTCCGCCATTTCATCGAACAGCCGGGTGGCCTGTCGAAACATGTTGCATTTCGCGTACATGCTCACAGCAGAGCTCGCAACGACCACATCCAAAACAAACCCAGTCTTCAGCAACCCGCAATGGATCATTTCGCCGTAGCCAGCTCTCCCCAAACCGCCACACGCCTTCAAGACATTTGGGTACGTATAAACGTCCGGCTCCACAAATGGGTCGGCCAGCAACTCTCGAAAAAGCTCGAGGGCTTCAGAGAACATGCAGTTCTTGGCGAAAGCGGCCATGAGGCAATTCCAAACCGAGACGTCCGACGACGAGACCTCGGCGGTGCGGAACACGAGCTTCGCGGCGTGGCACGAACGGCAGGAGAAGTAGAAGTTCACGAGGTCTTTGCACAGGGCGGCGTTGTTACGGAGGCCCAGAGATACTATCTTCTGATGGATGACTCTGCCCCGAGTCAACGAGGTGCACGCTCTCAACAGAGCAGATAATCTTCTGACCACCATTCCGGAGCGGCGATCCGGAGAACGAGAACAGCGTCGGAGGTTTGCATGAGAAATCGCGATGTATGAGGATTTAAATCTCTCGTGCCGGAGCGACTGCCCCTTCTGGTTACCACCTTTGTTATAAAGTTCTTTTGTTACATAACTTTGCGACGGATTGACCAACCGAAGAGGTGGAGAGTGATTAGTTCTACCACCAAAAACTAATACATTTACAATAAATCTACCTTTCATAAATTTTTCCATCAAAATTACTATATTATGTATTACTAGATTTTAACTTTTTTGTGATTTTTTGTTATATTAATCCATCATAAATATACTAATTTAGCATTTTTGGTGAAAAAAAATTAATTTAGATAAATTTATCATAAATTTTTTAATTATGAATTTTTCATGATATTAATCCTAATTCGAATTCAGGTTTGACTTCGCGACAATACCGAAAGTGAATAGTTCAAATTCATCAATCAAATTACCCCAACTAATAATTGGTATGCAATACATGGTAGCATATAGATCCCCATTTCTCCAGCAAAGATGAGATCAAGAGACCGATGGGCAGCACTCCCAACCTTAAAATTTATGAAAATATGTAGTAGATAACTGAACGAGACCTGTCGGCATCCCTCCGCTGATCCACTCGAAAAAATATCAAGCACTCGGGAGTTGGGTGGTCGGGTTCAAAGAGATAGGCAAAGCGCCCAAACGAGGCGGAACTAAATTTTATGAACCAAGAAACATCAATTTCTTCAGATATATTTCCTTATGAATATACAAAGTAGCTGCTTTTCAATAAGACCCAGCAACTACCAAGAATTTACAATTCTCAACCCTCAACCCCAAGGCAACTCACACTAACAGGGGGAAAAAATATATCTCGGTGACCCAGGTAAAGAAATCTAGGACAAATAACGCATCGACAAAGGAAAACCAAAATACACGCCAAACCCCCTCTAAATCTTGCCTCTATCCCCGCCCCCGCCCGGTTATGATTGGCACTCTATGTACAATAAGAGAGCCAATTCGTGCCGATGAATATGACCTAAATGCAGCTAAACTCCGGGAAAACACCTTCTCATTTACACGTGACTAATGGATATCTCTGTCTCGGTGAAGCCTAGTCCTCACTTCCAGCAATGCTCGACTTGTCAATCGTGCGCACATTGTACTGTTCGTATACCCTTGCCCTGTTCTCTGCCCACCATTGTTCCGCTTGTTTCTCACTAAACCGCTTGCGACTGCATACAAATATATTAGTTCAGTCCTTGAACATCTGAAAGGAAAGATTATTAAGAAGACGATAGTTCAATTATAATAATATGAGCAGACAAGGGTAAAGAACTAGCGAGCTCCACTCTTTAACAAGAATAAACCCTAGTTCAAAAACGAGACAGATCCCTTCTTTAAGAAGGTTCCATTCTATGAGCAGGAACTTGACGTCCAAATGAACCAAGGAATTATCTTATGTTCTGAAAGCTCCAAACCAGATTTAAGCTGACTGCATAACTAGGATGCCCAGATTAAAACATACACGCAGACTCAATGGCACTTTCCTATGCTGAAGGCATAGAATAGGAGACTGCTTCCATAAATAAAATGAAAGAGGTACCTGAAGCGAACTCGCTTTAGATCTTTGGCACCTCCATGCAGGGAGGTAAAGGTAATATAGACACCAGGCTCATCTTGCTCAACCCATTCACTTTCAGAACGAGATTCACTTTCTTTACCTCTAGTACTGCTTCTACTAACTGCTTCTGAATTCACTTGTCTGCTATGACTTGAACCGTGATAACTGCTTGACCCATTCGGAAGGATACTAGCGTTTGATATGTTTAAATCCGGCTCTTGAGATGTGATTTGACCACTCAACCGGTCCATGGAAGTATGGAAAGTGTCATCCGAAGCAGCAGGTGAGACCAACAAAGTAGAACTGGGGGATCTAACATTTCGGCCAGTTCCCAATGGCAGCCTTTCAGCCATGTCTTTCAACTGTTCAAAATGTATAAAACAATGAAAACATAAGTAAGGAACTCCGAATCAAAAACCCCTGAGAGAGAATTCCACTAATGGTGAAAAAACATGGCAACAGTTGAAGAGCAATAGATGACTAACTGCTAATAAGATCAATGCACATAAACTCCATCCAAATGTCCACAGTTTGTTTGAGGCAATACTAGTCGCTGTAAGCTACTCACTGGAACTTATATAGCAGATAAAAGAGCTGGCCGTCAAAATCAAAAGGCCAAGAGAGAATAGGTATTAATAAGAACCATCACAAAAACTAAACATCCAATAGCCAAGAGCATAAGTCTGCAGTATCTAAAGAATATGCATTAAAAGTGCATTCAACCTGCCGTTTCACCTTTCAAACTGGGCAGCTATAAAGCTAAAGAAGAAAGATTCAGTAGACCTCCAGCATGATGACTTGAGACACCTGACAAGTACCGGACATCTTATCGGAATATACGCAGCAGTCGAATACATCACTACGATGGTCAAAAGTTGGCATCTTACACGAAAAGGCAGAAGACTACTCTATCATATCGCCAAAGCAGCTAACAAAAAAAAAAAGTAATTGACTTTGACACTTCATTTAATTAGGAGACAGAATACAGACAGAAACAGAAGGCAACAACCAATGCAGATGCGAAGCAGACTTCATAAGTAACGCAAGATACTGATATCTTCAACTCCATCATTATTCAGTGTATACCTTATCAAGATCAATATCCTAGCAATGGCTAATCTTATAGACAACTACACCCAAAAAACTGCAGACTTACTTGGCCAGTAAGTGACTTGATCACTTCTTTTGCCGCTTTGCATTTTGCAGTCTCGTCTGCAGCGAAGGCTATTGCCTCCTTCAGCTGTTTAGTTGTCCTTTCCAGCTCAACCTCTTGAAGTTGGGTCTTGCGGCTAAGATTTTCCACCTACAAGGTAAAATTTGGTTTAGCATAATGCAAGAAGATAATACTGATAATCTCACCCTTCATGGACCCTAACCTAGGCATCAGTAACATCACATCAAAATGACTAACAAAAAGGATTAGGATCTTTCATAAATTTAACCTCTTGAGAGGCTGCTACCATCTCTTTTGGAGGATCAGATGAGCCCTAGCATCCACATCGCCAAGAAAATAACTAACAGTAACTACCAATCAAATTCATAGATAAAACATCGAGAAAGAAACTAACTTGTCTCATTCCTTGGATCTCTCCCAAATTATGTGGCTGCCTCTTAAGTGGGTATAATGAAGATGTCAATATATTTCCCACATTTGCAGCACAACTGAAGTTATCGAGGGATTAAAGTACACTTATTGCCCAGAATTTCATTTAGATTTCTAATTGGCATTTGAGTTTTTAATGTTTCACATCGAAGATTTCATGTCAGTTTACCCCATCTATCTGGGACCATTATGAAAATTTGACAGAAAACCACACTATTATTGTGTCTCATACTACTATTGATAAAATTAAAAGACAGTATTTTCATCGAAGTACCTTCAAATACATCAATTTGCATTTTAGAAAGTTTCAAAACAGTTAGCTGTCGATGCCATGAGAAATGGGGAATAAGGATCAAATAAAGTATTCTAGAGCTCATGTATAACACAGTAAGCTTGAAAATCCCATGTTTTTAAGTCAAATGCAGTTATTGGCAATAATGTCAACCAGATAGTGGAGGAGATTTAGACTCGTAAACATGGCAAATGTGCAAGCTGTAAATGAACCGTGTGTTCGTGTAATCTTTTTCTTCATGCCTACCGTATTGGAATCAGTCCAATATCTTTATGACTGTTCGTTTCTTCCACAATGACAAACAAAAGGAATCCTCTTGATTTTATTGAAAGTCTGAGGCACAGTGGTGTCCATGGCTTCAATAAAAAGCACCTGAATAGCATTCAAATAAAATGAAATTCGCGTTTTTGCCTTTTGAACATGACTTAAGGCAGTCATGAGAGCTGACGTGTGTACACTTCTACTTATTTGAATGAAAGTATTCTCATTCAGGGAGGACTGAGATAGTGCCATTAAATTGTGATGGAATCCATCAGGTAAAAGCAAGACAAATCTCAAAAATCAAGCTAAAATGTATTACCCCTTGAGAAAGTTGAGACTATGGAATAAATAAAGAGCATAAAATGTATTTCTTCTTTGTTCAACTTAGATAAATTTTAAAACATAAGCCAGTCTGTATTAAGATTAAGAATGGATGGCAATCTAAAATCAACACAGACCTATCAATGGCCAAGCATACCATAAGTTCGAGCCCTCCCAAAATCAAGCAAAAGATTCTCCTTTCCAATTAATCCTCACTACAGTAAAATCAACAAATATATCAGTAAACAATTAGACAGTATACCTGCGCTCTTAGTTTAACCACCTCTTGGCTGAGACTATCGTTTGTCCTTTTCGTATCATCTGCAACAATCTTTGGGGAGGTAAGTCCTGCAAGCGTTGGGGTTGGTGTTGTGGACCGAGGTGGGCTGGGTCGTCTTGAAATTGGAGAGGTAGCCCGAGATACTATCCTTGATCCAGGAACAGAAGCAGAGAAGAATTTCTTGGACGAACCAAATACTGGATTAAATGATTTTGAGATAGCAAGTGCACTCCACTGGGAACCATTGCTTGGCACAGGCGAGACACGGCTACTGTTAAATTCTAGCCTTTTATTTCTCTTGGATGTTCGGCTTTCAACAGGCTTTATGTAATCCATTGAGGACAATCTGGTAAGTTGTGTGCGAGATTTGGATTCAAACTTCTCGTCTTTATCAGTTGTCTCGTTTGGTTGCTGACTTATAGTGCCTCTTCTACTGACAGACGACTGAGATGAAGCGTCATTCTCAATTGTCTTCATCAGTTTGCTATAACAACCATCACAGACACGATAAGGTTTGTTAGGATTCGGTGCCATAGAAGCCTTCATAGACTTCTTACTGCTGCACGAATGGCAGAAAACAAGTCCACAGTTATAGCAATTGTGACGTTTCCTTTTGAAATTGAATGGCTGGCGACAGCCTGAACACATAGACTGGTCAATACCAGAGATCCATTTGTGAAGGCAAATAGCAGCCGTAAAATTAGTCCCACAAGCAATGCTTTTAACTTGCTTGTCTTTAAGTGCCTCAACTAATGTCGGAGAATTTCTATCATCCGTATCCGCATGGCCTAGTCGACCATTAGCTCCTTTACCCCATGTGTAGACTTCGGTTCTTGAAGTCAACACAGCAACATGATAAGCGCCACATGCTATCTCCTCAACAAAACTCTTGGAGAGCTTACCTTCAACACGGGTTGGGAGCTTTCCATCAGCGTGAGGATTTCCTAACTGACCATAAACAGGACTGCCCATGGTGTAGACGTGACCTGAGGTTGTGAGTGCAACAGTTAGGCTATGTCCGCAAACGACTTGACAAAAGTTGGGTTCAACAAGAGCAGCAACACAAGTAGGCACGAGTTTCGCTTCTTTGTCACCATGTCCAAGTCGCCCTTTATCACCATCTCCCCATGTAAACAGTTTTCCCAATGAGCAGTTGCTGGAACTGGGATTACCAACCATGACTTCCACTACTGCAGCTGTGTGCCAAACACCACAAGCAGCTCGAACAGTGCGAAGCCCTTTAAGAGACTCCACTTCCTTTGGTATTGATACACTTTTTCGATCTCCGTGGCCCAGAACACCGAAGGTGCCATCGCCGAAAGTAAATAACTGGCCAGCAGAAGTGACAACTGCAGTGTGCCAAAGTCCACAGGAGATGGATGAGACATGTATACCTTCCAAGGGTCCATTCACTCTTTTTGGTACCCAGTGGCTCACTTCATTCCCATGCCCAAGAAGACCAAAATTATAAGCTCCATCACCCCAAGTGTATAGATCACCAGAAAGAGTCACGGCGCATGTATGATACTCACCACATGCTACCAGTTCAATATTCATATTGCTGAGAGCATCTATTAGCTTTGGATGCAAAACATCAGAATCCACGCCATGGCCAAGTCTCCCACCCCATTCCTCCCCCCAGGAAAAGATCTCTCCTTGCTTGGTCACTAGAGCAGCATGTCTTCCACCACAAGCAATATTCTGAACATCAAGTACTACTGCAGACTCTAACGCCTTTGGAAGCGAGGAATCCATTTTTACTCCCACGTTACTTCCCAGTCTATGAAGCCCACCACCAAGAACACCATCTCCCGTGCCTTCCCCCCATAAAAAAACATCCCCCATAGCATCACCTTCATCATGACCAGAACCTTGACTCGAAGAACTTACAGCACTTGATAAACTAACTCTAAAAGCATCCGCATTCAGTGGCCTCATCTGACCATGCAAGCTATCGGAGCCCCCTGATGACAAAGAATGAACAGACTCGGTCGCTGAATCTGGGGGAAAGAAACTCTTGGGAGGAACTGCATACAGTATCACATCCGAAAATGCCTTATTTAGACCATTCTTAGGAGGACTTCCGAATGGACTTTGGAGTCGAAGTTGATCACCACTATCCTGAATCATTGAAAGTCTATTAATATGAAACTTTCAAATTATGATGAGACAAGAATTGTGCACAATACGGCTACATAGATATACCTTCTGCATGCCATCATTACTCCCAAACGGAGAATTTAGAGGAGAACTTCTTGTGTATGTTCTAGGACTAGTTGCTTCAGATGGAATTCCATCACTTCTTGATTCTGTTCTACCTTTCCTATGACGGCATCGGGAGATTAATGATTTCAAGCCACTGAACCATGCCTCAGCTTCATCCTTATCCTTGCAAATCTTATAGCAAAAATGACATAAAGGGGTCCTTTTAGATATCCAGAAACGGGTGCAGCTAACAACAGAAAGATATGATATGGAAGGAATGCATTCATGAAGTAGCCCTTACCAGATCCAATGACCTGTCACCGTAAATTAGCGAAAATGACTGATACTCCTTCTCTGGTCGAGGATACCTTTGAAAGATCGGCTGTAGAAAAAGAAATCGATACTTTTGATGCACAGGAAGAAAAGAAACCTAAAGGTAAAGGTGTCAAGAAAAGATTTGAGTAATGTAAGTTCTGACAACAATAAAAAGAAAAAATTTGGGAGCTAAAGATTTAGGAGATGCAGAATTACCTTTAATGAATATCAGAAAGATGTGTTCTAGCACAAATTAGCTAAGAGAGTCAGAAGAGGTAACATTTAACATGTAAATCAACATAAGCTACAACATAAAGGCCCACAGTTAGCAGCAGGTGACATCAATTGCCATCTCTTGTTGATATACTTCTTTAGCACAATTTTGTCATAAAAAATACGCCATAATTATGCAGAATTTCACCAAACAAGGCCTTCAATACCCATTCAAGGGCCACAGCTAAAGCTTGCCTAGTCATGACAGATACAAGAGATGCGACGCGAAATATATACCACGTATTGGATTTTCAGCTATGTGTTGGTAACATATCAACAGGAAAACACAAATCCAAAATCTTCTTTTTCAACTGACTCGCCTAACCATTACCTAGAGGATTTCTGTGGCTCTCATAAAATATTTTTCTGACGATTATATGATTCCAATCCAATTGAACTAAGCACAGGCCAAATTGGCATCATCCACCCACTGACTCTCCAAGACGTCAAGCCTAACATTGGTCTTTATAATAGTGGCCACAAATTTGCTGCCCATGTAAACAATGTTGATTGGATGTTGAACCTTAATCCTGGATGGAACTTAAATCCACAGTCTACCACTGCCATATATCCAATGTTCTCATATGTATCCCTTACTCAAGTGAAAAGCATCTAACATTGCTAAATGCAGAAAAAAAACCAAATAGTGGAAGTGGGGAACAACCGCAACCAGTGTACTCTAAATTTAAGCATCATAGCTCATCAGTTCATGAAGAGTGCAAACAGATAATAGTTTGTCAAATATATCAGTCTTTTGCATTTAAGTGGATATTACTTTTAACACAATTTAGCAGAAAAACATATTAAGCTGGATATATGCTGGGAACTTGAAACATTAGAATCACTATCTATTCCACCATAGGGGGGACACCATATTAGTCCCTAAAATCACAGTCCAGAGGTTGCTTTCAATCAGAATGAGAAACTTACGGTCCGCTGGCCTGATATAATTCTGTCAACGTGGCTTAACTTTAGGTGTTTCTCCTCCTTTCCAGAGAACCATATCAACACAGACTCATCCTGAAAGCATCAATATAATAGCCTCAAAAATCGGTTCAGTTTAAACTACACCAAACCAAAGACCACACTCACAGTGCATAAGCAACTAAGCAAGTAGACAAGCATGACTGGCATATAGATGGTTATACTATCATTTATGAGATGTGCTTTCACCTACGAAAAGAAATGGCTATACCACGAATCTCTCATAAGGATTTAACAGTGTAGAACAGCGCACCAAGACTTCCCCTAGGAATGCATCTATCAAGTATCAACACCTTCAATAATAACATCTCACCCAACCCAAATCTTCAATCTGACAGGCCGTGGATGGTCGGATGGAGAAAAGGAATATCTGCTATCACTTCAAATCTGGAAATTATCCCTCACTCAGCCCCTTTAGACCTTTTATATCATTTCTTGGCATGTCGGTCAGGATGCTCCCACCCAAAACAAAAAAGTGCAGAAAGAAAAGAAAAGAAAAGAAAAGGAGCACAAGCACAAATAGGAGGCAGATAGTGTCTGCCACTAAGACAAAAGATGTAAAAGCAATGCAACTAAGCACAATAATACACTCCAAGGGCACCATTGTATGTTTTATAAATAAGACTTACGTTAGCAAGTCGGAAGGGGCAGAACTTTGGCTTTCCTCTCCTTCCGTACTTAAGCAAGTAAGCTCCTTTCTTCAATGCAGTAATTGCCTATAATAAAGATCCAGCAACAAACTAACTTAAGTATATTCAGCACATTTGCAGGTCAGGATGAAATTACCAGGCAAAAGCAAGCATGCAACATGCAAACATAAAGCAGGGACAAAGAAAAAAGATGAGTTCAAGGTAAGTGAACAGGATACAGAGAGCCAACATTTGTTTAATATTGAGTGATAAAAATATATGAATATATCATCAAGAAGCCTCCAGACAATTGCCACTTTATGATATTGGACAACATGAAACTAATGACAATGCGGTTACGGAATATAATCACTGAAAGACATTGATTTTCCCCATTGGGGATAATCTAGATTTGCATCTAATATGTAAACTTCAACCTACTAATAGGCAAAGTAGATTACAGGAAGAATAATATGCTTTGCGAGTAAGGGAATTTTTTGCATATGACTAGTGTATTCCCCAAGTATTGTATTCCCCAAGGATTGTCTAACATAAAATGAAGAGATTTAAAAAAAAAAAGGCATAGCTATATGTGCCAGAAAATAAATGAGGCTAAAGATGATCAACAGATTTAAACAGAGAGAAAGAAGAATATATAGCACAGATGCTGAAGAGTCCACTAGGTAAAAGAACATAAAGAACGTCTCCCAAATAAAAGGGACCAGATTAGTCTCCAAAACTTCACCCCCATCTATGCCAAAGCAGCTTGTTTACCAAGAAAGGCCGCAGTGAGAAATAGTTAAAAGGACAGGGTTTCTCAAGGTTGAAATTAAGTTCCCTGGTCTGAAGAAGTTAACGTTGTTAATTACTACAATATAAATCCTTAACCTCGCATTTCCATGCAATGCTTAGCAGCATGATCCGGTCCATCATAACATAAGTCAAACAGGGCAACAAGGTTGCCTTAGAGGTGCAGTGATAGTTAATCAAGAGTTCCCAACATTCGAGTAAACCTGTTCATTATCACGGGATTACAAAGTCGATCACACTATAATTGCAGTTGCAACAAGAGCATGCAGATCCTATTTCTAAAGATTTTTTCACCTTGTTCTTGCGCATATACAAAGACTCGAATTAAGATTCGATAAGACGGCCACTGGCTGCACTAGTTATTCTAATCAAACAAATCATTACAGCAAGCAAACAGTAAGCAATGTAGCACCTCACCGAGTAAGAGCACAAGAAACACAATTTATCGACCGGCGCGTTCTATAAGCCCACCACGAGCGCCACACCTTCACGCATCACACTCGTCTACAGAGTCCACAGATACATACAGCTCAACAGCTCGAAAAAACCAAAAACACACACCCGGTCGAAACACGAATCGCGGGGACGACTTACCTGCTCGATATCCCTCTCGATCGGCCCGGCCCTGCCAAGATCGGAAGCCATCCTCTCCGTCCTCGACATCATCCAGGGGAAACCCCGCGAATCGCGGAACCTACCTCGCCGCCACTGAGCCCCCGCAGCTCAGCGCCGCCGGCGAACCCCGCACGAGCCCCGGCCACATGAAGTCAAACCGGGGCTCCGAATCCGCAGAGCAATCGCCGAATCCGAAGTCAAACCGGCGCCGCAGCCGGTGGACTGGAGCGGGACGGCGGACGGCGGGGCCGCGAGACACGGCGGCGCCCTCCTTCTTGAAGTAGAAGAAGCTTCAAGGCGATCGGGAGGCGCAAGCAAGCAAGGAATCGTCTGGAAACCCGAACGAGGCCTTGATTTCTGACGAAGGCGAGAAGCCGGCCGCGAGAGAGAGGGAGAGAGCTCAAGCAAGTCTTACAGATTGAGAGAGAAAGAAGAGAGAGAGCGAGAGATTCGGAGCGAGAAAATGCGGGATGAGAGAGAAAGATTAGGATCCGGATTATCAGTTGCGGAGAGAGAGAGAGAGAGGAGAGAGAATAAAAATGTCCGCTTTGAGACTTTCTTTTTCTGCCGAAGGAGCGAGGGGAAGAGAGAGAGTGAAGCGAAAGCGGAAAAAAAAGGGAATTGGACTAAATAGTGGAAAGGGCAAAGACATGCGGGTATAAAAAGCCCCACCGGCTTCCTCTCTCTCTCTCTCTTCTTCTTTTTTCCCTTTTTTTTTAACTGCTTTTTCTGAATTTTTTTTTTTTTTTTTTTTGCTCCTCTCTCTTTTGTTTTTTTCCTCGAGGTTTGACGCTTCGAAATATCGTTAAACCGGCCCGACCGTTTATTATAATAATTTACCGGCCTTCGGGGGAGCGCACGCTTATGTGGCGCAGGGGTCGATGGCGACGGCCTGCCGTCCTGCCGAGTTTACCTTCGATTAAGTATTGCGGGAAGTGTGGACGCTTCGGCCGAGGCGTCATGCATGGCATCCCGACTTCGTAATTGGGAGGGGTTTTGTTTGTATCCATCTCCATCCTGCGAGATTAAGTTAATTGGCGTTGAGATTCGAAGGGGGCTCATTAGAAATTTTGGAGGCTCCCCTCGTGATCTGCGTCGCAAAGATTGCGTCGAGCATATGTGTGGCTTCTATGGCGCTTCGATCACGTCTATAGTTACGCGTAAATACGGATCCGAGAGCACACACGACACGAAAGCTACGGGGATAGGATTAAACAAAGAGCCCCACGAGATGGTTTCGACAGTGAAAAGGGGGGAAAGGAACCCCCCGCGATAGCGAGAGAGGTACTCGTCTGCTTCCGACGCATGAGAAAAGCTGCACCGTCGGATGCGGCGACCCCATCGGACCCTCGCCCATGAAAAGACAGGGGGAGATGGGGATTGGGAAACCCCATGTGGAAAAGGGGAGTCCGAGTGTTCTAGTTACATTCATTGATCCATGCATCCAAATGTGTACCCGAACAGGGAGGAGGGGGCATAATTGATGAGGACCAACACCATATGGTGGGGGGAGGGTGCGCTTTTGAGAAAAGCTTGTGGAATGGCCACAAAGTCAGAACTTGGGGTCCCCCCGTTTGGCTCAAACCGGTCCTACTTTGGTTTATATCCCTCCTTTTGTGTGGGGTGATGTGCCTTTTTTATCAATTAGAGGCCTCACATCCATTCTCACAAGTCACACCCACGAGAAAAGGGAGGAAGAGGGAGGAGGGGATTGAAAGGTCCTGGCCATGGCCAAACACAACCCCCCCTTCCTTGTCCTGTTCATGTTACCTGTCAATTCCTCCCCAAACTCGATTTTCATCCCACTTACTGCTGGTCCTTCCTCTCCCTGTCGAAATTATGAGAACGTCCTGTTCAGAGCATGTCATTTGCAGAGCGACATGCCGTCGGCTTGAAAGTGCTTTTGCTTCGCTACCTTTCGCTTTTTTAAGGATGTCATCGGTTAGCATGGCTCGTGGAGGACTCGAGTGGATGATCGCCCATTCTACTTTATGGTTAGCATGTAAGGTTTGCCCTGCTGCTTCACTCATTTCATATATTCTAAATTAATCAGAACTGCAATCCCAGAGGGAATTGTTTTGGTTTGTCCAAGGTTAACTCGAGACCAACAAAGTACTCGGTAATTCAGAAGATGCCCGTGGGCATATCCATTGGCATCGCAACGAGTTATTTCAAAAGTATGGTCATTCCAGTGAGGAAGAATGCTTCATCGGAGCGAGTAGCTTCGCCTGGGATTAAAAATCTTTTGCTGCATAATAATAAGGTGTTGAAGACACAGGTATATTACACTGTTCCTTGCGACACAACAAAGGGGGAAAGAGAAAGCGGACAGAGCACAGCCTTGACCAACCCTGTACATAAAAATCACATTAACTTGCCAAAACTCTCCTCATGCCATTCAAGGCATCGCCTGAATCATAACTGCAAGGACACATGAAAACGCAAAGCCAAATGATCTATCAACAATAAAGCTACACCGCTGTTAAATATTGAATGTAATACAGATCAATGCGGCAAACTCATAAGGTTGAAGCTGCATTGGCTGGAACATTTCATTGCCAATCATTGCTTTGGCCTCCTCCATCACAATGAGCTTTGCAGTCACAGCGTTGCCATCACCGAACAGTCAGTCAGCATACCAGGTTAAACCTATCATGTCAGGTTTTAAATAGCTCTACAACTTACAGCTTCAGGCTAACAAGATTTACACTCAAGCTTCAATCCTCCTCCTAAATGAAGCAGCTGAACTTCTGAAAAATGCTAAGCTAAAAAAGTAGCCTAAGGCCCACAAAACATACACAGCAAAACATCGATAAGGCTTCGTTGACAAAACAATAAGCTGGCCTTTGCGGCTAATATGGACATCCCCTTTCCAACTATACATCCCCCATCTACAATTTTGTTAGTAGATGGGGCTTCACAATCGTAGTTTCTTCCTGAGGAAAAATCAGTCGATTGCTATGCTTTCTACCACCCATCGACTGTAGGATTCCTACCCTAGCGAAGAGCTTGTGTCTGCAGCTTCATCATTACTCAAGCTAGATGGCATCTGTGCAACAGAACTGCATTCCACATCATGCAATGAGAAAACAGAAGCAACTAGATTCCATGAATGCTGAAAGTCTTGTCAATTCAGGTAAAGCAGGAATTTCAGGGGAAAGTTACAGCAAAGAAAATAGAGGAAGATTCTCAAACAGATTAATATTCCCCCCCGAAAGCAGTAGCTACCATAATTCAGTTTATACCATTTGTAGGCTTACCATAATCCCCTGATACAGCCAAAAGGTAGGCCAATCGACTGAAACTAGTACAGGAAGTACTTTGAAAAACTTGGTCACTACAATTGTACAGGTCCTCATATTTAACAAAGAACAACTTATTCCTAAAGTCCCAATTGTAATTGTTCTCCTAGAATTAATTCAAGATTCTCTTAGAAATCAAAAATAGGCAGATCTAATCAACTGATTCTTGATATCAGGTTTAGTCTTTATCAGAGTGCATTACAGGTGTACAATCAAAAAGCAAGCCATGACACATTCATCACTTCTCCAACTACAGCACTGCACTACCAAAAGAACGTGATGGAACAGCTCCCAATACAAGTGAGAAGAAAGGAAAGCTCTATCCATACTCGAAAGCGACTTCTCATCAATGAACAATGTATTAGATGACAAGATTATTCATCTTCATATGCACAATAACCTTCATCACTAAAGTTGTTCTAGATCAATCAACAGCATCCAAATCCTGGCTATTCAAGTGAATTCTCACATTACAGCAGGTTAACTAATTTCCATTAAAGAAACCTCCCACCACGAGTCTTATGTTCCTATCATTTCACTCCATCAAATTGTTTATGGTAAAAGTTAAACAGTCGTTCTTATGGTATCTATCCAACATTGCTAGAGTTATGTGTTGATGATCAGCAACAATAGTTAGCTTAAACGATGCACGGTTAAGCCAACTACTTAAGCATGCAAATGAGCAACCATATTATGGTACTCCCATGCATATGGAAAAGGACTCAGTCTCGCATGCATCATTGAAAAGTGAAGTACACTGACCCTTTCGTCTGATTCTTCCACGGAGGCATGACTGCCGATGCTTTTGTCACAAAATCTTGCTGCGGAAACTTAGTTCTGACCCGCTTTGCAGACTTGAAGATAATAAAAAGCAAATAAAAAGGAATTAATGGTTGCATAACATGGAACTCTGTTTATGAGTGTGTGGTATGATAAGCATGTGGGTGGATGTAGTTACAAAAAAGTGAAGAATGCAAACTTACTGCCATTTCCTTAGGTGGACGCATCTTCTCTCTGAGTGGTTCGATGTATCCCGCAGTTGTCCCCCGTTCTCGATAGCGTTTCTCCTCCTGTATGAATGCATATTAAATACCAATTCAGTATCAACTGAAGACTATCTAGGATTATAAGTCCCATAGAAAGGATCAGACCTTCAAGATCCTTTTAGATGGCCCTCCCTCCCCTGCATTAAAAGACTCACTATGCTGAAGCACCAGATTAGAAGGTCTAGGTCTCACAATCTCACTGTTTTGGACAAATTCTGCGTGGATAGCGTCATCATAGTCATTCAACCGAGACTCCCTTTTTCTGCTAGTGAATTTTGCACTGGTGGTGTGAAGATGATCAGATGCAAAATCAGATCTCATCCCTTCTGCAGCATGCTTTGATGTTAATCCACTCCTCCTTCCATTATTATAAGCATAAGGATCACTTGTAGGATACTCTTGCATATGTACTGAAGACTTCCAGCCACCAAGATCACCTATTTGACTGCTAGGAGTGTATCTTTGTTTAAATTGGTTATGCGGCCGATAGTCACTGTAATCAAGCCTATCTACAGTGCTGAAATCTTCCCCTTCTTCATAAGCTTTCTGAGGACTTAACTTCGAATTATATTCTTCGTGCTGCTGCAGGACATAATAATCGAAAGCATGAGAAACAATGTACACATCAAAAGAAACATAGCATTAACATTTTAAAATTTTTTAATTAGGTCCCTTGACTCAATTTATAAAAAAATAAATAATAAAATAATAAAAAAATGAAACAAGTACTTCAAGTTGCTTCCACAAGAATGAGCCACAGTTTTTTGCTTGTACAGAAGGATGCCTACAAATATCTGCAGTGGAACATAGCCCTCGAATTGGAGCCAATATCACAAAAAAGGAAGGGAAATATCCAGTTTATTTTCTAGACAGAAAATGGTTTGAACTCGAATTAGATCTGTTCAGCGTGGTTTTGTGGAAGCTACAACTAACTTTATGGCCACACACCCCAAAGAGGTACGCCACCTATCTAGAGTTGCAAAAGGCCATTTCTCAGGCAATAAATTGAATGTGGGGTTATGGAGGCAATTCTGGAGTATGAGAGGAGAAAACTATAAACCAGCAAGAGATGGTTGCACCAGTGCTTGTTGGGATAACAGGGTAGAGAAAGTAGCTTTGGGTATAAGCAGAGTTTGGAACCAAGTATGACTTCCATTAAGTTTATCTGGACAACAGGCACATCATAGGAAATCTAAAATATCAGTGTCGAAAAGGATGAACAATGAAGTACAAAATACAATCAGAATGGATTCCACCTTCCATGATTAATAGTGCCTTCGATCCCCTATAAAAACAAAAGTGGCACATCATAGTGAAGTCCCTCGATGTTGTCTAAGTAGCAAGGACACATCATGCTAATCCACAGATCTCATCAACATATTGTTGACATGCCAAAATGTCAGTAACATGCCAAGGTGGCTCAAATTACTAAGTGGGAAGAGAATTATGACAGGAGCAAGAAATACCAATCACCATAGAGTCTACAGGGTAGAAGTCCGTGACAATCTAATTTTAGTTTTGTAATGCCAAGTCGAGATAAAAGATGGCCATGTCATGAATGTTAGTCTTTTGGGACAAAAAAGGGAAAAGGAAAAAAAAAAGGGAGTTATGTAAACCATCTCAGCATCTGCGAATATCTAGCTGGATCTGCCAATAATTGACTAGAGATGAAGCGTTGATGTTGAAAATAGCATGTCCCTACAGTATATGTTATTAGTCAACAATACACCCAAAAAACAATCTTCATTTTTAAAGCAGACAATATTTTTGTGGTCGAGATATCATGCTTTGGTCCCTCCAATGCCCCCAGAAGGGAAAAAGACTTGTCCAACAGAATAAAGGAAGAAAAAGAAAAAGAAAAAGAGGAGTTTCAAATCCAGTGGTCTGGATGAGAAGATGCATATACAGCTTCAACATTTCAATTAGCTTCAGATGCATATACATAGCATGCCTCAAAGTTATACTGGTAATCCTTGACTATTGTGGTCGAGATATCATGCTTTGGTCTATGTTACTGATTAATTGAATCCATGACTGTTAATTTTAAATAACAAGGAGCTTTTTCCTCCTCAACTTCCAAAAAACGAAAATATTAGAAGTCCTGGGGGCACTTGATAAACCTCATTGAATATGCATTCGCCATGTAAATTTTTCAATATTCAAAGTGCCTCAAAACCTGTTTTCACTATTTTTATTGAGCTTAATTATCATACTAAGGGCACTTACTGACAAGAACTTAAAGAGATCTTGAGGAAGTGCCCTTACAGTGTTCAGACTGGGTTGCTTCTGGATGCCATAAATTTCTGGAGATTGGGGCAGAGAAGGATCCTCCACATAGCGTGGTCCTGCCAAAAATTTTGAGGAGTATGTCAGATAAGTTACATTATTCTCAGCTCTGACATTGTCACATAACAGAGCAGTTTGTGTTAGTCCATTTTTTTTTACAGTTCATAAAACACCTATTGGCTGCAGAAATTATTCGTTCCTTCTTTCTAAAAGCAAGATATTGAGCTTGTCGCTTTTTCAATGTGAAAATCAGCCAACAAACTGCCGTCTTTTGCATGTATTGCACATATCACGCAAACCAAGCAAGTAAAATTGAATTACAGTGAGAGGAGAAAGATACGGTCAAAAACATTGTTAAAAATCACCAGGCATTTCTTGGCAACAAGATCAGTTAGGACTCCCTGAAATTCCGTCACTGCATAGAAGAGAAAAGTCTTACCATAGGTTGATTCTCCAAGCGGTGACTCAAATGCACCAGGAGGAAGAGGGTCAAACTCAATTCCAAGTAGAGGACCATCCTCCCGGTATTGCCTACCCAATTGCCTTTTGACAGCAGTAATAGCAGCATTTTCTATTTCACCTTTCACCTTTAAATATCCAGATGGCCTGTATCTCATGTCATTGGCACTCTTGCGATGAAAGGAAGAGATGCCTTCATGTTTAGCCACAGGTCTACAATTGTCGTATTTATCTGTTCCTTGAGAACCAAATCCATCTTGCAAAGCCGAACTACTTCCTGAAGATGTATCATCCAGCGGAGCAAGATTGCCTGCATAGTGACTCTTAGGCTCAAAGGTAAGATCTGCGGAAGGAGAATTTTGGCCATAGAGCCTTCGGCTTTCAACCTCCCTAGGATCAAAAATTCTACGATCCCCTTGCTTGGTGCTGCCACAAGAATCTTGCCTGAGTCCACTTCCACGATCTTGAACAACTCCACTCGAACGATCTTGCCGTCCATCAGCATATACTTCCTCCCTCAACAACCTTTTGTCCTTCAATCTTCTGTGGCAAAACCAACCAGATATTTGCTTTTCTGTCAATCCAATCTGCTCCGCTAGTTGTGATTTCATTTCTTCTGTGGGATATTTCTGTTCTGGAAGGAAATAAACATATTTTTTGCTCAAAGACAATGGAAAAGAACCGCATCTAAAATGCACACTAGACTCGATATCAATTTACCATTATAGAAGTTCTCTAAAGCCTCAAGCTGTGCTGGTGTCTTGAAGCGTCTTCTGTTCTTCTCAGAAGACGCCTTCTCCTCAGCAGAATGTGCTTCGCTTGACTCTGTAAAACAAGAGACGGAGATGAGCAAAACAACAATTGCAAGATTGAAATTCTCACAACAAACCAATCCGATATTCTTCAAAGAAATGTCCAACCTGTAAAAAGCTCGATAACAACCAATCTCTACAACGACAAATAAGTTGAATGCTACTTTCATCATAAAAACAAAGATCACAAGAGATCATAACACCACTTCGAACTACAATCCAGAATAGCTTCTCATCTCTTTAACCTACAAGTTATATTTGACTATCCTCCCACTTTTTAAAATGGATAGTCTATACACTTCAAAGACACAGTGTTCTTTGTTTTGATAAAAACAATGTACAAAAAAGTTCATTCCTATCTAATAAAATCGAACACAAAGATCAGGGTGAGAAGGATGACGATTCGAACCTAGACCCAAAAACTTCTACCCATACAGAACGAAAGTCTCTCCTCCCGAACAATATCGCGCGGGCAAAATGCACACTCGGTCAATGTAACCCTCTCCTCACATGCAATCGAGCAACCGAACGATGCACGAGCTCCATTGACTAATCGAGAATTTCCCTACCCCAAGGAAAAAAAAAAAAGAGCAATATAATCGAAAAGAATGCCCGAAAAGCAAGCATTGTGGGGACGAATGCAACAAAGGGAAATGCCAGGCGTCCTGATTTCCCAGCGATTCGAGCCGAATCAACGGAAGAGCAGGCAAAAGAGGATTCAGCCGGAAACCCCCAAAAGGAATCCCCAAAAAGAAAAAGGGAATGCATTCCCTCCTCTCTTTCTCGACCTCTCAAACGCTCAAGACATCCATTAAACAGCGACAAGAATACCGACAACCAGCCACCCAGACCCCCAAAAAAAGAAAAATGGAAAAAAAAAATAATAATAATGGCTGGCTGATCAATCGCCTCATCCTAACTCGTGAACATCTTTAAAAAAAAATAATAAAAAGAAATCGGACCGGAGAAATCGAAGCATGAATTGGATCTGAGACGGAGACAATACCTTCCATGGCGGCGTTCGACTCCGACTAGCTCGACAAGCGAATCGCCATTCCAGCCGACGAGTCCCCCCGGGAGGTCAAAGGAATCACCCCCTCCCCCCTCAACGCTCGCGGATCACAAACTCCGCCCTCGTTCCAGCTCTAGAGAGAGAGAGAGAGAGACGGAGAGACGGAGAGACGGGCAGAGAGAGAGAGAGAGAAAGAGAGAGAGAGAGAGGGAGGAAGGGAGGAAGGGGAAGGGGGGAAGGCTTTCCGTGGAGAAGAGGCGAAAAGAGAGAGATTAAAAACCTCAAGTTAGATCCAAAAACAATTAATCTTTTCTTTTTTTTGGGTAATCTCGTCCTGGTTATGTAAACCTGCAGTCGTTTGTTGCTGCTGCTGCTGGTGCTGCTGTTGCTGTTGCTGTTGCTTCTTCTTATCGTATTCCGAATCTCCATTTAATTCTGCATTTTTCTCCTCCCTCTCTTTCCCCCTATCTCCTTTTCGGAGGCTCCGATTCCGGTCTCAATCCCCACCCTACTACTATTTTGGCACGTCTCTTCGCGTTTATCGCTCTCTCTTCTCTGGAATATTTTCTCTTCCCTCTAAATTCAATTACATTAAAATCAACAGTAATTTCCCGAGGAGCGTGACGAGAGTCGAGACAGGGCGACGGATTCCCCCCCCACCAAATTCCCAGTCGCCAGAACGTATTTCGGTTTGTCATTAGTAGAACCTATGCTTTTCGCTGGGAAACTACGAGTTCGCACGTAATAGAGACGTGAAACGACGATCTTGTCTAATTTTTCTTTTCTTCTTTTCTTCTTCCTTATTTAATTTCAAATCGAAGTTCTCGTCTGGTGAGCCCTTTGTTTAGCCGAATCTGGGAAAATTGAAATTCAGCTCCCTTTTTTTGACCCCCGATTTTTCATGGAGAATATTGGAATATTTAATCCAGCTCAACGAGGAGGGCTCAACAACCACCCCTATCTCGCCAGGAGATTCTGAATTATCCTTGTCCCATTTGGAGATATTCGCCCAGTTACAGAAAAATTATATCCTCTAATATCAGCAGAGCAGAAGATTCTAAATCAATCGGAAAAGGTAGCAATTTGATCCCATGGAGGAGGCATGAACTTAGAGAAAAATGGTATTTCGGATTCGAGAAAACTAAAGTAAGCCTCTTGGGAACTCCAGAAATTTCAATTACCAATTTGCCGGACGATCTCCAGCATTTTAGGGGGCTCGACTTCAAAACATCCTCGGCGTCTTTTTTATCTGCTCGACACAAGCATAATTCTTCCTCCGACTTTGCCACTTGATAAAACTTTATAGACCCAAAAAAATCTCGGGTAACTTTACAGCGATCGCCTGGTTAAGCAATATTGACCGATGTAGCTAGCCCAGCATTCGCAAAAACCCCTTTTCGCTCACAAAATATGTCCTAATCCTTAAATTTGAAGTAATGAAGAAGCTGTGAATTTCTGTGAGATGCTAAATATTATTTCTCCTTTAATTTCAAAATCTGTTACACTTGCTGCGCGGCTGCATAAGTTAGCCAAATTAAAGCTAAAGAGGCATCTGTGTTCTCTACAAAGACAACTTGTATGCCTTCTCTATCCAGACACAGTCTGGAAACCAAAAGTTTACCCTCATTCCGCCTTCCCAGATTTTGCATCCACATCTTCTTGCGACGATGCTGACGTCTTGGACTCGTCAAACTCCAGCAACTGCAATCACACAAGAGTGAAGCCTATATTAATTAAATTAATGATATAGAGGAAGATCATTATACACACCCAATAAAAACTCATTCCACTCCCAGCATTAGCAAATAATAGAACCTTACCCATCACATACACACCCAATAATAACTTACTCCACTACCAGTATTAGCAAATAATAAAAACCACGGCCATCACTTTCAGCGAGGTCTTGCAAACATCACCCCTCCTGACATAACTTTGCTTACACTATGAATTTAAACATTGCAATTCTAAAAGTGGCGAAACAGTTTAGAGGCAGGTATCCACAGAAAAAGGGCTCAAATGGAATAACAAGCTACTTAGCATGCAAAAGGGAAAAATCTACATCTGTCTCTATAGGAATTCTACAAAAGATCTTCCTGTTATTCCAATTCACAGGAAAAGCAACGATCAAAACAGGTGACAATGCACGAGTACAGGGAAAATCAACTGCCATTGGAGAAGACTATAGAGTTATTATCTAACCTGTTTCACGTCACCATTCCATAAGCAATGAGCAGCCAAAGATCCTATAACCGCGGGCACAATGTACAGCAATGCTGGCTGAAAGTATAGCAAGCAAAAACTTTTATTGATGAATAAAAGGAGTAAGAAATTGAAAATTGGGCACCACCATATCACTGGGCACAGACTATCATAAAGGAGAAGAATACTACAATAAAAATCCTCCAGCAATCACCTGCGCGGCTTGAAACCAATTCATGACAATAATGGTCAGTACCACGCCAGAGATGTATCCAAAAAATGCACTCTTAAAGTACTGGCTCTCTTTCCCTCTAGAAACATCAAATCGTAATGCTAATGCAACAAAGATACCTGCAAAGAAACAGAGCATGAAAATCCGGGTAAATTTTAAAAATAAAAAAACACCACTTTCTTAAAGAATTAGAGTATATCTCCAGTTGCTATAACAAGAAGTAGCATCCATTTCAGCGGAGAAAGTTCATAATCGTAAGAACTGATTCCTAATCCATTTATGCAAGTTCTATTACAAATCTAGACTCAAGAAATGGATGATCAACAGAGAAGAAGTTCATCAATATTATGAAATTGTTAATACTTCAGAATACAAACTATCGCTTTCCCAACGTGCTCAAGATGTTTCGAGTGCTCATACACTAGTGTCTGTTAGTATAAGTAAATAAACTGCATAAATTCCTAATTAAATGAAACAGAAAAACCGAAATCCGCACTCTTTCAAGTAACCTAACACCATAATATCTGTTTAATGGGATAAAGATGTAAATTACAAAATTAAACTAACCAGGAATTACAATGTCACCAAGACCAAGCATGGAAAACGGCCGTGTAGCATCAGCTGTTGGGAACAAAAGCTGCACAAAATCCAGTCAGTGATGCAACAGAATAGCAGCAAAGACCAATCATGCTATACCAATTCAACCTATAGAGAAAAGGCCTAAACAGGACAGACTCACCTTTATCGGAGCATCAAAAGATTTTGCTACGCTAACCATCACTGGAGTGAAGAAAACCCAAAATATATCATAGACAAAAAGCCCAGCCTGAAATGCACAGATAAGGCCAAAAATATTGAAAAGAGGCAACTTGGATAGGTTACTGAACCACAGAAAAATTAGTCAAATGGCTTCATAAGTTTCAAACTTACCAGCAGGATAGCGCCTGTTTTGAAAGATCCAAGAGAAAGCATCTCAATCCCCTGCAAATAAAAAATGTAGATTGCTCCATCAAAACTATCAGGGAGGTGAAGTTATGCAAATAAATTCATTCTAAAGAAAATCACAGAACATTCTCATATCAAAAGAGTGTAAAATTGAGGTCATGATTGAAAGAACGCTATGGCTGCAATGACAGAGCAAGTAGTCACCGCAAGTGATATCAGAGAAAAGACAATCGGCTTGTCACTTTCTCAAGCATATTTAGATGCAGCACTCACATGTCACAATCGTCCTAATATCTTCATAGATATGGTTTCTCAATTGCACTAACTGAGTTATATACTCAGCAACATCTCATAAATGCTTAAGTCATCAAACGAAAAATCAAACCATTAACTTGAGTAACGACCCCACATCAAAAATAAGACCTCAATCGAACAAATAGCTACACCCGCTGATATTTCCATTGACTCCAAAACTAAAGAAAATATCAGCAACTGAATCCCTGATGAGAGCTAATTAGTTGCTACATAGTATTTTTTTTTTTTGTGGTAAAAGGGGTGGTGAGGAGTGGCCAATACAGCTATACCCACCATAAGGATCACCCACCCACTCGAAATGTTCAATTTGAGCCACCGTCAACCCATAGGTGTATCAAACCGCAATCCTTAGGAACTCTCTCCACATATGGTGGCAAATGCTTAAAGCACAAGTTGGCTAGAGATTCGCTCACGACATGGCTAGAACTTGTAATCTCATGGAAAATAGTGTGCCCCTTTACAAATGGGCTACCGTGCTAGGAGGTACTTCTATAGTATATTAACAAATTTTGCACATGCATCCCATTGGTTTTAATAAACATGTGAGCCGTGGTAATGACATAATGATGCGCATCATTGATGGGACGGAGCTGCTTGTAAGGAGGAAAATTGGTTGACATTAGCATCTTCTATTGCAGAAAAAAGGAAAGGGAGGAAGTATTAAAGCATGAAACTTGTACAAACGGAAGAAAAACAAGAATAGAGACAGCAATTCATCCAGTCAAACTGTTCATAACATGCTCAATGGTCTTTTATCTAGACCAAGTTTTTATAGATCATAGTCAAAAAGATATAACAGAGCATCCTAATTTTCGGAAAAGTGAAATAAATATAGAAGGAAAGAGGGGTCAGGCAAAATGGGAAAAGATAATCAGTGCCTTCTTTCTTACAACAGCAGCTAAAAAGTGCAGGATATATATTTCATTTGGATGATGAACAAATGACATAGAGGGAGAACAGACAGAAAAAGCAAACCTGAATGCAAAATGCAAGGCCCAGTATATTGTTAGCCAACCAGTGCTTCTTAGAAGCATACCAAGCACAGAAGAAAAACCCAGGAATTGCAGCAACAATTTGAGACCTAGTGAACTCAATCTCCAAAGCTGTAGAAGAAAGAAGCTATAAGGAACAATAACACTCTGCACAATACAAGCAAAATAGCGTCAACTGGGCCAAAAGAAACCGCAGCAGGTTAAACAGTGTAAAAGCGAAAACACCCGGTTCTACTAATACTCCAGTTAAGATCACAACCCAGAAAAATGGCCAACTAAGATGACCTTATAGCTCAGTATACAGTTGGCTTTAAAATGAAATACCTACAAGTTCTCAGCCCAAAAAAAAAAAAGAGGAAAGATACAAAAGGCACCATGAACTCGTGAAAATCTTGAATGTCAATACTCCACAGTCTATAGGAACTTAAACTATAAAATAACGAAGAACAAACATACAGCGAAAATATGGAAAACGCCATGAGATGACATCCTCATTCCAGTGGTGAGGCAAGTATCTTTTAATAGCAGGTAGAAGTGTCGCCCTGTAAAGAATGGATGGAAAATGAATGAACAGAGGTAATTGAGGGCGAGTATTGGCAAATCAAATATGGGATACACAATGAGAAACTCATATGACAAGAACATACGATAGTGCAATGATCCCGAGAACAAAAAAGTAGCTGGTCAATACAGCATTAACCAAATCCTTTGAAAGAAACTTGAACAGCAAGAAAAGTGACAACAACATTGCACTTCCAATAAATGGAAAGCGCATAGCATGTTCATTGGACATCGTCTCCTGCAATTTAACCATGACAGTTATCAGGAACAGCATACCTGATGGCAGAAGAAATTAAAAATATGAAAGGTAGGCTTTGGTACATACAGAAGGTGGGGTAGGCTTGACAGATCGATAGCAACCCACATAAACTGCGAGGCATGCAGTCAAGATGACATTTAAGTTCGGATTCACCTTGACAACAAGAGGTGCCAAAGTTAAGCCTGCAAGCAAGATGGAAACTGTGAAAAAAGATCTACCATAATCCGGAACCAATCAGAAAAAAAGTTCAGTCAAATCATCCTAATCACAAACTAATTGTTAATTTGAAAGTATGGAGAACAGAAAGGACCATTAGAACATTCCAAATGTTTTTAAGAAATTGAAATGCTTCTAATTTCCTTTTATTTTTTGGATACTTATGTTTTGAGGTATAGGGCAAGTTGCTAAATCTACCACGTCTTAAGTCTTTTTCACCCATCAACCATACTAAAAGATGCAGGCTAAAATTAACAATTCCGAATTTAAAAACCTGGTCATCGAATAAAATATGCAGAAATGGAGATAAAGTTGCTAAATGATCAAGTCCGGTGCCTTTGTCAACCATCAATAATACAAGGACCACATACAATTTCAGTATAGCATGCAGACAAAAATAGCATTTAGACCCCATCCGCAATACAGGCAGATGGTATATCCACAGGATTAAGGGTATCTTGAAGATTTTAACCAATCCCCACTCCAATATGCTTCCCTAGTAATTAGGCTATTATTCATGACCACAAAAAAAACAAAGGGACATTGCTGAAACTAGTCAAATAGAAGTGCACAAACCCAAATACGCGTTTTAAAATATGTGTTCAACAGGACCCCCAGTGTGCTGAAGAGGATAGCACATTTTCTTCACAAACTGAAGCAACATAAAATGTCTCCTGGCATGATATTGAAGCGCTTAGATTGACCTAATGCATTAGTGTCATGGTGTCAAAAACATTGCCAACTTGACCTAACACACTTGTTAACTTTATTTCCAGCTTCCGTATCAAAGGAAGTAAGCAAATTCATATTTCCACAATTGTCTTCTCACTTAAAATGTCTTGCATGAAGAAATTGCCACCAGAATAAGCAAGTCGTAAGTGTTTCAACTGGTGAAGACAGCCTTAAATAAGCTCTATGATCAAGTAAAATACATGAATCGCTAATAGCTAGTCGGCCTGCAATACAACTATGGATAAGAAAACCAAAGGGCTCAATACAAAGATTGAGATCAACCCTGTTTTCAGAGCACATAACCTAATGGGCAAGAAGCCAAACCTAGATATTCATTTGTTTGAACTAACAAGTACAGAGTGGTTAACTAACATGAATCGACTAACACCAGTTACCAGCATATATAAGTTTCAATGTCATGCACACTCCTACAGGTCAAAGAAATGCAAACGATTCACATTGGACCACATAAAAGTACTTTCGTTCTTTTTCTTTTTTTTGGCCCAACGCTCCCTGCATTCACGGCTCCAAGAAAATTGCCTAAATAGCGAGGCAACTAAATTCTAAGCACATTACCAAGAAAACAAGAAAAGACGAACCTGCTAAAGCTACATTCGCGATGCGCTCACAGTTCTTCATCTCCTCCAAACACCACGCTGAGAGTCAAAATTCACGCAAATCCGCACCACGCTGATGACTAGCTTTATCCTAAAACTCCTAGTTGAAAACAATCAAAGATAGCCTCTCGCACCGCGAAAACCCTGCAATCCAAGAGTTCAAAGGAAAATCACGCGTCACACCAAGTTACACAGGAACACATCACGCGGCAATCAACAAGCAACTAAATCAATCAGTCAAGCCACTAATCCGGATCGAGCGAGCTCCTCACGACCCCTCGCGCGGACAAAAAGATTCAAGGCAACACGAAAATCCCCCCAGCACTGCGAACAACAGAAAAACACGCAATCCGCAAAGCGGCGACGGGAACCATAACGCTCTCTTCCTCCACCCCGTTCCCGCGACTTCTTTCGCGCGGCGGGGAACGACGAATCGCGAGGATTCGCACCGGCTCCTCCCGCGACGAAACCACGAGATCGCAACGGAATTCACAGAATCCATCGATCACCACCCCAAGATCAACTCGCCCGCACCCAAAAAATAGAATGCAGAAAAGGAAACGGATTGCGACGTACTCCGATGCGAACGAGGTAGGCGAGAGAGATCCCCGGATCGCGTTCCCTCTGCAAATCCGTGCGGGCGCAGATCGGCGACGAATCCCGCCGGCGAGATTCAGAGAGACAGAGAGACAGAGGGAATTCGATATTTGCAGAGTCGCGATAGGGTTTAACCTTTGGGGAAAGTCGTTCCCTGGTCAAAATAAGGCTCGATCGAGCGCGTTGCCCCCTCAGTCGCGGCTAATCGCACTGGCGGTCACGGACGGGATCGGTGAAGGCCAATCCGGAGGCCGGACCCATCGCGGGCCGCGACGCTATTGGGCCGTCACGTGACGGGCGGGCGGTCGAGTGCTTCGGGAGCGATGGCGATGGCCTTCGGGGGATCCACGTCCTCGGGCCAATACCGTCTCGCCACGTTGGATTGGGGAAAACATCCGCCTCGCCTCGCCGTCTTTCCATGCGTTTTCTTTATTTTTAGCGCGCCCCCTTTTTGGGTTAATTGCGAGAAACCCCACTCGGCTTTACATATTTCATAAATGTGCCCCAGAAAGCGGTGGATATTTAACCATTTACTCCCTTTGTCTCTAACGAATTTACCCCCCATTTCGAAAATTATCGGGAGGTAAAAGCAAATTGGAGTCAATATTCCTTTGTATTATTTGGAAGGGTAGAAAGCTGAGGTGGAGAAATGCAAGGAATTTGATTTTGCTTTATTCGGAAAGGGAGGAAATGTGAGCAAAAATGGTAACTTTTTCCCCTTCGATAGATTTCGACTCGTGTATAATAAATATGGAATAAAAAGAAAGTGATTTATTGCCATTTAAGGGCATGTTTGGTAACCATCCCAACAGTGCCAGATTCTGATTTTTTGTTCCCATAATCAATTTGTGACGAGAATCGCGTTTAGTAAAATTTTTTTTATCGGGAACAAATTTGTTCCCAGAATCAATTTGGGACGAGAATCAAGAATAAAAAAAAAAAGTTGATTTTTGTTCCGGGAACAAAATTAAAAATCAAAACTCTTATTTTTCTCTTTTCTTCTTCTTCATCAACCGCCATCTCGCGACCACTACCGCCGCCCACCGCCGATCGCCGAAGGCAAGCCTAGCCACCGGCGAGGCTCGCCCAACCCTGCCAGTGGCTAGGCAAGCCTCGCCCAGTTGTTGGTGAGGCCGAGCCAATGAGGGCTGGCCTCGCCAAGGGCCGGCAACTGACCTGAAGAAGAATTAGAATAGGATAAAAAAAATTAAAAAAATTAAAAAAATTATTTAAAAATTAAAATAAATTGATTTGGAACATAATCAATGAATACGGTACCAAACGCAATTATATTACAAAATCAGAAATTTTGTATAGTTACCAAACGCATTCTTTTACTCAGAATAAAAAATAATCATTTATGATCATAATTTGTTCTCAGGAACAAAATCATTACCAAACGCGCCCTAAGTTGCTCTTTGTCTCTTACAAATTTACCCTCTATTTCGAAAATTATCGAGAAGCAAAAGCAAATTAGAGTAACCACTGGGATTCGCCCTAATGGCCACCATTTTAATATAGAAGGGGGAGGTGAGGGTTCGAATCCTCACCTTCTCGAGGAAGTTGGAGTTTTGACGATTTAATTTCAAATGTGGGTTTCTACTTTTACGTCATGCAATGAGGTAGGACAAAAGTTGAGAATTAGAATAGGAGTAGAGTAGTACAAATAAAAAAAAAATTGAGTCAATATTCCTTTGTATTATTTGGAAAGGTAGAAAGCTAAGGTGGAGAAATGTAAGGAATTTGATTTTGCTTTATTCGGAAAGGGAGGAAATGTGAGCAAAAATTGTAACTTTTCCCCCTTTGATAGATTTCGACTTGTATATAATAAATATGGAATAAAAAAGGAAGGGATTTCTTAGCATTTAAGTTGCTCGAATCCATACCGCACTTCGCTCGCTTTCAACTAGGATTCTTTCTTCAGTCAAAGAGAGAGATTTCATTGCCATTTTTGGCTGAGGGCGATTGAATTAATTCCCCAAATTTTCGACACCTGTGATTTTCACTCAATCAAGAAGAGCGTCTTGACCCCATCGCCCGAGTAGGGGAGATGGATTTATGCACTTCTCGCTAATGGTGGTCACGATCAGCACCCTACCCTGTCCAATTTTCCACCTTCCTTTAGTTGTTACTCTCTGTCGATATGAGGTTCACACGCTCCATAAATATCATGTATTGACTTTTTTCGCATCAGCGACATTGTGTGATTTTCCTATACTTTCATTTCTGTTGCGCCAGCACTGTCCTAACGAGAAATGCGAATCTATGTACTTCCAACCAATCTTTAGACTAGCGGGATGGAAGTCAAGTGCATGCATTGACTACATGAATTAATCGATCATGGGCAATGCCAATACATGTGATCCATCAATCATAAAAGGGCGGATGAAATCATGGCCCTAATAAATATAGATCATCACTATTTATGTTTTAAAATCTGAATCACAAAAAAAGAATGAAAAAAAAAGAAAAGAAAAGGATGTGGTACAAGCATCGTAAATGGGCCCTATAAATAGTGGGCCTAAACATAGACCCACTAACTATTCACACTTTCAATTGGGCTTGAAAGTTCAAAACTTCTGGCCCACTAAGGAGTCCGGCAACCTCCGGTCCATGTTTGCATGCATGGCTCGTCGTTGACTTTTTAACTTTTACCCTTTTTTTCAATGTCACGGCTCACGCATTTTCGTATTCATCTATCTATGTAGAGAACATCCGAAATTGTTTCAAATATACAAACTCAAAAGAAAAAATGGTCGCCATTTCTTATTCGTAATCCACGATAAGATTGATCGAAGATCTTCACATTATTTTCCTCCAAATTTTTTCATCGCAATCTTTAACAATGTTTCGTGAGATATCCTTAGGGTGGGTCAAAAGTCGATATGCAGAATTAGCTGAGAAATTAATCAGCGTCGGCATATTTAACCGGTCAACTAAGTGTGCGTTCTCGAGCGTCATGCAATCTCCATCCAAGACCCAAGATCTGAATTGTAACATTGGAGAAGTCGCATCCACGGATCCCGTAATATATAATAGCTGCGGGACAATTGGTGCGCAAAAGCATCGCTCGTAACGTGGTAGGCACGACAACCCTATATTTATATATGCTGCTGCTGCTTTTCGTTTACCCTCTACCGATGAAATCATTTGTTTTCAGTCATTGCTGGCCAAAAGGAAATTCGATGCGTTTGTCTTTAGCTTCGACACATAATTAAGATTTGTCTGGTGACATCACGTCGTGAATTTTATGTACCGTGATGGCAGAATTCGATCGCTGTCGAGAGCAGGTCAAGCTGAAGAAAACCAGCTAACGACGGTCTCCTCATAATTAAGAGAAGACATTGTTGAATTTGAAAATGCTTACGGATTACTCGCTCTTTGTACTTATCTATAAGGTTGAGAACACGGTCATCATCGCCCGTGCATTGTACGTATGAGATTATATCTTGTATATATTCGAGTCAAAAGGGTGACATTTCTGGCTCTCCCTTTTTCCTTTTCAGAACTTATCCTCGCAATAATAATAACTATTCATCCAGGTTTCAATCGCCCACTTTAGTGTTAATTCAATCAAATGCCACCATGTCGTCATGTAGGACGGTTTGCGTTGGCTAGACTTCCACTCAACATTTTTCTAGCTTAAATTAATCGGAATGATTATATTTTATGAATGATTGTCTAAAAAGTACTGAACCTACTATAAGGTGACTAATTAAGTCTTAAATTTTTTAGTTGCGTCAATTTAATCATTTTTTTTTTATATTTTGCCAATTTAGTCGTGAATATTTCTTCGTGTCACTTAAATCCTAAATTGAATTTGTCTATTTAATCCTAAATCTATTATTTGGATATTTGGCAAAAATAACTATATCGCCAGATTATCAAAAAGCTTAAAACTAAATTATTACAATCAAAATGTTTAGAACTGAATTAATCTCCGCACAATAAATTTATGACTTTTTAGATAATTTTTTTGTGGAAAATCATAAAAAAAGCTTGGGATTAAACAAATCAAATTGGAAATTTCATCACTGAATTGACAAAAATTTAATAAATTTAGGATCGATTTAGTAATTTTCCCTCTCAAGAGTTGCATTTCATAGCGCATGAGAACTAGCATATATTGAATTGAGACGTGAGTTCTGATAATCACATGCTCTATCAAGGAGAGGTTAGGGTTATGTTCACAAGATGTGAACAACCTCCTTGTTCAAAGATTTACCCTAGGCACAAACAAACAACACTAAAGAAAAAGTTCCAAAACCTAAGTATCTTTCGACAATAAGATAATATATGCATTTTCTCCACTTAAATTGGTTGAAAAAACTATATCTAAAAACCGCGAAAGTTTTTTTGATACTAAATCGATCAAATTAAATAGCTTACAAATGAACCGGCAGTTGTACAATAGATTCAGGATCAATTAAGTTTTTTTTTTTCCTCTCAAGAGTGGCATTCCATAGCGTAACCCGTATGTGCGTGAGAACTAGCATACATCGAATCGAGACCCGAGTTTGGACAATCAAATGTTCTAATCATCTGAACCAAGTCATGCTCAAGGAATCTTAATTTTCAGCGGCAGATAAACAATGTGAAAACAATAAATAGTTGGGTGTTAGGCGGAAAATTAGTCCTCGGAATTACACAAAATCAGGAAATTGTCAAAATGAGCACGTTCTTCATGCCATTCAAAACCGAAATTACATATAAAAAAAAATTAGAAAGATTAGTTGATAAAATTATTCTTTCACAGTAATTTCCAATAACCCGGACAAAAAATTACACGTCGTCCGATTAGAAATTCGAGCGGGAGATACACGCACCGTATTTCCAGTCAATATCTATGGGATCAAAGGGGTGGGGCGGTCAAAGTAATACCACACATCGGATTAAGTGCCACGTCACCCATCGGATTAATTAATTTTCATCTGTCAAAGTCGACTTGAGGACCAAATATTTTATTTTTTGTCTCGTGTGATTTTTTTTTTTGGTAAGATTCGAATTGGACGATGGACCCCGTTAAGTGTTGACGTTGGAGTGGTTAGCATAAAGAGTTGGAGCAACAAACGACCAAATTCGGACCAAATGGCCCAAATATTTAATGGAAAATCCATGTTCGAAACTCGTGGAATTAACTCTCTTTTGCTTTTTGGGTTAATCCGAGATAAAAAAAAAAAAAAAGAGAAAAGAAAGAAAGGACGTCGCAAGAATTGAACGACGAGGCATATGAGGCGGGAAACTCTTGGATAAGGTTCTAAGGGACGAAATTGACCCACCTACTTCGATTGGAGAGTACAAGCCATTTGAATAAGAGTAATCATTTTCTATTGTTGTCCAATCACGTATTTTTTATATGGAATTAACCTTTAGCTTCATCGGTAAAATAATTCATAATTATATATGTATGTGCGCACGCATATGATAGGTTGACGTGTATCTATAGAAATAAGATTACTTATGAGGGTATTTCAATTATTTTAGTCACCGTGTTCATCGTAGTCGTAGGGGACAAGGTATAGAATACAGATTTGGTTTACTTTGAAGTTTGAACTTTGAACCACTCTCTTCTTCTTCTTTGTCTTCTTCTTCTTCTTCTTCTTTTTTGGCAATTTCTCTTAATTTAAGTATAATTTACTACCAATTAACAGAAGACTTAGAAACAACAATGTCAACCACTTTTCCCAGCAAAAATTAACAGCATCGGCCGTTTTCTCACACCACGTGATATTCAAAGTTCGAATTCTCAGTGTGAAAAAGGCGACTCTAACTTGACAATCATTTTGCATTGTACATTCTAATTTTATCGCTTCACATCTATAAAAAAAAAAAATAGATGCACTTTGCAATTTTCAATACATTTTAATCCCATCAGGAGCGCGTTTATTTCACAAAAAAATGAACGAATGAAAAATATCTTTATTGTCTACGGAAATGTTCATAGATGAATTATTGTTAATAGCGATAACATTTTTCATTGATTAATTATTTAAAGCGATACAAGCGACTCTTTTTAAGAAAATATATTTAAAATCATTCTTTTCCGGAAAACAAATTGGGCTTAAAATTGCATTTCGTTGCGCAAGAGTCGAACACTAGACCATAGGTCAGCTCCTAAGGGCATAAACCCTAGTCATTTTTTCAAGTTTCGTGCATATGTCACCACAGAGAGCTGTCCCTAAACACATAATAATCCAATCGTACTACGTACGGATTGATTTTTACGGTCATTTACATGAAATTCTGGGTGATCTCTTCAATGTCTTCATCACCATTTCTCCATTCACGCCATTCATGTACACACGAGTCGCGAGAGCACTTCTCTCACGGCATGTCACCGCTTGCCAGCGAGGCACCAGCAGTTGCAGCACGTGATCAACGTTGCATCCGTGTGCGAAATCCGACCTCGAACACGAGACGAGGTGCATGCATGCGCGTATGTCGATCGTTTTCGGTGGCCCCCTTCCCTCGTTTCGTTCCAAGACCCGCGTCGTGTTTTGGCCTCCGCGTACTTCGACCGCATCACGCAATTCACCGCCGCAAAAGGAGTCCGTCCAAACTCTTAAGTACCGTTCAGATCTTGGGCCGATGTAATTTTCCGTGCATGTTCGTTTCGGTCGCCCTCGTGAAAGACCGGAAACGGATGGAACTAATCTCATCCGGCGACCGGTGTCTAGGCCGAATAGAAAGCCGAGAGGTCGGGGATGAAATGCCGGAACAATTATGCAGAGTGAGGGAGGATGTGAAGAGAAATTTGGTGGGAGAGAATTAAGAAATGGAAAATGGGTCCTCCGTGTAATATCCGTGTATATAACGCGGTGTCATTCTCGATGCTATTTATTTGCACTGTACCTTGTTAAGCATTATCTTCTAGGATATGGTTGTTTCCATTTGTACGAACAATAAACATGTCATCCACGTGAGTATTGACCCTTCCGACCGGTTTTCGACGCGTAATGGATGACGAACGGGTTAACAAGCATAAAATGTTTAGGCACGGTTAGATTAGTTTGGTTAAACGGGTGAACTTGTAACTCGTATCAGCACAACAGGCCTAGATGACATTCATTTAAACATTCTTCCCTCGTATAAGGTTGTCGAAGTGTTGTCCCATAGAGCCTATTCGATGAACACGTCGTGTTTGGGTTCCTAAGACACGACACGAGCGATGATCCTACCGTGTTCGGCTTAAACCTAATCTCTGAATCACGACCCGAAGATACGAATATTACCAGCCCCACTGTCCCTGTCCGTCCGAAAGGAGGACCGCATCGAGGAGTCGTCAAAAGAGAAGGTAAGTAGAAGGAGAGTGTTAATTGGCGATTTGATGTTTCGGTTGAGTCCAAACGTGCCCTTTTCCACAGGCAAATAGGCGCTGCGGTCAACCCCAACTAGGCTGCACCACAGACAACTTGGGTGCGTGCCCATGCCGGAATCGCACCGCCCCGACTTGCAATTTGCTCTACGTCAACCCACTCATTACAAATTCATATGGCTCGCACCGGTGCATGCATATAGACGAGATCCAAAGCGATTTTGCATTGGCAATGGTCATCATCATCGATATTCTGATCGATCGTCCATGACTCTTGTAAAAATGCACGGCTATCTCTAAATTAGATCTTGTTTTTCTTAATTTGCCCTTCTCCAAGGACGAAATTATTTTCACGGGTGATTCTAAGATGTTAAATTATGGTCAAAGTAAACTTAAAAAAGGAGCTGAGATCGTCATTCCTCGTCCTAGATATCCAATTGCATCTCATTTAAACTAAAATCTATTTGCTCCGCAAATCCGCAGCGCCTGCAAACCCTTTTAATGTAATTCCAACGCCGAATTTGTTTTCTCAAATACATAATCTTGATTAACCAATCGGCCTCCTCCACCATCAACTCTAATTTTGCATTGACTATTCCGAAGGTGCAAGTGAGATCCTGCGTTGTTTATTTTCTCTGACCGGTCAAACGCGTTGTTTATTGATTGCATCTAAGAGAGGCTAATCTTATGCGATCGTTTTTTTATGTAAATTTTTTTTTTTTTTGGGACTAAAGAGGAGAAATCCTGGGTAATTAGGGTTGGGCTGGAATCTCACTGGCAAGAGTATGTTTTGGCTACCGAATAGGACGAGGAGGCACTACCTTTCTTTGTATATCTAATCCATCTATCTGCCAGAACCGGTCAAAGCCGACGTGTTTGACCGACAGAACCTCAAGGAAACCCAGAAGCAAAAAAGAAACCCTAATGCGAAATGAAATCGGTCTCCTTTGCCACTCGGAGAAAGTCAATGATTGATTTGCTTCGGTTTCTGTCGTATATTTACGACCCAAAAACCCTCGAGTCCCTCATTTCCATTCCTATCTCTCTCTCGCAGACGCGGACGCGGACGCAGGCGCAGATTCATTCATTCGTTCATTCGTTTTCATGGGAA
This sequence comes from Eucalyptus pauciflora, assembly GCA_007663325.1. Taxonomy (NCBI): domain Eukaryota; kingdom Viridiplantae; phylum Streptophyta; class Magnoliopsida; order Myrtales; family Myrtaceae; genus Eucalyptus; species Eucalyptus pauciflora. The sequence continues at coordinate 3,280,438 of VMYD01000353.1, forward strand.
ATGCAGTGTCGCCATGCTGGCACCACCAAGACAACTCCAGATCGCAGGTGAAGCTCATCTTCTGGGAGGGGATGACGCGCACGTTGACGGGGAGGCACGTCGCCGGCGAGATCATGTTCGAGTTCCCGGACAAGATGGTGTGCCACGCGGGCTCCTTCTTCCTCGGCCGGCCGATCCCCGCCCTCGCCATCGACGACGACCTCATGTTAGGCGAGACGTACTTCATCCTCCCCCTCGATTGCTTCCCTGGCGGCGAAGGAGGCGGCGCCACGCTCTCAACCTCCTCCCTCGCCGCGCTGGGCTCGGCGAGCCCGAGGCCCGGTCCGATGAGCTTCGGCGAGGGCGGCCCGTTCGAGTACATCAGAGGCAAGGACGGGAGGGTTCTGATCAAGGTCGTGCCGGAGTTCATCACGAGGCTGATCACAAAAGGGAAAGGGAACGACGATGCGGACGGCAAAGACAGGTCGGTCAGCCCGGGCCGCAGCACGCTCTGCAGCACGCCAGAGCTGCAGAAGCAGTACGAGCAGTTGGTCGGGGCGAGGGAGCAAGTATGGTCGCCGAAGCTCGAGACGATATCGGAGTACAAGATTAGGTATTCGCCGTGCCGGTTCATGGGATTGGAGTGGAAGCAAAAGGAGAAGGAAGGTTAAAATGTGCAGTAGATGATGATGATATAGGTTTTGTTTTTCTTTTGCTGATGATTGAAGTGAATGTAGAAGAAATTGTCAAATTTTGCTTATAACCCAGTTTAATTTTCCCTCAGAAACAATCTGTAACAAATGAAATTAAAGAGAGACATAAGTTTCGAAACAATTATGTTAGAATTTGTATGGTTTCTTGTTACTTGTTAGTCCATCGTGCCTTCTTGGTCAATTAGATTTTCGTCCATCATATTCGTTCATTTAGCGTTGTATTTCATGTGATTGCTATGGTAATGTTTGCAAAGGGAAAAATCTGATTTTTACACCAAGGATAATTACTACGTATACTAGACGCCAGTATGTGTTAATTTTACTAATTAAAATTACAGATTCCATATATTGTAAAACTGTTCTCCGGTATTTCCTTAAATTCAGTATCTATAATGTGTGCCAAAAAAATATTCAATGTCTATAATGGAAATTACAGAATAACAGTAACAAATCGTTTTGCACATAAGAAATGTGGATAATATATCTAGTTAACGAAAATAAATTTGTATTAAAATATGACCATTTATGGTAAGAGCATTATTCTAAAACTCTTCAGAAGTAAGGATCAGTAGTATCTAAGGATCAGTAGTATCTTACAAAAGAGAGATCCTATACTCTAATCTCATGAGTAAGAAGATATACAAATTGGGACTAAATATAGGGAAGAAAGAACAAGAACGAAATTAAAGAATATCGCCCATCCAATTTTAAATGTTTCCAGCGAGCTTGCATAGTTGGATATTTTACTATCCTGTTTTTCTTTTGGCACAATGCATGAATATGTAAGCGTGACATCCCTAAATTAGCTCATTGAGATGTTTTCCGCTTTAACCTATCTCATATCAAGTTTCGTGGATTTGTCCTTAAGCGTTCCGCTTTAACCTATCTCTTTGTCCTTAAGCGTTCCGCTTTAACCTATCTCATATCAAGTTTCGTGGATTTGTCCTTAAGCGTACAGGTGAGTACCTTCTCAAGAGGTCACCTATTTTGAGAGTGCTCCCACCCGAGCACGTTTAAGGACAAAAACATGAGACTCGATATGAGATGGACTAAAGTGAATAAATTTCAGTGAATTAATCTAGGGACATCATAATATGGTATCAGAGCAGAGCCTCCTCTAATAAGTGTGTGGTTTGATGATAAATCATATGGAAACTGGTGGGCCTGTAATGACCCAATTCGACGAGAGTGACAAGTGGTCATCGCGAGGGCAAAGCGCCTAGAAAAGGAACAACTCCTACTAGGCTTATAGGATGGTAAATGGGGTAGGAATGAACTAAACTATGCACTAAACAAGGAAAGAACAATTTTAAAATGTATATGTGAAAATAACTCATGAATGCTCATTTTGACATAACGAAAATGCTTCGCTTTGTGACTCCAAAAATAAGTGTGCTTAAGTGGGAGCACTCCAAGGATGAGTGATCTATTGGGAATGTGCCCACCTACACGTTAAAGGACAAAATCACAAGGCTTAACATGAGATGAGCGACAGCAAGCAATATCTCAATTAGTTAACCGAAGGCTGCCACAATTAGTTTTCATTTGTTTCAGAAAAAATAAATGATATGGAAAATATTTCATTAAAAATAATCGCTTGTATCATTTAAAATAATTAGTCAATGAAAATTATTTTGATTATCGATAACAAATTACAACTAAATTATTTTGTGAGAAAATTACAAAAAAAGTCATGAACATATTGCCTTTATGTCGATTCAATCTTAAATATTTTAGTTGTGCCAATTGAATCATAAATCTTTTATGATTTATCAATATAGCCCATATGGCCAATTTTGGCCGAAAATTGCTGATATGAATGTTAATGTCTATATGGCATGTCCGGTACTAACATAAATAATTTTTAAACGTTTTAAATTTTTCATTATTTTTTATTTCCTTCTATTTCCTTTCCCTTTTTTTTCCCACCCGTGGGCCAGCAACCCAACCCTCACCAGCCATAAGAGAGAGGAGAGAGAGAGAGAGAGAGAGAGAGAAATTTGTCAGTATTAGCGCTAGTCATGCCATATAGAATGGCTAGCATTCATATCAACTATTTTCAACCGAAATTAACTGGATGGACTACATCAGTATATCGTCAAAAAGTTTAAGACTCAATTGTTATAACTAAAATGTTTATAACTGAATTGACACGAGTATTATAGATTTTAGACTTTTTTTAATTCATTTTCCCAATTTCATAGATAGTGAATATATTTGTTTATTCATTTATCTTTGCAAACGAAATGAGCGAATCATTTTTTATTTTAAATTATTTTCAATCATACAATTTTTCACGAAACGAACAAAGTTATTGTGTCCATTTTAATTTATTCGACAAAATAACCTTAAAATAATAAGCACGCACGATAGTCTTCCTCCCAAAAAGAGGATAACATCTATAGCCCACGTCATAATGTCGACGCGGTCGTCCACAAAACACGTGGTCGACTGGCAGTTGCCTCGATCAACATTAATTAATCATTACATTAACACGAAAAAGATAACGTAGACTTGTTTTATATGGTGGTTGATGGACGGACGTGACAAGTTAGCTTTTACTTGACCTCCTAGAGCTATGTGGCCAATAAATGATTAGTCAAAAACAAGTAGTGGGCGGCCTATTTATTTCGTCTTAGAAAATAACAAATCTCATCGGACGTGGATTGTAACACGCATCCTACCAATATGTCGAGTGAAATATGGTTCTCCAGATACCACGTACTAAATTAATTAGTTAATATAATTATTATATCTTTGACTTTTGGATATTATTGGGTAAGTGAGTGTGATTGATTGAATGCGACAGGAGCGACTGGTTAACAAGCTAGAGATTGAGGTGATAATGAAGTATGATGATATTTATTTCATTGCTAATTCTGTCCTGATGTCATTTTTTTTTTATCATTAGATATTTTCTTACCTTTTTTTTGGTACTACCATAGAAAATTCATGGAGGTTTTTGTGCAATTTACAATATTCTTTTAAAACTTCACAAAACTATAGTCCAAACTTGTTGAATATTTGGATGGTTTTGAAATATTGAAAGTCATTATTTTGTTATGGCTTCGATAGCAAAGATTGAAAGCCATTGTTTTGTAACGGTATTGTAATGACTTGATTTTTAAACTCGGCGAACAATGGAGATGAAAACATTGACGAAGGAAAAGCCTCTTTCTCTTTCATTTACTTACAAATAGAACTTACAATTTACAAACCACAATCCAAATACATACCTTAACAAGAAAATTCTCTTTTATCCTTCCATTGCTTTCCTTAATTTGTTGGGTTTTACATATAATTTTGCGATTTTATTCTCTCTATTATTCAGTGCAAAGTAAAGAGGAAAGTCTATTACATCATAGGAGGATGGCTATTAAACCTAGTTGCACCGAGTTTCATATTCCGAAACACGAAATTATCCTCATGGACAATACTTGCACACTTCGGATAGTTAATTTTATTTCAATCTTCTCCGAAATTTTTCGAGAATCTTAAGAATTATTCAGACTCCCAATAATCGAGTCGTTTTTATTTGAATTTTGAAATTATCCTGCTTCTAGGTGTCTTCTCAAATTAAGGGTCCGTTCGTTTCGCGGAAAATGAGCCATTTCCGGAAAATATTTTCCCATAAGTCATTTTCCAGGAAAATGATAACATTTTCTGGTGTTCGGCTAAAACCTAAAAATGTTTTGGAAAATATTTTATGCTCATCGGATTGGCGAGCGTCAAGCTCGAGGCTCTCCAGATTGTCGAGCGCGAGTTTGAGATCGACGAGCTTGAGGTTCACCTGGTCTGACGATTAGCCAAGAAAGAAGAAGATGGGAAAAAAAAAAAGGAAATTAAAAATAATTCGAATTAAAAAAAAGAAAAGAAAATTAAAAAAATAATTCGAATGAAAAAAGAAAAGAATAAAAAGAAATGGGAGGAGGAAGTCATGATTTGTAGATATATGAGATAAGAGAAATAAAATAAGGAAAATGTTTTCCACATTTCAAAAGTGGAAAACATTTTCACTTACTTTAGAAGACTTTTTTTCTTTGATGGAAAACATTTTCCTCAAAGAATTCATTTTCCGTAAAACGAACGCCGGAAAATCTGGAAAACGTTTTCCCGGAAATTATTTTCCGCGAAACAAACGGACCCTAAATCATAGGTGAGCTTTGGTTGCCGTTCACACGATAACACAAACAAGGTCGTCTCTTCTCCGATGAAAACTCTTCTATCGATTTCAATCCATTCCGAACTCGTCTTTTGACCTCTGTCATATTTTATCACCTCTATCGGGGTTGCTTGATCGAACCATTGACAAGTCGCCACGACGAGTGATTGTATACATAAATATTCGGGTCCCTATTCGGTCAACAAGAGCTGCGGTACTCGCGGCGTCATGATACATGTGCAAGCACCTAATCTGTACTTGTGTAAATTCATCTCATGTTGATACCATTAATAGTTTCCTAGCCGTGTCCGATCAGGTCTGGAATAAGCGAAGTCGAGCATTTGGCTTTCGGTACGTCATATTAGATAAATAGTCTAAGTAACTCTTAGATGAACATTGTTCGCTCTCTAAATTATTCATGGGACAATATGATATAAACATCCATGAACTTTGTCCCGGTGTACAAGGTTATCCATGAACTCTTAATTTGTTCAACGTGATCCATGAACTTTTGATAATTATTCAATTTAATCATTGGAATATATATAAAAAAAAATCGAATGTTATTATTTCATTAATTCAAGTTCGGAGAAAATATTGAACATTTTTCCTATAATTTAAGGACCGCTTTACTTAATGCACGAAATATGCTATTGCTCATTTCATATGTATGAAGCTTGATATGATGTCTCAAATATAGTATACTTAGTTTGGCTTTATTGCTAGTGGCATTTTATTTCAAGTATAGCGTTTTTGCAACCTAACCTCGGATGTATTACCTATGGTTTGGCTAATAGATTAATAAATTTAAATTTAGCTCAGACTCTCTCAAGCTTAAACCAATTCGTGGGTTTAGTTCAAGTTTTAAGCATGCAAATGAATTTTATTAATGAATCGCCACTAATCAGTTTATGATAGGTCGATTAGACACTAAGTAAAATAAAAGGAGAATTATTTTACTTCTATGAACTAGATAATTTGAGTACGGGGATTTGGTTATACTATATTTTTTTAATGCCTTTTCGGTACATTCTTTTCATAAAAAATTATTTATCAGACAACTATTAATTTTTTTTACTCTTTAATGTGTGAGGAGATCATGCAACTACGTAATCTACCAATTTAACACCCAATATAATAATAAATAAATTGCAAAACTTACTTCATAATAGCGAAAACATCTCTAATGTTAGCTCATAATTCACATTAATAGCCCTATATATGATTTCTAATTAGGACACAATCACTCAATCTTTTAGGATTTTCTCTTATTTAATGAAACCCTAATCTACACGCAAAGCAATGCATTTATGTACAAAAATGTATCTATACTAACATGACATGCAACGTGCAACCTAACATGCAAACTATATGTCATGTGACATTACTTATGTGACCTAATCTAATAATGGGAAAATATTAATACAACTATCCTAATATGTCACGTGTTTAAATGATCCTAAACAGGCAATGACTAAATGACGTGCGCGACACATGCATTATATTTTTCATGTTTTCTTTTATTTTTAATTAAAATTCGAAATTAAAATTACGCAGTAATTAAACATGCAATTTTAATCAAAGAAAAGGAAATCTAACATCCTAAAGTAATGTTTTTGGTATTTTTATTTAAAAAATTCGAGATAAATAAATAACCTAATCTAAACATGTAATCAGGACTCGAGTTATCACTACACCCCTAAGCTAATAAGATCTTTTGTCAATACTTGCTCGTCGGTTGAATAGAAAGATGAAAGGGAAAGAATCAAGTCTAATTTTATTTTATTTTGGGTCTAAGAATCAAATCTAATTAAAAGATTTTTTTTTTGGGTTTTCCTTTTTAAGGAAAGCAATCAGACAATTGATAGATGTTTAATTAAATAATGTAATCCACAATCCGACGATACCTATCTCAATAAGGACATGAAATAAATTGACAATCGTATCTAAGTGGTTATGAATATTGATGAAAAGTTTATCCATTCAAATTTGAAAATGGGTGAATCAACGATCATATCCAAATTATTATGGATAAGATAGAAGATTTTTCGTACCCAAGCATCGTGCGAATGGTCATCTAGGTACATTATTAAGTTAGGAAAGTTTCATAACTTGAGGGAGTATTTTAAGCTTTTTTGAATATTATAAGTAAGTATCTAATATATCTAAAATCTAACAAAATATATCAATCAATTCAAATAAAGCAATAAAATATTCCAAAATAGATAAAGATAATGAACCCACCTAATTCGAAAATTCACCTTCTGAATTCGAATCAAATGCAACCGGATTGGGATCGCAACCGGCTCCTCGACGATGAACGAGGATGAGTGGTGGTGGCGGCACGGCGATTCACGAACTAGGATATCGAAGGCGGCGGGCTCAGCACGGCATAGGAGCGGCTCACATCGGGGCTCCACGGGTGACACAGCATCGTCAAGCTCTGCGGCTCAAGACAACGGGGACGTCACGAAAAGGAGCAACGATGATCGTCAACGACTCACGGTGCAGGGTCGGTGGCTCGTGGATCTTGGCTCCAGATCAAATCGCGGCGATGGATCCGGCACGGATGACGGCGTCGCTGTATAACTTAGACTCTGAAGACTTTGTGTGCGGTGGGACGTTCAAAAATTCTCCAAGTGAGGGTCTCCACCTTCAAGTGCAGAACGTCCGCTCTTTCTCAATTCTCCTGCGGCTATGTATCAATTGGGTAGCCTCCAAAACTTCGTGGTTGTTGATCACGGCCGGGGGAGGAGTGAATGCTGCTGCATTATCATCGGGGAGGATCACGGCAAAGCTGGACAACGGACGATCGACAGCAGGGTCGGGGTCGAGGTGTGGCCACGAACTCAGCAAAGTCACGACCGCGCGAAGGGGTCTTGACCTTGACTCTTTCAGCTCTCTCTTTGCTCTCTTAAGTATGTTCTTTCAACGTGTCTTAAAATTCTAATTTGCCGACCTCTAATTTGTGAGGCATAACGTCTGTGCGAACCTAAGTTTAAACTTGAACTCGTGGGCTTAATTTAGGCTGTTCAAAGTAATGGGCTGAATTAAGTTTAAAACCTATTTTAATTAATTCCCATGGACTGAAATTACATCGAATTATATTCACTTTGGCTCATCTCCTTATGTAATTTTCAGCCACTATAACCCCCTAGTGCTAGCTGTATTTTGGCTTCTTTTGCAGGCTCAACTTGTCGAATTTCAAGCTCAAAAGCGTCCACTACCGATCCAATGTAATTAATGAAAATATAAACTAAATAATAAATACTCATAAAACTATGTACCATACAATTTAATTTTAATATTTTTATATATGGGTTAAAAATTAATCCATAATTTTCTATGCAATAAACGCCATTACCATCAATTTGATATGTCTTATTCGAAAAAAGAAGAAGCCCTTGGTCGTCAAAATTAAAGTATCAACAAGTGATAATTGTGTTAATCATATTTCTTCACCCATAATTTTTTTTTAAAGACTTACTTTGTTCTAATTGTTATTATCTTTAGTAATTATTATCATTGCTAATTCTTCCCTGATGTCATTTGCTATCACTATGGGTCTCTGACTTTTTTCTGTACCACTTGCACTTATTTTTAAATATATTTCACAGCAGCTAGAGGCAAAGAGTTATTTAACCAAAAAATGGAGAACACGCAAGCGCAAAATTAAACGGAGGTTTTGCGAGCCTGGTAAATTGAAAGTTAAGATAAGTTTTTCAAGATAAGAAGTTCGAAAATATATGTGTATTGCCATGGAAAATTCAGAGAGGTTTTTATGCAATCTGCATAATTCCTTTAAATTTCAAAAAACCCTAGTCTAAACTCAATCGCACGGACTTACATATTCTACAATACGCCCAAGCCCCAGAAAAGAAGAGTAAAGGCAAATCCATAACCTCAACCGCTTAATGACGAGATCCAAAGGACTCTTAGTTTCTTTCAAGATTCCACCAATTCGTCAAGAATTCGAGATTGGAATTTTAGTGATGGTCATGTCGAGGTACCGAGATTTTCTTAGATCCTTTGAAGAAAACATTAACATTGCGCCGGTAAAATTTATTTGGCGACCTATTGAATCCGATCATATCAACGCCTTAAACATTCACATCGGAGATAAGAGGGATTCATGTATCAAGATTAATTACCCTTATCAGATGCGATAGCCCATCAGATGATCATTCGCGGTCCAACTCCAATTTGACGTCATATCTTAAATATCTCCTAACTCCAGAAATTAAATTTGATCCTAGAGCGTGCTCTTCCGACTTCGACTCTCGGGCCTGAACGAGGCAACAGCCCTTTTTTTATTTTTCCTTTTTCGGTAATAAGAGAACAAAAAAGTGCCGGGTCGAAATTTAGTTGGAGGCCCAATTTATCAAAGCCTCGGTAGCCCAATGGCAAGAGGGGTCCCAATTAGAGCAACGTCGTCACGAACCTCTGACAAGCTCGCCTCCCGGACATTCTTTTTAGGTTGAATATTTACTAATAATTCAGGGATTAAATATTTAGAGATCAAAATATTTAGATACCATTCACGTCATTTTCTTTAGTTATCGAAGTGGAATTCAGGATTCATACATATCATTTTCAAGTGGAGATCAGTGAAGATGGTTGAAAGGAACCGCTGGGCAGGGGACCTTACACGTCTACGAGGTGGGGGACCACCCCCCATTACCAATTTTCGGTACGGACAGAGGCTCAATTATTTTCACGAAAATCATGTCGTAGGCTCCGCAGCCCAGAAGACATAGCCCAGCTTCCTATCCCACCACCACGCCCTAACTTTTTTAACCAAAAACATCACGCCTAAAAGATCCCCCATCAAAGCCTAGTGGTGGCGGTAGTCTTCCTAGACTCATACCGCCACATTTCCAATCTAAACCTTTAGCTCTCGTGTCGTCCACATTTGTCATGTAGGAATCGTCTATTATTTCGGGCATTCGATAGGGACACGTCCTAAATTTCATTGACCAAATTATTGTTCGAGTCATGAAAGCCCACGAGAGGTCTACTCTGTACCAGCCTTTCTTTTAGTTAGGGGGGCCCTATGAAACTCCATTCCAACCGAAACCCCCTTTTGCATTTTTACGAAAAACGACACCAATGTATAATGTGGCTTCTAATACCATCTCTGATTTTTTCAATTTATTCTGTATGATTCAAAATATTTTAGTACGCGTTAAATGCAGTTATTAAATTATATAAAAATGTTCGATTGGAGGAAGCTTTTGGCGGTAGGCTCACATGGTAAACCTAGTTCTTGATTTCATCGACCATTATTTTAGTCGTGGAAGCCCGCGAGGAGAGGCCTACTACGGGCCCTATCGGACTCCCCATCCGTTTCATCGACCATCGAACATAAATTTCTTCTGGGGACTCGGGTGGGCCTTATCGGCTTTTCATGATCCTAAGAAGCTCCCCGATCTAGGGACAAGGGGACGACCCCAACGCTATAAACTATACACGTAAATATAGATAAACAACACAATACGTAGCATGTCGTTATTTTCTTAGAATTTAAACGGACCAGCAACGTCGCCCCCCGATGTCAGTAAAATAAAAAAGGACGCGCCATCGATTTCATCGCGCGGGGCGGGGAAAAAACGGGGCGGAAATCGACGGGCCCGCGCGAGCCGGCGTGTGCCGACACCCATCGCGCCGCGTGTCCGTCCGGAGGCGGGGGGGGGGGGCCACCCCCCCAGCCCTCGTGCTCCCCGATCGGCGCGTGGGGTCCCGGTTCGGGTCGGGTCGGGTCCGCTACTTCCCCGTGGCAAACCGAGGCGATAAAATTCGTCCCCCAAAAAAAAAGAAAAAAAGAAGGGAAGACAGGGAAGAGAGAAAAACGGAAAAGAAAAGGGAGGGGGCGGTACGGACGCGTCGCATTTCGCAGGGCTCGAGGACTTAAGAGCGGGTCTGGAGAAAAGCGAAGGAACCTCGGTGTCCGCGCAAGCAAAACCTACTCCCCTAGACTAGATCTGCGCTGTATCACATTATCGTCAAACCTTGCTCCCCCCTGCCCCATCCTCGCTCCCCCCCCCACGCGCCGCCCCCCGCCCGTGCCGCCCACCGCCCCGGAGCCAGGGGCGCCCACCGCCGCGAGTGGAGGCGACGCGGGGGCGCGGGGGAATCCGCGGGGCGCCGCTTTCCGCGTCTTTTGCAAGGGAAGAAGGGACGGTGCGTGGTCGGGGTTTAAAATCGCGGGCTCTCTCTTGTCTCGTCTGTCTCTTTTGCTTTTTCTCGCCGTCCGGCATTCCGAATAATTCCAAAAACGCGTTAAACAATTATTCACCGTAATCGACGATTTTTCCGATCCGTCCGATGGAACGAAACAAACGTGACCGGGGAAAATCCCAAAAACCTCTATCCGTCCGTCCGGTCGGATCGGATAAGGGTGGTCGGCCCAACGGAAGTGACGTTCACGGAGTTTCGTCACGGGACGGGGGGGGGGGGACGACGGTGGTCGGTGGTCGCGCGCGCGCGCGCGACGTGGCGGGGGCCTCGCGGCTTCGTTCTCCGCTTAATCCGATGGATTAAAGGGGAGCGGTTAATTAACAAACTCACGTTAATCATCGGGAATTCATCGAACCCCGAAAACACGTAAGAGAGAGAGAGAGAGAGAGAGAGAGAGAGAGAGGGATAGGAACATGGGGACACGTGGCACGGTGCTCGAGGAGGAGAGAGAGAGAGGGTAATAATGGGGGACAATCAAACCTTAATTTACGGAGGTGGCGTGATGTCTGAAGCGGCCGTACGTTCGGGTCGGGCCCCACCCCCCTCATTCAATTTCTCTCCTTCGAGACCCCCCTTCAATAATTTCACCCCCCCCCTCTCCTCGCCCGCTTTCCTTTTTATTCTTTTTTTAATTATTTCTCCATCATTGATTGCTTTCTTCCCAATCTCTCTTTCCTATTTCTCTCCCTTTATTTTTCTGGGGGGTTCACTGAATTTGTTCATCCGTCTTGTGGGGAGCGGAGCGACTTTAGTCTTGTAAAGAAAGTGCGAATATGCATTTGCCTTTTAACCGGGTACCGTAATATCGTATATTATGTTAAATCTCACGTGTCGGAATCGTCGAATACGACCTCGACACAAGGATGATGACGTATCGATCTCGAGAACACCGACGACATATCCAATTCGGGGTGCTAAAAAGACGCTCTCGATAGAAAAAAATAATCCGTGACGTAAGATGATAAAAGCTATTGTAAATCTGGTGTGATTAATTTCAAATGGGACGGTCTTGAATTTGATATATGCGAAAGGAGTAGTTTGATTGGCCTAGTTGTTTACGGCAAGGACGATGATGCATCGATTTCGAGAGCACTGCCAAAACATGAAATTCGGGGTGCTAAAAGGACAATTTCAATAAATAAAAAAAATCCACGACATAATATGATGAAACTATTATAAATCTAATCCAATTAATTTCGAATGGATTGTTTAGAATTTGATATTTTTGAAGGAGTAGTTTGATTGGCTTAGTCTTAGAAAAAAGAGTTAATACCTTGAAGAATCCCAAATTGGTACATTTATGATAATTTTACTCAATACTGAATTTTTAAACATAAAAAATCCCAAACTTGTACATTTTGACAAATTTACTCTAAACTTATATTGTTATGACAAATTTACCCCTCTTTTAGTTTTCATTCAATTTTATTGTTAAATTACTAAGTTGAATGACACGTGATAATTAACCGGTATACTGATTTGGGATTTTATTCTCCATTTTTTACAGTTAGACAAAATTTTTTTCATAGTATTACTATAACTTAATGGATGGTATATTTGTCACAAATATATCAATTTGGGGTTTTTTGCAGTTGAATAAATTAATTTAGAGTAAATTTGTTACAAGTGTATCGGTTTTAGATTTTTTATGATCAGTCATGGTAAATTTTTTATTAGTGTACCAATTTTGGGGTTTTTTGCAATTTTTTTTTCAGAAAATATATTTGTGTTTTCTCCATCTCGTTCTTTGCGCACACAAAAAAAAAATCCTAAATTATACCAATTATATCACAAATACAAAAAAAAAAAAATCACAGAAAGCCTTAGATTTACTTAGTGCAATGAAAACATCTCCAATTTTGTTATGTCACGCAAAAAAAACCTAAAGTTATACATATATAACATATATATCTTTTATTTCAATTCCATCCGAACTATATCTCACATAAATATAAGTGTCGAGATTTTTATGACTTAATAAAAAGTTAAAGGATGATGTTGCGGTTGTCATAATTTATAATTTCTAATGGTATTAACTCGTATTTTTTTAGTGAAGTTCTTACACTATTTACTTGTCTCGTCAACTCTTCCTTTCTATTTTCACAGTTTTTCTAATATTCCCACGTCCATTGTCATTGCTACTGAGAACAGTGCCAAAGTATAATGTCAATAAAGCTCACTCGAAGTGGAGTCTACATGACTGCCGCCATGGAAAAATTAGCCAGCGTGAATAAATTTTTTCCCACTTCGGGGTTTGTCCATGTCGTAAGTCAAAGACCACACCAATTGAATTTGGTTAGATTTAGTATCCGAGAGATTTGATTTGAAAATTTGTGAAAGTAGAATGCTTTAATCAAACAATAAAAAGCGCACGAACTCAATTGATAAAAACGTGAAAACACCAGCGATGAGTGAAATTTACCCGGATAAAAACTTTAGCCAATTATCGACTTTCATCATGATGATTATCATCGTCATGATTTCATTGCCACCTTCTTTCCCACTTGTTATCGGCAACTTGGAGACATATGATATAATACTATGGTCTTATTCACGAATGTTCGATTAATCATACATATCAAGGAAACGTTTCGATTCATTACACAAAACATGAAAAAGATCATGCAATAAAATACACAAAAGCCCCGAAAGCATTCATTGGCAAAATCCATTATATTGATCCCATAAGTCAAAATAAGACAATGTCAATTTAAAATCAGCGAGATACATTTATAATGTTTGAAATCACCTACATGGGTGCTTTCTTAAACAACGAGTGTTTTTACAAAAAATTCAAGCTATCGGGTGAAAGACACAAGGGGACTTGACCATTGCCAACTATTATGAAAATTTTAGATTTTAGATAAATGCGTGATTTATTATTTAAATATTTTAACGCAAATCAATTGAAAATCCTTGAGATTGATCAACACACACTAAATTGCACATGGATAATTAAATATAATGCACGTCTAAAATTTCGCTTTGATCAAAGAGTATGGACAATCACGGCATGAGTAACAAAGTTAAAAGTAAAAAAAAAAAAGCTAAACTTATACTTGTAAACAAAAACGGAGTATTTGAAACTTTACACAGCTGTTTGTAGATCAAGAACTAAGAAGAGCAATAATTTGAAGTACCGGAATATGTTAAACTGCATAGTTTTACGGATGGTCGCATTGAACTTTTTATATTATTCGAATTCTTTTGTCCAAAGCGATGCATTTTCCATGCAAAATCATGGTCGCGGCCGTCCCGATTCAACGAATATTGTCAGTGGAGTTCGTGGTGGTCGTGCTCGTTCTTGTCATGGATCCAAGGGACAATCGATTGCTTTTGTCTTTCTCTCGCGAGAGTCACATGAATTTTTGCTGTGAGCCACGAAAGCTAAGTGCCACTCTTTGGAAATAGGAACCTCCTTTTTCCGCACCGGCCTCTGACCAATTTTAAAAAAAATATATATTTATGAAAATTGTGAATGAAAATTCTTATTTAATTTATGAAAGACGAGCTAATTTAGGATTTCACAGCTCAATTCAATTCCCATTTCTTTGATATTTGTAAAAAAATCAAAAGTCAAAGCGGCAATCATCTCAAATGAGTATTCAGTTTATCTCGCCATGATTCGAGTAAATAGACTGGAAAAAAAGGGGTGCACCATACCTCGACAGAAATTTTGACCTAGTTTCTTGATTGGATTTTGAAAATTATGTTCTAATTTCCTTATGTTGGTTTTATGCTTTATATTGGCATAAATGCATGTGCCTCTTTAATTTTGTCAATGGCTCGTGTCAATGTCATTTCACCTATCAATCCTTCTCTTAATTTGACCATGTGAAGATTAAGACAACCATAAGAGAAGAAATGAATGGGACCAAAAGAGTCCTACCTTTTGGATAGAGAAAAGGGAGGCAAAAATCACGTCCGACATATAAATCTGTTGAATTCATTGCGACCGCCTTATTTATTTTTCCATCACATTTGCAAAAAATCCAAAGGATTTGAATGGGCCAAGCCATGTATCTAATCAAAAGAGCGGGGTGAAAAAAGGGGTAATCACTTTTGGTCGGGAATCGCAACACGGGTCTATTCAGATTGGCTACTCCATTTTAATTTTTAGCGCAATTGAAATAGAGTTTGCTCGCTCATTTTGGATTTTTCGAAATTCAAGAGATCCAGAAAACCGAGTAAAATTCCGAATCACAAATTCACATCTAATTTCCTCATTTTCATAGTATTACCTTAATTTCATCTGACAAAATTCTTATTTTCTTGGAAAAAGAGAAAAAGAAAAGGTCGGGTCGGGTCGGGTCGGGTCATGACAGGATCACGGGGCTTGATGGGGGGTTCCACTTCCACTGTCGACGTTGCTGCAGGGGGAGACTGGAGAGGCAGAGGGGGGAACTGTTCAGCGGTCAACGCCACGATTGGAGGGGTGGGGTTTAAAGGGTTGATTTTTCGAACGGTGATGACAGAGTTTCCGAGGCGGAAGTGACGTGGGACGTCTGATGTGACGGGCCATTGGGGGAATAATATCAGACGCGACCCCTTCCAACCATTTCCCCTGTCCACATCCCCGGAATGTTCCCCCCTCTCGATCCCCGCCACGTGGAGCCATCTCCTCTCCCCTCCTCTCCCCTCCCCTCCCTCCTCTCTAGTTCTTCCCCCCTTTACCTTTCTTGTTTTTTTTTTTTTTTCTTTTTAATCTTTTTCAGGATAGATTTTCATTTCTTTAAATTTTAGCCGTCGTGCGTCGGCGTGTCATCAACCAGCGATCGGTGAACAACCACCAGTCTCGCTTGAGATTATCTTATCGACCGGCGAGTCACTGATGTGCCATTGACGAGTAGCCAGCGATAGATTTGGCTCGCTAACAGCGATTGAGTTTCGTCGATAATAAGTTTCAAGTCTGTAATCAACAAAAATCTTTTACATGGTGCAATTTTTATAAATAATATTTACGTCATATTTGTTTTTTAATGTGTTTTTAAAATACACTTCATCAAATATCACTTATATTTCAAAAAATCGAATCAAATGCACTCTTAAAAGGGTTGGATTATTATATTATTTGAATGTTAGTGAAGCAAAAGAAAGGACAACATGAATTATAAAATAAATATCCTTTTTATGTTGTTTGCAAATGGATATTATGAATCCCTCCTTATTTAGACGGATTCTAAAGGGATTTAATATAGAATCAAAATGGACTTACTAATTCTTTCTAAGCTCTCCCAATCTCCCTAATACTTTACCTCCCGTTTTCCTCAATCCAAACAAAAATGTGTCTCGAGAGTTCCTAATTTGCTTAATTATAATTTAAAATTAATAGATAGATAGCACGAGCCTCAGACCAAACACAGAAAATAATCATTATTGGCAGGCTTTGTCAATATATCCGGCAAGATTGTAATTACTATCAGATTAAGTGGATTTTTTCACTTGGTTTAATCATTTAAATCGATTTCATTTAAGGCCATAAAGCAAGCTCAATCTCATCAGGTGTTAGATTTTCAATTTCCAGCACTTAATTGGATTGTCAGACAAATCCCAGAATTATTAAAACCGCGATTCTTGCACTAAATTTCGTCCTATTCCTCCGCGTGCTAAGGGAATAAGAGTACACATGGTTTTTTTTTGTTTGTCCTCTCCCTGTTGTTTTTCCAACTTAAATAGAACACGAGGACCGTGCCCATTTTTGTCATCCCGCAGAAGAGCTCGTACGTTTTTTTGGAACATTTGGAAAAATGGGGCCAAGATTTGTCCATCGGAGCACAAGTGCATGAATACTTATTTTGGGTACTTTTGTCTTTTTCGAGGGTCCAAAGTTTGCCTCCTTGGCTAAGTTAAATCACAAAAGAAAGCAACGATAGCATCACCGATATAATTGCCCTCGTGATAAAGAGATTGCTCATCTCCAGTGAAATCACAAATTCAATTCGAATTGTGTTTAAACCTATATTTGTTATCTGTATGTAACATATCTTGTCCACACAGACTTCTTGACCCCAATATTTTGATAGGATTGAGAAACTCCTAATAAAGAGAGCACTCATTTTTTACGAGATCACGAGTTTTATTCATGTTATGTTTGAACCTATAATTGTTGCTTAACTGCAACATATCTTGTCTAAGAAGACTTCTCACCTCAAACATCTTGCTGGGGTTGTGGTGATAGGCTTATTAATCTTGAACTTTCGGATGGAGAATGGTGCGAAATAATTATGATTCAGATCAATCATTTTCTTATAGTAATGTCCATAAGGGATCATGGGTGCTAATCGGTTTTACCACTCTTCTCTGTAGATTAAGAGTAGAGGAACTCGAAGATGACAAAGTTTTGTAAAAAAGGGAACTGGGAAATTGTTTAGTACTTGCAAGGAATTTCTGAAAGGGTGCGGACGTTTTCTTTGAACATTTGGAAAAATGAGGCCAAGATTTGTCTGTCGGTGGACAGGTGCATGAATACTTCTTTTTGACACTTTATGTTTATTGGGAGTCCCAATTTTCTCTCTTTATTTAAGTTAAACCACCAAAAAAAAACACTAATGGCATCATCAAGATAGCTACTCTCTTGTTAAATAGATCACTCATCTTCCACGAGATTATGAGTTTAGTTCAAACGGTGTTGCCTAAATGCAACATATCTCATCTAAAAACACTTCATAACCCCAGTGTCCTGATAGGGTTGTGGTGATGAGCTCCACAATCTCATGATAAAAAGATCACTCATCTTTCACTCATCTACAATTATTGCCTCACTATAACATATAACTTCTTAACTCCAACTTTTTTTAAGATTTGTGATGACAGGCTTACCAATCTTGAACTTTCAAGTGGAGGGTGGTGTAAAATAATTATGATTCATTTTCTTATGGATCATGCGCGCTAATCGGTTTTTCCCTCTTTTTACGGATCACGAACAGAGGAATTCGGAGTTGACAAACTTTTGTAAAAATGAAAGTGGAAAATTGTTTTGTACTTGCAAGGAATTTCTGAAAGTCGCGGCCAGAAGTCGCAAGGAAAAATCTATTTCCCTGGCTATCCACGTTTACTTTGCTCTTGGCCTCTATCATGCAAAAACACATGTACATAATTTAAAAAAAAAAAAAATTAAGTGCGAAAGGAAACTTTTTCCAATGAAGAAAACGCCAGGTGATGAATCCACATCCACGTTACACATTTTTATTATTTATCTTTTTTTTTTTAAAAAAAAATTGAGTCATACAAACCCCAATAATAATATATATAGGATATTATATTGTGCATGAGTGTGACTACTCTCTCTCAAATGAGTCCATCGTTTCATGCATGTGTAATTTTGAAGAGGAAATGGATGAAAGCCATTCACTCTCATAGTAGCTTTGCTTTTTATTTTCTTTCCCGTTATGTTCCGACTTTGCTTTTTTTTTTTTGGGTACAAAAAGGAGGCAATGCTCGAAAATTACATCCTCACTCTCCTAAAAAAATATAATATAACCTGATCACCAAACAACAAGTGAGTAAACCTCCGGGTCGCTTTTTTAATGCTAGATTATTACATCCATTACTGGACTAAAGGACCAAATTAGGTAGCCAATTTGCACGTATATTTCCCTCCCTAAAATTATGGAGAACTCCATGAGTTTGGTGATACTCGAAAAGATTACCATCGTAAGATCTAAAGACATATCATAATTCTGCTTTGAGTGAACAGCACATTCTCATTATTTACGGAAAACCAACAAACCAATTACCCAAGTCATCACAAATAAATTCACCTATTAAAGCTGAAATCGGGTTGCCTTTGGTGGCCTCGTCGACATTGAGTTTGACCCAATAGGAAGAAGCAGGGGTTCAACCCACAACTTATCGATTTTCTCATTATGGCTAGATAATCTATTTTCTACCATCCGAGCAGACCGAACATCCTCGACATATCCTAAGATTAAAACCGCACAAGGAAAAGAAAAATCCGTCTAGAATAGTCTATGATTACTCCATTTTTAAAAGTGCCAACAAGCTACACTGAATACTAGTGGCCAGTCGTAATCTTTTACCAAATGTGTTGTGAAAGACAGGTTTGTCAACAACGACTTATGCAAATCAAGAGCCAAGTTATCACCTTGGAAACTTGTAGGCAAAATCTTCTACCGAATAACCTTTACATACCTACAGCTCTAGAGTACGTGTGATTTTGTCTCAAAGGATTGTGGACAAAAAGTGAAATAAGGATCCGCTGTGATTTTATAACGGAATCTTTATTGATTAGTAAGAAGACGCTGGTGCGAAATCAGCACAGAAATTTTTTGATCTTTTGTGGTCCATCCCATTTCCACACTAAATTCTCAAGTTTGGCAGTGGGCAAGTGCTGTATTGTTAAGATTAATTCACTCCAACGTAAACTGCGAAATCCTAATCCTCCACAAACAAAATTTTGACAATCATGTTCGATTTCTTCTCAAGTTATAGCAAACAACTTCGCCGATTGCATCATAGAAGTAGGAGAGAATGTAGAGATGACAAAACCTAGATCCGTGTGTATGGTGATGCCTTCGATCGATCCCCAATTTAACGCTATAATTTTCAATTATCACATTCACAAGCTTTGCGTAGAAACATTTCTCCCAACACGAAGGGCTTTGTGACTACATTCTCCTAGCCAATTCATTTCTTCTAGGTGGAAGATCCGCAGATCGCAAACCCCTTTTTCTCGGAGAAGAGGCAATCACATATATGCGATCGATGTCACGTTAATTGATGTGCACAATGAATAAGTAAACCACGATTCTTTCATCTATCGTCCATCCATTCATTCGTTTGGTCGGAGGGAATAAAAGTACAAGAGGTTTCTTGTCCTCTCCCATTTATATTCTCCAACATAGACACAAAACCTAATATTATAATACATGTCCTAGCATCGCATGAGTGCCAAGAAAAAAGTCTATTTGTTCCCCATCGACATTCGTAGTTTTATATTTCCATCTTGGTTGCCATGCGGGGCCTTCGACCATGAAAAGCAAGGGAGGATAAATTAAATGAAAAAGCAGTAGCTATGTACGTATATGAGTTCGGAGATCATGAAACTTGTGGTGACTAGTATATGTATTTTGCCCCGAGAGAGAGAACAAGGAATGAGCACTAAATCGATCCTTTTCCTTTTCCTTTTTTCTTCCCTAAAGACACTCGACGAAATGTGATTCCGCGTGCTTGCAATAATGCTGATCAAAAGGGGAATCTTTAGACATTCATCATTAGACAAAAGCAACTTTCATCCTTGCCCCTTCCATGTAAAGAACTCCTAAATCTTTTGCTTAGTTTCCAACAAGATCATTGGAGCCAATTAATTGCAAACTCGAGACTTACGCCGTACGTGCTTTTCCAATCCATGATTAAAAAGAAAGAACCCCCACAGTCTTGCATGTCTTCACAATCTTCTCTCGTTCTCTAAGTTACATGTTTAAATGTGTGCGAGCAGGCATCCACATGCCTATGATCCTCGTCTCGCATCATAATCCATAATATAGCCGGTTCAATCTGTTTTCATTTTAGGAGACCTTCTGCACGAAACGGGTCCGACCAATCGCCATAAATATATATAGATCATTGTATTTAAGTGCATTAAATATGACTTAACTTATGCTGTGGACGATATAAAGGATGAAAAGACTAAAGATATACAGTAACAACGAGAGAGATGGCTTGCTTTGATCTTGAAAAAGAGACTTTACCACATTCAAAATGACTTCTGTTCGGATAGTTTAGTTCGGTGGACCCAAAAAGCCAAAGGAAGAGATGACCCCCCATGGTCTCTTTTTGCTCTCTCTTTGTATCATTAAATCAAAAGGGGACACAAAACAACATTCAAAATCCATGGTATGCGTCCCTCGCTCCATGCTAAAAGCTAGCTTTAGAAAATTAGAATGGATGTATGTCTACACTAGGCTTTATGCTAGGGCACCCGAAACCCTAGTTCTCTAAAGAAACGCTTTTGCCGGGAGGGCCCAGCGAAATCAATTCATTAGGGAAAAAGAACGTGGCTTAGTGCTCGTTCATCAGCGAGAATAACGTTAAAAGAAACCCAAAAATGCGCATGGTGCAATCTTTTTATCGCGTTAGATTAGCACACCTCAAGTGCCCCTACAACACTCGATTTTCTCCAATGTCGCGACATGATTTGAGCTTGACTTTTCAGCCCCGTTTTCGATTACGGCGCACCGTGGCCTTGTGATTATTATGATGTGAGTGGAGTTTAACCATAAAGTTCATTAGCTGAACTCCGGAATGATTTCACGTGGTGGCACATGCAGTCACGGGGCTGAAATCCTAGCATCTAAAAGCGTATATATACGTGCTCTCACATCAGCAAGATGACATGCACAACATCATGGCCATGGAGATGGCTAAGGAGGACCAAACAGGGTGAAGTTGGTCTGATTTCTCGAAAAACTCTCAATTTTTATGTGCAATTTCAATTCGACCCCAACTTTTTTTTAACCTAAAATACAGTTCTCAACTCTCACTCTAGTCCTAAATTTGCACCACCGTGTCTAAAAATTGCTACTACTTTAGTCAAAATTATCAACATTAGGGTTGGTTAGAGTTTCATTTTTAGAACACACGCGTCTTTATCAACACCCTCATCTTTGTATGTAATGATAGTAGCCTCTCAATGATGATAATCTCGAAGGAATCCGTGACAATTTTTGGATGCATGGATAAATTCGAGATTAGGGTAAAAGTTGAGGATCTTCTTTAGACAAAATAAAATTCGCGACAGAATTGAGACTTGGCATATAGTGGAGGTTCTGACCAAAGTTAGTATCATACTTAATTGTTGAACGGTTAGGTTTTGGACACTATGTGATGGAAATATTAAAAAGGAGAGAAATGGGTAAAAGGGAAAAAGTTTGGGAAGCCAACTTGTGAGGGTGAATTTTTCATGCGATTCTCCATCCAATGCGTTGAAATTCCCCCATCGGTAAACATATGTTCTCCGAACTAAATTCAAAGAATCAAAGTTATCATTTGAAGTTGATTTATTCTGCGATCTGATGATCCGGGGTAAGCTAGGCCAAAAAAATTGTTAAAATGATGGGTTGAAAAGACGCGTGGCATAACCAGACTAGGACGGATGGCCAGCATTCGATTTTAGTTAGGGTTTTCAAATTATAATAGTGCCAAAAAGATTACGCTAACTACAGAAAGAGAAGAAACTAGAAAGCAATTGTATCGACCAAACCATACAATTATGTGGCACTATGCTACAACTGTCATGAAAGTTTATACAATTAAATAAGTGCGTAATTTAATTTTTAAATAATTTAACAAGAACGACATATTTGCGCCATGTCGATGATATTTTTAATATTAGCACATAGAGATTGAATTTCTTGCAATGTAAGAAAAAGGATTAGGTTAGTCTATCGATTTTTTTTTCCTGAAAAGTCACTATTTGGTGATTTGGCGGTATATTGTGATTTCCTTCCATCGCCTATACACGAACTTAATTAAAGAAATTCATTGAAAATAACACTTAACTCCTGCCACAACAGAGCCATGCCATTGGGCTAATTTCAATGTTTAACCAACTAATCAAAACCCATTAGTATAATCATACTCCCCTACTTAGTAACAATCAAATCCGCAACACTTCTCTATCCTGCACACTGCTCATCTCAATGCCTCAGCAAGTTTCTGCCACGTTAAAAACGTCATCGATGGTTTTTGAAATTTACCAAGACAACAAAGATAGCACCATGAGAAGTCACGAAAGGATCTCGGCCATCTGGAACAACGATGCGCACGTGTGCTCCTTGATAACACATTTAAAACGTTCAAATCTTCTATCGAAATTGAATCCCGAAAACACTGATGCCACGAGTTAACCCTAAAATGCACTTAGCAAATTGTCGTTCTTCAAAGCCCCGAAAGGATCGGGCCATGGAAATAACGTGCTGTTAAAGAAACGGATTATAAAAGGGACAGGTGAAGGGCGACCAATCTTCTCCCATTGATTCAGACACAATCCAAGTGCAATAGACATTTAGCGGTTGGGGGATCCGGCCATGTGGGGGAGATCTCTTAACTTTCAAAATCCCAGATGGAGCAAACATGTGATGTTCGAGTACGATCATGCGCTAATTGCGCGTGTGCTTCGGGACCAATGGCGGCCGCCGATCCCTTCGTTCTACCCAGGAAAAAAAATGCGACTTAGGTATGTTCTTCCACGCGCCTCCCATGAAAGGAAAAAAAAAAAAAACACTATCAAATGGGACCAAATGGACCGGCTTTGCAAGGTGGCCCCGAAGAAATTATCATATATGATACCTACACGCAAATTAATGGAAAATTTGAGTGATGTCCATGTATATAATGCAATGACTACAGAAGATTCCGTAACCGTAAGAGTGATTCTAGGCCTATCAAAATGGGTTGTAGATTAATTTTCTTAATTTATATTTGATGGGTTGAGTTATTATATAAATTAGTTATATTCGATAAATCGGTTTTAAATTATATTATCTTAAATAAAATAGATATAAAATGGGTTTATGACTTATATAGACCGAACTCATATTTATGAATCTCTTTTGCTTTCACTTGATCTTGCCTACTCATTCCATTACCACCTTAGTTCGGGTATGAGTTTTTCTAGATTTTGTTGGATATAAAAGTATTTTAACGGGTTGGGTTGGATGGATATTGGTCATTGTATTTGTATTGCATGGAAATAGATCGAAACAAGTTAGTTTGGGTTAAATCACTTTTGACCAGATCCAAGCCTAACTTGACACATTCATTTGACAAGTCCGGGTATTCATATAAGGGGTGAGCATGATTTTAGGATATAACCTAGAACCTATAACCTGATAACCTAACTGGTAAGAACTTGTCAGTTCTAGATTTCAAAGTATGCGGGGTAGGTTATGGATTCTAAAAATTGGAGAAACTTTTGATGGGTAGGTTATAGGTTAGTAGAATCTCAAACTTGGAACTTTGAATAAGTTTTTGTGTTTTTGTGTGTGTGTGTGCGCGCGCGCGTGTTTTTTTATTTATTTATTAATGTATTTGTGCAATCCTACAATATTTAATGGCGTCTGATGATGAGTATATCATCCGGAACCATTAGTCCAAACTTCCATTTTATGACTAAGACTTTTAGTTTGTTAATTTTTCATAATATTTCGTGTGTTTAAATATAAGTTATGATCAGCGAATTGTTATTAAATGTGATAATTCACAGCAATAGTTCAATTAATAATAAAGGTTGAACTTGGGTAGACCTTGGATTTGACATTGAAACCTGTAATAGGATAGTTTCTAGGTTTTAGGGTATGTGAGATAGGTTCTAAGTTTTAGGAAACGATAAACTTGTTTCAATGGGTAGTTTCCAAGTTGTAAGTGAATTTTTTACAGAATATGAAACTGTTCACCCCTAATTCATATGATATATGCATAATGTTAAATGGACCATCCATACGACACTCTCTCCCCATTCATCCATCGTGCTTGCTGAACTTTGGGCCCTTGGGAACGAACTTTTGGTGGCGAATTTGATGATTGAGTTTGAAGAAAGATTTAATGATGCTTCCTAAGTTAGTTGAAATCTATTTATTGATAGACCATACTTATCAAAATGTTATTA
Source organism: Eucalyptus pauciflora (assembly GCA_007663325.1). Taxonomy (NCBI): domain Eukaryota; kingdom Viridiplantae; phylum Streptophyta; class Magnoliopsida; order Myrtales; family Myrtaceae; genus Eucalyptus; species Eucalyptus pauciflora. The sequence goes on from VMYD01000353.1 coordinate 3,305,156, forward strand.
TTGTTACTAGATTGCCGCGGCCTAGGATTATGGGATTTCAATACAATTATGGAGAATCAAATCACTACGTGTGTTTGATGGCAACGAGCCAAAGGGAATTGTGTGATGGTTCTCATGATATTTTAGTCGTCATCTCATTCTTTTTGTTGTTGATCGGTTTAGAAAAGACTATTCGTTTGCTACCATGCTATCTCCACAAGGAGTTCAAATGACCGGTGGTTGTAACATAGCGGCTGGAGTATCATATTCCATAAGTTCAGCCTACTAATATTGGTGGTGTGTGATTCTCGTGATTAATCTTTTTTCTTTTTATTGGATCTTTAACTTACTGATAGCGTGATGATCGATTTATATATATACACATATATAATTATGATTCAATTTGAATATTTCGTGATTGTTTATAAATGATGTTACATCAATCATATTTTCCGGTCTTATTGGTAGGCAGGAAAATGATTTCCAAGATATTCACAAGGGAGATCAAAGTTAAATATTATATTATATATTGCAGTGCAGCCATGAAGAAGCTGGCCAAGCCGAAAGGAAAATGAAAGAAAGGACTCATGTGACTTTATAGAACTCCCCCCCACAAAATCGCCAAAAGAAAAGGAAAAAAGAGAAGAAGCTAGTGAACAGGTCTTTATACCCATCTCTCTCTTTACCTCCCTCTTTGCCTTATATTTGTTGGGGGTGATAATTGGAGAGAGAGAGAGAGAGAGAGAGAGAGTGAGTGAGTGGGGAGTGTGAGAGGTAGAGAGGAACCCACCTCAGCTCCCTTTCTAGGAAACCATACGAAGAGAAGAAAGAGAATAGAGAGAGAGAGAGAGAGAGCGATGGAAAGAAAAGGGGTATAGCAGCAGGAGCAGAAGAAGAGAGCAGCAGATAGGGACAAAGAGGTTTTGCTCAGAGGAGATCCAAGGAGGAGATCGAAGGGAGGAGGAGGAGGAGGAGATGACGACGATGATGGACGAAGCGAGGAACAGCAGCTGTAGCTGAGGGGTGGGGGGAAATTCTAGCAAGAGCCAAAAAGAGAGAGAGAGAGATAAAAGAGAACAGAGTCGTTATTATTGCACTGTTCGGAGCTTCTCTGCTACAACTCTCTCTCTTTCTATCTCTGCAAAATCAAGAAACCCCCTCTTTCTCTTTTCGCAGAAACAGCCAAAGCGCGGACAGAAGTAGTAGTAGTAGTAGCGTAGTCTCAGCAGCAGTCGCAGCAGCAGCAGCAGCAGCTACAGAGATCAGAAGCCCACCACAGAACTTTGCTCAGTTCTCCACCACAACAGACTCTCTCTCTCTCTCTCTCTCTCTATATACACACCAGCAAACAGCAATCAAGATCGCTTCTTCCCTTTTTCTTTAAATTCGCTCGCTCTCTCTCTCTCTCTTCTCTCTCTGTGCGCCGTCTGATGCGATCTCAGAGAGAGACCCCACACTTCACCCACATAACACCCACATAGATGCATCCCTAGATTGAGCTTCGCTCCTTCTCTCTCACCCAACTTTCCATTTTCTCTCATTCCCCACTATTCTTTCTCTCCCTCAAAACCAACCGCGACAGAAAAGATTCAATTTTTCGAATACCACTGCTGAGGAGGCGGACGAGACTGTGTAAGAAAGGAGCCAAAAAAAAAAAATACAGTATCGGTACTGAGTCAGCGCGTAGTTGTGGCTTCTTCTACCAGGAGGCTGCTCTCGGACTCCGGCGCATTCGCTGACTGGGTGGCCTCCTCCTCCTCCGCCGCCGGCCGCGCCGCCGCCCCCGACGACCTCTCCCTCGGCTTCAATGCCGCCTCTCTCCCGGGTGGCGCCCCCGCTTGGCCCCCCGCCTCCTCCCGCTCCGGCGTCAACTACAGCCTCCCGCCGGATATGGGCATGGTCGGTCTCCGCGACGTCTTCGTCGTCGCGCCGGCCACCTCCTTCCACCACCCCACGAGCCACCACCACCACCACCACCACCACCATAACGATCAGGTCATCGCGGACTCCTCGAACGGCTCCAACAACTCGGCCGCTACTGCACTCGGTATGGGCGTCGGCGTGGGAGTCATCCCCCTCCTCACCGCCTCCCCGTGCCTCGGCCCTCCTCCGAACGCGGCCGAGGGCGACAACGGTAATTTGACGGCCCGGGGCGGCGGCAGAGCGGCCGCTGCGGCTGAATTCCAGCTGTGGCAGAACCAGCAATCTTCCCATCATTACTTGAAGAAACCGGCTCCGATGCTCGACCATGGCAACTCCGGTGCTTTAATTCAAAGCGGCGGGGGCGGAGGGCTCGGCGCGAGCTCTAGCAACACAGCGACGTGCCAAGACTGCGGGAATCAGGCCAAGAAAGACTGCAGCTACCGGAGATGCAGGACTTGTTGCAAAAGCCGGGGTTTCGATTGCGCCACGCACGTGAAGAGCACATGGGTGCCCGCCGCTAGGCGGCGGGAGCGCCAGCTCATGACCAGTACCACCACGGCTGGCGGGACCGGCGGTTCTGTGTCCACTTCCGGAGCCAAGAAGCCGAGGCTCGTCGGCTCTCAGACGACCACCACTTCTCACACTTCGACCTCCAACACCACGCCGCCGAGGAGCTTCGACACGAGCTCGAGCCGCCAAGGTTCGGAATTCGAATCTCTACGGCTTATATCCATGCGCCCGATGCCGCGAAGAGCGGGCATGGGTCCCGTCTTTGTGAGCGTCCAGGATGTGTCTAGGGTTGTGGCAGTATGATGGGTGTGGTTTTCTTGAAATAGGGTTTTGTGTGTTGCAGATGCGAGCTTCAAGGAGTCGTTGCCGGGGCAGGTGCGCGCGCCGGCAGTCTTCAAGTGCGTGCGGGTGACGTCGGTGGACGACGGGGAGGACGAGTACGCGTACCAGGCGGTGGTGAAGATCGGCGGTCACGTGTTCAAAGGGTTCTTGTATGACCGAGGCGTCGAGGAGAGAGAAGACATTATGAACTTGTCGGATCTGCATTTGGGCGGCGGAGGCGGCGGAGATAGGAATGGGGCCTCGTCGTCGTCTCCGATCATGGATCCTACGGATGTTTACGCTTCCGGGGGTGGATTGCTTGGAGGCTCAAGCTATGGTAACCCAATAAATTGAGACAATGCCATTTCTGGTTGAATTTGAGGATTAGTTTATATATTCATCCCACTCATGGAATGACATTTGTAATATTGTTGTAATTGTTCACCTATTAATCGCTAATTAAACTCTAACCTGGGGGTTCTAGTGATTTGTTACTAGGTCTATATAAAGACCTTGTTCCCTATTAACACATGTCTATCTTCATTAGTTTCACCTTCAAGTTTTTGAGTAGTGCCTCCACTTGATCTTATTTCTCTGGAAGTTCCCTCTGTAATGATGGGTTTTATTTGCTTTATAAGCTTATTAAAATGTGGAAGATCAAGTGTTGTGCTTCTTTACCTAACTACAAGCATATTTTTAATTAATTGGAGGGAAAGGAAATTCTCATTGTTGGCATTCTTTTTGTCATAATTGATCCTTTGCTTGGACTTTTTTCCCCTACTGTTGCTATTGTTGAATTGCCTTTTCTTATTCTGTTTTCTTCATACAGGAGATTCCTTTGGCTAAGGTAAATTCTACAGTGCATAGGATGAAAATTATGAGTTTTATTACATTTAGTATATTAACATATATTATATGTTTAGTGTACTCATGGTCGCTCCTGTTTTGTGCTCATTTCCCATTTTAATTCTCTCACTTTGTCACTGCTAGTGATGTGCTTTAGTTGTAGTTGCAGCATTTTCTCTGGCGTTCTGCCTTGGTAGGTGTCATAGCTTTGACAATTTTGTTCCTGTAGGACGTATATTAATGACAAGTTGAATTTGCAGACCTAATCCCCTTAGACTTTCTTCTTCTGTTCTTTTTTTCTTTAGTATATTTATGGCCTAAGACTTCTCTTTAGGTTGGTAAAGCCCAAGCTTGTGAAGTACCTTGATGACCAAAAAGGCCATGTAAGGACACGAGTTTGAGCTCGGGTGGGTGGTCTAACTACGAAATTCTTTGCACTAGTAGCATTGATGGTTGAACTTCGTGTTGTTTAGCATGGATAGTTGAACTTTGTGTTGTTTGCCCAGTTCACAAATCCTAGCATTTCTTACTAAGCGAAAATACGAAGTCATTGCCCTAGGCTTTCGTCATGCACAGCATGTGAGGTGTAATGTCAACATCACTTTTGATTTTCCCCTTGCGAAGTAAAGAACATTAGATGCATATGCTCTTTCAACCCACTTTACTCTTGTTTCTGCATCCAGAAGAAAACTGATGTTGTATGATTTTATGGAAAGTTTTGCTTTGAATTATTCTTGCCAAAAATTTTGTCCATCTTGTATAACATCACCGCATGGGATGGTGACTCTGCACTGTTTCAGGAATTACTTAGTAGATGATGGATTGGCACTGCTCATCCTCCCAAAGTTGCATCATGTCGTTGCCTGCTATGCACAAAAAGTACTTCCTTCGGGACTAGAGTTAAGCAGTGATGGTTCCTCTCACCTTCATCCTGATTTCTTTTATTATGATACATTTACTTTATTGCAAAAAGAAAAATGTGCAAGAAAAGATATGCATGTGCTGGATCCTTATGCAATGAATCAGCCACTATACTGAAATCTTGATGTTGAGATTGTGTGGTCACTGTCGGAGATTCCCATGGCTTGTGGTGGGGGTCTCTTTAAATTATTCTTTGTGAAGTTTTGAACATACATAGGTGCCTTGTATGGAATTCTGGCCACACTGTCTTTCATGCATCTGGAGACATTTAGTGAATAAACAAAAAGACATGTCAGCTCGATGCCTTTTTTAATGACATTTTGTTTGTGCCTTAACTGTCCTATTCGGATGTCTGCTTTACACATATAGAATAATTAATCATTGTTAGTGCAGTTCGATTCACTGTTTATAGTTTGTCCGGTTCAATGTATCAGGTCTGATCTTCGCAAAAACCGGCATGTAAGTTCTTTGAATATAAGGATGCCTTCGTGCGGTTTCTCCCATATCTGGGATTATCTGAGTATAGCTCCGTGGTGGTTCTCATATGATAGGGAATTTGATGATGTTCTTTGGATTCACATATTGAAGATTTGCTTAATATTTCTTTTTTGCAAATGTTTGAAACCGTGTTTCTGGAAGGATATTTTGATACGGAACAAGCTTTAACATTATTCGTTGGTAATTAATTTTGCTTCAGCGACTATAGCTATGTCATAGTGCATTATGTATATGCTGTTCTTAGTTTCATGCATTCACTTGTATGCTAGTGTGCTCAGCATTTCTTCTTCATGTTATACTATGTAAGATGATATGATCCGCATCAGGCGACAAACTATCACTAACATTTACCTATTTCTGGTGCATCGGCATAAATGGATGTCAGTAATCAGGTGTTTATCACAACTAGGTGTTTAACAATGTATGCGGACTTACGCTTTGTTTGGTCGTGCATCCAGACAGTCCTGTGTGTAATGTAGGTCAATTACTTCGCAATTTAGATTCTGTACGTTTTTCCTTTGTGTACTTTAGTTTCCTGTTGTTTGATTAGGATGCTTATGAACAGCTCAGCCGTGCATGTGGCTAAATTGTGTGAAATTCATTGGAATAGGTGCGCCTCCTTCCCCTATGACTTCCACACTTATGTTAGAATTTTATTTGCTTTCCACCGCCTTTTACATTGAAGCATATTGAGCAAACTGCCTTGATGGAAAAGGCTGTTTGATACTTGAAAACTACATCAAGGTTAATTCTGAGGCTGTTCATCATCTAGTATCCAAGTTTCTATGCTCACTTTTCCCTATCGTTATACTTCCAAACAATTTCATGGTGTTCTCAAGTTTGATCATGATCTTGCTTGCTCAGCAGTCACTGAATGGCGAAAGCTATTTCGCAAGGCAGTCTTTTGAACTCGCATTTAGTTGTCTTATGTCTGCGCACTTTTTCTAGCTGTTGTTAGAATGCTTGCAGTGAGGACCCTCTAATTCGGGTCTCAGATCATGTAGTCGAATTCATTTGGAGCGAAGGCCTTGGAATGCCTTGGAACATGTTGCAGTTCACAGGCCGAGTTACTGTTTTTGTTAGTTAAACCATATGCAGAAGAGCATGCATCGATTTTTTATTTTTATTTTTTTGGTTGAAACATGCATCAACTTCAGGTGCTGGTGCTCGATGGTTCCTTCCTTTCATTGGTTTCATCATGTGCCATCTCGGTTATGCTTCGATGTTGTGGCTTCCTGCTGTTCTCGTTTCTTCTGTATTCACCGATCTTTGGAGTGTGTTGGTTACTTATACATCATACTCATCATTTCATGTGTGTTCATGAAAGCTCATAAATCTCGTCTCGATTGCCCATCCCTCTCGTGTCAAGACGTACATTGTGAGAAGAGCGCACTTTCGCACACTACTGCAAGGGTTTGGTGTCGTGATGTCAATTGTCAAGTCGTCCTTAGATGATTTTCAAATGGCAGCTCCCGAGAGGAGGATGGTAGTTACCCACTGTTAGGGTTATTCTTACTCGAAGCAGTGAGATTTTATGAACTGCATGTAATGCAGATGGGAATAATGCTTAGTCACCTTTGCGATTGCTTCAACATAATGTCACTAAGCTTGTGGTAGCTACGGCAATATCAATAGGCAAGTAGGAGGCAAAGGTGATCTTGTTCGAATTACATCTGTCTCCTACTCATTGCAATAACTCAGGTCCGATACGGGCGGAAATTAGTCGGGTACGGCTACTTTGAATTACAGAAAAAAGAAATGTACGGTTTTGCGAGTACTGTTTACTGATGAATATTCAAGAACCGATGTTGCTGTCTCTCTCTCTCTCTCTCTCTCTCTCATTCATATGGTCGATCCCTCTCTCCGCTTTCTCTAGTGACGAAATCCTTATCTTCTGTCAGAAGATTTAAGGAAACTGGAGGAAACGCAGCGTCCGTGCGAAAATGGACTGATCTTTGTTAGAATTTGCTAGGCTTTCGATGAAAAACGATTGACTTCATGGTCGACGCCGCTGCTCGTCAATGATGTACATCATGTCAGAAGCACTAAACAAGACATAAACGGCAAGCTCTCCCTCCGTCATCATCATCCTCTTGCCAGCGATGCCGGACTTCAGACTCCTAGCAGATAACTCGTTCGGGGAAGAAAACGATGTATGTACGCAGAGCGTTCCGTTCTACAGAAGTAGCTTGATGTCAGACATGCGTACATACAGATAGCTACGATTGCATGATAATGGATAGACATTTATTTGTATTACATAAATTTTTCGAAGGTTCAATTGGTTGGGCCATCTCCATTGTGATTGGACAGAAAATGGGCCTCCAAAAAAGGATAAAATTTATAATGGGAGATGGTCGTGACCAACTTAACGTCCTGAAATATAATGTTTTTGCATGCATGCATAAAGAAGAGAAAAAAAAAAGAAGAAGGGACGGGAGGATGCTTAATACTTTCTCATTTATGACGTCATTGGTAAACCCTAGAACTGGATTTATTTTGGAAATTGTCAAATGAGGCGCGAACGCTACTGGTTTGCCTTTCCTCCTAGATAAAACTTAAATTGACAATTTAGCTGTGGAAGTAGTTGGCTTCTTTTCTTTTCTTTCTATTTCCTTATACCTTTTGGAAATTTAACTTGTTATTTGATGGGGGAATGAGTGAGTTATTCAAAACATACGACTATCGGCTTATAAAGTTAAATTTTTGGTAATATTGAAAACTTAGAATTTTCTAGGAAAACAAAACGAATAAGAGGATATCATTTTTGGAAGTTATTTACATCATCTCCATGCAAATTAGCTAGAGTTAAAAAAAGAGAGAAGAAATTAGCTAAAATTAAAAGTGAATCATGTTCGTGTTTGTTATCCACCGATTAAAGGCATGGTTGGTCCAATCAAGATTAGAGATAAAGAAGTTCACTTTTCTTAGTGAAGATGGACACTAGAAATAACAATACAATGAAGCAAAAATGCAAAATTAAAAAAGAGAGAAAAAAATTAGACTCGTGAGGTTGGCCAAGGAAAGCATTACGTTAAAAATCGTTTCCTTTACTCTCATTTCCCCTATATTTTCCTCTGTATTTAATTGTTAAAAATTTCCTTCAATGATGTCTATGATTAGTGGGCCTGAATAAAAATTGAGTAATGCACGTCGATCACGTGCATACTTAAATAGAAAATGAATATACATTTTTATACCTCGCCAATTAAAAATAAGGAAATTCTTTCTCAAATAAAAAAATGGAGAAAACAGTAGCACAACGAAGCAAAAAGCAAAATGCAGAATAAAAAAAAAACAAAAGAATTAGAATCGAGAGGTCGGTAGAGAAAAGGCCTTTTGTTCCAAACGAGGCTCGTCCACTTTGATATTTTTTTTTGCGCAATAAATTAAAAAACGTGCCTTTCGGAAAACGAGAGATGATGACGTCACGCGGATGGACCGACACCACTCGTTGCATGCACATGAGAAAATAAGAACAGCCACGTGATAAATTGGGTGCGTTGGACCTTCTTCTTCCCCACTTTTCTGGTTTCATCGGCCACCAAACTATTTATTAGGTCATAAATAAGTGATTTATTATCTACTTTTCCATGCCTTTCGGCGTCTCTTTTCAAACCGACCAAATTCTACCCATCTCTTTGAACTTTGAGCATTATTATTAATTGCTAACCCTACCTCTCCTTTTGACCTAAATAAAAAATAAAAAAAACCCCAACTCTCTTGAGTAGCACCATAAAGTTGTTACGAGTAGGCACGAAGGCAATTTCCTTTTAGGGATATTAGCCCAAATAGTTTTTGAATTATAATAACATGGGTTTTTAACACGATCATTAAACTTTAACCCGATGTACAATATCACTCCTAAACTATCAGTTCGTTTAATGAAATCCTTGACTTATTGATACATATTTGATTTTGTCTTTATACTGTATGAAAATGTTTAAATATAAAAATCGCATTAAACAAATTAAAATTTATAAATGACATTATATATCGAATTAAAGTTCAAGGATTGCATTAAATAAATTTAAAATTTATTAATCACATTATATATTGAGTTAAAGTTTAGCACTATCCGCGTTATTTATCCTTCTTTTTTTGGCTTTTAGCTGCCTTTTTACGATATTATTTACATTTTCGTTCATTCTATAGATCAACCGCCGGATCCTACAGGTTCTCTCTTAATCGCACGGGGTTAGCCCTTGATTTGCGCTCGCGACCCCACGTCATCCACGGAACAACAAGAATTTTAACAAATAAAAGTACCTAAAAAAAAAAAAAAAAACAGGGAAACAAAAACATGTGAATCTCAAAAGCCATGAGAATCTAAGATAATCAGTCACTAACTACCTTACGTACGACGCTCAGATTTCTCCGGCGCATCCAAAACTATAATAACGGTCATTATAACCGGCGTACCCATAACAGAGCCAGCCTTAATTTCCACGAACGACGAGAGGAACAACGGTGACCGTTCGATTCGAGCACAAAAAACAAAAGGTGACCGTTCGATCCTAATAAAACCCTAATTAAAAAGGAGTTTAGGAAATCCTGCATTTAAACTAAAAAGAGCGGGGGAAGAAAAGAGAGAAAATCGCACCATAACATTCCACTTTCTTATTCGAACACAGACGCAGGTGAACAACTGCAACTACAACTACAACTACAACAGCAACATCGCTCATGCCTTAAATCCGTACGCCGACTAGCCGGCGCTCCGGCGCTGTCGCTCCCCCTCCGCTTTCTCAGGCGTCTTTCCCGGCGACCGGCGGCTTCTTCAGCGAAGCTTGCCGAGAATCGGCGGCGGCGGAGGCTGCAGCGGCTGCAGCGGATGATGCGCTCTCCTCGGCTTTCCGAGAGTCGAAGGGCTTGGCGTTCGCGGCGGCGGCGGGGGCGTGAGCGGCGGCGCGTTCGTCGGGCTGGCCGAGGTCGGCGAGCTCGGCCGGGTCATCTCCGGCGAGTATCTCGGGCGGGAGCACCTGCGAGGCTTGCCGTCGGTGGCGCGACATCGGTCATTTACTGTGCAGAGAGAAGCGGAGGAGGAAGAGGAAGAGGAGGAGGCGAGTGCGATGGGGTTTTAACCAGCAGAGGAGCGAGTGAGGGAGGTGGCCGACACGCGCGCATTGAGCGAGTAATATGTCGCGTTATATTTTTCATCCCATGAATCGCCTTCGATGATTTTCTTTTTTCACTGTTTCTTTTAATTCGATTCTTAATATTTGATTTAGGCGACAGATACAACGAATCACGTCATCGCTTTTGAGAAAATCTGGTTTCTTCTGCACATGGATTGTCTCTGTGCTTGGCATAAGTAGACGATATAGCAATAGCAATTACACACATTCAACGCACACCTAATCCCTTTAATCGGATTTGACAACAATCACGATTTCACGAAGATATATCTCTGCAATAAAATTTGAATCGATAATGCCTATCAAAAAACTGTCTCGGCTTTTTTTTTTTATGTAGCTAAAAATACGTGTCGGGCTGAATTTATCAAAAAAATGAATTGTAAAATCGCAGTTTGGCATCTTAGAAGAAGTAGAAACACTTTCTTTTTTGCTCGAGAGATAAATATAGCAATCGCTCATTATCTAAATTACATTGATAATGTCCTTATTTTATGTCTAGATAATTGCCCTTTCCTATTAAATTGGGTAGCTCCTTTTTTTAAATTATTTTGCTGTTAAGGTTACTTTAAAATAGTCCATATGGATAATGCCTCGATTCCTTGCTCCAAGAAATTGATATCCTCGAAGAAATCGAGTAATTTTTTTTTTCCCCAAATCCCCAAGAAATCGGGCGCACTCCGATTCCGAGAAAAATCTCGGGGACGCGTGGCGAAATCTGCGGCCCGGGACCTGTCGGCCCACCTGTCCGACGATGGTTGGCGGACATGTGGGACTGGTGGGAGTAAATGTGAAATGTGTATTTGTTTTTTCTTAATATGGTCAGAGATTTTTTTCTAAAGTGGGGCTCTGATCTTTTGAGTCCACAAATCTTTTCTTGGACTTGGGTTTGCAGGATTGGGCCCACAATGTTTTTAGGGTTCAGTGAAAATTGGTCCGTCCCTCGACGACAAACACTAAATAAGGACACTGCAAATTCATAAACACACATATATATTAATTTTTTTTTAAATTTCCACTGTTTATCCAGAAGCTAGTCCTTCCATAGTATATTGGGACGCGATCGCCGACGTCGCGGTCCACGTCAACGTCTAGGCTAATTATCGACATTGGATAGAGAAATTAGAGAAAGTAACAAATTACAAGACCCGGAGGGGCAAGATCACAGCCACTAAGGGTGTGCAAAGGAATCGAAAATCACTCGGATCATTTGAAATCAAACTAAATTAGATTAGAATCGGCGGTTTAAAAGAGGATCGGTTCGATTCCTAATTTCAGATGTGGAACCATCCATCTGGATTGGATCAATTATATATATATATATTGAAGGAAAAATTTCCGACCCATTGACTAACTGCTCGTCTCGTCTTACTCTTATTTTGTTTGAGTCATATCTTTCAGTCATGACATCAACTCTCAAGCTTAACGCCTATTGACTCTCAACTTTTAATATGAGCCTAATCATTTTACTAATTTTGCAATTAAGATTAGGGAAGTTATTTATTTTTTGCTTTAGTTTGGCTTATTGGGAAACGTTGCCCTAAGTGAATGAAGCTTTGTGGGACTGGTTCCATAGACCTATTCGGGAAACGGTGGTCTTACTCCTAAGTGGATCCATCGAATCAATAAGCAGTTCTCGATTCTAATATTTTGAAACCGATTTTTAGTGGGCAATTCTCAATTCTACGAGGGAAACAGTCTACTCGGACCATACTCATCCCTAACGATCGCTGGATTGGCTATTTTTGGGCATTCTCTAGCCCCAGGTTTTAGCCCACTTCTTGTGAGGCCCATTAGACCATGCAGGTCCCCAAGTGATCTAATGGCTCTTGCGAAGTGGGTTGACATAGGTCGAGAATAGCTATGATGTCCTCTTAAATGAGGAGAGGGAGGGAGAGAGAGAGAAGCGAGGTAGCAATTCCCATCGTTGGTCGCAGAGCGATAAACCATGGATTTTAAGAGATCAACTATTCCTATTTATATAATTATATTTGAAGCATGCATTTTTTTCTTCGCATGCGTCGACGGGGATTAAGAAAATTGCAGAGCCATTCTCTATACTTTGGAAAAACATTTTGACGCTATTGCCAGATTAGGCGACTTTAGTATGAATAATCAAGTTAATTTCAATAAATTCCACAAGTGAATTAATGACTTCTATAAAAACTAAAGTGAATGTACCGGAAATGTTATTCAACTCCGGTAAATCAAGAAACAATCGCAAGTTAATCTCAGTTCCAATCGAATTAGATTGCTTGGATATGACAAAAAAATTCAGTGAAATTGACACGGAGGCCCAAAAAAGAAAATCAAACTTCACTGCTGCATAGCTTCTATTCTGATGATACGATGTGGTTGGCCAAATATATTGACAAGAATATAGCCATGAGTATTACCCGTATAGTTTCTGCATTGTGATTATTTTACTAATATATCGAATTTGAATGGTGCTCATGTCAAAACCATCTTACCCAACTGCTGCCAAACACCGTCACCTATCTCCAACCTTCACCACCATCCATGAAGAGCCTTCTCTCCCACTCCATCTTGGGTTGGTCCAACCTTCTTCAAGCCTTTCAATCCAACCTCGCTGAACCATTCCCAACACCGCTTTAAATCCTTAAAATGGCAGCCAATCCAACCTCCTCCTCCTCCAGGTTCAATGGCGACTACTAGCTGCTTCCTCCACCGGCAGAGAGCCCTCGAGGACGACCGAGTCGTCCTCTTCTCCACCTCGAATTCGCCAGACGAGTCGACCAGCCCTTCCTCCTCTTCCTTCTCGCCTCCTCCTCGGAGCCCGTCTGAGCCGGCTCGCCATGACGTGACGGTCAAGAACCTCTCTTATCGTGTCCAGCCGCAGGGTTCCCTAGCCGCTCCCTGGTCCTTCGGCCTGCTTCGCAATCCCAAGCCCGTTAGCATACTGAATTCGGTGTCATTTGCAGCCAGGAGCGGCGAGATCCTGGCTGTCGTGGGCCCGAGCGGCACGGGGAAGTCCACCCTCATTCGGGTCCTGGCGGGACGGGTCAAAGATCAGCAATTTGACCCGAAGTGCATCTCCATCGATCGCGACCGAGTGACGAGCCCCGCTCAGCTGAGAGGGACATGTGGCTTTGTGGCTCAGGAAGATAATCTGATTCCTCTTCTCACTGTGAAGGAGACTCTGATGTATAGTGCCAAGTTCAGGCTCAGGGGAATGAGCCAAAAGAAGAGAGAGGAGAGGGTTGAGGGCTTGATGCAGGAGCTCGGGCTGACCCACGCGGCGGACACTTTTGTCGGGGACGAAGAGAACAGGGGGATATCGGGCGGGGAGAGGAAACGGGTCTCGATCGGAGTTGACATGATCCACGACCCACCGATCCTGCTCTTGGACGAGCCGACTTCGGGCCTAGACAGCAAGTCGGCGCTCCAGGTGATTGAATTGCTATCCTCGATGGCAAAAGCCCATCAAAGGACCATCATCATATCCATCCACCAACCCAGCTATCGGATTCTAGGATTCATCTCCAACTACCTGATTCTCTATCGCGGGTCAGTTGTCCATAGTGGCAGCATTGGATTGCTCGAGGAGAGGATTGCTAAGCTAGGACTTCAGGTGCCGCTCCAATTGAACACGCTAGAGTTTGCGATGGAGATTCTAAGCCCATTGGAAACAACTTATTGCCAGGGCCATTCACCAGCCTTATTAGACAAGGAAACCCTGCCATACTCCTATCCGATGTGGCCAGGAGTCGAAACTAGACGGGTTCGAGAAAACAGCAACGAGAAACAGGCGCACAATCACTATCTTCTCGATTTCTCTGAGATAGTCTCCCTCTGCTCGAGGTTTTGGAAGATCATATACCGAACCAAGCAACTCCTATTGGCAAGGACAATGCAGGCGCTCGTAGGGGGTTTCGGGCTAGGAAGCGTATACGTAAACATGAGAAAGAACGAAGGAGGGGTCACGGAGAGGCTAGGACTCTTTGCGTTCAGCCTGAGCTTCCTGCTGTCGTCCACGGTTGAGGCCCTGCCGATTTACCTCCAAGAACGGCGCGTCCTGATGAAAGAGTCATCGAGAGGAGCTTACAGGATTTCCTCCTACATGGTTGCCAACACCATTGTGTTCCTTCCTTTCTTGTTTGCCGTGGCTTTTCTCTTCGCTGTGCCTGTTTACTGGATCGTTGGGCTCAATCCATCGATCAGTGCATTCGCATTCTTCACATTCATAGTCTGGGTCATTGTCCTGATGGCCAGCTCTCTGGTGCTTTTCCTGAGCGCCGTGTCGCCGGACTTCATTTCCGGGAACTCACTGATCAGCACTGTCCTGGGAGCATTTTTCCTGTTCTCAGGATACTTCATCCCTAAAGAGAGTATCCCAAAGTATTGGCTCTTCATGTACTATGTTTCGCTGTATCGGTACCCCCTGGATGCGCTTCTCACGAATGAGTACTGGAGCATGAGAAGTAAGTGCTTCTCTCGGCACAATCAGGATGACAAGTGCTTGCTCACTGGTGAAGATGTGTTAAAGAGCAGAGGACTCGATAAAGACACCAGATGGATCAACGTGGGGATCATGTTCGGCTTCTTCGTGCTCTACCGCGTGCTTTGCTGGTTAATTCTCGTCCGAAGGGCTTTGAAAACTACAAAATGAGAGATGGTTGGTGTCGGAGTGTAGTATGTCTCTCGAACCTGCTGAAGAATGATAATGAGATAGAGATTTCCTTTTAGCGTTATAGTTTTTCCATTAGATTCTAACAGAAAGTGCATTCTTCTAGGGTTGTATAACCAAAGAAGATTGAGAAATTAGTTTCATTTATATACTCTTCATCAGATTGCCTTGCAAAACTCTAGCACTAGATAGTTGATTCGAGCACAAAGAGCAGATTCTTCTCCATGCGACCAGTTAGTCGCAAACTTCAGATTACAGTCGTCGCGCTGTCGGATGCAAATTCATCGGTTATGCAGGAAATCGCCTTTGTCAAAATCTCGACTTCATGGGAAATTTGTTTGACTGAAGTTATCATAAGGAAAAACTAGTAAAACTGGCAGCATCAACTTATATCAGAAGTTGGACAAGGAATCAGAACATGGACAGATGATCCCTCAGATGATTGCGGGTCTTTTGTTTTTAAGAGCTAGTGCCCAGTCACGATATAAAAAAGAGACCTTGGAGGATGTTGCTTCCACTTCCAGATACTTGTTAAGATTTTATAATAGTTCAGTGATGATCGTGTTTCAATTATGACTAATGGAATCCTGTGTGTCATCATTCGGACTATCTAATGATTATAAGCCGGACATAATTGTAGGGAAGTACGCCAAAAATCTCAGAAAGAAAAGAACTCGAAAAGGTTCCCTCCTTTACTTTTTTGTTCTTCAATTGTTGAGTGACGAGACAGAGCAGACCCTTTGTGCTCGACCCTTTTCTTCATCATTTGCGGATATTTAACGACAAAAATGGCGACTTTTCTCGGCTGCCACTACTGAGAAAAGTAACGAAAAGAAATACGCAGGAAGAGCAAAACGACGATCAGACAGGGAGAAAAGGAGGAGGAGACGAGTCAAGAGGGCGAAAGTTGCGGTCTCTTGGTCAGCGCAGTTGCTATGCGCGATCCTTAGTGGCGGTTGCTTGGCCGCCTCACGACAAGAGAGAGTGCTGAAATATCAACTGCGGCAGGCCGTCCTCTAGCGAGGCAGGTTCTACATATGTCTATCGATACCCGTGGTCCCGTACCTTCACTTTTTTCTTGTCCGATATCAGACAATATTTCTTAAATCTTAAGAGTTTTATAGTTGGAAGAGTCAAGACGAGGTCTTTTAAGAACTTGTTTTGGGTAAACATCCCAAAAATCAATCCTTTCAAGAATTTGCTTTTGGATGGACAAACAGACGAGTAAAAACAGTGAGAAAGTTTGCTCCTTTTCGGTCAGCTCAGTCGCTGTATATATCGTTCAGCTTCTGGCTGTTCTCAACCTGCAAGCGCAGACAAAAACAAAATCCCTCCAGAGCCCCCACCCCCCCTCTCTCTTTCTCTCTCTCCAGTCTCAAGCAAGAAGCTCTGAAATTCTCTTGAGGTAAAGCGACGTGATTTGCTTTTGTATCTGAGATCTGATCTCCCATTGACTTTCTCTCTCTCTCTCTCTCGCGAATTTGGTCTTCCTCCTCCTCCTCCTCCGCTGACTTTTTCCCGGCACGCTCCTCGTATGGTTTCGGTTAGATTTCGTTCCTGTCGAGAATGCCCACGATCGAGAGGAAACACGTGAGGCGGGTTTCGCCGCTCTTTGTGGTGTTCGGGCTCGTATTCCTTTTCGCCGCTTATAATTTGCTGCACATGGTAATGCACAATAAGGGCCTGACCCCGGGGGCCGCCGTGACCGACGCATTGGGAATGTCCGATCCCGTCACCCGGTCGCGATACCATGTTGCCGTGACGGCGACCGACGCTCCCTATAGTCAGTGGCAGTGCCGAATTATGTACTATTGGTACAAGAAGGTCAGGGACATGCCCGGATCGGACATGGGCAACTTCACCCGGATTCTGCACTCGGGGAGAACTGATAACTTGATGGAGGAGATGCCCAGTTTCGTGGTCGACCCTCTTCCTGATGGGCTGGATCGAGTAAGGAATTCTTGCCGAATTTTCTCGATGCATTTTCTTGTTGTGTGTGTGTGTGTGTGGTTTTCGCGGGGTGTTTCCAGTGCATATGCGGGGTCGTTGCTGCTTCTGCGCTTGAATTTTGCCGCTCTTACTCAGTTATTAGAAGGATTAGTTCATGCAATTGCCTGTGCTTGACAACAGCTTTAATGATCCGGGTGCACAGGACTTCTATCTCGGGGTAATAAGCTAATGGCAAAGGAACTGCTTTGCTTTGTCGATATAAGTTGTAACTAGACGTGAGGAGTAATCCTCTCTTTGGTTGGCAAGTAGAACCTAGACATTAAGAATTAGTATGTGCATGACACAGAACAATTCACGGAGAATGGATGATGATAGCAGCTGTTTTGGGACATCACTTTGATAATTCTTGATCATTGTTTCCCAGAATCTTGACATTTGAAGCTTTTCTAGATTTTTATGTGATATTTTGTGATTTCCTGCAGGGTTATATTGTCTTAAACAGACCATGGGCTTTTGTGCAATGGCTAGAAAGTGCAACTATTGAGGAAGAGTGAGTTCTTAAGTAGTTCCTATAGAAGAGTTCAGTTCATTCCTGTCATGAAATTTGATGGTTTTTTGCATTCCTCAAATTATGCAGGTATATTCTAATGGCGGAGCCAGACCACATATTTCTAAGTCCTTTGCCTAACTTGGCAAAGGGAAGCCACCCAGCGGGATACCCATTCTTCTACATCAAACCGGCTGAAAAAGAAAAAATCATGAGGAAGTTTTACCCCAAAGAAAAGGGTCCTGTAACTGATATCGATCCCATTGGCAATTCTCCAGTAATTATTCAAAAGGTTGGCTCTAAGAAAGAGAGTTTGGTTGACTGAGAATAACTGACCATATATTACCTCCTTGCTTCTTTTTTCTTTGTCATGTGAACCAAAAGCTGTATTGATGAATTCTGTGGTATATCCCAGAAGTCAGGACATTACATATTCCTCAAATTTCATGTTCACTTAAATTTTGATCCAGTCTATTTTGGAGGAAATTGCACCTACATGGATGAATGTCTCTTTAAGAATGAAGGAAGACCCCGAAACTGATAAAGCCTTTGGATGGGTGCTAGAAATGTGAGTAACAAAAACTTGAAGAATGTTGTCTCTCTATGTACTGTGTGGTCGTTGATATTGTGCTGGCTGCTGCTTGAGAGTTTTAGTTTTTTTATTCTAGGTATGCTTATGCTGTAGCATCTGCTCTCCACAAGGTGAAGCATATTCTTCGGAAGGACTTCATGCTGCAGGTTATTTTGATACTCAAACAGCTTGCATTTGGTCTTTGTCAAACAATCAGTCAAACTGACGAGACTACTATGATTCAACCTGTTTTCAGCCACCATGGGATCTAGAAGTTGGAAAGAGCTTCATAATTCATTACACTTATGGCTGCGACTATTCTATGGAGGTGAAGGGCACTCTCTCTCTGTCTCTCTCTATCTATCTACATACATATATATGTATATATAATATTATATACACATATATATATGTATATATGTATACAGAGATATATATGTACACATATATATAGATATGGCGGCACAGGACAGGCTGCTTATCATGTGTGACTTCCGACTGCACTATCTTGCATCTCTGTAACAAGTTGAAGTCGAATATCAATAATTGGCCCCATGTATTTTTTTTTCTTGAATCCAACTTTTACTTCCAAGTTGTTGATATTTAGGGTAAGCTGACATATGGCAAGATTGGAGAATGGCACTTCGACAAGAGATCCTATCTTAGTGGTCCACCTCCAAGAAATCTTTCTTTGCCTCCGCCAGGTGTTCCTGAAAGTGTGGTAAGTCTCAATTGAATTCTACCTAACAAGAGGTTATCTAGTATAGATTGTTGCTTTAACTGTGCTTCTCGAGTTCTATAATTACTCTTTAACTGTGCAACACACTTAGCAGACACTCTCATTGATTGATGATCAACTATATGACCTCTAGGCCTGATCATGAGCATTTTCCTGGATGCATGCTTTCTAATCAAAAACCATTTATAGTTTCTTCTGATTCCATTTGCCACTGCTAAATTTCTACTAAGATTGTTGAACCTGCAATCTGTCTGTCTTCACAAAGTGCCAGAAATTGTGTTCTATATTGTTCCTAGAACTGAATTTTGCTTAGAAGGGGACGAAACTATAGTTTTAATTGTCTGTTTCGGTACTAGAAAATGTTCTTCAACTATAAATGTGAAAAATAGCAACTACTGTGATCTTTCACTCTTTGAAGGGCCTTCGAATTAACTGCTACTATTGCATACACAGTTTAATAAGCTAAAGACTTTCTGAAAAGGCTTTCAACCAAAAATAGGCAATGGATGCCATGATTGCTGTGATCCTTCATGCTTTTTAGGCTGTTGAAATATTTTGGTGGAAGCCAATTCATTATTGCTAAATCGCCTGTGATCTTAAATATGGCGATACGGTTTATGTTGTAGGGACTTAACATGTCAATCTCTGTGTTGTCTTTCTGGGTTGTGATCTTAAACTGCTTTGGAAGCTGGAATCATTCTCTACTTTGTGTAGACATGGTCTCCATTTCAAGTATAAGATATTAAACTTATGTGCATTGAGGTCTATATGCCACTTTTTACAACAACTTGATGGGAAGGTGATACTCTCTCACATTTTTTCCTCGTCTAATTTTCTCGCAGGTCCGACTGGTGAAGATGGTGAATGAGGCCACTGCTAATATTCCCAAGTGGGAAACACTAAATAGAAGCTAACCTGCTATGTGAGAAACATTACAGAACTGCACATATCCTCTTTTTGCTATTTTTTGCTGGTGGTCTTAAGGAATGACCCCGCGGTGATCTAACATCACAGAAAAGAATTGGCAGCTCAGGCAACTAAACAAACAGCTCAAGCCACACCATAGATCTATTTAATGCTGGGACAGTCATACAATACTGGTTAATTCCCTTTTTCTGTATAAAAAAGTTGTACTGCTGGACACGGCAAAAGTTTTGAGAGGCTCGGAGGGTTGTGTCAACTGAATGATCTGGTCGGACACAACATAGAATGGTTTGGTCAGACAGGGAATAACTGATGAACATTTGTAAGTTCCTGTGCAAAATCCTAAGAACAAAAGAGAAGGACAAGTAGCATGAAAAATATGTGCTATCGCCTGTGCAATTGTGAAGCAAGAGAACTTGGAAACAGTAATGACCTTCCTCTGTTGCTCACATTTTTGTTACAGGTGAACTTTAGATTTTATTTACCTTTTTTTTTTTTTTTTTTTAACAATGCTCAAACATTTCTGCTCTGCTTTTGTATAGCATCTGTTATTTGGGGGTGTGTGTTTCAGGGTTTTGATGGTCTTGTGGTGAGTGAAGGCCTCATCTTCACGATCTGCTCTCCATCAACACCCATTTTCTTGGCATAAAGACCCGCCTCAAAGAAGCTCTTGACTGCATCCTCCATGTACTCCTTCCCTTCTCTGACTGTCATCTCCTTCCCGAGCCTCTCGGGGTAACTTGTGAAAATGTGATCACCTTTCAGCACTGCTGCAAGCTGCAAGAGCTCCTGCTGGAATTCACTTGGCTTGGCATCTTCATTAGCCTCGCCTTTCCTGATCTTGATTGGGGTCGGGAGTTGCTCTGTTGGCATGTTAAACTACAAATCACACATGTTTACTTAAAGGCACTAGGCTATGCATTTGTGATGTTGGTTCTGTAATCACGTACTTACGCATAGAGAAGCAATCACCATTGTTGCACATATACATGACTTGGATCTTTGTTCTGGCTATGTGGGAATGATCAGTACATTTGTCAACGAACCTGGACAGTCTGTTCTTGGCTGAGTGTGAGTTTGCACGATGCCCTCGAACGTGCCGGCCCATGCGTCTCGCTTAGTGAGGAAGGGCGTGCTGAGGTTGAAAAGCTTCTTGAGCGTTGCAGGGATTGAGGAGTGCTCGTACTCGGACGTCGGAAAGGGCGACCCGTTGGGCCCATGGACAACTGCAATTTTTTTCTTGTCGTAAGAGCATGAACAACAGTGTTCTGAAAAACTGCAAACCTTCCATATTCGGTCGCTTATGTAAATGCTCCAGGAAAATTTATCGACAAAGTTCTTTGAAGTTTAATGTGGGAGTGATGGGAGTACATACCAGTGCCCTTTTCGATCCAAGGCGAAACCGCAATGGTGGGGACCCTCACACCCAGCCGGTCGAACTGGAAGTTGAACGGCTCGGGCCCCACGATGCCGTCCGGGCTGGGGACCCCACGGACCGGCGTGGGAACATGATCGAAGAACCCGCCGTGCTCATCGTACGTGATCAGTAGCAGGGTCTGGTTCCATTGCGGGCTCGCCCTGAGCGTCTCGTACACCTCCTTCACGAACATCTGCCCCTGGTACACGTCGTGCGACGGGTGGTCGTCGTTGGCGGGCTCCAGCTTGGAGTCCGTGTAGCGCTGCTCTACAACGACGTAGTTTGGAAGCGTGCCCCGCCTCGCGTCCGCCGCGAATGAGGCACTGTACGGGCGGAACTTGGTGAGGTACTTGAGCTTCCGGAGGTTGCGGTAGAAGAGCGTCGTGGGGATGCTCTGGTAGTATATCCCGAAGGAGAGACCGGCATCGTCGAGGTTTTCGAAGATGGTGCGCTGCGGGTAGCCCTTGATGAGGAGGGCGGGGATGTTGCTGGTGGCGCCTGCCGACGTGCCGGAGTGCACGTAGAGGCGGTTCGGCTGGGTCGACGATGGCACGGACGCAAACCACCTGTACGATTAATTAGTTAAATGGTGACTTTTTTCCTGTCGAAAATGAAATGTCTGGACGATACATTAGTAAAATATTCCTTTTTTAAGCTTGGTTTGGTTCGAAAAGAAGACTGATACGAAAAGCTAGTGTTTTCCTCGAATTAACAATTTAGCTCGAGCAAAACACTCCCCAAGAATCTGACGGTGGCAATTAAAATCACTTTCTTCTTTAAGTCAACATCCATCATTAATCAAACTTGTGAAGATTCTTGCTTGAACTTGAATTCTTGTCGGACATTATTGGTGACCATCTCATTCTATAACTTTAATCTTAATAAATAAATAAATTACGGAATAAATTAAAAGGCGACCTTTTCGTTTGTTTCTTAAAAAATATACTATAAGAAGTCATTTTCAAGAAAAATAATGTTATTTTTTGATATTTGGCCGAAACTTTGAAATACACTAGAAAATATTTTCACTTGGAAAAAATTATCATGAAAAATTATATTTGAGTTATTTTTATTTTTTCATTATTTTTCTTTTTGCTTCTTTCTTGGTCGGTTGCTGGCCACGGTGATGGCCAG
Organism: Eucalyptus pauciflora; assembly: GCA_007663325.1. Classification (NCBI taxonomy): domain Eukaryota; kingdom Viridiplantae; phylum Streptophyta; class Magnoliopsida; order Myrtales; family Myrtaceae; genus Eucalyptus; species Eucalyptus pauciflora. The sequence continues at coordinate 3,327,219 of VMYD01000353.1, forward strand.
CGATTGGCCACAAGCGAGCTTAAGTCTTGCCAGCCCACTCATCCGAGGCCGATATAGCCGACAATTTCAGGAAATGAACGAAGGAGGAAAGGAAAGCATAGTCACAGCTTCATCACAAAGCTCCACTTCTTCTTCCAAACAGCTCATGAGCTCATATCCGGCCATGGAGATATGAACAAATTTTTCAAGGATAGGTTACGCGTACAAGAGGAGTAGCCTCGCTTGAAACCAGTGAGGCTTGAGCTTGCTTGTGGCTAGTCATCGATTGTCACTGTGATCGGTGACTCACCAAGGAAGAAGCAAAAAGAAAAGAAAAAGAAAGAATAAATTAAAAATAATAAATAAATGCTTTTTAATTTTTTTTTATAAGAATGTACATCTTATTAAGCAATGACTCAAACCCAAGCATCGACGACTTGCACATGGTGTTTGTGGACTCGGGACGAGAGCTCGAGTGTTGGGAACTTGGGCATGGCCTTTTTGGACTTGGGTTGGGCGCTGAGTAGTAGGCACGAGCACCAGGGGCCTCGCCCTGATGGACCCTGGTCTGACTGCCAGTGATTTGGTCCCGAATGTCGAGATCCAAGAACTAACGTTTGGATTTTTCGTGCCTAAGTGTTGACATGAGGGTTTAAACACTGATATCTAGCCATATTTTGGAAATTATTTTTCGATTTTTCAAAATTTTTTGTTTCCTAAATTTAACCTTCGTTTACTCATTTTTTCAAGCAAACTAAATTTTAGAAAATGAGGAAAATTTTATTTAGAAAAATATTTTTTGTGAAATAAATGGAATCTGCCTATTAAACCGGTACATGTGAAACAAGCATAAATTTTCCAATTATTAGGTGTCTGCGTTATTGTTTGATATCGGAATCGGAAAGATTGGAAAAAAAAAAAACAAGAGAGAGAAGGATTGAGGAGAAAACCTGTCAAAGACGGCGAACTCTGAGACGAGGGCCTTGTAGACGGCGACCATGTCCGGGTCGAACCCGCTCATGACGTCCCTAGACATGTCCATGGACGGGTCCATCGAGTAGGCCTGCTGGGCGAACCCGTCCATCGGGGGCGGGTCCGCCGACGTGTCAACGGACCCGAATATCTGCTCCCGGATCGCCTGGAAGGAGTGGCCCGGGTCCGGGTCCACGTAGTGGGAGCGGTCGTCGAAGTAGAACCGGGTGGAGTTGGGGTCGGAGGTGGAGAGCAGGTTGGATTCAGAGCCGTCGACGCCGTCGATGGCCGGGTTGAGGCGCTTCATCCACCCCAGCATGTGGTCGAAGGACCGGTTCTCCATCACCAAGACGACCACCGTCCGGATGGGGCTCTGGCTCGTCGCTGCATGGGCGGAGAAGGAGACGGCAGCGGCGGCGAGGAGGAGAGCGAGGAGGGAGTAGGCGGCGGTCGGAGAAAGCGAGTTGCTTTTCTTCCCGTTAGACATTCTCGAAACAAAAGAAGGGAATTCTTCTTCAGATTGGAAGTTGAGGAGAGAGTGAGGGAAGTTCCTGAGCTGCTTCGGGAGGCTTTTGAGCTGAGAAAACGCGGGTGACGGGGGAGACAGTTTGGGAGAAAGAGCGTGAATAGGTTGCGCGACGTGATGAAATCTCTTGATGGGATGCAATGATTTGAGACCGTCTCGATATTAGTTTAATGGACAAGTTCTGACTTCTTTTTTAACCACACCAGATCGCCAAGAGAGCAGACATTGAAAATCACGTACTCGGATCATGTGAACTCGTTCCGTTGCCTTTAAACGCAGTGCATCTTCACCTAACGGCCGAGGCGGAGCGAATATCGGGAAAACTCCCCTAGATGTGACACATTTTTTGTGCCAAGTTACGGGTTAAGGTCCGGTCTTCTTCCGCCATCGGTTTTAGTTACAGCCGAGCAGAAAAGTTTAAAGTTGAAAGGATGGAGAAAGGGTTGATGACAGCACAGTTTCTTCCGGACAAGCTTTGGGTCATCTTGAGCTTTTACCGAACTTGGAATATGCTGAGCTCCTCAAGAGTGGGACGATTGCAATTTCAAGAGTAGGAATTGTTGAGGCTCGAAGAACTTGACGTGGTTTAGAGCAATTAATATATCATAATTGGTCGTTCATAACTCATTAGTTTCAAATTTTTGAGAAAAGACGAACTCGATTGGATGTGCTTGCGGATCAACATTATTGAATCTTAAGCAAGGAGGTAGAATTTCATAATTAACACACTTGCCAAGCGAAAAATGCCTTACGGTTCCTCTAATGGAAGGGTGATTGGGCATGAGGGTGAGCATCAAGGTATAGAAATACGGTCTTGAGTTGGGAATGATGATTTATTTTGGTACTATACATATACTAGTCTTGACTTTAGGAGTGCCCTAATTAGAAAAGTTCGATGATCACATTGAATACATTTAAATTTCAAAAATCACATTATACATTGAGTTAAAGTTCATGGATCATTTGTGTCATTTATCCTAAGGTATTAAACTTGTGTGCATTGAGTTATATATCCCACTTTTTACAAGAGCTAGATGGGAAGGTGACACTCTCTCAATTTTTTTCATTGTCTAATTTTCTGGCAAGTTTGACCGGTGAAGATGGTGAATTAGGCCACCGCTAATATTCCTTGGTGGCAAACGCTAAATAGAAGCTAACCTGTCATGTGAAAATTGTTACAGAACTACACATAGTTCAAAGACTAAATTAAATATGTATAAAAAATCTAAGAATCATATTGAACAAATTAAAAGTTCAGGGACTACATTGAATATTGAGTTAAAGTTTAGGAACCACATTACACATTAGGCCAAAGTTTATAAGCCATTTGTGTCAATTTTCCTATGATGAACTGATGAACATTCGTACATATAGCATGTGAAGTATGTGCTGCAAACAAGAGTCACCTTCCTCTGTTGCTCACTTTTTCGTTGCAGGAGAGGTTTAGATTTTATTAACTTTCTGTTTCTTACGATGCTCGAACATTTCTGCTCTGCTCAGGTATAGCATCTGTATGTTGGGGAGCGTATGCTTTAGGGTTTTGATGACGGTCTTGTGGTGAGTGAAGGCCTCATCTTCACAATCTGCTCTTCATCAACACCCATTTTCTTGGCATAAAGACCCGCCTCAAAGAAGCTCTTGACTGCATCCTCCATGTACGCCTTCCCTTCTTTGACGGTCATCTCCTTCCCGAAACTCTCCAGGTTACTTGAGAAAATGTGTTCGCCCTTCAGCACCGCTGCGAGCTGCATGAGCTCCTGCTGGAATTCGCTTAGCTTGGCGTCTTCGTTAGCCTCGCCGTTCCTGATCTTGACTGGAGTCGGGAGTTTCTCTGTCGGCATGATAAAATACAAATTATATGTGTTTACTTGAAGGCACTGGGCCATTCATCAAATACGAGTTATGAACTTATGATGTTGTTTACGAAATTCTGTGCTTTCGCATTGAGAAATGATCACTATTGTGCTTTCAACATATACATGACTTGATCTTTGTTCTGACTGTGTGGAAATAATCAGTGCATCTGTCACCAAACCTGGACAATCAGTTCTCGGTTGAGTGCGTGTTTGCACGATGCCCTCGAATGTGCCAGCCCATGCGTCTCGCTTAGTGAGGAAAGGCGCGCTAAGGTTGAAAAGCCTCTTGACTGTTGCAGGGATTGAGGAGTGCTCGTACTCGGACGTCGGAAAGGGCGACCCGTTGGGCCCATGGACAACTGCAATTTTTTGTTGTCACGAGGGCATGAACGACAGTGCACAGAAGAACGGCAAAATTTCGTTATTCGGTCGACAAAGCTCTTTTATCATTATCAAACTGTGGGGTATAGATGACAGAATCATCCAAATGGCCGAAGCGAATGACACTAGTGATTTTCGAAGGCAGTTAAAGGACCGCCCACTATTTCATTAAGTTCACTTCAGGAAGGGAAATCTTTTTCATGAAAGGATACCCGGGTTCTGTTCACATTCTAGTGATTTGTCAACTGAGGAAAAGTGACAAAACTTCAATGATGAGCCGCATTACTCTTGCAAGTTGAGCAATTGGACAGAGAAAGAAAAAGCTAGAAAAAGAGGAGAGTTCATCAGCCAGAGTCCAAAGTGCCATCAGCTCACTATGTCTTTTTCCAAAGCAAGAACCAAAAGGAAAGAGCTTGCGCGACTCGCACACCATTCTTTTGTGATTAAGTATTTTTTCCTCCACGATCTGTGATTGGACGCTCACAGAACTAATTGCTTGGAAATTACCGTCCACACGCATTATAATAAGCTGATTCACATTCCACCACGCTATGGGAGAGAGTGATAGGAAAAACGTACCGGTGCCCTTTTCGATCCAAGGCGAAATTGCAATGGTGGGGACCCTCACGCCCAGCCGGTCGAACGTGAAGTTGAAGGGCTCGGGCCCCATGATGCCGTCCGGGCTGGGGACCCCGCGGACCGGCGTGGGAACATGATCGAAGTACCCGCCGTGCTCGTCGTACGTGATCAGCAGCAGCGTCTGGTTCCACTGCGGGCTCGCCCTGAGCGTCTCGTACACCTCCTTCACGAACATCTGCCCCTGGTACACGTCGTGCGACGGGTGGTCGTCGTTGGCGGGCGCCAGCTTGGTGTCCATGAAGCGCTGCTCCACGACGGTGTAGTTCGGGAGTTTCCCCCGCTTAGCGTCGTTCTTAAAGGAGAGGCCGTACGAGCGGAACTTGGTGAGGTACTTGAGCTTCCGGAGGTTGCGGTAGAAGAGCGTGGCGGGGATGTTCTGGAAGTAAATCCCGAAGGAGAGGCCGGCGTCGTAGAGGTTCTCGAAGATGGTGCGCTGCGGGTAGCCCTTGATGAGGAGGGCGGGGATGTTGCTGGTGGCGCCTCCCGACGTGCCGGAGTGCACGTAGAGGCGGTTCGGCTGGGTCGACGACGGCACAGACGCGAACCACCTAATGGCATATGTGCCACTGATCAGTCAAACGATGAATTCTTATATAGTAGAATATTTCCGTTCTTTTAAACTCAATTTGATTCGCGAAAGATGAATGATTTGAAAAAGTTAATACTTCCATATCGAATTAACAACTAAGCTCCAGCAAAACACTCCACATAGACATGAATCTGGCCGTGGTAATTAAACGAAATTCCTTTTTAATGTCAATGCCTACCATTGGTCAAACGTGCGAAGATTCTTAACTATAACTCGAATTCTTTTCGGGCACTATGATCCCGCATCAAACCAAGAATATCCTCCCTCTCTCGGCCGCATATTAAGTCTTCGTCAAAATATAAATAAACTTTAATCTAACAATTACGAAATAAAATGAAAGACAACTTTAGCTCTATTTGTTTTGCGAAAAATGTAACATTTTTGAAAAATAGTTTCTAGAAAAATGACAATATTCTTTTATATTTGAATAAATTCTATATATATATTCCATCGTTTGGTGTGAATTCTTGAAAAAAATTATCAAAATATTTATTTATTTTTTTCTTTTTTTTTGTTTGTTTTTTTTGCTTTTTTGTTGGCTCGTCACTGTCATAGATGTGAATGTGTCGAATTACTTGTCCCCTGGTCTATTCGTGAGTTATCACTATAGGGATTGTGAAAGATGTTCCACTTAAATTATTCTTGTGATTGCTTTGACTCATATTCCCCAAAAAGTGGATCCCGCTCTAATAGCTTCGGATAAATTAAATACATGCATTAAGATACGAAGGCTTCTTATTTCACAACAACAAAAACACTTTTTCACCCTTTCATATACCAGGGGATCTCACTTGGAAAAGGAAATATTCTATAGCGATGGCTAGCAATTGGCCATAGACAAGCTCAAGCCTTGTTGGAATTTGGTGAGTTAGGGAAGACTCGAGCCTTGCTGGCCCGCTCGCCTAAGGCTGATTTAGCCGACAATTTCAGGAAATGGAGGGAGGAGGAAAAGAAAGCAAAATTGTGGCTCACAAAGTTCCGGCTTCTCTTCCGATTGGCTCATGAGCCCACATCTGGCCATGGAGGTATGAACAAATTTTTTGAGGATAGGCTTGCTTGTGGCCGGTCGTTGGCAATTGCCGTGGCCGGTCGGCCGGCAACCGACCAAGGAAAAGGCAAAAAGAAAAAAAAGATATCTGTATAAGAATGTACATTTTGTTAAACAATATCTCGAGCTTAAGCGACGAGGACTCGCGCATAGCGTTTGTCAACTTGGGCTTGAGTTTCAAGGATCAAGCTCGAGTGGTGGAGAACCGAGCATGGCTTTTTTGGATCTTAGTTGGGTGTCGGAGACTTAATCTTAAATGCCGGGACCCGAAAACCAAATTAGGTTTTTCGTGTCCAAGCATAGAATTTCAGATCCAAGCGCTTATATAGTTATATTTTGAAAAATATTTTCTGATTTTGTAAAGAAAAAAATATTTTTCTGAATTTTAGTTTTGATGAGAAAACATTTTTCATGAAATGAGAAAACAAACATTTTTCGTTAAATATTGTTAAGTGAATCAAACGTCGGAAATATTTTTCCCCAAACAAACAAAATCTTTAGACCGGAACGATCATCCGTTTCGTGTGAGACCCGCCATAAATTTTCCAATTATTTACGTTCTGCATAGAAACAGGAGAGAAGTAAGAGAGGAGGACTGAGGAGAGAACCTGTCGAAGACGGCGAACTCGGAGACGAGGGCCTTGTAGACGGCGACCATGTCGGGGTTGAACCCGCTCATGACGTCCCTCGACATGTTCATGGACGGGTCCATCGAGTAGGCCTGCTGGGCGAACCCCTTCATCGGGGGCGGGTCCGCCGACGTGTTGTCGGACCCGAATATCTGCTCCCGGATCGCCTGGAAGGAGTGGCCCGGGTCTGGGTCCACGTAGTGGGAGCGGTCGTCGAAGTAGAACCGGGTGGAGTTGGGGTCGGTGGTGGAGAGCGGGGTGGACTCAGAGCCGTCGACGCCGTCGATGGCCGGGTTGAGGCGCTTCATCCACCCCAGCATGTGGTCGAAGGACCGGTTCTCCATCACCAGGACGACCACCGTCCGGATGGGGCCCTGTGCCGTCACTGCATGGGCGGAGAAGGAGTTGACGGCGACGGCGGCGGCGACGACGAGGATGAGGAGGAAGAAGGCGATGGTTGGAGGAAGCGAGTTGCTTTTCTTCCCGTTAGACATTCTCGAAACAAAAGAAGGGAATTCTTCTTCAGATTGGAAGTCGAAGAGGGAATGAGAGGAGTCCGTGAGCTGCTACGGGAGGCTTCGAGCTGATAAAAGGAGTTCTTCTTCTGTCCAGTTTTTATATTTCTCTTTTGGGTGCATTTTTTCTATATTATTTTTTTGTTTTGGCAGAAGAGTGCGAATAGATTGCGAGACGTAACGAATTATCTTAGATGGGGATATAATAAATCGGGATCGTGTCAGTTTAATTGGCCAAATTCGACCTTTTTTTATACCACACGAGATCACTGAAAGAGTCGATATTCAAGATCGCGTACTCGGTCCATGTGAACTCGCTTCGTTTCCGGCAGTAAAATGTCGTACGTCTTTCGCCCGCTGCCTCTATGGTCTAATGGTCAAGATGGAGCGAATATCGGGACAAGTTCCCTGGATGTGACAAATTTTATGTGCCAAATGACAGGTTAAGGTCTCTGTCATCTCCTGTCACCGTTGATTATTGTTATAGCCGAGCAGAAAAGTTTGAAATTGTAAGGATGGAATAAAGGTTGATGACAGCATAGTTTCTTCCGGGGTCATCCTAAAGCTTACTGAAATTGGATTATGCTGACCTCCTCGAAAGTGGGATAATTACGATTTCTATGTTTGAGTTGCGGGGAATTTGATGCGGTTTGGAGCAGATAAATTTTTGAGGAAAGACGAACTTAACCGGATGTGCTCGTGGATTAATGTTATTGAATCTTAAACAAGGGGTGGAATTCCATAATCAACACTTAAGAAGCACCGACACTCTCCGAAAGCCTTCGTGTCGTGTCCGACACTCCGATACATTCCGACACGAGGTCAACAAGTGTTGGAAAATCCGACACGTGATCAACTCTTCCTGACACGTGAGTCTGAAATTCCGACATGCATGGGGTCAATTTTAAAAATTTTCAATATTTGAGGGGTTAAAATATAAATATATGAAAAAATAATGAAAATAATATAAATAAAGAGGAAAGAAGAAAATTCTCACTCTCAAGTTTCTCATTTATAAGTTTTGACATTCTTGTAAGTGACGATAGAACGCCCATCTTCTTGCCAGTGTCGCTTCGTCGCCCTCGTAGACTTAAAGTTGTGATTTTTTTTTATTTTTTTTTAACTTCTTTCCACCTCTTGCAGGTGTCGCCTGTGAGTTATCTCTTTTGGTCTATGTCATTAGCTTGTGAATTATCACTTACTTTTTTCATGGCGAATTTAGTTATTTCCTTTTCTTTTGAGTTCTTGTCCTAAATTTTCATTTTTCTAGAACCTTGTTTTGCAAAGGAGCTCCAAGCCAATCTATATCATGAACTCCGAACTCTGTCTGAGATTATAAGAAATCTCACTAATTTCCGACAAGTATAAGAAAATATGACATGTTCCTTCAAATTTACTCTTTTGTGTTTGCAATTTTTGAATTTCTTATTCAATCTCTGTCAAATTAAAACAATGAATAATATTAACAAATGTTAAATTAATATTTTTAGTATAAATTATTTATTTTTGTATTTATATATAAAAATATATATTTAATATATAACGTGTCGGAACATGTCGAAATTCTTTGTTTTTTTAGAAATAACGTGTCAACGTATCGTGTCGTGTCGTGTTGCGTGTCTATATCAGTGCTACATAGATCAACACACCTGCGAAGCGAAATTTTCATCATAGTTGCTTTGATAGAATAGTGATTGTATATGGTGATGAGCGTCACGATATAATAATATTAAATTACGTCTCAAAGTTCAAAATTTTACGAAACTTGATCCATAGAAAGATTTTGATTTCATATCCAAATCAGATTTGGTTTTCTTGTTTTTTGGCGTTGGATCTCCGTAACTATTTAGAGTGAAATATTGCATATACGAATTCAAGGTTGACTTGGATTAGTTTTGCACTAAAGGACAAAATTAGGGGCAGAGAGGACTTTTGCCAAGAAATATATCATCTTCTCTCCGTCTCCTGCATAAACCGTATAAAAAAGGGCAAAAAGAATCCTCTGGGGTTCCTTTAAGCCGAAGAAGAGTCGCACATGTGATGACGTCCTTGGAGCCCCACAAAGCCAGAGCTGCATACTAATGGTACGTTTAGAAAAGCCTCTAAGTAAATGGAACGACCTTTAATCTAAAGGATTTTGATGAAATACAAAAATTGTTTGGTAAACTACAATTGAAAAGTACCTTGAGAAGCGATGAATGCTGTTTGGTAAACACATGTTTGGGAAGTCACTTGGCATAACCAAGTTAAGCTTTTTTTTTTTCTTTTTTCTTTTTTTTTTTTTAAATTTTTTTCGCACTGAGTTGTAATGTAAAAAAGATATATTAATAAATTCATATGTAAAAAAATACATCAATGTTGACTTTTTCTCAATATAAAAAAAAATAATTTCATTATAATAAACATGGTTACATAGGCATCGAACAAAGAAATAAATTTTCATTGAAAATTACAAGTGTCCTTAAGTGTTTACTAAACTCATTGCTATTTGATCACGTAAATGCACAATGTCTGAAAATAAATTATCATTTGAAGTACTAGCCCCCTCATTTGTACTATCAAGATCAATTGAATATCCATAATTAGGATCCAAATCCGTTCTTACAAAATGTCTATCATTGATAGTCTTACGATGTATATAATTATGTACATCGTTGTTGCTTTACTTGCTTTTCAAACGGAAAACTTTGCATTTATTTTATAATCTTCCACTTCTTCTTCAATACACTAAAGGCTCGCTCAATTTTCGATCGTAACGAGAAATGAACACGATTGAATACCTCTCGATAACGTGTAGGGGCAGGACCTTGTTGAAATTCTGACTTCTTTGTATGGTCCCAAATAACCCGACGGATTTGGATATCCGGCATCTACTAAATAATATTTATCTACACAAAGATCAACATAAACCATATTAATACATATTAATATATAAAAACCATTAATTAACAAACTTGGAAGGATAGAACTTTGCTTGCGTGAGCTCGATGTATGCTTTCGCATGTAGGACTTGACAAGAAATTTTGGGCCGAAGCAATGAATATAACATGTTACTTGGTTAATTGATTTCCATCATCTGCTATCGAGTAGAAGATTCCTGAGAAAGTATAGTCGGGAAAATCTGTTGATTACTCTGGATTATGTGTATTTGGATGTCCTGTGTATGCTCATGCGAGTGATGGTAAGTTTGAATTGAAGGCGAACAAGTGCATATTTCTAGGCTATGCATATGGGGTGAAAGGTTACCCATTGTGGTGCACTGATCTCAGATCACCTGATTTTCTAATCAATAGAGACGTGATCTTTGACGAGATTACATCATTTCAACAGAGGAGTTCTGAGACGCAACTAGTAGAGAAGAAAGATTATGGTGTCATTAGTGAGGTGGAGTTTCAGGTGGAGACTCTAGAGACCTTGAAGGTAATAAAAGTTGAGACGGCAAATGAGGTCGCAATTCCTGAAGTCGGTGATAATGAACAACTAGTAAAGTTGTAGCACACGATAGTCATAGATAAACATAGAAGGCAAGTTAAATTACCAATACGTTATGGTTATACAAATATTGCTTATGTATTGATCGTAGGTGACGAGGAGGAGACGGATAAGCTTTTATCTTATGCTGAGGGGATGGCTAGTAGGGAGTCGTCACATTGGCTAGGGGCAATGAGCGAAGAGATAGAACAATCCATTGAAATAAGATATGGGAGCTGATCAAAGTACTCAAGAGCCAGAAAGAGCCAGAAGATTGTCGGAAGTAAATGGGTCTTTAAACGGAATGAGCTCATTCCTAATGTCAAAGTAGTGAGATATAATGCACGACTTGTGGCGAAGGGATATACACAGCATAAGGGCATTGATTACAATGTGTTCATTCCTATGATAAGACATACTTATTTTCGTGTTTTACTTATCTTAGTTGCTTCACAAAATCTCGAGTTAGAACAGTTAGATGTGAAAACCATGTTTCATCACGGTGAGTTGGAGGAGCAGATTTACATGAGAGAACTAGAGAGATTTGCTATTCTAGGTAAGGAAGATCATGTTTATTTGTTAAAGAAATCTTTGTATAGGCTGAAACAATCGTCTAGGTCGTAGAAGCATTTTGATACTTTCATATCTAGTCAAGACTACTGGAAAAGTCAGATAAATATCTATGTTTATTTTAGGAAATTGGAGAATGGTTCTTTGATTTATCAACTTTTATATGTTGATAACATATAGATAGCAATTAAGAATATGTATGATATTGATATGTTGAAGAGACGGTTAAATGCTGAGTTTGAGATGAAAGATTTAAGTACTGTAAAGAAAATATTTGGTATGGAGATTTTGCGTGATAGGGTTGTCGGAGTTTTACATCTATTTCAGAAGAAATATATTGAGAAGATCATAACATGTATGCAGTCAACGAAATTTATAAGTACACATTTAGTGAAACACTTTAAACTCTCAAATAAATTATCACCATAGACTGAAGAGGAGGATGAGTATATGTTTCGTGTTCCTTATTCTAGTGTTGTGAATAGTATTATGTATGCTATAATATGCACTAGGCATGATAGTTTGCTTGCTTGATTAGTTGGTATATGAAGCGTCCTGTAAAGCTCATTGGAAAGTTATGAAGTGGATCCTCAAATATTTGAGGGTAGACAATAGATGTAGGTATAAGACCACTAGTTTTGTGGATTCAGATCACGTTCGTAACTTGGATGATTGTAGGTTTTTAGCAAGGTACGTGTTTACACTAGCAAATGGTGCAGTTAGTTGGAAAGCGTCCTTACAGAATCACATTGCCTTGTTTTTTATTAAGGCAAAGTACATGGTACTAACCTTTGTAGCGAAAGAGGTGATATGGCTACGAAGTTTGCTTTCAGACTTTGGGTTAGATCATAGAAGTGTTGACATACACTGTGATAACCAATGTGCGATATATTTGGCATATAATCCAATTTATCATAAGCGAAGAAAGCATATCTATAACAAGTGCCACTTCATTCGACATGTCTTATCTAAGGGAAATGTTATTGTGAAAAAAATTATTATGGCAAATAACCCAATAGACATGATGGCTAAATATGTTCATTTGGCGAAGTTCAAGCTTTATTGTGGTTTGTGGAAAGTGCGCGCATGTTGGAGCGTTGGAAACTATAATTAAGTTTTAAATGTCGAGCCAATATGGAAAATTGTTAAATTATGTTTTCAGTTTGCGGAACTCAATCCATAGAAAGATTTTGATTTATTCAAAATTTGTTATTTCCTATCCAAGTCAGATTTAATTTTATTGTTCTTGAGCATCGGATCTCCGTAACTCTCCTGAATGAAATATTGCATATATGAATCCAAGTTTGACTTGGATTTGTGTTGCACTAAAGGACAAAATAAGGGACAGAGAAGACTTCACCACGAACGAAGTAATCTTCTCTCCGTATCTTGCAAAAGCCGTATAAAAGGGAAAAAAGAATCCTTCGGGTTCCTTTAAGCCAAAGAGGTGCCACACACACACACGGCGAGTCGGTGACGTCCTTGGAGCTGCACATTAAGGACGTAAATGATAATTATTTTATTCAAAAATTGATTTTCAAAAGAGAAATAGATTTTTTTTTGGATGAATTTCTAAGCAAAAATACACGTTTGATAGCGACACAAAATTTCTCTCTTCCGGCAACGACGGTGGTGGCTGAGGACCGGCGACCGATGGGGCCAGCGGTTGGTCGGACCGATGATGGCGACAGTCGATGACTGGCGGCGGCTAGCAACCGGTGGTGGCCACCAGGCGGAGTTGCTACAACGAATGGCAAACGGCGGTTGATGACAACAGATGAGCAACCAACTAATAGCGAGAACAAATAATGATAATAGTTTTCATTTTTCATTTTCATTTCAAAAATAGATTAGTAAAAAAAAAATTATATGATTTTTATTCCAAACCTATTTCTAAAGTATAAATCTATTCTAGAAAGAGAAAATGAAATAGTTTTACCCAATGGATTTATATTCCAAAAACAAGTTTGAAATAGAAAAATAGTTTTGGAGTGGAAATAGAATGGTTATCATGCGTGCCCTAAAAAACAAGTCGCCATATGAGCATAGAAGAAATAACACAACTCTTGTTTTTCACCGTACGCGAGCATATTGCTTGAACTTGACCACATGTTGATTTTATGCTGTGAGTTTACATTTTTTTTTGTAAAAAAATTTTGGGTTTTGGCTTAAGTTTAAGTATAAGGAACACTCAAGCATATAAGCAATTGTAACTCTAATTCTCTAATGCTAGCTTTCCCCATGGATATAGGTACTGACATTCGGACGGAGCCAGATAAATTTCTAGTGTCCTATTATTTCTCGTTTATGTCTCTAGTAATTTTTTATTGACTTAATTTGCAAGATCCCATCGTCTCCAAGTATTATATTACAACAAGCAATACAATACAATCCTGAGTTGACAACGATGATTTATTTTTGGTATGGTGCATATACTAGTCTTGGCTTTGGGAGTGTCCTAATTAGAAAAGTTGCCATAACCATTTCTAAATTAATTGGCGAAAGATCAAAGTATTTGTTGGCAACACAGGGAAAGCGAGATGTCAAACTGAGTAAGAGAAATTGTACCAAAGTATATTTTATGCTCTAGCTCACAAATATTTCGAGAAGTGCCGATGTAACATCGAAATTCATTTACTTGTGATCTCCTATCTCTGATATTTTAGAATTCAATCCAAGAGGAATTGTAGAAATCCCCTTCATAAGAATATTCGTTCCATATACTTTGACGATCCTTACAGTATCGAAATTAGTGAAGCGTGACAATAAGGAGTTGCCCATTCTCACTAGCGTACACGTAGACGTCGATGAAAGGGATAGTCATATCCGTCCCAAAAGGCAGAGTGATTGAGACGAGTTAGATAAGGATTAGGACCACCCAATTTATTTATTTTTTGTAAGATTCGAAAAGTTAACTCAAGGGTAGAAATCATTTTCGAGCATAATTCTACTGGGCCGTGCTAAAATGTTTTTTTATAACGATAAATTTCAGTGAGTTTGGAAAAGTGTCAAAGAATTGTTGGTAAAAAAAAAAAAAAAAAACTAAACTTGAAAGAAGAAGAATCCCTTTTATCCTATGGAACTACTAACTTTCTTAACATTTTGTTATTTATTATTATATAACTTATTAATATTTCGAATTTACATACTCACAAATAAAAAACTTTGCCAAGATTTTACTAGGTGTGTGTGTGTTGAGCCATCCAAAACAACGGTTTCTTTTTTTTTTTTTGGGTTTTGGAAAAGTATTTTATCTTTTATTCATTATACTCGACTCTTTGTGCATGAAATGGAATTGAGTTCTAAACATTCAATTATTTCAATAAAATTCTAAACCTATATATATATATAAAATACTATTAAATGACAAACCTTTCAATTGGTTCAATTAAATCAATTTTTATTTTAAAAAAATGCTATTAAATTTCAAACTATATTCAAAAGTGCAACTAAAAAAGGCCACGTAAGTACTTTTCGAGTGACATGTAAAAAGTTTAAGGTATCCTTCATCAAAAGGACTTGACTACACATTTCAAAAAAAGGCATAAAACTTCCCCGACCTAACCGAAAAATTTGAGAGTTGATTGTATTTTATAAGCAAGATTTATGATTCCACGAGAATGGATGTCGTACTCCATCGTGGTCAAAGTGTACTCAGCAGCTATCGAAGAAAATGCACAAACACGGACGCCCCTCCGATTTCTGTCAGGTGTTCTCTTATGGTGCGGACTGAAAAGTCGATCTCAGACTTCATTTTCACCTTATGCTTCAGCGAAACAAACCCAAGATTCAAAGAACGAAAGAACGTAAACCACAAAAAGCATTTCCTGTTTTGGAGCTTCTGTTAATTCAAAGGCTACATCCTCAACAGAAGAAAACAGATCAAGCTAAAATCCTAATGGATGACTTAGACGACTTCTAGCTCTTCTAGTCCAACCTTCTTCCACACTACACCCATCATCAACTAGCCCAGATAATACTTGAAAGGGCACCAAGCTCTAGAGGAACAGTTAATACTTACTGGACAAGTCATAAGAGCATTGTCGAACAGGTCAGAAAGTAAAAAAATATGAATAAGGTGGTTCGGCATAGAATGTGGAGTGACTCTTGAGAAGGAAGCTACTGACCACTGACGGTTACCAAATTAGCTTATAAATATCGCGGGTGATCCAATAGAGAGACCCCCCAAACAACACACAAAACTACTTCATTTTACATTTTATCTTTGCTTAGTCTAGCTTAGCTATAACTTAAGATTCTCGTCGTAGATTCAATTCCCACAAGTGCCTATATCTCGGGTATGAGCCCTTATTGCAACTCATGCTACTGAATCAGCTGCTTAATTCTTGGTACCAATGATTAGATTCCAGTGCTAACTCACCCTCCGGCATCATTGATTAGATTCCGATGTTGTGTCCTTATATCCATCTTAGAGTAGTGCTCACTAAGTTTTGTCATCACTGTCCAATGTCATCGTTTAGATTTAATCATTGTGTCTTTATATCCATCTAAGAACAGTATTCACTAGGTGTTGTCATCACTATATAGCATTGTCGATTATATTCCAGTATTGTGTCCTCATATTCATCTAAGAGCAGTGTTTACTAGGTATTATTTTTCATTGTATAGCGTCATCGATTAGATTTCAACATTGTGTCCTCATATCCACCTAGGAATAGTGTGTATTAGGTGTCATTTTAGCTATCCAGCATCGTCGATTGAGCTCTAACATTGTCTCCTCGAATTTATTTGAAAGTAGTGCTTTTCAAGCGCTTTAGTTAATACCCATTTGTTGTCGAATCATCTTCGATATAATGTAAACCATTTTAATTTTAATGGGCTTTCATTATTATCTTAGAGTGAGTTTAGATTGAATCGTTGATTAGATTTTGACATTGAATATTATTGGTTTTGAGCTTGTGTTAAGCATGTTAAGCGACTTCTTTAAATTTAGATTATAGAATATATATATGTCTCGTTCATGTTTGATCCTCTCTATTTAAAACTAACATAGAACCTGAGTTTCCTTTAATAAAAATCAAAATATAACACTCAGTGAAAGATGTTTTATTGCGGGATCCAAAACCGACGAAACAGGTTCACAATCCGCCACCAGCTCCCTCCCTACCCGGATGCCCCAACCCCCAATTGGGGAGATTGTTTTTTCTTCCCTCTCCTTAAGGAATACCTCCGAAATTTCCGAAATTTACGTCTCAAATTTCAGACGTAGCAGTTTTATGTGATACTAAGGACATATTCTTTTTTTCTTTGTTTATGTGAACTAAAACCTATATTGATACATTCTGTGATATTGCCCAGAAATCAGGACACTCCATATTCCTCAGATTTCACGTTCACTTAAATTTTGATCCAGTCTATTTCTGTGGAAATTGCACCCACATGGATGAATGTCTCTTTAAGAAACCCCGAAACCGGTAAGGCCTATGCAAGTGTGCTAGAGATGCGAGTAACAAAAAACTTGGAAGAATTTTGTCTCTCTATGTACAGCGGGGTCGTTGATCTCGTGCTGGCTACATCCCACTTTTTACAACAACCAGATGGGGAAGGCGATACTCTCACATTTTTTCCTCGTCTAATTTTCTTGCAGGTCCGACTGGTGAAGATGGTGAATGAGGCCACCGCTAATATTCCTCGATGGGAAACGCTAAATAGAGGCTAACCTGCCATGTGCAAATCATTGCAGAACTGCGCATATCCTCCTTTTGCTGTTATTTGGCGGTTCTCTTGAGGAACGACCCAACGGTGATCTAATGTCACAGAAAAGTATAGGCGGCTCGGCCAGCTAAACAAGCTCAAGCCACACGATAGACTTATTGAAAATGCTGGGACAGTTATGCAATACCGGTTATTTTCCTTATTCTGTATAAAACCAGTCGTGGCACCGGTTGTGGCAAAAGTTTTGAGAGGCTCGGAGGGTTGTGTCGACCTAATGTTCTCGATGGACAGAACGTAGTATGGATTGGCTGAACAGGGATGAACTGATGAACATTCGTACTGCGCGAAGCCTAAGAACAAAAGAGAATGACAAATAGCATGTCAAATATGTGCTGTCACCCGTGCGATTGTGATGAAACAAAGAAAACTCGCAAACGATAATCACCTTCCTCTGTTGCTCACTTTTTCGTTGCTGGTGAACCTTAGATTTCTCTGACCTAAAAAAACAACTTTAGATTTTATTCAGTTTTTTGGTTTTTTACAACGCTTAAACAATTCTGCTAGGCTTTTGTATAGCATCTGCAGGGGTGTGTGTGTGTTTCAGGGTTTTGATGGTCTTGTGGTGAGTGAAGGCCTCATCTTCACAATCTTCTCTCCATCAACACCCATTTTCTTGGCATAAAGACTCGCCTCAAAGAAGCTCTTGACTGCGTCCTCCATGTACTCCTTCCCTTCTTTGACGGTCATCTCCTTCCCGAACCTCTCCGGGTAACTTGTGAAAATGTGATCACCCTTCAGCACCGCTGCGAGCTGCAAGAGCTCCTGCTGGAATTCGCTTGGCTTGGCATCTTCATTAGCCTCGCCTTTCCTGATCTCGACTGGAGTCGGGAGTTGCTCTGTCGGCATGTTCAAATACAAATTAAGAGTGTTCACTTTAAGGCACTAGGCCAATTCATCAAATACTAGTTATGATGTTTCTGAAATTCTGTGTTTATGCATCGACAAATGATAACTATTGTGCATTTAACATATACATGAATTGATCTGTGTTCTGACTCTCTGGAAATAATCAGTGCATTTGTCACCAAACCTGGACAATCAGTTCTCGGTTCAGTGCGTGTTTGCACGATGCCCTCGAACGTGCCAGCCCATGCGTCTCGCTTAGTGAGGAAAGGCGCGCTGAGGTTGAAAAGCTTCTTGACTGTTGCAGGGATTGAGGAGTGCTCATACTCGGACGTCGGAAAGGGCTTGCCGTTGGGCCCATGGACAACTGCAATTTTTTCTTTTCATGAGAGCATGAACAACAGTGTATACAGAACTGCAAACTTCGGTTATTCAGTCAACAAAGTTCTTTTATCATTATCAAAATGTGTGGTATAGATGACAGAATCATCCAAATGGCCAAAGTGAATGACACTAGTGATTTTAAAGGCAGTTAAAGGACCACCCACCTTTTTATCAAGTTCACTAAAGGAAGGAAAATCTCTTTCATGAAAGTAAACCCTAAGTTCTGTTCACATTCCAGTGATTTGTCGGCAGAGATAAAGTGACAAAACTTCAACAACGAGCATTACTTTTGCAAGTAGAGCAAATGGACAAAGAAAGAAAGAGCTGGAAAAGAGAGGGACGGTTCACCGACCAGGGCCCAAAGGACCATCAGCTCACCGTTTTTAACAAAGCAAAACCAAGGAAAAAGCTTGCGTTACTTGCACGCCATCCTTTTCTTATTTGTGTATTGTAGTGACCCATTTAATGAGGTCAATCTCTTTCCCACATCTGTCCTCCTGGTTTAGAGGCTAAATACGATGACAAGAATAGGTGAAAGAAAAACTAAAGAAGCCATTGATCACGAGAAAATATGTGGCCTGGCACCTTCACCGGCGCATTTATTAGGAAACTGGAGCAGGTGGTCCATGGAGAAATTAACATCCGACACGCTGATCACACACTAAGAAGTAGCTGGATTCACATTGAACTCCACCAACCACTATATATATTTCACCGTGATCTGCGACTGGATACTTACAGAGCTGAGTGCTCGGAAATTACCATCCACGCGCATTATAATAAGCTGATTCACGATCCATCACGCTTCTAAGTTAATGGGAGAGTGATAGGAAAACGCACCGGTGCCCTTTTCGATCCAAGGCGAAACCGCAATGGTGGGGACCCTCACACCCAGCCGGTCGAACGTGAAGTTGAAGGGCTCGGGCCCCACGATGCCGTCCGGGCTGGGGACCCCGCGGACCGGCGTGGGAACATGATCGAAGAACCCGCCGTGCTCGTCGTACGTGATCAGCAGCAGGGTCTGGTTCCACTGCGGGCTCGCCCTGAGCGTCTCGTACACCTCCTTCACGAACATCTGCCCCTGGTACACGTCATGCGAGGGGTGGTCATCCGTGGCGGGCTCCTTCTTGGTGTCCATGTAGCGCTGCTCGATGACGGCGTAGTTCGGGAGGTTCCCCTGCCTCGCGTCCGCCGCGAATGAGGAGCTGTACGAGCGGAACTTGGTGACGTACTTGAGCTTCCGGAGGTTGCTGTAGAAGAGCGTGGCGGGGATGTTCTGGTAGTAAATCCTGAAGGATAGCCCGGCGTCGTCGAGGTTCTCGAAGATGGTGCGCTGCGGGTAGCCCTTGGCGAGGAGGGCAGGGATGTTGCTGGTGGCGCCTCCCGACGTGCCGGAGTGCACGTAGAGGCGGTTCGGCTGGGTCGACGTTGGCACAGACGCGAACCACCTAGTAGCATGTGTACAATTAATCAATCAGGCTGTGAATTTTCGAAATATAAATGATTCGAAAAATGTTTATGCTCTTTTTGAATTAACAATTCAATTCGTGGATCTGACAGTGGCAATTAAAAGCACCTCCTTTTCTCTGTCAATGTCTAGCATCAATCAAACGTACGAAGATTCTTTGCTATGTGACTTGAATTCTCGTCGGACGTTAATAGTGCCCATCTCATTCTACAGCTCTAATCTTATAGTAACTGCAACTTTCTACGCTATGATCCGCATCAAACCAAGAATATCCTCTCTCTCTCTCTCTCTCCTCTCCCACTTCAAGTTTTCTTGGAGATATAAATACCATTTTAACCTTTAAAAAAAAATTACGAAAAAAATTTGAGAAAAGAGGGCGACTTCATGAGTGGTTTCCACGTGAGGCCCGCCTTTTGCAGGGGCGCATGTGAATCGAGCTAAGATTTTTTCCTTGGTGGGTGCGCTCGCGCCAACAAGAGAAGAATGCCCGTCTGTCTCTGTCTTGTCTCGAGATGTGTGACGACAAATCGCACTCGATTTGGTTGGACTAATTTCAGACTCGTCCGTCGAATATAGAGAGAGACGTGTAATATATTCGAATTTCTTCGAATTCTAAATAATAGTTTCAATCTTGACGAGGAAATGAAGGAGAAAAATATTGTTTTCAAGTTGAAACGAACGGATTATTTGCGGGACTGCAGTATCATCTGACGTCGGAAAGAGAGAGAGAGAGAGAGAGAGAGCAAAACCTGTCGAAGACGGCGAACTCGGAGACGAGGGCCTTGTAGACGGCGACCTTGTCCGGGTGGAACCCGCTCATCACGCTGTGCGACATGTTCATGGACGGGTCCATCGAGTAGGCCTGCTGCGCGAACCCCTGCATCGGGGGCGGGTCCGCCGACGTGTCGGTCGACCCGAATATCTGCTCCCGGATCGCCTGGAAGGAGTGGCCCGGGTCCGGGTCCACGTAGTGGGAGCGGTCGTCGAAGTAGAACCGGGTGGATTTGGGGTCGGAGGTGGAGAGCGGGTTGGATTCGGAGCCGTCGACGCCGTTGATGGCCGGGTTGAGGCGCTTCATCCACCCCAGCATGTGGTCGAAGGACCGGTTCTCCATCACCAGGACGACCACCGTCTTGATGGGGCTCTGGGCCGCCGCCGCCGCCGCGCGGGAGGAGAAGGCGGCGGTGGCGAGGAGGAGGAGGAGGAGGAGGGCGGCGGCGGCCGGAGAGAGCGAGCTTCTTTTCTTCCGGTCAGACATCCTTGAAATGAAAAGACAGGATTTTTCTGCAGATTTCGAAGCTCGAGGAGAGAGTGAGAGGAAGGGCGTGAGCCTGAGGATATGAGGGGGGACAAAGGGGGACCTGTTTGGTAATACCTTTTCTGTCGTTTTATGTCCAAATTATTTTTTTTCCTTTTTTGGGGAGAGAAGAATGGAAATAGGACAGCTTAATTGGGAATGAGATCAGGACTTTTGTCCTGCCTTGGGTAAGGGAGTCAAAATCCACTCCTGAAACTATATCGTCTCCACCCCAACCCTCGAGAAGGTGGGGATTCGAACCCCCATCTCTCCCTCTCATGTTGGAAGAGTGGTCACTGGGGCAAACCCCAGTGGTTAGTGTCAGTCTAATTTAAATGGACAAAGTTTGACCTTTTCAGTACATCAACTGAGCTCAATCGCGACGGCAAGTGAGAGAGAGCCCGAGTGAATTCGAAAAATTGGCGCAAGTGCTAGGATTGTGTAAACCCTTACATGAGAATTATGTGATCTAATGGTCGAAACAAAGTGACATCACTTGAATCGGATGTGTGCGAGACTTGCTTTTCGGTGAGGAAAAAGCTGGGAATAGAGTAGCTTTTGTTATGAAATCTCCTTAATTGATTGGCAATGTAATAATTGAGATTGTACCAATCTAATTTAAATGGACAAAGTTTAACCTTTTTAGTACACCAGAGCTCGATTGCTATGGCAAGTGAGAGAGCGTGAATTCGAAAGGTTCGTGAGCGCTTGGATTGTGCGAACCCTCACGTGCCATTTACGTACAAATTATGTGATCTAATGGTCAAGACAGAGCAAAATCACCTTAATGGATGTGTGCGAGACTTGCTTTTCAGTGGGGAGAAGGTTGGGAATAGGATAGTGTTACATCATGAAATCTCCTCTATTTATTGGCAATGTAATAATTGAGATCATGTCAATCTAATTTAGATGCACAAAGTTTGCAATACACCATCTGAGCTCAATTGCTATGGCAAGTGAGAGAGCATGAATTCGAAAGCTTCGTGCAAGTGCTCCATTTATGTGCGAACTATGTGTCATTTACGTGCAAATTATGTGATCTAATGGTCAAAATAGAGCAAGATCACCTGAATCTGATGTGTGCGAGACTTGCTTTTTGGTGGGAAGAAGGGTGGGAATGGGATAGCGTTACGTTATAATATCTCCTCTATTAATTGGCAATGTAACAATTGAGATCGTGTCAATCTAATTTAAATGGATAAAGTTTGACGTTTTTAGGGTGCATTTGGGAGAAGCTTTCGAAGGGAGCCTCTTGAGCCAAAATAAAGGTGTTTGGGAAAAACTTTGGAATGAGTTTAATGGCAAAGCTAGCATTTGTAAGGCTGAAAGCTTAAGGCAGGTTGGGGGCTACCTTGGGCTTTCAGCCTTCTTGGCATGCTGAGGAGAGGCTAAATAAAAAATTTTCTTCCCAAATTATCCTTGTTGGTTTTTTATTTTTTCGGTTTTGCCCTCACTATTCATCGTCTTCTTCTTCTTCTTCCACAAGCGGTTGCCGGCGAAGGGCAAGCAGTCGCCGGCAAGCGTCGCCCAGACAACCGTCGTCGAGGGGTGGCACGACCGACACCGGGGGGTGGCGCGACCGCTATGCCATTTGGATCGCGGCGAGGTCTGGGATACCGTGACCCAGATCTAGGGCGGCAGGGTCGCGGGAGAACCTTGCTGCCCCCGATTTGGGTCGCATGACCTCGCCGCCCCTGAATCTGGGTCGCGGCGGGGTCGCCGAAGGTTGAGGCGACGTCGTGCGACCTCGCCGCCCCAGATCCGGGGTCGCTAGAGGTCGAGGCGACATCGCGCAACCTCGCCACCCTAGATCCGAGGTTGCCGGAGGTCGTGGCGGCATCGTGCAACCTCGGGCGGCCTTTGCCGATGGTCTTCGGGGGTCGCTCGACCCCGGGCAGCCCTCCCCAGTCGTCTCTGGGGCTTGCCTGAGTCAAATGTTGGCCGCTGATGACAAATTCAGATCGCCGGCGGTCGCCTACCCTTGTCGATCAATTTTTTTTTTTTTTTTTGATAATTTTTTTTTATCACAAAAGTTCTTTGTAAATGTAATTCCCCCAAACACCATTTTGCTCAAAGGATTTTCAAACTACAATTTACCAAACACAGTTTGCATTTTGGAAAGCACTTTTAACTGCATTTTCCTAAAAACTTTCCCCAAAAGCCTTTCCAAATACACCCTTAGTACACCACTTGAGCTCGATTGCTATGGTGAGTGAAAGAGAGTGAATTCAAAAGGTTCGAACACATGCTCGGATTGTGCGAACCCGCCTTCGTTACGGTCATGAAATGTCAGGTGCCATTTACGTGCGAATTATGTAATCTAGTGGTCGAGACAGCGTGCCGTGCGAGACTCACTATTCGGGGTCGTGAATATGATTGAAATTTTGATAGGAGAGGGTTTTTGTGATATACTCGATTTACCGAACAAAGTTAGGGCGGGAATGAAATAGCTGGCCAATATCAGAAATGAGAAGATTCACTAATCCATTGTCTTGACGAGGAAATCCCCTATGCTTTCTTTGTCTGGAGAAACGTTTTGAGTTGAAAGGATGGAGAAAAAGGTTGATGACAGCACAGTTTCTTCCGGACAAACTTCGGATCATCCTAAGCTTAATGAAATGGGATGATGCCAGCTCATCGAGTTTCGGAGAATTGATGTGTTTATAAGTGGTTAATATATCTTAGTTGATTGTTCACAGCTCATTGATTGGAATTTTTATGGAAAGATTATCGGTATTGGATGTACTTATGGATTGAATCTTAAACTAGGGAATGGAATCCCATGATCAACGCGCTTGCCAAGGGGATGGCCATCACAGTTGCTCTAATTGAAGGGCAAATGTGTGCGAAGATGCGCGTTACTGTATAGCAATATGGCCATAAAGTCAGAGAATGATGATTTGTTTCGGTACAAATGCAAAAAGCCACCGTCAAATTTAGGTGTGCCCTAATTCGAAAAGACGTCATTAATCATTTATGAGTTAACCGGTGAAACACCTAGACATTTGTTGGTAACAGTCTAACAGAGAGAGACACAATGAAAATTAATTAGGAGGGATGTTAAAATGAGCACGATAAATTGCACCAAAGTGCATTTTATTGTACCACCACATAAAATGTGCTAGCCCATAATTACTTCAAAATTTTTTGATGTATAATCGAATCTGATCCTCGAGGATACATAGAAGTGCGGGAGAAATATAACAAAAGTGCCAAAAGTTGTATATGACCCTCATTTTACTACCAAAAGTTTTCGTCGGTTCACTTAAGTGTCTTTGGCCAAAAATTTCGACCAAAACATAACGTGACTTTTATAATTAAAAATTTAATATGACTTGGCATTTTTTTTTATAAAAAAAAATAAAAATCAGTCCATGTGGACTTTCTTGGCTACCGTCCAACGTGGAAGAAAGAAAATATTGACATTTTTTTTTCATCTCTCCTCCGTTACCCTCTTTAGTGATCCCACTTGCTTGAAAAACTCATATGGTCATCCCCTCTCTCCAAGTTCGACCTCCGCCCATCCTCCATCGTTGCCACCAATTGTCGCCACCAGATTTGGTAGAGCAATACCAACGCTTGTGAACCACTTGTCCATGGACGAGTGTCGATGTCATTGATTGTCGCCACCAGATCTGGTAGAGCAATACCGGCAGTGATAATTGAACTTTCTGTCCTTGATCTAGTCACAAATTGCAACTCATCATTGTCCATAGATTAGGTAGTGTTCGACTCCCTGTTTTGTTCTGGTGGGACGAGCATTTATGACAGTGGAGGTTTGGGATGACTAGGTAGAGCAGCTTCTTTGTGGCTTGCCACCGGCGAGTCGCCGGAGCATGGCCAATCGAGTTGAGAGGATTCATTCAATGGCCACTTAGGATTTGAAATTGGGGATTTCTTTCAATTTAGCAAATTAGGGTTCTTATTTGGGAGGAAATGCAACTAGATTTTTTGCTTTAGATGCTGACTGAACTCTCGACGAGCCACGTCAACTTAAGAAATTAAAAAAAAATAGCCACGTTGGATTTTCAATCAATTAGATCGTGTTGACACCGAAATGATCAGTTTTCAAAATTTTTGACATTTAAGTAATTCAAAATAAATTTTTAATATCAAAATGAGCGTTGTACATAATTTTTAGTACTTTTAGTGTACTTATTCTAGAAATGTCATTTTAAGGATATTTCTTCTTAAGACCAAAAAACAAAAATCTCACTAACGTGCCTGTAGACATCGATGAAAAGGAAAGGCACGTCTTCCCAAAAGGCAAAGTGATTGTGACGAATTATTTAAGGATTAGGACCACACGAAAAGTTTCCTTTTTTTTTGTTTTTTGTTTTGTAGTATCCAATGACTTAACTCAAGATTAGAAATCATTTTCGAGCATAATAATGGCCCGCACAAAAAAAATATGGATTTTTTTAACTATAATAATAAATTTCAATTAGTTCAGAGAACTGTGAAAGAACCGTTAGTTAATTAAAATGACTAGTGGCTTTATTTTCAGGTAATTTATCATTGACAACTTACCAACACTTTTATCAAATTACTAACTTTTTAAATAATTTGTAATGAAAATTTAGGACTAACTTAATATTTTTTTATTTATATAACATATAAATATTTCGAATTTACAGACTCGCAAATAAAAAGAATTTGCCGAAATCTTACTAGGTATGAGTGTTTGGCCGTTTCAAAACAAGGGTCTCTCTTTTGGGTTTTGGAAAATTATTTCACATTACTCAATATATTCAATGCTTTATGTACGGACTGCAATTGGTTTGTAAACACTTCAAATGTTTATGATTGAAGGATGGACCTCTCAACTGGTTTAATTAAATCAACTTTTATATAAAAAAAAATGCAATTGAAGCTAAAATTATGTGGAAAAGCGCAACGTAAACATATAAGTCCTTTCTTAGCAAATCGTAATAAATTTTAGGTATTATTCATAAAATGTACATGATTGTACAATTTGCAAAAGGTTAAGACTTAATCAATCTCATGGAAAAATTTAAGCCTTGATTACATTCCATATACAAAATTTGGGATTTCTCCTGTCGGTCGAAGTATATTCAGGAGCTATCAAAGAAAATGCAGAGACATGAATGCCCCTCCAATTTCTCTCAGTAGTTCTCTTAAGGTGTAGATTGAAAAATTGACCTTACACTTCATTTTCATCTTACCCAGGATTCCAAAAACGAAACAATACAAACTGTAAAAAGCTTTTCCTGTTTTCGAGTCCGTTAAATTAAGGTTACATCATCAACAAAAGAATACAGATCAAACCAAAATCCTAATGGATGACTTGATGGCTTCTAGCTCTTCTAACCCAACTTTCTTCCACACTCCACCCATCATCAAACAGCCACCAGCACCTCCGGACGCACCTTCATCTTCCAATCCACAATCCGCCACCGCCTCCCTCATTTTCTTATTCCCTGAATCGCGCAGTGAATCAGCATCACAGCTGGCTTCTCTCTTCCCAGGACACTGGCTCAGTTCCCTTGTTGAGCTTCTTTCTAAGGCTTCTGGTGCTTTGCCCGTTTTACAATCAAGAATAGGAAGACGACCAGAGAACCCGAAGTCGAGTGGCAACGTGCCTATTGGACATGGGTTCCACGATTTGGCAATGGCCCATCTGCAGTTATTGTGTCCATCAGTTTTTGTCAGGCTCGAAGCTTTGTTCTTCACTCGACTAAGTCTCACCAATTCAAGCTTCTGAGCAGCTTGACGGAGGCAGTCTTCTTGCTCAGCAAATGTCGCAGAACTCGTCTTACAAGAGCTTCCATTAATGACATCCAAAGTTGTGATCGAAACCAAATTGAGTTTGTTAAGTTTGTTCACCAAAGAATTGTTCCCGATGACCTCAGAAATCTGAAAGGCAGAGTCCATGAGCTGTTTGTTCCCCAGCACTCCAATCCGAAGACATTTACGTAGGATGCTCATCAGCATTTCCCTGGATGTACTTCTCCGTGCAACAGGAACTTCAGTTTCAGAAGAAGAATCTAAATTTCGGAAAGACTTCAGTTCCTTCAATATGGCAACAAGCCATGCAAACAAAGAGGAGAGGGGTACAATTTCATAGGTCTTTACTCTATGTCGGGATGGCATCAAATGTTGCGCTCCTGAAAGAGGGAAAAATTAGAGGAGAAACAAACAAAAGAAGTTGGCAGATATCTTTATGATGTGGTGAAGACCAGGAGTTGAAGTTTTGAACAGTATGTAAAGAGATGAATTCTTCCTATAGCAGAAGAATTATGCAGATGCAGCCAGCAGTGAGAGTTCGTAAACAAGTAATCCTGAATCCAATATTTTGCAGTCATACCAACTAGGTTATTTTGATGTTCCAACTTGAGCAAAGAACTAGATCAGCAACCAGAAAAGATGAAATGCTTGTGAATAAGCAGTTGAGGTTTCACCAGGAAAAACAAATAAGTAATCTAGAGATCTTGAAAAGATGTGCAATGAAAACTGGGAGGAAAACTACAGCTGTATCAGCAGATTAAAGATGAAAGTCATAGACTCGTAGGCAAACACAAGATTCTTAGTACGCAAAATTTATTAAAAAAAAAAAAGACTGAATTTCATTGTGTTAATTAGGGAAGGATCAAGAAAAACAATCAAGCAGCAAGACCAAAGTCCCCACCCCTGCATTCTAAAGGGTAAGAAGGGGAAGCCAAGGTCGGTATCATATCACGACCTTCTAGTTCTGGGTTGGCATGAACCATGGGAGAAGGGTAAGAACAGTAATTCGACTCCTAATCCTAAACCATATATATCTCTAAGGAAAAAATCACAGAAAAGGCAAAATAAAAACTTTTTCACAGACAGCAAGGTATGTTTGCCGTTCAACACTTACCAGTTTCACTGTTGCTTGCTTCTTCTGTTTCAATCATATCAAGGACTGCCTTGAGAAGGTCCAGAAGTATTTTTGGTTCCTTACTTGATAATTTTGTCATCAAAAGCATCCAGTCATCCAGCAAAGTCCAATTACCATGTGGATAATGGATTTCTTGTGGAAGCTCCAACGTGTCAGAAGAGTTGACAATCTTAAGAAGAAACTCCAACAATACAGAGATTACTTCTGTGGAAAAGGATGCATATAACTGCACCAAACTTTTCGAGATCTTGCTCGTTGTCTTTTTGGATCCTGGAAAATAAAGTGCATCTACATAAGAATAAACATGCAGATTTCTATGCTGCTGCTGCTTTCTACTGTTTCCTCTTGGACAAGACATTAAGATTTCTGATCAAATTATATGTGCCTTACAACATGAAGAATGAAAATAATATAGCTAATTACAATCATGATAAACATGAAGCTCTTGCTGTGCATGCAACTGCTGAAACACCAAGGCACCTCAAAATGACTATTTACCGATGCTGGGGAAAATTTTCACGCTTGACTTACAAAGAAGTAAGTCTGCGAGCTTTGAAAATTATGAAGTCAATTATCAACAATTTTACACGATAGAAAATTTGTTGTGACTCACTGCTACCCACTACGCTAAAACTCTGCGAGTTGTGTGTCTAGATGCCAGAGTAACAGCAATAAGTACTTATAGGAATGGTAGAGCCCACATTAGCTAAAGAGATTAACACTCGACCTCCTTGACCAGCCCAGAAGAATTAATGATTAATAAGTCTCAAACACTCTTCAGTGTTTATCAGGACCCAATTCTTGACATGGGGGTTGCAGATTGTTCCTCAAAGCAAAGAAGGTAATGATGATTGGTCCAAGAACTCGAAAAACACAGCGAGTTAAACATATTAGCTTTTTGACCAACAGATAGAGTTGCAGAGTGGATGTTTTCACTTACAGATTCTCAGTGGATTTTTCCCGAGTGGACAAAGAATCAGGAATCTATATATTCTCGGTATATCTAGAAGTATCGATAAAATTAGGAAAGATAAAAAATCCATGGGATTTGGGAAAAGTAACGTGAAAAAAATTCTTACCTCCAGATTTAGATGTATGAAGCCTTCCAGCCATGAGCAACAAAACCTTACTACGGCCACAATGTTTCATGCCTATTAAAAAAGTGAAAGCAAAAAAGAAAGATCAAGCAAATGAAAAATAACAAATAAAATCAAATCATCATGTCTAGTGAGAATATATGAAAGAGTTTAAGCCAATGTCCCCAATAAAACTGATAAAGAAAAGGTCTCTTGAACACATGGGATACTAAGCCAATGTCCTATCGGCGTAATTTTTTACATGCTACCATTAAATTTTATGATCCCGTGATCCCTCCTTCTTCGAATTAGGGAGAGGGGGGGGGGAGCTATTTCCATGGAAGCCATTGAGACATTCTGCTACATAGTGCCCAAAAGAAGTGGAAAAAAGGATGTCAAATCAAACGCACTTTTTTCCTTCACCAGTGATGTTGATGGTGGACCGTGCTTATTTCTCAAGTAAATAGTCAATTCACGAAGTTTAGACTTGACTTCTTTTCTGGCTCGAATACTCCCAAATCTTTTACACGGCATTGCTATCTTCTGAGGTTCCCAGTAGTAAGACTTTAGCCAACTAACGGCCTGTGTGAAAAGAAAGAAATAACTTAGAAGTCCAGACCATCAATGTCATAGCAAACACACAAGCTCAGGAGGAAAAAAAAATGATCATAAAGCAATGAGAGCTAGGTTCTAAAGTAATGAGATCTTCTGTAGAAATAAAAGAAATGTCAAATCTGCTAATACTATTTTGTTTGATGAGTTTGCAAGAAAGCCAAACCTTTGCCCAGTTAAAATCAATACCATCATCTTTATGAGGCCAAACTTCTTAAGTTTTTTTATTCAACAAAAGGAAATCGAGGAAATGCATAACTTTATGCTCAAAAGGCCAGAGATGAAACTTTTATGCAATTGTCATGAGAAAAGACAAGGCTCTCCTCACTAATTTACAAGCTTAACATATTCCCAAATGAAAAAAATTTATTGCCAACTCTTGATGGGTTATCAATTATGATTCTATGAATATGAAGTGTTACTTTAATCTTCATCTTTATATAATAAACAAAGTTGGGTTGGAACAACTATGACAGGAAAGAGACTTATACTACATCTTGACAGCGCTTGGCCTAAAGAGGTTATGATCTCACGCAGAAGAATTTACATTCATTCGAATGAAAAAATGCTGAGAGTCCACTTAATGTTTTATTCAAGCTGCAAAAACAAGCAAAATCCAGAAGAGACGGAAGTTTGTCACTTATTACAGCGACAGATAGTAGAAAAGGTCGAGAATGCAGACCTGAAGCGAGGCATCACGAACTAAGGGAAGCGCAGGTAGTTCACGATGAGAACACTCTGCAACAACAGCACATAAAAGAACCAAACACTGTATATTAAAATCCTAGACCAGAAGATCTCAAAAATTAGATTGTCATTATTAAAGGGGAGGCCAAAATTACAAGCTAGGTTCTCCCTATGTTTTGAGACCGGAAAGATACGCAATCTCTAGAACATCAGCAATTGATCCCTTACCGTGACGAATATCAATCAGCATGCGCGGAATACCAATTGCACTAGCAGCCTCTGCAATTGACACCTCTGTTTTCTTCCGTGTCTTTTCGATAACACCATTCACGAGCCTTGAGATGTAAGAAAACAAGATTGCTTATTTAGAGCATTGCAGATCGGTTGTATGAAGAAAAAAAAAAGTTACAGTTTCTTGCAATTGCAAAGCAATGTAATAAATTAGGACAGAGGTAGCACACATCCGCAGGTCCTATAGGAGTTTGAAAATGTAATTTGAGGTTAATATACAAAGTGTTATTCACTGCATTAAGCTAAGCAAGAAGCCAAAAGCTACTGTACATGGGGACACATCTGACGTTAACTAGTGATGCTTTTCATATTCAAACATTAGAAACTTAGGACTAGCAGCCTGTACAAAATTGTTTTACATCCAATGGAAGAATGATTCTCAGACCACAATAGCTGGGAAAAAGACCATTTAAAATCTCAAGTGAATGTCACTAGATGAGTTCAAACAACTTGACTAAAAACTTCTAAATCAGCAAAGATGAATGTTTACTCGTTGAAATACTTAGCTGGCAGGTAATACTTTAAGTAAATCCCCAGGCAAGGATGCTGAGACTTTGAAGTAAGAAATATTCAAACAAACTGAGTACTTTATTACTGTAAGCAGATATAAGACTACAC
Source organism: Eucalyptus pauciflora (assembly GCA_007663325.1). NCBI lineage: Eukaryota > Viridiplantae > Streptophyta > Magnoliopsida > Myrtales > Myrtaceae > Eucalyptus > Eucalyptus pauciflora. Next base: position 3,358,289 of record VMYD01000353.1, read on the forward strand.
GTGAATTTCCAGAAAGATGGCCCTCAGAGTTCAATCTGTAACTTTCGCAACGTATCACCTCAAAGTTTTCAAAATTCAAATGAAAAAGCAATATAAGCCTATCCCAGAACAACACTTGAAGCCCACATCCTACTGCTAATTGCATGCAGATGGCAGTCATGCACAGAAGTTGTTAAATGCAGACACAACCAATGCTTCCAGTATTGCAAGATAAGACACTTGGGAAACGGCATGATGCATGCTTTAAACAGACAAAACTCACTATTTCTACCTCAAACTTTTCGAGCTCAGCTGAAGATAATGCAAAAGACCGAACTGAGCATCACAAGCTAATTGAGAAGGCCTCACCCTCACCTCATAATCGCCATGCAATAGAGCATAGCCAGGATCTCATCAGAATCTGAGAAAGCATTGGGAGGCAGGTCTCCTCTGCAATAAATAAATTAAATAAATGAATCGCAGTGTCATAACACAGCCAATAATCCATGGAAAATGAACCAAATCTCAAAAAGCAAACATGTCATGCAAAATCAAAATAACTCTAATAGGAAACTAAACACCACCCCCAAAAAAAAAAAAAAAAAACATACATGGCGAGGCGGAATGCGAATTTAGTACCTGAAGAAAGGATCTTTCTGCTGAATTTCGACGATTGAAGCCGTGACTTCGACTGCCACGGGAAGACATCCTCTGCTTCTCCACGCTGTTATCTGCAAACCGAAGCTCTTCTAAGGGGACCAAAAAAAAAAAGCTACAACGAAGAAGCACAATGTCTGCAGTCAATAGCCGCCCGGCTATCAAACCGACGCTCAAACTACTCCTACGAACGCCTATATATCCCCCCCTCGTCCCCAGCAACAAGCGATCCACCGAAAGCATCGTCGAACCAATCCTCCACCGTCAGTTCAGGCGACTACCCCCGGACACGAGAACCTACTTCGGACTAGCTTTTGCAGATACCGAGAACGGGAAAAGGCAACGACGGATGACGATAGGGCTTGAAGAGAACGGTGCTCGAGGTTGCTTACCCTTCGGAGAGCGGCGGCGACGGAGTCCGGGGAAGGAGAGAAGAGAGAGTCTCGGACGGAGTCCCACTCGTCCCAGCTCAGCCACGGGACCAATTTGTAGGTGACCGATGGCGACGACGGCGACGACGGCGCCGTCGTCGCCGGCGGCTCCTCCTGCTCGACTTCTCGAGGCGCTTCTCCTTCCATTGAGCTCTGCTCTGTTGCGCGACAACCTTTTGGCGACGGCGAGGGAAGAAGTTTTTATAATTCGTTTCGGGCCACACTATTTTCACTAAATTCAATCCCTTTTTAAATTACTATCACTCATTTAATTACAATTTAAAATTGTAGTCTTTTATTTATTTTCCTTATCTTTTTTATTTTTTTATCTTTATTTAAAATTTAACTGTCATGGCTATATTGTGTATATTAAAAGTAGGGTTAATATCACAAAAATCTCCAAATTAGTATATATGTAATAAATTTATCTTGAATTAATTTTTTAAACACTCAAAATTCCAAACTTGTATATCCGTCAACTGTCATGTATTATCCAGCTTAGCAATTTGACCGGAAAATTTAATGAAGACTAGTTTTATCATAAGTGTATTAGTTTCGGATTTTTTGTAGTAAAAAAAATTATATTATGATAAATTTGTCATAAATATATTAATTTAGGATTTTTCGTGATATCAATCATAAAAAACTTAATTTATTTATTAAGCATTAGGAGGATTTCTCTATCTTAGTTCAAAACATGTACCATTGATGTCGCACGCAAATTCTAAAGGTTAAAAGCGACAATGACTTTTGGCAAATGATGTGAGAGCAAATCACTAATGCGTACTGAAATTTCACAACTTCATACCATACAAAAATTTCAAAAATTTCAATAGCTTGTGTTATAGCATATATTGGACGGGAATGGAGAAAAAGACTTTGCAAGTGCTTGAATGAGCTATAATTATATTGTTTTTTCAATTAATATAAGACTAATATCACCAAAAATCCCAATACGCCCATGCGACATTTATTGCAAACTGATAAATTGACATTCCATTTATCCCAAAATTTAAGGTAAATCCAGAATTTTTATCGAGGTAAATATAGGGCAAGTCAACGAATTTAAGATAAATATGACCATACCAATTTAGGATTTTCCATTGTATAAAAATTAATTTGGAATAGAAACAACACAGGTATATTAGTTTGAGAATTTTTATGACACGAAAATTAATTTAGAATAAATATACCAATTTCAAAAAGATATGATGATACAGCATTAATATATAAACGCCACATTGTACCCACTAACCAAATAGTCTACATTTGAACACCCCAAAAAAAAAAAAAACCAAATCGTCTACCTCTTCGACCAGAAAAAATCGTCCTACCCCGCTTCATGTGGCGTTGGGGGACACTAGGTGGAATATAACGAAGTTCGTCCCTAGCTTTCAACGAGGATCGGCCGCTCATCGTACGGCGGTAGAAGCCCAGGATGCGTCCTAGTCCTAGTCCCGGTCCATAAGATTCGGATAAATCACGGCCGATCCCATGTATATTTCCACAAGCACCGCCGGCCTTGATTGCACTTTGACCAGTGAACCACAGTCCGGCCGTGGGCACGAACAACATAAGAAAACCACCTCTTAACTAATAAAATAAAATAAAAAATCCTAGCAGCACACAAATCTTTTGAATTCTAAGCGCAGAACAGTGTTACTAAATATCAATTTTTTTTTATTTTTTTGGTGGTATTGCTCCATGTTTCAAAGCATTTTCCAAACATCACCTGTGTATTGAGAAAAAAGGAAAACGCCAAACTATGATTCAGAAAACTTGGGTGGCTCGAGTCGATGTCGATAAATAAATCAGCACTGCCATAAGATTACAAGTCTGAATTTGACTGAGCTTGCTCCAAGTTGGGGCCGATCCGATCTTCATGTGGAGGGAGGACCGCCGGTAGAACTAATAACTCCTTCCCCAGTAGCTCCACCTTTTAGCGGGCTTTCCGGAAGCAAAGCATATAGTACCTGCATGAACCACAATGAAGAAGTGACATGAAGTGCGACCCGCAGCAAGACTTCCTGAATAACATAAGAACACCGACCAGACCTCCTAACACTGACAAGAAAAATAGAATCTTATCCCAGCACGTTAATGCAACTTCAGATTTTCAAGCTCTTGAAATGGTCGGAGACAATCGAAAAACAAGACATTTGTCCAGCTTCCACCCTTGCTGAGAGATTGGTTTCTCCCATGGACAGACATCATGAACTCAAGTGGCAAAGATCAATATGTCCTAGTTAAGAAAATGAATCGTGGTACCTTCAGGAAGCTCTGGCTGTTCAAATGGGGAACAAAATGTCTTACATGCTCCCATCTCACCCTTTGTCCGTGCTTTTACTTCTTTCTCCACCTCCTAAAGTAAGGAAAGCAAAAGCTTTCAGGTTAAAAAAGAAAAAGAAAAAGATAGTGCCACACTAAATGGAAATGTATCCCACGAAGATTGCAAGCTATATTTACATTAAAGGACAAATTCACATTTTTGCTGCAATGCAACGAAAGCACACTGCAGATTAAAAAATTAACCCAAAGTACAGCAAAAGCTATGTCTTAAGCTTTCCATTAGAGGTTCTCCAAAGCTATTGAGTTTCTCTCCCCAGAAAGCCATATAAATACGAATGCAAATGAAAGATAAGCCCTTTTTCTTGTTATTGAAAAAACAACTGCCACACAGGCTTTAGAGCTAAAAATTTAAAATGGTGACAGAAAGCATCATATAACACATATAAGCAAATGCCAACCAAACGAAGAAAGAACTCTTGGCACAAGATAATCATGGATGGAAAGCAATGTACTGGAAACATACTTCCTCATCACACCAAGGAGCCAAAACCATCTTCTTTTGGCCCAGTGCTTCCACGAATTCATCCCATGTTTTCACAACTTGAATGCAAGCATCTCGTTTTTGTTTTGCAGCATCAAACAGGCTCTGTTGAATGTTGGCCAACAATTCTTTCACCTGCTCAACCAAGTCAGCCCTTGGTATATCTTTTTTAGCAGAATTATCACGCCGAACAGCTCGGACCTGTTTGTTAATTTCAAAGTGTCACTTTTATCTCCAACAAGAATAAAGAGGTTGTGAAGAAAAAAATGCAATCAGCAGGTGATTATGCCACAAACAAATGAATAGTCAAGAAGCAAGTTGCTTCTCACCTGATTATTTGCCAAGTCCTTTGGTCCAATTTCAATTCTAAGAGGAACGCCTTTCATTTCCCAATTTGAGTACTTCCAACCAGGTGAATAGTTATCTCTGAGGTCTGCCTCCGCACGAATACCTGCTTCACACAAGGTATTAACGGTGGCTGTGCAGGCATCAAAAATACCTTGAGTATCAGCATCTTTATATGGAACAGGTACAATGATAACTTGGACTGATGCCACTTTGGGAGGGAGAACCAACCCCTTATCATCCCCATGAACCATCACCATGACCCCAATCTGCACAGAATTTGGAAAATGGCAGCAATTTTTTACAGCCAGTCTCACAAGGATGATGCAAATGGTTAAATTTCATTTATTCAAAATGATGATAGGTAACGAAAAGTTGTCCACCCATCTCCATGTTGATGCTTCAGACCACCCCCAAAAAAAAAATAATAATAATAATAATAATCATGTAGATACTTAAGAAAACATTGAAAGGGCATATGTCAGACGTATTTAAGAACATCCTAAAACGAGTTGTAGAAACTAGAAACAAGTTCGTAGGGAAAAATACCGTTCTAGTGGTATAGGCCCACGAGTTCTGCCAGACCATGGCTTTCTCTCTCTTTTCATTCTCAAAGAATATTTCGAACATTTTTGCAAAATTCTGACCCAGACAGTGTGATGTCGCCCCTTGAATTCCACGCCCAGTGTTAGGAACAAATGCCTGGCACATAATACATAAGCAACTATGATGATAGAGTTACACATATGGGAACATTTGTACATTAACCAATCACTGTGAATGGCTTTAGAATACACAAATGATGGTGTATGCACTTCCGTTTTAAGCATTTACCTCTACAGTAGTTGTATAAAAACCACCAGCAAACTTCTCCAACTCACTCTTCTTGCCCTTTATTACTGGAACAGCTAAGTACTCTTCATATATACGTCTATATAGTTCCAGTATATCAAGAACCTGAAACAAAATCATTGTCAGATACTTCAACATCTGCTTCCTGCAATATAACAAGACTTAGAACATACAGACAAGCCAAATGATAGCCGTCAAACACCATTTCTTATGGAAAAGGTGTTCTAACTCTATTTATTAAATTAGTATTACTAAGCTCTGTTTTAGATTTTGGACTCTCGTACTGTCTGTGACATGATACACAGTACTTGAACACTAATTGCAGTGAGATTAACTAAAATATAATAAATAAGTCCACCGAGTTGAATAAAAAACTACACAGCCTTAGAGAAATGGATAGTACTTGATTTGAAATTGAAAACTATTTGAGTGTCAAGGATTAAAAGAAATAAAAAGAAATGTTGAAGGACCTATAAGTTATCCTGCCTTGCAGTCAAGGTAGGAGAAGGGCGAGTAACAACATAGAACTCTGTTAAAAACCAACCACTGAGAAAAATATTATACAACATCCATTCACAAATTCGCTTTCAGCTACATGATCTAAACTCAAATAGAAAATAAGCGGGAAAAGGAACCTCTGCATCTGCTTCTTCTTTTGTAGCAAAAGCTGTATGTCCTTCCTGCCAAAGAAACTCACGACTCCTGCAGTAAATAGGGGGTGAAAAGGAATAAACAAGAGATGCTGATCCAAACACCACGAAATTCATAAACATGTCATTCTTCTGGAAACTATTCCTCATATATATAGTCAGGCAAGATTAAGCTTCTAAGTGTTAAAAAACTTGCGGCATTGCGCTGACCCAATTTATAAAAGCCGGTCTAGTCTCTTGGCTATACAATAAGTTGAAAACAAACAGCAATCAAGATTTCTCCATGACAAAACATATGAATACTTAATGCCACAACGTTTATCTCTCATCACATCCTATCAATGTAAATCGGAGGATCATCTCTGTTGTGTGTACGTGCGTGCGCGCGCGTGCATGTGTGAGAGAGAGAAGAGGGGGGGGTGGAAGAAATCAAAATTAACCTGTGAGAACAAGCACACTGAAAGATGGAAGAATATGAATACCTGATAAATGGTGTAGGATTGCTAAACTCCCATCGAACAACATTGCACCACTGATTAAGTCTCAAAGGCAAGTCTCTGTGTCCCCTTATCCACTTAGAAAAGTAAGGATACATCACTGTCTCACTTGTTGGTCGGATTGCAATAGGCACTTCCAAATCAGATTCCCCGGATTTTGTCACCCAAGCAACCTGAAAGACCCAAGAACCAATGATAACACTAATGAATACATTGATAGTAACCAAGCCAGGCAGCAGTAATGCATACAAACATTTTGACTAAGACATTTGAAACAATGTCACCTATTGGTAAATTCCAATCCATAGGTCCTTTTCAAAAGATTCCATAATAATAAAATGCCCCAAGAATCATGACTGTGATAAGCATTTGGTATTCCAAACCTAGCTATTGAAATTGAACTCACACAAGCCACGTGCCTCACTCTCAGAGTCTTCAATATTAGAAATTTCTTCCCAATCAACATAAACAAATTACAAAACTCTGCATACAAGTTGACCTGCCTATTCGGCAAGTTGTCTGATTGGTTAGAAGTTGGCAATTGCCTTTGTCTACTTCTATTGAATGTCACTCTTAGTGGTGTGCATAGCTCCACACTTTGTGATTCCATGCTTAGCTAGTTGGAAGCTGGTGGAAAAGGCCTATTAAATTTGCATTTAATGGAATCATACATATTCCAGGTAAGATTATTCAGATCCGCACATTGCCCTGAAGAAAAGTAAACTGCCTTTCTACTTATAGGTCAGACAAATTTGAGATGCAAAAAAACATATTCTAAGCTCACCAAATGAGCAATAGCACCAACAACCCTCTTTTCAATTTTGTAATGCTTCAATTTGTTCATAGCTGGTCTACCAAGTTGAGAACAAGACCAATTCATCAAACAGTTCGAATACTTACTGTCCACAAACATGAAATTTTTTTCTTGATAACCATCTCGACTACACTAATAACTAGCAACTTTTCGAACACGACGATACCTTTCATCATGCTGTAAAGAAAGGGAAAAGGAACAAGATTAAACAAGCTATCAATTAGATGCTGTCTCACCTCTGGAGCAAAACCCTCTATATGGTCCTTTTCGCGTTGCAGAACCCCAGGAGATACGAAAAGAGGGAAATAACAGTTCTTAATTTTCATCTTCTTTATTTCAGCATCAAAGAACTCCTGTAGATTAACATACCCGACATAACAATTATGCATTTGCCACAGAGAAATTTGAAAAAGCAACAAATTGGTGTCAACCGCAGAAAAACATTCAACAAACAGAAGCCAGAGAATATAATGGTTGGCTAGTGAGGACATTAATTGCAGTTTGTGAACATAGCTTGAAGCCGTACTTTTCTTCCAACTGGCCTCTAAGTGGAGGATTACATGCTTCAACGTGAATCCGATTTGACATTAACAAGATACTTTAAACAAATTTGCTTCTAACCTACCAATCAAATGCATATTAATTTGCTTATAGTTATTACCAAAGTCAGATGAGGGGTCAATATGTCACCCACTAATTAAAGGCCAGTTTGGAGGCAAGTATAGCTCTAAGGTACATATGTTGTGCATGCAAGAGGGAAGAGAGAGTAGCAACACTTATTGCATCTGAAGTGGACCATTCAACCTATTTTATCATCAAACAACTGGACAATCCGAATTTAGTCACATCACAGAATCAAAATAGATAATCCGTTCTCAAGCCACCTGATTTCACAATAACACCAGAAACGATTTTGATACACATCTTTGTCCCAAGTGATGTTTGACTAAAGAATCATTCTAAACCATTGCATCGGTGTAGTTATAGTGAAATGACGAATTTGCAGAGCTGGAATAGCCCAAGAATAAGTAGCACAACTAAAAGTGAAGATCCATCTAGTGTGAATGACAAGCTACCTTGAAGAAGAGAATCCAACAGACACAATCATACCATTGAACTAGCTTGCTAGGATAAAAGGCTGCAGCAGTAAGAACTCTATGTCAATTAGAACATGACAAATGTTTCCACCATTTTCAAAAAAAGTTAGCAGAGGCGAGTAGGCCAAAAGAAGCACAGAGACAGAAGGTGAATTTACTTCAGAAAAGGATTCAAACTCACTTGCATAATCTCCCAGATTGCCATCGCCCATGGCCTTAGAATGTAACAGCCAGAGATATCATAATACTCTATCATTTCGCCACTGACAACAACCTATGTCAGCCAAAAGAAACCAAATATAATCAGAGAAGACATTTCATTTCTAGATGCAACTTCTAATGCAAAGAAGGACTCAGTGCCAACTGGAATTAACCAACCAGAAACTACTTGGATGCACCTATTATTCCTTAGTTGGATAAGGGCAAAGTTCAATTATCTTTCCCAGCTCGACCATATCCCGTTTGACAATAACGGACATTAGCTTTCAAAATCACGTCAGACATATATCGACTCCAAATTGGACTGATCTTTTCAGCTTAATTTCTGCGAATGCGACCGAAACAAACTACAACCCTCGAAAATAGACACTCCTCTTCACGAGACAGGACTTTTAACAGGAGCAGCCTCGCTACGGAGTACCAAGGAACGTACCTCGGAATACCATTCCCCGAAGTTCTCATCCTTCTTGTTGGAGAGACCCAGCCCCGTCTCCTTCTTCACCTCCTTCTTCTTCCCCGCGCCGGCATTGGGTTTATTGGACTTCTTCGGCTCTTTACTGGCCATCCCCCTGATCTGCGGCCGATCGACGTCGACAAACGCCGCCGAAATTTCCAAATCAATCCGTGGAATAAACACAACGAAAAAAACACTAACTATCGCGGGCAAACACGATGACAATCCGCCGCCGAATTCGTTCGCATCAGCTCTCAAAAGCCGAGAGGAACGGACTCGATTCGAAACGTCACTGAATTTCGACCAAAAAATAAATAAAAAATACCGGACGAGTCCGTGAATGAAGCCCGCCGTCGTCGTTTGGCTTACCTTTTGACTTCGCTGACGAGTCGATGAGGTCGGGCGAGGAGGCGGCGGCGGAAACCAACGGACCCGAGTGAAAGCCGGCGCAGGCGAGGAAACCCTAACTGGAAACGAGCGGATTTAAGGGAGGAAGTCGAAAGGGAGAGTGCAGTGCTGTGATTCCCGTCCGATCGAACCACGTTCGGCCAGGATCAGATCCGCGAATAGCCTGTCCGGAGCACCTCTGAAGATGCACGCTGACTTGTGCGCATTGATTAGTATTGTCTAGGCTTCCGCCTATTTCTAATGCTCGACATATAAATTTTCACAGTACTCAAATGTTAGCATGTATATTTACATATATCTATATCAAAATACGATTAAAGTCGAAGTTGAGAGAATGTTAACTTTGGTGACAACCAAGTGACACTTCACTTATCTTTATGATTGTTATGTGACAAATTCATAAGTAATTAAGTGGCGGAAATTAGACTAGCCAAGTGGTCCAACGGCTCGAGGGCTGGTTCCAAAGTTTCTTTCGGGATAATACCTCGAATTCCTCGGACTCTGTTTATCATTGTGCATCAATCATCAAAATTCAAAAATTACGGACCACCCCTCTCAAACTTTGTCATCATCACGCAATAGCCGTCGAATTTTGAAAAATTACCGTTCAATCCCCTTGGACTTAGATTTTTATTCCAACCACTTTCAATTCCTTCTATGTAATCGTAACATTTTATATGAAATGGACTAATTCACATTTTTTGACCAAAATATTCTCCATTACACGGTTAATAATGTCGACTATGCAAAGAGTAATGCATGGCTAATGAAGTTGAGAAAACTCGGTAGAGATTATTTTGGTCCGATGAATGAGTTAGTCGACATTCGATTAACCCGTTATTGTTCATGCAGGCGCAAGATTTAGTAGATACACCAAATTCAAAGAACGGGTCCAACGGGCTATTTTGCAACAATGATGAATTTATGGGAGTAATTTGCAACTTTTCAAAGGCTTAGGGGTATAATCCAGAGGGAATTTTGAACCATTATTCCTATTCTGTTTTGACACTAGAAAACGAGCTTAGGCTATTCCTTCATTGGCGTAAACGCTAGGCTTGGGTGAGATTGAGACAGACAGTCCCCTTTTGTTCCTCATCCTTGATAGTAATAGGTTGTCCTTTGGAATATATCTTCTATCTTTAATAGTAAAAACGAATAGGGTAGGATTCATCACTTCCTATGTTATTCATTCTTTTAATTTTTCTCCTTGACCATATATCTTTTATTGGATCTACACCTAGTTCTTTTCCCATTTGTTTAATTTATTTTTGGGAAAATCTCAAATAAGGACTAAAGGTAAGCCTATTTTCTCAAATAATGTCCCAAAGTGGTCGTTGTCCCAAATAAGGACCCAAAGTGGCTAACAAGTCTTAAATAAGGACCTGAACTTGCTAGCTGGCCAAAATGTTCACTAGCCGGCGAGCGTGTGACATTTCCGATGGCTGGAATATGGGCAATTTTGTCCAAAAAATATATAGATAAAAATTAACAAACCCTAAAAACAAAACCCCCCAAACTCTTCACGTTCTTTTGACCTAAAAAAACTCTTCACATTCTCACGTTTTTCTTCTTTTGCTCTTCATCTTCTCCGTTCTTTGTCCTCTCTCGCTTGGAGCACTAAAATTTTCTATTAATGGAACACGAATTGAAGCACAACAAGAAACCCCTGCATTCCTTTCTTCACATCTTATTCTTTTGTTTTTTGTCTTCATTTCTTTCCAACGAATAAGACAAATCTCGAGTAAGCCAAGGATCTTGCTCCATTAATAGATAATTTGAATTCTCCAAATGAGAGGGGACAAAGAACGTAAAAGATGAATAGCAGAAGAAGAAGAACGTGAAGAGTTTAAGGGTTTTGTTTTTAAAGTTTGTTAATTTCTATCTACATTTTTTTTTGACAAAATTGCCCATATTCTGGCTATCGAAAATGTCACACGCTCGCCGGTTGGTGAACATTTTGGCCGGTCGGCTGGTTTAGGTATTTATTTGAGACTTGTTAATCACTTCAGATTCTTATTTGGAACAACAGTCATTTCGAGTCCTTATTTAAGAAAATAGGCTCATTTTGGATTCTTAATTGAGATTTTCCCTTTATTTATTTTTAATCAATTTCTAAACATAAAATATTTAATAAATTTTTCTGCAGCCTTCGGAGTCGGCCTAGATGGCCTACACATTTGACCGAGCCAATGAGGTCGCGCTTGGGCGAGTCATTCAAAGTTCTAGCCTAGTTGAGCCGAGTCTCTAGTTGGCAGGTCAACATCATCAACATGTTGGCATGAGTGCACGCTTTATGCCTATTTATTACAAGACCATAGGAATCATCCATGTATCCACAATTTTGTTTAATATGTGCAATCAAATTCTCCGTGACTCGTAATTATTCATAAAATTAAAAATTATATAATGAAAAAAAATTAGACATTCAATGTCTTGATTTTCTCTTTGTCTCTTTATTATTTTTGGTGTAATGTAATTAGAGCGAGGCTAGCTTCACAAGTAAAAAGCCTCTTCCGTCAAATCACATCAGCATCACGGCAATCCAATCAATAACAATAAGAGACGAAACAAGTGATGTGATATAAATTGAGTGCGGTTCGAAAAGACTTTGAAAGCAACTGTGGACTCCTGACTACAATAAATTCTTGCCCCAACCCAATTCACGGGACAGAGCCCATTACAACCTTTGTTTTTGTGGGCCCCACGGTGAAGATCGACGAAACAGGTGAAATCAAGTCAAGGAAAGAAATTCCCTTAAACCCTTTAGAGTTGGGGTGTGCAAAAGAATTGGTAACCGTTCGACTCGCCTAGAACCAGATTGGACCGCATTGGAATCGACGGTTCCCATTGAGGCCGGTCCAATTATTGGTTCCAATTAAGTGGAACCGATGAGTATCGATCCGGTTCTCGATTCTAGGCATTGAACTGTGCGTCTGCCCGTACACCTGGACCAGATTGGTATATAATAATTTTAATAAACAAATTTTGTCTCAATTACTTAATTATTTTGTAATTTTTCAACTAAATATATATGTAAATACATGTATATATATGTACTTATTGGACATTATTAACTAATTTTATCTCTTAGGTGTGTAATAAGATTAACCCCCTCCTTTTTTTCATTCTAATAAACATTTTATTGCTTTCTCAACCAAAACAAAATAAACAAACGTAGAGAAATGAGAGAACTAATTGGAAATATCCATAAATGTTGAGGTGCTTTGTCGTCACGATACAAAATTAGGAGGCAATGGGTCGTTTTAGCCATTCCCGTGATTAAATTAAATTGACTTTAAAAAAAGATAGATCAAGCGATGAATATTTTAACTTCTGTAGAGATCAGGACTTTTAATAGGGAGTTTAATTCTCCACACGTTTTCGGTCGAACAAGCTTTGGTGCTTTAAACAGAAGCTAGGTTCACGGTGGAAATTATTTATTGAATGTAATTTTGTAGAGATTAGGGACCGGTTCTATGAATCCACCCAATAATCGGACTAGACCAATGGCATGGTTTGTGGATGGATTAATGGAATCAATCGATGGGTCTCGATTTCAATTTTTCAAAATTGATTCTTAGTGGGCAGTTTCTGATTTGAAGACGAGAATCGCCTACTCGAACTATGATCACCCTTACTTTGGAGGTGGAGGGAAGTCCATATGCTCGATGGAACTGTTCATTGATGGATCCAAGACATCTACCCACTTGCTTTCGGCTCAAATCTTGGTAAGTGAAAGCGGGTGACGTTTACTTTTCCTCGGCCCACGCAGAGAGCGACTTACAATTTCCATTCACTCTCGTGGCTGGGCTGGCGCGTGCACGTGGGAGGGAGTGAACAGAACGCGCTCGTGCGCGTGCACGTGAGAGAGAGAGAGAGAGAACACGGGCACCTGAATTGACCACAGAAGAGGGAATCCGGGCGAGTCAAGAGGCCGGCCCACCTTCTTGTGGGGCCCACCGTGGTAAAAAGCTTGATTTTCTTTTTTCAAATTAGTTATGTTTCTTTACTGTGCGTAACTATCAGGTCTTCTTTGTTTTTTGGGTCATTAACTATAAAGTCTTCGAAGTTTAAGTATTACCGGGAAATTACGTTGATCTAGTTGTCCAAATAACAAATGACTATAATGAATCGTTTCCGTGGGATAGCATAGAGAATATTTTATTGCAATGATGTTTTTAAAAGTCACTCAATAAATTAATAGCACAATGACATTGTGAGTCGAAGGATATTACGTGTTAGTATATTTAATTCTCAATAATATTAAATACAATCCACATGTTGATTAAAAAACATCGCAAAACCATCTATTCATAAAAAAAAGGGAAAAGACCACAAAAAACCCAAAATTTTGTTTAAAGTGACAAATTCACCAAAAATAATTTTTTTTTTGGTAAAGAGCAAAAATAAAATAAAATTTATAACATGAAAAATCATCAATTTTGCTAACCGTAACACATTTATCTCAAATTTTTTCTTGTAACACAAAAATCCTGAACTTATATCTGTGTGACATATTTACTATAAACTATATGGCATTTTTGTATTTTACTTTTTATTTTTCCATTTTTTCTTCTTCTTCTCTCTTCCCTCTACCATGGCTGGCGGAGGGAAGCCGAACTCAGGCAAGGGCTACCATTGCCGGCATCACGCAAGGGTTGCCCTCACCTGGGCTAGCTAGGGCCGCCCTCCCCAGCATCAGGTGAGGGCGACCCTTGGTTGGGTCGGGTGAGGGCCTCCCTTGCCAGGCTCTCACCGGCGTCGGGCGGCCCTCATCGATGTCGGGTGAGGACTACCCTTGCCAGATCTGGCAAGGGCACCCCTCGCTTGACGCAGGCGATGGCCTAGCAAGGGCACCCCTCGCTGGCGTTGGGCGAGAGCAGCCCTTGCTAAAGTCGAGCGAGGGGAGTCTGGCTTCCCTTTGCCATGGCTGGTGGAGGGAAGAGAGAAGAAAATAAAAGGAAAAAAACAAAAAAGAAAAAGGAAAAATAGAAAAAAGAAGATGAAAATGCCTTTGGTAATTAGCAAATTTTGAGATTTTTCATGTTAAAAAAAAATTGGGGTAAAAGCTCAAAATATTCTTACCTTTAACAAAAAAAAAAAGGGGTAAATTTATCACTTTGGGCAAAATTTGGGGTTTTTTGTGATCTTTTCCTAAAAAAAAAGTAGTGAAGTTGACTGATATGGGAGTTAAAAATTAATCAAGCAACCCTATAGTTATTTACACATGATAGCATTGAGAATCATATGTGTATTATGCATTTAATCCAACGTTAATTTTTTTTTCTCTTAACCACTCCATTAAAAAAGCAATAGAATTAAGCCCAACATATAGTATTATGTTCACATGGATGAAGCCCAATATATTTATAACACGGCATTTTTTTCTTTTGGATTACGAATGATCCATGAACTTTCGCATAATATTCAAGAGTAATACTAAATGTAGCCCTTGAACAAGTTCATCGTGTAACATGATCTCTAATTTTTTTTTATTCGATGTGGCCATTTAATTTTTGGAATGCGGTCAATTTAGCCCCTAAGAAATGTCCAATAATATCGTAGGCACCACACTGCATATTGAATCAAAACTTTTGAATTATCCGTACCATTTTCCTATTATAAAAATTTAGCAAATTGCCAAAAAGGACAAATTCAGAGGACAAAATTGCATCATCAAAATCCACGCGACTACAGGGAACGTTCGCTGGATGCGGAAGGGCAGCTTCCTCCATCTCTCCCTCTCCCAATGGAGTTAAAAAACGAAAAACTCATGCAGTTTCCTTCCACTCTCGCGCGATGTTGACCGGGGGAAGGCGACAGCCAATCCCATTTCGACACGTTTTTTCTTCCACTACATTTGACCCCTCCCGATTGCCACTCAATTTAGCTTTTTTCTATTTTATATATATATTTTTTATTTTTTGTGCCGGGGGGGTAAAAAAAGTGAATTCGAATTATTTTATCCCCCAACCAACAACACCCATTCACTCAGCTGGCAAAAATTAATGAATAAAAAGGAAAATTCCCTCTCATTGCCCCGAAAAAACCATGAAAGATATATATCTGCATCGAGCTTTTAAAATCGGACAGTGAATCGATCTGTTCTGTACACCTCCGCCTCTCTCTCTCTCTCTTCATTACTCGACACTCGACATCTCGCGAGCGCGACACAGCTCCCCGAGGGCCGGCCGAACCATGTCGTCGTCGTGTTACAGGCGGCTACCCGCCGCCGGCTCCTCGAAGAGCCTCGCCGCGCCGTCCACCTCCTCGTGGCGCCACGCGACGGAGGCCCCGCCGTGGCTGCGTCCCCGCCACACGGATCGGTGGCCGAGGATCGCCCTGCGATCGCCGAGCCGGTCCCGGTCCGATTCGTGGCTCGCGGCGGCGGTCGCGCGGCGGGAGGGGGAGGGATCGTGCGGCGCCGGCGACGGCGACGGTGCCGACGGGAGGATCGGGAAGGAGAGGCCGAGGGCGGCGGGGCCGTGCCGCTACGCGGTGGGGGAGACCGAGGGGGGCGGGAGCGGCGGCGTGGATCGGGCGGCGGGGGTGGGGAGCCTGTGGAGGTGGGGGGTGGACAGGAGGAGGACGGAGGTGGCGGCGGCGGCGGCGGCGACGGTGGTGCTGGGGGTGGGGAACCGCGTGCTGTACAAGCTGGCCCTGGTGCCTCTCAAGCATTACCCCTTCTTCCTCGCGCAGCTTGCGACCGTCGGGTCAGTCTCTCTCTCTCTCTCTCTCTCTCTGTGTCTGGCGATCGCCCTCTGCGGTGATTAGCGAGCACTTAAACGAGCGTGGAAGTAGTGAAATCTGAAGGGCCAATGCCTCTATTTACTATTGCCACTCCAATTCCTTTCTGGAATCAAGCACATGCATGGCCGAGCTGTCGCGTTTTTCCGCTGCCGATTCTCCATTTCCGGTCGCCGCCGACATTTTCTTGTGGCCTTGTTCTCGGGGATTTTGTTATCGCACTTGCATTAACTCTTCTTCTTTTTATTAGACGAGAAAAAATAAATTCGGCGTCCAAAAATCAGAAATTGTCCTGCTAACAATTTCTTCTTTTCAAATTTCGGTCTTAAAAAAGGCTTTTTTTCTTTGGGCAAATTATTAAAATAATGTCGACTCGAGCAGAAGTGCATGCTTTTTTATGGGTATTTTGCTTTTTAATTTTCGAATTCTTTCTTCCACGAATCTCAAAATCTTAAAATAAGAGATTTTGATTTTAACTGTTCTCGAATCGGTGCTTTCCAACGGTACTTCTAACCTTTTTTTAACCGGGCATTCTTTTTAATAAGTATAGCGAACTTGTATGCGTAGAACATGACCGTTTTTGAGACGGGATTCTGATTTTCGAAAAAGGATTAATCGAACATAAAGAAAAATTGAATTTTCCAACATATTATTGACCGTTCAGCGTCTTTATTATTATTATTATTTTTTAACTTTTCTGTACTCCCCGGAATTTTTTAAACGGTCGATTGGATCCGGATTTGGGTGGTTCGGAACAAACGGACAAAGGAAACAACTCGCTTTGCCATGTTTTTTTTTTCCCTAACGGTGGCGCTGGTCGGGTCTTTTGTCGTTTCACCGGCGGGAAACGTCGCTCCCTCTTCGGTGGAAAAATAGATGAGAGGGATGGCCAATTATGAAGAAAGGATGGATAACTACGAGGCCCGTGGATGGAAAAAAGTTTATAATATCGGCGACTTTTCCGGGATATATCGTCGATTTCTACTTAAGGAAATAATCTAATTTTTTTAATTGTGCAGTCCCTATCGTTCTAGAAAATCCCAATTTTTTTTTTCATTGATTGCTCTTGACAAGCGTTTCAAGAAACGCTACGTCTGCCGAAGAAGAAAAGAGCGAGTTGGTCTTTTCCTCCGTCGAGCCGCCGGACTTACCGGGGCACTTTCCTTCCGTCCCTGCTGACGTCAGCGGGGCCGCCCCGGCTAGGTGCATGGGGACGAGGATGACGGCAGCGTTAATCGCTCTTCACTAGTTTGTAGCTAGTGGTAAGAGAGGAGGAGCACGGCTGGCATTGGAGTACCGGAAACGGAAGGGCGGGAATCCGATCCACGCGACAGGGCGACCGTCGTGTCAGGACGGATCATTTTTAACGTTGCGGAACACGTGTTCGGACATCTCCTCTGTCCGGAGCACACGGGGGGACTTCGACACGTAATTTCGCGTGCAATTCTTTGGTATTGTCGATCATATGATAATATTATAAGGGAACATTTGTTAATTGTGTTGAGCGGGAAAGAAAGATGGGGAATCGGGAAAAGGTGAAGAAGTTCGACGAAGAGGCGAAAATGGATTTGTCGACATATGGTGGCCGGTGGGGGCCATTTTTGAAAGGGAGAACGACGGCGAGAATGCGCAGAAGTTCAGGGTCCGGGGCCCCACTCGCCTGGACCGAGAGCTTTAGATTTAGCTTTAGCCATGATGGTCGACGGAGGATTTCCCAGCGGCTGAGCGTGGGGCCCAGCAACAGCCGTCCGCGGCGCGCCACCTCTCACCATAGATTCTCTTTCTTTCTCCTCCTCTTTTTCCTTTTTCCGTCGTGCCCTCTTTGGAACAGTCTTTTCATGATCATTTTCGTGGTGCGGCGAATCATTGCTTCCTCAATTTATAATAAAGTTTTCTCCTTTACTGTATAGTCTCACGATATTCGCTCGTTCGCCAATTTCTTTTTTTTTTTCTTTTTTTTTTCTTTCCGGGGTGGGCCAGGTGGGGAATTATTACACTCAATGATTTGGGGGGGCTGTCCTGGATTTTTTTCTCTTATATTTTTGGTCCCACCCGAGAAATGCATTGGAACCGAGCGAAGTTAGGCGTTCGTTACACTTGCCCAGGATTTTTTTGGATGCAAAACGAAGTTGGGGTTATGCTGCGCACGAGGATTGACGACAGAGAGATGTCTCTGGGTAAAAGTTGGAGCTGGGGGGTGTTATGGGGGAGTCTTGTTTATGTTTTAGACCTTGGACAGGAAGAATTCTTTGTACTGCCAAAAGATGCGTAAAGAAATAAATTATACTCCGCGAACCAATCCTAGTCTGGCATCGATTTACTGAATCAATTGATTCGATGTACTACCGTAATCTTGTCTGTTTAGGATGTTGTCACGTCTCTTCCAACACGATTGTTTTTGAGCAATGAGATCTCATTGTATGTTGCATTTAATTGTTTATTTTCCAGGTATGTAGTTGTCTACTTCTCTATCTTGTATCTGCGGTACCATGCTGGCATTGTCACGGATGAGATGCTTTCGATGCCGAAAGCTCCTTTTGTTGCAGTTGGCATCTTGGAGGCTCTGGCTGCTGCTACTGGAATGGCAGCTGGAGGTAGATACACATTTTAATTAGAAATCCTCTCTGAGCATAATGACCTCGAGTATGATCTCACATGCTCATTTTTGTTCTTCTATCTCTTCAACCAGCAATTCTTTCTGGAGCATCGATTCCGGTTTTGTCTCAGGTTATAATCGCTCTCTAGTATTCTTTTGCATTGCGATGCATTTTCGCTCGAAATAGATGAAGTCATTGAGATGTATGTTCGCACTTGCATTTGGTATCGTCCACTGGATTGCTATGTAATTGTATTGGTATCTGAGGAGTGCTCTTAAGTATTCTTATTGTCCTTATAGTCAACAAGCTTGCTTGGCTTGGTTTTTAAAGCAACAGGCTTGGACCCTGGTATTTCGTGGTGTTTGTTGAAAATAATTGGACCAGTTGATTCACAATAAACTGATCTATTTCATAGAGTGGTCCAAGCAAACATAATTCAAGCAAGCTTGATTTTTCCTGATAACTTCTCTGTGAAAGCTGTGTGATTAATGTCTAATGTATAAGTATGATGCTGATCCGACCTCTAACAATATTTGCAGACATTTCTGGTGTGGCAAATACTCCTGTCCACTATTTTTCTTGGGAGGAGATACAAAGCCAATCAAATATTTGGGTGCTTCCTTGTAGCTGTTGGTGTGATCATTACTGTAGCAAGGTAAGTCACTGAACTTTTATGTAAACACCTTGTTATACTTCGACGAGCTATTGAGAGAATTTTGATTGTTTCTTTTCTCTTGGCATATTAGATGCTCTGACATTACTTCAAATGAATTTCAAAGCAATGAAAACTTATGTATGGGTCGATTCACTCTTCTTCAAATTTAGTTGTTCTCTGGTGAACAAACACTATGCTTTCTTACTCTAACCCGCATCAGAAACATAAGCAGTAGGAGGGCCATGAGATTTTCTAGGACAGGTTTTGATGATGGTTGTTAGGATTTGAAACATACAGCGTGGGCTTTTGTTGTTTACTTTCGTTCGTCTGTAGTTTCCTTTGCTAGCTTTAGTCCTGCTAGCTAAGGATCATCTCTCCACTTTTCCCGTGTTATTAAGAAGATCTTTATTGCAATGGATTTTCCTTTATAAGATGCCTGTCGTGGAAGTTACCAATTCAGTCTCAACCCTAGTAGTCTTCAAAAGAGAACTGACTTTCTTTCGGGCAGATTAGTTGTATTTATTGACTCCATGAGGTATTATAAAGTGATATACTTTTCATTCTGCAGTGGATCTAGTCCTGGTCATTCGCTGAAGGAAGCTGGTATATTTTGGAGTCTTTTAATGATCGCTTCTTTTCTGTTTCAAGCTGCCGATACTGTATTAAAGGTTGGCTGCACTCTGAAGTCTTGTTTGTTCCTAAGTTTTCCATTAAGGTTTTTTGATTCTTATGGTGCTTATTTTATGTAACAGCTATTCTTTCTTTACTCTGTAGGAAATAATTTTCTTGGATGCTGCTAAGGATTTAAAGGTATGTCCGATGAAAGACTACCCAATTATACTTTTCAAAGCTTGCAAAATAACCCTGAATTTAAGTAGGCAGAGTACGGTAGTTTCTGAAGATTATTTGGGGCCGGGTGGATTCCTTCTTCCTGTTAGTCCTTTTGCCATAAAAATTTCATGTTGTCATGCTTTTGTAGCAAACCTAAGTTTAAACTCTCATACTCCCATCAACATGCCTAGTCGGTACCTAAATTGACTTATAAAAAGCAGGTCTTGAGCTCTACTGAGAGTTAAACGGTGCTTCTTCTGCTGTAAGGGTTGTAAATCTGTAGATGGTGTCATTTAGGATAGATGTTATAACAACTAGTGATACTCAGGAGCACTTGAAACTTAGCATAGCATAATTAGTACTTGACGATTGAGTTTGGCTCCCTCTAATTAGCGTTTTGATCTGGGAATGAGTTAACTGGAAGGTCCAGAAACTCTCTTGCAATGGGTCTTTAACAGATGCTAGGAACATATAATTGATTATTTCCTCAAATATAATATGTCATGATGCTGAGATTACTGAATTGCATCCTGTGCAGGGAGGGTCTGTAGATCTGTTTGTTGTAAATTCTTATGGATCTGCTTTCCAGGTAAATACCCTACACTGAGCTAAGGTATGCTTTTTGGAGTATAAGTAAACATTTGATATCTCAGTTGATTGTTCTTATCTTTGTGTAGCACAGGCCTTGTTCATATTCCTCCTTCTCCCTTTCTTGTCAAAATTATGGGGTGTTCCTTTTAGTCAGCTGCCAAATTATATTAGAGACGGCACGGCCTGTTTTTTGAACATTGGCCAATTATCAAGTGGTGAGTGCTACTTTGCTTCAATTTTATTACTTTAGAAGATGTTAGATCTCAGGAAAATGAATGTAGATGGTGTCTCTGGCCAAGCAGATTGGTATTGAACCAGCGAAATTCTAACATGGCCAAGACGAAGTTCTGTGCATTTTCTTTTTCTTTTTTGAGCATGTTACCCTTTGTCAAATGTCTGTGTAGCCCCAGCTGGCTGTGCGTAGAGGTGAATGCATTCATGAGCATGCATCCTTGTGTGCTCATGGAAGCCCTAGTGGGCGGGCAGTCATGTCTGTATGCATTTAATCACTCAGAAAATTATATTGGTTTGAACATATGGATGCTTGTGTGTAAATTGATGTCATTGTGATATGGGGTTATCTATCCAATTTCCATTCCTCTGTTAGAAGATGCCCTGTTATGAAAGTTTGTACTGTCGCATTGCTCCATTTGGAGGGTCTCTTACAGTAAAGTGAATTATTTACTTGATTGGTCCCCAGGATGTGATGGAGCTCCACTGCTACCTTTACTCTTTGTTGTGGTGAACATGGGGTTTAACGTATCGTTGTTGCATCTTCTGAAGATCTCGTCCGCGCTGGTATCTTCGCTGGCCTCTACATTTTCAGGTATGCTGTTTTACTTCCTTAAATGTCAATGTAGAGAGACCTCCTGGTTAAAGCATCACAAAGTAGCATGAAAGATGATGCAATGGGACAGTATTGCAGTGGTCATGAAAGAATGCACTGTTTACTACCACTACCTAGCATCACACTGTAAGGGGTTTTAGTTGAAGGATTTATATGGAAACATAACCATAAAGTCCACATCAGTTGAAATGTCTCTCTCCAGTTTTTTGTTAGATTTGGAGCGTACAGCAGGTTTCAGCTTCATCAGGCTACCTGTTACTGTTAATTTGCCCATTGGTCTCCACCATATGGTCCATTAATTTAGCATGAAATTGGCAAAGGGAAGCCTGATGATTCTGAACGATATGCATCATGTACACTGTCATTAGTAAATAGAAGCCCGTTCACTATTCTTCATGACTTACCGGTTCATTGCAGTTATTAATTACTCTTCTTCTTGGTCTACTACATGGCAGTGCCCATATCCGTGTATGTCTTCACATTGCCATTGCCGTACCTGGGGGTTGCGTCCTCACTCCCACCGGGTTTCGTTGCTGGAGCCATCGTCCTTGTGTTGGGCTTACTCATTTATGCGTGGACACCATCAACGACGCCTGCTAGCCCTTGACTATTCTTATCTATAATTCGACGACATGCCACCAGCCATCTTCATCGGCAGTGTGGGCACTAATCAAGAGTGGTTTGATTTAGCTGACCAACTGTGGTGAATAACAGAGACGAAGATTGCCAATTGCCATTGTTAGCGCTAAATGTTTCAAAAGCAATGGATTTCATGTTCTAGGTAGATGGGGAAAGAAGAGCCGTTCCCGTGCATCCAAGTCGCTGTTGAACTGGACTTCACCTCGAAGTCTGATTCAGTGAGTTCTCTGGGCACAGGCTCGCTCATGCGTCTCGCTAGGCGAGGCTTAATAGTCTAATTGTACATTGTACTGAGTCCATGTTGTTTGGATCCGCCGAAATGTGGTTTTATCTATCAGCTTACATTGTTAGAAATTGGGATGATGTGGCAAAAGATCACGTGTCATAAGTTGGCACAAAAGGACACTTAAGTGCCAAAATTTACGAAAGTGCCATATTTTAAGAAAAAGTGGGACACTTGAGTGCCACCTCCGGTGAAGTTGGTCGGAAATCATACGTGGCAATTAAATATTAATATTTCTCGTCGAGGTGGCTCGCCGAAGAGATAACTTAGCTCTAATTCACCAAAAACGATGTCGTTTTTATAGTTGGCGAAAATAGAGCCCTTAAATTAGTCAAAACGACGTTTAATTTGAATTTTAATATAATATAAAAATTAATTAAATAAAATTTAAAATAAAATAATAATAATAATTTATATTTGTTTGAATAAAAAAAAATGGAGGAGGAGGAGGAAGGAAGGCAGCTGGTGGTTGAGGGCTGAGCCCTCGTCGCCGGAAGGTGGGGGAGGGTCGGTTGGGGCCTGCGTGCCCTCGCCTAGATTTGGGGCGAGGGCACACAGGCCCTCATCGCCAGTCGGCTAGGGTTGCTGGCCCTCGGCCAGGGCTCAGCGACCCCGACCGACCCTCCTCCACCTCTCCGGTGACGGAGGGGAGATGGCGGCAAGGGCCGAGCCCTCAGTTGCTGGCTGCCTCCCTCCTCCTCCTCCTCCTCCCCTCCACCCCCTTTTTTTTTCCTCCTCCTTCCTCCTCCTCAGCCACCGGTTGCCTCCCCTCCTCCTCCTTGCCCCCTCACCGGATCTAGGTGAGAGCTGCGAGCCTTAGCCCTCAGGTTACCTTTATTTTATTTTAAATTTTTAATATATAATTTTTTTTATAAATGTTTTGATAAATTTAATTTAATTAATCTTTATATTAATTTTTTACCACATCAGTACCAAAACAATGCCATTTTGCATTTGCTTCATCGGAAAATTGGCACATCGGTGTTTTGATCGGATTGACACTTAAGTGATTCATTTTGCTTCGATTTTGACATTTAAGTGTCCCTTTGTGCTAACTTATGGCATTCCAGGGGTTCGCGTGTCGAGATGATGCTATGGATGGGACAACAACTTCTGGTCCTACCGTAGCAGACTTTATGAATTTTGTGTCTTGAGGACAGTTCTCTGTCTCTCTCAAGTCGGCCTTCGTGCAAAGCCAGCGGACACCAATGCCATTAGTAAGGAAAAACGACATGCTAACTAGTTCGGCCTCGCGTATGACTTCAGATCCAACCGCCATACTTGCGCGTTCTCTTCCTCTTATGCCGAGCACCGATTCTTGTGTTGAGAAGGATAATGACACATAATTTTTGAACTTTGACTCAATATGTAATTCCGTTCATATTTTTAATTTGTTCAATATAATTTTTGAATTTTATCTCAATGTGCAATGTAGTCCTTGAAATTTTAATTTGTTCAATGTAATCTCTAAACTTTTGGTACATATTGAATACAATTCAAGGACTATTGAATATGTATTAAAAGTTTAGAGATTATATTGAACAAATTAAGAATCAACAAATTAAAAGATTAGGGCCCGTTTAGTAACTATTCTATTCCTGAGAATAATTTTTGCTTAAAAATGATTTATTTATTTATTTTGTTCTTGGAAACAATTTTTAAGTTTTTAAAGGAGCTTCGTAATCGTCCAAAATTTTTATTCCCGGAATAAAAATGTGTTGGTAGGATTCTTAAAATTATTTTGTTTCTTTTAATTTTTAATAATTTTATTATATTTTCCTTATTTTTCTCACTTTTTGTTCTCTTCTTCTTCTTCCTCCTTCTTTATAACCAAGGTGAGGCCGAGCCTTGGTGTCACTGGGAGCTGGCAACGCTTCGGCGAGGTTGTCAGCCCTTCGCCGGTGACCAATCAAAAGTAGGAAGAAAAAGAAGAAGAATAAATGAAAAGAGAAGAAGAGGAGAGAAGAAAAATTAGACTTGATTCTAAAAATTGTTCTTAAGAACAATTTGTTTTTTTCATTTTGATTCTGTTTTAAATCTATTCCTAAAAGAAAATAATATATATAAAGAACAAAAAAATTTACTAAACAGATTTTTGTTCTTTTTTATTTTATTTTGAAGAACAAAAGAATATAATTAATTGTTTCTGAAAGTAATATCAAACAAGATTTTAGTGACCAAATTATATATTAAGCCAAAATTCAGGGCTTATTTGTGTCATTTTCTTGTGTTTGCAATAAGAACCTCGCCACGCGCGTGTCGGATGATTGGCCGCCATTTCCGATGGAAGATTCCTCATTTGCGCATCGGGCGTCGGACACCAACACACGCATTGGGGAAAAAAAATTATAAAAAAAAAAGAGAGAGAGAACGAAAACGACAAAATGGAGTGACTTCTAGACGGGCCTCGACAAGGGCCCGTTAGTTATAAGCCCCGGCCCGGTTCTGTCGGGGCTGATCCCGGCCCGCCCAATCCGCACAGGCGCCGCGTCGAAGGCCCGATTCGGGGCTCCGGCCCGGGCCCGCCCACCGAGCTCGGACAGCTTCTCCATGTCGAAGCTAGCTAGGTGCTTCTCTCTCTCTCTCTTCGCTGGGGGCGAGGAAGAAGGGGAAGAAGCGATGCTAAGAAGAGCTCCGCACTTCCCACCAATGGCGTCCACCGCGCTCCGCCTCTCTCTGGTCCCCGCCCTCAGCTTCTCTTCTTCTCCTCCTCCTCCTCCTTCACAGTCTCGCTGCATCTCCGCTCCTCCTCCGCATCATCTCCTCCCTCCTCTCGGCGGCCGGAAGCTGCGGCCGGTCCGGCCGGCGTCGCCCCATCCCCGCCTCCGAGGCGCAGGTAAAGCGCGCGGAAGCGCTCCCCGGCGAAGCGCCCCGCTTCTTTTTTTTTTTTTGCTTTTCTGTTATTCCGAAGTGAAGCGGTGTGGGAAGAACGAAAATGGAAATGAGCGGGCGAATCGGGGCGCGAAAGATTTTCCGGGAAAAGAACGAGCTTTGACGATTTGATGGAGTCCGGTCGAGCGCAAAAGATCATACCCATGATTGGTTTATTAACGACGACGACTCTTTCGCAGTTACGAAACGTATTTGGAGTCGTTGCGTTGCGTTGCGTTCGTCCTTCTAGTGAAGTGAAGTAGCCGTTGATCTTTGAGGAGCGGGTGGAATTTAGGGTGTGTTTGAATTGGTGGTGAGGCAGTGGGAGGCTGTAAAACGTGGTAAGATACTGTCGTTGTCGCTCTGGTGCGACGGCTCATCGGATGAGGAGAGTCCGACCACTGTTTTCTGTGAAAAGAATCGTCCATTCTCGGTGGTTTTTCTGTCTCCTCGGGATCTGATGTCAGTTGGAGACTCGAAGTAGTGCGGGGATAGATTAGTCGTATGCCGGATGATATTCAACGGCTCGAGATGCGATCCCAGCCGGTGGGAAAGGGGGAGACAAACGGCTTAGTTGTGGTTGTTGTCGTTGTGTTGTGTGCGGATCTCATTTGCTTACTGCATTTTTGAACTTCCAAATACTTGTTGATGAATTTTGCTTAGGTTTGTCGATTGTATATCGGAATTTTTTAAGACCAGTGCTTTCCCCTGGTGTTCGAAACAAATATACAGGGCCTTGTGAAGTAGTCTGCCATGCGCCTGTTTTTAGAGCGACTAATTTCAGAATTCTGTCTATTAATTGGTAGAAAGTCCTCTAGTAGATTTTTTTCAATTAATGTACTGAATATGAGAAGTATTTCTGTAGGTATTTCGGCTTCATTTAGTTCTCAGTCAAGTTCTGGCAAAGGGAGGGAATTACTAGTGCAGCACTTGCTTATCAAGGAAAACGACCCCAATCTCCTGCTTGAGCTTCAGCAAAGGATTTCAGCAGGTCCATTTTCAAGCATGAACTTTTCTAAAACTTTCTTTCTTTATTGTTTTCTCATACATGCAGAAAGAAAGAAAAAGAGTGTGTTTATGTGACATAAAAATGTTCTGTAATTTCATTGGTCGAATCACAATCATGTTGCGAACCAATTGGACAGAGATAATACACTGCAAGCCTGATGCTATGTCATTGCTGTTGATTCTTATTGTTCCAGGAGAGGATCTGAGTGACCTTGCAGCTGAACACTCAATTTGTCCATCAAAAGAACAGGGTGGAATGCTAGGGTGGGTGAGAATGGGGCAGATGGTATGCTGAAGCTTTTATCCTCGATGGGTTTTAGGAATATGTTCTGTTCATTACAGGGCATCTGTTCTGGCTTTCTCAACCTATTAAATAACGAGAACCTTTACTTTCAAGAAAAAGAAATTGACTAATCGTTTTGCACATATTACAAGAAACTAAATGTGAAAGAATAACTTCTCTACATTTTCAAAACACATCGATTATAGCTTTACCGTTACTCTGGGGCAACTTCTTAATGTATCCCTGTAAGAAGCAAATAAGTTGTCAACTATTTGTTTGATCTAATTCTTAATGGTTTTATGTAAATATGGCGTTCGCACTGGATTTGATGGGATATGAGCAGCGATCACCCCAAAATTGCAGCATTCTTGTGCTGCTCTATGAGGAGACATGTTCTATAGTGATTTTAAAAGATATCAAAGAAGTGACCAAGTTGAAAGCATCTCTTGCCCTTTCCTTATTTGATTGAAATATCTTCAATATGGCGCTGCAGGTGCCAGAATTTGAGGAGGCAGCTTTTAGTGCGCCTATGAACAAAGTTGTAAAATGCAAGACTAAATTTGGATGGCATTTATTGCAAGTTCTTACAGAGAGGTGGCCTGGACTTCTCTCTCAATTACCTTTTTTATTAATTAAAGTGGGAGGCTCAGGATTATTTCTGATTCAGTTGTGATTTCTGCAAATAGGGAAGGGTCAGTTCTTCAAGACATACAGCCTGATGAGCTTCATGCCAAAATGGAAGACCCCCATTTCCTTGAAGAAGCTCAACTCATTGATGTTAGAGAGCCTGAGGAAGTGTATGTTCTCATCTTCTAATAACTTTTAGTAACATGGACAAAATTATCATCTCGTCTTTTTGAGTGGATAAATGACTGGTGTGTTGATAAAGTTGGGCTATTGATGGTCGGAAGTAAAAGAAAAAACAATACAGGAAAAGAAGGTGAACTTATTCGGTGGATGGTGAAGCAACCAATTTGGGGAGTTAATTTTTTTGAGTAGGTGCTGTGAGATAGCATATAGGGTTTCAAACTTCTGTAATTAGGGCAATCGGTGATTTTAAATTTATTGTCGGCTTTCAGAATTTCCTTTCAAGAATTACATTCTCCCCATATCACAATCGCCATTAAACTGGTGTGCCAAAGCAGAGACATGAATAATCATGCTCTCCGAGTTGAAAGTCATTCTCTGCTGTTACCCTTCTCGAATTTTTTCTCTTGATTTACATGTTCAACTGTCATTGTTCAGTTTTTTTTGCACTTGTGAACTTTTCTGCTCATTTTAGTCCTCAATATTATTTCATTTTCGTTTAACCCCTTGCTTGTAAGTGATTGGTCACTCATTGGTGGCAGGGCCAAGGCTTCGTTGCCTGGTTTTCAAGTTCTTCCACTTCGTCAGTTTGGCAGTTGGGGACCAGAAATTACTGCAAAGTTAGATACTGAGAAGGATACTTATGTGATGGTCAGTCCAATCTTTGCTTCTGCCAACTGTTAGTATTGTGTACTCCAGTGAAGATGCTAACAGTGTAGTAATTAGAGTAATGGCGTCTCATTTATTTTTTAAAATATATTATGAATCTTTGTCCTTCTGTGATTAGTGTATATAGATTTACCGACTGGCTAGTGATGAGGCAATAGCCTCTCATATGGTTGGAGATGTTCATTTGTGTGTATTCAGTTGCTAGTTTATATAGATTTACTCTTTCAAAATTCTTCAGCCAGGTCAATCTGTTCTGTAAGATCTTCCCGCTCTTGCTCCTCCTCAACGTCCCCCCTAGTATGGAATGGTTAATCTCAGAGGGAAAAGTCATAAAAAATGTTCTCTTTTGCTAATCTGCTTGATAACAAAATCAATCTTGTTAATTGTCTAGGTTAGTTTTGCTTTGTAAAATCATACTAGCCTTTTCTGGTAAATTGAATAGTGTTTAAAATTATTCACTTTAATTTAATGTTGATGGAATGATATTGGCCATATTGCCTTTGACAAGATCTTGGAGGGCCCAATTGATTTTCTTGCTTCCCACTATGCGTTTGTATAGCTGGATGTCATGTAATGCCTCCACTTTTAGAAATTTGAACTGCCTATCCTTCTCCAATGTGTAAAGATGTTCTAATAATGCAGTGTCACCATGGAATGCGATCGTTACAAGTTGCCAAGTGGTTGCAGACACAGGTAAAACTTAAAATCCTTTCCCTCCGATGTTTATTTACTTTTATATATGCGCATGTTTATGGCGTGTGATGTAGAAGGCTACGAATTTGTGGTGCCTGTCCAGCATAGCATTGAGCCGAGGAAAAAATTAAAGTTATTCTCATTATTTCAAGCTCAAAAATTTGCAGGGTTTTAAGAGAGTATACAACTTGTCTGGGGGAATTCATGAATATGCTGTCAAGGCTGATCCGTCAATCCCAACTTACTGAAATTGCCGTCTGGAATTTTGTAGCGCCTAGACTGGGTTTTCTGAGGTTTCTCCATCCTCCTTTTCAGCTGTGGTACTGTTCTCTTGTATGAGATTTGGCCATCACAATGTTCTACTAGTTTGTTCATGCAAAGACTCTGGTATCCCATTTTTGGCCTTTCGTGTAGAATCTCTTATATACCAAGGCGGCTCGAAAAGCTATACGCTTTTTACCATACGAATTTCATGTAAGATTTTCCTCTTTTTGTTTGGACGGGTGTATATTGAGGCTCTTCTCAGGTATTTTATTCGAATGAGACATGCAGTGGAGGTAATGACGTGAAGTTCTATCCAGCATAACGTGCATGAGTCAATTGGTCATTTGAAAGCTACAACCATATCTACATATGACTCATAAGGAAACAGGAAGCATTCCTGTTTTACCAACGACGGGGTAAAACCAGGGAACATTTTCGTTTTCGATTTATCAAAGGAAAGGAAAGAGAGAGAGAGAGAGATGTGATGAGGCCAACGGTCTGTCACAGGAACCGAAAAAACCGTTTGCTTTTCCCGCGGAATCCTCGGTCCCTTCCCTAAAAACTTCAAAACCGAACATCCCCAATTTGGAGAGGGTCCTTTCGATCACACAACACGTCCGTACATTTCACGTCCATCTTCCCTCCTCAACATTCCAAGCTGTCTCCTATCTTTTCCCTCCTTTCTCTCTCCTCTCCATCTCTCCCTCTCCTTCTCTCTGGTACATGTTTCTCCATTTCAGGATAGCCCTCCTCTTCACCCCTCCACGCCCAACCAACTCCACCACCACCACTTCCTCCTCCTCCTCCCCACAATTGCTCTGCCGCTACCGCCACCATGGGCAATTGTTGCTTCCGCGGTGGCCCTGCCAATCCCCTGAGCACCAAGGCCTTGTCCATGGCCGCAAGCCGGAACAACCATTCTCCGGATGGTGCTGCCCCAGCAGGGAACCCCACCCCCCCAGCTAAGAGCCCTCCCCCATCATCGACCCCGCCCGGGACCGGCTCCAAGGCCTCCAAGCCGAGCCCCATTGGCCCGGTCCTTGGCCGCCCCATGGAGGAGGTCAAGTCAATGTACACGATCGGGAAGGAGCTCGGCCGGGGGCAGTTTGGGGTCACCCACCTCTGCACCCACAAGCAGACCGGCCAGCAGTTCGCCTGCAAGACGATCGCCAAGCGAAAGCTGGTGAACAAGGAGGACATTGAGGACGTCAGGAGGGAGGTCCAGATCATGTACCATCTGACCGGCCAGCCCAATATCGTGGAGCTCAAGGGTGCCTACGAGGACAAGCACTCGGTGCATCTGGTGATGGAGCTGTGCGCCGGGGGAGAGCTGTTCGACCGGATCATCTCCAAGGGGCATTACACGGAGCGGGCCGCGGCCTCGTTGCTCAGGACGATCGTCCAGATCGTGCACACGTGCCATTCCATGGGGGTCATACACAGGGACCTCAAGCCCGAGAACTTTCTTCTGCTCAACAAGGACGAGAACTCGCCGCTCAAGGCCACTGATTTCGGGCTGTCCGTTTTCTTCAAGCAAGGTCAACACTTAATTCCTCGTTTATGTATCTCTTAAATTGGACTGCTTCGAGGATTTTGTTTTGCATAGCTGATAATGTCTGCCGGGCTTTGAATTTGGATCTCAATTAAGTTTCAGTGCACAAACTTCCTGCTGATGCATTACATAAATGCAAGTGAGCCGACCGACAAGACGAGTTCCGATCATGAACAATGATAGAACAAAATGCCTGTCTCTTTGTTGTTTTTCATAATCAAATAGACCATCACGAGATAAGAAATTTCCAAAATAGGCTATCTTTGAGTTTCATCACAACGATCGTGAAAACTAGACGAGAGTATGCGACGTCATAAAGCTTGCAAGTCTTGGTCTAATCAATAAGAGTTCATACTGTTCGTTTAGTTCCATCTGCAAATCAGTAGTGATGGTTCTACTCCATCCACAGGAGACGTGTTCAAGGAAATCGTCGGTAGCGCATATTATATTGCGCCAGAGGTCTTGAAGAGGAGATATGGACCAGAGGCTGACATTTGGAGTATCGGGGTCATGCTATATATTCTCCTCTCTGGAGTTCCTCCCTTCTGGGCAGGTTCTGCCTTTCTATCGAGCAACGTCGCTTTCTTTTAAGTACGTTTCCAGATGAATGCTTGGAAATAGGTCTTGCTTTGAGTCTAAAATATGATAATGCTGGTCGACAGAGTCCGAAAACGGGATTTTCAATGCGATCCTACGTGGTCAACTCGACTTTACGAGCGATCCATGGCCCTCGATTTCGACAGGAGCAAAGGACCTTGTGAGGAAGATGTTGAATTCTGACCCCAAGCAGAGGCTGACCGCCTTCCAAGTTCTCAGTAAGTATTTGCCCAATGGAGTTTCCATTCAAACGTCCAGAGCATTTTCTAACATACCATCCTTCTCGTTCTTATCTCATCAGGTCATCCTTGGATTAAGGAGGATGGAGAAGCACCAGATACACCTCTTGACAATGCAGTTTTGAATCGGCTCAAACAGTTCAGAGCCATGAACAAGTTCAAGAAAGCTGCTCTTCGGGTATCCCATCTTCACCATTGCCAAATGAAGCTAGTACACCTAAGTCTAGATTATTATACTATGCATATAAGCTTTATTACAAACCACTGGCTGAATCTTCATGACGGCACATCTTTCACATGTATGTAGTGCAAAATGATATGATTGTAAGCCACTTTCGAATGGCCATTGAAGTTTAAGTTTTCTCTTGAAATGTCAAGGTCATCGCCGGTTGTCTGTCAGAGGAGGAGATAATGGGGTTGAAGGAGATGTTCAAAGGCATGGACACTGATAACAGTGGCACAATCACACTTGAGGAGCTGAAGCAAGGGCTTTCAAAGCAAGGGACAAGGCTATCGGAGTATGAAGTCAAACAGCTTATGGAAGCGGTAAGTGTTTTGTTTACTTATCGAGGAAATAATCAGCCAAGCAGGTTGATTTTTTTCTTTGAGATGCTACAGAAGTATTTCTTGAGATTGTTTTCTAATGCTGCCACTCGTCAACTTTTTTCTTGCTCCTTCAAACTTTTGGGAATGACGAATAGGCCGATGCTGATGGTAATGGGATAATAGACTACGATGAGTTCATCGCCGCAACTATGCACATGAACCGGATGGACAGAGAGGAGCATCTCTACACTGCTTTTCAGTTCTTCGATAAAGATAACAGCGGGTATTGTTTCAATTACCATCATCTGTTGCACCTTTTAGTCGGAATCTTTTATTCACGATTAGCCCTCTCATATCTGTACATAGAAATCGATGTTACCTGTGGCTGTAGTTATCTTGTGAGCTATGCAAATCAGTTTCTCATAACTATCTGATTATTTTCAGGTTCATTACAACTGAAGAACTAGAGCAAGCTCTTCGAGAATTCGGCATGCATGACGGAAGGGACATCAAGGAAATTCTCTCTGAAGTTGACGCCGACAATGTGAGTAACATAAAGAAGTCATTTATGCAGCATTAGGGTAGAAGTCATTTAAATCAGTTTCTCATAACTACTGTCAATGCCTTTTGTCTTGCAGGATGGTCGGATCAACTATGATGAGTTCGTGGCGATGATGAGAAAAGGAAATCCGGACCCGAACCCGAAGAAGAGGCGCGACGTCTTTGTTTGATCTTGTAAAATGGGTGCTTGGGAAGGGGAAAGCAGGAAACAAATATTCTAGTCGACCGGGCGTGCATCGTCAGTTTTTGGCAACTGTATACCGGCACACAGATATAAGGAATCGATGCTGATAGGTTTGGTGATAGACGAGCGCTGCACTTGTATATTATTCCTGAAGTGATGAAATTGAATGAGAATTGGTTGGAGAGAACGATGGAGACGACGGAGGTTCTCGGTGTTTTTATAGAATAGGAAGTTGCTCTGCCTTTGTTCTTCTCAACGTCAATTGTAATTAACCTGCACAAACTTCTTTTGTCTATAGATTTCTTTGGAATTACGTTGAATGTTTCTTCTTCTGTTTCATTCCATCTGTTGGATCAGAGACCGCGGCGCGAGTAAGAGCATGGGACAGATCTGATGGGGTACGACATGCCTCTCGACTCGTTCAGCATGTCGATGGATGATATGACTTTTTCCGATGTCAACTCCCATTGCAATAAGAGGTCGTGCGGAAGTATCCTTTGAACGCCTAAAATAAGAAAAATGACAAAAGCAAAGCAAAGACGACGATTTAAGAAGGCCTTGTCAAGTCATAATCTACGACGTGCTGCGTCGTCGTTAAAAGGTTCAACGCTCCACGTCTCCTGACGAGGATATGCAAGGAATTTCAACTTTCAATGCATTATTTCGACATTGGATTGTGCAATTTGTCGGGTTATACAATATACCAAATTTATTTTTCCTGTCGATCTTATTAATAACTGATACACATTGACTATTATGATTTAAACATGTTCGAACAGGTAGCTTTCGAAAGGTAAAATAAACTAAATTTTTGGTGAGTTTATACGTATGTTGGATATATCAGTCATTTTTGTTCAAAACATTTAAATTCAAATCTTTTGTACCTTGTAGTATTAAATACCTCGTCCGACCATTTATATGTGTACTCGTGTTGGATAAACTTCATGTCACCCTTGGTGCATACGGGAACCTAGTACAAAACCTACTTTATTATCAAAATTACATGGAAAAAGATGAAGATAAAACAAAAATCTCATATGCAAACATAAGTAATTAAGCTTTAGGAATTAAGCATATGCACTGGGCAAGAGTCTAGGGCTAACGAGAGCCGAGAGCGGCACAGATTTTTGCAGTGCTAGACCAAAAGTCTCGTCCATGTTTAGCTCGTCGACTCCATTTGGTAGTCCCCATTCAAAGGAGTGCACCAAGGTCCCCAAAATGTACTCAACCATCACCACTCCCATCCTCGCCCCGGCGCAAACCCTTCTTCCGGCCCCGAACGGCATCAGCTCGAAGCTGCCCCCGTGCGCGTCGACCTTCGCGTGCTTCTCCGAGAGGAACCTCTCGGGGACGAACTCGAGAGGGTCGTCCCACACATCGGGGTCTCTCCCGATCGCCCATATGTTCACGCTGAGCCTGGCGTTCCTGGGTATGTAGTACCCATTCACTAGGCACGGCTCGGCCGAGATGCGGGGCAGGTTCAGGGGCGTCGACGGATGCTTCCGGAAGGATTCCTTGCAGATGGCTCGCAGGTACGGGAGTCTTGGAAGGTCGGACTCTCGAAGCCGCCGTTGCCTGCCGATGACTCGATCCATCTCCTCGTGCGCCCGTCGAAAGATGCTAGGGTTCTTCAGCATCTCGGCCAGCGCCCATTCTATCACGCTAGACGAAGTGTCCGTGCCCGCCGTGAACAAATTCTGCTCGAAGGACCAAAGAGAGATTCAATTAACTCGCAAGTACACGAGAACAAGTAAAAGTACAACGACCATATTTCCCTCCATCTCTGATTGGATAACGCTCTCCGAAAATTAGTCATAGAAACTTACCAATAGAAGAGCCTTAACATTGGTCAAATTGAGTGTCTCGCTCCCGGTATTGTTCTCTTGACAATTAGTCATCAAAATGTCGAGGAAATCTGGCTTGCCTTCACGTTCATGAGCCGTGGCCACATGTTCCTCGATCATCCTCGTTAACAAGGCATCGAATTTCTTGTGCAGCCGCTTCATTCCTCCTTCAATCCCTTGCAAATCCATCCAGGCGATCGACGGTATGAAGTCGCCGATGTTGAAGTAGCCTCCGGAGGTCATGAGTTCCACCACCATGTCCTTGAGCTCGTTCGACTCGGACCCTTTCGTCACGAACATGCGGCGGCTTAGTATCACTTGGCCGATCATGTTGGCCATGGCATAGGTCAACATCTCGGGCACCACCACCGGCTCACCCTGCCCGCTCGATTTGTGCATCGCTCGGAGCATGTGGCCGAGCTCGGCCGCCCGGACGTCAGTCCACTCGTCGAGGGCCTTGCTACCAAGCATGTGGAGGCTGCTCAGCTTCCTAAGCAACTTCCATCTTGGCCCGTAATCGGCAAAAACCATGTCTTGAGCATTATACGCCATGTGGGTCGCGCCGGCGTTCGGTGGGCGGTTTGAGAAATTCGTGTCTAGGGTTTTCAGGAATGCCCGAGCTGCATCCGGGGTCGACGCCACCACCATGTCGCAGGTGCCCATCTTCAGGTACATAACCGGCCCGTACCTTCTGGCCATTTTTGCTAGGGTTACATGGGGCATGGTTCCTAGAAGAGGCAGCGCCCCGATGATCGGCCACCCTCTCGGCCCTGGGGGGAGCTTCCGAGAGAGGTTTCTCAGGAATGAGCGGATGAAAAGCCAGGCGACGATGCAGACCAACGTGGCCGAGACGATCTCGCCGACAAGGAATTTGTCGATAGTCACCATTTCATCAACTGGGTATGGTGTTGCAACTATGGACAACAATGCATGTGTTATATCTGTCTCCTTTGCTAATATTCAATTTATAAGATTAACTGAAGAAAAAGAAGCTGGAGAATTAGCAAATCATAGTTGCTTTTTCCCCGAAATTTACCGATGACTTTCAAGATCTCTACATCGCCAGAAGAGAAATTGAGATTTCAATTCTAACACAACGACTTGAGAAATGTCTGTCTTAGTACCTTTGTTTTAGATTCGTACCTACGCAACTCCAAGCATACAGGCTGGGACCGGGACTTCCATAAAGGCCGGGGTTCGTCGCGTGATAAAGATCAATCAATCGTAGCAAGCGAAAAAGTCGAACATACACGAGGATCGGCTTGAATACGAGAGGATTTTTTCTAAGAAAACGATGATCGGAATTAGTAGACCTCGACCTTATTATATACAACTTCATATGCGTTGAATCCAAAAATAAATGCAAGATTTCGTAATCTCACGAATTCGTCATGTTTCGAACTATCAATTTTTGGCCAATATTATTTCCCTAACCATTTAGATGTGGCTAGCAATCAACTTTATAGGGGGAAAAGTACCAAAAAAGTTCTAAACCTATTACATTGATATTAATTCAGTTATAAACTTTTCAATTGGACCAATTCAGTTCTAAACATTTTAATATTGGTACTAATTCAGTCCATCCAGCCAATTTTGACAAATCGACACTGACGTGACAATTTTTATGATTTTTTTTTTCGAATTTATTATAATTATAATTATTTTTTTTTTCTGCCTTCTTCCTAGCGGTGCTGGCGAGGGTCGTAGCCCTCGCTCGGCCTGTCCCAAGGTTGCTGGTGAGGCGGCTTCACTCGCATCTGGGCGAGGCTAGCCTCGCCCGCGGCCTTGGGTGAGGCCGAGCGGCCCTCGCCAGCCGTCGGCAAGGGTCGCGGCCCTTGCTCAGCCTCGCCTAGAGCCGCGGGCGAGGCGGCTTAGCCTAGATTTGGGCGAGGCTAGCCTCACCTTGGCCTTGCCGTGGGCGAAGGCGGCCTCGCCCGCAGCCGACGAGGCCAAAACGTGGCCTTGGCCTTGTGCGGGCAAGGCCGCCTTCGCCCATGACAAGGCCAAGGCAAGGTTGGCCTCGCCCATATCTGGGCTAAGTCGCCTCGCCCGCGGCCTTGGACGAGGCCGAGTGAGGGCCGTGACCCTCGCTGGTGGCTAGCGAGGGCCGCTCGGTCTTGCCCAAATTTGGGTGAAGCCCCCTCATCGGTGGCCTTGGGAGAGGCCGGGCGAGGGCAACCCTCACCGGCGGCAGGTGAGGGCTTCGCAGCCCTCACCCAGTGGCCAACGAGCCTCACTGGAGGCTTGCCGGCCATCGCCAGGAAGAAGATAGAAAAAAAAAAAAAGGAAAAAGAAAAGAAAAAAAATTAATAAAAAAATCATAAAAATTGTCACGTCAACGTCTGGCCACCGGCTGACGTTCACGTCAGCGTCCGTCGGCCAAAATTGACTGGATTGACTGAATTGGTATCAATACAATATATTTATGACTTTTTTGGTACTTTTTCCCTTTATAAGTCATTGCATACTCAGAGCAACGTACGCATGAGAAATGCACAAATTAAGGTCTCGCAATTCTGTTGTCTCTGTAAAGAAAAAAGATTGGTGACCTTTTTTTTTTCTTTTTCAGGTAAACTATCGGTAATTCACCGATATTTTTGTGGAATTACCAAATTTTTCTTGATATTTTGCAAATTAGCGACTTTTATTTAAACAATGTATTAACGCTTCAAGTATACTATATTGTATGAAATTAACAACCTAAAATAGAGCGACTTACCAATTTTTGTTAGATTATATTACCCACAGGAAAAACACAATACAAGTTTCATAACATTTTTTTCGATTGCTTGAGTGCCACAACTTATATACAGCGTTCACTTGAGTGCCATAATTTTTTTTTTCAGATCACTTGAATGCTATATAACTTTTCAATCGATCATTTGAATATCATAACTTTTTTAACATTCATCATATATGTTATGCCATGTCTAATTTCTAGCACTTGAGTGAACATCTTTAAAAGTTTTGGCACGTCAATGATCAATTGAAAGTTATGACACATGAATGTTTTTTAGAAGTTAAAAAAGTCACGATTCTCAAGTGAGCGCTATGCAAAAGTCACAGTACTTATGGTATTCTTATCCCTATTACCAATTATATCTTGATTATCAATTATCATTTAAAATACTGCTTCTTCTTTTTCTTCTTCTTTTTCTTTTTTGTATTTTATCGTCAATTTTTATTTACTAACTCCAAAACGTGAACCCCCTTGGTTGCCCTTTCCAAAGAAAAAGACCAACATAATGATGAGGAAAAGCAATATTGATTTTTTGCAGCAGGTGGAATGGTAAGGTTACGAGAAAAGAGAAAAAAAGAAGATACACAAAGCCATTATTGACCGTGTATCTAAGTTTTCCTCGATGGTGCATTTTGTTCAATGAAACTTCCCTATTTCATCAAGCTTCATTAAGCAACAGGGAAACGCTCATGTCAAGACCTGATCTCATTAGGATTTTGGCCCTGGTTTTCCCTTTAGATAAATCTCATTCCACCGTGGTGAACTGGTGATGGATAGGACGTGACAAGGGAATTTCACCATAGAGAAACCACTGCACATTTGGCCCCATGTTTGTACAACTCTATCCAATATGGTCCTCAAACTTTAACTTCATCTGGAACTTGGGAAACGATTTTATCTTGGATTTTTACATTCAATGAAAATCTTAGGTCCTAGGCAATTGTCGCTGCATTATGGTCGGTGCAAATCGAAAATCCACGATGCCAAGGATTTTTAACTTGTTGAGCTTTTTTGGCCGGCATAGATCAACAAGTCGACTTTGATTTGCAAGAATCGGGAACCGAGAGGTTCGATTGGAAAAAATCAAGAGGAACATCACACTCAAAAGTCATGAGTTTAGGGATGAAATTGTGTTGTTGTTCCTTTCACCCTTTCAAGGAGAAAATTGTCCAAAAAATTTTTAAACTCATTACACTTTTGCTAATTTAGTCATAAATATTAAATGAGTCAATCCAAATAATTTTAGAGGAAATTGTTGATGTGGACACCAGTCGTCCTACATGATATGGCTAGTACGGACAAATTTTAATAATATTTTATTTTTAAAATTTTTTATTTATTTCTTTTCCTATTCTTATTTTTTTTCTCTTTTCTTTCTTTATTATTATTATTATTATTTTACTATGGCCGGCGAGACAATCACCAGCCATGGGTGAGTATTGTTAGTTCTTTATTAATATTTTATTTTTTTCTCTTTTATTTATTTATTATTATTATTATTTTACTATGGCCGGCGAGACAATCGCCAGCCACGGGTGAGTATTGTTAGTTCTTTAATCCTCCATCACCATCCATGCTGATTTTCCATAAAGTTGTGTACGTGACAATGGATGTGGCACCCGGTGGTCACACGTCAATCTATGTCTACATGCCGAAATCTTTCCTAATAGCCATCATAGTTAAATGATACTACATCACCGACACGATACCGATAGATGCCATTGCATAGAGTAATCAAAATGGATTCATCTTGTTCACCGTGGACTCTCTGCCAATTGATAGATTGCCAATTGTTGCATTGCACAAGTATACGCCTCTTTCGGCATGTTTGGACCGAAATTGTTGCTTTGGCATAGGCTTATGTCTTTCTATAGGACATTTCGAAGTTTTGGGATTGGTTCTATCGACCACATTAAT
Organism: Eucalyptus pauciflora; assembly: GCA_007663325.1. Lineage (NCBI taxonomy): Eukaryota > Viridiplantae > Streptophyta > Magnoliopsida > Myrtales > Myrtaceae > Eucalyptus > Eucalyptus pauciflora. Next base: position 3,397,487 of record VMYD01000353.1, read on the forward strand.
CGCATCGCACGCACAATTTGTACGCCAGCCAATGAGTTGGCTTGATGATCGATGAATAGATTCGATTGGTTTTATATGCACGGCCTGGCCAGGTTTGCAAGTGAATTCGGGTTCGGGCCATGCAGTCGGACTCCCACCCGTTCCTTATCTAAGTTCTGGAAAAGCTCGCGGACGATATGTTCTTCCATTCCTGGCCGAAGGAAACTACCCACCCGAATTCTTCTAATTAAGTGGATAAAACTTGTCCGTTTTATGCTGATTTTAGGTGATCTTGGTTGCACTAAACTGGTAGCGGATGCTCTCTCTCTCTCTCTCTCTCTAGGAGACAAACACCGAGAATCCATAACGGAAAAGCGGTTAATTCCGTTGCTCGACAACCTCGGAAAAGCTGGCACATAAAAATGGGCTGAGATGATGTTTTTAGGATGCGTTTTGTCCGTGAGAAAATGCCAACTTTGTCACCTTCCTATTCTTGTTGTTCAAGAATAGTTTCTCTTCTATATCTCCCGTGTTCATAAAGACAGAAGAACCAGAGCTGCTTTTGCTCTCTAGACTCTCTCTCTCTCTCAGGCTTTTGTCACCGCGGAAGCTCGAATGGAGGTAATGCCGGAGCTGGATCGGATATTCATTAATACGAATTGTTTCGCGCGATCATTTAGCTATGGCTTGCTCGTCATTGGATCCCAGCGGTTAGCTATGAATGTTTATTCGACTTGCTTGGTCCGATGGCGTCTCTGGCCGTTGCTCTCTTTGTTTAATTTTTCACACGTTCGGTGCCGCTGGTATTGTGCTGCTTCTGCTTTCCGGAACTTCTAAGGCAAATTCGTGAGTCAATTGTCCTTTGGCTGAGGGATGTTACGATCCTGACCAGTAGAAACGTGAGGGTTGGCCGTTAGATCTATCCGGGTTTATTTCAGTGAACAAAAAATTACTGCCATTGGCGGGTGTTGGATGATCGGCTTGAATTGCAGAGTCCTTGCGACGCTTGAATAACGGCTTAAGAGCTAATTATGTATATCTCAGTGATATTGCAATCTCTTTGTTTTGTTCTTGAAGCGGTTTACTGAATCTGTCATGTCAGGCTCGTCAATGTGCTCGATATTAGATCCAATAGGTGACAGTAAAAAGATCATACCAAAACTCGATATGGCGAAGATGACCATAGACCGAAACGGCCGTGAAAGTTTTTATGTTTGCTTTGAATCTACTGATATAATCTCCTGAGGATGGACATACTGACTCGATGAACGGTCTTGTTAACAGAAAACTGGCTATTTGTCCATCCCTCAGTTCGGGGGGTGGGATCATAAGGCCCCTGGAGCAACTGATTATTCCATGGTGTTCACTCGCGCCCGCGCAAACAGGAAGCAACACAAGAGCGACATCAACCGGAGCCTTGGGAACGAGAAAGAGTTGATGGCCACCTGTGATCAGGATGACCCGGTCATGGTAAGACAACATCCAATTCCAAACTACGCAAAACTCTGTTCCCGTCGCTGCTTTTAGCTTACAAACTGCTACTGTATCATCGATGCTCTTCGGGAAAGTGATCTACATTCAGTGAAAAGGGAACTCCGTCTCGTTTCATGTCTGTTTTCCCTTCAAATGCACACCAACCTTGACAGAAAGGGCGGCGCTTTGACTAGCAATGATTACTTGCAATCTGTTTTCCAGATGACGCACGGAGAAATATTTTTTCGAAGAGAAACAGATGCGATGACACGCTTCTAATATTCCATGTTTACTGCGTGCAGAGGAAAAAGAAGATCCTGACCTACATCAACTGCTGCATAAAGCCGTGATTCCCAGTTCGAACCTTTGACCGACGCCAGTCTTTAAGAGCTGACCGCTCTCTCTTGTAGCGAGTAATCCATGTAAAACATTAGAGGGATTGTGTCCATCTGTAGGGACGCATCAGAGGCTTCCGTAATCTCTGACAAAGTTTTATGTACCTTATTTTATTTAGAAAGGAATTTTTGTATTACTACACAACTCCCCCGATAGTCATCGATTTCAAACACGAGTTCCGCTAAGCATATTAGCAATCTGAAATTTCAAAACATACTTCGTTTGCTGCATTACATCATAAGGCATACCCAAGTGATGCCATACTCGAACACGTTAATTACTCGTTCAGGCATTCGATACACATGCTACACTAATGAGTGCTCCAGGAAACCTAGTGTTTCGGCACTAATTTGACATGTCAAGCCACGCGATAACTAAGCAGTTTCAGTCACTTAGCGCCTGATAGCAAATTCACATACGTCAAAGACATTTGTGCCACGGCTGAAACCTGCACATTGTTCACGCTCGCTCATTGTTTGACTATCATGTTTGTCCGTCAAGAGCTCGAAGTACTTGCTGGTATGCACCCGATCATTGTCTCTTTACTGGAGCTCGAAGGGACGAGAGATATCTAGCATCTTCCTTCTCCATTCCCCCAAAAAGATAACCAAAAGGTGGCATCTCTACAAACTTGCCAGAACCACGAGCGACCTTGAGCCGACCATCCGTCCAAACAATCCTTCCTCCTGCAATTGTCACTTCGACCTTTCCCTGGAAAAGGAAAACACAATTTTGTTGCGCTTAAGCTCGTAATGATCACAATACCTAAGAATGGGCAGAAGGAGAAATGGGAGGGAGGAGAAAAAGTTTCAGGATATGGACAGAAAGATATGGAACGTGTTAGTAGTGAATAAAGAGAGATCCTAGCAGAAATAAAACCTACTTTCCCTCTCCTTCCCTCATAGATATTTGTATCTGATCTAGAGTGGTGGTTCCTGGCACTGATCTCAAAACTTGAATTTGGGTTGAGAATGATTATGTCACCATCAGACCCCGCAAGAATTGCTCCCTTTCTCGGGTAAATGTTGAAGATCCTAGCACTGATCATGTTCAAAGAACATATGTTATCTCAGATAGCCATCGATATGTCTGAGAACTCATTCATCAGAAAAATAAGCATAACAAAAACATACCACTCGGTGCTCGTTATCCGGACATAATCAGAGACAGAAATTTGTCCAGATTCCTACCAACATTAATGAACAGTATTTGGGTTGGAAGGGTTCGCAATTGAGTAGATAAATGCAAGTCGCAGTAGCTGCTTACCACCATTGTGTCCCAAACAAGATGCATCCTCTCCTCGATACCTCCAAAAGCCACAAATCAAGATGTGAGACAAAACAATAAACAGCTTATCTGGATCAGTTTTTTTTAAAACTGGAGAAGACATCCTGTGATTACCATTAACGCCATTTGGGATTTTGCGAAAATCATAAATTCCTAGAGATTTTTGTGTAGAATTGAAGGCGCAATGATCAGTTCCTACGAGCTGCATATTGTCAAAAGAAAATTCACAATCAGGAGGAAAAATCCACATCTTAAGTTGAATATTTTCTGACAGTTGGCTTAATTTAGAGGGAAACCTGCAGAATTCCTGTCAAAAGAGCCGCTTGAAGAGCTTTGCCATGCTCTGCTGACCTAATCGGTGGGCTCATGACATACCTGAAATTCCAAGAGCATAATTCGATAACATGGCTAAAGAAAAGCCCTTTGGGACCAAAAAAGAATTGAAAAAAGTGAGCACATGGAAATGAGAGAACAGAAACTTTCTTTGCTGCGGTGATGAAATCGGGATCCCAAAGCTTAGAATCATCCAGGACCAATCCTGAAACCACTGGCTCCCCAATAACCCTCTGCCCTGCAGTTTACAGATATCCTGTGACTGCTAGAATGTAGATTTCTCCATTCAAGGTTGTAAAAGTGGGAGATCAGTGAAAAGGATCAGATTATTTTGTTTCTAAGAGACAAAAAATGAGCAATTTTAAGAGCATCTAAGCAGAAAAGAGGGGCCTCTAAAACAGGAAGCAGTGGGACCAAGATTCTTTGGCACGATGATTGTCTGAAAACTTAGTGAGCGTGAGATCACTGAGAAAGAAAGAGGAATCGATATTGTTGCCAACAATCTAATGCCATACAGATGTTGTTGTCCTGAAATTATGAATTACCTGACTGACGAGCTTTTGCTATTTCTTCCATGGCGTCGATGCTCATCACATGCACGACATAGAGAGGCGTGTTCACAAAACCAGCCAAACGAACCGCACGAGCAGTTGCCTCTCCTTCGAGCTGCAAATGCAAGAGGTAATGATACACACATGCGACATATCTTGTTCCATTTCCACAAGTGCTGAAATTCTCTTCACAGAAGTTTAAGCGTGATTTAGGACTTAAGTTGAGATACCATTGCATTTGAGAGATCCAGAGGTTCCTCATATCTAAGGACGAGCTTACACGGGCATGAATCTTTATTCCTTATTAAAGAAGACAATGATCACAGTAAACAGCATCCCAGGGAGAGGCATGGCACCGTGTTTATACCATATTTAGTAGTTTTGAACTGTTGTACTTAACTAAAAGGCAGGGCTTTTAGCTAGAACTATTGACGGAAGCCTGCGTATTATTTTATTTGAGACCTTCATGCAAGACTAGCATTCAAGGAGACAACTATATAAGAAAACACTGGTTTCCAGGATGAATTGTATATAATTATGAGTCGATTTGCTAGGATAACTCAACCCGACTTCCTAAGGTTGTAACACTGCGATTTGATTTCTTTGTTTGCAGAAGTAGCCATGCTAAAAAAGAAACGGCAATAGAATGTGTAGCTGTTGTGAGCAGATTATCAGAAAATGTCTAGTTGCATTCCCCTATTAAAGAACTTAATTGTACCGAATATTGCAAACCTAAAAGTTTGGGATTTTCTTGGATTTATAATCTAAGCCACATTGGAGTTCACATAGTGGAAAAAGAAAAGATGCCAAATTTTACCACCGGGAGCCTGGAGAGAGCGTGTCCCTCTGGTCCAGTAATACCGAGTTCAATCATTCTGTTCTGGCCTTCGAAAACAGCATCGCCGTTTTCAGCATGGACCATCGCCAATGCACCCAGGGACTTGCACTTTTTCAGTCCTTGCAACAGAACCTCATCGTTGACCATCTGGTACCTTTTGTAGGCCATGAAGAACTTGAAAGAATTGATACCTGCAATTTTTCTTTGGAAGCATAAGAAAAGGCGTATCGACAATTGAGAACCACGTTCGTGCAAGCACCGGCAGCCTCGCCACTCACCTTTCTCATTTACCACGACTTCCATCTCTCGAGAGATGACTTCGTCCCACTCGTGAATCACCATGTGGAAACCGTAATCCATACAGGACTTCTGTGCTTTCTTCTTGTATACTTCGACACCTGCGATTAAGCTCCCATTGGAGGGTTTCACGAAGTCGATGTGCATTGTCGTCCCGCCAGCTAAAGCTGCAGCCTGACCACTGAAGAAGTCATCGACCGCTTTGACTCCCGTCGAATCCACGTCAAGGTGAGTGTGTGGATCGATTCCTCCTGAGATATGGTTAAGATGACAGATGACTATCATGATTGTCGTGAAAAACTACGAGTGAAATGGCATGCCTGATAATTGGACAACCTAAAAACATCAATAAAACGGCAACTTATAAGCCACGACGTGCAATAGATCAACTGAGATGTGGAATACACACTCAAGAAAACTTCTGTAAGCAGAACGAGGCCAGCATGAGCAGAATGCAGTGAGATACAAGGTTAATTAACGCATAATTCTTCTTCAGTACGCACCGTTCTACGGACTTCAAATATACAACTGCATACAATTTATGCAGGAAAAAAAAATGCAGAGTCGCTGTAAACTCTACCTGGCATCACATACTTCCCCGTAGCGTCGAGGATGGTCACATCATCACCCACCTGCTCATAGTTTTCAACAGATGTATCAGCTTCAATTTGGGGAAATCAGCGATTTTGTGACTTGATTGAAAAAATTCTACGGAGTATCGATTTGACTGCAAGTTCGAAGACCACATTGGAAGTAAACTGTAAGTTCATGGACCAAATGCATATGTTTCGAAAAATTTAACAGTATTCTGGGAAAATAAATAAAAGAAACTAGCGTTAGAACCTGTGCTATGCACCAATTCTATAGTTTTGGTAAACGATATTTACATTAATCAATGTATTGAGCTAACATTGTTCTATTGTTCCAACTGTTTGCATGAAGGAATTAGTATCATCTTACCTCTATAAGTTTCGAAGATAGGAAAATAAAGAAAAACAAAGCTGACTCTGATAACTATTGTTGTATATGCTTAGTCTCACAATTCGCATGCCTTAAAAATCAAAACATGCGTAAATCACACACCTATTTTCTTGGCTAGACATGTATGAACATTGCATTGGAAAAATTACCAGAAAAGTCTTAAACCTATTACACAGATGCTGATTCCGGTCATAGGCGAGGGCTGCCGGATTCTCAGAGGACTTAGTAGGAAAAAAAAAGGAAAAGAAAGAAAGAAAAATAAAAAATAAAAAATAAAATAAAAAAATTCATAAATAATTAGAAAGATTGTGAACTTCAGTGTCAGACAGCCAGCATCCACGTAAGTAATTTCTAGTCAAAATTGGCCGGAATAATTATATTAGTAAATCATCAAAAGATTTAGGAATCAATTGGCAAAATTAAAAAAATTTAGGATTGAATTAGCATCTTTACAATAAGTTTACGGCTTATTTAGTAATTATCCAACATTTGACTTCCCCATCTTTTGATCCAATGCACATTATCTCTATTCAATTTCAAATTCGTGAGTCTCCAAATCTTTCATAAGTTCTGTTCTCACCTCTGTATGCGTCCAGACGTTATGTCTTATCTTTGTCATGTCATAATTTGTAATCGAGGGCAAAGACTAATTCACCGAGAAGTTATGTAATACTAACGAAGCCGGAAACTCGAAATCACCTGCTCGATATGAGGCTCCACGGCGACGATGATCCCGTCCTCCACATAAACATCGGCAACCTCCGCCCCATGAGCATTCGCCACCGTGCCTCCCTTTATCAAGATCTTCGGCGGCGACCCCTCGGAGGAAACCCCGCACCGGGGCTCTCCGAACCCGTTTCCGGCATCACAGTACTGCACGGCACACGGTGACCATAATACTTGTGTATATACTAAATCTTAATGGCTAGCATAGCATTAGACGAGGCGCTCGTGCGAGTGTCCGAACCAATTCTCGAACCGTTCATATACATGTAAGAAAACGGTACTCTACTGTACAGCATGTTACGTCCCAAGTGCACGTGCCGACTTAGAAGATGATCGAGGCGGACGACGGTAGTGGTGCGTACGCACCTGGCTCGACTCCGATGAGGCGGTGGCCGGAGCCGTGGCAAGCAATGTTGCGAGAAGCAGCACGGCGAGGCGCGACTCCACACCAGTCATCACCACGCTCTTTTTGGCCCTGCAAGTGGGACAGGCAGGTGCAGGGGGCGTTGTGAGAGAAATTTGGTCGGAGCCTCGAGGACTGATCCGCTGCACCGTTCAGTGCTGCGCTTGCCTGATGCTCCTGCTTGGATCGCCGTCCGCATGATCGGGGACCAGGCCGGATCGGGCCTCATTTTCTGGGACATCACATCACGTGCCACAGATATTTTCTTGTTGCCGTTCTTTCTTTGCTGGTTCATTGAATGATGGTCGACGCTACGTGTCTCCTCCTCATCGAGTAGGAAATGATTGAGCACCGGGACACTTTCGTCCGACAGGCTTATTCGAACACCCGATAAGAATCTCGTCGATAAAAGAATTCAATAGATTAGTCGTAACACGTCGAGCATCTTTTTTCCTAGATGTCACAATTAATCAGGAGATGCGATCAGTGCTTTTCCTGTGACTTTGGTATTTTACTATGTGACCGATAGTGAGATTTGACCTAGGGGAAATTATTAGTCGAATCAAATATATGTACTCAATTGAATACAGCCCTCGCATTTGATCGTGTGAGGTCCACGTAAGACCCGCCATTTTCTAATGGTAAAAAATTCGATTTAGTATGTATCCCGGGCTGGGCTTAGTTCATGTAGATTATCCCCTGTAATGAACCAAAAAGCATAAGGAAAGGCTGCCTTGCCACACGGCCATTGTAGACGGCAAACAAGGCCTTGTAAAGAGAGCAATTTCTCGCGGTGCTGTGTCATACTAAGGATCTGTATCACAACATTTTTATATCTGTTCTTTTGCTTACTAGAATAGGAAAAAAATCATAAATTCATTTAATTTTTCCATTTTCTGAAATAGACTAGTGACTAAGGAATAATTTTTGAACAAAAACAAGAAGAACCAATGGGGGTTGCCACCCTTCCTACTTAGAAGGGGGGAGGTGAGAGTTCAAATCTCTACCTTCTCAGAAGGATTGGGGTGGGGACGATTTCATTTCAAGAGTGGATTTCGACTCCCACGCCGTGTAAGGAGACAGGGCAAAAGTCTGAGAGTAAGTGTTAGAATAGAATTAGAATAAGATTATAATAGAACCGACCCAAACAAACAAAAACAAGAAGTAAAAAAAAATTAACTTCTTGTGTTTTAGAACAATTTCTCGAAATAAATCATTTTGTCTTTTCTTTTTTTCTTTTCTTCTTTTTTCTCGCCGCCTACCACTGACCCCAACCAACCATTTGCCGCTTGCTGTAGCCACCCACTGTTGCCTTTCAACGCTACTTGGCGACCAGCTAGAGGAGGAAGAAGAGAGGAAAAAAAGGAAAGAACAAAAGAAGAATCTAAAAAAAAAAAAAAAATTAAAAGAAATTCTACATCACAAAAAAACACAAAAATACTTATGATTCGTATCAAATGCATTCTTGTTTTTTTTTCTTTTATGAAAATATGAATTTTGTACAATTAGTAAACTCGATGTTTTACTCATAAATTGTTTGAAATAATAGAAATAGAAAAATTGTTTGAAATAATAGAAATAGAAAAGAACAATTTATGAAAAGAAATTGTTTTTGGGAATAGAAATGCTACTAAACCCACTTTATAGATAACACATGAAACCTTAGGTCTGATTAGTGAGAGCAGCCATGGAGACAGGGACACAATAAAAAGCTCACCACATATAATTGTACCATTACATTGCTCACATCTTAAACATACTTTGAAGAAAAGCTGCTAATTCGTCAGGGATCCATTCGCAACGCGGCCTTTATTGCTTTTATAGGAATGCATCATCCTCCAACTATGAAATTTACAGAAGCCTGCGAAATGGTACTGCCTATAGATACAAGTCATATCTCGGCCCGTTCTTTTTTCTTTTTTTTTTTGGTTCCATCCTTCCGGTAACTTTTTAGTCGAGTACTTGCGTGAGGCAATGAGTATGATGACAACTAAGCAGCTTCAGTCACCGATACCTTATATGGAGTCTCTCCATAGATTGCCCGATAAGTAGTAGCGAGTTACTCTGTAGATATTTGTCTCTTTACTGGAGCTCGAAGGGATGAGAGATACGCAGCATCTGCCTTGTCCATTCCCTGGAAAAGATAACTGAAAGGTGGCATTGATACATACTTGCCTGAGCCAGGAGCAACCTTGAGCTCACCGTTAATCCAAACAATCCTTCCTCCTGCAATGGTAACTTCAACCTTTCCCTAGAAAAACACAATAGCGCATGCTTAAGCTCATACATGGTCTGACAAGGTTTAGATGTCATGAAGACAAACTCAACTACGATCACAGATTCAGAATGCCAATATACAGCAGACATGGGCGGAAGGAGGAAAAAAAAGCACACAAAAACACTTTTAACATAGCATTGAATGGAGAGAAAATCCAGCAAAGAGAATACTTACTTTCCCTTTCTTTCCCTCAAAGACATTTGTATCCAATCTAGAGTGGTGGGTCTTTGCACTAATTTCAAAGCTTGAATTTGGATTGAGAATGATTATATCGGCATCAGACCCCACAAGAATCGCTCCCTTTCTGGGGTATATATTGAAGATCCTAGCGCTGGTCGTGTTACAAAGACAATATACATCTCAGATAGCCATTGACATGTCTGAATTTGTCCATGCTTTTAAACAGGAGAATAAAAACATACCATTCAGTGCTTGTTATCCGAACGTAATCAGAGGCAGAGATTTTTCCAGATTCCTACAACCATCATAAACAGTCTATTTGTTGGAAAGGTTTAAGTATGAGTAAAGAAGGCAGGTGGCAATTGCTGCTTACCACCATCGTGTCCCAGACAAGATGCATCCTCTCCTCAATACCTTTAAAAAAACCAAATTGAGATATGAGACAGAAGAACAGTTTAGTGGACAAGCTTGAACGAACTTAAGAGAGAAGACTTCCGATGATTACCATTGACGCCATTTGGGATTTTTCGAAAATCATCAATTCCTAGAGATTTTTGGGTAGAATCGAAAGCACAATGATCAGTCCCTACGAGCTGCATATTGTCAAAACAAACCCAGATATCAGAAAATATTCTGTGCCTTATCCCAGCATCAATATCTTAAAAGCTCTTTCCAATTAAGAGCGTAACCTGCAGGACTCCAGTGGATAGAGCTGCTTGAAGAGCTTTGTCATGCCCTGCTGCTCTAATGGGTGGGCTCATGACATATCTAAAATTCAAAGAGCATCATTCAATGATATGGCTAGATAACTGGCAAGTACGTGCAGAAAAGAACCACTAAGCATATAAAGTGAAAGAAAGGAAACTTGCTTTGCAGCAGTGATGAAATCGGGATCCCAAAGCTTAGAATCATCCAGGACCAATCCGGAAACCACTGGCTCTCCAATAACCCTCTGCCCTGCAGTTTACAAATACCCTATGACTCCCATAGTAGACTACACAGTTCATCAAGGATTAAAAGTGAGAATAGTTTGAGAAAAAAAAATTAGGTGATTCCGTTTCCAAGTAGGGTGAGAAAACATTAGTGTATAAAGTGTATTAAAAAAAAAAAAAAGAGGACCAAAAATATATTTAAGGAAAACTTTTTTCTCAGTAATATTTGAGTAGAGTGTCTACTCATCTCTTTCTTAATCTGTGCACTAGCACCTTATCTTCTTTATTAAATGGAGATGTTCACATTTCAAAAAGTAGGGATAAATGTTCCACCTCAATCATGGAAAGAGAACCATAAGAAATGTGGGTAACCAAAGAGAAGTTCAATAATTGTGTGACCCTATATTATGATCAACAACGTCTGTCTTGCAAATTCAGTGCTCTCGGAAGTCTGCTGTGGACAATAATGTATGCAAGAAGAAACAATTTTCACGCCTTGTGTGTAACCTGATAAACAGGAAGGAATTGGAAGCAAAGACAAACTTTGATGCAGTAAGGAGGAACGTGGAACTTCCTCCTCTATAAACTCTTTAAGATCTTCAAGGGATGTCTCCAGAAAGAGAGCATAGATAGATTGCTTAGATTGAATTTCCCACAGAATACCAAAAATTAAGAACTTGGATAACATCGCGAGAAATATTGGCATAATGATTGTTTGGTAAACCATGATATTATGTCACATCAGATTACCGCATCTTAGAGAAAGAGGAATTGACATTGCTGCTGACAGATCTATGCAAGCACAGTATTGTGGTGCTAAAATTTATTAATCACCTGATTGACGAGCTTTTGCTATTTCTTCCATGGCATCAATGCTCATTACATGAACTACGTAGAGAGGTGTGTTCACAAAAGCAGCCAAACGAATAGCGCGAGCAGTTGCCTCTCCTTCAAGCTGCATGTACAAAGGATGAAAAAGTACATTGAGTGAAATATCTTGTTCCAAAGTGCCGACACTTCTTTCATTTTTGATATGCAAGCATGATATAGGACTAGATTTAAGAAGATTCCATTACATCTGGAAGATCAGACAATTCCCTATACTCCAGACTGATTTTACAGGCGTACAACATCCCTCTTCTTTATTAGAGAAGACCTTGAAGTATAAGCAGCACACAGAGAAAAGGATATGAGAACAATTTGCAGCACCATGTGTCCCATAAGACATGAGTGGTTAAGTCAAAACACTTGCATGCAAACTCAAAAGCAGGATTCATTGGTACAAAGATAAACAGGACTCCTGCAAATAAAAATTAATTGAGAATCTGAAGGAAAGAAATCAAGGATTAAGAAAAAAAATACAAGTAAAAAATACCAGTTTCCAGGATGATCTAGAAATTAAATAACATTAGTCTACTTGCCAGGATGACTTTAATCTGACTTTGAAAAAGTTATTTCATGTTTTACTTTTTTGCTTACAGAAGCAGCCACACCAGAAAAGAAATTGGAAAAGAATGTGCTGATGTGGTTAAAAATTCACTCTGTTCACTCAGTGAAAACAGATGACAGTATTTACCACTGCAGGCCTCGAGAGGGCATGCCCTTCTGGTCCAGTAATACCAAGTTCGATCATTTTATTCTGACCTTCGAAAACAGCATCCCCATTTTCTGCATGGACCATTGCCAATGCACCAAGAGACTTGCATTTCTTCAATCCTTGTAATAGAAGCTCGTCATTTATCATTAGAGCCCCCTTGTAGGCCATGAAGAACTTGAAAGAGTTGATACCTGAAATTACTCAGAAGAGTTAAAAGAACATATCAACATTCAAGAACCATGTGCACATAGCACCAGCAGCCACTGCTCACCTTTCTCATTAACCATAATTTCCATCTCTCTAGAAACATCATCATCCCACTTTGTGATTGCCATGTGAAAACCATAATCCATACAAGATTTCGATGCTTTCTTCTCATATGCTTCAATGCCTGCAATTAAGCTCCCTTTGACTGGTATTACAAAGTCAATGTGCATTGTTGTTCCACCAGCTAATGCTGCAGCCTGACCACTGAAGAAGTCATCTAATGTTTGACTCGCCATAAAATCCATAGCGAGATGAGTGTGCGGATCGATTCCTCCTGACAAGATCATATGGGAGTTAACCATTCTGAATGAATGGTTCCAATCTCATATTTATGCCAAAATATACACTTGGACAGGTACCACTAACTGCCGATGAAACAGCAATAGAAAAGCTACAATAAAAAATTCATTGACTAAGATGTGAAGACAGACTTTTGAGGATGAATATAAAAAATCCAAGTTCATGAGTGTATGTGAGAGCTCACATCCATAAAATCTAAGAAAAGGCCAGAAATTGAACAGTATTCGAAGTCGAAGATGAGGGGCATTTTATAAACTTAATTACCAAAGATATTGTTTGCAATCAACATGAAGGATCACCATTCAAGTACACTGTTAGGCTGGCATAGCAGAAGTGTTTAGCCATTGTGGAGGAGAGACTTCATTACTGTAGATTTTTTGGGAACTTTACTACTGCTGTCATATTGCTGCTTCAAATTTTTGAAGAATATAGCCATGTGGTAGACCAGCCTAAATAGTGATTATCCTAGCAGATTGAACAGATAAACATTGACTGAACAGCTCATCAGATTATTCCAGGTACTTTGGCATCAGAACCACTGCCTACTCCTAGAAACTAGGAAAGTTTCTGCAAGCGGAGCCAGGTCATCATGGGTGCAGTGCAATGACAAACAAAATGAACAGTCCATGTTCTTAAGGCCATGCTTTTTTCTGGACCTCAGAGAGGAAAACCATGAGTGCGAGAGCTTGATATGGGCGAAAGGAAGAATAATTAGAGAGACTTGTGGTGTATAAATAAGAAAACCATATAATTGTGAATGGAAAGTTTGAGGAATTTGAAACATTAAGCTCAAGAACTCTCTCCAATACCGTGTTAAGGTTTTTTTTTGGTTGGGATACCATGTTAAGTTGAGAGACCAGTTATTTGTTCTAAAGTTCAAGCTTTTACAAAACAAATTGCTTAGATTGTATAAAATGATATAAATATTATGCTTAAAAGAATGATAAAATTTCTACAAACAAATTTTGTAAAATAGTGAAGTAGACACACAATGAGCTATACCTGGCATGACATATTTACCAGTAGCATCAAGCACAGTGACATCATCACCCACCTGCTCATGGAAATTTCAGAAATTAGATGCCTTGCACTCCAAATTGTATGAAATTCTTCCATGGATATCAAGAAAGAAAGAGAAATTCAACTTCCCAATCACTGGAGGAGAAAATCTTAACAAGTACTTAACAAATTTCTGCTGTCTAATTTATCCAGACAATTCCGATTCAGTTCACGCAGAAATAAAAAGATGTTTCACCATGATCTGCAAAAACGTCACCGCCAGTAACATAACCAGACACCCTTCCCACTAACTCTTCAATTTTCAACAGCACACGCCAATCCTCCAACTATAGAAATAATAAACTGAACATCACTCTTCTCATTTCAGTATCGACATCAATCAACAGAGACGAAAAAAAATCACCTTGATATTAGGCTTCACAGCAACAATCTTCCCGTCCTCCACATAAACATCAGCAACCTCCTGATGATGAGCGTTGACCACAGTCCCTCCCTTGATCAGAATCTTCGATGAACCCCCCGAAACCCCGCACGCGGAGTCTCCATATCCGACCCCAGCATCACAAAACTGCACGCAGAGCGCTCTAATCACTCAAACAACGACCCCGAAATCCACTCGTTGACCACGCGAGAGCAAACGAGTCGAACATTTTCATCGAAACAAAAACATGGGCAAGAGACGAAACGATCCGGCACGCCCGCAGGAGCCGTGACGGGAGCGAAAGCCGGCTCCTTTCCAGCTCGCGCGAGCCGGAAACGGCGCCGGCGACGGTCGGGACGAGCCGACGAGCGGGGAAACCGGTACCTGGCCAAACTCCGAGGCGGAAGGCGAGAGGAGGATCGACAGGTGGAGGAGGAGAAGCGTCAGCGAGAGGTTGACGGCGAGGCGCGACGCCATGGATCGGCTCTCCGGCTTCGGACGGCGACCGGCGTGCAGCGACGGAGCTAAGCAAGCATGGAGCTTCCGAGCGTGGCAGAAAAATGGATATATATATAAAACGAGAACTCGGAGAAGAAGGGACTGAGGGCATCTCTACGGTGAGCGCTCGCGTATGCGTCCGCATGCTGCTCCCTACGTCGCGCGCCGTCCAGATCATTGACCGGACTCGTTCATCTGAACGGTGTAGAAAACGCGGGGAGTATTAGATTGCTATGATTCGCGCCACATGGAAAGAGTTGTCGTGTTAAGTTCGGGAAAAATTATCTAAAATTTCCTAAAATCATTGAGATGAACGCCGGTCGGTATTCGTCAACATAGAAAAGAGGTAAAGGAAAAGAAATTGTTCACATCAGCATCGATTAATCGGTGTCCACATCAATAATTTTCGATCAAAATTAGCTAAATAGATTCAATCGATAATTTACCAAAAGATTTATGAATAAATTGACTAAAGTGTAATAAATTTATGACTTTTTTCATAATTTTTTTCTTAAGCATGTGATGCCCAAATCGAAAATTGATGTTCTAAACCGACAATTTCAAATAACATCATCAATTTGCAAGGATGGAAAATCTAAAAAAGCGCGGGTATAATATCTCTCTAGTGAAATTTCGTGCTTTTTTTAATGTTTCGAACCTTCGAAAATTGAGATATTTTTAATCAGCACTTCACGCAAATTAGTTGAGGATAAGGATACACGTAGGACAATGAAATGGGAATAAATCGAATATTCAATTTGACGAGAACGAGCAAACATGGGTACGTCCTTCGATGCTTGCGAGATTTATCTTTTGTATGACTTTCTTGTCCGAAATTGACATTTGCTGGTCCCAGCCGCTGTCCTTTCTTCTCTGTCCTTTTCAACGACTTGGAAAAATCGCGGCACCTGATTCTTCCCGTCATCTTTTTTGTTTTTATTTTTCATTTTTCGATCTCCTTTCTGTAATATTTAATGGGAAAATGGTGATGACAGATGCGTTCACGGTTCACCAGAGTTTGATTTCAGTACACGCATATTTATGAAGTCGCGCATTTCAATTATGTCGACATTCGACGGGCTTGCTTTCGTCAGGTCGGACAAATTTTTCATAAAGCATCTCATAAAATTTTGTAAACAAGGGCATCGCCACTTTTTGGTAGAAAGTCGATTCGAAAACGTCAACTTTTTACTGATTTAAAACGGTGATGAGACCGTCCGTCAAGATGGGATTTAAGTTGAATGATTCAATGGTATCGACACGACCCATCCCGACATGAACATAATAACAAGGCTCGAACTTCTTGAGAGAAATAGTAATCCGACACGAAACATATGCAATCCAATCAGAACTCATGAGACTGGACCGTTTCAACTCATCTTTAATGAAAGAAAATGTACCCAGAACTGGATGACATGACAACGTTAATTAACAACTCCATTTTCAGTTAAAGAGGGACCCAGAAGGCTCGAAGTTCTTCCCATAGCAAGAACTTGAAACTCGCTACCTGGTACTGATGAACAGGAACCGAAGTGCTTCCATGAACAATTATCACAAACTGCTACGAATCAAATGCCACCACAAGAATCGACTCGTCCACAACCCGGTTCTAATGGTAACTTCTTTCATTTACATGATTTATGAGGTTAGCGGGGCATGACCCGGGCCATTTAAACGATAAGATTCGAATTTTGATCTTGAAAACTCTGGAACTTAGGTGAAATCATCAAATGAAAAGTTGGAGGAAAACTATAGTAAACTCAAACTGCAGGAGAAGCTGCACCTTGACTCATCACCCATGCACCAGAATACTTGGTTCCGGTTTGGTTTAATATGATAATATGTCACAGATACTGTACAGACCTGCATTGCACAATCCTGACAAGAAAAGGCAAGCGAACGATGACAACACAACACAACACAATCACGAATCAATCGTCTCCATCAAACACGATAAATGAAGTTCGTTCCCTTCTCACTGGTTATTCATAATAATTAAAAATTGTGTCCCTGCACATAAAACCACTCTCCTATGCAAAGCATTTTTCTGAAAACCTCCTCCATCCTCCCCTATTGAAAGAAGTCCCAACTATACAAGGTAATACTTAGACTTCTTCAAAGGTCGCCTAGTGGAGGCCGACTATTTGTGGCGAAAGGTAAGAAGTTACCTCTTGAGACCGTTGAAGGTAAACTTGTTTTCCCAGGAGACAGTCTGTGTCTCCTTTTGCTCTTTCCTTCCCAGAGTTGTCGAGTATCTTCTGATTCTGCTTCTGATGGATAGAATCCCCTCCTTTTTAACTTATTAGGGAGTAGCCCATTCAAAGTAAGGGCAAAGGGCCCCTCTCGCGGAGGTCCAATTACCACACCCGAAGAAGAAACTCCCAAGCTTTGGTCCTGGCTTCCGGACCATCCGCTTGTTACTTTTCACCCCACAGTAGCAGTAATTGTGGTGGTCTTTCGTAGGGTCAGTTTGCACTGGCTGGAAATGTAGCAACGGCATCAGAGGTTGCTTCACTTTTGGCGACTGCGGGATCGAGCTTGAGCGGCTGTCCAGGAACTGCCGCATCGCCAGAGGACATTCAGTGGACGCCCACATCAGCGTGTTGGTTATGGTGAACTTGAATCCCCGGTGCATGAGATGGGTAAGAAGGCGGGCAGTGTTTTTGGCATCGTCTAACCCGCAGTGTGCACGGCCTTCCCAGACCAGGCCCGCTAGCTGGACAGCTTCCTTTAAGTTGCATCTAACAGCACCACCAAATACTTCATGGAATGGAACTTTTAGGTTTATCCATCTAGCAGAATTCGAAATGACAATAGTCAACATAAAACATCAAATCATGTCCTTATACTGATCGAGTACCACTGCAGAGCCAGCTTTTCGTGGCTAAATAGTGTGCTCTCGTGTAATTTTAGCCAGCTAGTCAGTGACGTAACAAACAGAACAAACTTCCAGAGACAGCTCAAACTCCATAAACAGTAATTCAGATGATACTGCAACAATGAGACTTGATCTTATTCATGTACAGTTCAAAGAAAAAGTGTGGAAAGAAAAAATCCATCAAAAGAAACTACAGAAGCTTCTACCATATATGCTATTCTGCAGTACACCTTCGTTAAACCGCTGCTTTATTAATGAATACTGCCAAGCAAACAAAATGAAAATTAATTATTGAGTGCGGACGCCACAGTGCACTCTCTAGTCTCTACAAGGAAAAGCATCAAGAGATATTTTCAATTTTGAAAAGTATATTTCTCAAAATCAATGCTCACATACCTATTAAAATATGGGGGTTTCCTAATCTTCTTAAACCGGCACTCTGATTCCAACATAACTCTACAGTCCCAATTTGACCACGTCACCACTGCGAAGTTAGTGTGTTTAATCCCCTTCTCTTCAAGCCACTTATCATGCATAAGTAGGGCTTCACTTAAGAGAACACCTCTGTCTACCTGCAGCAATAAAGGTCTGTCATACGTTCTTGCTTCATAACCATGACAAGTAAAACAGTTGCACTGACATGTACACTGCCATTTGAGCATGCGAACATGGAGGCAGTCAACAAAAACACACATTTGCAATTAGATTTGTGGAAATTTATGGGCCCTGCTTCAAATAATGTGAGAAGCTCAGAGCTTTACTTTCTCTCAATGCCTACCTCCCCCCCTTTCCCTAAAACAGTACAGAAATATTTGCAAAGAAAGAGTTGAGATTCATTCATCCACTGTAAGATAGAGCTTAAAAATTACCTTTTTTTTTTTTAAACTTCAAACGTATTGACAAACCTAATTATAGTCCACGTGCCTATAGTCCCTAATTATGAAAAAATGTCAATGTTTTCAATTTAGCCTTTCCTTTTGAAAACCATAATGCAAAAACCATATAGGCAATCTCTTAGTATGTGATACTATTTGTTAATATAGAAAATTCGTCATACGCATGTGGGTGATAGTTTCAATTACCTTATTGGTGGCGGGTATTTGAAAATATCTCAATTAATGCCAATGTGCTCGTGTGAGAGCATCAATGTATATATATATATATACACAGACATAAAATATCTCCAGGAAAAAATTACTAGATAAAATGCATGAGGAGATGGCTTCTCTTAATTTTGCAAAAAATCCATCACTATGACAGATAAGGTGATCATTTCAGAATATAATCCATAAGATTAAAAACTTGTTCAATTAATTTAAATGTTGTAACATCACCCATCACGACAACATATATGATGAGGATGTTTCATATTTATCATTTCCATCGTAAAATATAAAAAATGATAATTACTTCTAATTTGGTACTATACACACAAATTTGAGCCAACAACTAATGATTTTACACCAGTGCGTCAAATGGGCCATCCACGAGTTTACTATGAAAGTGAACCTCAACACTACCCCGGGGACAAAAGGTTAAAGGCCTCTGTACCTATGTCAATTCTCCAATCAACATTGCCCTAAATCAAAACCCAATTAGCATCAACCCACACAGCTTGATTCAGGATGTAATCAGGGTATAGAATTGAGATGTTTTCCACTAGGGGGAGTGATTCTGATTAATAATCAAACCAGCCAATGAACAATGCCTTCCTTAGAAAATCATATAGTTCACGTCAATAATGAGATAATCTTATAGATACAACAAAGGCAATATGCTTCGTGGACAAGGAAGCTTTTGACAATCTAATTCGATAAGACCAGTATCCTACAAGGCTTGGTCAGGATGGATAACCAATAAGCCTGCCACCAGTGAAGTGAAAGGCCAAAGGTGCACCTAAAGCATTGGGCCACCAAAATGCCTTAGAGGCAAAAGAAGCACATGCCCAACGGCAAGGCACAGGAACTGAAAATAAGTAGTAAGTATCTTAAAACAAATCCAATCACAGATGAGGTGCCAGTAACTGCTGCTGCTTTTCTCATAGTTTTCATTGCAAGCTATTCTCAATTAAATCTTTTATAGTGTCCAAGTAAAAACAAATCCACAAAAATACTAATGAGCTTGATGCACTACTGTAGCAAAAGTTCGGAAACCACCTCAACTTTCTGCTTCAATAGTATAGAAGATGTTTCAGTCCTGAAACTTTCTTCTTTGGTGTGACACTATGGCTAAATTTTTTCAACTAAATTGACAGAAGGGCCTTCTTGAAAGAGAGATTATTTTTTCAAGCCCGTCAAAATGATCATGCGATTGCCTTGGTGCTTTGCGCCTAATAGCCTCAGTGCAAAGCACACGCCTGGCTAAACATGCTTAACCATGATTCCCTGGAAAAAAGAAGTCATAACCTAGAATTTTTTACCACACTGCCGCCCGCCTACCCTATGAAATAGAAGCCTCGCTCTTTAATGTCTGGTTATGCCCTTGTAATTAGCCAAGCATTTTTACTATCAACAACCCTACATAGGCCAATATTTCCCAGAATTAACTCAAAGTAGCAACTATGTGGACTAGGAAATTCAAAACAGCAAATGGAAAATCTAAAGCTGTAATTTTCCTCAACATATTTGCAGATTAGCAGATCATTGTACAAAGTAATACAATCGGCAGTCACTTTTCAAAAAGACGAATTTGAGGAATTGTCATTTGGAAGGAGGGTTGACAAATGTAAGGAATCATCCTTTCAAGTGAATAGATGGAAAGATCGTCCAAAATAGCAACATAAGCATCTCCTTAAGGAATGCTAACTTGAACCCAAACAAGAATAACTTTAAAAAAGAAGAAGAAGAAGAAGAAGAATTATCACTAGACCAGAATTGTGCAGCTAACCTAAATGACCTCCATGATGACAAGTTTCAAACAATTTCTGCTCGTGAATGAGATCAGATTGAATATCCAAAGTCAGGATGCTACTTCATAAGAACAGAAACCATCAAATAAATGTCTAGCTCCTGGTGTATCTGAAAAACCTTCCTCATATTAAATTGGTCATCTAAGATATGGAATATCTGGCCAAGGCAGCATAATCCTAAACAGTCTCCCTAGGGGATCAAAGTGATGAGCCCTAGAACTTGTAATAAAGATGAAAAAGACTGTGCTATCCCAACCATTCCCCACAAAGCAGATGATACACATATGAAAAGTAATGCAGCAATTGAGCATGTGATCAACTAGCTAAACATCAACAATTTGCGCATAGGAACACGAATAGAGACAGCTGAATCCACTGTGTACCTGGGTTTGCTGGATGCCTGTAAGCTCTTTGCAGAAATCACTCAGAAGTTGGTTGTAAGTAGGACGCACATATATCTGGAAACAGTCTTCCAGTTCGCCTGTCATGCTGTTCACTAAAACAGAAGGGAACTCAATGATCTCTTGGGGGTGAGGATTCTTATCTCTGTCACAGGTAGCCTCAAAATCTATAACCACAAAATACTGGAACTCTTGTAACCGAGCATCTGGTAGATAACTTTGTGATGACATCCTAAAGGGTACATACTGAAACCGGTTGTCAGTAGGAAAACCATACTCATAATTGAGGGGATAATGTTGAGCTTCAAGTGCATATAACTGGTTCTGATGTGCCTTATGAAATTCAGGATTGAAAGCTGGCCAAGTCTCAAAATCTTGGTGATGCATTGGACTTCTATAACCTTCAACTGGAAGGGTAAAGGACGTCTGGCTGAATTTGTCTTTAGGGTCCATATTACCACTTCCAGAATGGGTAGTTATTCCATCTATTCTCTGAAAAAATCCATGGATACGATTCCCTTGGTAATGCAAATTACCAGGGAATACATTATTTTGGAGGCATCCTGTGGATGCCTCACAATATTTTTGCATGTTTCCTGCTAAAATAAGGGCACAGATTAGCCATTACTCCAAAAGATTGAAAACTGCCGATCCACTCCGGACAAAAATTGAAGCAATAATTGGAAACTAAAAACCATTTGTACCATAGTAAGCAGCCAAAACATAGCAGGAGAGAGGTTTCCTTGTCACAAGTATAGTTGCAAATGTATGTCTGACATTGATAATTACAAGTAAAGGCTTCATGTCTATGGAATCATGTCGAGTTAAAACATCAAACTAGACATAGGAAAAATCTATTTACAAGCTATGATATGCACAATCCATAGGAGGAAGCAAATTGTTAAATGCAACATATTGAGGATGAGTTTGGGAAGACTTTGCATAACAACGTTGGACTTTGAGTGAAAGTGGCTGGGTAACTGTTCTGGGTTTGGACTTTGAAAAGATAGAATTTGGGCTCTCAGAGTCAGAATAATTTTACAAAACACCAAAACTTTCAGTCAGAGGATTTAGGAGTCCAAAGCTGCTTCAAAGGTTTCCTACACTCACCCTACATCTCCAAAGTAGTACGCAGTCTATACCTAACAATGGATGCAGTTCTCTCCTTGAAAAAAAATCTCATTCTGTTCCCTTAAGAAGTACTGTAACGGAAAATGACCTGTGAACACCAAATCTAGACAAGTGTGTACACCATTGCAAGCCCCTAGATAATCTCCAATAATTCCACAACTTGAGAGCAGATCCCACCCATGCACATCAAAAGAAGATGAATCACCTACTTGGCAAATAATAAAGAAAGATATTGCTACCAGTAGGTTGAGAATATTGTGGGTCATGATCTTCCTGCACGTAGCTTTCTAAGCTAACCAGAAACTCTCTCTCACATAGAAAGATATGTTGCTCACCAACTCCAGAAGCACAAATTCCTGCCTGACACACAGTCCAACTCCAACGTACACAAAAACTCGATTAACATGCATTCAAGATACAGCTTTAAACCCCAATTAACCATTATTGTCACAAACAAATTCCATAAGCACAAGAACTGTCCCATTCGCAAAACTGCCCCATCCTAATTGCTAATCCAGATCTTGATTACAGGACTCTATTTCTCTATGTTACTCTGAATCACAGCACCTTTCAGTAGTAAGCGATGAGGAGCAAGTCTAGCTAGAGCTTTACCACCGCAAGCCCTCTCAAACCACGGCCTCGCAATTAACGGACCCCAAAAGATCGTATTTTTACGCCGCCTCACGCGAATCGCAAAGAAATGGCACAGAGACAGAACGAAAGAGCCCGAAATTCAGCAAGCAAAAGCACACACCCATCCGCCAACCGAACCCTATACGAAATTCAAGAACCGCAAAACCGCAACGCTCCGAGATCAATCGAATTCCAAACGCATCGACAACGCCGGCCCGACCCCGATCACGGGGTTCCCGCGCAGACCCAAGAAAAACAGAATCATACCCACGAATCGAAATTGAACAAACACCCGAACGGACGAACAAGAACAAGGGAAAAGAGAGGGATCGGGTGTGCGCGAGAGAGAGAGAGAGAGAGAGAGAGGGAAGCGCACCTTTATTATTCTCGAGGGCCATCGGGACTTCCGACCGCCAGGCGCATCAGATCTCCCTCCGCGAAGCCACACCTGAAATCCACCGGACCGGACCGAACCCACCAAGCGAAAAACACGCGCGCACAAAAGAAATGGTCATCGCCCATCATGGGTTACGCTTTTCTACTCGAGCGCGGCAGGCGTTACGGGAAGAGAAGCGAAAGAAGAAAAACAGACGGAAAGCGAGGGGACCGCAGGAGATCGGGGAATTGAAGAGCCAGACGACAAAAAAGAAGACGAAAGCGGAGGAGGCGGAGGAGGGATAAGAGCTTGGAGGGAATTTGCTTACATGGTGCGGTGGCGGAGGAGGAGAGGATTCCGGCGGAGGATGGACTTGCTGATCCTGTGAATAGTCCGAAGCAAACAGGGAAGAAGAAAATGGGGGAAATTAAAAAAAGAGAGAGAATAAAAAGGGGAAATTAGTTAATAGCGGAAGAAGTTGGGGAAATAAATGCAATAAATAAAATATTAATAATTTGGGGGAGGAGGAAGAGTAGACCCCACGTCACTGGCTTTATTTATTATTATTTTTTTTTTAATCTGAATCTGCGGGACAATTGAGATTTTTTGCGGCCCCCACGCGCGTAACCCTCGCGTGTTCTCGCGCGCGCCTCTCTTCCTCTTTTTTCCTTTTTTCTCTCTCTCTCTAAAAAAAAAAAAAACGCACTTTTCATTTTTGCCCGTGTTATCTTTCCATCCTATAAGCAATCTTTATTTCGAATAATCATTTTTTTTATGAGACCGTTAATTTGATTTAGTTTAATTTAATACAAGCGATTATCACCCGCTTCCTATGTCGTTACTTGGTTGTAAATCAACATCTTAAATCTTTCAAGAATTTCGGGCTCTTTCTAAATATTTATTTTTAACTACATACGATGTACCTTGCCTAAATTACGGCATTGAATGGGGGAAAAGTCCGTGATATCAGACTCTTTTCTCGCACTCCCTACTTGGCGATCATGCCGAAGGAGGAGAAAGGTACAAGACAACAACCTTAAAACGTAAGCAGCCCGTATTTCCGCCTCCTTGGCTCTCGTACAAGATGGGTTCGCTCTCGTGGTCATCGTGTTCTTCTTTCCATTCGCGTTAATTTATTGATTTAAAGTACGTCGAAGTTCCGGAGGTGAGAAACGCTTTCCTCGCTTCTAATCAAGTTCACGAAGAATTCGAGCCAGCCTAAGACGTGTGGAGAAAATCCACGAATCAACAACGCCCCTTTCATAAGTATAGACCTTCCCTATTTGTACTTAATTTCTTTTTCATAAGAGAAATGTAATGAGCACTCTTTTACTTTGGTGGAAATTCACTAGAATATATGCGAAAATTCAATGAAGTTTAGGGTCCGTTCGTTTCGCGGAAAATGAGTCATTTTCGGAAAATATTTTCCCAGAAGTCATTACAATATTTTATGGTGTTCGGCTAAAACTTGAAAATGTTTCGAAAATATTTTCCGATGTTCGGTAAGGAAAATGTTTTCCGTTCACCAGATTAGCGAGCGCGAGTTTGAGATCGACAAGCTTGAGGTTCACTTGGTCTGACAACTAGCTAAGAAAGAAAAAAGATGGGAAAAAAAAAAGAAAAAGAAAAAGGAAATTAAAAATAATTCTAATTAAAAAAGAAAAAGAAAATTAAAAAATAATTCGAATGAAAAAAGAAAAGAAGAAAAAGAAAGGGGAGGAGGAAGTCAGAATTTGTAGAGGTGTGAGATAAAAGAGATCAAGTGAGGAAAATGTTTTCCACTTTTGAAAAGTGGAAAACATTTTCCCCTACTTGAAAATACTTTTTTCTTTTGATGGAAAACATTTTTCTTAAGGAATTCATTTTCCGTGAAACGAACGCCGAAAAATCCGGAAAACGTTTTTCTGGAAATTATTTTCCGTAAAACGAACGGACCCTTAATGTGCATGTCCTGCTTTTCAATATTGCTATGTTCACAAGCACAAAGATGTAACTCTAGGAATGGCAGTCAAAGAAAATGCTGCAGACATCAACTTCGCGCAAAGAGTTAAATGAAATTTATAAAAAAGATTAGGTTTTTCCTATGATGAGGGAAAGAATTTAGTAAGTTTTCCAAACCACACAAAACATTCCAATTTGATGGACCATATAAGATGAAAGTCAAAAACTTAAGCGGGTGACTTAATACGGCATTGCTTTGTATCGACCGGTAGGAGAATCGAACTTTTTTCATTAGGGTCATCCTTACAAGCATGTTCCTTTCTTGTCTGTAAAACAAAACCCATGACATCAAACGAGGGTTTTGGAATGTCCATGAATTTACATTATTATTTAACATTTACACTCTTCTACATACACTATTTTCATCTCAAAATTATGGAATTGTGAATAATAATAATGACTTTCGTCACAGATAGAACAGTTTATTCTCGATCTTCCCCCTTTTTTTCTTCTTTTATCTCATCTAGTCCTAGCAGTTTTATGATTGGAAGTGACGAACAAAATAAATCCTAAATTGTGTTTCTACCTATGCACATTCTATAATGTTTTTCTTTTCTTTTGCCTTTCCCAAGATGAGAGCGTAACAATTCATGGATTGTAGCTACCCAAAAAATGCGATTATTAAGTGCACGCTTAGGCGCGTTTGGTAACCATTATGTTCCGAGGAACGATTTTTAAACAAATATAGTTTTTTCTATTTCTATTCATAGGAACAATTTCTTATTATAAGAGCGCGCTTGATAATTGCAAAAAAATTATATTCTAGGAATAGAAATGTGTTTAGTAAACTTGTATAATTTTGTTATTTCTTTTAATTTTTCTATATTTGTATTATATTTTTCCTTTTTTTCTTCTTTCTTCTTTCTTTTTTTTCCTTCTTCCCTCCTTTGTGGCTCTTCCCTCCTTTGTGGCTGATCGTCGACCACAACGACAATCGGCTGGGCGAGGCTCGACCTTGCCCAAATGGCGCAAGGTCAACCTCAGCCTCGCCTTGGCTAGGTGAGAGCTCAGGGGGCCACCGCTAGGCGACGCTGACCTAGTGGTGACCCGGTGAGGCTCGGCCTCGCTAAGGGTGGAAGCGGTCCGGCGACCGGCCAAAAGGAAGAAGAATGAAAGAAAATAGAAGAAAAAAGAAAAGAGAGAAAAATTGTTTTTGGGAATTATTTTCGAGAACAATAAGCTACTTTTTTCTACTTCTTATTTCTATTCCGAGAACAAAAGTTTTACCAAACACATTTCTGTTCTTTTTTTTGTTATGGGGAACAAAAGAACATAAATTTTTGTTCCGAGAAACAGAAACACTTTTTAACAAATAGGCCGTTAGCCTCTGACCAAAGAGAAAAGTACATGCTTAGGAATTGAAGGCCTATCTTGGTCGATACATGCTTAGTAGGGGTGAGCACGGTTCTCGGATAGAACCGGGAACCGGAGAACTGAACCGGAGGTTCTGGTTCGGTTCCCGGTTCTTAAAGGACTGGTTTCGGTTCCCGGTTCCTTTTTTTCGGGAACCGGCGATTCCGGTTCCAGTTCCGGTTCCGACCGAAACCGGAACCTGTTACAGAACCGGTTGCTTAGGGCTCCAAAACATGAACAGAACATAACAGTGAGAACACCTCTCAGCTCTCGCTCCGCACATTCCCTCGCCCCCATCGCATAAACTTGAACACTGGCGTAGCCCCCTTCACCGGTGTCCCTCGAGCCACCGGCCATCTCCGCGCCGCCGATTCCGCTGTAGAATTCGAGGACCCGCCAGTGATCTTTGACCTCCATTGCTTTGCTGCTGCAGAACTGCTCTGCTTCGCGCTCGCCCGCAACGGAAGAGACGGGAGCAGCAAGTTTTGCCTCCTGTGTTCTGTAAATATTCCTGGCTAAAAAGAAGATTCTGAAAATTTCTTTTGTAAAAAGTTAAGCGAAAACAACAAATGCTGATAAAAGAAAATGAAGAGTTTTTTTTTTTTTTTTGAATTTCGGGAAAACAATTTATAAAATTCTTAAATATTGTTGTAAAATTAAAAAAAAAATAAGAGAAAACTTAATATGATTTTAATATTTATTATCTAAAAATTGATGTTCTTTGTATTAAATTAAATGATCATTTGTACATTCATTTTTTCACACTATGGAGTAGATGAAAATTTGAGATCTTGTTGGCACTTTTGGTTTTTCATCTCCTTAATATATTTTGCTTTTATCATTTTCATTTGACTCAGCTGATAAGACATATGGCATATGACAAATGCGACGATTTAAGCTTTAGTGCACATATATTGACATATATTGACATATATGAACATACTAATTATAGTTGGCACCGGTATGTTTTGCTAAGATGTGAGTAATTACTGTAGAATATGCGCGTACGTTATAGTTCAAATCTTAAAATGAAAATGAAAAAGAAAAAAAGAAAAAAAGAAAAGAAAAAAGAACTTATTGGAACCTAGAGGCTAGAACCGACCCTGGAACCTGTGGCAGGGTAGGTTCCGGGTTCTTGATTTTGACGGATAGGTTCCAGATTCTAAAAAATGAAAAAATTTGTACCTGAGGGTAGGTTCCGGGTTCCAGACGGAACTGAACCGGAACCTGGAACCGCTCACCCCTAAATTGCTTAGGAATTGAAGGCCTATCTTAGTCAATCAACTAAAAAGGAGGTGGTTAAAAGCCCATACGTATATTTAATATATCAAAGCGTTGCTTTTGCCTATTTCAATAGCAAAACAGGAGCAACAGCTCTTTTGCCACTCACTTCATTAATCACTTTTTATCTTAAAAATCTAAATTAACCTTGAATAAGCATGAAAACAAACAATGTCCAGATAAGCAACATTCCACGGCCATAAAAACACTAACATCGAGCATTACTCTCTAGACACCAGCTATCATCAATAAACAGAGATGACTTTCATCACGGATAGAACAATTTATTCTCGATCTTCCCCCTTTTTTTCTTCTTTTATCTCATCTAGTCCTAGCAGTTTTATGATTGGAAGAGACATACAAAATAAATCCTAAATTGCGTTTCTACCTATGCACATTCTATATGTTTTAATTTTCTTTTGCCTTTCCCGAGACGAGAACGTAACAATTCATGGATTGTAGCTGCCCAAAAAATGCGTTTATTAAGTGCATGCTTAGGGTGTATTTGGTAATCATTTTGTTCCGGGGAACAATCTTTAAACAAAAATAGTTTTTTCTATTTCTATTCTCGGGAATAATTTATGAGTATAAGAACGCGTTTGATAATTACAAAAAAAAATCTATTACAAGAATAGAAATGTGTTTGGTAAACTTGTATAATTTTGTTATTTCTTTTAATTTTTCAATATTTTTATTATATTTTTCCTTTTTTTCTTTCTTTTTTTTTTTTTTCATTTTTCCTCCTTCGTGGTCGGTGGCCTGGCGACCAATGAGGCTTGACCTTGCCTAGACGACGCGAGGTCGGCCTCGACCTTGCCTTGGCTAGGCGAGCTCAACCTCGCCGAGGGCGGCAACACTCCGGCGACCAGCCAAAAGGAAGAAGAAGGAAAGAAAAGAGAATAAAAAATAAGAGAGAGAAAAATTGTTTATCAGAATTCTTCCCAGGAACAATAAATTACCTTTTTCTAATCTATTTCCGAAAATAAAAGAATAGATTATTTGTTCCCGAGAACAAAATTTTTACCAAACATATTTATGTTCTTTTTTTGTTCCCCGGAACAAAAGAACGGAAATTTTTGTTCCGGGAACAGAAACACTTTGCCCTTAGCCTCTTACCAAAGAGAAAGGTACATGTGCTTAGGAATTGAAGGCCTATCTTGGCCAATACATGCTTAGGAATTGAAGGCCTATCTTGGTCAATCAACTAAAAAGGAGGTGTATTTTTTTAACCAAAAAAGCCCATACGTATATTTAATGTATCAAAGGGTTGCTTTTGCCTATTTTAATAGCCAAACAGGAGCAACAGCTCTTTTGCCACTCACTTCATTAATCACTTTTTATCTTAAAAGTCTAAATTAACCTTGAATTAGCATGAAAACAAACAATGTCTAGATAAGCAACATTCCACGGCCATAAAAACACTAACATCGAGCATCACTCTCTAGACACCAGCTATCATCAATAAACAGAGATTAACATTTTTTTCCCTCTCGATTAAGCATCAAAGGCGATATCAAAAATATGGATAATATCATATGAAAACATCGGAGTTACATGGGCTCCTCGATACTCGACATGGAGGACCAAGTCCAAGGGCCGACGATTTCGGGCTTCGAGAGCAATTGGCCCATCCCAGCAGCAACTCGTTGGGCTAAGCCCAATCTTGCTAAATCCCGGCCTGGCCCACCTCACCTCTACGTTTTCTAATTTTTCCATGGAAATAAAAGTGATGCTTGCATGAAATTAGAGCCTTTGATCGTTATAAAGAATTGAAAAGAAACATTCTGGAACTACCGACCTCAAATTAATAATCTCAGGAGTCTGATCACCTGGAAAAACTGTTTATACGAGGAGTCTATTTCAATTGCATCGCCAATTCAAGGCTTTCTTTCTTCTCTAAAGGAGAGTCACGATCAGGCTGTCGATGTAAATGTCTGTGAAATAGATAGAACCTTGACCTTACAATGCACGAATCTACAAATTGGACCGGGCCGAACATGTGTAATTGTTCTTCGACCCACTAAGCCAACTCCCTAGGCTGGCAATGCAGGAGGGAGGGCCTTGGCTATATTCTGGGCCTTTTCAAATTGGGCCACAATCTGCTAAAGGGGTAAAGTTTTTCAAGAACTTGCGAGATTTACGTGGTCTTGAGATTAATCAGGAGCCGTGCTTGATTCGCGCTTAATTACAATAAGGGTTTTTCTCCAAAAATATAAGTTCTTTCGTGGCTTGGCGGTAAGAGTTATCCAAAGGATAGTCAATGACGAGGCTTTTAGGTTTTAGTTGTTGATCGATCTGGCCGACCCGATACGACTGGTGAGAGATGGATTTATGGGCAATGCTAAGTTAACCGAGTTTGGTTTAAGCAATTGGGGTATTGAAGATCCATACCAGCCCACTTCATTCGGTATCTCAATATAGGAAAAGTAACACAAATAGTTCCTAAATTTTGACTTTATGTGCAATGCAATCCCCCAACTTTAATTCAATGTGTAATGTCATTCCTGAACTTACGATTTGTTCAATTTAATCCCTGAAATTTTGGTGCATTATGGACTATATGTAAAATGTTCAATATGATCATTGAACTTGAATTAATGGAAAAAATGATATTGGATATTTTTATATAATTTAGAGACTTAACTAAATATTTACCAAAAGTTTTAAGAACCACATTGCACATTGGGTTAAATTAATGGGCCATATCGAATAAATTAAATGTTCAAAAACTATATTGCATATTGGGCCAAAGTTCAAGGGTCATTTTGTAATTACGCCACGATAGAATATTTCTTTGGATAAAATTGCTTAGGGTTTCTACATATATGTAGACAGATGGACAGGAACTTGGACCATTTTACCATGAAAAGGTCATGCATACATGCATGAGAAAAAGATAGACATGTATGTAACTTGCCACAATGAAAAGGACATATTCAGACGGACATCTGAAAAAGAAGAAAGGAGGAAAGAGAGAGGAGGCCCTTCCTCGACAGCATGCGGGGAGCTTCTAATTGGTGGAAGGGAGCAACTTTTTTGGAGCATATCGTATAAATGATTGGTCTTTAGGGGGGCTTTCAACAATCTTCAAGTGCAAAGTGGAGATTGGATCTATCGAGAGGGGGGGAGAAGAGTCCAAGGTAGGAACTCAAATAATGGGGAAGATTCTATTCCAAACACGACCGACTGCTGCAGGGAGCTCGGACAACTGGTGCAGTGGACATTTCCATGCACATACCCACATCACATGATCTTTCTCAGACTCCATGTGAACCCTCTGCAGACAGAGAGAGAAAGAGATAGAGAGAGAGAGAGATGGACAATCTATGGACTTTAGCAACCAGAAGGAAGAAGGTGATATCTTGAAACCCATTTTCAAGGACCAGACTTCTGATATATTTGTCTGAGCTGACGTTGTCACCGAATGAAGTGGTCTCCAGAATCCGATTTCCCGCACCATTAGTCCTCGTTATTTCGTAAGCTCTTGCTCGCTCCATCGGCTTTGATCGAGTTTTGACGCGATCAAAAAAGCAATTTCGGGAAGCCAAAAAAAAACCTGTGGTTTGCATGAGCAGAAAGAATAACTTTATCAGTGCCGAGGCCGGGAAAAAGGCGGGAAAAAGAAGGAAAAAGGGTTACTTCCTTCACTTGAATGTGTCACGGCAATGACATCAACCAAATGTACTGCAACATTTTTTTCTTTCCAAATCTTAAGATTCTCATAATTTTACTTTTTTTGAAGATAAACATGAATATTACAAAAAAGAAGATGTCCTAAGCATATTGTACTGTGGCTAATTCAATAATAAATCTTAGAATTGTGTCAATTAGGCTTAAACTTTTTTAAGGATTTGCCAATTTAATTATTTCAATCAATTTCGATTTGAAATTGATAGCGTGAATTCTGGTCGTTCTAAATGGTCCAATCACTGTCGACGAGGACAATTCCTTGAACTTATAATAATTATTATTTATTTTTCTTCTATTTTCTTTTTTTCTCTTTTTATTATGTCGGCAAGGGCAACTTTCATCAAGCCACCCTCACTTGCATATATGGTGAAGGCCGCCCTTACGATGGGGATGGCTTGCTTATAGCCATAATGAAAATATGAATATTAAAAACTTTAGATTTTTTTTAAAATTGCATGTTGCCGTCGATTATACCATATAGTATAATCAGCATTTACATTAGCGATTTTCAATCAATAATTAAATTGACAACTCGTTAATATGTTTAGAAATAAATTGAAAAAAATTAAAAGGTTTAGAACTAAATTGATCGTCATACACTAAGTTTATAATTTTTTGAACAATTTTCCCAAATGAAAAACATTAGCACACCTTTTAAAATGTCTAAAATGTTGGCATAAACCTTTGAAAAAAATTATTTTAATTTTTTTTTTGAAAAGATAATAATTTTATGTTTGAATTCTTTTTTCTAAAGTCTGCAATCTCTTCTTGTAACTATTCAAGGGCCCCCCACCCTATATGTGTGGTGGTGCGGTCAGACATGATGTTTGTCTTTTCCCTCCTTTTCTTTATCCTTTTCTGAAAGTGAGTTTCGGAGATGCTTGAGAATTTCGAAGAAGTGTCAGAGAAGAAGGAAGCATCACTGACCACTTTCTTTTAAATTGACTCCAAAAATAATGAAAAAATTTAGGGCACAAAGATCCCCAAATCGTGTCTGGATTCGATTGGGACTTTCAATTAGAAAGATCAATCTATTATACTTTAGAGAGGACGCATCATGATCTTCTTTTCCCTTTAGATTTTTCAATTTAATTCCATACCAAAGACAACATGGGTCAAGCTGTACACATCATTATAAAATTCGTCCATAGGTATGCGTTTGTGTAATTAAAAAGAAAAGAGGGTGGTAAAATAAGGAAGATTTCATTTGCACTTTTGTCTCGCTCTGTCTCTCTTTCCAATTTTTTTTTTCTCGCTTTGGGGAAAAGCATTTTGTTTGTTTGCAATTGCATCCATGTGCGCACGAGCTCTTAAACCTACAAGCTTTGCTTTTGGAAACATCAGTGGAAAAAGCTAAAAGTCGATGGCAAAACACACCCGTAAGACACAACCTCAGATGACTCAAAGCAGCGAGTTTTTCACCTGGATCATTTCTCGACTCGATCGAACTCTAACGGAGCAAACCCGGGTTCCCAAATGAACCAGATCCGTCACGAAACATGTCGAGGAAAAACCAACAGTAGGACAATGTAACCATGTCATTTGACAACTTAGATGTAGAAGTTAGAACTCTTCGAGTCCCGATCTGTAGCAGCTTCAACCTTCTCAAACCCGTCCCTTCTGCCAAACCCTATTCGTCCGCGCAACGGACACACGTGCTACCTTCAGGGGAATCTCTAGCCTAGCCATGCACGAGGGTCCCCCTCTCTTTCCCTTTTTCTCCTCCCATGGGGAAGCCAGCTTCGAGCATCGAAATCAAAACCCTCGGCCCCAGACAGACGACAGTAAGAAGGTGCTTATAAAGAAATGATTACTCTCGCTTAAACAGGGCCGAGTACTTTCAACGGGAGGAACAACAGTGTATCGTTCTCCATCATGATGTGACCGAACTGAGCTGCCCCCGGAGACTATGTTAGTCACGGGCGCGCATCGGAATGCACGAAGACGATATTAAACAGAATAAAACATCAGAATGTTCCTACCATCGTCCAGTTTATCGAAACATATTCCCCCAAGAAAAAAGGGTCCATACTTCTATGCTGGATCTGGTCCATTAGGAGCCGAGTGATCTCCCGCTTGCTAAATTAAATCGACACCCATTTCTTCGACTGGCAGGATTCATCCTATCCATCGCAATGAACCGGATCCAAGTGAGAATTGTAATAAAGAAAAAAAAAGGAAATGGCACAAGTGATTTTTGAATTTTGGCTTAGATGTAATGTCGTTTGGGAAATCTTAATTTGTTCAATATAATTTCTAAATTATCGATAAATATTTGATATTTTGTGTACTTAAACGACAAATTAGACATTATTTGATTACGTTACTTACTATATACTAAGTTGGAGTATTAAAAATGACGAGACAATAGGGCGTTAATATCCATCATTATTTGATGAGTGGATTATATGTCCTGATATGAGATAAATATTTTACTTGGATAATTTGCGTGTAATTTTTATTTTTTGTTATCCATTGTTTAAATTTAATGGATTGGAAGTCACATTAGCATATTTCGTTACCCTGAATTCTCATAATAATGACATTGAATATTTTCATACAGTTTATGAACTGTCTCAAATATTTACCAATAATTCATGAGATAAATTGAATAAATTTAAAGTTTACAAAACAATATTGCAAAGTGAACCAAAGTTTGTAAATCATTTGTGACAATTTCCCTAAAGAAAAGAAAAAAAATATCTAGAAGAAACGGAACCTTTTACAACTCTCAATCCAAAGTCGTTCTACAATAAATTTTGGAAAGTATTCGAGCTTAATTTAGATGATTACACAAAGTAGTCTTAGTTGAGAAGTATAACAATATTTTCCTTATGAGTTGCTCTTGTGTGGAAGCCTAAATGAACATGAAGCTGTGTTGATTTCTTTCATATTATCATGCGTGCCTGTAGTTTACATCTAGCAAATCATCAATTAATTCATAATCAAAAAAGGTTTTCATTTGCACACGAGTCCTCTTTTATTAAATAATTCGTAGATTGGATGCTATGGTTTTATTGAACAAATATGCGACAAGCATAATTGGAAAAAAAATGGTCGAAAGAGTAGAAAAATACTTTGTTTAGATTCAGTCAATCTCAGTCATTGATCACGTATGTCTCACGTGTTGCCTATGCAAAACCTTCGTGTATAGCTAACCAGGCGTATAATGAAATCGATCTAATGGATTGACATCCGAGCAAAAATAAGAGAAAACTACATAACAAAGGATGCTATATACCTTTTGTATAGCGCAAGACATTTGAGATCGGTCGGCTGGATGGTTCAATGTATCGAAATATCTTCCTTTTATCCAACATGGTTCAACGTATCTAAATACCTACCTTTTATTGAAAACGTCATAAATCAAACTCGGGTTATCAAACCCATCAAAGCGAATTTCAGAGTAGAATAGCACATAAAAACACTTTGTGTTAATATTATGAAAAACCAAAAATTGTTAAACCCGTAACAAATTTATCCAAAAAAAAAATTTTGACTACCAAAAATTCCAAATTGGTATACTTTTGACAAATTTACCTCAAACCGATATTCTTGTGACAATTTTACTCTATGTTAGTTTTTGTTAAATTTTAATATTAAATTGTTGAGTTGGATGACACGCGACAAATTGACTAATGTAGTTATTTGAGATTTTACTCTCTATTTGTCACGATTGTACCAAATTTGTGATTTTTTTTTATAATATTAATCAAATTTTACAGATGATATATTTATCACAAATATATCAGTTTTGGATTTTTGATGGTTAAAAAAATAGTTATTGATAAATTTATCACAAATATACTAATTTGAGTTTTTAATGGTCATTTTGAGTAAATTTATCATAAATGTACCGGTTTAAGCTTTTTGTGATAAAAAAATTAATTTAAAGTATATTTATTATAAGTATATTGATTTAAGATTTTTCTTGGTATTAAACAAAATACTCTCACATGCGTGATCTACGCACGTGCATGTTCTCCAAATATCAATCCAGTACTTCTCCCTAAAGAATTGCGCGGTTGAACTACAGTAGGTTTCGTACGTTTCTCTTTTGGAAAGGACGTTTGTCTGAAGGGTTTCCCATGTGACGTCAAAGGAGTCCTGTGCGGTCAAAACCCTAGGGAAAGAGCGAGGAATTGCGAGGCCTATGATGAGAAACTTCACCGATCTCAGTCGTCCATCGCCATGCCAACTCAGAGAGAGAGACAGAGAGATCAGTTCTTGGAGAGGACGTGGGAATCCTGGTGCTGGATTTCAAGCACTGGTCGAAAACAGTAGCATGACGCGACATGAAATGTGCGTCAGGGTTCGATGATGATGTCGCGGTCCGATACGTGTCGAGCGTTAATGTTTTTCCATGTAGGATCGACGTCTAATGTCGTCGCTACCTTCCAAGGCTCCCCATCTTCGGAGTCGGAATATGATGTCCCTTCGGAGGGAGGGACGGACGGAACGAAGAAACCGAGAATCGCTCGTCAGCCGCATCGCCAGCGCGAGGAAAGAAAGATCTTCACATCATATGCTGCAAAAGCAGAAGGATCTTCGAACCGAACGACCCCAATTAGTGGGGGGGAAATCCCGCATTAGAGAAGCCTCGCGCATCGTCTTTCTTACCTGGTCATCATGTTTCCTCCTCGAGCAGTTGGAGGATTATTACAGAAAGTGGGGTGCTCAGAACTTTTAGGAGACATTGGTTTCTGCATTCACAAAACTCTTCTTTATCTGTCCTTTGAGAGTAAATTTAGTACCTTCAATCCACGGTTCACGAAAAAGTGAATACCCATTAGTTCATTAAGAATGATGATCGAGAGTTTTCCCAATATATATACCACCAGAAACCCTAATCATCGTGGAACGGTTTGTTGGCCGGATCTTTTTGGGTCATAAGTTCTCGTATCATCTCTGATTTTTCTCGATGAAAATGGGTACTTGATGATCTGCTTAATTTCAAGCGTCGAATCACTGGGTTAACGTGATGAGTTAGAGCAATTTATCCAAAGAGCACACTTAGATCTCATCTCCGTTATGATTAAACCAACAAAATTAAGTCAAATTTCATTGTGAGGAAGTACATTTTGCCTTCTGTCTCTCTCTTTTTTTTTTTAAAAGTTTGTTGGTCCCAATGAGATAATTGTATAATGCACTTCTAAGTATATCCGGAGGAACTCGAGATGCATCTACACCTACCATTTTCCAATTGCCGAGAGAACAATCGAATAAACTAATTAATTATTCGTTGGATCTTATGGTAATAATTAATTTCTAGGGGAACTCGAAAAGACATTACCCTGACAAGGTCATATGCTTCTTAAAGTTAGAGATGACCCTAAAAGAAAAACACCCCACAAAGATACCTTTCATAATGACACAAATACCTCTGTTTTTCTCTTTTTTACCACCCCCAAATAAAAAAATAATTATTGTGTGGACATTTTGGATTTGTTAAGACGTAACTGCACGATTTTCTAGCAACTTTGTTTTACTATGATATTATTTATTCAAATTGAATTTGAAATCGTCCTCTAAGATCTCAAAATGGTAGAGAACAACCGGTATGTATTTTCTATCCTGACATGATGCATAATATAAATAATCAAGGGGTTCTAAGAATGTGGAAACGCAAATTTTGAAAGGAGTTTAATTTTAACAAGCACTTCGGGAACCTTTAGTATTAAGGAAGCTTTAGAGCTTCCGATATATTGCTTATCTTGAATTATGCATACCGTTGTTTTGAAATATGAATTTTTAATTGTGTAATATACATAATAAGCGTCTTAGAGGCACTCTTCGGCATCCAAATTCAAATGTAGATTTTTCCATGTAACTTTGTTTGGGTAGAAATAGTCCAAAAAAATTCCGTTATTTCAATTTCATTTTTTGGGCGAGGTTAATCGCATTTTTAGGAGATATTGATGAACCTGCAATGCATACGATATAGCAATATACGTTTTTACTCATTTATATAGCAATGAAATTAGATCTGTCAACACATCGGGTTATCTTATCTATCTTTGAGACATTTTTAGAAGTTCTTACTAAGTAATACGTTTCGGTATACCTTGACTAATCACT
Organism: Eucalyptus pauciflora; assembly: GCA_007663325.1. Lineage (NCBI taxonomy): Eukaryota > Viridiplantae > Streptophyta > Magnoliopsida > Myrtales > Myrtaceae > Eucalyptus > Eucalyptus pauciflora. Next base: position 3,434,974 of record VMYD01000353.1, read on the forward strand.
ACATTGGAAGTGTTATGAATGTGAAAGACAATAAGGAAATTCGTGATTTGTTGACTCACGATGATTAACTAGGGTGGATAAGAACATTGCGTTTGAGATATACTTAACAATTTTGTGATATTCATCGCATTGCCTTTATAAAAAAGTTTTATTTCCCACATATAAATCTAGCTCATTTTCCTAGACAAAGACAGAGAGAGAGAGAGACCTCATAACCTGAAAAGAAGCAAAGGCATGCCCAGAAGGAAGGCGTGAGAGAGATCATGGCATTCACATTGGAGATGGAGACCAGTAGCAACGGCAGCCGAGGCTGTGGAAGTGAAGAGCATGAGCACTACCACCACCACCCCCGGCACCAGGCGGCGTTGTCCGTCGAGTCGCAGAAGGCGGTGCCAGCGCCGTTCCTGACCAAGACGTACCAGCTGGTGGACGACCCGCGCACCAACCACATTGTGTCGTGGGGCGAAGAAGAAGCCACCTTCGTCGTCTGGCGGCCGCCCGAGTTCGCCCGCGACCTCCTCCCCAACTACTTCAAGCACAACAACTTCTCCAGCTTCGTCCGCCAGCTCAACACCTATGTAAACCCTCCTTCTCTCTCTCTCTCTCTCTCTCTCTCTCGATCGATCGATCTATACACCGTCGGTCCAAAGAAATTCTTCGCACGAGCATGCATTATTACGATTGCGACAAATCATTGTTTTTCAGATCTTTTTTGGTCGAAATGCATCCGTCGGAGAAGTGACACCAATTCTTATAAATCTTGATTTTTCTGCAATTTTTCATTCAATGTATTTAATTTCCCCGTGATGTAAAGATCGGTTAATGAAAGATATATCCTGTGGAATGCTTATATATATCTGTATACATATCTGCAGTTGTTCATTGGCATTGATGCATGAGATGATTTTTGGGATTTTATCTAAATTACTAGCTTAAATTCTTGAATTATTGGCAGGGATTCAAGAAGATAGTAGCGGATAGATGGGAGTTTGCAAACGAGTACTTCAGAAGAGGAGAGAAGCACCTCTTATGCGAGATCCACCGCAGGAAAACCCCACAGCACCAAAGCCACGACCACCCTCCGCCGCCGCCGCCCCATTTCTTCCAACCGGTCGATGAGAACCTCTGCTGGCCGTCGGCTGACCCGCCGTTCCCGCCGCAGCCGAAGCCACTCCCTCACGGCGACGTCCTCACCGTGCTGACCGAAGACAACCAGAGGCTACGGCGGAAGAACATGATGCTCATCTCGGAGCTTACCCACATGAAGAGTCTCTACAACGACATCATCTACTTCATCCAAAACCACGTCAAGCCACTGCCTCACGATCCGGCGAACAACCACAACCATCTCCTCGACAGCATCGGAGTCCCCAAGCTCATCGAGCTGGATTCGGATCAAGAAGGCGACACCTGCTCGCGGACGGCGAGGCTCAAGAAGGCCGGGCGCTCGGGTGAGGAGGCCGGCAGAGGCAGTAATTTCAAGCTCTTCGGGGTGTCCCTGAGCGGCAAGAAGCGGCTGCACCCGGAAAAGATCGATCGACAAGAGCTACAACTGTAATAATTCATGAGCTAGGGAAAAATAACGGCAGTCGTCTCAAAGTTTAGTTTTCATTGTCGGATTAGGCACGCGCTAACTTATTAGAGCGAGATCAATCGAAGTTGAAAAGGATCGACTTCATGATCGATCGAATCTGTAACGTTTGGACCTCTTGAGTTATCATATGCTCGCTTAGGCTATCTTGCTCTGCGAAGTTATTAGGTAAACTTCGTCCTTGATGATTGGATAATAATATATAGATCGGTGCTATTTCTATACTCGATTCGACTCACCAAATTGGTCATCATATGATTCAGTCTGCAACTAAAATAGAGGATTTCAATAAGGCGAACTGGAGCAAGATAGAGTCGGAAAACATGCTTAATTCCACATCAACCTGAAAATCGAGGGCGAGGTTGTAACTCTTATGCACTCAGTCTAGAGTTAACCAAGTTTAGTACTCCTCAAAACTCTTCACGTTATGGGGAACGAAGTCGATGTCCAAGCATTTTGATTTTTCCTTTTTCGTGAATATTTGAATTTGCCAAGTGCTATCTTAGAAATAGAATTAGTTCCGGATGAATTTCAAACGAGAATTTTGACATACGACACGTAGTTTTTGAGGGGGCATTGACCTTTGTGAAGACTATTACAGTTCAAATGAGCCCAATATTGTCTTGGGCTGAATCTAGTTCTGACCAGTTCATATTTGGGAACATGAATGGTTCAATCAAATATCCTTTACATGTTCCAATTCTCAGAAGAATGCGTATCTTGATGATAAAGCCCCTTTTAATTTTGTTATGAACTCTTTAGAATAATATTATCTCCTAATCGAAAAATGAAATTTGGGTTCGTGAACTATGTTTGGCAAGGTTATGCCAAGAGCCAGGCCAATAATTTCTGACACGAATGGGTACCAACTTAATGTTGATAAATTCTATGGCATAACTAATAAGAATATCATTTCTCTTAGATTGCACGTCCCGACACGGTTATAAAACCCGATTATAAATAGTGAGCAACGAATTTGAACGGTCAACACTATCGAGATGCTTTAATGATTAATCAGCCTTTTTTTGTCCATTTCTCCTTAGGCAGAAAAGAAATCTGGGCAATCGAGGGCAGTGAAGAAAAAGTTGAGAGAAATGAGATGATGGACAATAGGAAATGTCATTATTATACTAAATGGGCCGATAGAACAAAGAAATACAATTTTATTATATCCAAAAAAAAGATTAAATCTGACTTATGGGTTTTATTACCTACGATATGAAATTAAAACATAAGTAAACCCGGAAAGAAAACTGGAAATTCAGCCCAAAAAAAGAGGAAAAAGGTAAAAAATCATGCCCCTGATTGAACATTCACTCAGGGCCCAATCCAATCGAGTCATGAGAAATCTCAATTTTCTTTGGGCTCTCTCCCATGAGTAAACCTGGAAAGAAAAACTGGAAATCCTACGCAATATAAAATTTCAGCCCAAAAAAAGAGGAAAAAGGTCAAAAATCATGCCCCTAATTGAACATTCACTCAGGGCCCAATCCAATCGAGTCATAAGAAATCAATTTTTCTTGGGCTCTCTCTCTCTCTCTCGGCACTCTTTACATAATAGAAAAGAGAGCACAAAATCGAATATCCATTTATTTGCACAAAAACACTAAAAGTGCAAAAAATTTCATACAATACTCACTTTGATGCCAAACATTTTCACCAGCTTATTTGAGTGTCAAATCGGAGGAAAAAATGATATTTACATGCCTTTAACGATAAATTCGAACCAAAATGCTTGATCGTTTGGGAAAATGCTTGATCGTTTGATTTAAAGTTCATATTTGGGGCAAAACATATAGATGACGTCGTTTATGAGTGTATATGCTGACTGAACATGCTCGTGAGCCATGCCGATCAGAGAAATTAATAAAATATGGTCATGTTGGATTTTGGGCGATTTAATTTGGAATTGACACTTATAGTAATTTTTTTTTTTTGCAGCACTAAGTGCTATGCAAAAAAAATTATAGCATTAAAGTGAACGTCGTACGAAACTTTTGGTAATTCTAATGTTATTGACATATCTGTAAATAGAAACATAACTCGCCCGATCAAGGGCTCGTTCTGCCAAACTAATCAAGATTTTTTTGGGTAGGCGTGGGGTCCGATTAAATGTCATTATTACTTGTGCATGTGGACCACTAGAGAAGAGACCAATGAGTTTCCTTCCTCGTTGAATTATTAAAATTTCACTCAAATCGATTTGTGGGGGAACTCTATCAAAGTTTGGACACCAAAATGTTCAAACTTTAGGAGACATTACTCATTTAAATTAAGCTACCCAATCATGGACCTTATCTCTTTTAAGTACCAAGACATTTTTCGAGAATTTAAATGTGCTGATATTTTGTGCTGATTAGGTGTCCTACTGCGAATGAGACAATTCATTAAAAAAATAGATAATAAAAAGATACGGGAGATATTGCAATTATCAAGAGCCCAATTCATAAAACTCCTATTTAGGAATTGATATTGTTAGAAATTGTTTGTAGAAGTGGATTTTCATGAAGCCGAAGGGTGAAACGAAACGTCATGAACTTGGATGATGCTTTTTAATATCTTGAATATAGTTATCATATTCTTTCGCATTAATATGTATATATCTTGTATCTCTCACTTAACATGTAAATAATAATAACCCATAAACGAACTAAAATTTCTAGATTTTTTCTTAATTATTTTTTTTCTAATGTGAAATCCAAAACATCCATGGCACCAACGGTCATTGTATCAAAAACACTCGATGTGCAAAAGTCTATTTTACTTAATAACAATAATTACCCTATGAAACCACCACCTATGGTGGTTGTGTTGGCTCGCAAGTTTGAATCCCAGCCTAGTCATTAGGGATCTTAAGTGTGGCGCTAGAGTGGTGGGTCATTCGCTAACGTTGCCCCAGGTTTGTTTGGCCGGCTGTCGGCTGTACATGATTCCTAAGTTATAAAAAAATAATAATAAAAACAATTACTCGATGAGGTTTTGAAATTTTCGTGAGTTATGTTTAGTATGTTATGACGATCCTTAATCTCTGGCCATGACCCTAAACAATCTCATATAATTAAATCTTAAGTAGTCTTTTTGGCACGCGTTCCCAAACTTTGCAAATGGATAGCAGAGCAGCACGGCTCGATTGACTCGAAAAAGGTGGGACACCACTTTCGAAGGAAAAGCAAAAGAAAAAATCACGTTCACACCTCCGAAAAATAAAAATAAAAAAAATAAAAAAATCAACAACAATAATCAAATCAGGAATCTACTTAATCATTAGGACCCCGTCAAGGTATCGGGTCAAGAGGTACGCGCCAACACTAGGTCAGTATGACATATCGCGTGACAAGTATAAACAAGATACGATACCATCATAATTTATTAAAAGTAATTTGGTGTTAGGAGCTTATTCAACACGGACGATGATGAGATGATGATACGATGTTGATCGAGTAAGCCATTAGTTGTCGATCCGCGTATCTGGATATGATAATCGAAATACTACGTGGCGGACCTGGTCTCATTGAAACCTCCACGAGGTACATTTCGACGAAAAGTATAGGAAATTGATTAATTTGGAGGTCAATTAAATAGAATAAAAAAAGAGGAAAATAAAGAAACGAAAAAGTACTCGACCTGCCGACCTCGACAGAATTGATCCGTTCGGAGCAACCGAAAGAGAGATTTCTGCAACAAGTCAGTCATTAGTCGGCAGCATTCATTTCAATTTTTTTATTCCATTTTCTATTTAATTTTTAAATTTCACTTTCGTTTCGAGGACGGCCATGTTGTTTTTATTTTTTTTATTTTTATATTCTATTTTCCGACAAGTCAATAATTCATTTCATTAAAGACAGAAATTAAGAATATTGTCATTAGTGATCGTCCGTTCATTTTGCAGAGGCCTTTTTTTGGCACAACAACAACATATAGAAAAGGAAAAATTACAATTAATACAAGAAACATGGAGTTTTACATTAATAAAAATGCATGATTGCAAGCGCTGTTGTGGGAAAGCTAGCTAATTATTAAAGGAAACCTTGAATTTAGTGTCCAAAACCAAATTATTTGCATTTGGTAAAATATCCATTATTATAATTAAACCCCCAATCTATTCATAAATCTCTCGAGAATCAAATCTCGTAACCAACACTAGAAAGACATTATGGACGGCCGACTTCATGATTCGCTCTCGAGAAAGAGAAAGAGAAAGAGACCTCAGAGGAAAGAGGGCATCGATAGAGATTTAAGTCAAAATATATAGATGGGAAACCTAAATTAATTCACAACTTATTGATTAAGCTTTTAATTGAAAACGAGTCCAATGGGACACGTCGACGGATTCGATTTGGATTCCCTCTCCTTGACGATTTCTCCGAGTGAAAAGTATGAGACTTCCGTCTCGCCGTATTATATAATTCAAGTCAATTTCAAGATGACGAGCGACACCATGCACGGTCGAGCCGACTCGTTTCCCCGCCTCGCTCGGCGCGGAACAGGACACGACTTTCGACCATTCCTTACGACCTCTCTCTCTCTCTCCCTCTTGGGCCTGCGCGTTAACGTTGGCGGTTTCCACTTCTGGTTTTGCTGAATTCACGCCGCATCGTTGAGCCAGAAAAAAAGGAGAAACCTTTGTTTTTTGGGGGTAGGCTAAAAAAGATTTCACCTTTAGAGAGAGAGAGAGAGGCAGAGAGAGGGCGAGGTGGGTGGGGAAGTATGCGGATAAAAGTGGTTGGGGCGGCCTGCCCAATCCCCACATCCGAATCATCTCCCTTTTTTTTTCTCAGAACAAGCCAAAACGTTACCCTCTCTCTCTCTCTCTCTCTCTGTGCAGCCTATTCCTTCTGTCTGTCCGCAAACTGTTTGTTGATTTTCCCAAGAGAAGGAAAAAACAGAGAGTTTGGGGAACCTTGTGATTGGAGGAGGAGGAGGAGGAGAGGAATTTCCCGGTCTGGGGGTTCGTGAGGGGACTCCCAGACTTTCAAAAGCACCCCATCTCCCTCATATTATTCTCTCTTTCACCATCCTTGATTTTTTTTCCCACCATTTTGATTGGTTAGATTGTTGGGTTCTCCTTCTTGAGCTTGAAGCTCAACTACCCAGATCTGCTCCGGCTCCTGAAAATTTGTGATATTTTTTTTTGGCTATTTGGGCCTCTGTATCTAGACTTGCTCTCATTTGATTGCATTGAAACATTCATTTGCTGTCATCAGCAGCTCATATAGTAGCTGAAAGAAGCCAATCGTTTTTTTTCCTTTTCATTTAACCCCGTCGAGCGTCGACTGCGCCTTTGTGTGTTTCATTATTGGCTGCTTTTCTTGAGAACCTTTACACAGAAGGAGAACAAGAAGCACTTGCTGTGAGCATCTTGTGATTCTAGATTGGCCAAGTCAAACTTCCCACAGAAAAAAAGTTTTGTCCCTTGAGGTGTCAACAGATAGAAAAGGAGCTGTCTTTTTTTATTCTTGTTAGACTTTCAACGGAGAGGCCCACTGGTGGGTTCGGTGGGCTTCATCAGACGACAAAAACCCACAAATTTGAAGATCCCTCTTGGCCATTCTTTCATGAAACCATTGTGCGCTGAAGAAAGAGAAGATAATTCTGCTTCCTCTTGCTAAGTACCGTTCCTTTCCCACTATTGCGTCCTCAACTCACCCTGCCTTTCACACGTATTATACATAAATTGAATTTGACCAAGCCGGAAATTTCACCTTTTCTGATGCTGCTTTACTTCTTGTTCACTTGCCTCTCCTTCATCCTCTTTTTGAAGTCTCTCCCTCTCAAATCTCTCCCTTTATGGGCAAGTGAGATGACATTGTTGTCACTCTGGAGCCATCGGGAGTTCTCTGCTTTCCGCATTTCTAGTTTGATGAATAGCTTTTGTAGAAGCTTTATTCCTCAAACATGCTCTAAGATGTCTATCAAGAAGAGTAATCTTTCTTCCAGAGTAGCTAATGTAGAGATCGGAGAGATGTCGGTATTAGATTTACCAGAATTGGTCTTAGAATGCATCCTGGAGAAACTTCCGCCGGCCGAACTTTTTAGCATGGCTGGTGTGTGTAGTTCTTTGAGGAATAGGTGTGTAAGTGATCACCTTTGGGAAAGGCACCTGAGGCAAAAATGGGGCAGTGTCATTGGTCCAGCTGCATATCGGCAGTGGAATTGGTATTTCGCTACTAGGAGGGAGATTTGCAATCCCAAACAAGGCAAACAAAGCGGGCTTGCAAGGCTCCTATTTGCTGTATGGCCTTTATCATGGACTAACTCAAAACTTGATAACAGTGAAAAGCAGAGGATTCCCCTGCCAACCGATTCAATCAGGTCTTGGTATCTTGCTCTTGAGACTGGCAAGTTCTGTTTCCCTGCTCAGGTCTACAACCGTGAGGTACATAAAAACAAATACTTTCCAGCCTTACAATTTCATTAGTTTCTCTTAAATTCATTTCATTTCTTTTTTGTTCATGGATTTTGCCTGTATTTCAAGGATATTTAGCTTCTGATTTAATTATATGTTCTTTTTTACCGTGACAAAGTGTGTTTTATGCATTCTGCAGAATGGTCATGTGGGATTTATGTTGTCCTGCTACGATGCTGAGCTTAGTTATGACTCTCAAACCGACACCTTCCAAGCCAGGCAAGTGAATTTTGCCTCCCCCGAAGCACGCTTATCAATTTAACTCATGTATTAACAAGAGATGTATTTAGCTTATACTCCTGATTATAATCTGAATCAAATAGCAATCTGTCTGAGGAGGATCGGCATGTGCATCTTGATCTTTTCTCATCTAATGTCTAATTGTCTGACTATGCAGGTACCCACCTCATGGAAGGAGAGCAGGTGCAATAGAAAGTAACATTACGTGGGATAGACTAAGAGCACAACCTGTTGATGCTCCTCCATATGATCTTCATATTTCCGACTGTCTGAATGACCTACAGCCTGGTGATCACATCGAAATTCAGTGGAGGAGAAATAAAGAATTTCCTTATGGTATGCTGATTAGATAATTCCCTTGTTTTTACTTCATTTCTGTGATCCATTCTCTTCTTCCATTTCTTGCTTGTGCTCATCCAAGTAATTTCCATTTCAAAATGCAAGTAAATGGGAGCAATTGCTAAGTACACTCAGAAATGTTCTAAAACATCCCTTTCTATCTTTGATATGTCATTTTTTTCATTTTATTGAGATAAAAGCCAGAATTATTGTTGCTGCTGATATGATTTTCATCAACGGATGACCTGTTCAGTATCTCATGAGAATTGACTTACAGAGAGAGCTGCGCCTAATTTGTAACTTAGGTTCCTCAACTCCAGTAACGGCTGGCTGGTTGAACTACAAAGTTAGCCTGTTAGAGGTGGACAAAGGCTTGTTAGTCACCTGTATAAGCATGAAATTGTTTTTAGAATGGCAGCTGCTTGGCATGACTTACATTTAAAACTTACTTGAACTTGCTAATGTAGAATGATGTATTATGGCTATTTCAGGTTGGTGGTATGGTGTTGTTGGTCACATGGAATCATGCGACGGCAACGTGAACTACTGCCGATGTCACAATAGTGGTGAGTTATTGATTTCATTTACAAATCAGTCAGATGAAACTATTCAAATCATGGAGTTCGATGCCTGTAAATGTGAGCAAAATATGACCAAATAGGGGAATCAAATTCTGATTGGTGATGGATGCATCTTTTCTTTTGAACGGTCACAACCATTGGAGAAGCATGTAGAGGACCTACTTCTCGGCTAATTAGCCAACTAGCATCATGTACAAATTTGACGTGTTCACTCTTGAAACACAAAGTTAACACCTTTTGAAACATGGATGTTAAGAAAGTCCGTTTTCCTTTCAGTTAATAGACGTCTGCTTTGTCTTTGGTCCTTGGTAAGACCATTTTTCCACCGTAGGGACCACCTCTTGTTTCATTCTCATTGGTCCCCAGGACAAATCATTGTCAAGATGCTATGCTTTTCACCAACAACGTGATAAGCTTTGTCTGGGAGGAATATTTAAGGCCGGCCATATTGAAGTTGCTCAATATTCCCTTTTGGCTCTTTCTCTAGCCAAGTTTGGAGTCTTATGGCATTGTGGGGCTCCAATATCTATTCTAAGCTTAGCGAATCATTTTAAATGTTTTTTTCCCTACTCTTCCTAGCTACCCACCATTGTGTTGCTCCACCTATTCTGTATCCTAGATGTGCCCCATGATAATGGAAAGGCAAAATGGTCCCTCTTTCCTTTGCCACATCCATAGTTGACATGCATAGATGGTGGACAAGAAACAAGCGAAGCACTTTAAGTGGCTCATGTGCTTCTAGAAGAGGGACCTTTTTCAGTTTATATCGTAATTGAGCAAAAGAAACTTAGCCTTTGTCTACAGCTTTAAGTTACAGAGAGTTTTCCAGTAATGTTGACGTCATAATTTTTTATTTGTCATATTGAAATTCAAGTGCTTTGGCGAATAGCATAGGTGTCACGCTTTGAATATTTTTCAAAGCGAATTGTTTCTCTTTGACTTTCCCACCACAGCTTAAAATATTATTTACTTATGAAGTGACCAAAAAAAAAATATTATATATAGCTCTACAAGAATGTATACATTTTCTAAGTTATCAAGTATTCTGCATTAAATAAAAGTCAAATTAGAGCCACGAGGAAAAGGAAAAAAGTTAAAAAGTACAAGTCACTCTAAACAAACTGATTATGCAAGAAGCCATATTTTGCGAACATCAATTTGCTTTGATGGCTGATTCTGATTCAATTTGTGCTCTTTTTTCATTGGCATGCATCTGTCAAGTCTCATGTCCAATACCCTATTCACCTTCTTTCGGCTGTGAAAAAGAAATCTCCTGTACCTTTATCCATTGCATACATTGATCCCACCTTGTCAAGGCGTCTAAAAATTTATTTTTTTCTCAAATTTGAGTGCCTCTGGGGAATTTAGAAGGTTTGTCATTAAATCTCTGAAAACAGTTACTTTCATGCAATTTTTCCCAATATCAGAGTGGAATTAATTGTCAACATAGATGATCTATCTTTTTCAGGTGCTTGGTGATTAACACTTCTTAAACCGTCCCAACAATTAGATGGAAATTGTTTCTGGTTGGATGTAGCTATCTAAAGCATGAATAGAACCTGTTGCTTATTTGCATTCAAGCCTTCGTTTGACTGCAGCTTGGGGATGTAGTTGTAGATACTTTTATCTGTCAAAAGCCCATGGATACTGACTAGGTTCATGGGTTTTACTGCTTTTTTTGTTTTTTTATCCTCCTTGTACTAGCTGAAGGTAGAAGCCTCATGCATGATGGGCTATGGTGGATTATGCTCACTTATTTTGTCAGAATAGGCCAATAACGAAATGAAAATTTTTGTCGACAGACACGGTGATGCTGGAGTTCAGTCAGTATGCCCCAGGATCGCGGTGGAGACATACAGCCATAAATAGGAGAAACCATAGGGAGGAGGGAAATGAAGAAGATGGTTTTTATGGAGGAATCAGAAAGCTTAAAACCGAGAGAGAGATTTCAATGTGGAAGAGTCTGTGGCCAACGGAAGTACTGGAGTAGGTTCTCCTAGTGCAGCTAGTGAATCTGAAGACTCCCCAATTTGAAAGTCAGAACATCAATTACGAGTATAATTATTTTCTGCTTGGTCGAAGCGACTTGCACAGACTCCGACAAGCTTTTGACTGTATTACACGAGGTGGCCTCCGAAATTCCATTCATATATTCTTCCTTTGGTCTAATTTTTTGTGGGAGGATCAGTCTGTGGTCCAAATGGTAATTCATGTGAATTGCCTCCCATTGATTGAAATTTGATGTACCATAATTAAGATGGTGTAAACAACATAGCTGATTAATTGAAAGCTGCTGTAGTTTGATGATCGGTACCTCTGGTTGTATATATTTGGTCAATGCAGCACATTATCAGTTGCTATGGTGCAAAACTACTGGTTGCATCGTGGCACACAACTATAAATTCGCGCCCATACTGTGAAAATTGAAGGAAGTGGGTTGGTAATTACGTATGGGGTACGATGTGATTGGTATGTATATACCATGTTCCTGCTATGTGAATGCCATGCGAGTTTGAGTGTAATAAACAGTTCCACTCAAGATTCAAGAGCTTCTTTGAAATTTTGAATAACGCATCAATTTGCAAATTTTGGAGTCTTTGGACAACTTGGAAAAAATATCCCTCCATTCAAACTTTTTTTACATCAACAAAGATGGATACGGTAATGAAATCAATATAAATATTTAGTGTCTAGAACTGTGGGCGAGTTGACAAGATCATCCAAATTCCAAAGTGTACAAAAACTGCAAGATCTTACCATGAATTCCTCCCAATTTGCGCCAACTGCAACTCAAGCGACTACTTATACCTTGACCTTCTTTTCAGATCATAACCCAAGCAAAGAAACAGCCTTGGCCTGTACTGTACAAGTGTCATCTTAGCCACTGTTGACACTCTTCTCTGCTCATCTTTCTGAGTAGTTGCTCCACCATTTCCAGTTGACTTGAAGCTCAATCTTTTCAGGATATTGACATTGGGCCTCCAGATAGATCTTACCTTCTCATCACCTACTTTTCTTCCGGTGGATGATGACGATGTACTCCTCAGCAGAAACTTCCTGATCCTTTGCCTCTTACTCTCCCTCACAATGCACTCTCCATTTTCCCTCTTGCCCTCCTCAACTTTGCCATGTGGTTCTCGTTGTTTTGGTCTCTGTAGTATATTTTGATCATGCAGTTGAAGACTGGTTTGTTTTCTTTGGTTAGGCACCCATTTGGAAAAGGGCGGATTGGTCTGGTCCATTGGCTCAACCAGCGGTTTTACAGGTGCTCGAGATGTTTCTCGCTCGTATTCCTGGTGGTTCCTCCCCCTCGAGTCAGTGGACCTCCGTGGACTCTTGGCTTTGAAGCCCTGCAAATCGTATGGGAAATACATGATGAGAGTTGAATTACTACAAAAACTTCAATTACAACTCTATTCATTTAGACTTATCAAGGGAATCCTAAGACTGTAATTTCATCGGATGTCTCAAAATCTCACAATGTCGAGAACCTATCAACTCCACAACTCTAATTTTTCAGTGGGAAGATTGAATGTCGACTGAATGATGTTGTGGCTGGTTACTGATGTTACAGCTCCCTGCATATTGTACCACTTCACTATATTTCGTTCACAGCTGCGTTAGAACAAGGACAAGTCCTATGAGGAGCTCGCCTCAGTGTTTTGCCAGTTTCTTTGAAGTTACTGGTAACTTTAATAATTCAAGATCCAAATAAAACAAACTATGGTGAGAGCGACCGAGTCCGCCTGTGATCGTTAGCCTGTGTCATCCTTCTTGCCCTGCTGTCTCCCTTGACATTCTCCAGTGCCACCATGAACGGGTCGAAGTCATCGTTCCACAGAGCCCTGCGCTGGAACGAGACCTTAAAGCCTGATCTCGGGGACTTCGGTGAAGGTGAACCTATAGGACTTTGATTTCCACTCTTGCTCTCATAATAGGGACAAGGTGGAGACTTCAGAGGCATCACTTTCCCATCACAGAAGAGCTCATCAGCAAAAGCCATTGAAGGGAGTGAGTCACCCCTTGGCCTCGATTTCTTATGGAGTGAGGACTCGAGTTCTGGGCTCGTGATAAACTCACCCGCATCGAGAACATACCCCCAACTTGTGTTGAACTCGAAGTCTAGATCAGAATCAGAGCTCATCTGCTCACATGATCCTATCGGGTCTAATTTACCAGCATCAAGATTGTATGGAAGATATGCATTCTCTCTGCAGGGACTAGCCGGCGCGCTGTATAACGAGGCATTGCTCATTCTCAGTGCATCAGGACTAGTGGGTGCACTCACATAGGAAAAATCTGAGCCATAAGAAGAAAAAGAGGCCATTGATATCGAGAGTTCTCAGGAATGCCTTTTCCTCCTGAAAGTAAAGAAAATGTTGCAGGGACATATAAGGATCATTTCTTGCATTTACTGACAATACAATGTTCAAGGCTTAGGCCTAATTGACGGCTAAAGAAGTTGGTAATTTCAGGTCAATTTGCAGGACTCTGAAGCCGAAGATTTATCGTTATTCACTTTCTTCAATGGCTGAATATTTGTCTCATTCTGTTGGTTGGTCAGTTCGATTATTGTATATGCCACACTACTCCTTTGATGCTCAACTTTGTAGTATTCAGCCAAGGAGCAGAAGAATGGTTCCCCAGTCAATGAAATGTTCTTTTTCTAGACTATTACAGTATGATCAGGTCAACCGTCCACAGAACCAGACAGCACAAAGACTCCTCTGATGGGCTTCCTTTATTGTTTTAATTTAGAAAGTTACAAATCTGTTGGTCGTCAGCTTATTCCGAGGGTACTTAGCATGTCTTAATAGCACTTGTTTAGCATACAACGACATAGACATCGAATAAAGTTCAATGATATTTACCCATCAGAAGAACATTAAACATGCACAATCATCTTCACGTTGCCAAATCACGTTTACACAAGTGCCTGAAAAGCACGTATCCGTATTTCCATAATCAAATTAGTTTGCCAACCCCAGAATTATCAACATTTATAATTACTGGGATTAACGTTCTTTAGGTTGACATACCAGGCCTTTGTGGATTTGCCAAGTTACATATCTTACGAGACCTGTCTTTTTCTATGCTTGTATGGCTTTTACTGTACCGTGTGAGGCATGACCAAATTGACTGCCGCTCCTTTTTCTCCAACAAATGCCCACGACTTGCTTGAGAAATTTTTACGTAAAAATCATAAATGAATTCATCATATAACAAAAGTCAAGGAAATTACCGCATTATATAAAAGCCCTTACATTTCTTATGCTATGATTAAATTTGCCTACCACATTGTATTTAGAGCAGCTCCAGATTCTTCGCCCAGTCAAACTAATTTGAGCTGGGTACAAAGGAACGAACTGATGCAATTCGAGGACCGGGATCAACATGTAGAATAGCATCTCTTCTTCCTAGCACCAATTTTCCCATCTCATTATCATCAGGATCAGGAATTACCTCCAGCTGAGGATGTGATATCATCAATGGACGAGTATCGTTTCACACTTTGGCCTCACTCTCACCTTCTTGGATAGGAGTAAGCTGCGTTTCCTGCTCAAGAAGTGCATACAATAGCTTAAAGACACATCACAACCACCAAAGGGTTTGTCTTGAGTCTTTTGATCTATTGGAACATTAATCTCACCCGCACTAAGATTACCCGAAATTCAATGAGAAATACAAAAAAAGTGTTCCTGCATCTGAAAAAAATTAACCATGTCTAATCCACTTCAAACATAGCACAAACCCTTTCAAAATTTCTAATATACCTTCTAAGGAAGAACTAGAAAGGAAAGTACACCAAACTCACATAAAACCAGGAAATCATCAGTATACTCTGGCTGAACGGCTTTTGTGAGAAATATGCATTGCTAGCTTTTGCATCATGATCTTTAGTAGCCCGTCCTGGGATAGTCGTCTCTTCACAGAATATTCACCAGGCTCTTGTCTCTGTTGTTAAAATATCTTGTATTTTTCATCTAATTATCAGGGAATGCTTCTCTAAGCAAGCTTTCTTACATCCTGCAAGCACTGAGTGCACCTGTCACAGAATGACTTCATAAATAGTCCCTTCTAGATTCCCCACAACAGACTGAGTCCCAGGTACTTCAGCAATCTTCATTCCATGTCGTGTAGCTTCATTTATAACCATAGAGTCCATCCTGCAAGGAAGGAGCACAAAATCAGTACTCGATTCACTCTCCCAGTAAGTTATGAGATCCGAGAAAAAATAATTCCTACTTGGTAAGCACTTTCATTCAGGTATTCTAGAAAGAAAACGGATTTTACTAGGAAGGACTCAGGAAACTGGGAACAAGCTCCAAGAACATCTAAAAAGATATAATGATGGCCAAGATTTCATAGTTATGGAATTATATCTATGTAGAAAGGAACAGTCAAAAGCTCAGATAAAAACAACTTAGAAGCATGCATCCCCATATCAAATCTCAGAACTGTCTTATTGAACAGAAGACAGTGAGTTCATCTTGCATGCAGTTTTAGTAAATGAACGTGAAGAATGAAATAACACCAATTCTACTCCATGATTTTTTGAAGAGATCAATTTGTGAATGTTCTTGTAAGCTTCTACAAAACACTTAATAATAAAATTACATTTTAGCTCGAGACACATAGGCCAGTATGAATTTGCAGCGTCCTTTTCCCCGTGTTTGCAATAGTAGCCTCACTGTCTCAAAAAGCAAAGGAACGCTTGCTTGTTGAAAGCGTATACATAGTCAAGGCTTTAGCTAGTAGGTTTTACAACATTGGCCATGAAACAGAAGTGAACAGACTAATATAAAGATTATCTGCCTTCTACTGTAAGAAAGTAATTCTAGCTTTTGAGTACTACAGATATCACTGATGGAGCGAGTATGCAAGACTTAGGCAAACTCTGAAGTCTAATAGCAAAAAGGACAATGACAACGACATCAACATCAGCACGCAAGTATACTGTTTAGCATCCATCATCTACTTAGCATGTCTAAAGTGAAAACCCAATTGACGTAAAATCCTGGCATGCTCAACTCATTGGGCTTTAAAACTGATTATTCCTCAGAGAATAGATAAGCAGGTTTTTCTTAATTTTTGTGAATATAGGATATATATGTCTGCTCCAAGAACAAGATCAAATCCTCCCGAGTGACTTCCCAAAATTTGCTTGATCTGATCGGCATTTCCCCATTCTAGCTTCTCAGCCACTAATCCTGAACACAAGAAATCAGAAAAAGAACATATCGGCCTTCCAAACAACTAAATTTCTTAACACTAATTTCTCTCACCTGTGCAATTACTGTAACTCTCGGAAGAAGAATGCAGGTCTATGTTTTTCTGCAAAATCTGAGCATGTAGGAATGCGCAAAATGTCCAATATCAGAACTCAATGACAGAACTCCACAAGCTCTATAATCAGAATTCACTCTCGGGTCCTTGCCTTGAGAACTTCATCATTATGGTCAGTCAACACGACTTCACGACAAAATCTACTGCAAAGGATTCCTGTTATACCTGATTTTTAAAGGGCGCCAATAAGCTTACATAACTGGTTATCTTCCCTCTAACAAAGGGGAAAAAAGGAGACTGATGTCAAAGATCACTCACCGACACCAGAGCCTAGTTCAATAACAGAACAACCTTGGAGCAAGTCAACGTTCTTCGAGAGGTACTCATTCAAAAGCATAGCTCCAGGCCATACCAGCTGCCCCGTCAGATCAAAATCAGCTGCCCCATAAGCAGTCAGCAAACAAAATTAAACATCACGACAAGGAAATATCATCCACTGGGTCGACCCTAAAATGCTCTCTAGTCGCACTTATCACCTTGAGCATGTTATGCAAATGGTATATTCTGCATGCTCGTGCGTGCAATGCATTGAGCTGAATTACCCAATTAAAAGTTCACCCACATTTTATTTCCCTAAATCCTACCCTCTTACTTCTTCTTCTATATTCATTTACTATCTCTTGCATAATTGCAGATGGCAGTATATCATAGCTAAGTAGTTCCTACAGGTTTACACAGCCAAAGAATTGAACGGAACTTCTCTCGTCCGATGAACAAACAAGGCATGACCCACCACCATCCTCAGAGATTCCCGAGTCAACCTTCGCTATCGAAAGAACAGAAAAATCGGAATTCCGCCAGTACATGATACTACAAAATGAACAAAACCAAATTGGCCAGCTCCAAGATTGGTTCTTGCGGTCGGAGCAAAAAACTCACTTGAGGAGGACTGAAGACAATACAGCTCGAGAACTTGCGACCCAAATGTGAATTTGGTCAGCTGGTAGCTGCACCAAGCAAGCACCATTCCACGATCATCGTCGGCAAAACAAAGGGAAAAAAGAGCATACATACACCCGTACATGCATACCAGTGAAGGCATATCTATACAGAGAAAGGAGCGTACTTGTCGTTCATGAAGAAAGACCCGTCCAAGCAGACTACGTCTTCCTCGTCTCCTTCGCGGTCTCCGGCCATGGCCTTGCGCTCCGTAAGCTCCGATGGGGAAGCGTTTCAGAGGAGTAGCGAGGACAGCGGTGGACGGAGGAAGAAAGAGAAGCAAAGCGGGTCATTTTATTGGGCCCAAAAGAGCTGCACTACGGCCCATCAAGAACTTCGTTGCATGGGCCCAAATCAAAGTCAAGTGGAATTTGTTGCATACTTTTTCTCTCTTGTTTTTTTCGGTGGAAAACATGAGTGATATTAATTAGAATTTGTTGCATACTTTGGAAGTCAAAATTTTGTTGAGTTCCTCTAGGCTTTATTAGAATTTTTGCGCATGAAAGTTGAAAACCCTAAATCCTCATTTCGAAGAGTTTATAAGAACATACTTCCTTGGAACTTGGTCTCGATGAAGTTCTGAATAGTAGGAATGAATCATAAATCTCGTTATAGCTGCAACGTGACGTGCTGGTCAACGCAATGTTCAAGTTCGAATGATCTCATCATGCTTGCTCGCCTCCCTATATCTTGTTCACTTCGATTCGAGTTGTAGGCGTATGTTGGATTAGTATTGAATGGGAGAGCCGGCTTGATGAGATCATTTCCACCGCATCTCTTTCTCGGATTCAATTCCAACATCAATTTAGGGATGCAAAGATGACCAATATTGATATGGTACAAAGCAGCTGCTTGGACAGTCATTTGGAGCTCCTTTGCTCAGCAACCCTGCAGCTGCCAATTCTGGTCTCTATCCTTCCGCTGGGCAATCCCAAATGGTTGTTTATGGATATTTTTCTTTCAACTAGCACCATATCTTCAAAAATAAGAAGAGAAACGGTATAAAGGTGGCCCAAAGTGCTATCGGAGGAAGCCGGGACGTAAATATAACGTAAGACTGATCGAGTTCCGGGTGTCTGAAACGCTTCACATAGCCAGGACAATACAGAACTGCATGGCTCATATAGAGAGAGTAGATGACCCTACATGATCAATGGCACTCGTGGTCCCAAACCAACCCCCCAAAAAAAAACAAAACACCAGAGAGAGAGATCTGTCCCAACAATCATCTGTTCAATGTGCAGTGGCCTACCTTCAATAAAACTATGCAATTTCCATTCCAAAGTCCGGGAAATGATTGTACACAAGAACAGCTAAGCTGAAGATAAAGGACACATGAACAACTTGAGTACAAGGTCCGGATCTCCATGAGGACAACCCGGAAAGGAGCTATTCACTCTGACTTTTTGACGAGTCTATGAATTTTTTAGCAGCATCTAACGTCAGTTCTTCGTACACCTACATTATTATCAAGGGATAGCGAGATCAATACAACGAATTTAAAAAGTGGAAAAGTGATTACAACTGAACCAGGACCAGATCTCTGCATACCAGTTTCCTATGAACTTGTCGAAAAGCCTCACAAAACCGCTCTGCCTCAGCAGCACCCACCTGAAAAACAATGGCCCATAGTTAGATTTTTGTTGGTGATGTATCCCTCACAGATTTCACTTTACGTTCCCTCAGAAGTAAATCTCTAGGTAGCAAACAGATCATCATTCGTTGCACCGAGAAGCATGTATCACTCTACAGCTACAGGCCAAAAGTGCATACATATTTGACTAGACATATATCCATGCTGAACTATCTTTCCCAAAAACAAAGTCTTCGGAACACTAAACTGAAGTCTACTTTGAAAAAGGTTAAGTACACCTGCATATAAAGTTTGAGTGAACTACTGGTCAGATACTAATTTTCATTTCTTTACGCATACAGCCACCTTTAGACAGATATTCGACATGCTATACCTCATTCTATTCTGACAATATTTAAGCAAAGAAAATGAAGGTTCAATTAGCAAAGATATCCTTGATATCATTATCACGCCTTCCAATGTCCCTCAACTCTTAACTGTTTGAGCAACCACCTGTAGTGTTACTTGCATTTTTACTTTGCGCATGTGCAGTGCAATCAAACATATTCATTCCAGTAAATGAATCGGGCAGCTACTAAAGTCACGCAGAAGGACAAAAAAGGCATGAAGTGTAGTGTGCCACTAAATGAGCAGTTGCTCTAACACATCTCTATTTACTATCAGAGTAAGCTACTGATGGATCTTGATGTACCTTCCCCTCAGCAGCCAATCGAAGCTTCCCCCAGAATGAATCTGCCAAAACATAGGCCAAAGGGATGAGTAAGAATTCTTATCACAGAAATGCCTTCCAAGCAAAAATATGTCTCAGAAACTGAAACATATGCACGCCATCTTCACTTATTAGCCAACTAGCTTCATATGGCAATTTATTGTGGGACAGACGCAATAATGAAGTTAATGTAGTAAACATCTTTATCAGCCCAAATCAAGGTGGCTCATGATTAAGTCAAAAGCTTAGAATGAATCAACCTTTTAAACATAGCCAAGGATTGAATAGAAAGGCCAAATCTTCGAAGAAGGCATACTTAATACTCTCGATGCCACTCATGACATCATTTTACCAAGAGTCTCAGATGATCGAAGTAGCTTATTGTTTGCTGACAAACAAAGATATTTCTTAAAGGATGGAATTTCAGATTATTTATCTTATTAAGAGTTTGCAGAACCAAAATTTATCAGTCATTTTACAATTGAATGGTTTTCTAAAACTTAGAGCAAACCATAAAGCAATATCCAACTATCATTTTGCCTTTAATTATCAACTAAACCAGTGAGGAGTGGTGCCACCCCAAAGGGCAATTTAAATCCATCCTTAATCATATATTAACAGAGAAAGAGTCATAGAAGCTGCATCAAGCTCCTTCAGCCTTGGTCTCACTGATTGCAACAAATGAGAAAACACAGAAGAAGAAGAAGCAAAGCAATGTTGCCTTAGAGATGCAGGGAAACAGGTTAAGGACTCTGCTATAGACACATTGCAAGAAAAAGCTGATAATTTTCTCCTAGAGATGGAAAAATCATGTGCCCCAGCTCCTTATGATGATGACAAATCAAATGCAGGGTCCCAAGGGTTGTAGGTTACCAGACTGTTCCACTACATTCCTTGATTCACTGTCCTCGATCTCACCCAATGCACCTCGCAATTCCTTCACCTGTTGTGTATGACAAAACAGGTTGATCTCAGCAACCAAATGCCAATGCATATGAATGAACATAAACACGAAACACTGTATCACGAATATAAATATTTCCGCAACTATACGTACCAAACTATCTCTTGACGACTGAGAGGTTGACTGTCCTGAAGAATCTTCATCAGCCTGAGAGAAGAGCAAACAAGTGATCATGGGTGCAGAAAAAGATTTTTTATACTAAGAGCATTGGAATGTTCATCTTGAGCGATATGGACTGTAAGCATCAAAGACACAGAAAGAGAACCCCCAAAATGAACAAGAGACAAGGATTGCTTCCAGGCACAAGCAATTCAAATGGTTCCTTTTGCGGCCCACCATGCGTATTTAAGGATACGCTGGATTCATCGATGGGTCTAGTAGAAAGAATCTTTTCCCTGATCGTTTCAGGTTCCCGTCACTCACTATGACTCATTACTGCTTTATTTTTTGGGAAAGAAAGCTGCAACCTATTGAGTAGGCTACAGATTACGCCACGGTAGTATGACCGTGCTTGGCAAACTTAATTTGAGCAGACACAACATCTTAAATTCAAATGGGTTCCCACTGAATGTCTCTTCCTTCATAATTTTGCATAAACCCCTTCCATATCTGAAACATCCTCAAAAGGGTAGGTGTCTAGTCATGAGGCTAACCATACGCAATAACTCTAACAAATAAAACAAAATCAAAGAAGCAACTTCACCAGCTCAAAACACTTCATAAAAGTCATCTTTTTTCCCGGAAAAAAATCACAGAAAATGCTCCTTTAATCCATCTTCCTCACCGTACTAACATAAAGCTACAGCAGAACCACCAAATTCAAACAGGGACATCCGCAAAACCAATTACATGGAAAGAGAGAGAGAGAGAGAGGGACTGACAGAGTAGTCGCGGGATCGGACGGGAGGGAAGAGATCTAGGAGGCGCTTGAATTCTTGCTCGTCCATCCTCTCTCCGATGCAGACGCAAACGCAAACGCAAACGCAAACGCAAACGCAAAACCCCCCTCTCTCTCTCTCTAATAAGAGAGATGAAGGAAGAGAGAGAAAGATAAAAGGAATGTGCTTCCCGTTTGGACCAACAGATTAATTTACCCTCAAATTGGAAAGCAATTCAACTTTTTTTTTTCTTTCCTTTTCTTATGTTTCCTTATTATTCACACAAGTAAAAAATGACTTTTCTAATTTGACCAAAATGCTCTTATTACTACGGATTCCATATTTTTGAATGCTAGAGGGATATTATACTATCTAATTTGCAGATAATATTGTGTAATTTATATTTCCACTGTAAAAAAGAATATGAGCTTCAGACGTTATAGACATCTAATTTCATATTAGGTCATTACGAGCAATTCAAACAAAAAAAATTGATACGTTGTCAAATTTGCTAATTATTGAAAAAATTTACGCATATATGTTTGATTGTAAGAAAGTAGGATATCATGGCAAATTAAGAATTATTTGGCCAAATTTTTGTTTATGCTTGAAAAACTGTAAAAAAGCCCTTTTCTAAACATGTAAATATAAAATTAGGTTGACCCCAAAATTAATAATATACAAATAGGGACTTTGGAATGAATAGAGGTCAACATAAAAAACTAATGAATAAGGGTCGACATAAAATAAAACTAAGGAATGTTCCAGGTGCTTTTTGGTTGGTTTTTAGTTTTTGATGATTTTTAATTAGTAAAATTTATAATTTGGGTGAAATTCCCCGTGGATTAGATGGTCATACATGCACATGAGATGGTAGATAATTTCGTTTTATCGTGGAATGATTAACATGATTTTATCCTTCAAATCTAATGCTCATCAAACATAGGAAAGAAATAGCTCTCGCCTTTTTCTTCCCTTTCCATCGATTTCCCATCTTCTTTTATCACACTTCCGCTTTAACCCGAGTTAACAAAGCCAAGATCCAAGCGCATTTGACTGAGCAAAGCGAAGATTTGTAGCCTTAACAAGTTATAACGTTAAACAAACCAAATGCTTTGCTATTTACATCATCAGCTCGATTGGATTTAAATTGCTAATGTCCAATACATTAGAATAAGAAGCTTAACATTAGACTTTTGGATCCTCTTTCTTGAAACAAACGCTGTCCGGAAAAATTCAGGTTATTTTACTCGCAGATGTTCCCCTAGGAGTCGAACTTCCTCAAATTCGACAAAACATTTCCGACATATATAACCTTATGCAATAACACCAAACACATCGATCAAGTTTTTGAGGCGCTTGAGCAGCCAAAAAATAAAGGGTATCTCCAAAAGTTGAAAGGAAGGGTCGAGGTAAAGATCATCTCAAAAGCAAAGAAGAACGAAAGAATCACCATGATATTATTTATTTAAATGTCGGAATAAATATAGGGTTGTTCATGGCATCACACCACAATTAATCTCTCAGTTAAGGCGGGCGGACAGTTCATGTAAAAGATCGTACGCCAAGAGCGTTGCTTTTTTCAATCAAATTTTCCAAGTGTGAACTAAATTTCTAAAATGTGAGACAGACACGACCCATTATAAGACCATCCCTAGTATACAAGCTTTGAATATATGTAAATTTCTCGATCCCTTCAGGCTGTGTGCTTGCACGAGGAAGCAGCAATTCAGTCCCCACCAAATTCTACTGTCAAAGCAGGAAAATGGATGATTGCATGCGTTAGTGTTTTGCAACTAGAGCAATAAATCTTCGTTCATGAACACATCGCCTGCACTGCGTCTTTGTCTATGCTGAGGCTTCAATGTCCCTCCATTCATGGTGAACTTACTAGTGAGGCATAGCAAGCTGCATCAAATCACCAATCATCAAATGGATCATGATTCCTGCTCCCAAGAATTCATCTTAACTTAATAAAAGAAAAGAAAAACAAAAACAATAGCATGTTTGTGTTCAAACAGGAAAAAAGGAAATTATCTTATGCACAGAAGATCGAATTGGTTAGTTCAGAATTATTCGGTATTCGCTAATAAGAACATATAGAGCTAAATGAGAGCATAGTAGTCGGATCCTTCAGTTGAAGATATCAAGCCAGTGCAAAATCTATTTAAATCTGTAAATACCACCTGCTTGACATATGCAGGGCCAACGTGCATGTCCCTAAAGCATGTCTAGCTAAGCTCTTCTTTTGCTTGGCTTAATTATTGCTTCTGCCTTAGGTCAAACCTTTTAGTTTATCCGAAAGGGTACCAAGGCAGTGTCAGCAGTGATTCACAAACTGTGAAGATCGATCATAACACATTTTAATTTACCTCCTCACTTCAGCCCTTTTCCCAATTTTAACAATTTATTATATTTCACCTACAGTAGCCAGAACTCTACTCACCTTTCCTTGAAATCAATTCGCTTTCATGTTTTCCTCTATGAAGTCTCTAGCAAGTGGATGCATCTCTTAAGCAAGGACTTGGCTTGTTCATTCTTTTCTACCTCATGTAGCTGGGCAAGCAAATCCCTCAAACCTGCATCTGTCCAGAACGTTGAAGGAAGCTCCCTACAAAGGGTGATCATCTCCAGAAGACACTCCGAAGCGCTGACGTGAACCTAAATTTGAAAAAGTAAGAGATTAAGATTGGAAATATATATCTCTAATATCAGATAGATTATTGGTCCACAGTGCAAGAATAAAATCTAAAAAAATGCATTTGCAGGAATGATCTAAGACAATCTAGAAGTGGTCCACCTACCATATCAGCTAATCCATGCCAAATACAAACTTACTCTTGCTCACACATATGAGAAATGGCTATGTTGACTAGAATATAAAAATCATCAGGATGCTATCAACTGATCTCTCTGGTTTGGCTGATCCATTAAGGAACCACATAAAAAATTGCAAACCAAGTTAAAGGTAATCACTTCCAGTGCCTTGAGTCAGAAGAGAATTGAATCCGAGAAAAATAAGCTGAATGCGGCAGCCTGATTAATACAGAGCCCACGCCAGGATAACCATCGAAACTTGAAAGATTAAAGAATTCTGCTTCGTCACATTGCGAAAGCATTGCATGCAATCTAAACTCTGGAACTCTTAATGGATAACTTGATGAAACTCTTATTTACTGGAATAATGTCACTTATATGTGCAAGGGAGTTAATAATGCTACAATCCTACATCTCTGTGAAAGCCAAACAAGATTAGATTGTTTCGAAGAAGATAAAGGCGGTTTCCACCAAAATGGGGAAAGTGAAGACATACCTGTGCTATCTTAACTGTGGCTATGCATTCCACCACTTTTGGTGACACCGAACAAAACAGCTTAAAATTGCGAAGGAAAAATAGATGATCAGAATCTGGATAAGCAATTTTGAGAACAGAATGACAAATGATATTAAAGCTAGTAAGTGTAACATGTCCATCATAAGAAAGGAAAGCTATATTCCTTAACCAAAGTTAGAGATATCATCCCTTAGTTACCCTGTTTCTCAGCAATATTATAAGAAAGTGGATACTAATTACCTCATGAAAAAAAGATGCTGTATTTGCATGTCGAGAAGCTATCTGAGAATCAAGCAAAATGTCATGAATCCTCGAGCAGAGTCCCTTCATTGATAGAAAAGCCGATATGTTGACTGCATGATGAAACAATTATTAGAAACATTTTTCATGCCGCAATCACCTAAGAAAAATTTGGCTATTGAAGATACCAGTCCATGACAACTCAGGTGAGAGGGAGACAATCCAGAGGTGCTTCAAGTTATATTTCTGTTCGAGAATATCATCTATATGTGCCACATGGATACATGATGTGACACAGTCCAGTACTTTTTCTAGTGGAACAGAAGAATCTTCTTTTCCATCTTTGCCTGCACATATCAACCATGCCATGTAAAAGGCACGGTTTAACAATGAGAGGAAGTTATGATATGGAATTCAAAGGTTGCAATGCAGGATAACTCAAAATCCTGAAAGCTGGACAGTTACAAGCTAGAAATATGGATGAACCTGATTTAGCAGAATCGTTCGCCAAAGGTGCTTGTCCAGACTTATCAGAAGTGGCTGAAATGCACATGTCAAACAATAATGGAAAAACCATGTTGAAGAACTCATGATTGCCAAATGCTTTTATAACCTGAAAAACCATGAAAAGTCCAAGATCTTCATAAGAGAGTGTTAGAGAGTCCAACCTGAAAGCTTAAGCCGATAGGTGAAGGAAACCACAGTAATATAGGTGAAGGAAACCACAGTAATATAAAAAGCATTTATGTCCCGTTGTCAATCAATGTGGGATAATACTTCAACACCCCCACTCACGTGCAAGCCGGGTTACGAGCGGCACATGTCCCCAATACCATGTTAGAAAATCAAACCTATAAGCTTAAGCTGATAGGTGAAGGAAACCACATGGATATAAAGAGCATTTATGACCCGTCGTCAATTGATGTGGGATAATACTTCAACAGAGAGAAAAGGGGATGATCGGGGGCAGATTCTAGTTGTGAATTAAGAAAATGAAATCAACCTGAAACAGCACTTTCCAACCGATTTACTGCTGAAAATTTTCTTGATGTGAGAGCTCCTAAAAGCCGTACAGTTTTCTAAATCAAGACAATTGCACTGGGGACCACACTAACAATAATCTGAAATTACCTGATCAAGGCTTAAAAGCGCTGCTTCCCGGTATTTCTTGACCTTTTTTGTGCATGCAGAGGATAGCAAATCCAGAATAGCACCAGCAATGTTGGGATCTTCCTTTGCGATGGCTTGATGGCAAGACTTTGAAAGAGCACCCAAGGCATACAAAAGAGCTTCCTTCCCCTAGAATATTATAGGAAGAAATTGACACATTAACATCTGAGAAGGCAAGGAAGTTTGACTGGTATAATATGTGATATAATTCAGCCTTTAATCCTGCTATTCTTGCATCATGCCTTTGCGTTAGTACTTTAGAACACAAACCAAACATATTGCCTGTCCCATAACAAAGTCCATGACATTTCCTACCTCCCATAATCGACCTGGAAGTTCTTTTATAAGAGACGTGAGCAAAACTTGATGACAAGGGGACAGGGATTCACCCAATACTTCACTGAGCTTGCAGATTGCCTGGGCAGCCTGCAAATTCATTCACAGAAACAGTCAGGCATTTCGATTTCATATGCATAAGAAGAGATGACCAACTTATGATCCTTAAGACAGATATATTGGAAGTATGAAGTATTAAACACAGTATCAATAAAGATCAATATGCAATATATACATTATGACTTGCTTGATTCCAGTTTAAGCTTTTGGACAAAAATGGGTGTCTAAATATGGTACCAGAGTGCATATTAGGATTTTAAATCCTGGCACTCCCTCTTTTTTCCCCCCTACCCTGTTACCTCTGTTAAAATGCATTTGTTCCTGCCTCTAGTTGTCGTCCAGCTTATGTGCTTCACATGTAAGGATTGGCTTGCATACGAGGCATTGTGGAATCCTTTTTCTCATGGATTTTGTTAAGGAGTGCCCCCAGGGCACTTGTTCAGTAACTCAATAAAGAAATATTGCAAATTTCCTGTGCACTGTTTTTCTTATTTTATACGTAATCAATACTCTGGAAATGAAAAATTTCCTCCTTGAGTGTGTTTAAGAAGCGCCCTGGGACATTCATTAACAAGACCTTTCCCTTATAACTCACAGTTTTTGGGAGAAACACTAATTTCGATATATAGAAAACCAAAAGCAAACGCCTACCTTTTTCTTACTTCCCCATGATGAAGATGAAATGTTCTCACAAATAAGAGAAACTATTTCTCCCATGTACAATTGAAGGGTAATTTGTTCACCGCTTGTATTTTCTTCCCATAGTTCCTCAAATATACCAGAAAGATTCTTGTCATCCTCAAATCTGCAGAATGATGAACATGTTCTGAAACTCTAAAAGTTGGCAGAAGGAATAGCTCATCACATATTCACTATTATAAGTTCTTGCTCTTTTCCAGACGAAACACAATCTTAGAACCACTGAATTCAAAGAGTTAATTGGTGTACTTCAGATTTTCTGCAAAATGCGTTTCTTCCTTTCCTTTATCTTTACTACAATTCATCCTACAGCTGCATTAGATGCCGGCATGTAATTTATGACTCAATGATGCCAGCATCTTCTAATGGTAGGTCCACATTTTTCATAGAAATTAGGCATGATATCCTATCAATAAACCAGAGAGAAGGGAAAAAAAAAAAAAAAACCCAAGAACCATTTGTAATTCCGGAGAATTTGTACTTCATTTTTCTTGTAAGCAATATCTTTATAAATGGATAGTGCTTAAACTTTTTATCTATCGCTAGATGTCAAAGATTTTCTTATCCTTGAGGGGATCTTCCAGACTTTTAGGCCTCTAAGTTACCTCAAAGATGCGTGACACTAACATATCAAATAACAAATCAGCAATAATACATCCTCATTAAAGAAGAAGAGTAAAAGAACAATAAGGGCGAAGTACCTTGAAATAAAGATTACAGGTAGAATTTCTGTGTAATAACCACTGATAACATCTGGGGCTGAGGATAGAAAGCTTTTCAGTAAAATTGCACAAGAGATTTGTGAATTTTTGTCACCGGTGTGCAAAGCTGTGGTGTCTTCAATTAACTTCTGTGCCTGAGAGGTACTTGCATGCTTAAGTACTAATGCACAGGCACTTGAAAAGGCACGCTTTACAGGAGCACTTTTCTCCTCCGTCACGGCTCCAAACAGCAGCTTCAGTAGTGTGTTTGCAAATGGTTTGATATCTGTGCCAACCTTTTGAACTAATAAGCCAATAAAGCTGGCAACACCAACCCTGTGAGTTAATCAAGAAGTCTATTAAGTACAGAGGATAGTATAGGTATGCTTGATCATCTACATAGCAACATTCCAGCCTTCTAAAGCTGATTAAAGAAATTAGAGAAAGAATAAATTTCATTCTTCAAATTTTTGAGTAAAAATAGGCATTTCCCTGTGTGCATATGACGGCAGAAAGGGGCCCTAGAATGTTTCTCATTACTTGAACCGCAATCTCTGTAATTGTTCCTCTCTTCCTTAACGGTTTGGTGTTCATTAGATACATCAATTTTCACCCCAATAAGTAGACAACATTTGGTTAGACTATATAAAGGAGATAAAAAGATCATTGATGAATTCAGAGCATGAGGGTGAAAGCCAAGCTCCTGGGATTACTAAATCTCCATCGAAGCTACACTGTGAGGGGAAAGAAAAAAAAAGGAGCTTTATGGAGACACGTTTATGTTCAGACTGTTCTTCTCCAGACATAAGTGGGACACCCACTTGATGTCCCACAAATCCGACAAATTGTTTAAGTGCAACACATATTACAAAACCCTCAGGAGGCAATGCGTACCCAAGACAATAGCCACTTCTTTCAAAGGAAAGTATGACTTGAAAAGGATGGCTGTCCAACAACAGAGAAATTGTACTTCATTGACCAACCCCAAAAATTTAACCACAGCCATTGATGTATTGGAGGTGTAATAAACTAGATAGCTGGCCTTTTTGTCCCGGTGAATCGGAGAAAACCAAGTCTTAAAAGGGACGTAATATCTCCAATTATTGAATCAGAGACATCAGGGACTAGAATACAGAGATATTATACGAAAAGAGACGTGTTTGAGAATGTCACATTTCCTAATGCAGCATCTATTCACCAAGAAAAATGCATATGAGATTTTGCCGACAGACCTTGTGTTTAAGCCGACGCTAGCTCGTACCATTTGAGCAAGTCGGGGAACCAAGCTTTCCAAGGATATGGTGTCCACGACATTTATGCACTGGTCCAGAGTTTCCCACATAGGAGAACTTTTGGCAATTGAGATCCGCAAGTTCTCAAGTTTCTCTGTTTTCAATCCAATGTTTGCCGCATGCAACTACAAGATAAAGCATACAAACAGGAAAAAATACTGAACTGATGGACAAGAAAGACTCCAAATTGCTAGACTGGCTAGAGAAATTCTCTTTATACCTCGACATAATTGAGGCCTTGGTCCTCAAGGCTTGACAAACTTTCTAGCATGCAGGAGACTAAGTCTGCCAAATGTGCACGAAGCACAACCCCTGCACCCTGTAAATAAGTGAATAGTTATGAGTGATGCCTCTGATTGAAAAACTAACTCCCCCAAAAAAAAAAAAAAAAAAAAAAGTGCCTCATTATTATGGACATAGAAATATTTACAAAACTAGCTCCATCTAGAAAATCCAACTACTGATACAAATCTCAAGGAAATAAAATAATGTATCAATCATATAGCACATTATTTTCAACAAAACTACAAAAGTACGCAAAGCCAAGCCTTAGTCTTTCAGCAATTCATTCGCACAAATTAACGCACTTGACCTTACTAAACCAAGTGGTTTCCATTAGGCATTTAGCTTACATACAATCCTAAGGCAGTAAATAGATAGCCAGGTGGGCAAATCCATATTCAAAACTATAGCCCTACTCACACTTTTCAAATTCAAAATTAATTACCTTGCTAGGAAAATTTTTCCAACTTGTAAAACAGCAGGATAGGGAGTGCATAAAGCCTCTATTTTCTCAAGAAGATGACCAATATGCAATCATAAATGGAGGCCAACTGTCCCTCTTAGGAACCAAACTTTTGTAACTAAAGTTCTCAAAGGAAGATATGTCTAACCTTCGCGAGCTTCATTACAATGGCAATTGATGCTTTACGAACAGTATCAACTGTACTTAGAATGCCTTCTTTAAGTAGATACGGTAAAACAACATCCAAAGCTTGGCGTGAATCTGATACTTCAGTGAGGTTGACATCGCAGAGGCGTATTGTTAGTGAAGTCACTGAGCGACATAACTTGTCACCAGAGTTCCGGACAGTTTCTTTAATATCATCCATGGCCCGAAATGCAGCAATCCATACTTTCTTCAAATGCTTCCCAACCTACTTGACCAAACTGTAATTATTATATGGAGAAAAATATACATTGGCATCGGAAGCAATATCAACCAAACGTCTCTGGTTTTTCATTGCAAAGGTTTACAAACCAAAGTCACTCTTTTTTCTTGAGTAAATTTCATTATAAGGTCACCAAAGACAGACAAATATATAGTTGTCGATTTAAGCATGCCATCTTGGAAACTGAGAAAATGTATTGTGGTAACCAATAGTTCTTCAGTGTTGTCTTCAATTCCTTTTAACTTAGTTTCACCATAAGAACTTCCTCCCCATGTAAGACCACTTTGACTCTACAAGAAGCTAGAAGATCTTCCCAAGCTACTCCACTTGTTAAAAAGTGCAGCACTAGTCCTTACAAAAAGTGATATGGCACATGCTTTAAAAGCAGAAAAGAAGTAGATGGAATCTCTCAACTTTGCAATGGGAAACATACTAAGATAATTCAGTGGTTATCTCTTTCTCCAGTGTACATGTCCATTTGAAAGGTACTATAGAAAATAATATATAATCTTTTTACAGGTAAATCAAACCAATCAATAATTTAGCAAACCAAACAAAATGGAGCAGTAAGTACACAAAAGCAGTGGTAATCCGTTGTATAATACCCCCGTTCTGCCATCTGTCAGTCATTTCCAGTAATACTGAATGACTTTTCCAACTCCAATCAACCACTCTTTGGCGTGCTCCTTCCTACTAGTTCTCTTGACCTCATGACAGTGATGAAGCCTCTAGCCCAGGGTTGCCAGGTGGCTACTCCAACAGTTTAAATCCCCAGTACCATAATAGTGCAATGTCCTTTTTAAAATTTGTATTTCTTCTCTTTGCTTTCTCTTGACTTTTTTTTTTTCCTTTTTGGGTTCCTTCCTTTCTGTTTCATATTTACTTCCTTCTTCCCCTCCCCTTTGATTATTTTTTTTTATATATAATTTAAAATTGTTTCACATGCATATTTCTACAACTTCTTTGTTTGGCTATCACACTCTAGGATGAACCTTCGTAAAAGTAATTATTTATCCAGTTTGACTCAATATCTCCTATCATTTAATGTTTATCAATTTCCTACCTCTTTTCATCGATATTTTGTTTTAAGAAATCAACTCAACTATGTACAAGGGTTTTCTTCCAAAAGTAGTTAAAAAAAAAAAAATTGCAAGACAGCCATGCCACAAGTATCTTTTTTAAGCTCGACCATCTATTAATAAACAATTCATTGGCTACCCAAAAGAAGAATTTCTAACATAAAAGAGAAATGTATGTTGAATATAATATTTACTCATCCAGAGCCCATTGACTGAGCATCCAATCTGTCTTATATATTTCCTAGAGAATCCAAAATTTTGAGAAACGTACTTTCAAGTTGACACAGTTGGAAGAAACATGCTCACAAAGAAACAGATCCACCAAGCAACTTCAGAGACTAGTCATGATGACTTGCATGATCCCATAACATGATATGAACAGGAAATACGATAAAGCATGAAGCACCGAAATTAATTCAAATATAAACATAACACAATGCATTGACCTCAAAAGTAACCTTCACATCTCTCAATTAACATAATGGTTTAATATATTAAAAGAATAATACACGCGAATGCTAGACAGACAGATCAATGATGCCTGAACGAATTATAATCTCCACAAAAAAAAAAAAAAAAAGAATTGCTTGACCTGAAAGAAAACAGTATTTTTTTGCAGTTGATAATTCAAAAGAATCAACAAAAACCACAAAAGAAAAATTACGCATTATTCCAAATATAAGCACAAAAATCACTTGTATTCAAATCACTTTTAATTTCCATGAAGTTTCTCGGAGGATATTGAAAGAAATTAGGAAGTCTAAATATACAATCAATTTATCAGTCTTTTCTGCAGAAATACAGCAAACACTAGTAAAATGTAAATCAAATGTCTCAACCGCTCCCTCTTCTTCTCTACTTTTCCCTTCACCCATCAACTGGATCTTTTGGGGGGACACAGATTGACTCCACCTAAGTTTACTCATGCCGAGCACCAGCACTAGCACATTGTTATCTACATTTCACCTAAAGTAACAGTACTAGCTCGACGCTAAAGAGACAGCAATGATGCTTTGACAGCTTTAACTATTTCATATGCACGCTCTTTCAGTGAAAGCTTGATCAAGAAAAGGAGAAACTAGATTGACTTCATCTTTCAGAAACGTGGGCTGCATAAAACTTATGAATTATTCATGTTATCACTCAGGATTCTCTGATAATTCTCAAAGACTCATATATGCTGTATTTCGCACACACATCCATTACCTGATTAAATTTTCGTCCTTGGACAATATCAGCAAGAGCAAGACAGGAAGCCTCCCGGCTACGCCAGAGCCTAGAACCACATTGTGTCAATAAATCATCCATGATTAGGTCAAAATGTTCATCAATAGTTCTCTTCGGGTCCTCCACTAGGGCCTTCCAGATATGTGTCATTGCATCCTGTATCACATTCAAGAAGAGCATCAAGAAAAGAGGAAGAAAGACCAATAGAAAACCCAAAAAAAAAAAGGTATCTTGTCAAGGAATCACAAGGCAATGAAGAAAATAAAATTGGCTTTACGCACAAGAACTCATCAAAAGGATGTCATTTGAATAGGTTTACTAAAACACAGTAATTCGTGGATGCCCACCTGAACATTTTTGTCAGGATCATACTGATATCGCACAAGTCTGGGTATTAACACACTTAGATGTGGCTGAAGAGCATCCCCAGCTTGCTTGGCTATTTTAGAAAAGCCAAAAGCAACACCTCTTTTCGAATTTAGAGAAGCATGGTGATTTGCAAGATCCATAAACTTGTATATCAGATCTGGTTGCCCCATCTCATTCGCCATATTGCACAGTTCCTTATAAGTGCTAAGTTTTCCACCACTTAGACTTTCCCCAATAGCCCCCTCTTGGAAAACTTCAGAATCTTCGACAAGCTGTCCAACAAAATTTCATCCTCACATTTGTCACCAGAGGGCACAGAAACTTAAAGCGTCAAGTCAATATTTTCAAGTATTATGTGCTTCTCCATCTATCAGTTCCTCATTATTTGTATTTTGGAGTCTCGACATAATTTAAACCTTTCTGGGTTCTTAGTAAAGTCTTCCATCAAATTTTTAAGTAAGATAACCAAGCTACAATACAACAAACCTTGATGGCTCTCTTTCTCTTCCCAGATCCAGTTAGAGTACTGACAAGTGCATTCACCAAGTTTTTCTTCATAGAGGCATCTCCAAGCTCATAGACAATGCTCATGCCTTGGGAAGCAAGCTCCTGAGTAAGTTCATTTTGTTCACCGAGTAGGTGTGAGAACGCTTCCTGCAATACAAAGAAAAAAAAACTGAATTATAGCAACAAAATAGAATAGTATTCTTCTGAGCAGAAAAATGGTCTAATTCCCTTTTCTAATTCATAAATGTTCTTTATGTCTTCTCTCAGCTGTTTGTCGCTTCTTAATTGACCTAAAATAATTGTATAGATTGATCTCGACATGAAAAGAGTTTAAAGTCTTTTCTTCAACAAGAGAAAGCCTTATCTCAGCTCATTTGCACAACTAAATTGACCTGTATCTTTTGACTAAATTAATGCAATATACAAGTAACCTGCAAATACAGCAACTGTGCGCCTCTTTATGTTATTGGAAGTGAACACGATATCCTCTTCAGGAATTATATGGTACAAGATAAACTTTATGCATCTCTTTGTATAGAAAAAGGTGGACATTCCAGCTTCCCTCATACTTTAGCGTGTCGATGCAATTTTACTTTAATTCAGCAAGTATGATGAACCCGGAGCTCAAGGCCCTTGATAAGTATCAAAAACATCCATTGACCAACCAAAAAGTCCATTCATCCTCATCATATGTTTAGTATGTTGAATTTATTATTGTCTGTTCAATTTTTACTTAGAAGCTAGGCCACTGATATATATATAAGAGCGATCTATGGAATCAAAACAACTCTGTTAACGTACTTTTAAGGGAATATAATTGAGATTAGTCACAAGAAAAACTTCAATCTTCAGTAAACCACAAATCCTCTGCAAAAATTCAGCATCTTTCCAACACAATGATTGCAAGAGTAGAAATAAGCTAGAGTCAAAAGGTATAGAGTGCGTTGTAACAAGCTCATAAGATAATTGGCCATTAATAATAGTAATAATAACAAACTCAGAAGTACAAAAATTGGACTTATCAATTGACAATAAACCTGAATCTCTGGCAGCATTTGTTGGATAGTTGCATGATGGCCACAATACATGGTCAATGACAACAGCCAGACAGTTCCAGCACAGCGTTCTTCCTTTCTTTGACTGTATAAAAGACCATCAAAGAGCTTTCTAGTAATTGCATCTCTAACACTAGCACGAGAACCGTCAGTGTCTTCAATCATTCCATTAGAGTTAGATCCTGTCAATAATGTGCTCATATTTTCCATAAGATAGTTCGAAGACATGGAGAGTGAAGCATAATTAGTCTTGAGAATTGTGTCGGCAGTCACAGGGACGGTTCCCCACAAGAAAGACAAAGCCTCCCCAGCAGCAAAAAGGACATCCTCAACCTGTACAACTCAATAATTTAGAGATAAGAAAACTTTGAAGTGCTATGCAACGATAAGACCAAACAAGCGTCATATACTAAGACAATTACAAGTAGAAAGAAAAACGAGATTTAGTGTGTGCACCTTCGAACGGCAAAGGCTGAAAACCAAATCAATTGCAATGTTGAGACGTGAAGGTGATGTTTCATTCATACAGATATGTCCAAGTGATACAGCAATTTTCTGAATTGCTTTAGTATCATCACCAGAAAGTAGCTTCCTCAGTTTTTCTTGTAGAACCATCAGTATGTCGGCTGCAAATTGAACGTAAGTCTAACATGACTAATCATCCATGTAACTGATTCCAACATTTCCAGGAAGAAAAAAGTTACCTGAGGTGGAGTCATTGGCAATTGAAGGTAATGGGACACGCAACCCAACATGACCTAGTGCTTGCATAGCAATAGATGCCAATGTTGCATTCTCAGAGTTCACAATATCAACCAGGCATTTGAGTACACTCTGGAGCAGAACTTCTGGTATCTAAAAGGTGAATGTCAGATACAACACACACTTTATGTAAATGCAAAAAACTAATGCTCAACTCAACAATATGTACAACAATTATACAGAAGAAAAGGCAGACTTCTACATTTATGTCAACATACATCCTACCCCCGACACAGATATCAGAGTCCAATTTTAAATCAGTTTTAAGAAAAAGAGTTTGCAAGCAAACAAAAGGTGTAGAGTTGGAAAGATTTCAACTGGAAATCATGGGACTTGAACGATAAGGCATGAATGGATTCATAACTAACAATAAGAAAAAGGTAGTTGTGTGTATTTTTCTCAAGCATCTTTTTATGATAAAATTATAAAGTAATATTAGAATAAATCACACAGGATAGGAGTGATAGCTGATCTCAAATGTCGCAAAGAGGAAAAGACACAGACATAGTGTTATCTCAATTAAGGTCATATTGAAAGAATGAAGCCTTGGTTAAACACTGATTATGAAAGTAATAATCTTTTTGCCCAAAGATCATGAAAGTAAGTTGAATGGATCATTTAGTACTTTGGGTGAAAAGAAGTTATATGTCAATCAGTGAACAGATCTAAAAAGCATGGAAATTCTCTTGGTTTTATCTACTAAAGTTATCTTTTATCACAGAGGAA
Source organism: Eucalyptus pauciflora (assembly GCA_007663325.1). Lineage (NCBI taxonomy): Eukaryota > Viridiplantae > Streptophyta > Magnoliopsida > Myrtales > Myrtaceae > Eucalyptus > Eucalyptus pauciflora. The sequence goes on from VMYD01000353.1 coordinate 3,471,291, forward strand.
AGTAATGCATAAAATCACTCACCTTTTGGTTTTATTAGAAGTCATTTAAGGCTCAGCCAAGAAACAGGAGAAGTAGTCATTTAACAAATCCATAATCAATTAAATTCAAACATTCAATAAATTGCTCATCATTATTGTTGACAGTTCAACATGGAATTTTTTTTTTTTTTGGACCATAACCAACGTAGGAAACTACCAGCCTAGTGCCTAAGACAATAACTGCTACCCAGAGAGTAAAAACCATCAGAATGTTGCGCCACTTGGTCTGAAGTATAATGAATAGAACAAACGACGCATGGAGCAAATGTAAAACATAAGTTAGTCCATAAATATATCAACACCATGCCACAGTGCAATCAGAAGGAAGATGCTGAAAACATGATTGACCATACAATATCACCAATATATTCCTTTCAAAAATCACATGCATTTATGCTTTATTTTGGAAGGAGGAGAGTAGAAGAAAAATGAGGGATGGATGCGAAAGCTGGGCTAACAATTAAACTTTTGTGAGGAGAAAAGGAGGGGACCAATTTTGTCCCCCTTCTTCCCCTCCATGTTCCCAAACGATGCATTAAGGTAAAAATGGTGCCACAGGACAACACGAGAGAAAACAAGTATGGGAAAGAAAAAATCTCTTATGAGTTGCTCGAGAAAAATAGCAAACTGTGACTTACAGGAGGCGTACTACAAATACAATCTGCTGTGATATATCCTATAGCACATACCGCTCCATGATGATAATCAAACCTGAAGAACATATCGAACTCCCCAAATCAGGAGAACAATTGACTTTGCACTAAAAAAATGAAGGGTCAATCTTCCAAGAAATATTGCCAAACCTTATTTTGCGTGAATCACTAATTGAATTAACCAGTTCTCTTATCAAAGCTGAAGCAGCCATGGTCGGAAGACCAGAGGAAGCCATTCCAAGTAAGCGTGCTGCAGTTTCACGAGTATCAATGTCTACGTGACTTAGTAATTGCTTTAGCCATGGTAGTTTGTTAGCATAATGAGGAACGATCACCTGAAATCAATATTATTTAGTAGGAAAAGTTAATGCTAGTCCCATGGGGAAAATGAAAAAAGAAGAAGCAAGTCCAGCTTTTTCTTTTATCATACTTGTGGAGTATGAGATCCAATTGCCACCAGCGCCCTGGAGGCACAAGCATGCAACTCAACCGAGCCTTCAAATGCCATAGCATGATCTAGCAGTAAACACATATTTTTCACTGAAGATGAAAATTCAGAGGGTCCTCCATCAGTTTCAGAAAGCAGCTTTTCTGACTCAAAACACTGCAACAAAAACTTGATCATCGCGACATAAGTTTCTGAAGGAAAAAGAAGCTTTTGTTCCCTTGTTTCCATTGATTCTAACAATTCTGGTCTCTGCTTGAGAATGTAAGTTAACATGTCTCCAAGTTTTGGGTACTTCAGACTGATATCATGACGGGTAGGTTGCGCATTATCGTTACCGGGGAACAGGCCTTCCAGTGCCATTTCTCTTCAAAGAAATTTCAAAAGAAAACAGCAGAACAAACAATAACATTACATCAGTAATAGAGACGACTACCACTGTATGCATACATAATAAGGACATAGACTAATATACAAAGCTAGCCAAAGAGACATCTTATCTGTTGGAAGAACTTCAGTGACATCATGAAACATATGAAGAACACAACCAACCAATATCATGCAGCAATGAAAGAGCATAAGCATGAAGAAACTTAAAACATCGACACGAGATCATCGACATCCACAAATAACACTCATAATCTGACAAAGAGTAACATAACCTACAGGCGCCTATAAAATGCAACAAATAGAGAAATGTCTAACACTCTACATTAAGCCATAACTCCTCCCTCTTATATATGTAAATATTACCCAAGAACACCCAGTTAATTAACTAAAAGCATTTTAGAATCTACTATCATATATACACTTTGAAGAGAAGATGTCATCTACCTTATATCCAACTTAGGATCTGCAGCCCCAAGCATACATAGATATCGACTTGGGCAGTGTTGCAAATCAAACAATATAGTTGCCCACCTCACAGCACAGAATCGTACTTCACTTTGTTCCTGATTAAAAGGAGGTATTATTTCCATATAAATTGTATACTCCTCCTGCTATACATATTTACTAAGCCAAACCTGTTTCAAATTTTCCAACAGTAGTGTCTCCAAATCCTTTAGCACAGTAATGGATGCATCCTGATGAAAGGAGCAAAAACAGGGTCAGTGATTTCTCATAAAGCAAGATGCATTGGTAGAAATGAAAGGAAAGAAGGCTGTCTATTGGAACAGAAAGTTCTCAAAACCAGAAAGAAGGAATCTTCCTTCAAACACCCATCCTTGTGTTCTTTTCTTTTAGAATCCGAATACCCAAGAGCATGACAACAGATTGATCCATGCCCTTAGAGGGGATACTTTTCTCACCTATGGATTGAAGTGACTACAACCATATGCAGGAGGAGAAAACTCAGAGATAAGACTCGCTAAATACAAAACCAAATCTAATGCCACACTCAACGAACGATATTTGCAAGTAGAGATATTACAAGCAACCGAACTACAACTAATACTTCCACCACCACCAACCAACACCACCCCTTTTTTTTTTCTCTCATCACCACTGCCACTGTTATCAACAGACATTATAAGCAATTCCTCCACTCCACCACCACCATTTTGGCTACTACATAATATGCCTTATTCCAATAAGTGGCACGGCTATATGAATTATTTCATGCTACTGTGTTCAATTCTGTATCGTGCGTTGTGAACTCTAAAGTGCTATATATCTCTCTTTTTCACCTTCTTCAATATTTTCTTTCGCGTCACACAAATAAACTAAAAAAGTAATTATAAAATTTAAGGTAAGTCTGGACTCCAACATAAAATCTAAAGCCAGGAATCTTTATTAGGTTGCACTAGATGCCCAATTGAAAAGCACAAAATTAACACAAACTGGAGACAAGTCGATGGTCATCCCAATTTATTTCTTCATTTATTTATTTTATAATACCCACCAATTGACTTTTTAAATTTGTAACACCATGGAAACCAGGCTCTTCCTAAGGTTTGAGGTAATGATATCAGTCTTCTTATCATACATAAATAAAGCAGAACAGCAAAAGTGTCAACAGTCTGTCTTCATATTCAAATAACCTTGATTATAAGTGCTTTAGCATAGACCTATAGGTAATGAGATGTAGGCCCAGCTACAATTGTTTCAGAAAATTCAATCTCGAAGCACTACCAGAAAATGATTTTAAAGTTGGTGAAGAAATTTAAACTATTCACATCTAAAGCGGAACAAAGGAAGCTCATCAATTGCCAAAATGACCAGTAAGAACAAGCATTTGTCGTGTGCTACCAGAAAGGGGTCTTCATCAACTATAATTTCATGCAACAGATTGAGAATCAATATTCATATTGTCACCCATATGGAGAGAGTATAGCAACCTTGTATGCAGCAGCAAGGGAGACAGTTGCTTCTTGAATTGTAAAACGGAGAGATGGTGCCTCCAACTTCAATGCATCAAAAAGCCGAGCAGCCATATCAACTTTATCCCTAAAAGCAGAACAAAAAGGGAATAAACCAACGCACAAAAGCACCAAGTTTTGTGTGTGTTTTTTTTTTTTTGGGGGGGGGGTTGGTGATGGGGAGAATCTCATCCTGTACCTGAAAAGCTGAGGCGTTCGCTTTGCAAGCAACCCAATTGCTTGAAAAGCAAATGTTTTTGTGTCCTTGGCATTAGTATCTACATGAACAGAGCAAATAGCTATTCATGGACTAAATACTTGCTGGATCTTAATCTTAAAAGATGACTGAAAGAACTACAATCAAGGGAACTCCGTTGCATGCTGAGCTCACCTGATTCAGAACTTGAATAACCATCAAGTGTCTTCATAATTCCACTAAGGATAACAGGGCCCATCAGATTCAACTGATCAAGCTTTGCCTGAGAAAGATAACATTCAATCGGCAAAAGTCATCAGTCCACTAATAACAAATTTTCAACAGTAGAATGACAAAAAAAAACAGCTAATATCATGGTGAAAGTTGCTTACCAATTTTTTTTCAGGTTTAATTATGAAATGTATTAAGTTAGTATCTTAAACAAAAAAGAGAGTTTGCCAGTTGTTTCGGCTAGTGTTGTTGTGTTTGTTCTGGTTCTTTTACATCGGCTCCCTTTCCACTCATTCTGCTTTTGCACTATGAGTGAAAGTTTTTGGCACAGATATTTTGTATAGCTAGCTCTCCCTTAATATATTCTTACCTTTACCAAAAAAATAAAAAAGAGAGTTCTCAATAGTCCAATGCTTCTCATGCAAATAATCAGCACAGAGAAAAATGGCCAAAGTGACATCACTGCATACGCCTTCAGATATTTTCTTAATAAAAGGAATAGACTCTATTGACATACGCATTCAGATATTTCACAGGTACAACTCACAAAAAAAAAAAAAAAAAAAGAGCCATGTAACCACATTACTGTGCTTATTTGGGTTTGCACACTAACAAGCTGGAGTAGATAGGCTCTCCGTCAGATCAAAAAATGGTGGGCACTTGCTAGACATGTGATACCTGGATATTGGATCTTGCATTGTACCTAAGAAGTCGATTCTGGATGCTCTAATGTTTTAACATTTCATTAGGGTAGCATTATTTCCCATTTTCTCTTTTCTTAGAGCCTTTGAGGGTGTGTTAAGTTTGGAAGAGGCGGTCTTCAATTGGGCAGAAGACCAGTTTACCTTTATAGCAGCTAAATACAATGATTTAGCAAAATCCTAAGTGCTGAGTGGAGTTTATCTGAGAGGTTGAGCAAAACATACGAACTATGGTGAATGGCATCACAATTAGGCAATTTTACAATGACTACCTCGATATTTCTTTCCAACTTCAAAGTAGGGTAACTATAAATTAAAACCAAGTTTTAGCTCTTACATGCTTGAATACCCAAACAGTGAACTCCATTCCCAACTGCTTCAATCTTGTGGTGGTACCCTGTCCTATAACATTATGATTTCAGATATATCAGCACGGAGAAGAACTATGACTGATACAAATTATCATGAAAAAGGAAGGGCCAAGGATCACAAAATGTTAAACAGGAAGAAAAAAAGGTAGAATCACTCAAGAACAAGACACAGTGCACATAATGCATAGAGGACAGCCTAAATCAGCAACTGTCAAGAGATTATGATTTTACCTTAGCTACTAATTATTTCAGTAGGACCCGTGACATAACGGATACAGACTTTACTCATATGAAACATCTTTTTACAAAACAAGTAGTGCTCGTCAATTATATCACACAAAGCCACACAGATAACTGTAACCTCAGGGTATAACAGGACAGATACTTCACACCTTTAACGAGGTGGCAAACTTCAACATATAAATTGAGAATCTACTACAACTTGTGGCTTTCAACATCATCATGCATCAGCCAAAGGCACGGAATATTATATAAGGGCACTAACACAGAAAACTGGCCAGATCCCAAATTACTTATTTTGGCACAACTGGAAACTCAAAAGAGTTTCTTAATAGAGAGCCAAGGCATCCCCCAACTGCACCCCACCAAATTATTCTCACCAAACATGCATTCATTTTGTGCATGTGTTGGTACTTAAATACTAGCACACTTCTTTCCATCTTGCTCTTACGTTGTGGGTAACATTTTCAATTTCTGTTACATCACAAAATAGACCCAAACATACGATTAGCTCAATATTAGGCACTTCCCTCTCTGCCTTCTCACCACAACTGCATGTAAATCTCACTGCTACTTGCACTTCATAGACACTCTCTCACATTGCTTCATCTTACTTTGCTACCTCTCAGCAAGTAGTTACTCTCACGAGTCTCTCTAAATATGGCTTAATCGCTATATCATCGTATTGGAAAATTCTAGTCCATTTTGTAAGATAAACTGAAGGAGGAGAGTTTTGAAGAAGCCTCCGAATACCATATATGCACCCAAATATGCACTGCAAAGTCAATGGAAAACTGTTTGCTGCAGTAATCGACCGACAAAAGACAGACATCAATCTTGCTTTTAAGGCCGAATTGGCAGGAGCGATTCTAGAATCTGGTGCATCACTATCAGCTCCAACAGAACCTGCACAACATGCAAATAATACAGCATTAAGGGGATATGAGGCATAATGGAAAAACGAAAATGAATGATGTTTACTTAATAGCAACAATAAATCTGTCATTATCTCCTTCATGAGTATTGTAGAAATAGTGAGACCACCTTACGCTTATCTAATATTTAAATGTTCTAAAACTCCCCCACATATAAATTGGAATTAGATATAAAGACCAAAGCGCAGAGATTGACCAAGAACTCAAATGTAAATGAGGGGCCACAGAGAATTAACAGAGCACTTCCCACTCTCATGTCTTTTAGGCATTGTGAGTATATTGACAACTTATAAAAAACCTAAGCAATTGGATGAAAGAGCAATCATGGGATATAAATACTATTACATGTATAAATTATGGTCAAGATTTGGTGTATTCAGGTTACTGAAAAGCCACTTTGCAATATGAAGAGTTGTTCGACTTGGCAAACTCTCTGTAATTTTGTATAGGTGCAGTACCCCTGAGTTACAGTTCACATAAACTTTTCTGATTATGCTTCAGCAAAAGAGTGTAATGATAAGGGCTATGCAGATTTTGCTTATATAATGAACTACTTACAAAATGGTTCTAGTGATTGGAATTTCAAAATACCAGCATCGTTTATCTTAATGACTGCACAACCCATTGGCCGAAGAAGTTTCATACCTTTCTCATGGACACTTCTAATTTTTTCCTTGAGAAAAAAAAAGTGCCAAAAAATAAGGATAATGTCCATTTCACTTGAATAATAAAGTAATCCGAAAAAGCTTTTAGAGATTGAAAACCAGCATCATTTGATGTCCATGATGGCATGATCTGGTTGGCCACAAAAGTTTTATGGACAGAATCAAATGGGTGCTCCAAATCAGAATCTTATTTTTCTCCTGGTTATAGTTTCAGGAAAGTTTATATTTCTCATATAGTGATGCTGTTATCAACAGCACCCTTAAAATGAATTTTTTTTCCTGAATACCAATCTTAAATCAACCACTTTCCAGAAAAAGAAAAGTCTCCAGAAGTTGCTGAAAGAAATATTCAGCACAGTAAAAGGCTAATATTAGTAAACTGAAACTGATCCTGCCACCAAGAACATGAAAACAAAAATTCGGCATGAGATATCTACATCTTTGAAATATTAGCCACCTATGTACTACTTTCCTTAAAGTGGCTGGCACTACCTACAGTAATGACATAATCTGGATCCTTCATATATTGGCAAGCTTGAAAAAGAGGATTTTATCAACAACTTTGTGAGGGAAAACAAAGAATCGTAGCCCCATACACCTCAAAATGCCACAAGAAAAATAACTCAAATCTGGAAAAACTTTCCTTCAAAGTAACGATGAGGCAGATTCACTCACATTGATCGAGAAAATGACTCTACAATGGAATATTATAGATCGTTGGCCTAGCTGATATAACCTTCAATCAAAGATGGGTCAATTTATTTTGCCCATATCATGTCACATGCACTATAGACATGAGATGCACCACAGAAAGAAGGGAAAGCCATCCATATCCATTAAGGCAACGAAAGATCATTATTTAGAGTGATTCTTCTCTCCCGTCTTCGTTTTTTATAAAAACTTCTCCAAACAGACATGTAACAGAATGAAATCATCTATGCCAAATGAAAAAGCTACAGGAGTAGTCTTCAGTAAAAGACTCATTTCCATGGTCCATACCATTGAATAGAAGAAATAGTCTCTTCACAAGCAACGGATCATCAAAATTTGCGCCAGAAGCCTTCTTCTTTAAAAGCACATCCCCTCTCGTTGCAACAGCGCCTTGACTGGTATAAATACAACATCAAGCAACAATGAGATTCCACATGAGCTCATCCATAGGACAGGACACCAAGAGAGAAAATATCATACTACAATCCCAGGATACCTGTCAACTGTAGCAGCGAGATAGAGGGGATAAACAACTTCAGGGGTGAGCTCCATAGCTTCAACTACATTCAAAATGCCCAACTGCTTCGGAAAAACACACACACACAATTAGAATTAATTGAGATACCCTAGATAGATATTAAAAGAATAATATTGTAGTTGGTGGTAGTGTAGACAATGCTGAAAATCCACCACCCAGATATTTGCCTTATTGCTAAGATAACATAGAAAGATTTTCAAATCTTAATGACTCCACCTTTCTCATCAAAAGTGTATCACTCGTCAATTGATGTTTCCCAGTAATACGATTAGCTTGAGCAATTGAAAGCCCAGGGGAGATTCCTCCACTGTAAAGAAACAATAACTCCTTGATAAAAGAATTGGAATAGCATCTCATACACAGTAATGTAATGCTCGGTGAGGTGATATACAAACCCTTGAGATGAAGGTTGATACAAGATATTATGAAGGCAAAATTCAATGAAACCTTCCTTATCCTGAGAATTATCTACAGCTCTATACATTGCAGCAACTTCTGCACTGACTCCAGTTGAGTGGCATTCACCGATCACCTGAAAGCATTCAACCATGTAGAAGTACACAATCACGAAACTTCATACTGTACTATGAATACATTACACTGAACATAAGGAAAACAATGGAAGAAAGAGAAGCTGAAAATACATCACTAGGATCAGGTATGTGCAACATTCAGAAGACAACAGGTCAGACTGAACCTAGGATTGGCTTGAACAACCATTTATAAGGACTCTAAAAGACCCAGCCGTAAAAGCTTGGAGGTAAATGCCAAACTTGGATTTGGTCCTCTCCAAATTATCATGACACAAGTAATAGATTTTCAATCAACATGATATAGGACAAACAAGTCATTATCATTTATATCTTTCATCCAAGAAAGTAAATATGCATCCAGCGGTAAAGATGTCAGAGAATGGCTCATTCACAAAGATGTGTTCTTCTCACCAATGGACATCAAGACATAATATGTGAAAGAAACACTCACATTAATCAATGTAAGAACACTCAAAACTAGAAGTAGCACCAAGTAATGTGCTTGAATAGTCTATAGAACTTTGCATGCTAGGGAATAAAGAACTTTAAACAAACCTTTGCCGCAATTCTTAGAACAATCTCTTGATGCTGATAAGGAAGCTTTGAAACATTGGCGGCAAGTATAGGTGCCATTGTTTCTTTCTCCTGATTATTTAAAAAAAAAAAAAAAAGCACCGGTATCAGGATTCCCACAAAAGATTTTCTAGACAGGCAAGTTCAAAAAACAGCTTTTCACTTCCCAAAGACACTTCAGATGCCATAACAATAACAAACCTTCACATCAGTGCGTTCAAAAGCCATCTCAATATACAAGATGCAGAAGTTTTTGACAATTGATACAGCATTGGGTTCTGTGTATATTCTCCATAAATCTGACAAAGGCAGACCAATTTCAGGCTGGTGTTTCACTCTTTTATTAACATGGCTCAGGATCTCAAGAACCTGTACCAAAAGGTAAATCAATCTGGTTATCCCACATGAAATGATTTAACAAGGACAACACTGCATAACTATGAAGTAACGAATAACACATTCAGTTCAGCATATGAACACTTGTTTAAATGAGAAACACTTAAAAGACACAAGAAGAGACATGACAAATGAGGAATGAAGCCAACATGGATCCAAAACATGACAGGAGTATCATTCAATCAATACCATGTCGCACTTCGACAACTAAATATTGATAAAGTAATTACTGTTCATATTGCAGGGAATTTTTCAGTATATGAACTCAGAAAGGACCAAGAGAATAACAGCCACTGGATGGTGGTGAAAGGAAGAAAATAAAAATTCTACAACATTATCTTTCACTGAACCTTATACTCTATAATACCAGGAGTCTTTGAAACGGGAGGATTAGAAGTCTTTCAGTCAATGTCTGATATAACTTCAGAGTAGCATAATGTTTGAGTCAATCAGGTTGCAGCAACAGAATACTGCTCAATTCCCAGATTTCATAAATTTGGCCTTGTCCTACATTGTTCCCGCAAAACACAAGGGCAACCATCTTTTTAGAAGGTTCTATGCTTGTTATGTACCATTTACAAGGGATTAAGTCTAAGTAGTATTGAACGCAATGGGATTGATTTAGTAGTTTGAGGAATGAACACATTCGTGGTCAAGGTGCAAACATTCAATTCTCGACACCAAACTAGTATATTCATATTAAATGGTTGCTTAGCCTAATATGATTCAAGGTTAGAGAGTGACTCAAGACGAACTACATTCACAGTTAAACCCCTTTCTCTTTCTATTCATTTATTCTTTCCTCTTGATTAGTTGAATAGGTTGTTATACATAAAGGTAACTAAAAATCTTAGCACACGAAGTAGTTACAAACAGCAGAGATGCTTAGAAGATTTAAATCTGTGGAACTTAATGACAGAAAAGATGCCAGACAGAACGTTACACAAGAACAACTACACCCCACCCCACCCACTTAAAAGAAAAGAACAAATGCACCCATTATCTAAATTTTGGTAAATTATTCCCAATGGAAGCGTTAGAAGAATTGCAATGTCCACACAATACTTTTCATTTGCAATGAGCAACCCTGCCCCCCCAAAAAGGGGGGGGAGCATGGTGATACTAGCAATGTCACCCATGAAGTGTCAAAACTTCACACAAGTAAATTTAGTTCCTTCCAGCAAACAAAACTATCTAAAAAGTTATATTTTCCCCAAACGTCATTCCTTCCCACCAGCCATATATGGAAATGGCCTGACAATATTGATAAAATATTTGGTCTTTCTTTATCCAGCATTATTCCTTTTAGAGTTCTGTGTTAATAGCTACAGGGTCATTCAACCAAATGTATTGCTTAAATTTTAAATCTCTATTCACAGAATTCCACTTTCAATTGTCAATAGTTATATTTCTTCATAAGTAAGAAAAAGTTGTATGAAAGAGAAAATCTGCCACATCAGGTATATATAGGATCAGACAGAACAAAAGAAAACTAGAAGGAACCTATTCTGAAGAAAGAGTAAAGCAAGAAAATCCATAAGTGCTCCAACAGAGCAATTACAGACAAAACTTGCTTCTCTAGTCCATAAAAACGAAGCCTTTTACCGCAAAGTACCATATGAGGCAAATGGGGGAAGCTTTCATCGAAACATTCAACTCTAAAATATTTTCTGTGCTAAATCTTCCGGGCTATCAAGCAGTGCCTTAGCCAACTGACCAACCCTAAAAACCATTGAACCACTCCTAGGCCTTACAAAAGAATCATGGCCACTTTCGGCATCTAAGCACGAGCTCTTAGCAGTTCCACTAACAAAAGCAGGATTACAGAATTCCCGGGCACCGAAGTGGAGCTAACATCAACCAGACCGACCAAACGAAGTTCGAACGAGCGCGAAGCCACAATCGCGCAGGGAATGCGTGCGCACCTTGTTCCGGACGGCGGAGGAAGGGGAGGAGAGCGAGGAGATGGCGAGAGGGAGGAGCTTGGCGAGCAGGGCTTGGAGATTGGAGTCGTCGCAGAGCGCCAGGCGGGTCAGCATCCGGTCCAGCATCTCCTCCAGCTCCGCGTCGGACCTCGCCGCCGCCGTCGCCGCCGCCGGCGTCGACGATTGCGCCATCCGCGATTTCGATCGGGGGCGGTGCGGTCGCGAAGGGAAGGCGAAGGGAGGTCGAAGCGATCGGTGTGCGGGAGCGAGAGGAAGGAAATTGAATTGATGCGATTCCGGTTTTTCGAACACTCTGCCTCGGCTATTGTCTTGGGCAAGAAACCAAAGCAAGAGTCTCCCACGAGTAAATAAATAGTTTCAAAATTCTCATTCAATGTACAATATCGCCCCTAGACTTTTAATTTATTTAATACGTTCTATGAATTTCAATGTCATCCTTAACCTTTACATTTAGTCAAAAGTTCGACGTCATCTCTAATGCCTATATTAAACATTTACCGATTGTTGAACAAATTAGAAATTCAGAGATCAAATCATATTGCATAAACTAAAAGTTCAGAAATAATATTATACGTTTTGTGCTATTGTCTCAAGGTGGTCTTACTAGAGTTCAATTTTCTCATCCTTAAACTTGTCAACATTTTTTAGATCAAAAAAAAAAACTTGTCAACATTTTAATATAATTTAGTCCCAATATTGAAGATTCACCAATAGCTCAGGAGCATATCAAATAAATTAAAAATTTAGAGACTTGCACGTTAAGCCAAAAATTCAAGGATCGCATAACACAATTTAAAAGTTCAAAAATGACATTGCGTGTTGGACCTATGCTGGGAATCATTTATATTATCATCCCAAAGTAATACCACACAATTGCTATAGTTTTGATTTTGGCCCCAACTTAACTTTTTGATAAAATTGATCCCTAAACTCGTCGACGAAGCTTCTGTTACATGTTTCATATCTCCGTCTAGATGTGGATCGAAAATATCAGCTCCAACATGGAATAAAAAAAATTAATAATAACCAAGATTTGGATCTTATGTACACATGAAAATTTTCTAACCCCGTTGTAGTTTTAGGTGTCTATCACGAACTCTCAGCCACCAATTTGCATAGGAAATCTTGGATTCACAGTTCATATGATGCCAATTCCCAGGCACAACTGCTGATTTACGTCAAAATGGCAATAGATTCTACCTCAAGGTGAGGCCAGTTTAGCTCTTCATGTCTTTCTGTTTTAGATTTGGATCTTATGTGTGCACCAGAAAATGTGTAGAACAATTATGAACAGTACGCATTCATCTGCCCTGGAACAGCAGAATTGTCTGAGAAAGGGATTCGAATTGTTTATTAGTGTTGTAAAGGCCAAGATATTGAGAAGTTTCGAGGGAACCATTAGATACCGGCGATAGGAAGATGTCAGTCTCGGCAAAGTTGCCGGATCGATGAGAAGAAGTGTGTTTAATTGCCATCTTAATCTCCACAACAAAAGGCACACTGCTTTGTCGCCGATCTTATATATTGTGTGAAAATGGTTGTTTCTGTTGCTATGTTTCTGATGAAAATCACGTTAACTATTTTCCTGTCCTAAAGTGTCGGAGATGAAACTGCCAACAACCGAGAGCAAGCACGCCGTGCCCATGAAGTTTGTTAGAGTGTTTGCAGATGTTGACAGGCTGAAGTAGAGTACGTATGTGAAGTAGAGGAACATGGTTGACATGTTGGCCACAAACCCAATATTCTCGAGGAATGCCAATCCTGCATAACATATTATGGTAAAAGAATCTCCCTCAAGTCGATCTTTCTTGCTATGTGTTTTAGCTTAGCAGAATTCTGTGGTCAAGTTAGTAAGGATATGCACACCAAACACAAAAATGCTAGCCCTGTATCCACCCTTATTTGCACGCGCTGAATAGAGGGACATGTCCACATTCTTGTCAACCTGCATCGGATCAGACAAAATCAATAAAAACCATATCGATAAGTGGAGAAAATGGCATGAGTTTGAAAATCTTTAATGTGATAGAAACAATATGAAACCATTGCCGATATTTTTCAAATTCCTAGAAAAAGCTCTCGATGATTCCAGCTTGTATAATTTGCCTGGCCATTGTGACTTTGAACAACATGGAACAGAGTTGTAGCTATATTAACACACGGAGCCGAAGCATCACCAGTCTCTTTCTCCATCTTCTTGATGACATATATCTTAGGACATAATGTTCCCTTTTCTGTCTTCATCTTCGGTTGATGATGAAGACTTATTGTCTGTTTTGCAGGAGCAACCACAACAAAGCACATATTAAGTCCAAGAACATCTGCAGTTGGGAGATACCTCGGGTTACCTCCATTTGTTGATTCGATGGCTCTTATTTCTGATTCCATCTTTTGTAATGAATGAACTGATCCAGTCATCCTACTTCTTGCAATTCCTTACAGGATATTACCCGCAATTTCTCATGGACAAGAATGACATCATATACGTCAACTTTCATTTTGTTTTTTGTGAGCTTTTATATTTGGATATTACCTTGAGGCCCCAAACAAGTAAGACAATTAAAATGTGCAAAGGTTTACATCTGTCGTTGGGTATCAGAGAATATTTGCAAAGTAGATTGAGAGGCTTCAAGTCATCACTCAAGAAATCGAAACGTATATAGAGAGCAACTTTGGATTCTTTGGTCTGGACTTGCGACCTTGAATTTTTATGTTAGCTTCCCCAGTCCCAATGAAAAGAAGGAAAGAAGTAGCTGTGTTATCTGATTGTATCTCCCTTGGGGCTAGGCTCAGAAACTTGAGCATCTGTCTTGTACTCACACGAAGAAGCCCAAAATAGATAGGCTCAGAAACCGACAATACATGTTTATTATTCCTCTAGCCTGATCTGATCTGATGGTGAAGATCATTTTATTAAGATGTACAACACTAAATGCCTACAAATTTGAATATATTCTAACAGGCAAGAGGTTCTAGGATTGCCAATTTCATTTTTTGTCCACGCATTAGGAATTTCGAGAATTTGTTTGACTGCATCAATTTATTTTATACAAACGATGGAAGGAGAAGGAAGACCCATCAAATCAACAAATGGAGGAAGACCAGGGTATCTCCAATTGCCAATTTTCTTGGACTTCATCTGTCTGTGCAGGCGCTTTGTTTCAGCTGCTTCTGCAAAATAGAGAAGAAGTCATCATTATCTACTGAAGATGAGACAAAAAGGGAAAACTTGATATATCCTAAGATATATGTTATCAAGAATATGGAGAAAGATACTGGTGATGCTTCAGGTATGTATATATATAGCTACCATCCCATTCTGTGTTGCTCATAGCCACAAACACCGGGCAAATCATACAAGCTCGACTCATCAAGAGATCATCCTCAGACTTGAAACAAATCAGCAATGGTAGTGTGTTATTGTTTTTGTCGCACTACGGTTTTCACATTCCTGCCACTTCTCCACTGATCAACCCGTTCTTCTTTTTTGCCTGATTTTGCCCTATCCCCTGGTGCAGGTTGACAAGAATGTGGACATGTCCCTCAGCTCAGTGAGCACGAAGAAGGGTGGATACAGGGCTTGCGTGTTCATGTTGGGTGAGCATGTCCATATCAACTTGATCATGAATTTTCACGAAGCAAAAACGTGTGTAGAAAGAGGAAATAACTTCAGAGGAATTTTTTTCCCATAATTTGATAATGCGGGATTGGCATTGCTAGAGAATATTGGGTTTGTGGCCAACATGTCCACCATGGTCCTCTACTTTTCCTATGTTCTCTACTTCAGCCTGTCAACATCTGCAAATACTCTCACAAACTTCATGGGCACGTTGTGCTTGCTCTCGCTGGTTGGCGGCTTCATCTTGGATACTTACATGAATCGACTCCACTTGTCTGATATTTGGCTCCATGGAAGTTGTGGTAATTTTCAGAAATATTGTTTTAAACCTCAAGTGCAAGATAAAGAATATTCTTTCCTCCTCCTTTTGTGTTCATAGGATGCTGATATCATGTGCAGGCACTGGTTATGGTCACAATTCAAGCGTATTCCAAGAATCTTCACCCTCACCCTTGTGGCAAATCATCGTGCATTGAAGGAGGCAAAGCACTCTTTTTGTACACCTCTATGATTCTACTCGCACTCGGGCTGGTGGAGTCAAGGGTGCTCTTCCGGCACTTGGTGGCGATCAGTTATATGGGAACGGTGTCGCTGGAGAGAAGGCTCTTGCTGGTTGCTTTAATTGGTCCTGCTCAGTACAATCCTTGGAGGCATCATTGGAATCACTGGAGTTGTGTGGGTTAGCATGAATAAGTCCTGGTATTGGGGATTTTTCCTCGGTGCGATGACTGCATTGGTTGGATTCATCATTCTTGCTCTTGGGAAGCCATTCTACATTTTTCCTCCCCGTGGGAACAGTCCTCTGTTGAAGATCGCACAGGTTTTTTTTCTTTCTTTCTTTTGGTTGACACACCTAACCTGTGTTCTCCGTCATTTACGTACGTAGTTATCAGTTGTAATATTTGCATTTCAGGTGGTCGTGGTTTCAATTTAGAATAGACACTTAATGCCACCAGTAAATCCTGACGAATTGTATGAGATTAGTGAGAAAGAAAGAGATCCATCTGAAGAGAAAATTCCGCATTCCGACCAGTTCAGGTATTCAACTGAAATCCTTCCATAGTCCATATGGAAGGTCACTTGCAAACTCCTAGACGATCTGGTTTTTGGCTGTAACTTTTCGATCCTAAAACCAACAACGAAGACCAAAAATCTTTGTTTAACCAACAAATCATTCTCTTTTCAAGTTTCCATCATATAGCTGCCTCTGTCGAATTTTCCTGTTAAAAACGATCCTTATATCTTAAGATTGATTGTCAAATCTCTCTAATCAACCAGGTTCTTGGACAAAGCGGCTATTCTCCGTGGCGGAACAAATGCAGAACCCTGGAAACTCTGCACAGTAACCCATGTCGAAGAAGTGAAAGTACTCACAAGGATGCTTCCCATACTTTTCAGCACAGTTATAATGAACACATGCATGGCACAACTGCAAACATTCTCAATACACCAGGGCTACCTCATGGATCCCCATATTGGCTCATTCAAATTTCCATCTGCGTCAATTCCCGTTATACCCCTGTTCTTCATGTCCTTCCTTATACCCACCTACCAGTTTGTTTTCGTGCCCTTTGCTAGAAAAATCACCGGCCATCCGACGGGCATCACGCAGCTCCAGCGCGTCGGAGTAGGGCTCATCCTTTCAATCATCTCTATGTCGATTGCTGGATTGGTCGAAGTGAAGAGAAGGAATCGCGCCATTGAAGATCCATTGCATCCCATCAGCATGTTCTGGCTGTCTTTCCGATACGGCATATTTGGAATCGCTGACATGTTCACGGTGGTTGGATTGCTAGAGTTCTTCTACAAGGAGGCACCGTTGGGAATGCGGTCACTATCCACTTCTCTGACGTGGCTCTCGCTGTCTTTCGGCTACTTCCCGAGCACCATCTTCGTCAACATCATAAACTCGGTCACGAGAAGGCTCGCCCCGAGCAAGCAAGGGTGGTTGCACGAGACTAACGTGAACCCGAACGATCCGAACCTCTTCTACTGGTTCCTGGCTGTGCTCAGTTGCCTCAACCTCGCAAACTATCTGTTTTGGGCTTCCTGGGACAAGTACAAGAAAATTGATTCGGAATTCAAAACCCAAGCCAAGCCAGCAAATGGGCAAAACTAGAACATTGAAGCAACCCATTTCAAGAATCATACCCTTTTTTTCTCCTTTTGATTTTTTTTTTCTCAATAAAATTATTACCCGAAACCTGCAGGGTGTCACTACTACGTTAAACACAAGGATCTTGGGAGAGATGATGAATAAGTGTGTTTCTATGTAATGTTGTCGATGATAAAGCAGCAACCTTTTTGGTTCCCTGATGTTGTTTTTGTCTCTACCACATGCTATACAGTCAAACAGGCTGCAGAATTGCTGGCAAGAAAAACAATCAACAGCTAAAAAAGCAAAGTTTTGTCGATCTCACAGGACAGGGCAGAGGATCCACCACGTCCTTTGTCTTGAACCCATGAGGCAACACCAATCATCAGCTTTGTCGATCCTTAGTACTTGATGCTCTGGCGTGCCGGCGATCCGACACTCGCTGATCCTCGCAATCCTTTCCTCTCTACATGTTGCTACGCCGCCATGCCTTCCAGTCCCTACGCGATCCTCTCTTTGCATCGTCAATAAAAATCGAATCTTTATTGTCGTGCTCGAGCGTCTCCACGACTCCATCATCCCCGAGCAGCGAAACGCACTCCGACCTCCTCGCCCTCTGCTCGAACTCGCAGTCGCTTGCCCGGACCAAGCAATGCCACGCTCTGGGAATCGTGGGTCGGTCCCTCCCTCGCAGCGTCTCTCTCTGCGCTTCGCTAATCTTGAGCTACGCTGGCCATGGGGACATCGCGGCGGGCCGCGTCCTGTTCCGCCAGACGGTTGGGCACTGCCACACGGCCTTCTTGTGGAACACTCTCATCCGGGCTCACTCCGTGTGCGGAGCTCATGATGGGTTTGAAACGTACAACGCGATGATCAGGAGCGGGGTTCGGCCTGACGGCCACACATTCCCTTTTGTTCTCAAGGTTTGTGCGGATTTTGCGGAGGTGAAGAAGGGGATGGAGGTTCACGGGGCCGTGTTCAAGTTGGGTTTCAATGGCGATGTCTACGTGGGGAACACCCTTTTGCAGTTTTACGGTAACTGTAGGGATTTGAGAGGCGCAGGGAAGGTGTTTGACGAAATGGATGAGAGGGACATTGTTTCGTGGAATACCGTTATCGGAGTCTTTTCGGTGAACGGTTTGTATGAGGAGGCTTTTGAGTTTTTCAATGGCATGAATTCAAGGTCTGGGATGAGGCCTAATATGGTGAGCGTTATTAGTGTTTTGCCAGTATGCGCCGGAGTCGAGGATGAAGTCATGGCGTCTCAGATTCATGCTTACACAGTCAACGTTGGGTTGGTTACAAATGTGACCGTCGGGAATGCGCTGGTGGATGCATATGCAAAGTGTCAGAATGCAGTGGCTGCGAGGCATTTTTTTGATGAGATGCTTGAGAAGAATGGAGTTTCATGGAATGCGATCATAACAGGTTTTGCTTATGGGGAGCGCAATGTAGATGCTTTGAATATGTTCAGGTCAATGATCTCTGAGGGTATGAAGCCAGACTCTGTCACCATTTCTAGTATGCTTCCTGTGCTTGTTGAATTACAGTTGTTTGATTTGGCCAAAGAGGTGCACGCATACAGCATACGAATGGGTATGGAATCTGATCTGTTCATCTCCAACTCATTGATTGACATGTACGCAAAGTCTGGCCATCCAACTATGGCTTCTAGTATGTTCAACAAAATGAAGGTCTGCAATATAGTGTCATGGAATGCTATGATTGCTAACTTCACTCAAAACAGGCAAGAGGTTGAAGCTATAAATCTTATACGAGAAATGCAAGTTCATGGTGAAGTTCCAAGCTCATTAAGTTTCACAAACGTGCTTCCTGCTTGCGCCAGGATGGGTTTGCTTTCTACTGGAAAAGAGATCCATGCAAGGACATTTCGCATGGGACAGTCCTTTGACGTGTTCATCTCTAATGCCTTGACAGACATGTATGCAAAATGTGGCCGCTTGAACCTTGCCAGAAAGGTTTTCAGCATGTCACAGAGAGATGAAGTAACGTACAATGTACTAATTGTCGGCTATTCTCAAACTAGTTATTGCTTAGAATCTCTTAGTTTATTAAAAGAAATGCACTCCGTGGGTATGAACTACGATATCGTTTCCTTTGTTGGAGCTATCTCAGCTTGTGCAAACATAGCTGCAATCAAGCAGGGTAAAGAAATTCATGGGCTGCTGGTCAGGAAACAACTTCATATGCATCTCTTCATTGCAAACTCACTGTTGGACTTATACACGAAATGTGGAAAGATTGATATTGCCAGAGAAGTATTTGACCGTATGCCACACAGGGATGTAGCCTCTTGGAACACTGTGATCATGGGTTATGGGATGCTGGGAGAAATAGAGACTGCTATCAACCTTTTTGAAGAAATGAGAAATGATGGTGTGGAATATGACTCCGTTTCATATATTGCAGTATTATCAGCATGTAGTCATGGAGGGCTGGTTGAGAAGGGAAGGGAGTACTTTAAAGAAATGTGGTGTCAGAATCTTGAGCCAACACAGATGCACTATGCTTGTATGGTTGATATTCTTGGCCGAGCTGGCCTTTTTGAAGAAGCTCTGGAACTAATTAAAGGCCTGGCCTTTGAACCAGATGTTAATATATGGGGTGCTTTGTTGGGGGCATGTCGTATGCATGGGAATATAGAGTTGGGCTGTTGGGCGGCTGATCATCTTCTCAAGTTGAAGCCAGATCATTGTGGATACTATGTACTTCTTTCCAACTTATATGCAGAAGCAGGGAGATGGGATGAGGCAGATAGAGTGAGAGAATTGATGAAGTCAAGGGCAGTGAAGAAGAACCCTGGTTTTAGTTGGGTTCAGACACGCGATAAAGTGCATGCTTTCGTGGTCGGAGAGAATGTAGAGGATTTAGATCTGTTTGCTCGGCTTGCAGAAGCTGGCTAGTATGTTCTAAAATGGACATTAAGAAGAGTGGCACATCAGCTAGGATTTTAAATCTCGCTGCAGAGTCTACCCTGCAACTTAAGAACCAAGGAAAAAGACTGTAAGCGGCTTCTCAAGGTTCTTGCTTCGTTATTCCCATGTAATTACATGCTACCAATCACTATAATAGCTCCAAGACTTGAACTACAGCACGATAGAAAGTGATTGCAAATGATAATGCAATGAGATTACCCTGTTTAGAGATTATCATTTTCAATGTTTACAGAGAACAGCAGATGAAAGCTTGTTAAAGTACACAACAAATTACCTAAAAAAAGAGAAAGGGGAGCATCTACCCTGCACGAGAATGGAATTTACAATGCACATGAAGATCAAATGGATGTGAGCCATGAGACTCGAGGGAGGAAGGCAGAATTCAACACTGTGGACTGTAGAAACTGGAGGTAAGCAATTCTGGAAGGATGCACGATCCCATCTAGCTCCCACCAGGTAAAGCAAACTTACTAGAAAAGGGTGTATCCGAGTTTCAGATGAGATTCTTTGTGGGCATGAGAACGCATCAGGATCCATCTCAATGCGGCACATGCTACAGCAGTAGGTCAAGACGTTGTCTGATCTGTTACACACAACACATGGTCAATCAAATGCGGAATCCTTGGCTCAGAGGATGAGAGGACGTTGTGGATGTGAGAAATGTCGGATTGCTCTGACAATTGCTCAGCACATGATATGTGAATTTTGAGGGATGGGCGGTGATGGCAGGAATAGCTCTCATTCGAGCAGCATTTCTTACGTGTGGAGCACATATCATCATCCTCTTTCATGAGAGCCAAAGGTTGCGTAATTATTGGATTTTCCCGTCCAACAAACTCATATCTTGTGGAAGGCTTGAGAGCACAATCGGGACTCGGTGAAATGACAGTCCCTGCACCAATATAGAAGCTTGCTGTCCCATTGGCCGCGGCCGCAGCCGCAGCAGGCGTTTGTCAGTCCACTGAACACCAAGGGTAGAGGATGGAAAGGATGAAACGGATGGTTTTTGTGTGTGTTTTCCGCGGGGTGGGGGGGAGGTTTATTTGTTGTCTTCTTTTTTTTGCTCTTGGGGAATACGAAAGCTCTCATTCATCGGCCATGCCACAATCTGTATTTTCCAATACTTGGCCCAGGGAACATCTGCATTTAATCATCCATTTTGCCATTGTAAGAGGAACATTTCTTGTAATGTGAGCTCCATGACAGACCCACGCCAATCTAATGGCTAAAACCCGTGAAAGTACACATCCACCCGGAATATAAATTATCTATAATGATTCGCCTATGTGGTTTGGCGAAGAAAATAAACATTCAATTTGGACTGGGAAAATACTCTCAAATTCTAGGGCAATTGCCTCATAAAGCAATAGACATACTTCGGGATTTTCATTAGCTGGAATGTGGATATCGATCGAAATCACAAACATCTCAACTCGAGTGTTTAAAAATATAAGAGCAAGCTTGTTTTTTCTCCCCTTCCCAGCAAGTGTAATTGGCATTGACAAGTCCTCGTATACTTTAATATGTTCTTTCATTTTCTCCATTTCCACATAAAAAAAATCCATGAGAAGACGAAACATGAGTCTGGAGTAACGTGATTCCTCATTTGCGTCAACTCAGCTGAGTCCAACCCCAACCATCATTCGTGTCGACTGGCTGTCACCTGAAAAATCCAACAATGTTTCTGCTGTAGGCATTCCCAGCAACCGTGGAAAATTGGTCGATATTATGGCATTTGTACAAAAGAATTAGCTTTAAAATTAGTCAAATCGCCGAAATTGGGAAACCCAAACCAATGCTATGATTGATGACAAACCACTGCCGAACAAGAGTCATCGCCATCTAGGGTCCACATTTTCAACTCTTCAAGTCGCTTCTGAATTATGTCCAGAGCAACATCAGGAGACCAGTACAGTACCTTGTTTTCTAATCCGGGAGAAGCCCGGTCAACACTGCTTATGCCAATGTCAACCCCAAGGCTCCTATCATCAATCCTCTTGACCCTCACCCGCTTGGATCCTAGAAAACTCGCTGCTATGTCTGCAAAATTGCGTTTTTCCCGTGAGATTGAAAGCTTATCCCACAAAGAATCTCCCGCCTCAACCGCATGTACAAAATTATCAAGCCATAGTTTCCTGACAGCAGAGGAGCTCCGAACAAAAATAACAGCCAAGCTCTTCCCTGCATATAAGTCGAAGGTGGAGTCGATCAAGGCCGGAAACATGCCTCCGTTAGGAAAGAGCATGTTTGCATCCACCACCCAAGCATTGTATTTAAGTTCTAAACATTTCTTAATCGCATATGTACTCATCATAACATTCTTGATCAACTCTGGAGAGGAATTCTCAGGTCTCTTCAGTTTGTTAGCCCCCACACTATCCAGAAATTGGTCTGCATCAATAACAGGATGTCCCCTTCTAGCAAGATCAAACAGCAAATTGGACGTAGGGCCCATAAGTATGTAGTTACGAATATTCAGCCTCTCAAAGTGGCAGAGCATGTTCCTGATGATGATCTCTTGAAACCCAAAGAGGCTCACAAACACTATAGTCTCATTTATTTGCACAGTGTCAAGAACAACACCAAGGTCATTGAAATTCCTGACGACCCTCCCAGGAAGCACCTCTCTAAAACAAAAATCATACCACTTCAGATTACTCAAGGGCTGCATCTCGAGAAGATTGAAATCATGAGGAGCTTCATTCAGAAGATGAGAATCTGGCCCAGCGGTTTTACCATAGTTGACACCAGTATCTCTGTGAGAGACGCTAAGTGCTCTTTCTTGTAAAAAGTTGGTATAAATGTTGAAATATCCACGATCATGAATGAATTTAATGAACCATGGAGTCCATATTTTCTCTCCCAACCTTCTGTACCATCCTGTTGTCACCTGTATTTCCAGACTCGAGTCACGTACTGAACATTAAGAGGAGAAAATCAATGCGATAAGAACAGAGTAAGAAAAAGATATTCAAACTACCATTCCCTCAAGAATTGGCTTGATGTCCTTTGCCTTGTGATAATCGTACCACCTCCTAAACTCCTTCCAATGCTTTGGAAAGAGAATCTGACCCCAAGTCCCGACTAACTGATACAGGAAAACTCGACTTCTTCCATCAACCTGCAGTTTGTTCCCATGCTTACCTGGCCATAGCAAATAAACATATTTAAATAAATTACATAATAACTGAACATCCAGTGAGAGAGATGGATCATGCAACTGGAAGGATACCGGAGATAGTTTTGATTTTTCTACAAATTAGCGAGAAATTTCCCCAGTCGGCCGGAAAGGCCCCTGTCCTGTTTTGTTTATATGATCCTATACACCATACACATCTTCCCATGGACAAGTCATGCAAAAAGTGCAAGTAGTTTTCTATTATATTACCATCAGATATGTGCTAGAAGTTACCAGTATGGCTTTGAATTTACCAGCTTTCAAAATAAATAAACTAAAATAAGAAAGATAACAACATGGTGTTGCGGCATCTACCAACACGTTGCACGTGGAACCATATAACTGGCATTTTAAAGACACGGTTTTATCAGAGTGACTACAAATTATACCTGAAATAACAACCAGTATATACTCTGCCAGCAAAATGCTCATTAAAAGAAAAGACTATACCCCAGTTTGATGTATTCAAAAATGTTCTGGTGTCCCGGACAAGTCACAAAAAGAAAAACCGAAAATCTTCTCCAAACCCTAATCAAGTGCATGGAGTTTTTATGAAAGAAGTAAAGACGAGACCACAGTTTTCCAATAAAATCATCATCTAGCAGCAATATATGCATGGACTGGATATCCAACATCTTTTATCTTGCAATTGCCATAGCTAGTCAACTACATACTCTTTCTCATGTTGCAATCCATAATGAGACGTTGGTGCCCATTTATGCCGACACCAATTCCACAATTTCAGAAGCAAAACCAGCCTGCCCAGCAAATTCAGACGAAATGCCTGAATCTCAAAGCACTAATGGTAAAAGATTCGGCGGAATCGATGACAAGCCGGTACAGAGTCCAAAACCGAGCTGTGATCTTAAAATAATTAAGACTTAGCAACGGGGAGATCACAACAAGCCTTCTTAACATCTCTAAGAATACTCGAATCCTCTACTGATCATCGATGTAACTTCACCTTTTAACCTAAATCCACAGAACTACTGTTGCCAAGTAAAACCGCAGATTCAACCTGAGCTCCATTAGCAAACTACTTCGACAACTCAAGTAAACTCAAAATTGCCAAGAGAATTCTACGAATGAAAGGTACCTGGGACAAACCTTGGTCGCTGAAGCGTCACTCCGTATATCATCGGACTAAAATTCGAAGCATTGTAGTAAAAATTCCATATCACGGACTTAACGAACTTGTAGAAAAGCGGCGAGACCTCCAGATCATCTTCGACGATGAAGGCGAACTCGTCGTCGGAGCTCGGCCACCACGCCTCCAGCCACTGCGCCTGCAGCCCGGCGTTGGCGGTCCGATAGTGCACCCGCTTGTCGCCGAACCCCCACTCGAACCCGTCGACGAAATCCAGGATCCTCCGCGCGGCGTCCAGGCTCGATCCCGCGTCGCCCGATCCGTTACCGAAGTGGTCGATGTAGACGTGGAGGTGGACGGTGTCGGAGAGGTAGTCGGCGGCGGCGAGGGAGCGGAGGCAGCGGGAGAGGGAGTCGAGGCGGTTGAAGGCGAGGACCTTGATGAGGAGGGTGAAGTTCGGGGCGGCGGCGGCCGGCGCCGGGCGGGGATCGGGGAGGAGGCGGGGGCCGTCGGGGTTCGGGTTCCGGGAGGCGGCGATGGAGGCGGGGAGGGAGGCGTTGGAGTGGCAGTAGAGGAGGAGGACGCAGAGGGAGAGGAGGAGGAGGAGCACGAGGTGGTGCCACTGCGGCGATCGAGCCATCGGTGCTCTAGGGTTTGCGCGCAGAGAGAGGGAGAAGGGAGGGAGATCTCGGAGAGAAGACGGCGGAGCTTAGCTTCGGCTTCGATGGCGGAGTGGAGGAGCTATCGATGTTGCTGCGCTGGCTAGTCACGGCGGTGATCACGTGACGTTGGCTTCTTGGCACGTGAACGTAGCGGGTAAATATTTCGGGGTGCTTTTTTCTTTTTATATGTGCACTAAAAAATTCTAAGATTTACCGCGAAAATATAATCGACTTGTAAAATTTATAAAAAAAATAGTACAATCTAAATAATATCGACACCGAACTGCATCACGACATGATACACTAACATATCCTTTCTCAAAGAATAGAATATTGCGACATGTTGCATATTAAATATATATATTTATATATACATGATAAATTCTCATTTTTATTATTATTTTAATCTAATTAATTCGATTTAAATTTATAAATAAATAAATAATAGAAAAAAACCTAAAATGAATTAAATTAAAAACGCTAATCCACCATTTATTAATAATATTTATTGTTTCAATTTAACAAATTCAACTCAATTTCAATAATTCATAAAACTTAGAGGAAAAAACAATCGATCCACATTATTGACTTGGGTGTGAGAGCGTGTCGGAAGATAAGAGAAAAAAACAAATTTAGAGGGTAAATTATGTGTCATGGAAGTAAGTCAAAAAGGAAATGAATATTAATTTTTTTCTTATTTTCCTCTTTACTTTGTACATGTTTACATTTTGACTCGTATTTGTTGAAAAATTTTAAAATTGACTCAATGCATGTGGAAATTTCAAACTCACGAGTGTTGGGAAAGTTGACCAAGTGTCAGAAAATGTTAATGCTTCATAGTAATCGCGTCCTAAGATTTATCCAATTTGTACAATCGAGTTCTTCAATTGTTCATTTAGATTAACGAAAAATACGGACATGCATTTTTCTAATATTTTCTCTCTCTACGTGACGATGACGTAGATTAAATTCTAATTTTGTAAGCAAGATAGTAATAAAATAAAATAAAAATTATTTAAAAACACACAAAAAAGAGGGGAAAAAAAGCTACCGCCCTTGTTGGCCCCTGTCGTTGGAAAGGCCAATGAGGGCTCGTCGACCACAAGTAAGGGTTGTGCCCCTCCACCCAAATATGGCAACCCTTGCCAAGGGCCACCATAGCTGGGCGATAGGCCAGCAACCCTTGCCAACCCTTTCCGATGATAGGGGCTACAATGGCGACAAGCCCTTGCTCCTCGTGCCACCCTTGCCCTTCTCCTATTTTTGTGTATTTTTTTAATATTTAATTTAATTTAATTAAGACTTTAGTTAAAATTTAAAATTAAATTCAAAATGATGTCATTTAAGTCTTGTATTTTATATTTTAGCCTCATCATCACCGCATAAAATGAAGAGGATGTTTTTTAAAAAAATTACATCAACATTTTCCATTAATCTAAATTGATGAAGTTAACAAAAGAACTTAATTGTACCGATTTGACAAGTTTTTTATTACACTTTTATACTTTTTATAAAACCACGTCAATTTTAGGATTTAATTGTATTTTTGTAACAAGTTTTAAAACTTTCATCACACACGTCCCTTTTTTTAGCCATAGGGATAAAGATCTGAATTTTATTCGAAATGGGATTTGTTAATGTAATTTCCAATCCATAAATTTGAATGGTGGACAAGGAAAAAAAAGTCACTACAAATGAGATTTTTTTTTTTTTTATGATCAAGGAACCGCCGAAGACTCCCTTACAGGGGGGTTACACCGCCCTCTGATGCCCAGTGGCACCGTCGGATGTCGTCGCAAGCCACTATTTAGACGTAAAATATTGAGGGGTTGGCCTAGTAATCCACCCCTAGGACCCTCACTTAAGTTAGGGAAATGCAATGAGAGGGTTTGAACTCTCGACCTTGGTGATGAGGGAGAGCACTCACACCATATGCGCTGCCCATGGATGGGTACAAATGAGATATTCATGTCAAATCAATACGTAATATACTATGTCATGGACATTTTAACGCCTCAAATTTTCCATATTATAAAGTAAATGGATAAAAAATGAACATGTTGACTTTTGATAACAATACAAAATTTTTATTCTCGAAATAGAAAATCAATTGATAACAATAGAAATCTTGGGCAACGGTGGCAAACGGCAATGGCGGACAATGATTGGTGAACGGCGACTAGTGGACATCTACCGATAGATGGCAGGTGGCGATCAACAATTAGTGGTAGTGGGTGGCGATTGACGATGGTGGGCAATCGACTAGTAATGAGGGTGAGTAATAAGAGAAGTTTTCATTTTTCATTTTTCATTTTTATTTCAGAATTAGAGAAGTAAAAAAAATTAACTTCTTATTTCCATTCTAAACTTATTTCTAGACTAAAAAATTGTTCCATAAATAAAAAAATGAAATTGTCTTACAAAACAAATTTATGTTCTAAATCTATTACCAATTGCGAAAAAGTAGTTATGGCAAAAAATAGAATGGTTATCGTGAAGGCCCTTAAAGATTCAACTTTTTATCTATTATTTGAGCAAATTGAATTACTACATTAATCATACATCAATGTGGATCAATTAAACAAAGTAATAGTTTAATGACGACGTTACTCGTTAAATTAAAATTTATGAACCATTCATATCATTTTCGCTTGTGAATAATAACTATGTGAGTTCTTTTTCTTTCTTTCAAGTCACCAAATATTCATTTAAAATCAAGACATGATAATCTACTACGCTAAATCACGATGAACATGTCAACACCCTGTACAAGCAAACCCCTGCAATAAATATAATGTGAATCCGTCACATCATTAAAATCATAAAAAAAAAAAAATCTATAATTTGTCTAAGAACTATAAAGGATAAATTTTTGCCTCCTAATAGTGAGTTACAAAGTTCATTCAAGGTTTGGCCTCAATAGATCCCAACCAAGCATCGAGAATTGAGGCATGAGCACCTAGGTCTCCGCCACAACTTTGGCGGACTTTGTGAGCATCGAGGTTCTAGGCTTGGCCTCGATAGATCCAAGCATGGTCTTTCATGAATTTGCGCCTAGGTGTTGGGAATTCGAGTTTGAGAATTGAGATCTCACGCTCGGCCTTTGTAGACTCGGGCTTGGGTGCTAGGGCATTAAGCATGGGCATTGGGCGTTGACACCGAGGATCTAGGCATGGACACCGAAGTCTCAAGCCTCCATTAGCATTAATCATGTCAGTGGGATGAATAAGTGCTCGCATTGGCGATTTCGGCCCAAAATTAGTTAAATAAACTTAATTGGCACAAAGGTAAAAAGAATTTGGATTAAATTAATCCAAATAAAGAATTTTAAATTGAATTGGCGTAAATATAATAAATTTATTATTTTTTTCATACTTTTCCCCGTTGACAACCTAGTTGGGCCTATATGATTACCGGCGAATCGATATAATGATTTCATATTAGTCACGATCATCAGAACGCGTAATCATAATCAATGCTTTGGACGGCGTGTGCTGATGGCAATAGAGAGAGATAGTGATATAAGAGACCCAACTGACGAGATACGCAATCGGCTTGTCATGTTGACCGTCGGATTAACTTGGCAATTGCCTGAAGAGTCCTTGTATTATCGAGAAATTACAGAACAGGGACACCTTTCCCACGTCAACGTCTCCCAAAAGAGCAAAACGGCACGTAGGTTCGGATTACCGACCTTTTTCATGAGGATTTTGATGTCGACGCCGCACTTCCTCGTCGACCTTGGTATTAACGGAAGACCCAAAATGTGTTCCAACTACCACAGCACATTTGCTCTTTTCATTTTTTTTTTTTTTTGGTACCCGGGAATCGCCGTACAGCCAGTAGCCGGCGACATAAACCTGGGAGGTCATTAACGTGGAGATCCACCTCCCACAGCACCCCACTTAAGTCATAATTACTCTAATGCCTAAATTAAAAATATTATCGAATTCCAACAAATTATTAAAAAAATTTCGTGCGAATTTATCTGTGAATATTTATGTACTGCGGGCTTAAAAAAAAAAAATCAAAATGTGGTTCATGCAAGATTTGGATTTTGTTCGGAGTGACTTTTAGCTTTACATTTTAGCTTTTTCTTTTTGAAGCAAATTTTACGACGTGATTTGATTCTTCCTTGGAACTCGGATTTAACTCGGAGGCCATGCTAGTTCGCCTTCATGTAGCCGGCGAATTATGGTTGGGAGACACGTGATTGTAGTATAATTTATTCACAACTTTTTAGCATTTTGAATGACATTATAGGTTTTGATGGGAAAGTAAAGAAAGTCACCCATGGACTTGTCTTGATTTCCAATAAACAAACTTTAAAATTAAGCATAAAGTAAAATGTAAAAGTCAAAACACGCATGAAAATAGTTTATTTGACTTTTAGAATTTGAAAAGGGAGTGTTTGGATTTAATTTTACTTTTAAATTTTGACTTTGCTTAGATCTCGTGTGTACATAGTTTGACTTTTTGATGTAAAATTATCGAAACCTTTACGAACATTCTTTATATTTGAGATGGAAATCCACGTACGATTTGTTTGATTTTAGAGTGATACTTTTAAGTTTCGACGATAAAGTAAAAAGAGAAAATTACTTTCGACTTTGACAAGTGTGGACAAGCACTTTTTTATGCATCACGTTGAACATCTGAATTATAAATACAAGTATATATCAATTATCATTTACAGGGTTAAATCATTTAATTAATTTTCAGGAATTCAAGATTATGCTTCTCTGATGGAAAATTTAGATACCTCTTATTGTATTGTTTTAAACCCCAGTTTAGACTTATATAACTTATAGTCATGACTATCAATTTCTACATAAAAAACCCTACCCTTTACAGCTAAGCAATTCCATAGATTGTTCTCGCTCGGATCAAGATCAATAAAGCAATTCTTGTATCCTTAGTAACTTCGGCAAGATTCCCGAGTTGTCGGACCCATTAATTAAAGACGTGTCTTACTCATTCTTCCCTTATGGAGAAACTAGAAACTATAGATTGATAAAGTCACGTCATTGCATTTATTCTAATCAATGCATTTCCATAAAATCATAGACTATTTTGTACTTTAGGTACATATAAGAAATCAAAGTGCACATTCCTGTTTTTTTTTTTTTTTTTTTTTTTCTGAAATTGCTATGCTATATAAGAGTACTCTTTTCGATTGGTCCTGTCTTCCATATCATCGGCACAATAACCTGCGGAATATACTTTAGTATAAAATAATAGGATTGATCGGGAAAATGCATTGTCGCTGTCGATGTCTGACTGCTAATAAAATAGGTAATTCAGTTTTTATAACCGATTAAATTATTATTATTATTATTAGAGTTGGCTTCCTCTGTGGCATTGGCCGGTGTATTGAAATGATGATTTTAGTTTGCTTGAATATTAAAAAAATGTGGGGGGAATCGCCTAATCAAGTAGTGGGGCCCGCCAAAAAAGTGAGTTTCGGTTTGAATGAAGTTCCTTCATTTAGCGCTTCTCTTTTACCATTTTTATAACTCCATTCCCCATTAATTTAAACCGTAACGAGCAAATAATTTTAGAAAAAAAACTAGTTAATGACCGAGATTAGCATTAAAAAAACCTTTTTTTTCTTTGACGAAGAACTGAAACATCTATCCATCCCCATAAGCAAAAATTAACTTTCGAAAGAGATTAATAAATAACTTTGACAGGTGTTTGTAAATGCACTGATATACTTAATAAGTAAAAGAGGAAGGCGATCGAGGTACTTAATCCACGTGAGCCTCATCGAGGGGTTGGATTTTTGCCATTGAATGGTTTGATTTGAGATATGATCACTCCACTAATTTGGAAAATCAAAATTCGAGATTCACGAGTTCATTATCACACTCATGTGAAAAAAAAACTCGAGAATTTCTTTCTATGGGATATTAAATCTTGTGAGATTCCCTGAACAAACTTGTGGAGTAGGGATCTTGCTTGGAAATCCAACGGTGGGATGGCGACGCGTGGAGAAAGTAGATCGATTTTTCTATTCGGGTCGAAAAGAATAGTAGATCGATATAAAAACCGAGAGATTTGAAGATTCGATTTTTTTATTCGGGTCGAATAAAGTACCAGATGGATTTGAAAACCGAGAGATTTGAAAGATTCGAACGCGACCTCCGCCAAGGTACATCCGTGCAAGCAAAATCCGACGAGTCAAATAAAGCCGGGCCGATTCGGCCGACCAGTTACGTCATTTCCGATCCGACGTGGCGCTCGGACATTTGAAAACAGTGTATCCGTGACGTCACGTGCCGGCGTCACCGTCGCAGGAAGAACGCGTCTGTCGGGAGCTTCGGAGCTGAACTATAATCCACCAAAAACCAGAACTGAAACACGGGAGAGGGAGAGAGAGGTGACGGCTTTTTCCTTCTCTTTCCTTTCCCCCTTCCTCTGCTTTTAAAAAGCACAAAGCATCAACCTTTACCTGCTCTCTCTCTCTCTCTCCTCTCTCTCTCATCATTCGGTCCGCAGGTCCGCATTCAATTTGTGCGCGAGGGGGATTTCAATTCGAAGCGAGACTTGTCCTCCTCGTCGTTGTCAACAGCTGAATCTTTCTTGAAAGATTTTAAGGAGGAGGGAGGACTTCATTGAATATATATATATTTTTTTTCGTTTACTGGGTCTTCTTCCTTCCTTCGTGGGTAACGCTCGTGTTCTCCTGCTTTTCTATCTCGCATGATCTGTAAGTCCTCTCCCTCATCTGGGTTTTTCCGTTTCGCTGCTCTGGTTCTCTGTTTGGTCTCCTGCTTCTTTTCGAACTGCCGGTGTTGCTTGCTAGTGTTGCTTGCTAGTGTCGCTTGTTCTTGCTCCGGAGGTCTTGCTTTGGCTGTTTTGGACTCTGGGTTGTCGCTGCTTCTTCTTTTGTACCTTAAAAATTCCGTTTTTATTTTTGTGAAGTAAAAGTGTCGTTTCGTTGATTCGGAGATTATCTTATCTGACACGACTAGCTGTAAAGTTCTCTCTGTTGGGCTTTCCTTTTTTTCGTTGGTTCTCTCGGGGGTTTTGTCTTGCTTCGAATGCGAAAGGATATCGGGCGCAATTCCGTGTTCGTTTTGCCTAATTTAAAGCACTTTGATATATTCTTTTTGTTGGATTCTATGGAGGAAAATTATTTCCTTGGCCTTTTCCTTTTTGTTTCTTCTTTTCTTTGTGTTTAAGCTTTGTGCTTGGTTCGGTCGACAGAGCGAATTCGTTTCCAGTATGACGAGGGTCAGCCGAGATTTTAGCAAAACTATGCCGAAGGAGGCCTTTGCTGCAGTGTCAGCCGACGTGATATTTGCTTCTAGTCGGTTCCCGAATTACAAGATTGGGGCTAATAACCAGATTATTGATGGAAAGGATGATAGAAAGACTTTGTCCATGAAGGAAGTAGTCGCGCGCGAGACTGCTCTATTGTTGGAACAGCAGAAGCGTTTATCGGTTCGTGACCTGGCCAATAAGTTTGAGAAGGGGCTGGCTGCCGCTGCCAAATTGTCTGAAGAGGTAAATTTTTCTTAGGGTTTCTTGATTGGGTTGAGCATTCGTCGTGAATATTTTTTACTGTCTCAGCTAGTTTATGCTATAAAAAAATTGGAGTTCAGCCAGAGAATACTCTTGTAGATCATGAGATTTATGTTTCTCACGTTGAGGTCTTAATGGAGTGGCGGTCTTACGAGGGACTGGTGAATTGCGCTTTATCAGGGCGTGTTTTACATTTCATGATCTCACCTCTGCCTCTCAATTGCGATTCTTACAATTTGGCTTAGCTGCTATGTGTAATTGAATAGTGGCTATCTTGCGTGGACTTCAGGCTAGACTTAGAGAGGTTGTTTCCCTGGAAAAACATGTTATCTTGAAGAAGCTTAGAGATGCATTGGAAGCGTTAAAAGGACGTGTTGCTGGACGGAATAAGGATGACGTAGAAGAAGCTATAGCTATGGTGGGGCTCTTCTCTCTGCTCCTTCTGTCATTATTTTCTTATGAGTGCCTTTGCCCTGTATCATAAATCGGTAAAAGTCAAAGCTGACTGCTGTCTGTTCGTATTTTTGCGTGATTGAAGTTAGCTCAAACCTTTTATCTATCATGTTTTGAGTGCTCAGACAGGTTATATTATGGTAGGGTTGCATCTTGCAGGATGTCTAGAAAGGAAACCCAAGGATAAT
The DNA here is from genome assembly GCA_007663325.1 of Eucalyptus pauciflora. NCBI lineage: Eukaryota > Viridiplantae > Streptophyta > Magnoliopsida > Myrtales > Myrtaceae > Eucalyptus > Eucalyptus pauciflora. The sequence continues at coordinate 3,504,593 of VMYD01000353.1, forward strand.
AACTCGGATTTCGAAAACATGAACTTCAAATGGTGGATTGAAATGCCTGATGCTTGACTAAATATAGATGCTTATTTGGATGTTCACTCACTTCCACCAGTTCACTTGCACGTTATTCTCTTGATGTTTGAATCTTGCCATTTAGATGACAGGCATATTTAAAACTTACTTTTACTGCTTATAAACCAATCATCCTTTTTATATTTGTGTTTCTCGCAAAATTGGCGTAGAATGAATTTAAGTCGTGGTTATGCTAAGCAAGACTGACTACATGTAGCAGCACATCCTTAAATGGTACTATTCATGTGGTTTTCTGTTTGCATGATCTGGACTCAATGGCTGCTACTGTTTTGTTTCTCTGGTCCTCTTGTTCCCTGTCTGTTTGATTGATTTATCTTATTGCCTGTTCTGTATAGATAGATTCGTAGAGTTGTGGATCGACTTCTTTGCCCTCCAACACTTTGGTTCATTCCCTTTTTTCTAATGGAAATATTTTCTTACTATAAGGTGGATCTCATGGTGCTATCTTTCACAATATGATTTTGATTGTTTGATGCTGCTAATGCTGTCAAGTGAAAGAATTTAAGTAAGTTTCACTTTCTTCCAGGTGGAAGCTTTAGCAGTTAAGTTAACTCAACGAGAAGGAGAGCTTATTCAAGAGAAGGGAGAAGTCAAGAGACTAGCAAATTTCCTAAAACAGGTATAATTTGTGCTCAGTCAACTTTGTCAGTGTTTCCAATTGTCATGGTCTGTCATTCTGGTGAGGCGGCTATTGGTACTTGATATTGTGTATTAGGATGATATGGACAAAGAGGACTAATGCCTATTGGCTTTTGCACACTATTTTACATTGTTGATTTTTGAAATTGGAGTGAAAATTTGTCGCTCTCTTCCTACACAAATGAGCTTTAAATGTCCATCCCTGACTGACCATGAAACGATTGTGATTATTTCTTTTCCATTTCTTTGCGCTTATTTCGACCCGTTAGACCATTACAAGAGTGATGCTTTCTTGAATCCACGGCAATCAAATAGACTTGTTCATTTCTCAGTTAATTTTTAGTCATCATTTGGATTGCTTGCTTTGTAATTCGGTAGGCTGCCATTTTCATTGTAGGCCTCAGAGGATGCCAAGAAACTTGTGGAAGAGGAAAGAGCTTTTGCTCGTGCAGAAATTGAAAGTGCTAGAGCTGCAGTACAAAGAGTGGAAGAAGCCCTTCAGGAACATGAAACCATGTCTCGGGCATCAGGGAAACAGGTGCTTATATGGTCCTTGGTGAAAGCATAGAGTCCCCAGTTTTTTGCTTCCGCCTATACAATCTCCATGGATATGACTGCATTGCAATTATTCCTCAAAACGTTAACTTTGTTACTAAGAATATAGGTAAAAGAAAGTCACTTTGCATGTTAAATTCATCATTTGCCATGTGGCCTTGTATGGGGATAGTTTTTGTAGTGTAAGTGGATGATCTCGGTTGTGTTATGTGTTTTGGATGGATCTAAGTGTCAGGTATTTTCAGGATCTGGACGAATTGATGAAGGAGGTTCAAGAGGCTAGACGCATCAAAATGTTGCATCAGCCAAGCAAGGTACATTTTGTGTTAGCATTGATGTTTTTCTGGTCTTGAAAGCCATAGGCGATTACCATGTACTGCATAATATATGCTATCCAAATCCATATGGAGATTATATCCATCGATGGAAGGTGTATTTTGTCCATCACGAGATTTCCTTTTCACACTTTTGTTTTGCATGCACCAATATAGGCATGCATATATAATTCCGGTATGATAGCAAAAATAAGATGGCAAGTGCACTGAATCCAGTTTACCCTGACCTTGAGAGTGCTTAGACTTAGCTCTCGAAAGAATGGAAGAGTTCATGCACTTGTAGCCAAAGCAACTCGAAGCCAGTAACTTCTCCTTTGCTTTTCACATGCATCCTGCCTTTCCTTTTTTTTTTTTTAAATAAATTATGTCCTATGGATGGTGAAAGTGGTCATTGAATACTATAAGGGAATGTGGTCTTTAGAGGAAAAGAGCACAAAAAAATGTTGTATTTAGGAGTTTTGGGAGCTTGATTGGGCAGGATTCTATCTACATGCATGTGCCTTTGTATGGAGTACTCTTAAGGAAATCTTATTCTTTCGCCAAGGCTGTGTTTCTGCTTTCAGCTCCTCTTTCTCACTAGAATTAATTGTGTACACATAATGTGGCGCCTGCTGCTAAGCACTCCAGGCTGCTATGACATGCAGAATAGCATTTGATGAACTTTATGTTTTGTTCTTTTGACATCCCTGCTTCCTACATATTTTTGTATTCTGTATCTATCTGAATGAAGTCTTTTTAAATTGTCATTTCCTGCCTCTATTTTTGTTGTGTCTACAGCAGTGTACAGCTATGCTTGGCTTCTTTTTTAACAATTAGTATCTGGATCACGTGGATTATACTTGAGTTGCCTTGATATGATAATCATTTTACAGTCCTGAAGTACAAGCTCTTTAACAGGGGTTGACTTGCCAACTTAATCATATGATTAAAGTTCCGTCTCTTTGCCTGCATGCTTTAGAGAGTTTCGATCCTAACATAATTGACACACTACTGTAGGTCATGGACATGGAACATGAACTCAGTGCCTTAAGGAGTCAACTTGCTGAAAAGTCCAAACGCGCTCTTCATCTTCAAAAGGAGGTTGGTGTACTGATAGGTTTGATTATTGATTTGAAGGTCAATATGCACCTGTGTATCGATGGACATGATTTATGCAAAGTTTGTTTGGTCATAGTTTGTTCTGACGCTAATGTAAACAAACAATAACATTTGTGTTTACTTTTTTCTTTTTTTTTAATAATATTTTGCCCATATCTTTTACTCCCCTTATCCAGTTGGCAGTGTGCAAGAGCGGAGAGAAGAATCCTCTTCTATATGAATTAGATGGCCCTGAAGCTTTGGGATCCATTTTGCGTATTCTTCCTAGCTCTGATAATGCTACAGAAATTTCTGAGTTCTCAGTCCAATGGTATCGTTTGTCATCTGACGGTGGGAAAAAGGTGCTCATTTCAGGTACGTATATCTTCATTCAACAGATCAGTGTATAGGTCGGCATGCTATATTTTAGTTTTCTTTTTGGCCGGATGAAGATCTATGGATACTAAGACTGGAAGCTCTCCAACTTCCTGGCTCCTAACATGGGGCTTTGGTGCCCTCACTGACAAAGATGCTTTACATGCATAATCTTTTCTTTTTCCTCATTTTCTTTTCATAGAAAGCTTGCTAGGTTGATGGCTCTTGTGCTGCATGGGTTTTATAGGTTACTTGATGCTGAGCAATGACCTCTATGTCTATATATGCCTATCCACTGCTTTTGTTTGGCAAGGATGGTGTATGTACCCGAAGAAAGTTTCAATGTAGGATAACTATGTATCTGGTGCTTTGTATCAGGTTTATTCGATGCAAAATATAGTTTTGCACGAGTTCAATCTGCTTGCAGGATACTCGGTGGCTTTAATAAAATATTTTTCTGAACAGTTAACCAAGCAAGTGGGTTGCATCTTGTAATAATCAGTGTGATGTGCAAAACTTTTAGATGACTGTTCACATCAGAGTAAAACTCATTGATCTGGTTGTTTTTGGAAATCTGTGCTAGAGTATAGTAAAAAGGCAAAATTAAGGCATATGCTTTATGCACAGGCTTTGAAAAAAGTGGTATTGTCTGCTTGATGCTGCCAATTTCATTTGTCACCATGCAGGAGCTACCAAACAAGTTTATGCTCCAGAACCTTTCGATGTTGGACGAATTCTGCAAGCTGATATATTTTCAGAGGGCCAGCACATTACGCTGTTGACCACTGGCCCAATAGAGCCAGGTATCCTCTTTTCAGTTTGTACTCCTATTTCTCTCTCTGTCTATTTGAATTTACTGCTTTTTGTGCCTGTGTATGTTTGTGTTAAAGTAAGATTAATGTCTTCTTTTGTATTTGTTGAGCAGCTCCAGGTCTTGGAAGTTATGTTGAGGCACTCGTTCGGAAACATGATACTGCATTCAATGTACGTCTCCCACTTCCTATTTAATGCCTTCAGTGTGTTCTCAAGTAGGCGAGACTCTTCAGTTTTCTTTACATTGGTTCCCCAATAAAGGCTGTAGTATTCGTTTAATATGTGGACCAGATTGGTTTTCCGTACCTATCTGGAAGAAGCTGTGTCCTCAATGTTCAGTTCTCTTTTTTGGTCCTTTTTGCACGTGAGCATCTGGGTTCCATGAAGCTTATGTGATTTATTGTGCATGCACCTGCTTGATTCTCTTAAGTGTGTGGATTTCATCTCCTGTCTCAAGATGAGTAATCGCTGCACCCTACATCTCAGTTTCATTTAAGTGAATACAGGTTATAATGAATGGCTGCATTTGTTTGGGAATCTTGGTGTATTGCCTTGCTGCTCCAAATGAGAATGTCTACGTATCTCTTTGAAGATGATCCTGTATGTTGTCTTACATAAACTTGCATGCAGTTTTCTTATTTATGACTGTTGTGATGTAGGTAATTATCTCTCAAATGAGTGGTGTAGACCACATACCGGAATCTATTCACGTCCTTCATGTGGGGAAAATGAGAATAAAGCTTACTAAGGGAAAGACGACAGTTGCTAAAGAATACTATTCCAGCTCAATGCAGGTATAAAAGAGTTAAATAAATTGCTCTGGAATGAAATTTTATGCATTGGCGAAGAAATGAGGCATTGAACTTCTTTTTCACAGGGGGCTAATCAGATGTATCTAAAATTTCTGTGTCCTTGCATGGCTCGACTGGGCATTTGTTCGTTTCTTGACCATGCTGTTAAACATTGAACAGAAAGCTGCTTGGGTTGCTTTTCTGCAGCCTGTTTTCTGGAGTTTGCTATTGTGCCTGGATATTGGAACATTAACAATCCAATAATATGATATCAGTGAAAGCAATTGCGAATGTTTTCGGAAGATATATAAAATTGTTTCAACACATGCATATAATTTTTGCAATGTGAGCTGTCTTCAAAGCTATATCACTTGAAACTGATGTGGCAAATGCCGAGACACGGCCCATCCTGGTCAGTGCACGCATGCCCAGATAATAGAACCCGAGTCAGAAGTCACTGCTGAAGTAGATATCCACGCTTAGCACTCTATTGCCTAGCTAAGTGAATCCATGCATTTACATCAATCTGCTTTCTTCAAGCACACATTAACCGTCTTGAGTTTGTGGGGTCATCTCATGCAATTCACCTGCTGTTTAGCTGTGCGGGGTTCGAGGAGGTGGAAATGCTGCACCACAAGCACTGTTTTGGCAAATCAAGAATGGCACTTCCTTCGTATTAGCATTTGAATCGGAGCGAGAAAGGAATGCAGCCATAATGCTTGCCAGGAGGTTTGCCTATGACTGTAATGTAAGTCTCTGAGCATGTTCCTATTTCCAATTCTGGTTTCCCTTAATATTTTGCTTTTCAGTCAATACTGTTAAAAACAAAAAAACTGAACGAGCTCGTTTAACTTGGCAGATTATTCTTGCGGGACCAGATGATAGATCTCTCTCATCTACTGCCCAATAGATGCCCATTAGATTGCCTTAACAAACATGTAATTATCCAGAGTTTCTTTTTCATCCCATGTATCATAAGTTTGTAAGAGTAGAATGTTGCCTTCACGGTTCTTGCGGTTAGCTGTGTTGCTTTCTCAGGCTTCCGTTTTCCTTTTCCCTTTAAAGTTCCTTTTTTTCCCATCTGGTTTTCCGGCTGCTAATTCTGGCCCCGACATTCAAGGCATCATTTTATCTGCCTTTGTCATTGGATTGTAACAGCATCGAGTTTTCTTGGCGGGAAATTCCGTCGCTTCTGTGTGTTGATCGACTGATGTTTGGTTCATGGTAATGAAATGCTTGGAATTGTGGAGAGAAAGAATGATTCAGCTACTCAACATGTGTGGCATATTCTGTGTGATTTTGGTACCAACTGTTGTTACTAACAGATTGAAACCCACGAATGCTTTTTTCCTGCATTTGCAATTCCATTGATATGAACTTGGTCGGTAATGTACGGATCGAAATTATAGATTGGTACATCCGATAATATATCGTCATTTACCTTTAAAAGTACTTGAAAAATAATTGTTGTAATTGTAATTGGGATCTAAAACAGATGTTTTTCAAGGGTTCATCTCAGTTATGGTAAGATCAAGAAAAGTTGTTCTTGTTGAGTAGAACCATGTAAATGAACGGTTGAAATGGAGTGAAATTCAACAATTTTTTACTGCTAAAAAAGTTATGGTAATGTCTACGAGCAAGAGAGGTTCTTGTTTCATTCATCACTCCACTTTCGTCCATGAAAAGATATACCGAAAGATACCCTTTTGTCCCACTTTTTCGAAGGATGAAATGCCCAAAAATATTCCCTCGAAAAGGTTTCAAAAAGATATATCGTGAATATGAATTGGGCTCACATAAGGTGCACCTGATGCTTGCTCCCGATGAATCGAATGGAGACAAAAAGGTTTGTTGGATGCTTTACAAACTGTTTGACATGATATCATCTCAACTATCTAGGTGAGATGTAATGATTGATGTAAGCTCGATTCATGATATACATATTTTTTGCAACGTTGTAATTGACGAGTGTTCAGTGCCATTGATAATTATAATTTATTTAAAATAATTGAATTTCTAAGACATCGAATACACATAACATGATAGCAAATCAATGTATTATTTGAAATTAAGGCTTCATTTATTTGAGGGAAAATGAATGATTTGCAAAGTATTTCTCTAAAAATAATCACTTAAGATAATTAGTCGAATAAAGATACTTTCATTATTGATAATAACTTATATATTATGAAAATTTTTTTATCGATCAATAGTTTTGACAAATATCGACGATCATTTTTTATGAGAATTTTTTTTTTGTAGAATTATTTATTTTCCTAATTATTCGCTAATAAAATGGCCCTGTTTTATGGGAGGGGGACACTTCAACAGGTCCCCCCGAACTGCATCTTCTCCTCCTTTCCTTGTCTCTGCTCTTTTTGGTAGGGACTGCCGGCAGAATCTCGAATAAAGCTGCAGAAGACGGGCCTCTCTCTTCTTCACTTCGCCAGCCGAACACGGACGCACGAAGATGACGATGATGGTGATGAAATTCGCCACGCCCTCCTCCTTTCAGGTCTCTCTCTCTCTCTCGTTTCGACGCATCCCTTGTTCGATTTGGATGCTTGGTTTCTTGCGATTTCTTACTTTTTTCCGCGCTTCACGTTGCATCGGGCATTCGGTTCGTGCCGTCGTTTCTGTGTGGATTTCTCCGTCGCTGCTATGGGAGTTTCGGGCTCTTCGTTTGAGGTTGAACCCGGTTTTTTGTTGCGATTGGCTTAATGGGTCTCGAGGTACTTTTGTTCTTGTGAAGACCCGGGATGTTATGTGCCGTTCTATTCCCGGCGGCGCCGACGAGATCGTGCGGTGGCGATGGACGCCTATTGAGGAATGGCGTTGAGGGTGCGAACTGGGTTAGAACGTTTTGAATTGGTAAAGCCCCAATTGCCCACAATCTATCTCCCGGCTGAAAAGCTTTGGTGGTGGCACTTGCGATGTTTTTATTGTGCTGTAATTCGTCGTTTAAGATTTCAAAGCAAATTGACTTGAGGTTTATGCAATTTCAACTTGCCCTCATTGGAAGCTTTAGGATTGGCTGCGTGATGGGTTTGATTGAGTTGACGATGCACCTAATCTAATCTATGATGGGCATCGAAGTTAGGTGGAAATGTGTTTACATGGGTAAAATCCTTTTGTTGGTGGCCTGTCTTATTGCCAGTAATAGATAGACGGTAAGACTCAACCAAGTGCATAGATTCATGCTAATTTCATTATCTTTGTTGTTGGGAACTGAGGATTCCATTGGCAGATTGACTAGTTATACAGGCTTAGCTCTGTGCAAAGTCAAAAGCTGCCTCTTTGGAACCTTCAGGAGCCAAATACTGAAGAAAATGATATCCTACTGGATGCTTTGAAAACTTGTGGTCCATGTACCTCCTGCGATATCATTAGCCGCCAGGAATTTTTTTTTGTGTTTCTCCTGCATTATTGTTGCTGTTAGAGGATTTTTTACTTTTTTATTTATTTTTTGGTTGAAACTGTTAGAGGATTTGATAAGCCATTCTCATGCTCATTCACCTCCTCCACATTATTCATCAGGTGTAGCACTCCTCTTTCCGGTAATGGTAAGTACATTGAAGCCAAAAGATACTTATGAAGGTGAAAAGATGGCTGCTGAGGATAGAGATCTTATTGAAATCTTGGAAGAACACAACCCGGTTGATATGGCCAAATATATCAATTATGTCAGCGCGCCACAGGCCGGTGCCATTGCGACATTTTCTGGAACAACTCGCGACACATTTGAGGGCAAAACAGTCTTGGAGCTCCGGTATGAAGCGTACGTGCCAATGGCTGTACGGTGCATCAAGTCTGCATGTCAATCAGCTAGATCATCCTGGAATCTCATGTCCATCGCAGTTGCCCACCGCCTCGGCCCTGTCCCGGTTGGAGAAACAAGTGTCTTCATTGCTGTATCATCGGTTCACCGTGACGATGCGCTGGATGCTTGTAAGTTTCTGATTGACGAGATAAAGGCATCTGTCCCCATTTGGAAGAAAGAGGTATACACCAATGGAGAGGTCTGGAAGGAGAATAAGGAGTTCTTGGAAAGGAAGTCGGAGCTTGAAAAAGGTGCTCGGGACGAAAATAGGTGCTGTAGGAAAAGGTTAGAGAGCAAGACCAATGGGCATGGCTGTTGTGGTGCTAAAGTCAAGATAGATGATGGCGGCTGTAATGGAGAGAGAACAGAAGCTGAGTGAGAAGATTGTAATTTATTTTTGCTGCTTTTAGCATTTTTCCTTCATATATTAGAAGGATTGTGATGTATTTCTCTGAGGATGTAATAATAACAATAATCATCCGAGAAATATTTGTCAGCCTCATCAAATCTGCAAGTGATTTTGCTCAGACAGTATTTGGTCTCTCTCACTAACTATTGTTTTTTCCCTCACCAGTTCATAATTCTGGGAGTATCATCTGTAGAAGAGAAAAAATATGATCTATGAAGTTCTATGCCACAAATCCATGCTCCAACATGATCGTATAATTCCCCCTCCTAGTTCAGAGATGAGCATAAGAGCTGCATCATCTCTGTTGTCCAAGGCAAATTCATGTTGAAATTGAAGAACGGATCAAGGTATGTCTAAAAATTTGATGACAAAATCTACATTTCTTCGTTCCTACTTTCCCATTTTCCCCAAGTTCAATCTTTGAAAAGAATAGAGGGGAGAAGGATAATGCTCATGGACCATTGAGGGGAAAAAGAAGATATGCTACTTCCACAGGCTGAGCGAAATATCAACAAAAAGTCGGTAACAGCAAATCCACATTAATCGGTCAAGTCATTTTTCACATCACCCCTAAGAAAACTAAGATCATAAAATACACATGATCTCCTCCCAAAAGACAAGCAGGATATTTCCCCTAAGAAGATATGCTACTTCCACAGGCTGAGCGAAATATCAACAAAAAGTCAGTAACAGCAAATCCACATTAATCAGTCAAGTCATTTTTCACATCACCCCTAAGAAAACTAAGATCATAAAAGACACATGATCTCCTCCCAAAAGACAAGCAGGATATTTCTCTCTACAACTGAAGACACCCCTGACCGGTGTCCTGCAGGATGAAATCTGGCTCAAGCAATGAACTGAAGACACCCCTGACCGGTGTCCTGCAGGATGAAATCTGGCTCAAGCAATGAACCGTCTCATGGTTCTTCAGCCGATAGGCTTTTGGCTGGAGTAAGAAGAGACACACCACCTCGCTCAGGATTCGAGAATTTCCTGTAAGCAGCTTTCAGCTTACTTTCTGCAGCCCCTGAGTGAAGGCCGACAAGAAGCTTTGCACACTCCCTGTCCACAAAAATAAAGCACTTCACCATCAATGATAAACAGACATATCACTATCCCAATTCATGATCAGGAAGATGAGTGTGACCGTGATGTGAACTCACATTAGCTGATCTGCAGAATACCCTGTATGGTGCTTCAAGGTTTCAGTCCAGAACGGGTGTTTTCCAAGGGTGCACCGGGCTGCATAAACTGCTGATGCAGCGATCATAGAGGGGCAATAGAGAATAATTGTAGAATAGTGCATTAAACCCAACTCAGCCAGGAATAACACCATGTTCTCCATCTGCATTAGCAAAAAATTAATGGTTACTTCAATGTAAAGACACAATATTAAATAGACTAATTAAAACAGGGTTTTTACCTCCTTATCAGATGGAATAGAGGCTTTGATGTATCTGATTAGAAAGACATATGGTGTGGGAACCGTCAGATACCATTCCAACTTCTCCAATATTGATTTCTCCATGACCAGCACTTGTTCTCTAACATAAGCGTTGTCTGATATGAATACAAAGTCATTGACCTGCAAAAAAACCGAAATCAGATTTAAAAATACCTCAAAGTGAACTTTAAGGTGAAGCAAATTAGGATGGGTTATGGAAAAAGGCACGGACCTCAGGTGCCCAAATCTCTTCATACTTGGATGCTATGAGCATCGCACTTATCCCAACCAACTGAAGCTCCCGCTTGCGGACCACTTTCATGGAAAGGTACCGGTCGACGATATTTACAGTGAGATACAGAGTTTCGGGCATGAGTTCGAATTTGCGGTGAACTTCTATCAGCCAGTCCATCAGAATCGTTCTCATCTTGACATTGATTTCCAGTTGGTTATCCATGTAATCATGTACTCGACCATCATCCTATTGAAGTACTATACCAGTGAGCAACACAAAAGTACATAAATGTTATATCAGAAGATGACATTCTGCTTAAAAATTTACTTCTGTGAGTTTGTAGTACTGGTAGATATCATCGATGTATTCGACCATGGCCAACTCATCATTAGCATCAGCTCCATCAATGTCCACTAAGCAGTCCTCAGGCTTATTAGCTAGCCCACAAGCAGCCTAAATGTGAACAAGAATTACTTTATTGAAAGAAAAATAAGCAAAGGAGTAACAAAAGCAAAACATACATAAAAAGGGTAATATAAAGTAAAGTAAATGTTTTCGAATTTTACCTTGCTTCGTGCCGTCAGAACAGAAGTGAGACTCTTCTTCTTGGAGGACCCTTCTTTGAGTACCTTTCTGACAGCAACTTTAGGTTTCTCTTCTTCACTGGAGCTTATCACAACAACAGACTCAGGTACAGGCTTGTCGAGGGCCGTCTCTTTGGTTGCAGCTGTTACTTCTGTCACTGTTCTTCTGTTTGCTACTGCACGATCTACGGCTTCTTTGAGCACCCTTCTAACAGCGACTTTACCGTTCTCTTCTTCTGTGGAGCTTATCACGACTACAGAATCAGGTACAGGCTTGTCAAGGGCCTTCTCTTTGTTTGCAGCTGTTACTTCTGTCACTGTTCTTTTGTTTGCTAATGCACGATCTACGGCTTCTTTTGCAATTTTCTAACACATAAGAGAGCTATAATGAGCTAAACTTTGCAACTTTATTCTCATTAACACAAGTTGGCATGAATTGACACATATAACTTGGCCCCAAGTTCATACCTTGTCCTTCTGGGCCACCACTTGTGCCTTTGCCAGTAGTTGAGCCTCAAAGCTCCTGCAATGTGAGACCAGTGTGTGTGTGTGTGAGAGAGAGAGAGAGAGAGAGAGAGAGAGAGAGAGAGAGAGAGATGAGTTTAAGAGAAGAGTTAACAACCTTGTGGCGGGGCGTGAAACTTGAGCGACCGGTTTCGCTTGAGCAGCCCGCTCTGGCACTAGATTACCAATGTCCTGAAGAACTCGTCTGTGCCTCGCTTCTCCGGCCACATTCTTCTGGTTCTCTCCTCCTACAGGTACCCGGAAAGTCAAAATTTCACATCACATCCCTCACGCTCAAGAAAGAGTCAAGATTCAAGAGTTCTTGGAAGAACCCACTATCAAAAACTAGCCCATCAAGGTTAGAGACCCCTAAAATCTTCATATAACCAACCTTATGTGGGAATTTATTTTCACGTTACAGCATTTGCCCCAGTAAACAGAGTACTAACGAGAACAGCAAGAATGATGTAGGAACTCTGGTAATCGATCAGATTAAAAAAAAAAAAAAGAACTTTCACTAAACCGATGATTAGTCGAAAATTGATGTCTAGGCTGAAAACTTCGTTAAGGACCACTCTAAACCCTGGAATTGCTGATAAAGATTGCTAGCAGCTTTCACATAATCGCCACCAAACCGAACTCAATCACACCCAGATGACAAAAACTCTTCCTTTCTAAGAAGGGTTCGAAAAACACCCGCTAACGATCGGATCAAAGAAGGAACGATGATCGTGGAATCAAGATCAGACTTTCGAAGCCAACCTCTGGGTTGTTGACCAACAGCTCTTGCGGCCATATCTTCTTGCCCTCTTCCTCCTCCTTCCTCCTCACAGTTGGTCCCGAAGACTCCTCCGATGCTCGCGAACAGCGCCGACAGAAAGCCCTGGAGACGGCCGTTCACCGTCGTCTCGCCTCCTGCTTCGGCGGGCGCCACCCTTGAAATCTCGCCGTCCCGATCGCAGAAATTTATCACCACCACCACCACCAACTATCCTCCGTTTCTCTCTCTTGTTTCGATTCAAATTCGTCCTCTTTCTCTCTCTAGGTTCTTTGGTTGAGCGAGTATAAAGTGCTGGGACTTGTGCGAGAGCCTCTGTCTCTCTCCTTTTCGGCCATGGTCGGTTTTAAAAGGAATCGACGCCATGCCCAACGGTCCGATATCGTCTGGCGGGATATCGGCCGTTGGATCGAAAGGATCGAGCGGCTGTTATCCGCATTGACGGGGCTCCCTTATTTGGAATTTTGTAGCCGTTGGGTCTTCTCGCATGGGGCGGGGCTTTTCTCGGGTGGGTTTGGGGATGGACCCCCGAATCCTGTTGTTTAATTTAATTTAATTTAATTTAATTTTTTCCCTTTTATTTTCCACAGCATGGGCAAATCAATTGAAAAACTCATTGCTCTTCAAATACGTGGATATTACATAAAAAAAAATCCATTAATGGACAAATACAAAGATATTCTCTAGAATTTCTCATTAGATGTGTACAAGTAAAATCAACTTGTGCACACCTTTTTCTTTTTTTGCCTAATATCCTTAAAAACTCTCAACTTCAATTATAATATCAATTATATCATAATTTTTTTTTGTCTCATGAAAAATCACAGACTTTTCTTTTTGAGTCCCGTTTTTGCTCCATTAAAACTTCGTCCAAATCATCCTTACTGATTCTACATGGCATTTCCACAATTGCTCCAATTTTTCCTTGAATTTCATATAGTAAAATGTCTTTTGGAGATAAATATCCATGCTAGCCTAAGGTATTCTTAGATATGAGATTTGAGTAAACGTTGAAGCAATTAAGGATTGGCTTTCTTTAATTGATCTTACTTGAAGGGGAGTCTTCCTTCAATATCGCCTGGGTCTTTGATTTTTCGCTCCGTCTTTAATCTCTTGTATTGGAAATTCTTTCATCTCTTGTGCTCAGAGAGCTCACATTTGAGATATTTGGCTCAAAACGCTTGCACAACTTGTGTTCTAGAGTTTTCCATCTCTCGGTTGTCAACGATAAATGTTGGACGAAGAGTTAACATCCGCAAATTTGTGACCAAAAATAAAAATTAGTGGTTTTTTATGAGGAAAAAAAGTGTAGGATATAATTGAAACTACACCAAAAATTGGGGGTATTTTATGAAAAAAAAAGTTAAGGTGAAATTAAAAATGGACCTCAAGTTTGGAGTTCTTCAGAGTATTAAGCCTACCTTCTTTGACTAATAGAGAAAACGTTTTTCTTCATAATAATGATTAACCCGGAAGTGTTTCGTACGTTACCAATCAACCTTTTGTCAAAGCCATATATCTCTTTTCACCTAACAATCCCAATTCGAATCCAAAGACGAAATTATAAAGAGAGAAAAAGGGTTTGGACCCTCAAAATTGCATCTTCATTCCTTACAATCTAACCGGATTTTCCAAAAAAAAAAGAAAAAGAAAAGTAATTACGAAGACGAGTCAATGCGACACGATTGTCTCAAAGCAGTGCAACCCATCAAACTCCAACGCAATACAAGGCCCCGTCGCTGCTGCTTCGTCCCTCTCCTCCGTTCCTCCATTGTCATCAGCTCCTCGCTCTTGCTCTTGCTCATCGCTCCTCGCCATGTCCATGGTGGCGTTGTGGAAATAGCACTGCGAAAATCCACCAAAACCGAACCCGACTCGAATCAAACACATGCATTCGCCACAGAAAAAGGAAGGAAAAAAATTTAACAGTTCGTGACCTCCTCCGTGAAGATGACCAGGGAAGCAAAATCTGTGGACAGAGACATGTTTCCTGTCTTTCTTCTTGATTTTCAAGTGGAGGGTCTATTCGAACAAGGAGCAGATTATCTTTGTCCAGATGATTGCAGGGAGGAGAGATTCCTGAAATCGAGAGCGACCGCCTTCTTATATCGCGCAGGTCTAGTGGTCCATCTCCCTCTCCCTCTCTCTCTTTTTCTCTGTGCCGCACGAAGGATGAGAGGTTGAAAAGACTGCGATTGCCGTTTTGGGAAGCAAGGAAACCGGATCATCTCGGCTTTGCTATTCAGTCATTTCGTCAAGCGATTGCGATGCAATTATTGTTGGTTAGGCGACGTTCCGTGTTGAGATTCGGGTGTAATGCCTGAGCGACGTGTGCTATCTTTCGTAGAAAGTTTCGCTTCGAAAACTTGCTTACGGAATTGAACTCTCGACTAGAGTCGCAAAAAGAATGATCGCGGGGTTGGTAAAACTTAAAATTCACCAAAAACCATGCGCTCGAAATCTCTCTGAAACCTACTCATTCGGGGTTCGGCTTGATTAAACTGCCACGCGGGTCGGCTGGAGGGGCAAAATGGTTGGGTCTAGGCAAATAATTTCATTTTCTGGCCTTAGCCTATCCAAGCCTGCCTGACGCCCAATTAATTTTGTTATAGAAAATTCATGACTCTTTTAATCATGAATGGTCTTGGATAAGGATCAGTAGGCCTTGTGCTGGGTCCAATCCGACGTCGATTATATCTTAACTCTAGTCATTGATTTTTGGAATAAGTGTACTTGAAGTCCTAACTTTGCTGGTTGGCAAAAAATTCCGGTCGATCGGGGGTATTTTTTGTCTGAACACAATTTAAATTTAAATTTAATTATATTAAAACTTAAAAAAGAAGTTAAAAAAAAAAAAGAAGGGGAACACATAGGCTAATAGGACGGCGGTGATGATCAGTGGGGTCATTGGCGCTTAGGCAAGGGCCATGAGAGAGGGTGTCACCTAGCACTCTAGACTTGCGCGGTGAGCTTTAGGGGCCCTGGGCGAGGGCCACCAAGCTGGCGCTGCCCAAGTTTGGGGCGCTGGGCAAGGGCGAGCAACCTTGCCCAAACAAGGGTGAGGGCGGGCGACCCTTGCCTAGATCTAGGAGAGGGTCACCACCCTCTCTCGTCTCTGGCCCTCGCCTCTAGTTAGAGGGGGTTACCGACCCTCACCCAGGTGCCGGTGACCCCATCGGCCGTTGTCGTCGCCGTCACCGCCCCACCAGCGATAGGGCAGTGGCCACAAGTAGGAGGGAGCCTTCTCACTTGTGTCTTTGCTTTTGTTTTAGTTTTAGTTTTATTTATGTTTCCCCCAAAAAATGAAAAAAAAATAAAGAAAAATAGAAAAATTTAAAAAGACGAAATTACCATTCACAACTAGTGAGTTCATGCATTTATTTGAGACTGGTATGGTCATTTCAAGTTTTTATTTGAAATAATATCTAATTCATGCCCTTATTTGAGAAAATGAGGGCACTTCGAGCCCTTATTTGAAATAATGTCCATTTCATATTATTATTTGAGAAAAATGAGGGTATTTTAGGTCTTTATTTAAAATTTTCTCCAAAAACAAAGTAATTACAGAGACACATCAATGCGACCCGATTGTCTCAAAGGAATGCAACCCATCAAACTCCAACGCAACACAAGGCATCCCTCTCCTTTGTCCCTCCATTCGCATTAGCTCCTCGCCCTTGCTCATCGCTCCTCGCCATGTCCATGGTGGCATTGTGGAAATAACATTGCGAAAATCCACCAAAACTGAATCTGATTCGAATCAAACACATACATTCGCCAGAGAAAAGGGAAGGAAAAATAGAGAATTTTTTTTTTCTACTTTTCTAACCTCCTCAATGAAGATGGCCAGTGAAGCAAAATCTTTGGACAAAGACATTCTTTCTGTCTTTCTTCTTGATTTTCAAGTGGAGGGTCTATTTGAACAAGAAGCAGGTTATCGGCAAAAGTACTAAAAGTCTTAAACTTATGACATTGATATCAATTCAGTCATAAACATTTTTAATTGTACCAATTTAGTTCTAAATCTTTTAATTGTACCAATTTAGTCATAAACCTTTTCACATTGGCATTAATTCAATTTATCTGATCAAATTTGGCTGGTGGACACCGATGTGGATATTGACTAGCCAAAGAACACTTATGTAGTAATTTTTAAATAGTTTTTTATTTTTTCAATTTTTTTATTAATTTTTTCCTTTTCTTGTTTTTCTCTTTTTCTTTTTTCCTTTTCTTCCTCTTGGCCTTCTTCTCCGGCATTGGTCGGCAAACCTCCGGTGACTTGCCGACCACTGGGCGAGACCGCCTTCACCTGTGGGGCCAAGCCAGGCCAAGACTAGCCTTGCCTATGGCCTTAGGTGAGGTCGAGTGAGGGCTTAATGGCTCTCGCCCAGTGGACGATGAGCCTCGTTGGCCACTACAAGGAATCCAAGAAGGAAGAAGAGAAAAAATAAAAGAAAATTAATTTAAAAAAAAAAAATTCTCACGTCAGCGTTGGTCGGAAGATCAGCATCCACGTTAGTTACAAAAGTAATAGATTTATCGCTTTTTCTGTACTTTTTCCGGCATATTATCTTTATTAAGATGATTGTAGGGAGGAGAAATTCCTTGAATCGAGAGCAACTGCCTACTCATATTGTGCATGTCTGGTGATCTATCTCCGTCTCCCTCTCTCATTTTCTCTGCCACGCACGGGATGAGATGTTGAAAAGACTGCGATTCCCGTCTTGGGAAGCAAGGAAACCGGATCACGTTGGCTTTGCTACACATCGGTCACTTGGTCATTTTGTCAAGCGATTGCGATGCAATCATTGTTGATTAGGCAACGTTCCGTGTGAGATTCGGGTGTAATGCACAAGTGACAAGCGCCATCTATCGTAAAAAGTTTTGCCACGAAAACTTGCTTATTACTCCGTTGGATTTGAACTCTCGAGTAAAGTCACAAAAAGAATCTACGTGAGGTTGGTAAAATTTAAATTCACCCAAGGAAAAATCCATATGCACGAAATCTCTCTTAGACCTGCTCATTCGGGATTCGGCTTAATGAAACTACCACGAAATTCGTGACTCTTTTAATCATGAATGGTCTTGGATTAGGATCTTTAGGCCTTGTAGTCTAGGTCCAATCCGATGTCAATTAGGTCTTGACTCTAGTCATTGATTTTTGGGAGGAGTGATTGAAGTCCTAAAAGTACAATTATATCCTAAAACTTATCAAGTTGATATAATTAAATTCTTTCATTATATTTGTCCAACTGTCAAATGGAATATGCTAACAAGTTTTTGGACATGATTGTACTTTTCTAAATGTTTTAAGACTCAATTGTATTGTTGTAATACATTTTAGGATTTGATTGCATTTTTTGAAAATTTAAGAATTGAATTACTTTCATAACAAGTTTTATAACTTTTAATACATTTATCCCTTGATTTTCGTATTCACAAGATGCACTTATGAGGTCAAGGAAGGATAATAATCCAAAATGAAAAATAACATAAACAGTTCATGAATTTTGACCCAATGTGCAATTTGATTCATGAATTTTTAATTTGTTCAATATAGTTCTTGACTATATTGGACATTGTCATGCAATTCGATGATTGTATTGAACATGTATCAAAAGTTTATGGATTATATTGCACTTTAAACTAAAGTTCATGGATTGCATTGAACAAATTAAAAGTTTATCGTTTTCATCATATTGACCAAAAAGTTGATCAAACGACTTTGGTCACAAATAAATTGTTTGAGACATTTTAGAAGAAACTTTAGCGGATGGAATCTTGGGGTACTTCTAGAGGAAAAGAGTTCTTATTAACCCATTTATGGATTGGTTTATAGAAGGGTGAGACAATTGGCTTTATTCCAAATCAACATATCTAGTAGACAATGTTCCCTTTTGGCCCCAAAGGCAGTTTTAAGACTCGGGAAATAAAGCCCAAATGGCTTTCGTATTCATACCCACTGGAAATACCTAAGTTGATCCAAGACAATGTCCTTGTTAGCAAAATACCTCTGAATCAGCCTCATAATTGAGCTCCCTTTCCTCCGAAAATACTTCAACCTCTAAGCTCCACATGAATTCTCTGCCTCTTTTGTTTTTTCTCGAACGAGTTCTTGGCAGAATCTTTAGTTCCTTCACTTATTATGCCTATGAATAGGCTTCACATTGGTTCAAAGTTCAAGGACTATTTGTATCATTATCCCTAATTTGAAAGTGGTGTCCAATTCTAATGTTACGATTGATCATGGGTGTGGTGGCTTGCTAGGCTGTCCCGAAGTCGATCAAGCCATAATGGCTCAAAGGGCGAAATGGGCGGACTTGAGTAGGCAATTTATTACGTCGGGCCAAACTTGCCCAACCCCTCTCAAACCCCGATTAAATTATATTAAATAAAAAAACCTTTATAAGGATTTTTAGGCTCTGTGTATATAAAATGTAATATTTTGTCAATGTTGCATCTTTATCTAGGAGGAAAATATTTTTCTATTTTTCGGTATTTAGATGATGAATAACTAATCAATTTACAAAATAATATTTTTTATGAATTGAGATGAGAAGGAAATTACTCTCGGTAAATGATTAAATAAATGAAAATTAATTATTTTAAAAAAATAATTTCCTTTGGGCGAAATAAACGCTGACCGCAAAAACCTCATAAAAAAGTCGTGGAGATGCCTTCACGAAAACGGAACGCCCCACATGATCGAGCTGAATTGATGGCGGTGGCTCCTCGTTGAATCGAAAGTTCTATTTTTTATTTTCCTTTAAAAATTTATCGCCAACCAGAAAAAAAATAAAAAATAAAAAAGAAAAGAGATTAGGGCGCCCTTAATTCCACGGTGGCATTGTCCACGTGCAGCGATGCGAGAGCCAGAGGGGATAATGATAGCGGTCACGTGCGAAACAATTAAAATATTAGGTGGCGAGCAAGCGAGGTTAGTCCTTAACTTCCGGCGCAATCTACCGAAAGGTAAAAAATTCCCTCTTATTATTGCATATTCCCTGCCAACCCCTCCCTCCTCTACGATAATCTCGAATAGGGAAAGCAAAATCCACATATATATTTTTTTATATACAACTAGTTCATTTTGAGTGACAAATCAACCAAATCGCAGCTCGAAAAAGCGAGACTCTGGTTCGATTAACAAATAAATTAGTTATATCGAGTAAATGCATCTTAAGTGAGTTTGAACAGTATTAAATAGGTTTATAACTTACTTAAACTCAACCTATTTTTATGACCCTTTCACTTTGCATTGTTACTTTAGTTTTGTTATGAATTTTCTTAGATTTGATTATAATGGAAGTGCTTTAGCAATATGGGTTAAATCGGATACGAATGTGGTATGGGTCGGTCGAGTACAATTCGCTAGATTTGTATCTCATGAAAATGGATCTGTTTGGATCGGGTCATTCATGGCGGGACCCACGACCTGAACTCGATTCAATCCATTTTGACGGATCTGCCCAAAATCGAGACTGACGGGACGGGGGGAGCTATAGTCCAATCTTTGCCTTTTTTTTTTAATGTAATGTACGTCGAAGTCCACGTTGGCGACGATAGATCGTATTATGGTGGCCGCGACCAAGAGGATGCTCCACTTTCGTCCGTCATGATTGGGGACGAAGAAGATCTTGCGACCTTGTAATTATTCAATTCATACAGGTAACGCATGCTTGATTTCTTTATTGTTGTCTATATTCTTTTTGGAGCTCTTTATCTTTGGCGATAAAGTCACGAGTCCTCAGCTTTTTCGATCTTGCATGATGTTGTCGATGGAGTTTTTTATTTATGCAATCGGGTCCATGAATTGTATATTTATTTGTTTATTTGGTCCTTTCGTCCAACCATGTAACGGATTAGATAATGTGGCTGTTAAATACCTCCGGTGGCGCCTACAAAGCAGCTACATGGTGTAGGTCTATCGTAATCAATTTCTGCAGGAATTGGCCTAGGATCGACCCGATTGGTCTCAATGTTGACCAAAGACTCGGGTCTAACATTAATCGATGCAACCATAGTTTTACAAAAACACATGCGAACAACCGGTGACACAGTGGTTACGCCATTAATGGATTTGCTGGACTTTCTATGTTCGAAACTCATATCCAACATATAACTAAAAACTGGTTCAAAACTAACGCCAATTACGGTATAAAATCGTTCAATTCCTAAGCCACAAGAAGTTAAGTTGCATGGATCGTCAGGTTAAAGGTGCGTGAGTGTCATAAAAGGATCGATATGGCACTTGGTGGTCACATTATAATGTCATTGCACGAAAAAAAGAGAGAGAAATGAATGAAGTTTTAGGGATGAGGTTACACAAATGAAAAAAAAAAAAAGGATTAATGGATCTCCCATGAATTTATCCTCTTTTTATTTTTTGGGAAAGGTTTTTTGGATTACGATGGAGTCACGATTGAATTTAAGTCAGACCATTCACATTTGGAAATTTGGACAACCAATGTATCTTGATAGATTATGATGTGGTGATGAGAAGACCTATCAGTCAATCTGTCAATTCCAAGTCTTTTGATATCCGAGGCCATCGGAGATTCGGTCCGGCGCCGGCCACGGGCCGGTGCGGTGGGATTCCGTCCACCGCTCGCCTCCACCCTCCCTCCCTCCCTCCCTCTCTCTCTCTCTATCTCACTCTCTCTCACTTCCTCGTCCTGAGCTCGGGAGAAAGATTTCATTCGATTTCTTACTTTTTTCTCTCTCTTTCTCTCTCTTCTGCAACTTCACTCGCTGGCCGTCATCGAGATGTCGGAGACCTGCAACTCTCGCCACTTCTCATGGCTGATGAAGTCGTGCTTCCCCAACCCTAACGACAAACCCCTCTCCCCGCACTCTCCCCACCACCTTCCCATCAAGGCCTCCGCCCCGACCCTCTCCTCCCTCCCCGACGACCTCCTCCTCGAGTGCCTCTCCCGCCTCCCCGCCCCCTCCCTCCCCGCCGCCGCCTCCGTCTGCCGCCGCTGGTCCCGCATCCTCGACTCCCCCGCCTTCCACGATCTCCGCCGCCTCCACGGCCTCCTCCGCCCCTCCGTCTTCGCCCTCTCCTTCCTCGACTCCGCCCTCCTCTCCGCCTCCCTCCGCCTCGGCCCCGGCCCCGGTCCCGGCTCCGATCCCCTCTGGCAGGTCTCCCTCTTCATCCCCGACGCCGGCTGGGGCGGAAGCGGCGGCGGCGGAGGGCTGCTCCCCCCCGCCAGCTTCTTCCAGGGCCTCGTCCCCCACGCCCGCCTCGCCGCGATCGGCCCGAGGATCTACATCATCGGCCGGAATGCCGTCGCGCGCTACGACACCTGGACCGGGAGCGTCGCTTCGAGGTCGCCCATGACGTTCCCGAGGAAGAAGTTCGCCGTCGCGGTGCATTCCGGGCGAATCTACGTCGCCGGCGGCGGCGGCGGCGGAAGGACCTCGGCGGTCGAGGAGTACGATCCGGATCGCGACGGGTGGACCGTGGTGTCGCACGCGCCGAGGAGGCGGTTCGGCTGCGTCGGGGCTGCGGTGGACGGCGTGTTCTACGTGATCGGAGGCCTCCGGATAATCCCCTCGGCTGCGGGGACCGAGCCGTCGCGCGCCGCCGGAGCGGAGGCGCACGTGTACGCGAGCTCGATGGACCTGTACGACGTGGAGGCGCGGGGGTGGCTGAGGAGCCGCGCGGTGCCCGGCGGGGGCTGCGTGGTGGCGGCCTGCGCGGCCGTCGGCCACGTCTACGTCCTGGCGAGCCACGCGCTCGAGCTGTCGTTCTGGCGCTTCGACGCGCGCCGGAGGAGCGGCGGATGCTTCGGGGAGTGGAGCCGGGCGAAGAGCCCGCCGCTGCCGACGCAGGTGCGGCTGGACTCGACGGTGAAGTTCAGCTGCGTCGGGGTCGGGGACAAGGTGGTGCTGGTCCAGGTGGCGGGGTGCATCGACGACCTGCTGCGGCGGAGCGGGCGGAGCGGGCGGGGGCTGAGGGACGGGCTGGTGCTGGCGTACGACACGGCGGCGGGGGAGTGGAGCAGGGCGGCGGACCTGCCGGAGGTGATCGCACGCGGCGCGTGCGCGTGCGTGGAGTGCTAAGGGGGGGGGGGGCCCACGGTGCCGGGTAGGATAGGGTGCGAATATGGCTGAAAACGTAGCAGGAGAGTGGTGCGTCTCGTGCGTAGTGTGTGGTGTAGCGAGGGTAGCAGACAAAAGACTGTCTGTGGAAAGGAAAACCGAGGGACGCGTCGCGCGTGGATTCACTCTCCGGTCGTTTCGCCTTTCCTTCTCGATTTGATTGATTAGAGAGATGTTTCTTAATTTGTATTTTCTTTTTTGGTCCGTCTTCATTTGTATTTTACTTAGTAAAAATGTTGCTTTTTTTTATTGACTGTTTCCACAGCATTGGCTCTGGCTTCTTCCATGATTATGTACTTTGGAAATGGAAAATGGCACAGATAATCTCATAAGGTTTACTCATCGTGCAATATCGTTCATGAATTTTACTTTGTTTAACATGGTCTGTGAATTTTTATTTAATATGCAATGTCATTCTTAATTTTTTAAATTATTCAATGCGATCCATAAACTCTTGTTATATGTTTAATTTAATTTCTAAAATTTATAAAAATGTTTAATATAACTCAAATTAATGGAATAATAATAATATTACATTTTTTTTTCATGTAATATAGGGACTCGATCGAACATTTATCAAAGTTCAAATATGATATTGAACAAAATTAAAAAATTGGGGGACGGCATTATACATTGAACAAAAATTTAAGACTGTATCGAACAAATTAAAAATTAAGGGATTATATTATATATATTGGGTTAAATTATAATGATCCTTTTATGTAAGAGTGGAAAATTAAAAGTTGAGGGACGATATTGCATATTGAATAAAAATTCATAGACAACATTAAACAAATTAAAAATTAACGGAGTATATTATATATTAGGCAAACGTATAATGAGCCTTCTCTGTAATTATTCTTTTCCAAAAAGAGTGAAAAAGGAAAGCTGAAGTAGAGTAAAGTGGAGATGCTCCTAAACAGCTGGAATAGGGGGCAGGGGGGGCGCCCGATTGGACTGACTTTTGGGAGTGAAAAAAGAAAGCTGAAGAATAGAGTAAAAGTGGAGATGCAGGGGATCGAACCCTGTACCTCTCGCATGCAAAGCGAGCGCTCTACCATTTGAGCTACATCCCCTTCGTTGAAGATTCTCGTCATGAACATTATATAATTCCAACACATTACCGTTTTATCTGTTCTTGCTTGTTCCTTCTATTGACTCTTTTCTTTGTCACGCCACTTTCCTTGGCCATTGCGTGGTGTTCTTTCATCTTTTAGGTATCTCCTCCCTTCTGCATAGACTTCAATTTACAGATTCAGTATGAAATCCACAGTAAAGTTCGCACAATCGATAATTGCGATGGATTTAGTGTTCCATACGAGAATTCCCACTCGACAACACCGGCGTAACTGCAAACCAAAATCCACAACAATAGTTCATCTTCCTATGGAAAATAAAGGTCTAGAGATAGAGATAGAATTCTAGATGTAGACTAACATGCTAAGCAGCAGCAACGAAGCCCAGCTAAAGAAAAGAAAAGCAAAGCACTAAAGAGCAACGAGCCCGACATAAAAAAAAAGAAAAAAAGAAACAGGGACAAGCGAAGGGACGTAAAAGGAAACGAGATGATTACCTTTTTCAACCGTGTCCCGTCTTTTATGCTTTGGAACCATTCTGTAATCGCTTCGCAGTCCTACGCTTTCGAATACATAATTTTTCTTAATAAAACAGCAGGAACAATCTCATTCATCAGTTGATCTCTCATTTGGACACGCGAACGATCTGTCGCGGCATTCCTCGAAGAACCTATGAGCGTCGCAGAGAGAGCGGAAGGCTCTTGATCAAAGATGATCGGCCGAGGCAGAGTCCAAAGTGGCGTTTGAACTTCGAGCTCGAGAGAAGAGAAGAGAAGAGAAGAGAAGAGAAGATCAGCCCACTGAAACGTTCTTCATTCTATCTCGGGGCGTGGAATCGGTTCTTTCTCAAGGAAGTTTTAATCCGTCGAGCCACGGTGAATGTTCGATCATCCAATACCGCCACCATGCCAATGAGGGATGTACCAATTCATGACCAATGCGAAAGAGGGCTTACCGATTTATGACCCTTGCGAAGTTTCTGATCAGTCTAAAATGCCGTGATCGATTTAGACGCGTTTGGGCCGAGTCTCCCAAAATATTAGGCCCGAAGGCACGTCGATTGGGACTTTTTAAATTGTCTCGTAACTTGCTGATAGACTTCGAAAGATTCAAAACATCTAGGGAAAAATCTCGATAAGTATTTGAAACGAACGAAAGTGATAATCTTCCGGATGGGGAGTTTATCAAAATTTAGTCCTTTTTCTTTTCTCTCTGGCTTGTAGTTTGTTTCTATAGAACTTTTGAATGTGGAATCATAGGATTACTACGCACGTATATGTTTATGCAAAAGGGTCGGAGGAACAACAAAATTTTGAAACCAGTCTAGTGCTGTGGAGACTGTAGCCATTAAGTAAAGCATAGCAATTTCAAGTCTGAATAGTCCCTTGTATTATCACCTTAAATTTCTCGATGCACACTTGTTGATAATCTTCTTCTAGTAACAGATTTGTCCCTTTGGTGTTATTTCCAATAGCAATAATCAAAGAAATATAGCATAGTTCTGAGACATCTTTCTTCCATTTTGGGGCACCATAAATTCTAGACTTGGGTGATGGTTGCCAGATTTGTGCGAGGGCAAGTGACCCTCGCCTAGATCTGGGCGCCCTCTCCCGTTTCTGGTGAGGGTCACCCACCCTCGCCTAGGTGCTGGCGACCATTGCCACCCCCACCGCCCCACCGGCAATGGGGTGGGGAGCTTGTATGTTTCTTCTTCTTTTTTTAATAGATATTTTTAGCTTTTTTGGAAAGAAAAAAAAATCAAACAATTTAAAAAACAAAATTGCCCTTCATCATCGGTTGGTGAGTTCAAACACTTTTTTAAGACTAATATGACAA
Organism: Eucalyptus pauciflora; assembly: GCA_007663325.1. Lineage (NCBI taxonomy): Eukaryota > Viridiplantae > Streptophyta > Magnoliopsida > Myrtales > Myrtaceae > Eucalyptus > Eucalyptus pauciflora. The sequence continues at coordinate 3,530,055 of VMYD01000353.1, forward strand.
CTTTGGGCCTTTACTTGAAAAAAAAGAGAGCCAATTTCATGACTTTATTTAAAAAAATAATGATATTTTGGGTTTTTATTTGAAATAATGTCTATTTCATATCCTTATTTAAAAAAATGATGACATTTGAGGTTTTTATTTGGAATTTTCCTAAACATTTAATACTTGTACGGACTACTCGACGACTATTGTGATGCAAGACAAGAATCTCACTTTCAACGGGTGAGATCCTCGCATGGCGAAGCGATCGTCCACTGATCGAGATTTCCAAAGATCATAAACAAATGGAGGGAATCAGATCCCGTGACCATCAATCAATCAAATGGGGGAAACTTGGAATTCAATTCAAATCCGAGACGCGGCGGAGTTCCATGAACGTTAACAACAAGTTCACGGTCCCTTTTTGGCAAAGGCTAAATTCCAGGGAAAGTATTAGGCCAATTTCCCTCCTTTTGACTCAACCGGATTTCTTTTGGTATCAATCTTATTTTTTGGGATTGTTAGGGCACGTTCGGTTTATCTCCCTCGACCCTTGTCAAGTGTTACGCGGTCTACATTAATGTCCAGGCCCCCTCTAGTCCCGGCAATCACTCCCGGCCTCGTCGAACTGGGTCGTTTCAATCGCCACGTCATCGACCAAGTCATCAATAATGGAAAGCAAATTTTCCTCTTCTTTGTTTTGTTTTAACAAAATGATGGCATGACAAGAGACGGAATTTGAACTTCACACGTTGGGGAAAATCGGAATCGTCAACTCAGATTGCTTCGTTGCTATCCCGATTCCACGTTTGAATCTTCATCTCGAAGCACCAGGTCTCAAAAGCCATCCACGATATAGGAAAAAGTCAAACCCAATCCGCATTTGATCATATCTCTATGCAAATGGGTCGGAGGAACAACCAAATTTTGAAACCAGTCTAGTGCCGTGGAAACTTTAGCCATTGAAAAACATAGCAATTTGAAATCTGCATAGTCCCTTGTATTATCACCTTAAATTTTGTCCACGTAGACTTGTTGATCATATTCTTGTAGTAAAAGATTTGCTTCTTTGGTGTCATTTCTGATAGCAATTCTGAAAGAGATATAGCATAGTCCTCAGAGATCTTTTGTTCGTTTTAAGACACCATTAATTCCAGACCTGCACGAGGGCTTGCAACCTTCGCCTAAATCAAGGCGAGGGCCTGTTGGCCCTCACCTCTAGTTGATGACCCCGTGGACCATTGCCACCACCCCTGTGTTCTTTTTTTTTTAGTTTGTTTTTGAATGGAAAGAAAAGAAAAACAAAAAAAGAAAGGAAAAGAAAGGAAAAAGGAAAAGTTTAAAAAAAAATTAAAAGAAGAAATTGCCCCTTCATCATTAGCCAGTGAGTTCAAACCTTACTTGAGACTGATATCGCGACTTTAGATTATTATTTGAAACAAGTTCAGGTTCTTATTTGAAAAAATGAGAGCATTCCGAGTTCTTATTTAAAAGGGTTAATTCCTTTAAAAATCCCAAACTGCTACATTTATGACAAATTTATCATAAATTAATTTTTTGACTACCAAAAACCTTAAACTGATACACTTTTGATAAATTTATCTCAAACTGATATATTTGTAACAAATTTACCATATGTTAGTTTCCGTTAAATTTTACTGTCAAATTATTAAGTTAAATGACATGTGACAGTTGACTGGTATACCGGTTTAAGATTTTGCTCTCCATTTATCACAGTTATAATTTTTTGTGATATTAATCCAATTTAACGTAAGGCATATTTGTCACAAATGGACCAGTTTAGGATTTTTAGCGGCCGAATAAATTAGTTTGTAGTAAATTTGTCCTAGGCATATCAGTTTGGGGTTTTTTATGGTTAGTCGAGATAAATTTATCATAAATATACCCGTTTGGGCTTTTTCATGGTTAATAATTAGTTTGTGGTAAATTTATCGCATATGTACCATTTCGAAGTTTTTCAGGATATTAATCCTATTTAAAATAATATGCACTTTAAATTCTTATTTAAGAAAATGAAACTTTCATTTGAAATTTTCCGGAACATCTTATATTTGTGTAGACTAGCTCAACTATTACTCCGATGCGACAAAAGAACCTTACTTTCGAAGAGTGATATCCCTGCATGGCCCAACGACAGCCCATCGATGAGACTTCCAATGATCATAAACAAATGGAGGGAATCAGATTCCGCGACCGTCAGATCAATCAAATGCGGGGACTCGGAATTCAGTTGAAATCCGAGACGCGGCGGAGTTCTTCCATGAACGTTGACAACAAGTTCACGGCCCCTTTTTGGCAAAGGCTGAATTCCAGGGTAAGTTTTAGGGCAATGTCCCTCTTTTGACTCAACCGGAATCCTTAGGGTATTAAGCCTGATTTTTTGGGATCGTTAGGCACTTTCGATTTATCTTCCTCGACCCTTTCCACATGTCACGCGGTCTCCATTGATATTCGTCTCGAATCCTTGCTCCTATCGCGTGCTGTGAAGGCCAATGAGCACGTGAAATTTCTCTTGATCTGACCACACGACGAAAACGGAACTTCCGAATTCTGGAGATTCTAGATGACCTGCCTATCGCCACCTCATTGATCAAATCATTAGAAACAAAAAGCAATCTTTCTTCTCTTATATTACCTCACCTTACTCCACGTAAATGATGTGGAATTAGGTTTATTCATGCTCTCATTGTCATCTTAGAGTCGAAACTGCATTTTCTCCGAACCCTCTTTAACCCCAACGATCACTCCCGTCTTTGTTGGAGTCATTACAATCACCACCTTATTGACCGAATCATCAATTATGGAAAGCGGTTTTTCTTCTTTGTTTTGTTCTAACACAATGATGGCATAACAAAGGGAGGCAATTTGAACTTCACACGTTGGGAAAATCGGAATGGTCAACTCAACTCCGATTGCTTGCTTCGTTGCCATTCCAAATCCGCGTTCGAATCTTCATCTCGAAGCACCAAGGCTCAGAAGCCATCCACGATATAGGAAGAAAGTCAAACCCAATCCCCTGTTGACCGAGATGCTTCTCATCGATGCCACCCTGGCACGCCCATAATACTGACCAAGGAGACAAGGCCAAATCAAATCAATTGGGCCGAGACAAGGCAGCGGTACGCCTAAGACCAAAGCTAATCATTGAGTTCCTAAAGAATCTGACGTGAGACTCTCTGTCGGATCTCCTCTGAATGGACTTTTCAACATTCGACCGACGGACCCGAAGTAGTACATTCGAATATCCTCCAGCGTGAGAAACAAGCGAAGAGATTTTACAATTCGGATTAAAGGTTATATTTAATTGAAGAAGACTTATAATAATAAAAAGGGAAAAAGGGCACAAAAAAATCTCCAAATTATACACATTAAGGGTAAGCGATTCTAGATTACGTACAAATTTTACATCCTATTAAAATAGATCTCCCAAATTTTGAAACTTGAAACTTATCCCGTGTATCTTGAAATTTGAAACAAAATTAGATTTCCACTATCAATTTGGTTCTTCAGTTTCATATTTTATCCTGAAACTAATCTCACCTTTGATATACACTACCAATAACTTTCTTTTGTGACATCAAAAAACCCTAAAATTAGGATTATTATGACATATTACCCCAAAACGGCGTCGAGGGTTCAAATCCCTTCTCACCCATCAGACTTTTCTTTTGACATAAAAAATCTTAAATTTGTATCTATTTGACACATTTAATGATTTTTCAGTCAAAACATAGTTGTTTTTCAAGACCGTTTGCTTCCTAGCATTCATGTGCGCAAATTTTAACAGTTTTCATTAATAAACTTTGACAAAACACATAAATATAAATTTAAGATAAATTTTAGGATGAATGTGACGTAACAGTATATTTTAAAGTATTTTTATTGACTTTTGTCCCGATAAAAAATGGAGTCAAGTGGCGAACTTCGATTTTGATTGGCTACCGTGGAGAATCTATAAAATGGGCAACCCAAAGGCCATGGCTCAGCAAGTCTTCATACTCTCTCTCTCTCTCTCTCACTCTCATAATATCATCTATTTGACCGCGAGAGTCGCCGGAGAAGAAGATTCGTTTCGGAAGTGGAGGAGCAAATGGCGCAGCCCGGAGGTATTAGCAACGTCGACGGCAAGGAGAACAGCCTCGAGATCGAGGGCCTCGCTCGTTTCGCCGTCGAGGAGCACAACAAGAAGGAGGTACTTGGAATCTCTCTCCTTTCTTTTTTCTCTTTTTCTTTCAATTTGATTCGATTTTATGGGTGATTGGGATTTGATGAGAAATTCACGGTTTTGATGGTGATGCTGATGAAAAGAAGGGATTTTGGGATGTGGGTTGTAGTGAATTTGGCCGATCTCCGCTCGCGGTTCGAGGATCTGTCGGTTACCGCGTCGTCAGTGTGAAGGAAACCTAAGTAGATGATTTGATGAATTTGTTGAATTGGGGATTCGGGTATCTTTCGAAGTGGGGGGGAAAAAGCAGGTTTTTGATCCTCTGCAGTTTCTCTTGGACGTGAAAGGCGCGAGCTTTGAAGTAGCGAGTAGCGGGAAAGTCGTGTCTTGTTCGTGAAGTTCCCATTTTTGTTTCTATTTTGAAATGTTTTGTTGATGATGTGCTGACGGTGTTGAAATCTGTCGTCTGGGGACCAGAATGCGATGCTGCAGTTTGTGAAGGTGGTTAAGGCGAAGCAGCAGGTGGTTGCTGGCACCGTGTACTACATCACCGTCGAAGCGAAGGATGGCGATGCCAAGAAGCTGTACGAGGCCAAGGTTTGGGTGAAGCCGTGGATGAATTTCAAGGAGGTCCAGGAATTTAAGCCCGTCGAAGGTGCCCCCGGCGAATCTAGCGCTTAGCTTCGGGGTAATGATTTCTAGAAATAGAATGTCCATGCTTAATGTTATCTAGCTTTGTGTTCGATGCTTACTCTCCGCATGTAGGGATTAGTTTTCTTTCGTTTGCATCTCTTTTTGGCAGTCACACTTGATCTCACCTATGATACACTCTCATGTCAGAAACGTGGGTCGTATGCAGTTTTAAACTTCCAAGGTTACCGTTTTCATCCTAAGTTTAATTTCATAGGATGGAATATCAGATTTAATTTGACAATTAGATATCGACATGCGGGTGACAAACCTTGTCTGATTGGCTTGTTTATACATGTGATCAGAGTTTTATCACTGAAACAATCACTTTTTTGTCCTGGGGATACTTTGGTAGGTTTAATCCGTAGTCTCATGGCTCAAGGCTTGCCAATTTGCTTTTTACACTAAAAGATCAAATCTAGGACCAGTAGACAGTCACTTTCTGCATTGTTGATAGGTTATTGGCCTATCGGTTGAATGTTTGAATCTAGATGGTATTGTTCTCCTTACAACTCATGGAAAAATTGATTCTCATGCTTAGTGGAAGAATCGAGCTTCTTGATTTGGTTTTTGTAGCTTATTTGATTTTACCTTAACGAGCTCTCTAGGTATCATCACTGTATAGTCGTTAAATGAAATAAGACAGAGCAATTATATTTCAATCATGTTAAAATCACGCTCGCCCAACAGCATGTCGTGCTTTAGGGAACCGAGTTTGTTTAGCAGCAGTTTTGCTCGTACATTTGTAATCATCGACCTAAATGGATCTCTTTCTTGCAGTTTCAGGGTGACTGAAGATATACGTCTAGGCCTGCTTGCTGTTTTCCATGAGGAACCAAAGAGAAAGGCACCTAATAAAGTTGAAGGCGTTTCCATGTTAGGAAAATAAGCTACTTTTTTTTTCTTTTTCTGAATTTGCTTGTAAGGGCATAAGAATGTTGCTACCGTGTAGATCTCGACACATAATTAATATTCTGTACGTCTGCTCTATTTCTTACCTTTCAGTTTGGTGCTTTGACAATGTGTTACGTAAAGCTGAAGTATTTTCCTCTTATTGTTCAAAGTTCTCCTTGTATTGGTTGGAGGATCTGATGTTGTATGGTTTAGCTAACTATGGGAGAACCGGGGAACCCGACTTAATGTTCACTGCCTCTAGCTCGCGGAAGATGAACTCTAATTTCCCTTCCTCATACCTCGAACTGTTTTGGCGAACGAGCAAGAACAGCTACCAACTCGTATGAACAGTATAATAGTACATCAACTGAAGAAATCTATCTTTAGTACATCATTTTCTACTGGTACGTACGCACAGGGAAGGGGAAAGCACGGCACATGATGACACTAGAAGGGAAAACTATGCGAGACACTCTCAAACCGCTCCACAAGTGAGCGCAAACCGCTGAAGTTACAGACCATAATGATATCACCATTCACATGTAGATAGCAGATTGACTTGAATGAACCAAAAATCATGCGCCCATTTTGGAGAAGCTTGCTGAAGACGACCTACGGTTTTTCATCGCCTTTGTCACGTTGCTTAATTTGCCGGCAGCAAAGCTGAAGGCATTGCGGAAGATGGTCCTGACCACTTCGACTGCCAACATGCAATAGAGGAAGATCGCGAGAGTGATGACGTATATCAAGAGCAAGGAGAGACCATTCGGGGACAAGGTCACGGAAAGAGTCATGTAGGTGACAACCATGGAAAGCAGAGCCACGGGCAGCAGAACCTGGACGTAGGACGGCTTCCTGAAGAAGAATATGAGGAAAATGGAGGAGAAGAACCCAGAAGTGTTGAAGGACATGAAGAGATAGTAAGTGGCCACGGGGCACAGATCTGTCGAGTTGAAGAAGGAATGGTGGGACGTGCATCGCGTGTCTTGCTTCATGTTTTCGCTCCAAATGGTCTCCGGAGGAGACAGTCCTGCCTGGTACGTGATGGTCGCTAATAAACTGGCCACGACTAGCACCATCTCCTCCACTTCCGACCATATGCTGCTGCTCGAGTCATCATCCGTAGATTGGCTCGATTGCTGAGTCGAGTCCGCCTTTGTCGTCGCCTTCTTGTTTCGATTTGCTTGAGGCTCGGCTTTAGTTTGTCCATCTAGCTGATCACCTGAAACAAGGTCGATAGTGTCTGTGCCCACCAAGTTTTGCTTCTTCAGGAAGTTTAGGATCTGCCATTTTTTCCCATGTCGAATTAACAAGCGGAATGAGATATGAGTCGATCAAAACAGCTACAACTGGAAACTAGGCATCGTACATAATTTTTTTAGCACCAATTCTTATTAATCTTAAGGCTCATAAATGACTATGCTCTATGCTTACATGCCAACAGTGACAAGATCCAATGTCTTAATAGTTCATTCTTCTCATTTTAGATCTCCATCCTTCGTAGAAAAGATTCTCTACAAGAAAAAGAATGGTGTTGCAAGGAATCAGTGAGATTCTATGAACCTGTGACCCTTACTGCATCGGTTTGAAAAATGACTACCTCGACGATGAAAGTTACTAGCCGTAAATCACTACACATGTGGAGAAAATCACCGCCATGCCGACACCCGACATATAATCCCATGTTATTGTTCACAAGAATGTCGACATAGCCTGGGGGATGATATGTGGATCTGAACCGGATTTTTGTAAGAGATACAGCGCATGTAGAGCATAGAGCAATAGAACATAGGCAGGCAAGTCTCTGTCAGCTGATAGGGACCAGTCTTGTACCATTGCATATATGAGTTGGTTGGTGTGAGTTTTGAATAGCAGTTGTATCAATATGGGGACCATGTTTGAGGGGACCGTGATTACAGCACTTCAAGTTACTTGTTGAAAAGTTCTATGCCTTTCGAATGAATTTGGAGACTGTTTTTGGATTGGTAGTTGTGGAAAAATCTGGTAGTTTGGGTCCATGAACCTTCAGTTACAAGCAATTGATGACAGATGGAGCGAAATCAGCGTATCCGAACGATGCCTAGGCCTTCTAGCAGATTTCTGAAGATGAACAATCAATCATTAAAATGGGATGCTTGGCTACACTTGGCCCCGTAGTGTCAACCGATCGGTGTCGGATTAGGACAGGTTGTAATTCAGAAAGGATTAGTCACGACTTGTGAGGGACACCTTCGAGATATTAGCCGACTTGATAAATGGATCGGTTGGACTTATCTCGCCGACTATTTCAAACGACATGACCACTTCTTTTCTTTTCTTTTCTTTTCTTCTGTTTGGAGGAATTTGCAAAAACTGCAATGTACTTATGGATTTAGCGAGGGGACAAAAAAGAATCCTCGATACGCATCACTTTACTATGAAAAACAAGAAAATCTAAAGATTGATCCGTTATGGCGTTTTATCTTCTCCCTGCTACTTCCCTGCCCGACCACACAAAAGAAAACAAGCGATGCAATTTCCTACACCGAACAGAATGTCAAAGATCATGCGGACGGCTCTTTTGTTTCTCTACCTCTTTTGCACTGTAGATGATTCTTGATCATCGATGCATTCCAAATCAATTCAGCTCATGTTTAAGCACAAAGGATCGACAGGCCGTCCGACTTCTTAACCATTTTTTTCTTACTCTAATGGGTATCTGGTTACTGCAATCTCTGCAAAGACTAGTTTCTATAGATTGAGCTGATGTACCACGAACCATATCCATCCGGATTACTATCTTTCAGAACATTTAGTCTCCAACTAATCTTGTTATCTTGTTCTACAGTGCATCACTCAAAGAAGAAAAACTTTCAGGACTTGACAAGAACTAGAACCTCTGGGAGATTTTCACTTGACCTACTTGTTTTCCTTCCTCTATCAGAAATAAATTTAGCAGGCTGTCGACTAGCCAAGGTCCTGCATCTAAGCAGAGCAATTCTTTGTGGACTACCAAGAAGGCAGGAACGTACCTGGAGCTGTTTCGAAGCCGCAGCCAGCTGTGAGATTGTGTTCCCATCGTCATCCTTGGCAGTCACAAGGTCGTCTGCATTTCCATCTTCACTGACCTTTTCCACTAACTTCTTGAGTGCATCAGACTGACTGTTCTTCACTGCCAGGTGAAGCGCGGTCTCGCCATGAGCAGTGCGTTCCTTGAGGGCTTGAGGACACTGAGAGTGCAACTCCTCGATTACCTTGACCCTGCCCTTGATGGCTGCATAGTGGAGCGGTGTCCGGCCGCCCTTGTCCTTGATCATGCAAAGATCAGGGCCTACTGTTAGAAGCTCCCTCGCGACTTCCAAATTCCCCGTGGCCGACACAATGTGTAACGGCGTAAGGCCATCGTGATTCAATTCCCTTGCAAAATTGGGCTTCCTGCTAACAATGTCCTTCACGAGTTCGCTATTTCCAGCGAGCGCAGCCAAATGAAGAGGATTCTCTGCCGTTGGTCCCAGCACGGCTTTGTCCAGAATCAGCGGATCTTCAGCTAACAAGGCCCGGAGAGAGGTGACATCTTCGTACTGGATAACTCTGGAGAGCGTAGGATCCATAGGAATTTGTCGTGAACGATTAGAGCCCTGAGCTTCTTTGGTTTGCTTGTGGTTCTTGATGATAGTTTTAAAAGCTTGGTTCGTCCTACTTATGCACAAAGCAAAGATGGGACTCCGCAATGACAGCAAGCACCGTGGTTTCTGTCCTTTCAGACAATGGACATTAGAAGATTGATGGAAAAGTCACCCAAACCAGAGGATCAAACTTCAGACCGTTAGGTAACACAGCATGTCCTACATTGTTGTCAGCTTTAAAGGCTCACACAAATGTGAACACCTGGCAATCCGAAGAATTAATGTCACCCCAAGAATTAAAAGAAAAATGCAAGGTCATATCCCACCATAACGGACATTGTCCTTGGCGAGCGGTCTGGTCGACCTCAATCTATTTGGATTAGAGACACTATTTTTCCTGATACAGGAGTACAAGGAAAGATGGCTACACAAATACAAGATTCGGCACTCATGCATTGAAACACAAAATAGACTTGAGGGCGTAAGTACATTTCAGACTAAAAGGGATGAAAAGTTAGTGACAATGGTGAGCTAAGTCATGATAACACCATGTGACAACCATCAAAAGCTTCTGTACATGTATACAATTACAATCTGACCCGTTAAACTATGAACTTCCTAAAGGAGCTTGGAACTAGTCAGTTTCGACCCTGTCTTGACAATGTTTCCTAAGTTTAGCATGTGAGCTGTCTACGCCTCTATCCAAACACATCTAATGGCTTTGCATCAACAAAGAGCACCAAAACACCCTGCTGACCTAGCCTTCTTCATCGTAGTCTTCATCATCTTCATCCATCGCTCTATTCAAGTTTGCAAGCTGAATGGGATCGATGGCCATCTTCTCAACTTCGGAAAGAGACCACCCAGGATATTCCTCATGCTTCAATCCAGCGTCGGGAGCTGCTGATATACTGGTCGGACCAGAAGCTAATATCGATTTTGAGTCCCCATTTTCATCCAAATCCACATTCAGGTCAAAGTTCCGAACAGGCGGTTCTACAGATCTAGGAGTAGGAATGCTCTCTTTTGATTCATTGAGATGGTCACCATTTTCTTTCCCTTCAAGATCCTGATTTAAATTGTCCTGCTGAGGAACATCTCCATCGACTTCAAACTTCTCATTCTGCACGGTTGCATCCCCCTCTGAGGCTCGACCACCTCGCCCACGACCCCTACCTCTGCCCCTACCTCTCCCTCTCCCAGCACTGCCTGTGTGACCAGTATCATTCTGAAATTGAAACGGCACAGAGAAGAAATATTTTAATTTTTCGGGAAACCTGGATTTGGTTTAATAAGGCCGAATAAGCTTCAGAGACCAGATAACAATCTTCTTAAGGTGCAAGAATATATTACTATGCCATTATTCTTCGACATTTAGTTACATCCAAACAAAGAAATGCTACAGAAGCATATTACTGACAAACATAGCAACAGTAAGTTACTCATTGGACACTGATAATACTTTGAAGTAGAGCAGCAAAAATGCCTGACTATAAGGCTTTGTTATGAAAGCGTGGGCAAAGAAACAAATTTTAAACTTTACCTCTCTCTCCCTCTCACAAATTTTCAATTTTTTCTCAACTCTCCACCAACAATTTCATCCCCTCTACTTTCTCTACCTTCCCAAACATAGCATAATTGAGCAGAAAAAACCAACTAAGCATTCATCCACGGACATGAAATACTTCTGACCAATCGGCTGGACAGTCGAGATGACATGATGCGAAAAGGAAAGGAATGATGATAATATCCATAATCATGGGAAACATTACCATGCGGCTCCTCTTTGATTCATCATCAGTGTCATTTTCCCCATCATCAACCATTTTCCTGATAATCAAATACATAGTGTGATATTAATAGCCATATTCCCTCACTGAAATGGTCAACCTGTAAATTCACATTTAACTAACCTTCTTTTAGCGGTAGACCGATCATCTCCAGCAGTGTCAGAACCACCTAAATCAGGAACCTTGCTCACGATTTCCCTCAAGAAATCAAATACGTTAAAGGTATGGACACACTGCTTCCTGCAATTGAGGAGCAGAGTTATTCACCTCAAAACAACTATTTTAAGTTAATAAAATGAGGAGAGAGGGAACACTAAACTCTGCCATATTCTCTTTCAAAGGAAAAAGAAGGGAGGCAGAAGATAGAGAAAAATGCTCCCTAATCAGGAATGCCATACATACAATTTCGCATGCTTAAAGGGAGCAAAGGAAAGCAAGCTGTGGAGCTACTAGAAGAGAATCTTGACTGGGAAGGGAAGAGAGAAAGAAAAAAGGGGGAAGACAAAATACTGTAAGTCTGCTTACAAATGCAAGGAGTTCAGTGTCTTAGCTCCCCTCTTCAAGGTTATATCATATGTCCGATCACAAAGGTCTTGCAGGAACAGTTCCAATGCCTTAGCTGGAGATTTTGCAAGAAGACAATTAGCATTGATTTATTAAATTGGGATTTCCCATGCTGACATAAATGAGATCAACAGCAAAAGCAAGTCTCCAGGCCAGTCCTATCAATTATGAACTAGAGAGGAATAAATCAACCAAAATGCAGATGTTGTACACTTACAAACAAGAAGAGGCACGGCCATAGCAATCTTCCCGACATCCTCATCAGCTTGCATAATTTTCTTAATCCGAGCCTATAAAAGGAATAGTTGTCAATTATACAAAATTATTCTGCAAACGTTAAAATGGATTGGGGACAGCAGGGAAGAGAATTCATGGCCAAGTACGTGAACCTGGAGCACAAACATCAAGACATCAGGCAACAAACCAAGGCAGTTTTAACTTGGCCATCACAATGACGTCAGGCAAATTAAAATCATCCAACTGTATTATAAGCAGACATCAAGTTGCCAACCCCTGTTTTTGGGAAAAAAAAAAAAAAAACACTACATCCACTTGTGGTTTGATCCTAATGCGAGCTCAACACTTCTGTCATAAGTGTTTCAGCACTCAACCATTGAGCCTTAACAATTAACAATTTGCTCTCTACAAAACTTAAAACAGGCTCGATGCATCTGCTTCTGCCAGCTAAATTGTGTGGTCAGCTTATTTTCCGTCTATAACTTTACCTTGAATTTTCTTTATAGGATTGCCTTTTGCGCTAGCATCGAATGTCCATTCTTACCTCATGTTAGTGCAAATACTTAAAAGTTATTCAATAAAGTAGTTTCGTAAAATCAGCCAATTCTGCATACAGTTTTCACTTCTTCTCATTCTGAGAATGCCCCAAAAAAAAAAAAAAAAAAAACACTGTAGAGTTCATCTAATTGCTTCCCCAGCGGCAAGAACAAGAAAAGGGTGAAAAATCCAAGCGTCTAGATGAGAATGGACAAACAGTTCCAACTATTAAACCTCCTTCAGCCATACAATGCTGCATGTTGGCTTCTCCAAACTGGCACTAATTTACCTAAAGAGACCATAAATTGAGCACAAGCTCAACATTCAACCTGCTAAACACTTTTTATGCAAGTGATGATAAATATGCATCGCAGAAAATGCAAGTGAGAATAGTGTGACTTTCATAATATAGGCTATCAATTTGAATTTCGCCCAATCCATAGTTATTAGTTTGCCATTTGTCCTATCAAACTATTTGAGTTCCTAGATTTCTTTAACCTATGCTCCAAAGAGGAACGAAATATCCTCATCTTTAAGGGCTAAACAAACAAGAAACTAGCTTTGACTTCTAAAGGTAATTGATCTTTCTTTATTTTCACAAACATTTAACAGAAAATGAGCAATCAATTTTCCAAAAGGAGATTCTTCCTCAGCAACCCAACCTCCCAAGAGAAAAAGAAATCTATCGATTCAGATGTCCATCTAATTCTAATTAAGTTGTTTCTCTAATGTCCTACAAGGACTATAATAGGCTTAACCAATCCGCTCTCCAACTTCTATGACACCAACCACCCCCCCCTCAAAAAAAACACCCAAGACAGAGATTGGCTCGGCAAAATACCCAACCCATGCAAAATAGTCCTGATATATAAATTTTTCCAAAAAACCATGAGTCAACAAGATACATCATTTCAAATTAACTACATAGGCATGAAAAGACAGTCACTTTGGCGTGTGTTCCACTGTGCAAACGCGAAATCGGTAAAGTAACGAGTGCATAATGTTGCTAGACGGGCAAATCTCCACCTACTCAAAAATCAATTTGTGTATATCAAGTGCAATACCGCATGGCTCCAAGCATTCGAATATACGACAGATAACCCAGTATGATCAAAAGCATGCCAAACCGAATACGAACACCGTTCGCCTAACTTTAGCCGAAAAAGCTAATCCCAATCAACTATTAGCCGTCGCAAAACGCACGATCACAGCCAATCACAATCACGAGTTCACAACCTCTCCCCCACTGAATTCATGATTAATTAGATACCCGAAAAAACCCGCACATAATCACCAGTTGGGAGCACGAACTCGGACCCGGAAGATGCAAAAACCATTGTAAACACGCCCCATGCACGACGCGTTCGGCTCGGCCAAAAATAAAAAGAAAACCTCAAAAAAGAAATAAAAAAAGAAAAGAAAAACACAGCAGAAAAGGGGAGCAAAAGAAGAAGAAAAAAAAAACACGCCACGACAGTAACAGAGTCGGCATGGCCGGAAACCAGCATTCACTCACCGCCGGGAATCGCGTGTCGAGCTTCTTCCTCATGTCGCCGCCAGCGGAGGAGCCACAAAAAAACCCTAACGGAGAAAAAAAAGAAAGAAAGAAAAAGAAGAACCGCGAAGGGGGACGAGCGGGGTGGGGCGAGCGCTCTCCGCTCTTTGCCCTAGCGCAGCCTCTCCTCGCGCGAAGAGAGAGAAAGAGATAGAGAGAGAGAAACGGAGGCCTTCTCCCCGAACCAGGACGAGTGCAGGAACCGCCACGCGAGCCGTTCTCGAAGCGGAGGAACGAGGGAGAAGAAGAAGAAGAAGAAGAAGAAGCGGAAGCAGAAGAGGAGAACTTGCGACTTCGCTTTCTGCGAGGAAAGAAAAAAAGGATAAAAACCGCCTCCAATTCCCTCGCTTTTTATTTATTCATATCGCTTAGCAAAAATTTCGTGGCTCTTTTTTTCATTTTTAATTGCTTGGTTATTTTATTTAATTATTTCTTCTTAAACCCCGGGCTGGCTGGGGGGGATTAAGTTGGGCTGGAATCTTCTACGCTCTCGAAGGCGGTGCTCCCTTCGCGCAGCCGTCCAATCGTCGGCCGCCACGTCACCGCGTCCCGTTCGAACTTCGTTAGACCGTTTTTTGTCGGGGGAGGGCGCTGGGCGGGGGGGGCCGCGGTCATCTCTCGCCGTTAAGTCACGGCGACGGTAGCCCCGGACGGAACGATGAAAACGGGAAAAACGGAACTTGCCCGGTGACGCCGCACGGAAATTCGCGGCGATCCTTTCCCGTTTTAAATGTTCTTTTTACTGACGAAAGGTCCTCGAATTTAATTTTTATTTCATCTCGCCAAAACCTTATTAAAAATTTTCTTGGTCAAAGGTTTATTAAATTGATATATTTTTTTCTTGCGTTTATCACCGTCAAACATTGACTCATCGTATGTTTTTTGGGCACTCGGATGTGGACATAGAGCCTTAGATGGGTGCATTGCCGCAATTATTATTTATCAGTGCACTTTTTGGGTTTTGACTTCCCAAATTGGTAAAAGAATTTCCTAGCGCATATAATGATTCGTTTTTATAAGAGGCGTCATGATTAATTAAAGAAATTATTGGGTCGCTTGATATAAACACGTAACGAACAAAATTGCTATGCCTTAATAAAAGCATAATTTAATCAGATCATAGTTCGGGATACGGCAATTACCGATGAATATTGCTATAATCAAAACCGCATTGCTATGAGTATTGTTTCCATATCTCTTACCAAAAAAGGAATTCCCACTTAATGTTTGCACGTGGTTTCAATTCGGGCAAGTGCGTCTGCCTCTGGGTCTAAAGCTCCTTTCCATAAATACGTTTTTTTTTTTATCGTCTGTGATTTTCTGGTTTTTCGTTTTATTTTCTTATTTTTCGACGGGCCTTCTCGTCATTTTAGTCAACATTGTCCAGTTGGCAAGTATGGACGAGTTTTGTCTTTTCCCTTTCGTAGTCGTGCGTTTTTAACTGCACATCTCGCCCATCCTATGCTTAGGTGCGCTTTTGCAATGTGACATCTCCATCGATTGAGAATCGAGAGAATTATGTAACCCCCCGAGTTAATGTGCACCGGATAATTTCAATAGCATCCTAGATCGAGGACAAACTCTTTCAAACTCTTGCAAAAGGGTTAATGAAAATGGTTGGTGACACCGTATATTTCGTGATGTCTGAAATTATAAAAAAGAAGTTTCTTTTATCTGAAAAAGCACGACGATGGCATAGCCATTGTTTTGAGCCCGACAACCCGATATTTGGTTTGCTTTCTTTTTTATTTTTTATTTTTTATTTGTATCGTCGGCTAATGTGGTGGATATAGATTTGAGTTTATGTCGATACTTATATTATTATATCGAATCGATGGATTTGGTAGAATAGAAAAAAAATGCATTAAAGATGTAGCTAAATAACAATTTAAGAAATTATGGTAGTCTGGAATCGATGAATGTCACTAATATGTAGTTTGAATAGTAGGGAACTAGGTTGCGTGTTTTAACCCTGACAAATTTAAAATTTTGAAAATTGCTCCTGAATTTTTGTGTTAAAATTTTCACCGTGTTTTAGTTTGAACACCATAAAATATTTTTTGCTTAACTATATATGTCGATGCTAATATGGTTATTAATGTGAATTCAAATATTATAGAGAAAACTTATATATTAGGGTCTCTTTATGCTTGCGTGTCACAAATTTCTTGGCAAGAAATGCGATATATCTCTAAAGATTTGAGATTCTCAATGCAAAATTGGACTAAAATCCATATGCAAAAAGGAAACAAAAGTAAAATGCTAGAAGTGTTTGAGTCCGTTCGAGAATAATTGCTCAATCAATCCTAAACTTATTGCATGATTATCATTTCAATCATAATTTTTCTAATTTGCCCAAATATAATTCTACAAATTTGTTTCAAATTCTAATGTCATCTTTCTGGCAAATTGTTGCTTGAAATTGCCAATGTGGCTGCTAGTTGTTGCTAGTCATCTTCATAGTACTTTGACATGAACAATTTATGAATCATCCCGTTAACGATTTCCAACTCCAATTGCCCAAGATGATTACATTGAAATTTTATGCAAAATGTTTAGAATTATATCGGTCAAATTGAAAGTTTGTTGATAAAACCACTATTCGTACTATGGGTTTATGATTGATTGAGTTTTTTTTTTTTTTTTGTCTATTTGATTGACTGTTTTCTTTTCATATTTTCTTAAAATTTTCAAGGTTTGATATTTCATTTTCGTAATATGGAATGCTTATATCATTCGGAAACACACATTAACTCAAGATCTCAAATCCCTAGGAAAAACAAAAAGAACTTATAACGTTCCGCCATTCTAAATATACATTTAACATATAATTGCTTTTCCACTTTCTTTTTCCCTTCTCAACTTTAATTGTCAAGTTACTAACACACTTTTCATATCGTTTCTCCTTTGCAACTCGAAAAAGAATGCGGGGAGCTTTGGTAGACAAATCCTCCATTTTCATGCTCGCCGGCCTTCCAGTTCCATCCGACCAGTTCCATTCCACTCCGTCGTGCCAAGCTCGGCCTCCACAGTCAAGAGTCGCCGCTCCGAAAAGCGGGGGAGCGGGGGGAGGGCGCTCCGGCGAAAAAATGGAGGACCTCGAGGGACCAAATTGGGAAAATCGGGGAGGGGGCAGGGGCCGAAAATGAAGGTTGGGAAACGGTTAGAGGACGAGGATGGAGAAACGCCGTCGAGGGAGGTTGGGCTTTCCGTTCAGTTAGCGAGAGAAAAATATCGATTTTACATATATATACACGAAAAAAATGGGGGGACGAATAATCGAAAAAACAAAAACCCTATTCTTATTCAGTTTTGAGCCTCGTAATTCCTATCCGTCTCCGCCTTCTTTCTCCCTCCCTCGCGCTACCCTTCCCTTTCCTTCCCTCGTCTGGGGAGTCGCCACCGCTCCGTCCGCCGCCGCTCCGCCGACCGACCGACCGACCGACCGACCGACCGACCGGAGACCCCCTCCCTCCGTCCCTCCGCCGATCAGTCTCTCTCGCAGGTCAGTCTCTCCTTCTCTCCTTCTCTCTCTCGCGCGCGCGGGCGGCTGTTTTCTCGATCTCCTGCAATTGCGCATTCGTGTTGATCGGCGGCGGATTCGCGCGGCGGGAGCCCGGCGTTCGGTTTCCGATCCGTTCTTTGCTTTTTTTCTCCCTTCTCGTCGCGTGTTTGTTATTTAGATTCGAGCGGCCGGAGTTAGGTATTGTTGGAGGCGGAAGAGCAGAGTCTTTGCGATTCTCCTCGTTAATTCGTGATCGGCAGATTTTGGCGGTGGCGGTGAATAATTCGTCCGATTTCGTGTTCTCTCTCTCCCTCTTTTTTCCCCTTCGCTTGAGCTTTTTCTCTTCGTGCCGGTGAACTGGTCGTGTCGGAGCGGCGTGATGTGTTTTAGGGATTTCTCCGATTTTTTCTTGGCTTCTATCGGTGTAATTACGGAATGCGCATAATGTGTGCGTGCTGCTGCGTTTGGTGGGTCACTATATTCTAGGTTTAGCTAGAAATAACTCAACTTTTCTGGTCTTTACCCTCTGTCGTGCGTTTTGTTATTTTAATTCATCCGTGATTGTTGCGGAAATTTTTGTAGATTGTTGGATTATATGCGTTCAAGATGTCAGTTTTGGTGATGGGGAAGAGCTCGAAACGATTACTCAGATGGCTCTTGCATGTTTATTTGATGATGCTCTTAGTTTCCTTTGAGCAATTCTGGCTGTCTGGATGGAAGAATTGTAGACAGTATTTACTTCCTTGATTAGAACTTTTCCTGGACCATAGGATGGGCTGGACTCTGTAATTGAGACGCATTGCTAATATGACCGGCATTTGCGAAAACATGACAATGTCTTGGTTATTGACTGGGCTTTTGTGAAAACATTTACCTCACACTTGTGAAAGCTGACTGGTCATATTAGCTGGACTCCACCATATACCTTTCACGTTTGCCTCGCACTTTTTCACATACACATTGGGAATCATCTCTATCTTTCACTTTCTCCTTGAACGCATAAGACCACTCATATTAACGGCAATTTGCGGTGATATGTGAAGTCACCTGCGAAAAGCATTTGTTATTGACGGGGCAAAGAGGAACTGAACTCATAAATATTAGATGGTAATCCCAGAGACGTCCAGGCATCAAAAGTTTTTGTGGGGTTGTTCAGGATTTGGTAGTTATGGCTGAACCTCACTCTAATTTCATGGGGGATTTGATGTTTTAGACTATAGAGTGTAGTCAGAGCTGTTGGGGTAATGTTGAGATGAAGGCTGGCCTCTCTGATAATTTCTTTGAGGGCTTAAGTGCATGTTCATACCTTTTTTTTGCATAAGTTATGCAAATAGCTGCTGTTTTCATCAATTTAAAGTGTTGGCTAATAAATGTCCCTTCCTCATGTTTGGTCGTCGAGATTTATGTTTACGGGATCTAGTCTGCACGACCGACTGGTGGATAAAATAATTCTTAAGGATTTTGATGTTTAATGGTGGAATTGAATCTGTTCAGTTTGTCACGTGCTTTCTAGAATGGCTTTGCCCTTGAAGGGGCTGTGCTGTCTTTTTAAGAATCACTCGAGCATAAGAAATGAAATATTTTGTCTGTTTCCATCCCTGAGTTTCTGTTGTGGTCCTTATTTTCTGATCCATAAGATGATTAATGCTCATTTCAAGTCAGCTGTTTGGACTTAGATTTTGTTTTCCCCATGTCCTGTAAGTTAAAGATACGGTCCCTGAAAGCGTTCCTAGATGGTGGCTTTTCACAGATTGGGTGCATTGCTTCCTTCCGAATAATTAATGTTGTCCCAAAAATGTCCATGGAAATTAATATTTTGGTTCTTTTTAGAGTCACTTTAAAGTATTTAAAAGACGCAACTCAAAATTCTCTGAGATGTGATGACTACCTGGTATTTACAACCCTATCAAGGGGCTGTTTTTGCGGTCTCATGTTTGGCGAGAGCTACTTTTCTCTCGTTGACTTTGGCTGATTTATCGATTCTGTTGTAATGGGAGAATTAAAAGCAGTTTTGTTATGATCTGTGATGTTTCAGGTATTTCTTTTAGAAATGTCTCCAGCATCCAAATCCAAGTCCAAGGACAAGAAGTCTGGGAAGGAACCGATAAAGGCTGCTTCCAAGCCCTCTGGACCTGCATCTGGGGGTTCTGGAGTCCCTGCCAGCGCATACAACCCTGTTTTAGGAACATTTCATTCTCTTGAAACAGTGTCAAGTTCATCTTCTTCACCTCTTCAAGCTAATGGTCGTTTCAGGACTATTGATGAGACAGATGAGCAGACTGGCTCGCTTGGGGTCGAATTTGATTCTGTCTCCAACAATGGCAGCTGGTCTGGCGAGTCGGAAGACCATAAGGAGAACAAGTCTAATCTTCCTGGTCGACAGGAGTCTGTCCCAGGAGCTGACAATGACAAAAGAGAGAAAATCCGCCAAAAGAATGAGAAGAAGCATCAGCGTCAGAAAGAGAAACGAGCTCAGGAATTGCATGAGCGATGCAGCGGCTATCTTATGTCGAGAAAGCTTGAAGCACTTGCTCAGCAGCTCGTGGCAATGGGCTTTTCTCGTGAACGGGCAACCATGGCTCTTATAATGAATGAAGGCAGAGTAGAAGAATCAGTTGCGTGGTTGTTCGAAGGGGGTGAAGAGGCTGATAATCAGACGGATAACAAATTTAGTGGGACTAACTTGAAAATTGATATAACGGAAGAGCTTGCTCAGATTACAAGTATGGTATCCAAGTTTAAATGCTTGAAACAGGAGGTGGAGAGAGCTGTCGTCTCGTGTGAGGGTGACCTTGAGAAGGCAGCAGAATCGTTGAGAACTCAGAAGCTAGAACTATCTTCTGCTCCTTCTAAACCAGGAGAAAGTGGAGATCCTTCTAGTTTAAGTAATGGCAAGCTTTCAGCTACTGTTGCCATGAACTCCGGGATGTCCCAGCATAAACCAAATTCGTCTTTGTCAGCCCAGCTGAGAAGAGATGAAAGAGAGTATAATTACACAAGAAGTGTGGGAAATGCAAGTGGTCATTTGGAGTCTGCGCCAAAGAATGTGCAGTCTGTGAAGAGAAATCAGCAGAAACCCCAACACTCTGCAATGCCGACCGAGAAGAGTCGACCTGGTGCTGGATCCGGTTCAATGGCAACAGCTGTTCAGGTGTTGCCTTCACTGGCGAAAGGAGAGACCCGTTATATTGCTGTTGGAGGTGAATTAAAACATCTTTCTTTAGGAACGGTCCGGGAGCCGGTTGTCATGATGCAGAGACCGCAATCAGCTAAGCAGGTTCCTGCTATAAGTGTTAACTCACCCCCTGGAACAGGTGTGGGTTGGCATACTTCTAATGGCATTGACATTAGGAAGTCAGGTGCATTGCTGCCTCAAATTCCTAGCAGTAGAAGCCTCAGCGCGGGAAATCTGAGTTCGGGTCAGATACATCCCCAATTTTATTATCAACAACAGTTGGGTCTTGGAAGCAGTTCGCTGGAGTCACCAGGGACAAGTCGAGCTATGGGTTTTCAACAGCATCAACAATTCATACAAGGTGGTGGTTTGGGAGATATGCCTGGGACAAGCCGAGGTAATGGTTCGTGGAGTAGAACAAGCGCACCTCCTACAATAGCGGCTGCTTCTTCCCTTGGTCTGTTTTCTGGATTGGGTTCTTCTGGTTCTTCAGGGGCTGCTTCTCCAGTAGACTGGAGCAACAGTTCAGTGGGGCAGCAGTTTGATTACACCAACGTCGACTGGTCGTTGGATCGGGGTTTGTCTTCCCCAAGATCCACCAAGTGGTTGATGGGGTTGACCTCTTTAATGAAGAACAAGGCGACCATGTTTGATCCAGATGTTCCTACATCAGGTTTAAACCTTGGCCTGAGACCTCCTCCCCCCAACGTGAATGGCGTCTCTTTCATGGGACTTCGTGATGCCCCGGGAGCAACTACAGACACATCTGCTCCGGGTTCTCGGGAGTGGACGTCTCCTTTTGAAGGAAAGGATCTTTTTAGCTTGCCTAGAGAGTTCGTCTCTTCCCCTTCTCTGTAGGCCTCGGATGGGATTTCAGCGAGCAACAAATAAAATGGAAAGAATGGCATTTGGATTTCCTATGTGTTAATTTTGTTGCATGACCTTGTTATGAAAAATGCATTGCAGTGTCCTTTGCTTGTCTTCTGTCCGCATGGGGAGAGAGAGAGAGAGAGGTTCCTTCATCTTTGCTTTTAATCAGAGGCAGAATCGGAGTATCCCCGTTTTAACCTCTCCGTCATCACTGTGCAGTTGACACTTTAAATCACCGCAATGGATTATCCCGCCCGGGCAAAGCAGCTTGTGCCATCACTTTTCGAAAGTACAATTCGACTGGTTCCTGACGCACGACAAAAACTTTCGAGCTTTGTCTTTGCTCTGCTACGTTTGGAGAAAAGGTTGAAGAATGTGCTATCTTCCAGATTCTTTCCCTTCCCTTCACTTCCCTCCTTCACTTCCCTCTAAGTATCGAAGTGGTGTCCGGAAATCCCTAGTAGACTAGCGGAGTATTACTGAATTGTTGACCGAACTGGAGGGTAATTGTTTAGCGGCCCAAATCGTATAGTCATGAAAAAAAGAAGGTTCACTTGTCGATACATGCAAAGCAAAGCAAAGTACTTTCGCAAACCACCGACTTAGAGGAAAGGCATCCTCTCGAGTTCCTACTCTCTGCTAACTTGCGAGTGGCTTGCAAGAGGACTCTCAGGTACCGTCTCGAGTCTTTTGCAACTATAAGAAGGCCTAAATATGGGGGTAATTAATTCCTCCGAGGAATTGAAAGCTAGAAATAAGACCTTCGTCTATTGCAATTAGCCACCAGTGCCAGAGCTGCGACCGCTATCGGTTTTAGTTGTCTAACCATCGATATCGCCAATCCCTATTTATTTCTTGAAGAAAAAACCTTATTTTCATCAATTAACACTTACAATATAATATCCTGGAAATTCATACAGAATGTGGAAGAGCAAACTAGAGGGACTTGCTCGGCTCTTATCATAGCGATGAGGAAAAACCAGAGCCTGCACCACAAGTATTTGTCGCTGTCGAAGAAGCAGGTTCTCTGTACCATTCATTGGATTCTCGTGTGATGAAGTTAGCCTCTGCACGGGACAAATATTTCATCCAGATATCACGATCAGAGTAAATTTTGCGTCCAAGAAAGAATGAGGAAAGATTGCATTCATCTTTCTCACGGTTGCCATCTCTTGCTTCTACAACTTCAATATGCCACAATGAAAACCACAGTGGATGCACATACAGGTAAGAAGTCCCGTTATATAGGATGGAAAAACTGGATTACTTGCTCTAGTGTTGCAGGGAATAATTGGAGAAGGCTGGGCCATACCTACTGGGAAAAAATCATGACCTTTTTAATATATTGGTAGCAACAGAAAAGAGGAAAACTTGGGGATTCTTCCTTTCCTTGGATCTTACGGGAATTATTAGTAATCAGCAATTCTTTAGCTTCAGAACATTTCATTACGGCTCAACTCTCAGATCTTCAGATGTAGGAATCAAGTACCAATCAAGCATATATTAAGAAAGTCTGTCCACAGAAAATAAGCATATCCAGGACAAGGTATTTTTGTCTGAAATGGATCACCAGATTTTGCTTCTTATTTTTCTGCTTCTAACCTGTCTAGGTCTTTAAGGCCATTCCAACCAGAAGTATCGCTATGATAAGCTTGCAATCATATCAAGAAAGGAAACAAACATATGACTAGTTGGCAATACTTAACTTACCTGATAAGAATACATCCTTGTATTCTTCTTCATTGTAGACAAATAGTGGAGGGTCTGGTGAACCAACTCCAACGATCGTGCTCCCACTACATCAGTCAAATTTGGACATCATAGGAAAATTAGTTTGTGGGAATAGAAGAGAATACATGATATCAGAACATGATCCTGGAATGATAAGAAGATCTGAAAACATTCAAAGCCAACTCTCCTGGGGTGAGTGCAGACACCACCATTAAATTAATAATAAAGGAACAGTGCAATCACAATGACGTACAGCCCACTGCAAACATTTTAAACACAGGATATTTCAAGTAATCGCCCCAGAGTGACTTACCTTAAGTTCATAACTGTTTTTTTTTTTTTTTTTTTTTTTTCTGGGTCGAATGTTCATCACTTAGGATAGATTATATTGCTACCATTATCTATCTAATAACAGGTAATTGGGATTATATATGACCTATGACTTTTAGGGAAACATTCCAATACAAGGACTCTCTTTCTAAACTAGAGTCCATAAACCGTCAACTACCAGAATTGTTTTGGCCAAAAAGAAAGAAGAATTACCAGATTTTGATGAAGATTATAGATGTCGGACAATCCTGAACGACAAAAGTCCAAACGGATGCCGCAAGTGTAATAATCCAGGCATCATTGTCTATTCTAAACTCCTAACCCATGTTTGAAACTTTACAGGAAGCTATATTTTCGAAGGCAAGCATCATAAAAACCATCGTCAAAGTTTTATCAAAGACGAGACTGAAGGTATAGAGTCCAAAAGTTGAGGTTGCTAGCGAAAATATTGAGGCTAAAGTCTTTGTCCTTAGCTTATAAGCTACTGAAGCGGTATGTTGGAATTATTTTGAAGTTAATTATGAAACTTCTCACGCCAACACATATGCTAGTGTTTTTCATCTTTCCATGATAAAAGATCTCCTTCAAGGTTTTTCTAGTTTTTTTGGTCAATAGATGAGAAATTTAAGAGCATGATATACCTCACAACAATTGAGGATTAGGTTGACGCTTCGTTATGGACTCACTTTTGCAAAAATTGATGAACGCCTCCTATAGTATGAAAAATCTATAAAAGTCTCTCCTTCTCAATCCTAATAAAATTACTTTGTATACATTTAAGCCTCAAAAGACACATCAACATTAAATGCTTTCAGTTATTCAAGAAATATATTCCTCTGACAACTTTACTCTCTACACAGGATATTAGGACTTTAGACTGGTATTACTTTATTTTTTCTTTCTGTACCTTCCAGACATGAAAACAGCATCATACTGTCCACGGCCAGCAGCCGTTATTCGCTGCTTTAACTTTTTAAGGGATGGTAGTACCTCAAACGCTGGAGCTTCTGCAAGGAAATATAAACATTTGAACAATGAAACTTTTGATTGCAACTAATTCTGTCTCTTATGATAGACACCGGCAAATATAAAGAAGAGAATATTTGATCATGAGTTTGTTTTTCCTTTTGGTCAAAATTAGTCTGGCATCACACACACACACACACACACACACACATTGCAGTATGATAGAAATTCTCTGCAAATAAAACTGTATAAAAGAAAAGAGGTATTGATAATTGGTAGGTCAGAAAGTCACACAGAATAAGTTTCTCGAAGAGAAAGCAACAGAGGAAAGGGAAGATGGAGTGCTGTCATGTTCATTTACCTAAATCATTGATGCATACATCTTGAGATATTCCATCCTTTGACAGCTTTTCCAGCAAGGCCAAAGGATCAACATTGCTAGTCTTGTCCAACCGTAG
Organism: Eucalyptus pauciflora; assembly: GCA_007663325.1. Lineage (NCBI taxonomy): Eukaryota > Viridiplantae > Streptophyta > Magnoliopsida > Myrtales > Myrtaceae > Eucalyptus > Eucalyptus pauciflora. Next base: position 3,555,127 of record VMYD01000353.1, read on the forward strand.
ACGCTGAGAATGGGAAAAAACATCAGAAAAATTGTCAACTCATAGGGAGTAAGCTGACTAGAGTTTTCGTTAACTACTCAACTCTATTACCTTGTAAACTTCAGCAGTCGAACATGCCTGTGGAGGTTTTATTAGAACCATCGGAATGTCCAAGGATATAGGTGGAGGGATATTTTCAACCACCTAGAAAAATAAGGGCTATATAACGATTGGGTGGAACTTGGAATCATATTAACTTACCCAAAAAAGCATCAAGATATAGAAGAAGTACACAGAAAAACCTGATTAATAAATTAGAAGATGATCAGAAATTCATCATCTTCCATGCAGATGCATAGCCCACGTCTATGAACACTCTAATAAACTAAGTGGCCACAAGGCCAAGAGAAGGAAATCAGAATCTTGTTAAAATCAAGTTTTATTTCTCTCCAAAGCATTATTGGAGAACTTAGGCACAGGGCACTATCATCATAGATTTCTTAAGCTCTTAGAGCAAATGAATGGAAACCATAGAAGTACATTCTGCTAGAAAGACGACACTGGAAAAGTAAGATTTGAACAAGGGACAAGAAAATGACTAACTACCAGCAAGTATTCCGCAAGTTCAGACATACCTCACCTCGACCAGTACAATATGCTGCTCCATGGGAGAAGAAAAAGGGAATATCTGAACCAATTTCACCAGACCATTCTTGAAGTTCCTTCTCAGTTGCAATACAATTATTGAATTGGTTTGCAGCCCAAAGTGCAGTTGCCGCATTACTACTTCCACCACCAAGTCCTGCTCCAGTTGGTACTTTTTTGTCAAGATGGATCTGCCATATGTCCAAATTTGAGTCTCTGGTCAGATCGGAAAACCGTGAGCAAGACATAAAAGAATGTGGGAGTCTTGCAGATGTTCAGTTATTTACATTACACATAGGGATTCCAGCATAATTTACTCTATAAATTGTGATTTACATTTTAGTTGGAACTCTTGTCCACATCAATCTAAGATAAGTTAGGCACACTGATTTTGTAATTCCCATTCACTTTGATATTTACTGTACATTCAAAGACATTTTTGCATTTTAACATCGCCACGACTCTGTAGTTTGTAATACTCCAAGTTAATGAAAGCCCTGATGTAATTCACTGAAGCAAATGGAACATAAATGTAGAGACAACACTTCTTGCCACACCTGCAATTATCAGAATCATATGTGAACAGACTCAAATACAAACAAAAGAGGCAGCTCCTCACCCAAAAGAATTTGTTGCTGCCTGTCTTTTTCCTGTAGAGATTCAGTGCTTTGATGATCTGCCAAACATCAAAGAAGATTACAGTCACACATTAGGTATTGTAATGATGCCAAGAACACGGCAACAGTGAAATGAACCAAATCCCTCAAGCATAGGAAATACCAAATTCCTGTCATCAAGAGGTACGCCAGACACATTCGTCGAAAGTCGATCCTTTGTTTGGGACGGTGACAAGGAGAACTTGATTATGTCCCCCAAACTTATTACCTGAAAGCACGAGCAGGTCATGCAAAGCACGAAAAAAAAGGGGGGGACAAGGAAGCAAAAAGGGATGATCAAGATTCAAGAAACCTTACATGAAACAGAGACGCCAGATCATGGAACCCATCCTCTCTCTTCCTAGTGATTCTCAAAAAGACATTAACCTGTCCCATAGATCGCCAAATTCAATACAAAAAAACCAGCAGAACACTTGTAGCAAAAATCCTCAGAAATAAAGTTTAAGAAAGAGTGGATAAACCGATAAACAAGAGGAGAGAAGTACCTTACAAGGCGAGAACAGAGTGAGCCTAGAAAGAGGAGCTTCCATGTCCACCTTATCAGCCAGCTGGTTTATCCTCTCATCAGGATCATACACTACCTACATCCATCCACAACCAAAAGCACACCCATCACTCAGCAAAACACGCACACGCACACGCAGCAGCAGCAACAACAACAACAACAACAACAAAAAACAGAGGAGACTAGTTCCGGCGCGACCTCGAGCTGCTGCTTCCCCGCTTTCGGCTCGGGAGCCACGGCCCTGACGGACGCCCTCCGCCGCAGGCAAGACGGAGACGAACCGTACCGCGCGGGAGGCGGCCGAATCCCGCCGCTCCGGGAGAGACCGCGCGGCGGGAAGACGACGCGACTGCAGGGGAAGAAGGAAGAAAAAGAAGAAGAAGAAGGAGCCACGGCGGTCGCCGCCGCCATCATCATCATCATCGTCCCTCGGTCGTGGAGCTCGGAAACGTGAACTCAATCAACGCTCCAAATGCATCGACTCGGAGGAGAAGAACCGTGGAGCTCGAGCAGGAGAGGTCGAGAGGGAGAAGGGGAGAGGAGGGGGAGTAGGTGAAGTGAGGTTTGGTTTGGACAAACTTTCGATTCGTCCGTTAATTAATGAATCGGGAGAAGGAGCAGAGAGGGAAAGGGGAATCTCACGGGCTTCGGGTCTATCGAATTCCTTTCCTGTCTTTGCTCGCCGCCGAAATCGCTTTCCGCTCGGACAGCCAACGTGAATCGCGAGAGTTCATGTTATAGGTACCACGCTAATCTCATGTCAAACAGAAATACCAATTCATTCGCCGTGTGTCACGTGTCTCTCTCCTCAGGCACCTCTGTTTCTCTCCTTCTTCACTTTTTTTTTTAAGAGAACCCCAAACTAATATGGGTGTGATAAATTTACCTCAAATTATTTTTTTGACTATTAAAATCTCCAGACCAATATATTTTTGACAAATTTACCCCAAACTGATACATTTGTGATAAATTTAACCGCTGTTAGTTTTCGTTAAATTTTACTGTCAAATTATTAAGTTAAATGACACGTGCCAGTTGACTATTATTTTACGCTCCGTTTGTCACGGTTTATAATTTTTCTAATTTTTTTTTGTGATATTAATTCAATTTAGCGAAGGGTATATTTATTACAAATTTACCGGTTTATGGTTTTTTGTGGTTGAATAAATTAGTTTGGGATAAATTTGTCACAAATATATCTTTTATGGTAAAAAAAAATAGTTTGAGTAAATTTATCATAAGTGTACTACTCATTTGAGATTTTGTAAAGTATTAATCCTTTTTTAATTTCTTTCTTTCCCTTGGCTTATTGTCACCGCTCACGCCCGCCGTAGAAACAGTACATGAGCAGCGTTCCTCTTTTGTATTCTCTTATATAAAGTACGCTTTGGATGATAATGTTGTACTCTTGATAATATATGCTGTCAAATGAAAGTGGAAAATAATATTCTGCCATATTAACGTGAAAGATATTTCAAAGGGAATATGCACGGTAAGCTATTGACTATTTTAACCTGATATGGTCAATCTAAAGTAGTAACTTTCTTCTATGTGACACCATCTGTGAGTAGTAGACCTGATCTTCGAGCAGGTTTGGTTAAGTAGGAACAAAACGAAACCTCTTAATGATTTTTGATATATAAGACCCACATTCACCCCATATAAATTAGGAACAAAATTTGACATTTCACTAAAAGGTATTGGCATAATTTATCTCATCTCTAAATTTATTTTATTATTCCACAAGTGAACTTTTTTTTTTTCCAGATCTGAGTATGTTTTTAAACTGTTTCGTTTGAATTCTATGACATAAGTGTTCCCTCTCGGATAGGGAAGACAAAGATATACCTAAAAAATAAGGGGCTCTCTCTAGTAGGGATGATAAATTCTATCACAATTTCTTTGAAGGTTATTTAAAGAACTAATAGATCCATAAAATAGCTATTCGCGTTGATGAAGGTGGGAGAGAGGTGAAAGCCCTCTTGCTAGGTTGATCTATGCTTAGTACAGCGTCTTTTGATCGACTTGTTGGCTTAATATCCTTAATTAAAAGACACTGTACAGACTATTTTTTAAAAATTTTCTGGGCATTCAATCATAAACTATTTCATTTCGTAACTAATTGCGATGACAAAGAAGTTCTAATACAAGTTATACAACGCATGTTGTTCCACATGGGGACGGAAAGTCTTACAACGCATGTTGTTCCACATGGGGACGGAAAGTCTCGTTTGGAGTTTGGATTTTACAGGGAAAATTCTTGCATGGATTGGGTATGTATAAATGTGAACCCATCAATATTTATAAAAAATTTTAACTTTGTCATTCTACACCCTTTTTTTTTTATCAATTTACTAAATTTACTAAATATAACTGTGTTAGTCGGTGGTTGGGAACCGTGCCATAAGGCATGCTAACACAGTAGTGGACATTTCACCCACTCTCTCTCACCCCAAGCGTGGATGGCCAGAGCAAGCTCTAACATGGAGTCTACCTTCCCCACCAAAAAACTCTCAAATTCCCTGTCTATCTTTATCTACAAAGAGAAAATACGGAGGACAGCGTAGGGACTCTCACTCCAGGACGGTTATCCCACATGTTTCCTCCTCCCACATGTTTCCTCCTTAAGCCTTTTAAGGACCTGCTCAGGTCCAACTTCATATATATATATATAAGATCAGGAAATTTATTGAAAAAATTGATGGTGTCTCTGTACGGCTGAATCATGAGTTCTGCTCATGACTTTCCCATCAAAATAAAATAAAAATCTAATATTATTTTGTACTTTTATACATTTGAGGCATTTAACATTAATTAAAATCAAATCTTAAAAGCTAAAAGTCATCCCAACCAGACCTCGAAACAGCATGTCGAACGTATAAAAAGCAACTGAAGTAAACATAAAGCTGCATGATAAATTGTAAGAAATCAAGCAAGATAAGGCCTTTTCGGCATCTCAGACTCGCAGACTAGATAAGCATTGCTTTACATATAAGCAAGCCAACAATAGCAGATTCATTTCAAGCAACAGCAGGTTTAAACAGGGATATGTTTTGAAGAACGGAACAGAGTTACATACGATACAGAATCAGCCAAACTTCGCATCGGCAATGAAATCCCACACCTACCCATTTATACAAATGCAGTGGGAAGTATCTCTTTACTTCCACTAGTGTTGTGGATGTGCTTATTTATCTATTGAAAGGCGACGCCAATTAAACCCTCATTTCCAGATCACTCCCATCTATCTCATGATTCCTATGAACATAGTGACATCTTTGGGTTTGATGAGCTAGAAATGCCACCGAGCAGACGGGTGACGACTCCTTCCATGGGTTTGCCGAGCATTCCCCATCCCATTATGACTACTACCGCCACTCCCCTGAGCAGGCATCTCAGAGCGGCAAACCGGGCATGAATTGTGCCGAAGTAACCAGGGGATGATACAACCGGAGTGATAAATATGGTGGCAAGGCATCATCCTCACTTCTGAGCCCAACTCGAATTCCTCTTTGCACACAGGGCAATCTGGATTGGCACGTAGATGCGTCTGGGTGACTTTGATGGTCAGCATTGCATCGATTGCAGAACGAGGTGCAGGGGCTGGACCTCCTCCTTGGTTGTGCACAGATAGAAAGTCGATCAGTTCTTCCAGTCCTGGTGCACCCATAAAGTAAGTATCAAAGTCAGTGTCCCTTGGTCCATTCGCTCTACTGTGGTGCAAGAAGGCTGAATCGGGTATCTGACCGTGAAATGACATGTAATGAGTGGGAGGAAGGAAGTCCCGTGCTTCTTCTGGAACTGAATTTAGATGCCTTCTACCAGCAAAGTTGGGATTTCGGCCAGCAATTGCCTCTCTCATCATGGAAGTGTCTCTGAATCCCCACCTCGAGCCAAAATCTCCTCGTCTCGTTACAGCATGCACAATATCGAACATAACAGGCATTCTGGGATGATTGTCCCCAGAGTTAGGCATGAAATATTCTGCAGTAGGTAAGTCATCAATTCCAGTCAGTTCCTCCACGAAACCTCCATTGCAAGAAGGGCAAATTACTTCTTGGCCATGAAGACCAAATCGCTGGCTGCACTGGTAGCACCAATGTGTCTCCTCTCCATCAGACATCGTGCTTGTTACCTAAAACCAATTTAAAACAAGCAGAAAGTTTGACCTCCTTTCACAACCAACAATTAATAGCTTTAAAGCAGTTGAAGATTAGCTCAATCAAAAAAGAATGTACATTTAGACCTGTTTCTCTTTTACCACAAAAAACAACTCTCTGTGACAGACAAAATTCATACGCGAGAAGCTCCTAAGCTTCCTAAAACTTGGAACTAAAACTATCAAATTGCATTTGCACAATTCAAGAAAGCACCATTAATAACTTGATATACCTATGGTAAGAAGTTTTTGGCAAAACCACATACAGAGGTTTACCTATATAAGGCAGGTTTAGATAAAATTGCATATCATCGTTTGTCGACATGAACCAAATGATTGCAGTACATGAACTCCTAGAAAATCTTCCACGAAACAAAGCAAAAACAAAAACAAAAGAAAAACGCATGCTGATTCTTCAACTAAGCTGAGAACCTGTCTCTGCATCCAGCATGAATCCTTAAAGTTGTCCACAGGGGCTGAACAAGCATAACTGGCAACTCAACAAACATAAGCAATGATAAAATCATCCCATCCGCACAACCTTGTCATCTTGGAGAAGCTAAAGTTTGTGAATTGACAACAAGGGAACAGCAGGATCAATGGTCGAAACCAAAACAATAAATCACAAGGCACACGAGGTAAGCACTCCAATCATCGAATGTCACAAAAGACCAATTCGAGCATCGGGCAAAATTCAGTCGTATCCCAGAAGGACAAATCAATCAATTACAAATAGAAAGTACCCAAATCGACCCATCCTCAGCCGAAAAAGGGAACAAAAAACGAGCCCCGGTCAGCGAAGGGCCACACCGCATGATCCAAAACCTACGAGAACTCGAGATTCATCCCCAAGAAAAACACCGAGGAAATCGCAACTGGAGCGAATCCAGAGATACCCAGTGGACCGATCTTCCAAAAAAACAGAACCCCAAAAAAAAAAAAAAAACCCACGAGCCGCACAAAGCTCCTCATGCCGACGAACCCGGAAAAATCTCTCATTTTCCGATGCCGGAATTCGCAACAAGAACAGAAGGCAAAACAAAACACACCATGCAAGATGGGTAGAAATCAAGCGAGACGAGGAGGAAAAGGAGGAGGAGCTGCTGGAGAAGCGTACCGGGCGCAGGCAGGACCGGAGCGGAGCGACGATCGGGATCCGAGCTTTCTTGCGGAAGGAGAACGGATCGGAGGAGGAGAAGAGCTCGCGAGGTGAGAACTGAGCCTCACAGAGACCGAAGGTCAAGCCGCCTCGTACTGTAACCTGAGTGCGGAATCTTTTAGTATCTTGCTATTTGTTTTATCTCATTGTTCTGTTTTATATTTTGGTTGTCGGTTTCCTGTGGCTTATCTCATTTCTTTATTTACTATATAGTTTCTAATTCAATAACAAATTTTCCTAGAAAAAAATTGTATTTAAAATTGGACAGGACGCTATTGTGTATTTTTTTAAATAAATATCGTCTTCCGGCATTGTGGATATTCTTTTTTTCATGGGTCATCAAGGTTTCCACACAACCGAACAAATTGAGAGCAGTTGAATTTTTGACTCGGGAGCATGCTTGCGCCAAAGTGGAAATGAGAGCTAGAAAACTGAAATCGGCGTGAGAGTAGTGGACACGGCAATTCCCTATTCTTTTTCTTCTCTCTCTCTTTTTCTTTTTCCTTGAAAAAATTGGAGATGAACAGTACATGACTATATATAATATAATATATATATATATATATATATATATATATATATATATATATATAAGCGAAAATGACACAGATGATTTTTAAACTTTAGTCAAATGTGCAATGAGGCGTATAAACTTTTAATTTATTTGATATGATCCTTGAATTTTTAATTTATTTAATATGGCCTTTGATATTTTGATACACGCTTGATTTAGTCCTAAACTTTTAGTACATGTTCAATCTTAGTCTTTAGATTATATAAAAATATTCAATGTAATCACTGACATTGAAATAAAGTTTAGGGATCACGTGGAATAAATTAAAAGTTCACGGATCATATGTGTAATTATCTCAATATATATTGTATGTAATTCATTTTATTCAGCAAAATCTAGATATCTACTCAAATAATTGCAAAAAGGATTGTGTTAGGGCACCCGTTAAGTACACATAATTTGGAATTGTGTGATTTTCAGGGTACTATGGGCGCGTTTGGTAACGATTCTGTTCCCGGGAACAAATTCTGATCAGAAATGATTATTTTTTATTCAGTTCCCGGGAACTAATTCTGAGTAAAAAAACGTGTTTGGTAACTGTACAAAATTTCTGATTCTGGAATAGAATTGCGTTTGATAATGTGTTCATTGATTCTGTTCCAAATCAATTTATTTTAATTTTTAAATAATTTTTTTCCTTTTTTTCTTTTTTTCTTTTTTTCTTTATTTTCTTTTTCCTTTCCTTTTCTTTTTTTCCTTTTTTAAATTTTTAAATTTTCTTTTTTTTTCTTTATTTTCTTTATTTATTATTTTATTATTTTATTTTATTTTTTCTCCTATTCTTCTTTCTTTTTTTCCTTTTTTTTCCTTTTTTTTTATTTTTCCTTTTCTTTCCTTTTTTTAAAAAAAATTTTTAAATTTTCTTTTTTTCCTTTTTTTTTTCTCCTATTCTTCTTTTTTTAGTTTTTTATTTTTTTCTCCTATTCTTTTTTATTTTTTATTTTTTCAGGCCAGACGAGAGCCTCCAGCGACCGGCGACAGCGGACGGCGGCGGGCGGCGATCGCGGGATGGCGGTCAATGAAGAAGAAGAAAGTTTTGATTCTCAATTTTGTTCCTGGAACAAGAATCAACTTTTTTTTTATTCTTTATTCTCATCCCAAACTAATTCTGGGAACAAAAATTTTACCAAACGCGATTCTCGTCCCAAACTGATTCTTGAAACAAAAAATCAGAATCCGACACTGTTGGAATGATTACCAAACATGCCCTATATATATTTGTTCAATCCTAAACAAACAAAGCCATTTTGTTGATCTAATGTCCAGCAGCGAGTGAAATTGCCATAGTTTTACTTAGTCCTTTTGTATTTATTATATAATGTAATTAGGGGTGTGTAAAAAAATTGAAAACCACATGGAATTAGACAGAACTGGACCGAAATTGGTAATTTCCAAAGGAACCGGTTCGGTTCTCAATTAGTACGGTTCTCAGTTTTAGGTGTGGAACCGCCTACTTGCGCACCTGAGTTGGACTTATATATATATAATTTTTAACAAAAATTTCTGATAAAAAAAAGATTAAGAAAAATAAAATCCTAAAATTCCTAATTTGAAGTTCAACATCCATTAATTGAGTGCTCATATTTATCTTGTCTTACTCTCACCTCATTTGAGTTATCTCTCTATCTCTTACTCATGACCTCAACTCTCAAGTTCAATACCCATCGACTCACGGCCTCGACTCTCAACTTTTAATATAAGTTCAATCTTTTTATTGATTTTGTGATTAAGAATAGAGAAGTTCTTTATATTTTGCTTTACTTTGGCTTGCTAGAAAATGTTGCATTGAGTGTGTGAAGTTTGGTGGGACCGATTCCAATTTTTCAGAACTGGTTCTTAGTAGATGTTTCCCGACTTTAGGGTGAGAACTACCCAGTCGGACTTTAGTTTAGGAAAAACATAAAAAGAACAGAAACAATCGGGCATGCTCTCTACTGGTTTTCCCGATTTACTGTTCACCGGATTGTTGCAAAGCTGATTCCCGTGGCTGTGGTGGTCGGAATGGGCTGAAATTTTGAGGGGAGCTTCTTCTCTTTCCCCTCTCAATTTCCACCGAAGGATTTCATGAAAGAAGGTCTGTGTTCAGAGATATCGACTACCTTAGAGCTGCTGGGCAGAACAGATTACCAGTTCTGGATTTTACTGGTCTTTTCCTCACTCCGTGAGTTTTAGTGGTTGGTTTGAGGTGAATTTTGGTAGGCAACCTCTTGGGACCTCCCTCGAGCTTCCCTCCAAAGGGCGTCGGCTGGGTCAGCCTATTTCTTGAAATCCCTTTCTCCTCAGGCGTGCGAAGCTTCTCAGTAGTTTGGGTGCTGCTCGCGGGTGGCCTAGCTTCGGATAGGCCCATATCTGGTTCGTTGGATTCGTCTCGGCCTAGGTCTTGTCCTCCTACGGCCCAACACCAGGTTAGCATCTCTTCTCGATGGATTCTCTGTGGTAGTGATACGGTGCCCACTAGGTGTTTGTAAAATGGCCTCAGTGGCTGTTGAAGCCTCCGACAAAGTGCCTGTGGCCCGGCCTTCTCCACACTCGTCATTGGGGCGTCCCATAATCTCCCCAGGTGCAGGAGCTAGCCAGGAGGGGCCTGCTAGGGCCTCTTCCACCTCGCCCATTCCATTTGGGAAGAATGATTTCCCAGCTCTTCAATCCTCTGCTGCTCAGAAGAATAAACAGCAGATTCCGATCCCCCCTCCTCGACCAAATCGATCAAGGGGCCGGAGTCGATGGCGGTCGCGTTCCAAGAGAGCTGACCATGATGCCGCAGGCCCGAGTGGCCCCTCCCCCCCTGCTCGGCCTGAGCAGAACCCTGCTGGCCAGCGAGCTAGGAGTGGTGGTCGAGCAAGGTCTGTGCACCCTAGGCGTGCAATGGCTGGGAAAGCGAACCTACAATCATGGGCAAGCGTTGCGGAGGCAAAAGCGGTGTCCAAGGGATATGACTTGGAGTTTTGTCCACCTTCTTATGTGGACAACAAAGCGCTTCTTGAAGTGACCGAGGATGATCTAGATGCTGCAGACCCTCTTCTCAAGGAATGCTTAGTTGGTTATTACATCGGCCGACGAATTCCGTTTAGAGTGACAGAAGCGGCTTTTAAGAGGGCATGGGGTCCGAATTTGGCCAAGGTTATGGCCACAGGCAAGGGCTTTTTCCTATTCCACCTCCCGGACAGGGAGTTTCGGCGCAAGGTCCTAGAGGGAGGGCTATTCACCGTTTCCAAGATCCCCCTTGTGCTGCAGCAATGGCGACCTTCCCTAGAGTTCCACAAGGATTCTCTTCTCTCGGTCCCAGTTTGGGTTAGGCTCAAGAACCTCCCCATTGCTCTTTGGTCTGCACAAGCCATCAGCAAAGTGGCTAGCTATGTCGGTAGGCCCCTCTATGTCGATTTGAGGACTGAACAACTTGAAATGCTCACTTATGCTAGGGTGTGCATCGAGATCACAGCTAAGCATCAAACTTGCGAGTTTGTCGAGGTAGTCTTACATGGCGAGTCGTGCATCGTTGAGGTCGAGTACGAGTGGAAACCTTTGGCCTGTGCTGGATGTGGAATTTTCGGCCACAAGTGCAAGATTTCGGAGGCCCCCCACTCGGTTACATCTCGCCAAGCTGGGCGAACAGCCCCTCCTGCCCCTTGCGGCAATTCTTCTACAGCTATTCCCTCACCTCCACTAAAACAGGGCCAGAGCGAAGAGCGGATGCGTGACAACCCCCTCTACATTTCTAGAGCTGCTGAAGGAAGGGTGCAGACCGAAGATCTGCCAGTTCTGGAGTTGGAAGCCTCAGAATCTGATCTACCCCTCAATGTGCCCACGACCTCGACCGAGCCTGTGGTACAACAGGTGCCTCCCCCGCTGTCCGATCCTGTCCTACCTACTCCTGGTATGGATACATGGCAGCAAGCTAAGCCCAGAAAGAAGAGAGGCCCCAAGGAGACCGAATCTTCTAGTCTCGCCCCACCAAGTGTGGACGGACGCTCCTCAAAGCCAAAAGGATCTGCCCCTGTCAAGGCCGATCCCCCTCATGTGGCCCATGAGACCGTGAATAGCCTCCCGGCTTCCTCAAAGCCCCCTGCAGGATCCGGTCGACATAAATCAGCCCCGCCAGATGTTTCGGATGACATCTCAGGCGGCAATGCTCCCTTCGAGGATGAAGACCTCCTGTCAGTTGGGTGTCCGACCCCAACATCTACTTCTGCAGATAATCCGCCGACGACACTTCAAGACAAGTTATTATTGCTTCGTCCAGATCCGGCACCTTCCTTGGTTCCATTGCCTATCCCTGCCAGGAAGAAGGCAGCAAAAAAGAGGTAATTACCTCTCTCCCCCCTTATATAAATGTATATAGGTATATGGAACATTAGAGGCCTTGTCAATCCGTTAAGGAGGGCTGAAGTTAGAAAATTTGTTGCTAAACATAATCTCTGCCTTGTTGGGCTTGTTGAGACGAAAGTCTCTAAAGATGACTTTGATTCTTTGTCCTCATTCTTGCTTAAAGACTGGAAATGGGTTGCAAATTATGAATTCTCTCATCGGGGTAGAATCTGGGTTGGCTGGAACCCGGAGTTTGTTACCTTTGACACAATTGCGATTACCGATCAGGCCATTCATGGTCGGACCACCATCCACCATTCTGCCAAGTCTTGTCACATATCTATTATATATGGAGAGCACACGTTCATTAGACGCAGGCCCCTTTGGGCGGACCTCCTTCAGATGAGCAATTTCCTCCAGGATTCAGCTTGGCTAGTTGGCGGGGATTTTAATGCTTTAAAGGAACCCTCCGACCGCTTCGGTAGCTCCAACAACTGGATTCCGTATTTTGATGAATTTGCGAACTGTTTGGCTCAGTCTGAATTGGATGATCTCAGGTATGTGGGTCGCCGGTTCACCTGGTCAACTTCTTCTGGCCTGGCTAGGAAGATGAGGAAGATCGATCGGGTCTTGGTTAATTCCAAATGGAATATGGACTTCTCCTTCTCGGAGGCGTCTTTCCTCAACCCGGGCATTTCTGATCACTCGCCCATGATCGTCAGAGTGCTCAATCCGATCCTCAAAAGAAGACCGTTTAAATATTTTCATTTCTGGTCAGAACACCCCCAGTTCTCCTCCATTGTTCGACAGGTATGGGACTTACCCCTCCATGGCTACTCTATGTACATGCTCGTCTCCAGATTGAAAGCTCTCAAGGGTAGGCTTAAACAACTTAATAGAGAGGCGTTCTCCAATATATCTGCAAGAGCAGAGGAGGCAAGAGAAGCTCTTCGTCTTGTTCAGGATGATCTTCATCTCCACCCGCTAGACCCTGATCTAGCTGATCTTGAGAAGACAAGGCGTCGTACCTTTGTGGATTTGCGTCGGGATGAGGAATCCTTTTATAGGCAGAAATCTAGAATCCGCTGGCTTCAGGATGGTGATCGTAACACTAGATTCTTTCACCTCTCCGTCAAGAAAAGACAGCTGCGCAATAGAATCCTCTCGGTTACCAACGGTATGGGTGAGCTGATTACGGACGTTGAGGCGGTTCCGCAAGTCTTTGTTTCCTTCTTCTCTGACCTGTTAGCTCCTCACTCTCACCTTTCCAAGCCTTCCCTTCAAGAGGTTAAAAACTATATCCGAGCGCCTCTATCCGCGAACCAGGGTAGTTCTCTAGCTACCCCGGTCCTTGATGATGAAATTCGTGATACGCTCTTTGCTCTCCCAAAAGGCAAGGCCCCGGGTCCGGATGGGTTCACAGCGGAATTCTTCAAGACAAATTGGGATATTGTGGGTCCGTCTGTTTTGGATGTGGTCGGGGAGTTCTTTTCTTCAGGCCGACTTCTTCGTGAGGTAAATAATATTATCCTCACTCTTGTCCCTAAAGTGCCTAATGCTTGTGCGGTTACCGACTTCAGACCCATAGCATGCTGCAATACCATATACAAGGTCATCACCAAGATCCTTTCCAACCGCCTTGCTTCTGTACTGAGTGATATCATTGACCCCTCCCAGAATGCCTTTGTTAAAGGTAGAAGGATTAGGGATAATATATTGTTAGCCCAGGAGTTATTTGCTGGATTCCACTTGGATCCTTATCTTCCAAAGTGTGCAGTCAAGGTGGATTTCCAGAAGGCTTATGACACGGTTGACTGGGACTTCCTCCAAATAACGCTAGAGGCTTTTGGATTCCCTGATTCCTTCATTAGACTGATTATGGTATGTGTACGGACTCCGAAATATTCCATTTCAGTCAACGGAGAACTTCATGGTTTCTTCCCAGGCGGTCGAGGGCTTCGCCAGGGCGACCCTATGTCCCCTTACTTATTTACACTGGTGATGGAGGTATTCTCAGGTATTCTACGTCATCGCACCTCCCTTAAAGAATTCAAATATTTTTGGCGGTGCAAGTCGGTCAATCTTTCACACTTATTTTTCGCCGACGATGTATTTTTATTTAGCCAGGCGGACTGGGGATCCATTACCTTATTAAAAAAAGGGATTGGATTTGTTCTCCTCTTGGAGTGGCTTAATCCCGAATAAGAACAAAAGCGAAGTATTCTTATCGGGCGGGTCTCAGGCTCTTCGCAACTACATATTATTAGCCTTTGGCTTCTCAGAAGGTTCACTCCCGGTACGTTACCTTGGAGTGCCTATCATCTCTTCTAGGCTTGGGAAAGCAGAGTGCATCGCCTTGATAGAGCGGATTACTGCTAGAGCCAAGTCCTGGGCTCATCGGTTACTCTCATTTGCCGGAAGGCTTCAATTAATCAGGTCAGTTCTGCATTCAATTCAAGCATTCTGGGCAAGTGTGTTTACATTGCCGGTCTCGGTCCTCAACAGTATAGAACAAATCCTCCGACAATTCTTATGGAAAGGCGCCGACCTAGGTAGAGGTGGGGCGAAGGTATCATGGGATGACGTATGCCAGCCGAAAATGGAGGGAGGTCTAGGCATCCGTAAATTGAAAGACTGCAACTTAGCAGCTATGATGAAGTACATCTGGATCCTCTTCACAGACAAAGAGTCTCTTTGGTGCCGATGGATCCACTCAAAATTCTTGAAGAGCCAGAATTTTTGGATCGTTTCCTCTCCCACGACTTGTTCATGGGCTTGGAAAAAGATCTTACAATTAAGGAGGGATTCTCGCTTGTCTTTTATCTGGAAGCTTGGGAATGGGCTCTCAACTTCACTATGGTTTGATCACTGGCATCCAAAAGGCCCCCTTGATATGATCCTACCGCCTCCCATCATCCAGCGGTCCGGCCTCCCTAAGTCGGCGGTGGTTGCTGATCTCATCTCGCCTATGGGACTCTCTATGCGCAACTTGATGGGAAGATGGGGTTTGTCTATCCCGGCACTCAACCTCGATCATGACCGCTTCACCTGGCGTTGGCACTCCTCGGAATGCTTCTCGGTTGGCTCGGCATGGGACCGATTGAGAAGCAAAAGACCTCGCGTTCCTTGGGCTCCGCTCATCTGGGCCAGCGACATTACCCCCAGGTTCCAATTCAATCTCTGGCTAATTGCTAAAAACCGTTTGCCTACCCAGCAATTTCTTCTCTCTTATGGTAGGATCGACTTTGCCACTTGTGCTTTTTGCAATGAAGTCCCTGACTCCATCGACCACTTATTTTTTGATTGCCATGTGACGGCTTCTATCGCATATTTTTGGGCGAGTCGTTGCAACCTGCCGTGGCGACCCAGACCTTGGAAAGATACCCTCCTGTGGGCTATTTTCTTCCTGAAAGGAAAAGACTTTTATCATACTATCACTCGGCACTCCTTTGCTGCCTTGTGCTATGTCATTTGGAAGAACAGGAATGCAATTATATTTCGAGGAGACTCGGTGGTCCTTGCTGCATTGAAAAATCACATCATCAAGCACGTCAAGGACAAAGCTGCAACATTCTCCTCTATCCCGGATATCCCAAGGAATAGAAGACTGCAGAGAAATTGGGGCTTCGATCCAGCAATCTTCGGGGATCGAGAGGAAACTACTTAATCTCCCTATCCAGATCCTGCTTTGCTCCAGTCTGGCGTAGTTCTGTCAACTTTGGCCGTCATCTTGGTGTTTGAGGGTCTTCTTTTGGTTTGGCACCTTGTGCTTTCGCTGACCTTTGGTCCCTTTTGTTGTTTGTATCTTCTGTTTTCCTCTTGATTCGGCTCCCCTCCACTCTCTCTGCTTTGCTCTGATAGTGTATTTGGAGCCGGTTCTTCTTCTTGTATATTTGTTTAAAGCTATAATATCATTTACCCTTACAAAAAAAAAACTACCCAGTCGGACCATACTCACGCTAACGTAAATTATGACAACAGTAGCTCTCAAAAAGTACTATCAAAGCAAATGTTAAAAAGACATTACGATTATAACGGTACTAGGAACACAAAAGAAAAACACAGGTATGATATGTGTGCAAAACAAAACATCAGCTCGATCGACCATGCACAACTACTGTGTTTCAGATTGTTCAATCTCTCTTCCTCATTTTCCTAGTGCTGGGCGTCAACTCTTCCCATCATGACGACTCGAGGACTTTCATCTTCTTCTTCTTCTGGCCAATCTGAGGTTGGCCCGGGATTCTCTTCATCAGAAATTCAAAGACCATTTGTCTATTTGCTCGACGTACCTCCCGGCAGCTCTCCACCATGTACAGTCCGTCGTATGTGAAGATCTGATCCCTATCCTTCCGAATCACTCTCACTGGCTTGTTTCTCTTCATGCTGTTCGCTAGAGCTAAATTCCCACGAGTAAGCTTCTGATCCTCCGCTTTCTTGTCATCATGGGGCATTCCACCCTGGCCCAAATAAACCAGCTCATCGGGTTTGCTCAGATTATCCGTATAATCCCAGGAAGCAACAACACTTGTGGCTTGGATGTCTGGGTGAGATCCTATGTAATCGATGCCACTCTGAGGAGGGCGATGGAGCCCGACAACAACAAGTTCCATCCTATAATAGAATGTGTCTCCAACTTCTACTCCTGGAACAGCCCCTACAAATTGCATTCCGGCGTGGACGTATCCGGTAATTTGCTTGAGCTCTATTGCAGCACGAACATCTATATTCCTAATGCGTGAGCTCTCTTTACCCGCTTTTGAGTTTTCCCGAGAGTGCTTGCGATAAATATTTCTATAGAGTGTTAGAGTTTCGACAACATACTTTCTAGCCAAAGCATGCCTGTTATTGCGCATAGCATTCGCATTTCCGAGCTTAGAGAAGTAAGTGCTTGCCCTCCCAATGTCGGATTGTGGAACAAGGTGCAAACTTTTCGAGCTCTCTGGTGTGCTTTTCTCTAAACAGTTCCTGATGTCGCACCTGTCAAGAGACTTTCTCTTACAACTTTTATCCTTCATACCTGGGGATGCACCAGAAGGACATTGAGTACTCTTCTTGGTCCCTTTGATTACATCTCGGATGTCTCTATTTGAATGGTTGAAATGAAGAGGGGTGTGACTTCTGCATCCTGCAGGCAAACGTGGCATACAACCTTTGTCCTTCATACTTGGGGATGCGCCAGAATGACGTTGAACACTCTTCTTGGTCTCTTTGATTATATCTCGGATGTCTCTATTCGATTCGTTGAAATGAAGAGGGGCGTGACTTTTGCTTCCTGCAGGTAAACATGACATACTGCTTTCTAGACTAGATTTTCTAATGCTCTGCACCACAGTATTGCTTCTGAGGTCAATGGAACCCGATTGAGACTGCAAAATGTGTGTGTAGCTCGAGGAAGATCTCGAAGCTGGAAAAACAGTTCTGACTGAAGAAGCATTCCTAGGCATGGCCTTCTTCGACAACTCCAGAGTCTTGGGAGTCATCTTCTCTTTATGTTCTCCCATAAACTTTAGCTGGTGAATACCGCTGGAATGCTGTTGAAAGACATAACGAACAGATTAAGTCACCATAATAGCACCGCTTGTTTGTGATTCTTAAAGGGTATCACCAATCTGTACTCAATGAATGTTTAAATGATGTTGAAAAAAGAAACCAGTTAAGGATTCAAACAATGTGTAGACTAATATTGAAGTTTAGCCATAATGACCACTGGGCCGTTATGCCGCTCAGAACAATAGCTTTTCTTCGAAAGTCTCGAAATTTATTCTGTTTCAACATTTCTAGGATTCAGGAGGAGTTGAAAATGACAGAGAACAACTACAGTTTGACCATCGGACCATGCTCTGCACATTACCTGCATCATAACAATCTTCGCTGCTACCGTGCAATGTCTTGAGGAACGAGTGATTCCAAAGGCGGGGAATCTACAGTCAGTCAATCTATCGCTCGTTGCTTGCAAGGCTCGCTCAAAGTTCCGTCTCGCTCCTTTTAATAATTGAAGGGCGTGACTGCAAAGGCTCGACCACCGGATTGCACAAAACACCCTACAAGCCCATGTTAAGTTCAGACTTTTGACATGATGGCCTTGACTCAGGACAGTTTTGCACGTCGTTGTAAAGGTGCTTGATAAAAGCGACGTGGGATATTTCAACAAGATTGGTAAGAAACAATGCTCCGTAACAAGATTAGGCCAAGGCAGAGCACACGAATGACTTACCTATATCGTGTCCAAAACTTCCTTGCGGTCGAAACGAGAAAACGAACGCCACGAGCCGAAGCAAGCCAAGCCTCAAAACCTGAAGGTGGGAGCAAAATGATCAAACCGTAATAGAAAAGTTCTTTTTAAATCATGAAAGGTGATGCCTAGAAACAGGACCGACCTGATTTACAGCACAAAATCCGAATCAATCACTACATAAAACAATTTCTGCAATCCTGATGAGCGATCCCGGGGATGTAAGTTTAGCCTCGGAGAAGTTCCTAGACGTTGGAAACAGAGCGAACGCTCCGAGCCGAGAAACAGGACGAAGCCTCAAGACCTGAGACTCAAAAAAATACAGTCACATCCTAAACAGCCACGGAAGCACAAGAAGAGCAGGTCCTATCGAGAAGAAATGAGCATATATGCATGGACGGTGGCACTGTTTTGCCTTTTTTCGCTCTTACCGAGTCGGACGACGAGTCTCTGAGCGAGCCTGGTCACAAGTTTTGTGGAGCTGACGAGGCTTGCCGAAGGAAACTGACGACCGTGGTTGAGAGCAGACAAGCTTGCTTCAACCTCTGCAAAATCTCCCGCTGAAGTCTGGGATTGGCACGAGCTCCTCTCCCTCTTATATACCGCATGCCGGGGTTGGTAGGACTCGGATTTTCACTGCATTTAGATAGATAAATACACTAATATATATAAATAAATTCATATTTACGTTCGACAATTCACATTTTAGCCCTTATCTTACTTGAAATGAGCACGCGGTTTCCTTACCATCGAGTATAATAAAAAAGAAAGTACATCTAAGATCCTCTTCCATCTATGTACGATCTTATCCCGGGCCTTATCCTACCTTAAATGAGGCGGAGCACGATGTGCGTTCGATTTCCATGCCATTGAAATACAGCAAAGCATCGTGAATCTGACCCGTCCATTCAGGTTGTAAATTTTGATAAGAAAAATTTACCTTATGACTGCATCTTACCTTAAATGAGGCGGAGCACGATGTGCGTTCGATTTCCATGCCATTGAAATACAGTAAAGCATCGTGAATCTGACCCGTTCATTTAGGATCCAAATTTTGATAAGAAAAATTTACCTTATGACCGCATCTTACCTAATGTGGTACGAGCTTACTATAATATAGATTCAACTTATCATATAACAAATTATTATTAATTTTGTATGTTCACACTTAATTACTTAATTAACGCTTTTGATGGGTGAGTAATTAATTTACTTCCTCATATTGAGGGAAAAAACGAGAAAATTTCTCATAAAAAGAGAGATTCAAGAAAAATGATTATTTGCGGAAAAAATTGAGAAGTGTATACAATTAATGGTGCGTTTGGTAATATTTCTATTTTAGGGAATACTTTTTTTCAAAAATAATTTTTTATTTTCTATTTCCTAGAATAATTTCTGAATAAAATAAGATATTTGGTAACTATACAAATTTCTATTTTCGAAATTAAAAAATAATAGGAATATATCTAGTACAATTTACAAAATTTTGTGCGCCAGAAAATTTATTTTAATTTTGGGTTAATACCTTAAAAAAATTTAAGTAAATTCTACATTTAAATCCATTCCATGACGAGTGAGTTGGTTAATATCATAAAAATTTATTTTATTTTTTGCGGTCAATAATTTTGACTATGAAAAACTATATTCTACATTTATGATAAATTTACCCTAAATTATTGATCGCAAAAAATAAAAAAAATGATAAATTTGTGATAAATAATATCAACCGATAAATTGGATTTAATACCACAAAAAAAATTATAAATTGTGACAAATATAGTGTAAAATCACAAATCGGTATATAACTCTCTAATAATTTGACAATAAAATTTAACGAAAACTAATAGAAGATAAAAATAACCACAAGATAAAGATTTTTGGTAGTAAAAAAAATAATTTTGAAAAAATTTTGTTACAATGAGTTTTTCAAGGTATTTAACTCTCTATTTTTTAAGATTTTTCTTTATTCTCTTCTTTCTCCTCCTTCATCTTAAACCCTGAGATCAATGGCAGCAGGGGATAGGTTGCAAGTCTCCACCGATCGATTAGAAGAGGAAGCAAAAAATAAGATTTACTTTAAAAAATTGTTCTCGAGAATAAGAAAATTTTTTTCTACTATTTTTTTTTATTCAAAATATCTATTCACTTGCCATTTTTTTATTTTGAAAAATAGAAAAATTATTTAATGTCATCGAATAAATTTATACTCTTTTTCAATTACGGAGAATAAAAGAAAAATTGAAATGTTATATGAAGAACTTGAGAGAATAATTTGAAAATATTCCCCTCGTTATTGACCTTTGATTTTTTGCCTCTGGCTTCAAAAGAAATGAATGGTTTTTATTTTATTTGGCAGAAAACAATTAACTTAAAAACAATTGTCTGAAAAATAATCATTTAGTAACAATAATTTATATTGAGCGTATTTTGAATGATGAAAACATTTTTCGTGCATAAACAATACAATCAATTATTTAAAAAAAATTCCAAATTATTTATTTTCATTACTTGTCATTAAAACTAATAAAAGATACATCAAACACAATTTACAAATTAAAAAGTTTACTATTTTTTATAATAAAGAAATTAGTCTACAATAGTTTTAAAAAAATAATATAAACGTATAGTACGATCAACCAAAAAAAAAACAGGAAAGTCAAGCCAAGTGAAAGTATCAAATATTTTAATCAGAAGAGAGAGGAGATAGCTCCTTTTATACTCTAATGACCAACTGCTAAGGACTTTTTTTATCTAATAAAAATTTAATATTCCTAAAATCTTATAATTATTTATTTATAATAAATTTTCTCAAAATTAATTTTTATCATCAACATATCCAAATCCAAATTAATAAAATTTGGTTTAAATTTAACCTAAATAACTTTCAAAAGTTTCAAATAAGAAAATAATTTTAACTACTAAATATTCCAAACTCAAACAATTATTTTGATTTATTTATGATAAATATACTCTAATAAATTGAATTAACACCACAAAATAATAAATTGGGAAGATGCAAACTGATATTTTTCGTCTAATGACAACTAAATTTTCGTCTACCGATTTACGATAAATTTATTTAAGATAAATTTATAAAATATATCGATTAATCAAATGTAACCATTTGAATTATTTCATGAAAATAATTTTTTAATAAAATTGTTCCCCCTCCCTCTCCTCCCTTGGACGCGCTCGATCGAAAGTACGCATTGACCGGACCTTCAAGAGACGCCGGACCGAAGACGCCGACCGGATTTAATGGCCGCCGCCACCCTTCATCATCACCGGTCAGGAATCTATCACTCGCTAAGCACGACATGCACATGGAAACGTTGAAACAAGATCATACGAAGCGAAGCGATAACGGCGAGGATCCATTGAAACTCACTTACCAATCAACAACGGCGGAAAACTAAGAGAAGCCGCGCGAGTCTCACTCGGGCATTTCATTGAACGTGTCTGGTGCATTGGCGGTTGGGGGTTAGAAACGACAACAACGAGCTCGAAGACAAGACAGGATTCAAAGCGATCACCACGCTAGACCCCAAAAGCGCAGCACATGAAAATGAGGTGGGAACTCCCTCGACCCAAACAAATCAGCCCGTTCCGGCGAGTCCCAAACAGAGCACCGAGAGGAGCAAAACCGGGGCGGTCGGCAATGTCACCTACCGGGCTTGGTCGCGTCATAAGGCGGACGAGCTCGATAGATCAGGCCACGTCCGCTCGCCTGGAGCATTCCCTGTTGGACGCATATTGCGCAACCCCAAGATCTCCATAACCAGAACAAGAATATGCATAATTAAGCAGAAGAATTAACGCACCTGTTTTGGAATCCATTGATCTTGAAGCGGAAGCGGAAACACAATGTTCCACGCGCAAGTCCTTCTCCTCTATTGCCCTCCGTATCACTGGCTCAATGAGGCGGCCCCCCTCACGTTTGGCGTTAGGTAAACGCCCCTTAGGTGAGGATACATGTGAGAATTAGGGTTAGAGGAGAGACTTAGCGCTATTTATAGAGTTTCCAGCAAGGCCCTCTCATTACGGGCCAGGCTCAACTCGGCCCACACTAGCCAGCCCATATTAGACTAATTAAGAAACCTTCTATCTCACCTTAGACCAATCCCCGTAAAACGGTAAACGTTAAACGGTAAATTACAATATCAATTAATGTAGTCCATATTAGGAAAACTCTTACATTCTCCCACTTGGACTATATTAATTGAAATCGTACTGTATGTGCGCACATTGGCCTAGAGATAATTCTTAATAGTCAATCCTATCCCATAAAGTCTCAAACACCGAATCATGGCGGTAACTGCATGTATACACACAGAGCCTTCCATGGTCACGAGTGTTCTCAACTCTATTGATATGGATCCAATATGGTAGTGTGTCAAATGGATAACATCTCTCATAGAGAGATCTCATTTGTCAGTCACTATTCTCTTACCTTAAGTGTCACAAAAACTTGTGCCACTAGAGAATGTCCATTCTCTTATCTTAAGCGTCACAAAAAACTTGTGCCACTAGAGAATGCATTTATGGTTCCATGAACCCACATATGTATTGTCTTTATGGTTAACATTTCTTTATATACAACAAGACATATGGACAAGGCTAATAACCGTATGCCCCTAGCCTTCACTCAAGGTTTAAGCAATACCTTGAGACTTTAACAATATATATATTTTCAACATAATAACAAACCATTCAAAAAAACAATTTATTGAATGCAAAAGTTGACATATATATATCAAAATGTTACTAAATTGTAACAAAAAACAGATGTAAACATTATTCAAAGAAAAATAAAACAGCTCCCACTAAATAACAGCATCCCAAGATGCTCCTAAGTCCATGCTAATGACATGTCGCTCAAATATACATGGACGTAGGCCTTTAGTTAGTGGATTTGCAACCATATCATCTGTTAGAATATAATATACTTTTAAATGCACTGACACAAGGTACACATTTTAATTAGATTTTCTCAATATCTAAATAAGGACAATGTGATAGATTCAACCCATCACCCTTAACAACAGGAGCAATTCCTGGCTTGCAATAATGTATATTGAATATTTCCAATATACAATCAGCAAATGTCCTCCGAGAAAATCTAATATAATATGGCAAAAACAATTCTTACAAATCTTAGTACAAAGGATATAAGATGCCTCAAGGTCATTACTTGTAAACAAAATATCATGTACATAGAGTATGAGAAAAATAAATTTCCTCCCACTGACCTTGCAGTATATTGAATTACTTTGTTCACAATTGAACAAAATAACAACACTATGAAACTTTAATAATATTGCCTGGAAATTTGCTTAAGACCATGAATTAAAACTTTTCAGTCTACACACAAGTTTACTTGAATCTGCTGCAAAATTCTCCAGTTGCACTTATATAGATTTTATATCTCTTTGATGTAACTCCATATAAAAAATAAACTATCAATGCCGCGTTCACTCTGAAAGAATTAGTAAAGAAATAATTATTTCTTCACTAACTATCCACCCCTCTTTCAGAGTAATATTATTATTATTATTTTTATGGCATCTAATCACATACTTAATTAAGAGTAAGAAACGACATTTATATAAGTTGCTAAAACAACCATGTAATGGATATTGTAATCATGCTCTCCCAAATAGACTATATAGTCTGATGGTATAACTAATTGTCTTTCCCTAACAAATCTCCTTAATAAAGCTGCAACCACTTCATTCTACACTTAAGAGGTTTAAGAAATTTCATTATAAACTATATCAAGAATAGTACATTAAACCTCAACAAGTTTAGTCTATGGTACAGGAGATTCCATAATTATTTGTATAGATAAAGACAAAAACACAGTAACCCCCATCACACTATTATCTTTAATAGTCTGAGAGCAGCTATCCTTTACAATTACGTCGATCTTAAGAAACTTTAAAGTATGTGATTCCATAATTCTTGTATCTTCTTTAGGGTCATAAAATTAATACCCCCTTTAACAATCTAGATAAGATACAAAATAATTCCGAGTTGATCTGAATTGCAATACACTTAAAATAGGATTAGATAATCTCACTTCTGCATGACACCCATAAATTTAATATGATTCAAGTAATCTATGCCCAATCTATAACTCAAAAGAAGTTTATAAAACAACTTTTATAATGACATTTTTTTTTCTCTCGGTCAATTTTACTTCCACAATAATCTATAGAAGTCTTTAGATAACCGTTAAGAGTAAATAGAAAAATTTTGGAAACAACTTTTTCATCCTTATATGAGATGTATATATCATTAGGACTTAAACACAATCTTTACAGATATGTCCTAATTTCAATATCATACAAAACATAATTTCAAGCAACTAAGGCTTCCATCATATTATAGCAGTGCAGTCCACAGGCAAACCTCTTTTATAGTATTCCAGAATGGAACGCTTCATGGACAGTAAGCAAATTTTATTGCATTCTCAAGCAACAAATTATATGTCCACAACTTAAAATTTGAAGCAGTAAAAACCTCAATAATAGTGGAATTATTAATTACAGAAAATATGACTGAAAAACCAAGCAATGTGTAACTTGACACACAAGTACACATCCAGAGAGTTTACATGCAAAATCACATAATCACCTTTGGGCAGAATACATGATAAGCAGTAAAAACCTCAATAATAGTGGAATTATTAATTACAGAAAATATGACTGAAAAACAAGTACACATCAGAGAGTTTACATGCATCACATAATCACCTTTGGGCAGAATACATGATAAGCAGTAAAAACCTCAATAATAGTGGAATTATTAATTACAGAAAATATGACTGAAAAACCAAGCAATGTGTAACTTGACACACAAGTACACATCCAGAGAGTGCAAAATCACATAATCACCTTTGGGCACACAGTAAAAACCTCAATAATAGTACACAAAAAAAAACCAAGCAATGTATATAATTAGCCAATGAGACACACAAGTACACATCCAGAGAGTTACATGCAAAATCATATAATCACATTTGGGCAGAATACATGACATGCAATTGTACACTCCCCACATGATAGCGGTTATGAGAATATATTCCAATCTTCGTGAATTCATCACCTTTGGGCAGACGAACCACTCGGATCAGTCACTCTTCCACCACATAATCATGTATCCCTCCATGAACTAATATATAATCACCCCCTTTGGGAGTATAACTACACATTAGAGTAGGAGACATCCCAATCAATATACGAGACCGAAATTTCTCAAACCCAATCAAGCGTGCCACTTTGGCGGTCACTACTCAATTGAATCCTTGAAATTCTCTCATACCAGGGATATAAATTTTACTCCTCACATACACCATATACATGTGATTTTAGCTTTAGTGATAGGGGCATCATATCACCAAAATCACATATTATGCTAATTACATTGCTTTGTTCATTAATAAAAATTAATCATACATATATATAAATAAATAAATATATATATATATATATAGCGAATATGAAAAACATATTCCAATGAGATCACCGTTCACAGCAACACAAGAAAATTCTCATAACATAGAAGCAAGCATCTCTTGTGTACCCCGATTACTGATAACTAGAACAACATTAAAGAATGCTAATCTAGAAAATCTCTCACAAATTAACATCAATGGTAATACAGGGTACACCAAATCGACAAGCTTGACAGCTAATCCATTATCACTCATGAGTTCACATGACTCCAAGGCCAACAGCTAATTTATTAGCCAATTTTTTTTTTTTTTAATTAACAAAATTATCATTGTTATCAATTAGTGGCCTAATAAATGAGTCAAACCCATAGAACCATTAATAAATAAAAGGTTCAACTTGATAGACATTAACCAATGACCAGATGATTTTAGTAACATCATCTAATAATTTAACTGACATGCATTACCCATATTCAGCAGATGTGTTAATCAGTACAATTATTTTGGTCACGAGTTATTAAGACGTTTATCATTCAAAGATTACCAGTGTGTAAAAGAGTATGCTTAAACAACAAAAATACATCAAGATGCGTATAAAGAACTATGCTTGAGTAACAAAAGTTCCATAACTTTTACTGTTTCTCATCACCTCAATACATAGCTCAAATACTATCCCATACTGATTGTATCTCATTAAGCCAGTTTCAATTCACAATAAAGTTTAATTTTTTTTATTAATGAATCACACCATTATAATGTTTATGTGATAACATACTTGTAACCCAATACTTATATTTCCAAAATCATAGAAAATATAAGAAAAATACGCAAAAATACACTAAAAATACACGTATTTAGGGTTTCGTATGTATTTTCACATCCATAAAATCATCAAAAAAATAAAATAAAATCACCACAAGATAGAGGACGGCCATAAGAATCCAACGCCGTCAACCACGCGCCGATCCAACTCTCCACGCGCCCTCATGCGCCGCCTGAGTGCGCGGCACGTGGAGTACACACGCGAGCCGCGTCCCGCGCGTGGGCGTGCGTGAGGGCGCGTGGCGCGTCTCCGATGCCCTGGCGGCGTGTGGCCGCGCGTGGGGGGCGTGAGGCCTCCCCCGGCGACGCGCCGCCGACCGTCTTGCTTGTCTTGTCGAGCCCAATCCGAATTTGTGTTTTAATTTTAATTTTATTGAACAAAAAATCTCGAAAATCACAAATTATGGCAAAAAAAAAACTTATGCGTTCGAGTTCTAGGGTTATGGAGGCTCTGATACCACATGTTGGATGCAAATTGCGCAACCTCAAGATCTCCATAACCATAACAAGAACATGCATAATTGAATAGAAAGATTAACGCACCTGCTTTGGGATCCATCAAACATAAAGCGGAAGCAGAAAAATGATTTCCCACATATCAAGGGGATCCACGCATCAAGTCCTTCTACTCTATTGCCCTTCGTATCACTGGCTCAATGAGGCAGCCTCCCTCACATTTAGCGTTAGGTAAACGCCCCTTAGGTGAGGATACATGTGAGAATTAGGGTTAGAGGAGAGACTTAGCGCTATTTATAGAGTTTCCAGCAAGGCCCTCTCATTACGGGCCAGGCTCAACTCGGCCCACACTAGCCAGCCCATATTAGACTAATTAAGAAACCTTCTATCTCACCTTAGACCAATCCCCGTAAAACGGTAAACGTTAAACGGTAAATTACAATATCAATTAATGTAGTCCACAATTAAGAAAACTCTTACATTCCCGGGCCGGGATCCTTGGTAAACCGACCCCCAAGTCGGACAAATCGAAAACCGGCGCAAACTCGGAACAGGAACCTACCGAGGCTCGGCGCGGGTACAGGGGCGACGTCCGTGATTTATCGACAACGTTGAAGACACGACGGTCGCCGGAGTGTTCAGTCGCTCTTCGCCCTCTTTCCCTCACGGTCTCTCTCTCTCTCCCGTATCTCTCGCAGATCCCGCTCACTCTCCACTCCTCTCTCTAAAAAATTCTCCCGATTTCTCTCTCCTTCCCCCCGCCTACTTCATCAATCTCCAGAAGGCCCTATTTATAGGCTGGAGGGTCCGGTCGACGGGGGCATTTCGGCCACCGGTCCTTGGCGCGCCGACCGGCATCCCTCTTGGCCGAACCGGCATCCCATCCCGTCTTCTGCTCGGCATTGAAGGCGCCCGCCCTGACGTCCCCTCCGTCCGGGTTCTTCGCCTGATCTCGCGCTGATTCGTTCAGCGGCATTGATGGCGCCTGCGGAGACGTCCCGTCCGTCGCCAGCTACTCTGCTCCGCTTCGGTAGGGCGTCCTTCGCGCGCGCGCGAGCTGCAGGGGGTAGAAGGAGGAAGAAGAAAGGGGAGGGGGTTGGGCCAAAGGGAATGGGCCTTGGGCCCGCTCGGGGAAGAAAGGAGAAGAGTAGCTGGCGAAGGCCCATCCCCCGTGGGCCTTCTTTTTTTAATACATATATTTTATTTATCCGAAATAAGGTAAAATAATAGAAAACAAAATAAAAATGAATTTAGTAGATGCAAATAATAATTAAAGGAAAATGTCACAAATGGTCCATAGACTTCTACTTAATGTGCAATCCTATTTATGAACTTTCGATTTGCTTAATTTGGTCCATGAACTATCGATAAATGTCCGATCTAGCTCTTAACTATTTGAAAATTGACCAATTTCATCATTCCGTTAGTTAAAGTTAACGGAATTGGACATTTTGGTCTTTTTTTTTTTTTTCTTCTTCTTCTCTCTTCCCTCCGCCGGCCATTGCAGAGTCGGCGGAGGGAAGTCGGTGTTCGATGAGGGTGGCCCTCGCTTGGGCTGGGGAGGGCCGCCCTCGCCGACGTCGGGCGAGGGCACCCCTAGCCAGCCCGGGTGAGGGCCACCCTCGTTGAACGCCGACTTCCCTCTGTCGGCCATGAGCCGGTGGAGGAAAGAGAGGAGAAGAAGAAAAAGAAGAAAAAAGAAGAAGGAAAAACAGTCATCACTTAACGGTTTGAATGGAATGACTAGATCGGACATTTATCGATAGTTTATGAATCAAATCGAGCAAATCGAAAGCTCAGGGACGAGATTGCACATTAAGTAGAAATCCATGGACCATTTGTGACATTTTCCCTAATATTAATGTCTATGTGATCCAAAAATATTCTTTATTAGGGCCAATTGATCCTTAATTTTTTATGCTATTTTTATCCTAACTATTTAATCAAAATTTAGGTGTCAACATAAACTTATATATGAGGAGTTCCATTCGGTCATAAAAAAAGGAAAATGTTGCCTTAAATAAAAAGGAATAAGTTATAAAATTACTCTAAAAAATTGGTTTGGGGCTGATTTCGTCTTCAATAATTTGAAAAATAGTTACTTTTATCTATAAAAACAAGAAAAATTTACTTTCACAATGATAAAATGATTAAGTTTTGATTTTGATAAAAGTAACAAGAAAGAACATAATTTCAAGATAAACTAGTTCCATATTTGTAAGAACTAGTACAATGTGTTCGATTTTCGGTTTCCGAGTGGTAAGTGAACCAGGAATAAGAGAACTAGACCAAGAACCTGTGTTTAATCAATGCCTATAACTCTGGATTTTCTCTCTCTTACATGCACAACATTAAAAGAGTTTTCACTTCTTCTTTTTTCCCTTTAAAGAGTTTTCACTTTAGATGGCTTTCTTTTTTATAATAAAAGAACATTATCTTGCCAAATTATTTGACCCCAGCTCGCCGATTGTTGCTGCTCAGAATGATAAATTTGACGGTAAGATGTTTCTCAGTTTGTTGTTTCAACTTCTCCACCAAACTTGAAGTGCTTTTGGGTTATAAGAATGACTAGGGTCTTGACTACTTTCGGTTAATTTTTGTTGAAAGTTAGCTCATGGGAAGATTGCCCGATTGACTTATTATGCGATTAACATGATAAGATTGTAATAATGCATAAATTTAACTTGTCCTGTTGGTTATTTTTTAACTGCACCTCCATTGCATCTCTCATGTTTACTCCAGAAATAAAAGTTAACCATTTGAAAGAAGAAGTTACCCATCATTAGGAGCCTGTCAGATTCATGAAACCGCTCACCACATGTTTGACGAAATGCACAAACCAAGTCTGTATGGAGTTTCAGTGGTCATCTCTTGGAATCCTGCTCACTTAGTCTCTCAGCATCACTTGCTTGTTGCTACGTTCACCCCCTCCATTATCTCTCTCTCTCTCTCTCACGTTGGTCCTCGATGGTTGGCATGGATGCCAATCTTTAATCTGTGACATTAGTAAGTATTTTAGGAGGTAGAGAAAATTGCAAAGAAAATGATTTTCCATATAGTTATCTGGAAGAATAGATGTGAGGTGAAGCAAATCTGGAGCAATAGACTTCTTTATGTTGCAGATGAAAAGTAGGATGAAAGAGAAGAGTTTGTATGAAAAGTGACGTTTTATCCTTTCATGTGAATTGTGAGTATGAGCGAGTATGATCATAAAATACTACCTAATATGAGAATTGTGGAAATTATCGTGTCGATTGCATGCTATCAAGACTTTGATCCTATATCAATTCGAACATAGTGGATTAGCAGAGTAAATATAACCTAATTATTTTGAAGGAGAAAGATGAGTAATTTCTATGACTGAATTAGTAAAAATATAATAGATTTAAGACTTTTTGAACAATTTTCCCTTTAAAATGTTGACATATAAATTCACTTAGGGCTCATTTTCAAATTTAAATAGCATTTAAAATTTTGACAGGCTCTTTTCGCTTTTATCTTTTGCTGAATACTAAACAAACAAGTGAATTTGCTGATTTGATGTCCAGTAACGAGTGAAATTGCCATCCATTACTCGTCCCTTGGTATTATCTAACATGAACTGCACTATAGTAGCTCCCAAAAAGTACCATAAAAGCAACTGTTAACAGGAGATACCCTTATCACAATCCTAGGAACACAAGGAAAAGGATTAGAGCTACTCCATGTCTGCAAAACAAAACATCACCTTGATCTACTACACGCAACTATTAGCTATTAGAAGTTTCAGATTGTTCCATCCCCTTTGTCACTTCCGAATGCTGGGTATTGACTCTTCCTATCCGGGCGACTTGAGTACTTTCATCTTCTTCTTCTGGAGAATCTCAGGTTGGCCTGGCAGTCTCTTCATTAGAAATTCGAAGACCATTTGTCTATTCGCTCTACGTATCTTCCTGCACTTGTCTACCGCATACAGTCCGTCGTATGTGAGGGTGCCATCCTTATCCTTACGGATCACTCTCACTGGCTCGTTCCTCTTCATGCTGTTCATTAGAGCTAAATTCCCTCGAGTAAGCTTCTGATCTTCAGCCTTCTTGTCATGAGCGGGCATTCCACCCTGGCCCAAATAAACCAGCTCTTCAGGATGTGTCAGATCATCTGCATAATCCCAGGAAGCGACAACACTTGTGGCTAGGATGTCTGGGTGAGTTCCTTTGTAATCTTTGTAATCGATGCCATTCTGAGGAGGGCGATGGAGCCCGACAACAGCGAGTTCCATCCTATAATAGAATTTGTCTCCCACTTCCACTCCTGGAACATCTCCGATAAATTGCCTGGCGCCATGGACATATCCTACTCTTTTCTTGACCTCTTTCGCAGCATGAAAATCTATCCTTCTTATGCACATGCTCTTTTTACCTGCTTTTGACTTATCCCGGGAGAGCTCGCGACAAATATCTCTGTAGAGGCTTAGAGTTGTGATCACTCTCTTTCTGGCTGAATCATGTCCGTCATTGCGGGTGACATTCGCATTTCTGAGCTCAGAACAGGGAGGGCTTGCTATCCCACTATCTGATTTTGGAACGGCGTGCAAACTTTCCGGACCATCTGGTGTGCTTTCCTCTAAGTAGTTCCCAATGTAGCACCTGTCAAGAGACTTCCTCTTAGAACCTTTGTTCTTCATAACAGGGGATGCACCAGGAGAGCATTGAACAATTTTCTTGGCCTCTTTGATTGTTATTTGGGTGTCTCTATTTGATCCGTTGACGTTGTTGCAATGATCGTAAAGGGAGTTATCTTTTCTAAGGCATTCCTTATTAATCGTCCTCATGGAAGATGTTTGAACTTTTACTTTTGATTGTGACCCTGCTTCCTTAGCACCAACAACTTGACTATCAGCAGGATCTTTTTTCCTGCGCCATTTGAAGACATGTGCAGTTGCCAAGCTCTTGATTGAAGAATCACAAGATTTGTTGGGAATGAATTCTTCTATGCGGTCTTTTACCCGGGCACGACTTCTGCATCCTGGAGGGTAATCTCTACAAGTCAACGAGCACTTCTCAGGGCGAGGATCTCTAGTCATATTCTTCATCAAAATACTGCTTTTAGAGCCATCAAAAGGTGATTGCCCCTGCAAAGCACAGTTTTTCTCATTTCCATGCCACATGATATTGCGTGCATTCATAGAGCTCTTGACTGAAACACCTGGAGATTTATCAGGGATAAATCCCCCTTCTTCTATGCTCTCTGTCTTGTTTTCGTGCTCCACATTCTCCATCATACCAGAATGGTCTTGCTTCAAATTGGCTGTCTTGGAAAGAAATAGTGGTTGTTGATGCTGTGCAAGGCTAGGAAGGGGGGCGCGACTTCTGCATCCTGCGGGTAAACAAGACATACTCTTTTCCAGAGTAGATTGTCTGATGCTTTTCATCACAGTATTGCTTCTGCAGTCAACAGAACCTGTATCTCTTTTCAGTGTGATGTCTGAATTTTGTTGTCAAATTAGCCATTATTCGAACCTTGTAAGAAATGAAATTATAGATGGTATCTCGGATAGATCATAACTTGGCAAAAGAAATTACATATGCTTGTTGATGAAAAAAGTAGCTGCAACAAACTTGAGCATGCATCTCTAATCCATAATTGTTTAAATGATAAGGGAAAACATACCAGTTACGTAATTAAAAAATGAGTAGATTGAGTCAAATTTTTGTGTTTTTCTTGATCTATATCTTTGCGTGATCATACGTAACGTTCAATGATAAGTGTATAACCTGAAACAATATTCTAAGCTTTAATTATGACCGAGACTTTTACTCTACTAATATTTCGTATTTTTCGTGTGTCTAAATATAAGTTATGGTCAGTGAATTAGAGCAATAAATGGTGATCATTAAATGTGGTGATTCACCGTAATCGTTCAATTAATAATATAGATGGAACCTAAGTAGATCTTAGAACCGATCTCGGAACTTGTGATCGAGTAGATTTCAGATTCCAAGGTATAAAATGGAGGTTCCGGGTTCCAAAAAATGAAGAACCTGAGTAGTGTATGAAACCTAAAACCACTTACCCCTATATGGGGTTGAAGTTGGTAAGAATAATAGCTTTTCTCTGAAAGTCTCAAAATTTATCCTTTCACATGCTTGAAGTCCCACAGTCAGGAGATGAGTAGAAAATGACAGAGCGATATTGTTTGACGATCAAACTAGGCTTTGCAAATTACCTGCCTCAAACCCGTTACTGTTGCGAGCAAAGTTTGGACGTACAAGAGAATTCAAGGGCGAGAAACCTTCAATCAATCAACCCGTCGATCGTTACTCGCAAGGTTCACTCAAAGTTCCATTCCGTTCCTTTTAGTAATTGAAGAGCGCTTGTACTGGGGCTCAAATACTAGACTGCATGAAATATCCTACAAGTCCTACAAACCGGTTAAGTTCAAACTTTTGACAAGAGAATAATGCGGGATGTTTCCAGCACTATCCATGAATCACGGCACTCCAAAACAAGATTAGGTCGAAAGCAGAGCACATGACTCACCCACATCTTGTCCGAAACATCATCGGAGTCGAATCGAGAAACGCACGCCACGAGCCAAAGCGAGCCGAGCCTCAAAACCTGAAGGTGGGAGGAAAACGATCAAACCCCCTTACAGAAAAGTTCCTTTCGGCCTAAAACGAGCGATGCTGTCTGCCAACAGCGCTAAGAAGTAAGATGCAGCGTCCGACCTGAACCTCGGGCGAGACTATCGAACCCTAGACGACATTGAAGAACGAGAAGAGAGGTTCCCGTCGAGAAGAAATGAGCATGCATAAAGGTAAGCTGCGTTTCGCCTCTCTCTCTCTGCTCTTACCGAGTCGGACGACGAGTCGCCGAGGTGAGCTGCGGGATCACGAGTTTCGTGGAGCTGACGAGGCGTGCCGAAGGAAAACGACGGCCATGGTCGAGAGCGAAGAAAGCTTTACTCAACCTCTGCAAAATCTCCGCTGAAGTCCGGAAATGGGAAATGGCATGAGCTTTCTCTCACTCTCACACACCGTCAT
Source organism: Eucalyptus pauciflora (assembly GCA_007663325.1). Taxonomy (NCBI): domain Eukaryota; kingdom Viridiplantae; phylum Streptophyta; class Magnoliopsida; order Myrtales; family Myrtaceae; genus Eucalyptus; species Eucalyptus pauciflora. The sequence continues at coordinate 3,589,121 of VMYD01000353.1, forward strand.
GCGGAGACTGGGACAGGTGTAAAATCGTGCTCGTGCCATGTGTATCCTGTTCGCACGACTCCGACTTTCGGTTCAATTACGTAAATAAATAAATTAATATACATATACATATATATTCGCCATCCGTATCTGGATTTTCCTTACCATGTACGGTAAACAAAAAGTATATCCCACCTCCCCCTCCGTCCACCTACAATCTTATCGACGCCTTATCTTATATGAAATTAGGCGGAACACGAAACGCGTTCAATTTCCCGTACCATCTAAATACAGTAAAGCATCTCGAATCTGCTCCATCCACTCGAGTTTCGAATTTGGACAAAGAACATTTTTTCTTTATGACTGTGTCTCACCTGATGTGGTATGAGATGTTATTATATATGTTGGACATATCGTTCAACGAGTTATAATTAATCTCGTGTTTTGTTTGTTCATTCACATTTCAATTAGGAATTTAATTACTTAATAGCGTGTTTTACGGGCGATAAATTTAGTTACTCCCTTCTATTGAGGAAAAAAGAGAGAAATTCAGGAAAAAAATTGAAAAGCGTATGCAACAAAACGAATCGAGGAAATGGAGAGGACAGCCTGGAAAATATTACGGCTTCCCCGACCTTTAATTTTCTGCGTGTTGACGTCAATTTCATGCTTCAAAAGGAAACTGCATTGGAATCAGGGTGGGTTCTACTTTTTCCATTTTCGGTACTCGGTCATCAAAGCTAATGAAAACACGGGACAACACAATTTACAAATTAAAAAAAAACCAATTTTTTTAGGGAAGTGAAAAATTTCCAAGATGGGAATGTTCAAATAATGCACTCAAGTCTAATCCAAGACAATTTGACAAATGATCTTATTAGACTCTTTACACGATCCTTTTTAATTAATTTAAATTTCACAATAGCGACATTTTAGCTTTTTCTTAATCCCTAACAAACTCTACAGTGCACAACTTTTGATATGTAGTTCCACATGTAATCCATTCATGATCATTTTAAAATTAGAATAATATTTCAAATTATGACAGAAAGAATAATTATTTTTCATTTAATCTAAATCGTAAATAAACATGCTCTAACGATGTACATTATGAGGAAGTTGCAATCTCTTTTATTCTTTTCATTTTCAATTGAAAAATATCGAGCGAGTGTTGGAACAGACCGATAATGTTCAAATACTCGACATAATGTATTGCAATTATAATGTAATGAGCTCCCACACGTGAATAAACTTAGATCGGGTTTCAATGAAAAGAAGAGATTGTTGGCTAATTGGACTATATGCTCATATCATTCTGCAAATGCAGATACAACACCGGCGTAATAACCAAGTCGAGGCCACACATGATTTCTTTTGGAGGGTCGGAAAAAGGGGTTTGGATCGACGAGGACGTCGATGGAGGCAAGCGACTTCACAGCTACTAGCCTCCTACTATGCTGCTATCTAAAGGCCTTTTGGCACGTGCGTCCATCGCCTACTGTAACCCTTAGAGATAAGTCTTGACAAGTGAGATCGTCCAAGTGATCTTTATGTGCCTACTTTTAGCCTTAGAGATAAGTCTGATAAGTTCTGCTCATGGGTGGAACGCTTGAAGCAAGGAGAGGCAACGCTGCAAATTGAAGTCATACGGTAATGAATGCCAAGAAATAAGAGATTGTAAGTTGTCCCATGACGCGGTTGGGGTGTTGGGGGAGTGGATCTAGAGGTAATGTCATGAGCGGTCCCCAAATGTGTTGGAAGATATGCATCAATCTGGAAGATTCGGTCGGATTCTCGACCGATTCTGTGTGTATATAATAGAACTAGAAATCTTAGATTGAGATTAGATTCTGATTTCTAAATATTTCTTTGCCTTTATTATTTCATCTTTGTATTATAATTACAGAAGCATTGTACATCATAATACAATTGAATATACATAATTTATAATTCTCTTCAGTCTTCTTCATCTTCTTTCAAAATGATTCGAGTTTTCTCAGACCCTTACTTCTAGTGACCTTTTTCATAAAAAAAATTATATGATATAACCTATGAGAAAGACTTGCCACTGACTTATTAGAGTCACAACTAGAAGCCATGTGAGATGTGAGAGGATATCATACTTCCTGAATAACTAAAGATTATATCGGACACTTAATTTTTTTATAACCTAAATGATTTGGGCAGTCTTTAAACATTTTATTATCTTAGGCCATTAAATAAGGGAGAAGACCACAAAAAACCCTAAACTTTGTCCAAAGTGATAGATTTACTCAAAAAAAAATTTGTGTGACGTGAAAAACCCTGAACTTTTCAAATTGCGACACATTTACCTCATCAATGGCATTTTTGTCTTATTTTTTCTGTTTTTCCTTTTTCTTTTTTTCTTCTTCTTCCCTCTGTCGGCCATGGCGGAGCCGACGGAGGGAAGCCGGCGTCCGGCAAGGGTCGCCCTCGCCTGGGCTGGCTAGGGCCGCCCTCACCGGCGTTGGGCAAGGGCCTAGCGAGGGATGCCCTCGTTAGACTTGGGCGAGGGGTGCCCTCGCCAGATCTGGCAAGGGAGGCCCTCGCCTGACTTTTCAAATTGTGACACATTTACCCCATCAATGGCATTTTTGTCTTATTTTTTTTTTTATGTTTTTCCTCTTTCTTTTTTTTCTTCTTCTTCCCTCCGCTGGCCATGGCGGAGTCAACGGAGGGAAGCTGGCGTCTGGCAAGGGTGGCCCTCGCTTGGATTGTCTAGGGCCGCCCTCACCGGCGTCAGGTGAGGGCCTGGCAAGGGATGCCCTTGCCGGACTCAGGCGAGGGGTGCCCTTGCCAGATCTGGCAAGGGAGGCCCTCGCCCAACCCAGCTGAGGGCGGCCCTAGCTAGGCCAGGTGGGGGGACCCTCGCCTGACGCCGACGAGGGCAGCCCTCATCAGACACTGGCTTCCCTCCACCATGGCTAGTGGAGGGAAGAGAGCAAAAAAAAAAAAGAAAAAAAAAACCAAAATGCCCTTTAGTTTAGGGTAAATGTGTTACACGATAGAAGTTCAGAGTTTTTTGTGTCACAAAAAAAAATTGTGGTAAATGTGTCATAGTTGACAAAGTTCAGAGTTTTTCACGTCACAAAAAAAAATTTTGAGGTAAATTTATCATTCTGGGCAAAGTTTAGGGTTTTTCGTGAGTTTTTCCCATTAAATAATGCCATGACTACCCAACAGCCTTGCCCAATGTGATAAAAATAAAGTATAAAGTAAAAAATTTAAGGAAGTGTCAAGTAAATAATATATATGGCCTTGTTATTAAACCGCAAAACAGCAGCCCCATGAATTACGTTTAAATTGAGTTCAATTTCTTACCTAAAATATCAATCTACTAAAACTAAGCTATAATAAAAGGTGTTCACTGAAACCCTCAACTAAATTTATGCTAATTAAATAAAACTAAGCCACATCTAGCACTAAACTGAACAGCTTATTCCAGACCTGCCTTCAAACTATTTTCCAATTATCTAATTCTATCTTTTTACGAATTTTTAAATTTTTTTAATTAATCAATTCTCTTTTTTTATTTCGAAAATGGGCTGGCCAGGCCCTGGGCCCTGTCCGAATATGGGACTAGGCTCGGTCCTCACAATTCCCGCCACATGGTCAGGCTTTTACACTAAGCCCAAAACTTAAGCCCAACTAAGCCCATTTCCCACCATAACTACTCTAAGCCCATCACCTTCTTCTTCCCTCATATTGAGAACTCCATTTTAAACGGATTCACCCATCAACGAAACCAATCTTCGACTGAACATCACCGTCATCCATCTCCAGTCACAGGACCGCCGTCACCGTCCGGCGGCCGCACACTCACAAAACCAGACCGTCCCCCTGGGGCGACCACTTTCGAAGGCCGCCGTCGTTCGCGCACAGAACATAATTTCGAAGCGAACATTTACGATGTAGAGCAATCCTTGATGACGTGTTCAATGGATCTTCGATACTACTCTTTCGAGAGAGAAAGTCGTTCAGTAATCATTGCATCATAACAAGAACAAGGAACTAACAGATCGGCTCGTATACAGAGAGGGCATGGCAGGTTTAGTTGACAGACAAATGGACACGAGAATCAATGGGACTCCACTCGAATTTGGCAAACTTATTACATCAGTGGTTCAGTTTCAAACACGTAACGATTACATTTTAACAGTCAACAGAGCTAAACACACCCCCAATAATGAATTAGACTATTCTGGGATTAACTTTTAACGTTTCGATTCAACAGTATCGCATCAGCAAAAATTTAGACCAAATCGTCAACAACAGACCTGATACTAGCCGGTTTTCGCATAACACATTACATTAGCCTCTGTTCTTGATCATGGCGGTACCGAGACAGAAGGTTTCCGACCTTGCCTTGCCGAGGAGAAATCCTGATGCGGTTAATGGTGGAAACCCGCACGAGGAGGTTCTGGATGGTGTCTCCGATGGATATGAGCACCGGTTACGGAGCTTCTAGCGGGATTGGTCCACTTAGAGTCTCCTCGGCCAGAAACAGAGATGAACAGGGGAGGGAAGGTGCAGCTCAGAAAAGGAAAAAAACCAGAGAACGGCGGCGACGAGGGTTTCTCAGGAGGCTGCAGATGTGGCGATGAGGACTTCGAGAAACCGCAGGGCTTCTAGTGGGCACCGGGAGACCTGCAGAGGACCAGCAGGTTTCGCCGGAAATGCTGATGGGGTGATTGGGTACCGCTGCTTGGCGACTGAACCGGGCATACAAGAACTGTGGGCGTGTCAGATTGGGTACTTACAGTGCGCGAGGGATTGCAAGGCGCGGGTGTGGTCCTGGTGATCGATGGGGGTGACTCGAGACTCATTCCGATTTATCTATCCAGACGACTTCTTTCATCTTCTTCTTCTGGTGAATTTCCGGTTGGCCTGGCAGTCGCTTCAATGTAAATTCGAAGACCATCTTTCCTTTAACTCTGCTTGTCTTCTGGAACCGGTCTACGACATACAGTCCATCGTATATGAAGCTGCCATCCCAGTCCTTACGGATCACTCTCACTGGCTTGTTCCTCTTCATGCTGTTCGCTAGTGCCAAATTCCCTTGAATAAGCTTCTGATCTTCAGCCTCCTTGTCACGACCGGGCATTCTGCCGCCCTGGCCCAAATAAATCAGCTCATTGGGATTTGTCAGATCGTCTGAATAATCCCAGGAAGCAACGACGCTTGTGGCTAGCATGTCTGGTCGAGTTCCCATGCAATCAATGCCGCCCTGAAGAGGACGATGGAGCCCGACGATAGCGAGCTCCATCCTGTAACGGAATTTATCTCCTACCTCAACTCCTGGAACGTCTCCAATGAATTGCCTGCCGCCGTGCACGTACCCGGCTCTTCTCTTAACCTCTTTAGCAGCCAAAAGATCAATCCTTTTAATGCACCTGCCCTCTTTGCGTGCTCTCGGTTTTTCCCGTTCGAGCCGGCGACAAATTTCTGTGTAGAGCCTTATAGTCGAGATCACCTTCTCTCGGGCTGAATCGCGACTGCCATTGCGTGTAACATTCTCCGCCTCTTTCATTGTTGTTTGGCGAGAACCTCTGGCCATATTCTCCAGCAAATTACTGCTCTTGGACCAATCAAAAGGCGATTGCCCATGCCAAATGACGTCGTGTGCATTCATGGAGCTCTCGACCGAAGCACCGGGAGATCCATCAGAGATGAATTCCCCTTCTTCTATTATTTCTGTCACGTGTTTGCCCTCCACATTCTTCATCATACCCGAAACTGAAAAAGACGAAGTTCAGATCTTGAACAACCTGTTGGTAATTTGTTTATAAAACAAATGAAGAGGTGCCCTGTCCCACATCGAAAAGACACGAGATTTGGCACTAATCAACGATCATTGTTTTATTTATTGAAAATTCAGATTTATTTCTATAAAAAAAAAATAATTAATTATAAAGTCTTGTTGAAACAATGCGACTGTTCACGAAAAGTTATGATTATTTTTTAATTATTATTTTTTATTCCGAATTTTGTTTGTGTCTTTTCAAGACAACCTTTAAATAAAGATATCCGTTCGGTTTGCAACATTTTCCGAAGGGTTGCAATTGTTCGGTTTTAACTTCTTACGAATGGACACATTTGTTCACTTGAGCAATTTTCGAAAGAATGTGTTTATTCATTTCGCAACCTTTCACGAAAAGTTGTCTTCGTATTTTAAGACTATTTTATATATACTTGTCGGAGAGAAGAAGAATCAGTGTGATCATTTTTCATCTTTTCGAATCTCTTCTTCCATTTTTTTTTTATGTTTTCTTTTGAGAGAAACTACAGCCATTATTTCCAATTGTTTCCCATGAGAGATCCTGGAGAAATACTAGAATTGCTATCTAGTATTCTCATTTGAGACTTTGTTGTATCCTGGAGGAAATTTGCCGGTGACCATTAGCAACTTTGTGGGGCAAATAAATCTTTAAAGAAAGTGATATCACGCCTCAAAATCCGACTTGAATACTCTAAAGATCCGACTTCATTGTTCTACCCAATTCGAAGCCATATTTTCCCAACACAACCATGGAAGCACACGAACAAGGACGAAAAGTAACTCTCTGTTTTGCCTTTTTTTGCTCTTAACGAGTCGGACGAGGAGTCAGTCGAATGAGAGCGTTAGGCATGCGGAGCCAACATCGACAGCCATGGTTGAGAGCGAAAAGGAGCTTCATTTTCTCTCCTTCAATCATGCAGAATTTTCCGCTGTTGTCTGGAAATGGCACGAGCTCATCCTCACACGCTGTCGTGCCGAGACTTCTTACAACCAACGACAAGAGCATTGGGGGAACGCACGAATCCCATTTTCCGTGGATCGAAAAAATGACCGCGCTATTTCCACCACAGCTTTGTTCTCTGCGGTTCCGACAGTTTCTCTTTGTTCTCTCTCCTTTCAGCAGAAGCTGCATATGCCAGCCTCACAATGTTATATATTTAGCAGAAGTATGCAGTTTTCTCGCTGAAGAAACTAGAATTAGTAAAAAGTTCGTGGGGATGAAGCAGACCCACTTTTCAACCCAAAACCAACAGAGCAATACTATGTTGATGCGGCACCCAACTTCTTGTTGATTCATCCTATTTTTTTGGTAATTTAGGGCCCGTTTGTTTTCATTTCTTTTTTTCTTTTTTTTTGAACAACTTTTTCTGTTTTTTTGTTTATGGGAACAAAAAAGGAACAAAAACGCGTTTTGGTGCGTTTTTGTTCCAAAATTGTTTTTTTGTTCTCAGAAACACATCTGGAACAGAAACAAGAAACAAAAAAAAAATTGTTTCTCGTTTCTGGAACAAAAATCAGAAACACTTCTCTCTTTTTTCTTCTTCTTTTCTTCTTTTTTCTTTCTTTTTTCTTTGGCCGGTCGCCGGCCAGGGCGCCGGCCTCGGCCATGGCCGTCGAGGGTCGGCGACCCTGTCGAGAGCTGGCGACCTCGCCGGAGCGTCGCCGGCCCCGTCGGCCCCTAGCAAGGCTCGGCCTCGCCTTGGTTGGGCGAGCTCGGGCTCGCCGGATCTGGGCGAGCTCAGGCTCGTCGGATCGAGCTCGCCCAGCCAAGGCGAGCCTCGCCGTGGCTGGGCAAGGCCGCCGGCCCTCGTCGGCCGGTCGCCGGCCTAAAGAAGAAAAATAAAGAAAATAAAAATATTAAATAATTAAAAAAATTTAAAAAAAAACAAATTTACCAAATTTGTTTATGTTCATTTTTTATTCTCGGAACAAGTTTACCAAACCCCTTTTTTTGTTCAAAAATTGTTCTCCGAAACAAAAACACTTTTTTCTATTTTTGTTCCCTGGAACAATTTTTAAACAGAAATGTTAGCAAACACACCCTTAGTGTTTGTCCAGACATTTAACTTGAAAGTTGTGCGAAATTCAAAAGTGTCGGTCGGAAAAAAGATTCAAGTATTCACACCTTGCCATAAGTCTAGGAAAAGTTTGTGACCGCGTTATTCATTTGAAGTTCAGATCTCCATATTGGAATTTTGTCGCCGAACTTAACTAAGAAAGATCGGCATGAATAATGGGGTGCTCGCGCATCCTTCCAGACTGGAATCATCAGAATGAAATTAGACCAAATGGACGTAAGGGGGAAGCATAACTCATTTAACCGTCGTCAGTGTTGGGCAAACATATATAAGAAAGAGGTGAAAACAAGAGGGCTACGCAACGACGAACATTCAGGAGTGAGCACCAGGTTGGGCTCAACTTGGGAACTAATCGAATTTGGCCTGTCGAAACTAAGGTGGAAGTGAACCGCTTCACAAGAGCAAGGGCAGTGGTTGTCACTCTGAACAAAATCCTCCACCCTCTGCGCCCCATTCCAAACCTGTGTGGACGTGTTTTTGCGTCAGCACGTCACTCACCCACTTATCTACATTGCTCGCGCCACACAAATCCTAACCCATGAACCGACCCGACCTCAGCACCGAAGCTTCCTCACCGACTTGACGAGCCAATACACAGTCACCTATTCTTTAGATGGAACAATTTAAGAGAAAAGTAACTAAAAGATTAGAGCTCGGGTTGGGTCGACTAGGCCAAGTCCGGAACGGGTATGGCCGACTATCTGAGTAAAAGCTCAGATTGATCGTCCAAATCCAAGAACAAGTCGATCTAAAGCCACAGTAAAAGCTCTCCCTCAAAGAAATCGATTAGGTGGGAATAATTGAGATTATACCACGACAACACGTCCACCAAACAAGACTACCTGAGTCAACACACAAGTGTAGAACATCCAATTCAAGAGCAGCCGTATCATCTTTCGCCTTGCTGAAAGTAGATGTCCAGAAGAAAGCTTAAAGAACAGTAATGGAATGCTAGTAAGTAAAACTACATTATCACGACAAAAAGGCCATTCCACCACAGCACTTCAGAAGCACTGTTCTTAGATTTTGTTGAAGGCGACGATGTCACAACTCTGAACGTATTCATTGATAGGCTCAGCTTGAAGATGCTCCTCGACGAGGGTGTCCACCGAGACAAGGTCATCCACAATGGTCATCATGATCTGCAACTTCTTAATCCCGTAACCCACTGGAACCAGTTTCGCTGTAAGAAAGAAAGCAATAGAAATCCTCATAAGGGGATAAACATGACATTCAGTGACAAAGCATTATGGTCATACTGGCAGAAATAATGAGACAGTCAAAACTTACAAGCTCCCCAGAAGAGCCCAGGCATCTCCACACTCCTAACAGCCTCTTCCAGCTTCTTCATGTCTGTCTCATCGTCCCAAGGTTTCACATCCAAGAGGACAGATGACTTTCCACCTATAACAGGAACCAGATACACACACAAGCCAAGATATTGAAATCACTGATGAGAATTTTATTTCAAAGAAAGAAACAAGTTCAGGCTAGCAAGCAGCCTAATCAATGTGATATATAAGTTTCTAAGAATTAGGTTAACACCTTCAAGCAAGCAAGCTGTATAAATCTATCTATCTTTTGTTTTCTTTATCGCAGAGCAAAGTTCACTTACTGATCATATCAGGTATAAACGTAAATGAACTAGGACGCATCAGCCCTCAAGAGTCAAGATATAACAGCCGCTATAATTAGGATTATTGTATGTATTTTTTTTTTTTAACCCAGGAGAGAAGTGACTCCAAGAAAGTGATTTAGGAGAACGATTGCAAACTTACTTTCTTTCTTCTTTGCAGATGACTTTTTGGCTGCCTCCCTCTCTTCTGCAGCCTTCTGGTCCTCTTCCGTCTCTTCACCAAAGAGATCCAAGTCGTCGTCATCCCCAGCAGGAGCAGCCTGGTGAAAAGAAAATGAACCATCAAATCTTGACCATTTAAAATAGAAACGTCAGCAAAAGTCGAATCTCTACCGAGTTAAAGTGAATCTTAAAGAGATGCATTCAGTTGCTTAGTGATCTAAAGGTCAATTTAACATAAGGTCCTTGTTTCGAAATTTAAGATTATCTATTTACTCATACATGTAATTCCACAGGACAAGATAAGGACAACTTTCTCCACAAAGGCAAGATAGTAGGGTCTAATCACTTAGTCATTATTAAGTTGTTCAAACCTAGATCAAAGCAAGATCCCTATTCTGTAACATGTGTAGCAGTGTGCATAAAAAGCATTCACTGAATCAAATGAAACAACGTTTCTGAGTTTCACTCGAAACTATGGATAAAATTCCATAGGTGCTTACTGAAGATTGGAAGGGATAATTCCATTTTGGGTTACATAAAGTGTAGGAAGTTAATAGAATTAGCAAAAGAAAGGTTATATAGCTAGAAGAAGCGAGGCCTCTAGCAACAGGACCACCTCATCTGCCACAAAGGCTTTACAGACAGAAGAGGCTCTCCTGATAATAGAAAAGCATACCTCGATGAAAGTAAAATTGAGATTATTGAGGAGATTAGCCTATATATAAAACAAGAAAATCCGTAACGTCACTCAGAAAGCTTATGATGCCAAATTCTTATTAAAACAACAACAAACTGAGCCCACGGGGTGGATAAATCCTTCTACGCCATTTCATTCGATTCAATTTCTCATCGAAGTCTTAAAAAAGAAGCCATCACATCAGTACATATAACATACCCCCTTAACTTCTTCAACTGGAGCACCTTTGGCACCAACTCTAACACCAGCAGCTTTGCCAGGGAAGCTAAAAATTGAACAAAAATAGGAGACATTAGGAAGCATTCGACTCTAAAATCAAAATAAAATGCCATAACAAGATGAGATGCAACAATGCCGAAAATTTCTCAACTTCGACAAATTCAAAGTACACGATGCAGGCATGCACCGATCTCCTCCCCAAACCATACCAAGAAAATCAGGCGATCGATGTTGTTGACCTTAAATTGAAGATAGGGGCCTCCGAATATGCTTTCATGCAAGTCTATAGAAATAATAGGCATCCGTAAACACAGAAAAATCCTCGCTTTTCATGACCCTTTTGGGTACCGATGCTAAGATGCTAAATCACGAGACATGGTACCAAGAACCAGCATCTGAAACTCACAATCATCGAATCAAACACTACACAAACTACTAGAAGCGATCCTATCCAAAAAGGAAGTTCCAAATCAAGCAAAATCGAGCAACCGAGCGACATAACAAGCCTCGTATAAGGCCAAATCGAGGAGAGAAACGAACCTCGCGGCGAGATGTGAGGACACACACTCGTACCACTTGCCGGCGTTGGGGAACGAGCCTCCGGGCTTCCCGAGAACCGCGGCGTACACCTTGATGTCGTCCTTCGTGAGCTGATCTCTGCCATCGAAGACGACGCCGTTAAGCATCCCGAAAAAGCAAGGGGGGCCAAGAGAGAGATCGAAGCATTTACCCGGAGATGTAGGTCTTGCCGGAGAGGAACACGTCGAGGGACTTGAGGCCCGACTCCGTGTGGAGATCCGAGAAGGTGATCGCCATCGCTCTCGATTCGATCGGAGATTCAGACGGGAGGGGGCGGCGGCCGGAGAGGAGCGGCGAGCTTTGGACCTTCGATGGAGGCGGCGAAGGGTGCTGCGGGAGTGGAGAGAAAGGAGGGGGGGGAGTGTCCGAAATTGGTTGGCTTATATAAATTTACTGAAAATAACCCTAGATTCATTGGGAATTATGGGATATTCTCTCTCTCCTCGTTTCTTTTTTTTTCCTTGAATTAAAATTGAAAGTGGGTCCAGAACTCTTTAGGGATCCTAGCGAAAAGAAAAAGCATGTACTGATGGGAATATGCCCGGCACAAATGCTCCATGAGCTTCGATTTCATGCGTAATATGATCTCCGAATTTTTAATTTATTCAGTACGGTTCATGAATTTTATCTCAACATGTAATGTGGCAACTAAACTTTTCAATTATTCAATGTGGTCCATAGATAAAAATGTTTAATGTTGTCCATAAACTTTAATTATTTAAAAGATGATATTGAACATTTTATTATAGTTCAATGGCTGAATTAAACATGTATCAAATGTTCAGATATCACATTGAATTGATTAAAAGTTCAATAACCACATTGGACGTTGGGGTAAAGTTCATGAATTGTATTGAACAAATTAAAAGTTTAAAAACTATTTACATCATTTCTCAAAACTTTAAGAAATACAAAAGAAATTTGTGAATTTTTTATTTTAAAATTGAAATTGAAATTATTGGGAAATTCGGAAGCTTCCATAGTAAGTTCGGAAACATGAGAGATTCATGCAATAATGTGATTATTATGTGGATTTTTTTATAGTTACAATCTCGCCCATTTTTTTGATTATATAAAGTTATCAATTCACTGGATATATATATGTCGTCAAAATTATTGAAATATTTTCAATAGAGTGCAAGGTCGAAAGTGAAGATGAATTTACTTTATAATGCATAGAAACAATACCAACATGGATAGATGACCAAGTCTTTTAATTTTCTAAAGAACTGGAATGTCACCTCTTTTTTTTTGTTTTTAATGAAAAATTCGAATTTAGCATTTCTGGGATTCTATTTAAGTTGCCCACATAACTCCCTAGTAGACATGGAGGATTAAGACATTGAACGACGGCAGTTCCAATTTTAAGGATTGCGTTGAATTGACCAAAGTTTCGTTTTGACTGTTTTTTTGGGAAACAAGTCAACCTCCTCGAGTTTGAGAGCGGGAAAGCGTCATCATATGTTCTTCGTGCACTCAGATTAGAGGTGTCAAAATGGGTCATTGACCCATTTATGTTTAAATGGGTCGTTAATGGGTCAAGCATTATTTCCTAAAGCACCCATAATGGATTTTAATGGGTCAAGACTGAGATATATGAGTCAATAAATGGGTGATCGACCTATTTATGGACCCATTTATCAACCCATTTATTTTCACCCAAAGCCAAAACCTCACAATCTCTCTCCTCTATTTAACTTTACAATTTTTTTTTTTAAAACCGAAATTATAATTATAATTTTTTTTTCTTTCTTCTTCCTCCGGTCGCTAGCACGGCGATGGCCAGCGACTGGCCTGGCGAGCCTCGAGCTCGCCCCTCGCTGGATCTGGCAAGGCCGCCGACGCCCGGCAAGACTTGAACTCACCGGCGTTGGGCGAGGCTCGAGCATTGCCAGATCCGACGAGGGGGGAGCTCGAGCTCGCCAGATCTGGCGAGGCGGAGGCCTCACCGATGTCCAGCAAGGCTTGGGCCTCGCCAAATCCGGCGAGGGGCGAGCTCGCCGGATCTGGCGAGGCGGAGGCTTCACTGATGTCCGGCAAGGCTCGAGCCTCGCCGATCTGGCGAGACTCGAGCTCGCTGATTAGCTCACCGATCTGGCGAGCCTTGAGCTTGCCGGTGTCCGGCGAGCTTGAGCTCGCCGGATCTGGCGAGTCTCGAGTTCGTCGGCGTTGGCAAGCCAGGCGAGCTCTAGGCTCGCCTGTGGCCGGCCGTCAGCCGTCGTCATGGCTGGCGGCCTACCGAAGAAGAAGAAGAACAAAAAAGAAAAAAGAAAAAAGAAAAATTATTTTTAAAAAATAATTAAATTATATTTTAAAAATAAAAAATAATTTAAAAAAAGAGGGGGAGGGATTAGTCACAAATCTTTTGATCCTATCTCTAATCTTATAAAAATTATCCATTAAATTTGTGTTGTATAAAACTATTTTAGCAATACCATTTTTAAAAAGTTAATATATATAATAAATAAGTTTGGAAGTATTTTAGTAATATAATCTTTAAAAAAAACATAGGAATAAGTTTTTCTAAATCTGGTTAAATATAAAAATATTTTATTAATATAGGTCAGGTCGGGTATGAGTCGGGTATGGGTCGGGTCGGGTATGGGTCAAAAAATATACATTATGCTTAAATGGGTCATAAATGGATTAATAAATCAATTTGGGTCAAACTATTAATGACCCGACCCAAACCCGACTTGACCCACCCGTTTGGCACCTCTAACTAAGATACAACAACATTACTCAAAAGCCAATTAAGAAAAGTGATAACTGTACCAACTTCTAAAATTTATCACGAAAATATAATTAATTTTTTTTTAAAGTATAATTAAATTCTAAAATTCGTCAAATTGATATAATCAAATCACTCTCTTAACTCCGTCCAACTTGGCTTATTGAAAACAACATAGCTTTTTTTATTATTAGTTTCTCTCTCTAGTGTCGCATTAATGTGACTAAAATATGAAGGACAGAGTGAAAATGGCATTGTTTTGATCCAAATATAATTTTTAATTTAAATATTATTTAAACTTTAAAAATAAATGAGGAAGACAAAAGATGACCGGTTCACAGGGCCCTTAATGCTGCCCATCATTGCCGAAAAGGGCTGACCATGACGGAGCAAGAGTTGGCCAATGTTGCCAAGCTCTGACTATTGGGGTGGGGGTGGTGACCTTACTAACGGTAGCCCTCGATCAAAGTTGGGTGAAGGTCAGCTACTCTCATTGGATCTAGAGGAACGTTATGATCCTTATCGTCGGTCAGCCAGGGTCACCACCCGCTAGACAAGGCACAACAACTCGGCCAACCCTTGCCACACCATTGGCAACCCCTTTCAGCAATGGCGGGGCGACGCCAGCAAGGGCCTATAGGTCCTACATCGCCCTCGCCTCTTTTGTCTTCCTTTGCTTTAATTTAGTTTTTTCTAATATAATTTCAATTAAATAAATTTTTTAATCAGTTATTCTTTGTGTTTTTGACATGTAGGAGAGAGAAAACAAAGTGATCCATTAACTAAGTCAGTCAAATTTAACGGAAGGTTTTCAGTTGGACAAATTTAACAAGTTTTAGGATTTTATTACATTTTTTGAAAATTTATGGATTCAATTACACTTTCGTAATGAGTTCTAGGACTTTTAGTATATTTATCCTATAAAAAATTTACCCAATGATCACTAAAAAAAGGACCATCTTAATGGTACGAGGAAACTCTTTTTACTTATTCTTTGTTAGGAGGAAATCACAATTAACCCGTGAAAAGGAAAATTAGACTTCTCGAATATATGTACAAATCATATCGTCCTCTCACTATAAGCAAGATCAAAACTAGCGTTGCCATCAATCTCACACAATGACATCATTACCAAAGAGACTTTCTTCTCCAGCTAAAAAACTAAAATATTTCGTTGAAGATACCATTGCTTAGAGATACTACTTAAGCGACTAATCATGACCCTTTCCAGTTTCCAATACTCCAATCGACTTATATTTTGAATAACTGTTACTTCGAAAAGTTAATTATTTCTTATTCTTTAAATTTAACAAGTATAACAAATGCACTCGTTAATAAGATCCTAGAGCAAACCAATGATAAAATGTGCTACATAAAATGCTGATGTATACTGTTGCCTGCTTACCACAGCTAAGGAAATAACACATTCTAAAAAAGACTTAACTGAATGTTGATTATACGTCGTTGGGTCCCTGTTCTTTTTTATCTTAATCCTTAGACAAGTTTCTGAGCATTTGAAGAATATTTGATAACTGTCCAAAATTTTTATTTCCAAGATAAAAATGTGTTTGGTAAGACCTCAAATTCTTTTGTGATTTAAAATTTCCTTTAATTTTTTTAATAATTAAATTATAATTTCCTCTTTTTTTCCTTTTATTCTTCCATTTCTTTCTCTTTGGCCGGTTGCCGGCTTGGCCGTTGCCAGTGACCAGCGAGACAAGGACCAACGATCTCATCGGAGCATCACTAGCCCTCAGGGAGGCTGAGCCTTATTGGTCGGGCATCTCCAGCGGTTGGGCAAGGCTCGACCTCACCAAGGCCAGGTGATGCTCAACCTCACGATGGCCAAGCGAGGTCGAGCCTCCCTGGTGATTGGGTGAGGTCCCTCGTCCAGCCGCCAGCAAGGCTCACTCTCATCGGGCCACTGGGATGGCAATGTTGTTTGGTGTTGGTGAGGCCACCATCGCAGTGGCCTGACAAGGTCGAGCCTTGCCGGTAGCTAGGTGAGGCCGAGCTCGCCTAACCACCGGGGAGGCTCGGCCTTGCCGGAAGGCGGCGACACCCTAACTAGGTCGTTAGCCAAAGAGGAATAAGGGGAAGAATAAAAGCAAAAAAGAAAAGAAGGAAAAAAGGGAAAATAAAATGGACTTGATTATGGAGCAAACAAGTAACTTTTTTTTTCTATTTTTTTATTATGTTTCAAATCTATTCCTAACAACAAAAACATTACCAAATTGATTTCTATTTTTTTTTTGTTCCAGAGAACAAAAGAATATGATAAGACATTATTTGGTCAGTTAACAAACACACCCTAAATTTACTAGATGTGCAGTAGAGTTCATATCCCTGGATCAATGCACTAATGGGTTCTAACAAAAGATATGCAATCTATTTGGAAACTACGTAGAAATAAGGTGTGCAAGGAAGCCTGTATCAAGTAGCCTCCTGAATCGAGTAAGAATCATGTCGAATCCTGTAAAGTCGTCCCGAAACGTAAGCGCGTACAAACCGAAGTGTCATGTCCCAATGCACAGCTAATGGTGAATTGGCTTAGCTAGACAGAACATTAATGATCAACCGTCGCAAGATTCTCAGCAGCTTGATGCATTGTAGTCGTGCAGAACAAGAACCTGACGGAAAACGAATCTAGATGAATCTGCTTAGAACCAGCCATCACATCGACAAACATCTCCATTTAAAAGATTACCTGCGTACTAGAAACCAGAATCTCCAGATCGCAACATGACAACTGGAGAGAAACGGATAATACGAGCATGAACCAAATTCCTGTCTACCAAATGGCAACAACGTGCAAGAAAAGCGAAAATTTAATACCTTGACAGACCTCAATGCAATCGCCCTGGAGGCTCCTCCAAATACCCACTGCCAAGGTGGTCTGTGTACCCTTTGTGAGCATCTATGGAGGACACTGTTTTCATCATGAAATCTCCTCCAGGTTTGTCCTCTTTTGCAGCTATTGAATCCAAAGCCTCCATCGAGGACCTATAAAGATGGGACAGTCAGCGAAGGAAAATATATAGAGAATATCCCTCCTACAGAAGGAGCTGCAGAACAATCGTAGGCACACTTCGAACAGCTTCAGATGCTTGTAACCGACTTGCCACTGCTCGCTTTCTCTCTTTACAAACCCTTTCTTCTTACTGAAACCATGTCATGATCTTCGTAAAATCTCCCTGCTGGAAATCTTCCTGCGAAATTACTTCAGACCAATCCAACGTTTGTCTGCCAGGTCCTTGAGCTTAGGAATTCCTAACGCTTTCTGTACTAAGTTTTGCTCTTCCATCGTGTGTGTCGACCATACCTTTTAAAATGCTCCTAGTACAAACAGAAGTGAATAGATGATTTAACGACAACGAAAGAAGCTGCAACGTGCTAGAGAGAGAGAGAGAGAGAGAGAGAGAGAGAGAGAGATCGGGTATAAGTGGTGGCCAAACACTAGAGCCAATTAATCCCCACATTCTGTGAACTCTGCATTCAACATGACCTGCAGTGTTTCGGATGGACACCTTGGGAAAGGCAAATCCATGGGGACACAGAGAGTGGTGGTGATTCATGATGCATCGCAAGAATTAATTTTACCTTCCCTCAGGTGGGCATTGTATGAACTTGTGCTAAAGCCTGGAGATAAGCTCACCGTCCTCGCAGTTCTTTGTCAAGCTAAAACCCAGAGTAAGTATGAAAGGAAGAAGAAAGGTTAATACCCCTACTACATTATTTCCTGATAGTGAATCAAATCTCATAGGGTTCATTCATTAAATTCACCTGAAAGAATAGTAGGAAAAGAAGTAGAAGTCTGTATGCTGAACATGTGAATAGTGCAAACAGGATGATATCTGAAGAAACACCCCTGTTTTGTTCCTTGCTTTTCACTAATTTCTCCAAGTGAATGACCTCTCTCCAGTGGGATCCAGGAGCAGCGATGACTCAGGTTCAGCGATCCAACCAGACCAGAAAATAGGTAATTCTCAAGTACTAAGGAAGGAGGAGGAGTACGAAAACAACATCGAACTTCTTCAAGTCAGCAAGCTGTACAAGATACACAAGGTAGCGACTTATCTCCTGTTCTTAATGCCTCATAAAATTGATGCTCGAGATAAATTATGCACTAACATAATAGTCTGCATGAATCTAAGTGAACAGATAAATTAGGACGTAGATTCTACTTGCGAGAGATAGAACCCATACAAGCAGATGAGGTCCGGGCTGGGAAAAAAATTCTGAAAGAGTTTACAGTAGGTTCCATATATTAACAGAGAGCCCACAGCAACACATAAGACCCTCGTGTAAAACACGAGCTGTCCAGATTCTGAAAGCCAATAAGTGAAGACCGTAGGAATAAAAATTCTTGATATGTCAGATGAGGTTCAGGATCGTTGCCTTATGATGGTCACTAACTAAGTCGAGATGCGATAGGGACTTGACCTGATGCACTCTTACATGAAGTACAAATAACTTGTGCAAACCTCAAGAAAACCTCTGAACTATTGTCATCCGAATTTTCCAGCATTGTTCTTACATATAAAATTGCTGGAGATTAAACACAGGGCATTACCATAAAGGTGACAGCAGAGAAAGAACTCCGTGCAGCACTCTATAAAAGGTACCAAATAGGGATAAATAGCTAAAACAGGTTTAGAGTTCCACATTCATGACACTGGTAGCTATGATCCCAACTAGCAATAGAATAACGAGCACACTACAGATATACATCAAATCATACCCATCAAATAAATTTCAGTATATCATTTCTAAATCAATAACAGAGCATAAATTTAATCTGTATTCTTTCCTAAGAAACATCATTTGATTCACATGTCATGAATGTACGAGATTCTAAGTTCTGGGCTCACTGATAGCTCCCATTCATCTGTTCAAGTATTAGCTAAGATTGTAAAGCAGTATAGCTTGACTAAAAGCCCATGCTTTGCAGTGAAGATGGAGCCTGCCTACTTCGCAAATTGACAAAATTAATGAGCTTTTGTGCATTTGTTTTTTCAGATTGAGTTTAAAATAGAGGTGGCTGTAGGACCTTCACCGAAGAAGACAGCTTTAGAGGCAGCCACAAATCTTAAGGCAACATGGGTTATACTTGACAGGTCAGGAAAAAGCTAAATCATGGATAAAAGTGCCAGCTATCAACAGAATTTCTACACTACAAGTGCACATTTTCTTTCATGATGGAGTGCATAGTTTAGGCTTTGGCTACACCTATATGTATAAAAGGCCATGTTTCGTATAGAATGGGAAACTGGAAAGTCACTTAAATATCTGACACTGGCGTGGACATCCTGATTGTAAGCACTACTGCATCCCCCACTCTTTTCATCTAATTTAAAACCACCTCGCCGTATATTCAAAAGGGGAATACTTAGCAGGCAGATCAATTGAACTATCAATATGAGAAATGAAGGCTTCATGGCAGCTAACTAAAGAATATGCCCATAAATATGAAGGCTCTAGTGTCCAATATAGACAATTGAAGAGTGGAGGCTTTCAAGGTAGGAATATAATGAATTGCCCATCGCATGGATAATGCTGATGTTCTAAGTCTGTTGGTTCTCTTTCTAATTCACTTATGACACAGGCAGATGAAAAAGAACAGATACTACTTCCTGCAGAAGCTTTCATGTGGAATATCACGGATAAAACATGACCATAGCATTAAAAAGTTGAGAGCACCAAAAGTTGCGGACATTGACATGCTTCATGGGGAAAAACATCAAAGTGTTGATGTAATGTATGATGAAATGATGCCGGGATCACCGGAGACG
This sequence comes from Eucalyptus pauciflora, assembly GCA_007663325.1. Lineage (NCBI taxonomy): Eukaryota > Viridiplantae > Streptophyta > Magnoliopsida > Myrtales > Myrtaceae > Eucalyptus > Eucalyptus pauciflora. The sequence goes on from VMYD01000353.1 coordinate 3,608,794, forward strand.
GAAGATCTATTCAGCATAGAACTTTTTCCAGACAGTAAGTGCTTGTCACTTCACCAGTGTCAATTTCATTAGTCGTGACTTTCCACTACCGAGTGCATATCCTGATTATGGCTAACCAGACCCCTAACAATGACAATCGACAAACATCAAGGAAGAGGTAAAAAATTTGCAGTATCAAATTCTGATATATGGTCAAGCAGGACTAGATGAATCCAGCCAAGATCCAGAGACAACAGAGAGCACCAATCAAGAACGGACACAAAGGTGGCCGGGTCAGAGAAGGTTCAAATATTTCACACGCACAATTTGCAAGAATGAAAGGTCCCTTCTCAGGTTCCAGAAAAAATTTAGATATGCAGAACTGGAAGATCATACAGCTGGATTCTCGGCCAAAAGCTCCCTAGATGATGATGATGATTTTGGATCTACCCTCGGTGGTCAGTTGGCCAATGAACTGAAAATGGTAGTTACAGAACTCGAGAAAGTGTGCTTGCTACAAGAGAAATTTAAGACCGAAGTCGATGGACTAACTGAAGCAAGATATGAGAACATAGCCATGCTGATGGGGTCTTGCGCAGAAGAAAACTGCAGGCTGCTTGTATACGAGTGTGTATGCAACAGTTCGCTTGACACCTACATTCCGAATACGGAAAGTAAGTTGAGAAAATGTCATTTCATTGTATCTGTGTGTTTGTGATGTGTATGTGGTTGTATTTATGCATGTATTTGGCACCAAATATGCATACATGTACAGGGTATTTCTTTTTAATAGTAATTCAAACACCTGGCCAGCAGAGAAGAAATTAAAAATGACCCTAACTGAAGCTGCCGGCATGATGCAGAATATGGTTGTAAACCATTGACATTGGCACAGAGAATGAAAATAGCCCAAGGTTCATCCAGAGGACTTCGTTATCTCCATGAAGCAGGCATAATTCACGGCGATGTCAGAGCAAAAAACATTCTTTTAACTCATGATCTTGAACCATTGGTAATGTTTTATAAGAATATTATACATCGAACATATCCTTGACACCATGCCTAGTAATGTATCTATTGAATGCACTCTCAGCTAGGAAATTTTGGGCTAGCAAGAATAAAGCAGGAATCGGATCACTCAGATTATAATGGAGAAAAGTCGGGATACCAGGCTCCAGAACATACAGATACTTGGCTAGTTTCAACCAAAGCAGATGTATACTCCTTCGGCGTGGTTCTACTGGAGCTTATCACTGGAAGAAGTGCTGCAGATAAGACACGGGACGGAACCAGTCTAGAAAGCTGGGTAATGACCATAATCATTGCATAGTATAATGTGTGAAATCAGGTAGGTAAGATCATGTGGACTCACAACATTGCAACAAGACTAAGATCATTCCATAATCTGGTACCCAATCCGATTCAGATCATATCCTTCTCAACTTTCTGGTGAATCCCTATCAACAGATTTAGTAGTAGTTTCCATGATAAACGAATGATGCATGTCATCAGTAGGAGTTGGAATAATTTAGATCAAATCATTTCGCAAGGCCTGATCTACTGTTTCCTGAATATGCTTTTGCCAAAAGATAAACCACATACGCTGCTACCAAGCTCCGTATGCAAGCTTGATTGGTGTTACAAGAGCACGTTTCAACGGCTTAAGGTACCTATGACTAAAAACTCAATTTGGTCCACAACTACATTAAAAAACTAAAAGCAGAAATGCTGTCACTGTCAGTATACCTCGTTAGCTTACTACACAGATCGATCTCCTTCAAATGTATTGAAAAGCAAGAATGTTGCACCTTAGATGTTTATCCATTTGGCTTATGCATCTGCAGGCGAAACCTCTGTTGAAAGATGGGATGTACGGGCAATTGCTCGACCATAGAATTGCAAACTTGCACGACGAGCAGCAGCTGTTCTGGATAGTTCAAGTCGTGCGAAATTGTCTCTCCACGGACCCTAACAAAAGATTAACCATGGACAGGGTAAGCCTCAATCGTGCAAACCTCATTACCTCTGTTCATCATCTCACTAAGCAACACAACATTTTTGCCTGCATTACTTCAGGTGGCATCCGCCCTGGAATACATATCAGAGAGGAAATACAGCTTTCTGATTGCAGAAATCATTCCATTCCTATCAGAACTCGAAGTCCAATCACCCAACACGAATGGCGGGCACTATCCCAAGGATGAACCGAAGCAACAAATCTCGAGGAAGGAGGGGAACTCAAAAGCTGGTGTGAGCAAACTGACAAGACTTTTCTCGCTCAAGTCACCGGCGACTAGATCAAGAAGTGGTAACACCAGTCACACATATCACAGTGAGGAATTCTCTCTCAGTAGCCGGAAGAGTCACCGGACAACCATGACGAAGCCAAAGTCAGGAAGCAGAACCAAAGTATTCTATGGCGAAATGCTCAATTTTAAAGAACCTAGAGTCCAACACTCCCATTGCCTGTGATGATTCCAATTCCTGGTTGGATAAAACACGCAAGAGATAACGGTCCAAGTGATTCGAATTCGCGATAAAACGGTTTGCAGTTTCGCACCAAGTTTCGATGCTTATAAGCGAAGTAATCCCCGCCAACCATCTTCATTAGATACTCGACAGATTCACATAATGATTATTGGTAACTTTTTATATTTTGTTTGATTCTTAAACTTATGAAAAAGAAAATAACTTCACTTTCTTAAAACAAAGTACATACATAAAAATTCTATTTTCCATCCGGTTGAAATTACTTCGATTTTAAGTTTTCGACAACGACATGTATATCCCGAACATGACTTTATCATGATCATGTCGATTTTTATCATACTTTAATGCAAAACAATGATGGATACCCATTTCATACGGCAACATCTTCGCTCTTACATTATTAGGGTTTTGTTAATAAGTGTTCTCGAAAAACTCGTTCATCATATTTAATACAAATATGTTTTGATTTCTAATTCTTATAAGTACGCACGACAAGAGGAAGAATATTTATTTGGAAGGAATAATCTCCCGAATCCACCGAACACTAACTTAAGAAATTCGGATTTCTATCAACCGGATCTCGACCTAACCAGGAATGGCTCCATGAGCATGTTTCGACGGCAGTATGGCAATCGAGCCATCTTCTTACATCCGGAGTTCTTCAACACGCTCAGAGATTTAGGATACACATTCAGCTTGACCTTCCATGTCGTGCTCGGCGATTGGAGGCTCACCATCTTCGCACACTCACCAAGAGAGCCCTAGAGAAATATCAGCAAGTGCTGCAACAAAACGCGGGCTCAGTTGCTGTGCCGATGCCCTATTGTCATTGCACGGCGTAGCAGCTAAAGTCAAAATGGTGAAAAATTACGCGCATCAGGAAAATCGGCAACAATGACCTCAGCAAATGTTAGTCGACACTTCACGAGTTTTCGGAGCATTACGCGGTTCGTGTCATGTATCAATAGGATCAGAGTAGGGTAAGTCTTGTGCAATTTCGTGTTCTTCTGCCTCGCCCAGGTATTGCACCAGAGACGCACAGCACGCAATTCATTTGTTATGAGAACAGTCATCTCCATACACAAAAAGGATGACAGTTCTAGGACTTGATTGATTCAATACCAATACGCGAGCGAGTAATTGCTGCTTATCGGTTTGATAGGGAAAGTACACTAGTACCAAAATTGTATATGGCGCTCACTTTGGTTCAAAAGTTTCCGTTGGATCATTTAAATGTCAAATCGAAGAAAAAATAATCACTTTGGTGCCACCGGTGTGAAATTCCGGCCAAATTAATTACATAAAAAAAAAGTTGCGGTGGTTTTTAAACGACGTCGTTTTCCATCCTCCTTAAGAAATAACGTCGTTTTGCCGTCATATGTGGACAGCCCCACAAAAACGACACCGTATAGCTCATATGGGGACTGAAATTAGGGTTTCTTTGTCGTTCGCTCGCCGTCGCTCGGCCACCGTCGTTCGCCTGCCGTTGCTCGGCCACCATCGTTCACCCACCGTCGCTCGGCCACCATCGTAGTTGTTCGACCAAGTGAGTGAGAAGAGGCTAAGGTTGTTGCTCAAGCAAGAAGTGGCGGGAAGAATAGGAGGCGAGGGTGGAGGATGAGGAGGAGGAAGAAGGGGGGTCGAAGGTGCCGTTGCTAGTGTCGCTGGTGCCGTTGCTGGTGCTACTGCTGGTGTTGTTCTTCGGGGAAGAAGATGAGGAGGAAGCCCATGCCTTCTTTCTCTCTTTCTTAATTTGGGGATTTAGGGTTCTTACTTGAGGGAAAGACGCCAAACGGCGTCGTTTTATTGTTTGGATGTTGACTGTACCCTCCGACGAGCCACGTTAGCTTCAAAAATTAATAAAAAAGTGCTACGTTGGATTTCCGGCCAATTAAATCTACATTGGCACTGAAATGATTTTTTTTCAAATTTGTTGGCATTTAATTGATTCAAAATAAATTTTTGGCACCAAAGTGAGTATTGTACATGACTTTTGGCATTTCTAGTGTACTTACCTTTGGTTTGACTGACCAAGAACCCGCTTTCTACATAAGCCAGCCGCATAACCACCGTAAATTTCTTGGAAAGTTAGTCGGCTGATCAACTCGGTTGCCCCTATAGTCTTCTCGTTTCACCCGTCTGCTCAAGCCTGAAACGCGAAAGGAGCACATGCTAAGGGAAATTCAGTGTTTCGAGCTGTGGTCATATCAAACGCTGCCCAACGAAAATTTGTACACCCTGGACACATTCGAGGATGTCATAACTGTTGGTTTGAATCGGATGATCGAGAAGTCCAGCTACTGGCTCCACCCTGCATTTTTCCTCTTCTTCATCGTCACTTACGCCATCAGAACTGATGTGCATATCTTCACTCATCAAGAGCCCGGCTCAGCAATCTCCCTGTCCCTCACAAGCCGCCTCGGCCTCCTTCAAGCACCCCGGTGGGGCTGAAAATGCAGGCGGAGAAACCGGCATACACGCCGTCATTGTAATACTCGAAAGTGACGAAATCCCCCCATCTCCACACCATTTTTTTGAACGCATTTCGTCCAGCCATTTTGGCACAAACAGCAGCTCGGCGGCCATGTTCGCATGGACGGACCAACATAAACGTCTGCGAAGCATGCATTGGCAAGGGGAAGTGCTCGCTGAGGTTCTTCATTTAGAACGAGCAACATACGCACCATCATTGCCCGATCCATGGCAAAATCTACACGGAAAATCACTCGGGAGCGAAGCGAAATCTACCAACGCCAACCACACATGAAGCAAATCTGGAAATACATACGATGACGGCCGAACACAACGGCGGTGCAAGGAGGGCGATGTCGAGACGCTCGTTGTAGGCGGGCACGATCGAGCTGCACTTGTTGTCGTCGCTTCCTTTTCGCCCGACTTCCTCCGTTGACGATCGGGACTGATCAACCTCGAGCTTCGAACGCTCTCGCATGCCAGGGGTTTCTCCAAAAACGCGACTGGCGATGGCAAAATTGTAAATAGTCGCACTGTAGATGACCAGGTTTTTGTGTAAGATGAAATAGAATTATAATAACCTCGCATTTCTCCGTGATAAATAGTTTAAATAATAGATAATCGAATATAAATTAGATAAAAATAAAAAGGGCTGATATCTTTGAAAATTAAATAGATCAAGGTCCTCTTTTTATTTTATATAAAAGCACAACATTCTTAAAATGATCCAGACATTCCTTTTTTGTATATTTCTATTGCATTCCCAGTTTCTCTCTCATCGCCAAAGGCTTATATTTTTATTTTGTTAAACTAAATCAAATATTCAATGGTCATATTTGTTTTATAATTATATGAACAAGGGCCTTCACTTGCATAAGGTCACTCACTACGCAAGTTAACTTTTTGACGGATTGGACAAACCGGATATGCTATTGACATTTTCTCGAAAAGAAATAATAAAACCAATGATCTCCGAATTTTGGCCTAATATATAATATGATTTCTAAATTTTTAATTTGTTCAATATGATTTATAAATTTTCATATAATTCATGGAGTAAGTTAAACATATACCAAAAGTTCAAAGACCACATATTTTAGCCAAAATTAAGTATATATTATATAACTACCTAACCAACCAAGTTACACGATCCTTATCCAAATTCTATATAAAGCTGGCACGTTTTAAAAGCCTGTACGTCTTTTGAAATCGCGAGATTAGAAATATAGTCAATATCAGTATCTTGCGATAACTATGTTAGTATTTTTCCTTAAGTTAGCCTAAAAAGAAGTCTTGCATGATCGATCAACGATTTATCTCGCGATAACTATATTAACGTCTTTCCTTAAGTTAGCCTAAAAAGAAGTCTCGCATGATCGATGATCGATCATACGTACTCATTCTATCGGATCCAATCAACCGCGCCCACTTAAGGTTCGACTGAAAAGAACATGAGTTCCCGTTTTCCGTATAGTTCCTACCCTGCGATTGATCTCATCTTCTAAAACACAAAAATCTCTATACAGTTTCCGAAGTGGGGTTAGTTCCGTCCACCGCGTCCGATCAGAAAAGGAAGAAAAGGCTGAAAAAAGGAGACCAATCCATGAGAGAAGACGCCCCAGATATGCTCCTTTTCTTGATCCGCATAAGGTGCCAGAAAATGAAGAGAGAAACGCGGAAAGGGAGAGAGCACAAAAGGACAGACTCTATAATACGTGCAATTACTAAGTCAAAAGGAGGATGTGAACTGTCGAGAATTGCAGTGAGATAAGGTGGAGAAGGAGGAGGGGCGGTGCTATTTCAGAAACCGAAACGAAGAGTTTCCTTTGCGGAGAAGGGTTTCCTAAAAGACTTACAATTAAGGATGCCAATAAAGATTTCAGCGTGACCGTGTATCTGTTATGTTTTGGGAAATTTAATGAAACACTGACCCTCAATACTCTCGAACGAGATTTCAGCGCGTGAGGAGAGAGAGAGAGAGAGAGAGAGAGAGAGAGAGAGAGGAAATCTTGACCTAATCCTTTTGGCATTCTCATCGTCCCCTCTCAAGAACATATCAGTCGAGCTGGGTTTTATTCACTTCCCTTATTGTGCAGATTCTCCACTTATGATCTTTCTCTTTCCCCGGTTTTTCAAACCTGGTAGTCACACTGCGCACACCGTCTTTTTGAGTTCTTGCTGGAGATTCTCAGCTCTCTCTCTCTCTCTCTCTCTCTCTCTCTCTCTTCGCTCTTCATCTTCTTGGCTCCGTTTCTTCATAAGAAAATAACCCAGTTCACGCACGACCGACTTTTCCGTCACAGGAGTGGCGCTTGTGCTCTTCTTGCTGCTTCTTGGTTCTCCGTTCCTTCTGAATATTCTGATCTTTGTCTCATGGATGGTCTGAGGGGAAGCCAGGATCAGACGGAGGTGGTGCAGCTACCCCATCAAGATCGTGGGAAGATGGCAGAACCCGATCCTTCAGAAAGATCGGAATCCTGGAGCCAGGTGCACAAGAAAGACCCGCTCTGGATTAAGCTCAAGATATCCAAGACTGAGCAAGGCGGCGAGCCGAGCGAGCAGGAGGAGCCTCCTTCGGCAGCTGTCCGAGTTTGCGAATTCTGTGGCAAGCGTTTCATGAATGGGAAGGCCCTTGGGGGCCACATCAGGATCCACAATCAAGAGAAGAACAAGGGGAGCAGCTCGAAGAAGACGGACGAGTCGAGGCTGAGGAAGCAGAAGGCGAAGTGTGAGAAGCATGTTCACGAGGATCTTCCAGCTCTGGAGAAAGGAAGAGACTTTGATTGTTCAGAGAAAGACAAGGAGACACCATGCTGCTACATCTGTGACCGGAACTTCCCTTCCATGAAATCGTTGTTCGGGCACATGAGGTTCCATCCTGATAGGAACTGGAGAGGAGTTCAGCCTCCAGCCCAAGAAAAGGACGGTTCTTGCACAAGAGAAGTCGAATCCATGGACCAGAAGACCACAGATCAGGACTCAGCTTGTTTGGAAGCAGGAAGTTCAGGATGCTTTGTGGATCTTTTGAAGGGCCTGCCAAGCTGGTCCAGGACCGATAAAAGAGGAAGGAAAAGCTTGATCGCCTTGGAACCCAAGGCTATTGATGGCCTCATGAAGTTGGCATGTGCTGCTTCTTATGATTTGGGCATATCTGATGACCAAGTCTCCAATGAGAGTCCACTAAGGAAGCGCAGGCTTGACGAGGAAGAGCTTCCAGGGCCTAAAAACCAAAACCCAGAACCAACGGAAAGTCGAATCCCACAATCAACTAATATCGAAGTCGAGGGCTCGTTCAAAGCAGTTCGCAATCAGGACTATGAGCTGGAACATGCAGACAGGCCTAGGAAATACAGAAAAGGAGAGCGTTTTGGTCATAATTTGGAGAGAAACCCGAATATGGAGGCTGACAAGAAGATCAAGGTGAGTGGGATGTGTAAAACTCGAGATCTCAGTACTAACAAGGAAGTGGCGGTGATGCCGGTTAAGGAGGACAAGATATTGACAGATCACAGGTTTAAATGCATGACCTGCGGTAAGACCTTCCCGACATTCCAAGCATTGGGTGGTCATCGATCCAGCCACAACAAAGAAAGGGGGAATGTTCAGCCACCAGAAGCCTCTTTATCCACCGGTGCTTCCGGTACCGAGAAGAAAATCGCACCAAGTCCCAAAATTCATGCTGCAGAAACCAACAATTGCGCGACGAGCTCTGCACAGGAGGACTTCTTGACTCACAGGTGCGAGATCTGTTGCAAGAAGTTCCCGACCGGTCAGGCACTTGGGGGACACAAGAGGTGCCACTGGGCTGGGCAAACCGAGGGGCCCCCATCTAGCGAAGTTGTGTCACCAGGAGATCAAGCTAGCCAAAGTGGTCCTAGAGCCCTAGCTTTTGATCTTAACGAACCTCCTCCGATGGATGAGGAAGACGGCGTCATCTCTGGACTCAACCGTGCCTGATCTACAGAGCTGGTTATTGGCGTTTCCTTCTTTCCTAGTAAGTAATTGCAGTAAAATTGATTCTAGCAGCCGAATTTCAAGTTCGTAGTATGCTTAGCTATGTCTTCTGAAATTCTTAGTGCGAACGCTTTGTTCACTTGAATCTTCATATTTCTCTAAATGTTGTATTCTTGTTAGGTAAACAGCTCGATGTTCATTCAGAATCTATTGTTATCTTTGTTTGTGTGATATTACTGATCAAGAGTAGTGGGATTGAAAGGAAAAGAAAGAGATGGTGTGCTGCTGGATAAGCTGCTTACACATCCGAAAGAGAATTAGGATTTTGTTTTGCACGAATATCTAGTCTACTACCTGATGATATACTTAAACACCTGATTAGTCCTCGACATATGAAGTCGCCCTCCACAGACATCGTTGATTACAGGTCGCGGGTCATCTTGTGCACAATCACTTGATGTCAGAGAAACAAGTTCTGACTAGATCATGCTGCAGTTTGCTTTCTTTCGCTGCTTATTTCTTCTAGGGTCCCCTCGGTAGGTCATTGCCGATTTTCTTTGCTATAAAAAGCATTTCCAAATCCTTTCGTTATCGAACTTCCAGGTGTGTAAAAGACGGACAATTCATCTAATTAAGGATCTTCTTACTTTTTTTCGGCGAACTATTTTGAGAAACACAATCTGATCGAGATTTTGGTCAAGTCAACATACTTTGCTGACAAGCATAATAGAGGGTCTGAAGGCAAGTCATAAAGTTCCTGCCTCTGGAGTGTGGTTGACAAGTGATTCGATGCACAAGTAAGTGCGCAAGACATAGAAGTAGACCAAAATCGCAGGAAACATCTCAGCAGTCATAATTTGATAACGTTTCCAAAGAGTGTAGACGTGGTCATAAACGCGATATTCCTCCCAAATTAGGGAGTCGACACTGTAATAATTTCGCAAAACAGGAAAATTCCAGACGTGCCTCAACATGTTCGAGTAGATTGAAGGAATAGATGGTCCTGCAAGAAAACGGAGGCGTCAACTTGTTTTTTCTTAGCAGAATATTACCATAAGGTGTCGAACCTGGAAGTAAGAAGATCGATATAAGTCTACGGACGAAACGATATACCCTATGAACCACGAACTGAAAAGTACTGACATCAGTTGTACAAAAGAGATCATTCGATCATTTCGTGTGGTTAGCTAGCTCTCACTCCCTCCCTCTTACTTCAGACATCAGAGGACGAAAAGAGTAAGGACGGCGATTATCAATTGTTTTCACGTGATTGTTCCTAGTTTGCATCAATCCTGGCTTCACTAAGTCACCACGCTGTAGTTTTAACGTTGATGATATAAGAATCTATAGGATGCTTTGTTTTGTTCAATAGTTTTCCTGTACTCCTAATATTAATCTTGGAAAACGACATAAATTAGTCCATTAACTTTCGCCCAATATGCGATGTGTTTCCTCAACTTTTAATTATTCGATATGGTCTCTAAATTGTAGCCAAATGTGTAATATGATTCATGAACTTTCGGTACATGTTCAATTAAGTCTCTTAATTATATAAAGATGTTCAATGTTATCTTTAAATTTCAATTAGTGGAATCACAACATTGTACATTTTCATATAGTTTGGAGACTAAATTGAATGTGTATCAAAACTCTATGAATTACATTGAATAAAATAAAAGTTTAAGGACCAAATTGCATTCGGGGAATATTTGTTTCATTATCCCTTTTAAATTATGTCTCGAGTTTGAGCCGTTTATGAAAACTAATCCGGTTCGAGTATAGATCCAAAAAAATCTCTTAGAAGGGCATGTAGATATATGTTCTGGAGATTTAGTTGGATAACTATCCTACTTTGACCGGACAAAGGTTATCAAGAAAGGGAGCTTTTGTACAGTCAAAAAAAAAAGAAGGAAATAAGTTTCTCTTATCCAAGTTTGACCGGTTGACCAAGATTTGGACTTTCTCAACAAGTCATACAGGGGACGTCTTTGTTATTTAAGAAGCGCAAAAAAAAAGGGGATCTTTTTTTACCTTCTGCTTTTAGTCGCCGAAGAGAAGCCGCTCAAAAGATAACAAGATTAAAAAAATAAAAATAAATAAATAAATAAAGAAGAAGAAAAGAGGATGTTTCTAGAAGAAGCCCAGCTTTCTTTTATCCTTGGACTAAGTTTGTAAACACTTTGAACTGTGTGGGAAATATTCGTATAAGTTTCCGATTATAGTGAATTATATGGTAAAGCAATACCGACTCTCTAACCGAATCATGTACTTATTGTTTCTTGTTTATTTTTATGATGTTTTCACTTTAATTTAGTTGCAAGATCCTGTTAGCTTTCACATTAATATTACAATACCTAAAATGAATATCTCATCTCGTATTACATGGATTAGATATGTATCCATAAGAGAGGATTAACACAGATCTGTATAATGGAAGAGAAAAGATTAGGTCAATCTGTTCTGGACCACAAAAAATCAAATAATAAATTATAAATTGTCAGGTTGACTCATCTAAGAATTTGTGGCTTATAATAAGCCGTTATCCTTATAATAGCTCAAAAATTGATATGCTAACAAAACCCATAATGGAATTGTGTAGAAAAAAGTTACCTTAGTGGCGGTATTCAATGTGCAAAAATGTCAATATACCAAGTCTATTTATTTTTTTTTGTCGATCCTACTCTATTCCTATTCTAACGCTCACTCTCAGACTTTTGCCGTGCCTCCTTGTAGGACGTGGGAGTCGAAACTCACTCCTGAAATAACAGCGTCCTCACCTCAACTTCCTTAGAATGTGGGGATTCGAACCCACTAGTGTATATATGAACAACCTCTTGTATTGAATACATCATGAAACAATTCAATGCCTACATTGGAGTATTTGAGTTCTAACCAATCCACATTATACCTAATAAACAAAACGCAAACCTGAAGGTCCTTAATACCGTGTTAACTATATGATGGCGATCAACTAGGTTAGGTCAATCCATGTCAGATTTCTTTTTCAGGCGAAAAACTGCCACTGTCCAAGTAGAGCATCTGGCCCAGTTTCATCAATGCGAGGTGCTTCAGGATTCAAATTGGGCCCTGCAGAAGGTGATCGAAAAGCCAAAAATGTTAATGCTAGACCCGTTTCGAAAACCTAAAAACTTACAAAAATGTGGTGATGGGATAATAATCTAACCGAGTGATGATTCTCCGCTATCAGGAGCTTGTGCTGGCCATGCAGATCGACTCTCAGTGCGGATTTCATAGCATCGTGGATCCGAATATCCCTTTGTGGCTTTTGATGACTGTAATGCATGCGGCATTGGGCCAATGCTCTGAAGAAGAGCATTTTCTGCGGCAAGCGGGTGCAGATGCTGTCTGGTATCAACAATCTGGTGCAGTGGAAGAAAGGATGGTTCGCCCCGACTTCCTTGTCCAGTTTGTAAATGCTGGCCAGAAGGGAGCTCCGGCATTGTAGCCTCGAAAACAGGTCCGAAAGAAGGGAGAGGATGGGTACCGGAAGGCCGACGGCGATCCGCTTCAAAATCAGCATTATGCCGAGGCAAGAAACCCGGCGTGGCGATCATCTCGCGGTTCTGACCGGCGTATTGAATGAACGGTGGCCGATCACTCATGAGACTGCTGCGAAAGGGCGTCGCTTCTTGGACGGATGCAAGTGCGGCATTCCCATTGGGCTGCACAGAACTCGGAGGAACCGGAACGTGTCCCGCAAGTAAATTAGGGTTTTGTGCTGGCAAGGAAGTAGGTCGGCCATGTATCGGTGCATGGCCTGCGCTCGGAAGGCCAGGAAAGTACAGCGGCCAGCCGGCACTCTCGTGCCGCTTCGCCCTCGTATTCCAAAAATTCTTGATGTCGTTATCCGTGCGTCCCGGCAACTGCACGAAACAAACCAAAGTTTCCATATGCGATTCAAATACGCTAGAATATTTGAACTACTCCCACAAATTTTTACATGTTATACAATGCAAGGGTTTAAGCTTAAGCTTTTAGAGTAATTGGCTATGATTCCGGTGAATCTTAGACAACACAAACGGTTGTACGAATCCGAATAGAATCGAATCACCTGGGCGGCTATGAGGGACCACTTGTTGCCGAAGCGGGCGTGGAGCTCCAGGATCAGCTTCTCCTCCTCGAAGGAGAAGGAGCCCTTCTTGAGGTTGGGGCGGAGGTGGTTGAGCCAGCGGAGGCGGCAGCTCTTGCCGCTCCTGGGGATGCCGGTGTGGAGCCGGACGCGGTTCCAGTTGCCCTCCCCGTGCTCCTGCACGTACTCCGTCAGCACCTCGTCCTCCACCGGCGTCCACGGCCCTTTCGTGAGCAGCTCCTCATCTTTTGCGGCCGACCGATCTCTCTTCTTCGGCATCGGGACGCGGCGACGAGGGGGGATGCTCGCGAAGAAAGAGAGAAAGGGGAAGGGAGAAAACGAGAGGATAGAGAGAGCCCCTTGCAAGGGTTTTGAATATCTCCGCGGTAAGAAGTCGAAGTCGAACCGAGGACGGAAGAGGGGAGGCGGACGTGGATTGGAGGCCGAGTGGGCCCCGCCTTGGCGCCTATCCAATCAGGAGAAAGAAAAGAATTTGAGTCAAACTCGATCGTGGCAAGGGAGTCAACACTCGGACGTGTTTGACTTAGAGACGGATTATTTTAATGGCGGAGGATTAATTTTCGACTTTAAAGATATATACGGATTTCACGGGATATTGAAATTTGAAAGATTTTCATCTAGCGATACGAGTCCCGTGGCCACCTCAATAACCACGCCAAATCGCACCCGAAATCACCCTAAGCACGTTGTACGGATATCCATTGGATAATCACTCCATGCCTCGATTTCTCTCTCTGAATGCTTACGCCGGACTCTCTCTCCCTCCGACCCCTCGTTCGATGCGCCCGACCGACGCACCACCGCGCGGCCCCGACGGCTCCGGCAGAAGGCTCGGTGGTGCACGCTCTCGACTCTACCCTCTCCCTCCCTCCGAGTCACGACCAGGCCCTAACCGCGCGGCCTCGAATTTAGAGGGTTTACACTGACGACGGCGCCCCGTTGCCTCTGCCTCCGCCTCGAAAGCCTTGAAAGTATGATTAGGGTAATCGTCCGACCAAGCCCTAACCGCGCAGCCTTCGCCTCCGCCGTCGCCGAATCTTGACGAACCCAGAGGGTTTACAGTAACGACGCCGCCCCATTGCCTTCGCCTCCGCCTCCAAAGGTACGATTAGGGTAATCGTCCAACCGAGCCCTAACCGTGTGGCCTCCATCGCTGCCGAATCTTGACGAACCCAGAGGGTTTATAGCGACGACGCCGCCCCATTGCCTTCGCCTCCGCCTCGAAAGGTACGATTACCCTAATCGTCCAACCGAGCCCTAGCCGTGCGGCCTCCGCCGCCGCCGAATCTCAACGAACCCAGAGGGTTTACACTGACGTTGCCGCCCCATCGCCTCTGCCTCCGTCTTGAAAGGTATGATTAGGATAATCGTCGTGGACTATAACCTCTGTACATTAGAATGATTATTGTTTAACTCGTGGACTATAAGCTCTGTACATTAGAATGACTATAAGCTGATCATTGTCTAACTTCTGTATTTTAGAATGATTATTGTTTGGCGAATGGAAAGCTTCCTCCATTTGTGGATTTCGTATGCATGTGTATGTATGTTTAAAGCTGTCATGCGTGAATTCATGTCGTGCTTCCGGTATAATACAATCGTAAGCCCAAGTAATTCGCATCTTTGGCAATCTTTTAATTTGACACGGTGCAGATGATGTTTGACCTTTAATTAGAAGTTGGAAATTGTGTGAAGCCATCCTTATATTATGTTTGCATACCTAGAATTTAGCTATTTACTTATGAAGTGTACTCTGGAGTTTTTGAGCTCTTTCTGTTATCCATGTATTCTGCCCGTGGCTTTCAAGCTATGTACCTATCTTGCCATTTTAGCGTGTTCTTCATGACATGGTAAAGGTGCTAAAGTAACAAAAATGGACCAGACATCTTAATGAAAAAAAATTGCAGCAAATTTAATGATCAGCTCAGAGAGAATTCTTTGAATTACTCCCCTCCTCTTGTTTATTCTTTACAGAACTAAATCTCAGAAAACCAAATCCACCATATGATTAACCATGGACCACATACAAAAATGGACCAGACATCTTAATGCTCAGGTGCTATCTATTCTTCTCTACAAATTTTTCCTCTGTTCATAGCATGTATCTGTTCATATTAGGAGTGTTCCTGTTAGAAGCGGTCCTACAGGATGCGTTAATTTGATTAGCATCTATTCATCTTTTCATCATGTTTGTTGATTAACTATTGGAAGTGTCCTTTTGGATTCTCTTAAATCTTATGATCAAAAAAGGAAATTAAGTTTTAATTTTGAAAGCATAAATAGTAGTAGCATTACCACTAACATAGAGGTGTCATCGCAAGAAGATATTAGCGAATTCATGAAGAGATTAGTCTATTCGTCACGATTGATTATGTCGGCCCTTTTAATCAACAACGATTGGTGCTTTGCTATTGTGACCTCATATCTCCTCTGTGAACGGCAGGGACGAAGGACAATTTGGGAAGAAGATACTAAGGCTGCCCAAGAAACAACCATAACAATAGAGGAGAAAGTTGTAGTTTTCTTATTTTGGGTTGATGAGGAAATCAATCAATCGACAAGGAGTGTGACCAAGAGTTTTTGTTGGAGTAATGTGGAGCAAGAACCAATGTTGACTTACAATGAGGATGAGGGCTATTTGATGGATGCGGAAAACAAGGCTCTCAAGGCAAATCTAAAACATTTGAAGAAAGAAAATTTTGGATTGAAGATGTTAATTGTGTTGATAATATTAATTTTAGCTTGTATTAATTTTAGAATTTGACATGTTTTGAGATTTGGCAAATGTGAAGATGTTGGTTGGGCTGTTCATGAGCTCAACATGTTTTGTACATGTATGTACATTCTAAATGTGGGATGAATGAACATTTTTTGTGGGTTGAAAAACACATATATTTGTTGTGATATATTTTTTGTGTACTATGTACTTCTAAGCTTTTCTGGATTTGTACGTTTGCTGGCTGTTCTGAACTATTGTTGCGTGAGAATTATCTGTAACTGGTTCACGATGGAGATCTTGGTGGATTGATTTGTTGTGAGAATTTTCCAGTGGCCAAGATGGTGGTTTGTGAGAATAATTTGCAATTAGTGAGCTGTTTCCTGTCTTGTCGCCTTCTTTGCTTCAATTTTCAGTGCTCTTATTCAAGCGGCGTCTTTTGCTGTTGCTGATATTTGGTGGCGCTTGAGTTCCCTGTCCTATTCTCCTCTTTATTGTTCCATCTTTGGTCTAAGTTACGAGCAACTTTCTCCCCAGTTACCAACATATGCACCATAAATTTTGAATGCTTTAGAAAATGCTCCTATTTGCTCGAGACCAGGTAGGTGGTTTGTTCTTGTAAAATCTATATCATTCACATATGAATAAATGCATAAATGGCAAGAATTTCCTATTCTTTAATATATAAGAGTATGATTTACAAAAATTCGCAGTTGAAGTTCAAAGAACAAGAAATGCGTCGATCATCAAATTGGTCAAAAAATAATTCAAGAATCATTCAAAACATATAAACAACTTCAATGCTAACGAAACCAATTCATGATTGACAACACCATCTAATGTTTTCCCTCGCTATATTCTTCTAAAATGTCTTCTATTCGGTTTTGGATTGGAGGCCGAGTGGGCCCCGCCTTGGTGCCTATCCAATCAGGAGAAAGAAAAGAATTTGAGTCAAACTCGATCGTGGCAAGGGAGTCAACACTCGGACGTGTTTGACTTAGAGACGGATTATTTTAATGGCCGAGGATTAATTTTCGACTTTAAAGATATATACGGATTTCACGGGATATTGAAATTTGAAAGATTTTCATCTAGCGATACGAGTCTTGTGGCCACCTCAATAACCACGCCAAATCGCACCCAAAATCACCCTAAGCACATTGTACGAATATCCATTGGATAATCACTCCATGCCTCGATTTCTCTCTCTGAATGCTTAGGGCCGTCAAACGAGTGAATCGAGTCAGGTTGAAAATGATCTAACCTATATTGACACATTTAATTCGTTTTAATCCATTTTTGTATAATCCAAATTTAATGACTCATATCCAACTCGATCCGTACTCGACTCATACCTGACCCAACTCGTTGACATCATTGAGGAACTAAATCTCGGAGTAGTTTGCAGTGTCAAAACACACTAATATTCTAGGAAAATCATTTTCAAGGAAAATAATCATATTTTCTGGAATACAATTGAAATATTTTTCAATGATCAGTAAGGAAAATATTTTCTATCCTAATCTATTTTTTTTCCTTTTATTTCTTTTTCTTCCTCATTGGCCGATCATTGGCCATGGCGGCGGCTAGCGACCAACCACGGGCAAGCTCGAGCCTCGTTGGTTCAAGCGGGGCCTATGAAGAAGAAAAAGAAAAAGAAATTGAAAAGTAGCAGGTAAGTTATTAATGGGTTATAAATGGATTTGAGATAAACACCCAATTAATTGGACAACACACGAATTCTCCACTTCTTCAATACCACATCACCGTTAGCTAAGTAGCACTGACATTGACATGCGACTATCGACACGACACGACACGACACGCCAACATATCGTTTTTCAAAAAATAAAAAATTCCAATACGTTGGGACACGTTGGATATTAAATATATATTTTTATATATACATAATAAATTATCATTTTTAATATTTATTTCAATCAAATTAATTTGATTCAAATTTATAAATAAATAAGCCTAGAATGAATTTACATTAAAAACATTAATCCACTATTTATTAATATCATTCATTGTTTCAATTTGACAAATTCAACTTTATCCCAATAATTCATAAAACTTGAAGAAAAAACAAGCAATCCAAATTCTAGACTCGCATGTTAGATATGTCGGAAGAAAAGAAAAAAAAACTTAAGGGATGAATTGTATATCACATGAAGTGAGAGTCAAAAGAGAAGAGAATACTAGGTTTTTCTTATTTCTTCATTTATTATTTTTATTATTATGTTTTATTTTTTCACACACATATATATATATTTTTGACATTTCATTCATTGAAAATTTTTAAAATTGATCTTAATAGCGGAATCACGTGTCGAAAACTCGTATGTCGGAATTCCGACTCGAGTATCGAAAAAAGTCGAGAAAGTTGACCAGATATCGAATTTTTTGACACGTGTTGACAAAGTGTCAAAGAGTGTTCGAGGGTGTCGGACATATGTCGAAGTGTCCGACACGACACGAAGGTTCTTGGAGAGTGTCGATGCTTCATAGACCGTTAGTACCAAAAATTACCACATTCAATCAATAGGACACCGGGCAATGTAAACGTCCTCCTATTATCACTAGCCTCAATAGTAAACAACCTGGGCCTCGGCTCGAGGTCATCCAAGTCGCTGGAAGACTGATCGAGGGTTGGAGCCCAAGTTCTGCCGAGCGTTGATGTCATCACTGATGCCTTGTTATTATTAATGTTTGCACTTTATTTATACCCTTGATCGAGAAAGCAACTCTTTCCAGCGCAAGGCAGAGCTCGTGCCAGGACCGCCACTGCTCTGGCCAATCGGGGTTGTCTCAATGACCCCAAGGTTTTCGGGTATCTGAGAGACTGCAGGGAGGAATGAGGGGCAGGGCAGCTGAGCTGAGATAGTGACTGAGCAAAGATTCAGGAGGCATGCGGTGGTGACGGTTCAGAGGGCAAGAGATGAGATCGAAGCCCGCTTGTTGCTTCAGAGGGAGCAGGGCGGAGAGGGTTTTGGAGAGGTGGGATGACAGCATGGCAGCGAGCGAAGGAGGCGGAGGAGGTGCGGGGTTTTGGAGAGGTGGGATTTACTGGGGAGGAGGAGGGAAGAAGTTGGCGTTGGGGTTAGGGGAAGAGAAGGGGAGCAAAGGAGTTCGGAGCTGGATTCATGGCGGCCCTGTTGCGCTGCAGAAGCGAAGAGAAGTGTTCGATGAAATTTCTGAGTGTGCCACTAATGGGAGTGGTCTTAAGCATCTTTAGCTTCTTTTCTCCTCTTTTTTTTTCACTCACATTGATCATTCTGTAATTTCCCGAAGGACGAGAGAGGTGGTGTCGAAACGGCAGGCAGGAGGCAATTTGGGGAGCAAACGCGGGCTTCTGGACAATATGGATCAGGCCAATATAGAACAGAAAACCTGAAATCTAGAATAAGTTTTTTTCGTGTTTTTCTTGTTCCATGTCTTCAGGCGATCTTGCAGCATTTCATAGAGTTCAATGACAATATCCTAATTTTCATTGGCATAGTAAAAAATTGAAGATTACAGAGACTACTCAAACACAGAAATTGAGTATATGTCATTTGGATCTGAGACGTCTTAGCAATACAAGTATTCATGAGAGCATCATTTGTCTAAACATTTTCTCAATTTGGCATAGAATATCTCTTCAACACTTTTTAGTGTAAGGCTGACTTGACACAAAATTCTGGGAGGCATGTGTGAATAGCAAGCCATAACAACATGTGTCGCATTTATAGGATTGCAAAATCGGCATTATGATTATTTTCCACCGAACATGGTGAGATGCCGTTTGTTATCAACAGTCCCAGAATCTGGCATGGGTCTATTTGGTATCAACACCCAAGTATAGCATCTAGGAACTATAAAATAGGATTAATACCCTGAAAAAAACCAAATTGATATACATGTGACAAATTTATCCAAAACTATTTTTTTTATCATGAAAAACTCCAAACTGGTACACCTGTGACAAATTTACCCCAATTGACCATAAAAAACCCTAAACCAATATATTTATGACAAATTTACCCCAAACTAATTTATTCAACCGCAAAAAACCCAAAACTGGTAGATTTGTGATAAATATACCCTCTGCTAAATTGGATTAATACCACAAAAAAATCACAAAAATTGTAAAGTATGATAAATGGAGCGTAAAATCTCAAATTGGTATACTAATTAACTGTCACATATCATTTAACTTAATAATTTAATGAAAACTAACAGAGGATAAATTTGTCACAAGTGTACCAGTTTGGAGTAAATTTGTCAAATGTATACCTATTTGGGGTTTTTGATGATCAAAAAAATAGTTTTTGGTAAATTTGTCACAGGTGTACTAGTTTAAGGTTTTTCAGGGTATTTAACCTTATAAAATATGCTTTGATAGGGATAATAATATGGCATTGCTTGTCCGATGAATATTGGACACGAAGATTTGCGGTTTCCTTGCTCCATGATCACATCACATTATGTACGTAGGCCAAGAAGAGCATTTCGGCAGCATTTGAAGATGTTCTCTCTAGTTTAAAATTCGGATGTTAAGTGACCATGTGCTTCAAGATTAGCATATATATATATATATATAATAGAGAATTGCAGCCATCCTTTCATTCGATATCAATGAGTCGTGGCAGATCACTTGGAGGAGCAGGAAGGATACCGTCGAAATTAATTTGGGGAACGCGGCTCGCCTTAATTTGAACTCATATTCAATAAATTTTTGACATCAAGTGTATTTTTCCCATATTGTCAATTGCCTAAGACCAGATAACCGAACAAGCTAAGCTTCTAAAGTCTTGGGTCATAATACTCAAGAATATTCCTTGTAGTGCCATGGAAATTGTACACGAGTAGTTTTGGAGACAATATGGGAAAATTACACTTGTATTTTAGACATTTATCATCAATCTCCACCATAAAATTAAATTGTAGGTTTACCTTTATAAAGAGAGGGTCTTGTGCAAACAATTTAGGGTGCGTTTAGTTCAGCATTTGGAAAGCTCGTTGGGGAAATGCAAAGCGGTTTAGTCCAAAGAGTTTTGAATAAATGCAAAAGTTATTTGGTAAACTACGCTTTGAAAAACAATTTTGAGAAAAATACTATTGGTGATAAATACATTTGAAAAGCCCATTAGGTGACTAATATTAGTTCTTTAATTTTTATTTATTTAAAATTAAAAAAAATAAGATATATAATTATTTAAAAAGAAAAAGATCAAACCTTTCACTGGTCTGACGAAGAGCTACGGCTGCTGGCAACCTGCGATGAGGGTCGCACGACCCTTGCGAGGGCCATTAGTGGTTGCCCAACCTCGAGCGACCCTCAACGGTCGTGCGACCCAAGCAACAATCACAAGACCCAAGTAGCGGTCGCTCGAGGTCATATGACCTCCAACGGCCCTTGTCAAGGTCACGCGACCCTCACCGGAGGTCGCCCAACCTCAAGCAACCTCGACCGATAGCCTCAACGCCAGATCTAGCTTGTTGGCAACCGTAACCCTTCGTCGGTCCAACGAAGGGTTTGGTCCCTTTTTAATTAAAAAATAATAATAATGAGGGACAAAATCGGAAATTTGAAGAATTTGTGAAGGTAGTTTTGGAAGGAAAAAAATGAGTTTTAGCGTTTGGCCAATGCTGGCTTTCACTTGAAAACTCCTTCAAATAGTTGCCAAACGGTCTAATATTTTTTGAAGAGACTTTGAAGGTGGAAATCCCTTGAAAATATTGAACCAAATGCACTATTAATCGAAATGTCTTCTTGAGAGCATTCTTTCCCTGAACAAGTTCTCTTTCTCTAAACATTTATAAGTAAAGCTGACATGGAATACAAATTTATGCACGAATAGGATCTGACGGAATAGCAAACGCTCCTAAGAAGGGATTATGGACGACGAAGGTTACTTTCCCCCAAACGTGGTGAGGATGCTATTTGAGGTCAACAGTCTGAGAACCCGGCATGGCTCTGATTGGCTTATTGAATGAGCAGTGGCAAGTAATTTGGGAACAGAGTAGTCTCTAGTAGACTTACAAGGTACAACGGTCAGGCGGGTCGCTCGTTTCGCTCGGCCTTTATATTCCAGAAGTTCTTGATGTCCTTGTCCGTACATCTCGATAGATGCAGGAAACGCAAAATTTCCAAATGCAATTCGAATACATATGAATCCAATATGTCACCTGAGACACAATGTGCGACCACGACTAGCCACTTTTCTACATCGGAGAAGTGCCCTTCTTCTGGTTGGCCTGAGTTGGTTGATCCAGAAGAGCATTGCCGGCTCAGAAGAGGCCGGCATAGCCGCCGATGGGGCTCTAGTTGCCCTTGGTGTGCTCCCACACATGCTCCGCCAACATCTCATCGTCTTGAAATGGTCGAAGTTCTCTCTAGGGCATCATGGGAATGCTTGCAGCCGTGAATGAAATACTCTCTTTACTGTGAAGAAGAGTAATAGCTCGACAGCAATGGCTATGACCGTCGCTTTGAGAGATTAAGTTGGATACCTATTCAACTTTAAGGCCATTTACCTTTCTTTTACTCTCTCATGGCAGGAACAGCCATACTCTTTTTCTTAGGCTAATTCCAATATCATAAACTTATGTTTTTTTCTTGAAATTAAAAAAATATTATAATTACTTCAATGGCTCGGACTGAATCGAGGTCAGGTGTCTTGAATTGAGGAACAGCGTCGAAATAATCTACTCGAATCCAAAAACAAATCTAGAACCAAAGATATAAGGCGGGGGCTGAAAGCACGCAGTTTACCGTTTCTGGATGGACAATATCCATGTAATTTCCAGCAAAACTCAAGATGAACCCGTGCAATTTACTCACAAAGTCCTCCTGATATCGCCAGATTTCTGCCTGCAGGTCTTGATCAACCTCAATTTCAAATGGTCAATGTTACCAAAAGGGCGCATGTACTATGAAACGATTGGTTCAAATTATAACAAAGCCAACCGAATCGACCAGTCAAAAGCTCTAAAAAAGGCTTCAGCTAAGGAACACATGAGAGAGGGAGAGAAAGAAGTCAAGGAACTTCAGTATATTTCCATGTGTTGCAGCAATACATAATCTAAAACATAATGTGCAAATTCTATCTTCTACTACCGCAATCATGTTTAGGTCTGCACATCCCTAGTCTCAAAAGTTCGTGAACTTGCTCAACAGATAAGTGAGAAATTCCACAAACACGCAAGTACTCTAGTTGTTTTGCATTATTTGATAAAGCCACTTGCAAATGCTTTATCTCTTCCTTGTTCATGTTTAAAAGCCTTAGAGAATCTCTTACACAAGGGAAAAATGCTTCTGGCCGAGCACAGAATGGCTGAAAGACAAGGTACAAAGCTCTCACATCTGCTGTAAACCGAATAATCCCTTTTGCGGAAAAACAGACATCGCTCGTAAGCATGCTGCGAAAAAGAAAATGGTCGAGCCCATCAGCGACATTACGCCACAAATCTATGAAGTCCTTCAGGTTTAGTATTCTTTTGATACTTGTTAGCTGACTTCTCAAGGCATCCAATGTTATGACAAGATCAGCAGAGACTACACAGTCAGTCTCTGACGAAACTATACTAGGGGTATTATCTTGCTCAAGTTGCTCAAACCCAAAACTATGCCTATTCTCGACATAATCCCAGCTTAGCATTTCAAATTGTTGTAGGAGAAAGGCAATTATCTCCAACAGCCAATTGGTCTCGAGCTCAGCCAAACTTTTAGTTTCTTCCCCAAAGAAGCAATTATAACCTGTGCCAACGTTTCCATGCCGCTCCATATCCTCAAAGAAGTTCATGTCCAAGAAATTCACATCATCACTCCACTCTAGCAGTTTATATTCAACATATCTGGCGGCATTTATAGACCCACAAACCCTCATAATCACATCATTGTCATCAAAATTGGCAGACTGCAATTCTTCTATCCTGCAATGGGAAATTAAGACCTTGAGAAAGCACCAAATGAATTTCCCAGCAGCCAATCTGATAAACTGCACCCTTGAGAAAATAGAGGGAAATTTTTGACATCTCTCAATCATTGCCCACGCAACTTTAAGCACGAAATCTGCAATCAATGGAGCTTTGTGGTCATCTTGGGTAGCAAGAAGGTGATCTACAGATTCCATTTCATGAGAAAACCCATTCCCACGCTTGCTACTTTGCACCCAAGCCCTCTCATCTCTTAATTCATCTTTAAATTTCTTCCACGCATCCTTGAACTCAATCTTTGCCCACATCTTGAGCCACTCAGGCTTCTCACAGAATATGTTCAATACTGATATTCCTCTAGTCAGACATTGAAGCATATCAGAGCCCACATAAAGACAGGTTTCAGATTGGATGAGCGACTGCATACGTGAATCGAATGTAATGATGAGGTCCATGATATTAAGCCATGAAGTTGACGCTTCTGATTTGCCATCTTTGTCCTTGTAGCTTTCAGCAAGCGGAGGTAAAACCTTTTTCACCAGGAATCCAGAAAGCATTTGAACCATCGAAAAAACCCAAGCTTCTCTGGCACTTAAGGCAACCAACCTGGCCTTATCTATCAGAGGCTGCAAAACATCTTCAACACCAACCAGGAAATCCCTCGTAACTTTAAACGCAAGAGCAAAAATCAATTCGGGCTGGTGAATCCATTTAGTAAAGTGGTACTCCATCCGTGCTCCGATGGGAGAAACCAGCTCATCAATGGCCCAAAGCCTTGATCGGTTCTCATTTAATCCCAAAAGTTTCTGTTTTCGCTCTTCCCTTCGTGTCTGCAGATGTTGCAACGTGCATAAAGATAGAAAACTGTGAGCATAACTCTCTCTCTTCTCCCTTTGCATTAAAAGTAGAGGATTCGGTATGCTAGAGACTTCTCCATCCCCCATAGCAATTGTCAGAAGTTTTGGTGGCCATCCTAGGGAAGCAAGAAGAGACCTATGATCTGCAATGACTTTCGGTCTAAGAACAGCAAGAGTTTTGTCGACTCTGCTATCTACAGATTTCAAAAGATGGCACCATTGAGGTTGGGATTTCGAAATGTCAATCACTAGGTCCTCGATATCATTCATGGTTTTTATCGCTTGAAGTAACTTCTCTCTACTCTGTCCGGTTTCCTGAATTGAAAAGGAGGAATCAGATCAGGTTCATAACCTGCAGGGAAATTAACATCTAAAGAACTGCCATGAAAAGGAAGGGCCAAGACTATGGTCATTACCATCAGAACAGATGAAGCAGAAATTTTTTTGGACAAGACATTTCTCGCTTGGTGATTTACGAAGATAACTGAATCTTCCAGATCTCCAACCAGCACTTCAAGCTGTAATGCAGTCCCTTGAATATTTATTAACATAAATTAGTCACGGCTTTTCATAGAAAGCAGACATACACCATTTCCTAGCAAAGTAACGATAAGAGACGACTAAATCTTAAGAAGTTCTACTACCCATAAAAAAAATCTCATCGATATCAATCAGTCATGGAACCGAGAATTGAATGAGTCTCAGAGAACTCAATAACAATAATTCATGATCACTCGAAAGACGGATTGGCAACAAAGTCATGACTCTGAGATCGACAGAAACTGCATCCCGCCGCTAGATAATGAACAACTGGACACAACGGCTCAAAGTAGGGATCAAAGCTCACCAACGTATTCACGAATGTTCGCGATGCGCTGCACTTCTTTCGCAAGCCGAGGAAGCTCCTCCCCGAAAGTTCTTCCACTCCCATTCGACCGCACACCGTCTACAATCACGAAACTGACCATAAAATTCAAAACCAAACATCGAGCTTAAGGCGGACCGGCCACAATCACATTGCAGAACCTCGCACAAAAATCAAGACGACGAAATGCAAACCCACAAAAAGAAAGATAAAACCATTCAAATACGAACATTGCGATGTGCAGGCGCTGAGGTTCTCCAACTTGGCGAGCGACCTCTGGATCAAGGACTTGGCCCCGAGCGAGCGGTAGATCCACGAGACGGCGAGCCTCGCGATCCGACCGCGGAGGGCCGCGAGGTCACCGTCCAGATCGACGCACCTCCGGTCCAGCTCCGCGGCGAGGCCGGCCGCCCCCGGCAGGTCCCCGCGGCTCGCGAGGTGCGCGTCGAGGAACGCCACGTGCTGCGGGGAGAGCGCGGCGGCGCGGGGAGGCAAGAACGCGTCGTCGGCGTCGGCGTCGGGAGCATCCATCGCGGCATGGGAGGTCGTCCGCCGTAACCGTAACGAGCGTATTTCAAATTTTCAGTCTCCGAAATCCGGACGGAAAAGGGCCAACGAGGGTCTTTTCTTAGGGCTCAGCTGATGAAAATCTAGCTATAGTTCTTACTATTGCAATTGTATCTCCTAGCTGTAGTTCTACTAAAATTAGTCATAACGAATATTGAGACATCCTGTAAATTCAAAAGGACCATATTCCCCCAAAAAGCGGCATTCTTCGCATAAAAATGTTCATATTTCCGGAGCGCAAAAGGCGGCATTCTTCGAATAAAAATGTCCATTGGGATGCTTCGATAGTGGCGTGATGGCCCGAAAATGCTTTAGGAACTTTGGTACCAATCTAGTAAGCCTGAATTGGGAGATTGATGTTGTCATTTTCTCTTGCAATGAATAGCGACAGGATCACTTAATATAACACGAAACAACTCGAGTTGAAACTAAATTTAGCTAAGCCAAACCGGTCGATTCAAGATCGATCGAATGCACGGCTTTTTCCAAATTGCTTCGCTTTGCAATCCAATGATTTTCGGAATTGAAATATTTTTGCATATTTTATGTGAAGTACCAAACATATCTCTCTCCTGACTGTGACAAAGAAGCCATGAGAAAGGCGTTCTCATCAGCATAAAGCCTTTGGCTTCCAAGAAAATCCTCATGAAGATCTCTCTCCCTTTAACCCATGCCCGTAAGGCTAGAAATCGACAAGAGAAGGAAGAGAGCAAACCGGTTGGAGAAAACAAAACAAAGAAATGCAGAGAGTCAAATCTGCCGATGAACAGAGGGAAACATAAATAAGCACTGTACAACCTGAGCCGCTCGTCCAAAAATATAAAAAGCCGAGCCGCTATTTATAAGACCAAAAGCGGATGGTGGCAAAAAAATGTGTCGGGCCACGAGCACAGCAAAACAGAAGCTCCATGTCCACCTCAGCTTACAGCAAAACAGAAGCTCCATGTCCACCTCAGCTTACAGCAAATCGAAAGACAAAAAACCCCCCCAATCACCTCTCTTCCTCTGCCAGGCAAAAGGAATGTCAGGTCACACAGTTAAAGATCATGGAGAAGTCGACAGTCCCTCGGGGATCAACTGCCGGGAGCCAAGTCTTGTTCTTCGTCCACCTCCGAGGAGCTGGAAGGAATAGGATCGAGCTCTACCATCTCTGCAATTACCTTCGGCTCTTGCTTTATTAGCCGTTCCTGTTCCAATGGATTCCTGAGCAGTGTCCTCTGTTCTAAATATTGAAACAACGTTCAAGCAAAACAGGTTAAGGTACACAGAGAAATAAGAACAGAGAATGCTCGAGCGACTGATCAGGGAAAGAATGGCAAAAGAAAGGAGGATTTATGGGTCCTCAAAATCAGCAGGCATTGATTGCGAGCAATCGTGTACTGGTTAGTCAAACAAAAGGATATTCTCTTCTCCATCCCTTCTCATTTGCTTGTTCAATGACATGTTCTAGCCGGGCCAGCTCTCGTTGAATCCACTGCAATGTACAGAAAAGGTTAATTTTTGGAAGTTTGATTCTGGAGGAAAAGCAGCATCCTTGAAGTACATTCATTTGCGCATACACGCATGATTAGAGAAGTGCTGAAATATTTGTTGGCAGAATGGATTTATTAATGTCCAGCGGCATCATACTAACAGGAGAAAAGAAAACAGTCTCCAGAATGAAGCACCAGTACAACTCTCACGGGTAGTCAGTATGGACCTGGATGAGGAACACTTACATGTTTAATCACATCTACATGCAGACTTTTAGCCTTCTCCCGAAGCTCAACCTGTCAATATTATCAGGTCAAGAGATGAACCATCTACTGTTTGTATATATAGGCGCAAAATTTGACTATGAAAATGACTTTGAGAATTACTTAAGCATGCGTTCATCAAAGAGAACTTAACGTCTCTAATATAAAAGTCTATTTAAGTTCGAGATTGGATTATGCAATTCCATGCCTAAATTCCCTGCCAATTCCATTAGGTTCGCAGTGGTCTTTTCACTTTTCAACCAATTTTTTCATTTTTTTTTTTTTTTTTTGCCTGTTTATTGTTTCAATTCAAAAGTTTACTTTTACTTGAGCAATTCCAAAAGAGAAGATAATGCCCTTTCATTGAATTCTGCATTAAGGATATGACATACAATTCCTGACAAATTCACGAAAGGTGATGTTAGGATTCTTTGGGATATCTTATTGAGTTTTATGGTGAAGACAACCATTGCCCAGAGATAAGAGATGACTTTCTATTATTTTCATTCCTGAACTTTTACTTACTTATTTCTTTTTTTTTTTGGCCAAGGCACAGGTATGATCAAGTTAGATTATGGAGATTTCGGCATCTTGAGTCACCACTCAACATCAGAACTTAGAACGATTTGTTTACGAGCATTAAATATGACTCTCGCAAGTTAAAGTAATCCTGCATGCATCCTTCCCATATCCATGGAGTTTCTACATGTGCAGTTGCTCCAATAGACATTTGTCCTTGTGTGCAAAACTAAAGGTCTTCCAACTATAGGGTTAAGGGAAAAAGGCTGCCTAAGCAGAAAAGATTTACCACAGTAAGCTTTTTAAGGAGGCCAGAATTCATCTTCTCCCGCAAATCCTCGCAATCCTCCTATCAAGGGGATCACACCGTTAAATGATTGAAGAGCCAAACATCACTGAGAAGTGATAACCAAAAGATTAGATGGTAATAAGCTAGAAAGCACCAGTGACCGTCCAGCAAAACAGCAAATCCACCTTGCAGTTTCAAGGTACGTTTAAAGATTTAAAATTCTATTGATGACATTTAAGTAACCAGATTGTCCAAATAGCAGTCCAAACAAACCAGAAAAAGTAAAGAAATCCTCCTACAAGCATCAACACACTAAACTTTGGTGCCCAAACATCCTAGCCATGGACCACTATAATAGGAGGGTAACAAAGATAAGATGGAATCTACTTTGAGAAGCAATGTCACCCCATCCTGGGGCTTCCCCCCACCAGTGCACATAAGCATAATAAAAAAGGTAAAATGGAAAGAGGAAAGGTAAGAAAAAGGAGTGGCGGCCCTGACTCACAATTAAGAGTTAACTAAGCGCCAATATTGCTGGATTCACAAGGATAGTTATCCTCTAAACAGTTCAGTACCTCAGTTAAGTCCGCATCAGACAGCATTGGTAAATTGACATCTGATGGCATGTCATGTACTTGGAGGAGAATCTCTCCATTAAGATTGTCGGATGTTGAGGTTCTCTTTACACCTATATAGATGAAACAATGAAAAAGGCATAGCAGTTTATAAGATCACAGCATTTTCACAAATCTGCAATTAAATGTTTTAAGTGCTTTGCTATGCAAATTGGAATACTTAAAAAAGCCAAGCCACTGTAATCAACACAGCAATCACCTGTAACTTGCAAAAGTTGGTAGGGACGCTTGTGCAGATAGTCCCTAGGATCTGTTTTCACTTTTACAAAACTTCCAACTAGTTTGCCTTCAAAACTATCCGGTTGCTTCAATAACTCTTGGATCAAGCTCCTCCTCAGATAAATAAGTTTGATATTAGCTTCATTAATAGATGCAAAACAGCTCTCTCGAGCACTGAGAACCACCTCCTTTTCCTTAGGTTTTCTGTTAGTGTATGAGGTTTTCTGATGCTTAGATGCAATCAAGTTGCTCCTTTTCGTTTCTTGCAAACTAAGATCACAAGTATCATCACTTTCTTCCTCATCTGAAAGCTCCAAAACCTCATTAAGATGTGGCTCCAGAAGAAAGTAGATTTGGTTTTTGTGAAGTGTTTTCTTCCTAAATACAGAATACAGACTTTCATCACAAATAACCTTCTTCTTTTTCTCAGGATGAAAAAGTTGTTTCTCTTTGATGTATTTAGAGATGATAGAATCCACGTTCCACCGTGATAGCTCTTTGGAAGTGTCTTCACCAATGGACTTGAGAAAGTTAATTAGTGTTTTTGATCCCCACCCTTCAAATTCAATAGTAATAGAACCCTTCACTTTTCTCGCTGATTTTTTTCTTGAACAGTCCTCATCACTTTCAGACACAGATTCATATATTTCTTCACTATCGGAAAGTTCAGCTGAAAAGGAACCATGCTTGCCCCCTTTTCCCTTCTTCATCAGAATATCTGCCGAGTAGACGTGATCCAAAGTCAAGTCCTCCTTTTCCTTTATTATCTCCCAATATTCCTTAAACAAACACTCGTATGTATCTCGATCTTCGAAGTCAAGTTTATCCTGCAAGAGTCAGAAGAGAGATGTCACGATGGCTATGCACACATTCACTTGAGTGTAATAGACATCATCAAGCTGAAACAATATAGCAAGTGAGGTAATGAGCCTTAAAGAATTGGCATGATAATCAAACAACTCGCTCGTATGTTAGAAGCTTAAATTTTTCCTAAGTTCCTATATAGAATCTCAAGATAAATATCTACAATTTATTTGACAACTAGGCTAATATCACACCTTGTAATATTATGAAGTCAGTTTCTGGTTTTTGGCCAGTGTTGTAGTACATGTGACTCTCTATCTGTTCCCACAGAAACTCCATAGAGACATACATCACCACACTTTATTTCAACAACTTCGGCTAGGTTCACTTTGAAATGTTAACAACTGTACCACACACTTATAACTATCTACTGAGTTACAGGAATTTAGACAATCTCAGTAAATGAGACGCCTTCTCTGACAGGAGGTTGATGTGTGGTACTGGATATAGTCGACTAAATGAGAGATCTAAAAAAGAAAAATGTACAGCCCAAAAGGGAAAGACGAAGGAGCTGCCAATTTGCTGTGTATCATCTAGAGCACAATCATGACATATGAATGCCTAAAGATCATAAAGTTCAATGGTTCTTCAATACATACCCCGTCAGAATCATAATCCACTTTTTCCTCTATAAGCAGAATGAGTTTCAAACATTCGTGGCAGAATCCTCCCTTTCCTCTGACGGATACAAACTCAGCAGCACTATCACAGCGTCCACATATAGCATTTGGACAGCAAAAGCAATAATACCTTGTGGTTTTATGGCAAATGAAGCAGGAATGACGCTCTGGAAAACATTTTTATATCAGTGTCCACATATACATGATAAACTTTTCTGCACAATGCACTAGAAGAAATGTAATGTCAAGGCAAGTTACAAGAAGGCTGTGAAATTCGGAACTCCTCAGCCATATGTTGAGTTTGTGACTGCATACAAGCTTACAATGGAGAGAGAGAGGGAGAGCATTGTGCAAATGCAGACCCAAGTTATGTTTATTAACTTGAAACCGAACATTTGGGGCTTACCACAAGTCCAGAATTGCCCAGTCTTCATTAAAGAATTATCCTTTACACAATCAGAATGATAAACTTTTGAGCAATCTCTGCAATAAAAAGTAGACACTGAGGCACAGAAACAGAATAAATCCATGAGGACATAATTGCTAAATAGACACCTTCCATTACAACTCCAGAGTCTGATTCCTGATCCACAAAAATATGCTTGAGAAAGCTAAAGAATTTATGCAAAAGAGAAGAAACACTAAAACGTGTTTATGCTCCAGGAGAAGAACCAAACACCTTCTAATGAATAACAATAACCCTGTCAAAATAAAAATAATAACAATAGTAATAACCCTCGTAGCTAATGGCAAAATTCCTATGCACCCAGAATCAAGGACTTCCACGGTGCTACGGTACAATGCAATGTACCGTCCTTTACTTTAAGACGGGTTTGCTTTTGTACTTGATTTAGAAAAAACGGTAGTAACGTAGTCAAAAAACAAAAACAAAAACAAATATCACAAAAAACCATGCTTTTGGTCTTGGTTACGTCGCACCGTCGGTAAGGCGGTTCAGCAGGATGTCGTACCACATAAAATCCAAAGGATACAATAGAAATAAAACCCAAAGGCGTCAAATGACAAAACCATTTTCTTTTTCTATGAAAAAGAAGGAGGCAGGCGAATTTGTCGCTTTTCAGGAACTTTTGCAGTGACAGTGACGACACAACCCAGCAGAATACGCATAGGCCATGCAAGACTGATGAATGCGGAAGTATCAACACCGTATGTTATTGACGGGGACTATCCCCAGCATTTCTCCACGAGAAAGAACTGAAAAGGATTTTGTCTTGATCAGGACCACGGGAACACAGAAAGATATATTTCGCACGCAGCAATACACACGGAATACCTCTCGATCGACTCGCATTATCACCCAAAATCGCTAAACCTGCACAGCAGCAAACAAGAACCGGAGTGGAATCTCAGAGCACTCACTTGTGGTCGCACAGAATCAGCTCGCCGCCGTCCTTGCAGACGAAGCACCAGTCGTCTGACTCCTGGTGCTCCTCTCTCTTCCGCTTGTCCTGCTTCTTCTTCTTCTTCGTCATCCTCGCCTGATCACCAGAGAGAGAGAGAGAGAGAGAGAGGACGCGCAAGCGACGTCAGTAAGTAGCAGCCTCAACATCCGAGAGAAAAACAGCCTCTCGCGACAAAGCAACGGAAACAAAAAGAGGAGAAAAGGAAAAGCGGGGCACCAGGGACGCGCGCGGGTCCGCAGAATCGCGACGGCGGATTTCGGCGGCGGCGGCGGCGGCGGCGAGAGCGACAATGGCGACCGATCACGGGGAGACGCGAGAGAGAGAGTGGTGCGTAGAATCGTAGAATCTGCAGAGTATTGAATGGCGTTTCTGATCGGAAGAGAGAGAGAGAGAGTAGAAAGCAGCGACTGACAGAGAAGGAAACTTGGCGAGGGTCCTCGGGCGCATTTCCTGAAATGTCCCCACCGAAATATCTTAATCCCGAATATGCCCGCGCATATTCTGCCAGGGAAAAAAAGAGGGGCAATGTCGGACTGTAGGTCGTGGGGGTTAAAAGGGTCATTTGAGTCCCCGCTCGCCCGGCTTACTTTCCCAACCGCTTTTTCGGGTGTTTCCCTGGGAAAATGATATCTATCGCTCGTGGTGGGATTACGATAATATTTTTTGACCCGTCGATCGATAAACCATCGTTAATCTTCTTCATTCATTTTAAGGTTAATACAGAAAAAAAAAAAAAAACTCCAAAACTATACGTCCGTAATTTATTCATCTCAAATTACTTTTTATCATAATAAATACCAAATCGGTAAGCGATATGACATTAATTCCCAAATAATCTGCGGATTACTAAAATCTTGAAATTAGTGAACTCACGATAAATTGACCTTCTGATAAATATCCGCATTAAATTATTGATACGAGACAAACAACCTAGACCAATGTGGAAATTCAATGTAGATGAATCTCCTAAGCCAAATAAAAAAAGAAGGCGAGTTGAAATTGAGCCATTCCAAGAGCTTTCTCACATTTCGAAAATTCACTGAAATATCCATCTTTCCCATAAGACATATTTATTATAAAAGTATCCATTTGAGATTTTCTATATCGTAAAACTAATTTTGGAATAGATGTGACATTAGAATATTGATTTTAAATTTTTTTACACGAAATCAATTTGGAACAAATGCAACACAAGGTATGAACTGAAAATCAAGCTGGAGTAAATATGACACGAGTGCATTTATTTGTGATTATTTACAACAAAAAATCAATCTAAGATAATTATGGTATGATTGTACAAAATCAGGAATTTTGGGGTATAACTAATAATCATAAATTTTATTTTTTCGCACGATTCACCTTGTTATGGTTTATAGGTGAATTGTGCAAAAAAAAAAATACAAAAAGCTCTATATCTTATAAAAATTCGTTTTTCATGTACTTGGAAATCATACTGATATTATTTTCTTGGACTAAATATTTTTTGCGAAAAATAAATAATTTATAAAATATTTTTAAAAAAAATCACTTGTATCATTTGAAGTAATTAGTCAATTGACTGTTTTATTATTATTAGCAACAATCCATGCTTATTACGTTAGTAAATAGTAAAAATATAAGCGATATTGTTATGAAAATTATTTAAGCGATATTGTTATGAAAATTATTTATATATTATTCATTTTCTATAAAACAAACACAGCAATGAAACTCCAATGTCTTTCGGGTGGTAAATTTTGTTAAAATTTCTTAACATCCCTGAGATATTCCATTCTAATAAAAATTCAATTTTCTTTGTTTTCTTATTTTATTCGTTATGCATGACCCGCAAGTCGATCACTATGTGACTAGGATCTTAAATAGAAATAAAATGAGATAATATACACCCAAAATAACCCGAACTTAATTGAGATCTAATCAGGTCACTTGGTATTTCTCTTGGCCTATTTTTTCTAGTTATTACGCGGTTATCCAAGTCAGTTTTCACATACCTTGACCTGTCCACCTTTTCACACTAATTTCGAGGGCACATTTGTTCACATCATCCTAGTACATTCAGATTTTTGCTGTTGGAATGCTCTCATCGAGGCTTAAACCCAAAATCACGATGCAATAACTCCCTTATTGTCTAAAATAGCAACTTGTTGGTTTATGAATCGATAACAGTATTGGGGTCAATATACTTCCTGACAATATCTATTTATAGATAAAGGTCAACGACTCATTGACATCGGGGAGTTCCCACAAATCCACAACCCAAAAAGTAGATAAAATGCAGCCTAATCTGTTTGCTCAATCCCCATCAACTTGAAGAGCAAAATGGTTAGAAAAGCCATTCCATTTTCGAGGACAACTTGGAGTTTGCCCGGACTTGATCAATTTATACGAAAAACAAATTATTTTTTACATGGGCTGGGCCAACTTAGATCCACCAAACTCATCTAATATGGACCAGAAATTAAACCGACAGGAAAGTTATGGTACTTTTAAAGTTACTAATTTTTGATCATTTTCATCTTCGAGAAACTTATTACCAATATAAAATATTACCGGCTCAAGAATCAAGACACGTGATTTTTCCATTTTATTTTCCAATAATTTGCGGAGGTGAATTAGCTATATGGGCACTGAGCCCTTTTTTCCATTTTATTTATACAATACATTTGACGACATCGCTATAAAACTTTCGCTTTAAGTATAAATATTACTTAACCTACATTGACTGAGAGAGAATTTTTAAACATTTTTTAATGGCAATAAAATCTTTTTTGTACATTTTTGCTCTGGCTAAAACCCAATTAACATCATCACTCGAGTGGAAGATGGAGATTTGGCTCAATTTAATGAAATTTCTGCAATTTTAGGACGCGTTTGGTAATATTTATAGTTCTCTACATTTTCCTTTTTTTATTATCCGGAACAGAAAATGAACATAAATTTATTTATGTGCGTTAATTGATTTTTCTATTCCCCGTAAAAAAAAAATTCCCATAAGGAATAGATTTGGAACATAAACAATAAATTAAATAAAAATATATATTTTTGTTATTAGGAATAAATATAGAAATAAAGTCATTTTAGAGAAACAAGCTCAGTTATGTAATGCTTGTCTTTACACAATTGACGCAACATTCAAGTGAGACCTACATCTTAATTGAATCTCTTGAGCCGATCCAAGACCCCATTTTTCGAAATAAAAAAAATGAATTTAGGAAAAATATTAGAAATTAAATTTTGAGTAATTTTACTGGATTTTAGTGTTAATTTTAGTTTAAATTTAGTTTAGCATAAAAAAATTGAAAATCTTTTGATAAAAAATGGATTTAAAATTAGATAAACTCTTAGGGTTTTACCATATGAATTTTTCAAAGCCGTTTTCTTTTAGAGACAATGTTAGGTCGCAATGACTTGATGACTTCACTAAGAGAATGCTCTTCTTCGCTTACAATTATATTAAAGACATCCTTTAAGACCATCTATAATTATATTTTAATAGAAAATCAAATGGTTATGAACAAGTCTTTTACTTATTTTAATAGACAGGTGATTCATTTGTCTTGTATTCATAGCAGTCAAATAAGTATGTGCTTTATGGATTTCTAATTTCATTTGCTTAAAGGTTTGATGACACTCTACAAATGAGGGCACTACCTTTAAAATCACCTCCATTTTTAGCTTTTTTACTAGGCAACATTTGCTCTTCTTTTTGTAGTTAAAAAATCTCAAATGTCTATACACCTGTTTGATGCAATACGGAAAGATTTATTGCAAAGTCATTGTCTTTTGAGTTATGAACAAGGGTGACTCTACTGCCATTTCTAATCATCAATTTTTGACTAATTTTTAGTTGGATTTTTTTTATGTCATTTTAGAATATTTTGACAAGTTAAATCATTACAAAAGTCTAGTCAATTAAAATATGAATTGTTAAGTATTCATTGATATTTTTGTAATTAAATGAAAAAAAGAATTGAGAATAGGAATTTTGAGAGTTGTACTAAGAACGCTTATATTTCTGGAAATAATTTATAAGCATTTTAAGCCGTTTGATAATTATCCAAAATTTTAATTCATAGAATAGAATTGTGTTTGGTACCATGCTCAAAATTTATACTCTAAATCATTTTCTTTTAATTTGTAAATATTTTTTCCCTTTTTTTCTTTTTTTCCTTTCTTTCTCCTATTTTTTTTTCTTCAAGTGGCCGGTCGCCGGCCTTGGGATGACTGACGATCGGCTAGACGAGGGCCAATGACCTCATCGGAGCGTTGCTGGCCCTTGG
Source organism: Eucalyptus pauciflora (assembly GCA_007663325.1). Lineage (NCBI taxonomy): Eukaryota > Viridiplantae > Streptophyta > Magnoliopsida > Myrtales > Myrtaceae > Eucalyptus > Eucalyptus pauciflora. The sequence goes on from VMYD01000353.1 coordinate 3,645,314, forward strand.
TGAGGCCAGCCATCGTTGGCGAGTCTCACCAGGGCTCACCACCGGCGAGGTCGCTAGACCTCGCCCTAGCCTAATGAGTCTCCGGCGAGCTCGCCGAACCGGTTGCCGGTGACCGGTGGCGATGGGCGGCGGACGGCAACCACGACAGTGGCAATAGATGAAGAAGAAGAAAAGGGAAGAAGAACAAGAAAAAAAAAAAAAAAGAGAAAATATGGGCTTGATTCTAGAATTGTTTCCGAGAACAAGAATCAATTTTTTTTATTTATTCTTAATTCTGTTCCAAATTTATTTTCGGGAACAAAAAAATAGAAATTTGTTCTCAGGAACTAAAATTTTACCAAAAATGATTCTGTTCCAAAACTACTCCTAAAAACAAAAAAAAATATAAATTTTTACTATTTGGTTATCAAACACGGCATAAATGTACTTTTTTATATTCTAAGAATAAAAAATTTATATAATTATTAAATGAGTTTTTCATTCAGAAACTTGTCTACCGAATAAAAATAGAAAAAATGGAACAAAAATGTTATCACACCGCACCAAATATTTTCCAACCATTGAATAGAATTATAGAAGAAGAAAGAAAAAAGAGAGAGAAGAGAAGGAGAAAGTTGCCCTTGGACCGAAAAGAAAAGGTCGTCCGCTCGCCGACGACGTCGTTTGACGTAGAATTCGTAGCTCGCCGTCCGTCTTCCCTCTCCTTTCTCTTCCGCCTCCCCGGCTGTAGAACTCCAATCCTCCTCCCCCTTCCCCCGAACTGAACTGCGCCTGCGCCTGCGTACCTGGTCAATCATTGTCCACGTCCATGTCCGTCCCGCAACAGGAGCTGGCCCTCCCGTGCTCAAACCTTCTCTACAGAATCACCCTCTGAAGCAGACGACGCAACAGCTCGGCCATCAATCTCCATGGCCAGACCTCCTTCCCGACTCTGATGCGGGGCTCCTCAATCGAACAATGCTCTCGCTCAAACATGTGAGCAAGACCAGGGCGCTCCTCCTCCCCCCCCAGTCCCTCGCCCTCGACCACCATGCCCTCCTCGCCACCGCCGCCGCCGCCCCCCCGCCGCCTCCCCCGCCGTCCACGGCCGCCGCCCCCGCCTCCCTCCCGCAGCGGGCCGGCGCCGCCCTCGGCACGAGGGAGCTCGTGCTCTCCTTCGCGGCGTGGTTCCAGTCCAGCAAGAACACCCTGTTCGACCGGATCTTCGAGATCCTGGGCTCGGGCCCCGACGACGGCCGGGGGCCGCCCGACTCGGCGCTCTCGCGGCTGGGCCTCCGCCTGACGGAGCGCTTCGTGCTGGACGTCCTCGACTACGGGACGAGGAGGCACGGCGGCGTGCTCCCTTGCCTCAAGTTCTTCGACTGGGCGGGCCGTCAGCGCGGGTTCTACCACACGCGCGCGACCTTCCATGCGATTTTTAAGATCCTGTCGACCGCGAAGCTCATGTCGCTGATGATCGAGTTCCTTGAGAGCTGTCAGATGCAGAATTACTTCCACAGGATTAGGTTTAACGATACATTGGTGATGGGGTATGCGGTCGCTGGGAAGCCCGAGTTTGCACTCCAGCTGTTCGGTAAAATGCGCTTTCGAGGTTTGGACTTGGATACGTTCGCATATCACGTGTTCTTGAACGCTTTGGTGGAGGAGAGCAGTTTTGACGCTGTCGAGATGGTGGCGAAGCAGATTTCTCTGAGGGGGTTCGAGAGCGAGATCACGCACTCGATCATGATGAAGTGCTTTTGCAAGCGGAAGCAGATGGACAAGGCGGAGGAGTATTTGCGCGGGTTGGCTAGCGGAGGGAAGAATTTGAGCGAGCACTTGCTGTGCATGTTTGTCGATGCTCTTTGCCGGAATGAGAAGTTTGAGCAGGCATGTGCTTTGGTGGAGGAGTTTGCAGAGTTAGGCGTCATGCCCATGGACCGTGTTTATGGTGTGTGGTTGGGAGACCTTGTCCGAGCTGGCAAAATAGACAGAGCCTTGGAGTTTTTTCAGTCCAAGAAGGATTTGGAAGGATATATTCCTGATATGTATCGCTATAATATGTTGATATGCAAGCTTTTAAGGCAAAATCGTCTCGAGGAGGTGTTTGACATGCTGATGGAGATGAAGGAAGCCCACGTTCTACCTGATAAGGTCACCCTAAATGCTGCTCTATGCTTCTTTTGTAAAGCTGGAATGGTGGAAGTTGCCCTTCAATTGTTTGATTTGAGGGCCGAATTTGGGCTCTCCATCAACGGGATGGCTTACAACTATTTGATCAATACATTGTGTGGTGATGGGAGCACGGACGAAGCATATCGCGTCTTGAAGAACTCTATGGTGCAAGGTCATTTCCCGGGTATAAAAACCTTCGACGTCCTGGCAGATGCATTGTGCAGCGAGGGAAAGCTTGATAAGATGAAGGAGTTGGTGGGTGCGGCACTGGATCGGAATTTTATGCCTAGTTTTCCCACATACGAGAAGTTCATATTGGCCCTGTGTAGGGCTAGGAGGGTAGAAGAAGCTTATTTATTACATGGGGAGATCAATAAGGTTGCTCGTTTCACCAGGATAACAGCTATCTTGAAGTTGATTCATGGCTTTAACAGTTCAGGTAGGGGGGATATTGCAGCCAGGCTTCTTATTGAGATGCAAGATAAGGGTCATGTTGTGGGTAGGCCATTGTTCAGGGCGGTAATTTGCTGCTTTTTTTCCATGGAAAATCCGGAAAACCGATTCCTAAGATTCCTGGAAATGCAGCTGTCTCGTGGTGAACCGAGCATTCAGTTGTATAAGAACTTCATCGATGGAGCTGGGCATGCCAAGAGACCTGAACTGGCTAGAGAAGTATATGAGATGATGAGGAGAAATGGCATTCAACCTGATGTGCAGGCTGACTTTCTCATGTTACAGAGTTATCTCAAGAGCGAGAAAGCTTCGGATGCTCTCAATTTTTTCAGTGATATATGCCATAGGAGAGAGGTTAGCACGAAACTTTACAATACCCTTATTGCTGGTCTCTGCAGGATTGGAAAGGCAGACGTTGCATGGGAGTACATGAGCCAGATGAAGGAAAAGGGGTTGGTTCCAAGTGCTGAATGTTATGAGCTTCTCGTGCAGCTCCACTGCTCACAAGAGCAGTATGATGCTGCATTTGATGCTATTGCTGACTTGAAGAACGTCAAACGCCCCATCACGGCCTATATTGGCAATGTGCTTTTGTTTCATTCCTTGAAAAGCCCGAGGCTATACATGGCATGGGCACGTTCAAGCAAAGAGCATGATCAGATATCTGAGATTCCAGAGCTTGGCAAACTCCTTAGAGCGTTTACTGTTGAAAATATAACCAGTGAAGACGTTGTGGACACAGAAGAATTGATCAAATGTTGCTTCCGGCCCAATCTTTACACTTACAACATGTTACTGAAGAAACTGTGCGTGACTGATGTGGACGGTGCCATCGAGTTCTCCAACAGGATATGCAAAATGGGGTTCGAACCTAATCTATGGACTTATGACATTTTAGTGCATTCTCTTATCATGCACGGAAGAGCAACCGAGGCTAAGAGATGGGTGAAGCAGATTAGTCATAAGTACCCTTCTCGCCAGGTTTTAAGATAGTTTGTCGGGCCGGCAGTCATCGCTGGCCGCAAGTTACCTGTAGTCATTCAGAATAGGACTTCAATTTTGGTGAGAAATGATGTGGTTGGCATTTTGGTTTGACAGTTGTGTCAAATGTCAAAATGACGTCGACCCGTGTACATTACAATTTTTTCGTGGGGTATGCTCTAGTCGAAGGAGAGAATCACATGTAAGTTTATGCTCATTTACCGCATCGAATGATCTAATAAGCATTTGATTTGATTCTTGCTGGTGCTGTCCGCACGGTCAACTGCATCTCACAAAATTTCTATGTTCACGTCATTGCTGACTACTAGCTAGTTACTTCTGCTCATCTTCCCTCCTTCGCAGATAACTTCTTTGCCTCTTGCTTCTTGTGCTTGATTCTGATTTCTGTGCTAATGCTTTGCTCTGATGAGTCTGATATCGATGGCAACGCCACATCTAATTTGATCCCGTGGACAATTTGAACCGTCGGATTTGGCGGGTCTCTAGTGCAGTGGGCGTATTATGATGGGTTGCGATCTTTGTGTCTGCTATCTATTTGACTTTAGAGAAGCACATGATTGTGCATGTGGCACACATTGGCTCTCCTTTACAAGTTCAATTTCAGTTTGTGGCTATGAGGAAGGTTTGACAGATTGGTAATGTCCCTTTAGAGAAGTTATATCCCAGCATTGATGGTTTAATTTCTTTTGGAGAGGTTGGGGAAAACTTATAAGATTGCGTGTCGGTCTGTCACGACTTTTTCGTTTCCCGCAAATTCGACTTGAAATCTTTTCTTCATGGACAAAATTGTAGTTCAAAATTTCGATTGAACTATCGATTAATACAAGGGCCTTTTATCGTGTAAAGTTTCAAAACTTTAGGATATTTGACCTTCTATAAGAATTAACTATTCTAACTATAGCGACCAAATTAAAAGACCACTCACATATAATTATGACCATTTTATGAAAGAGCGAGGGCACTTTTTTTTTTTTTTTTTGGGTGAAAGAGCAAGGGCACTTGATGGCTACCTCTATAGCCGGGAAAAATGACGCTATAAATGCCATAACTTTTCAACGGTACTCGCTTCGATATCATATTGTTTTTAATTACACAAGTGTCATGATTTATAAATAACGTTTAGTCGAATGCCATAATTATTATTTGAGTGCCATAACTTTTATAAAGCCCCTACTCAAGTGCTGGAAATTCCATGTGTCATGATGCTTGTGATGAATGTTTTGAAAAAGTTATGACACTCATATGACCAATTGATTTGGACAAAAGGAAAGGCGAGTGATTGAAAAATTATATAATATTTAAGTGATCAGAAAAAAAAAAGTAATGACATTTAATTAAGCACTATATAAAAGTTATCACACTTGTATCATTTTTACCCTGTAGTAGGCAACGATCAATCAAAATATAGAATGAAATATAATAGAGTAATAATTAATTTTTTTTTGGTCGAAAGAGTAATAATTACTTAATTAATTAAATTATAGTATAAATAGTATTTATATTACCTTACACTTAGCGCTTTTTTGAAATTAGAGTGTTCAAATCTATAAGATGTTTTAAGCTCGTTTAAGCTTTGTTATACATAAATTGTCACCATTAAACACAATCACACGTCTATCGTTCTCTTATCTTCACTTTAATTATAAAAAAGAAATTATTTAGGAAAAGTTAAAAAATAGAAAATAAAAGAAAAGAAGAAGGAATTGGACTGAAGAAGAACTTTTTTTTTTTGGTCGAACTGAAGAAGAACTTGAACGGATAAAATCAGCAATTCCCGTGGCATCATTGTAATTTCAATGGAATCCCAGTGGCGAAATAGACCGCCTCCAAATGTATTAGTTAGGGGTCGGCACCGTCTTCTCCGCCATCCTCCTCTGCGGCAAGGTGACCTAAATCGTTTATAACTTGCTCAGGCTAGTGAGAGAGAGAGAGTTAAGAGAGAGAGAGAGAGAGAGAGATGGCCGTAGCAGCGCCGGGCCACCTCAACGTCAACGAGTCCCCGTCGTGGGGATCGCGGAGCGTCGACTGCTTCGAGAAGCTCGAGCAGATCGGGGAAGGCACTTACGGGTTCGTCCGTCCGTCCGTTCTTTCATTCTCTCTCTCTGCCCGTCGTCCTCTAAATCTGTTGCTCATGCTGGTTCTTGGATCGATTTCCATGTTCTTTTAGGGTTTACATGTGGTTTAGCCGTTCGATTTGATGATTATATATCGTGAATTCATGCGTCGGTTTCGTTTCCTTTTTTTTGTAGGTATCGTTTCTATCATGGTTATTTATACATCTGATGATGACTCGATGAGCAATTCGGTCCTGTTTGTCCAGTATCCCATTTGGAAATTAGGATTTTTTTTTTTACAGGATTATCTTTTTTTAATTATTATTATTATTATTATTTTTATTTCTGGGGATGGGGCTGGATGGTCTTGTGTAGTTCCCAGTCGATGCATGTCCGGGTTATTCCCATTAAAAGACCGGAATTTTAGAGCTCTGGGTCGTGCGGAGCAAGTTTTGAGATGTGTTAGATCCTTTTGTATAGAATGAGAATTTTTGTAACTGTGTATATTGAGGAATTTGACCATAATGGAATGTGCTAATTTTTCTCCTCTCCTGCTTCGAGTTGTAATTTTCTTTAGCTTGGCCTGTTTCTCTTATTAATCCAGTCGAATCCCCACCAGTGAAAACTTAACTTAATGGCAACCCTAGTTGACTCTGCTACAAGATTTAAGAGTCAAATACAATTTTCTAATGAAGATATCACAGCTTGTATTATAGACTATGAGCCTCCTTTACAAAGGCCTGGAGTTCTCCTTTCCTATGCATATAGTCTATCTTGTGCTTCTCTTTGCCTGTAAATGGGAAGTTTGGTGCCTTAGCAAGCTTGTCTTCTCATTCGAAGGCCCACGTATCATATATGAGGCTTGATTTTTCAAGACACAAATATGCCCTTCATTTTTCAAGGGATTGCCTTATTCACTGAGTCCTTGTTACATGAAGATGATTCCTTTGGCTTTCAATGGCCCCCCGTGTTCATTTTTGCCCTTCTCTCTCTCTTTTTTCCCCGCTCCTTTAAGTGTGAGAGAAAGCAAGAATTGGTGTTATGATAAGGTTTCTTTATTGTGATACGATGCTCACAGGTTGAAATCTGTAAAATAGCCTCTCCGTAATAGCAGGAGAGGGCTGCATACGTCTAGCCCTTCCCAAAACCAACAATATGGGAGTCTTGCAAAACACTTTTCTGTAGTTGAGTTGAAAGCCAATTCTGGGAACCGTTTTGACCATTAGGGGAAACAAATCTCATGTGTACAGTTTATTCCAAAAAAAATGTAGTGTAACAAGAAGCAGCAGCATTCATGTTCCTTCCATATAATAAAGATGTTATCGTTAATTATTCTTAACGTATTGTAACTAAAAGGGCAATCTACAAAATCATGTACCAGGTGTCTTACTATTTGGAGTGCAGTTATTTATAATTTCCAACTCTCCGTATCGCATCTAATGGGGCCTTATGTGACTTGTCACATAAACACTCTTCACATGCATTCCATAGAGCTGAACTCCCCTCATACACAGCCAAAAAACATTGATATTGAAGAAATAATTCAACTAGACCGAATGATGACCCTTTATAAAAGATATTTGGGACAAAAAATGCATATTTGGAGACTGAAAATGACATATTGAGGAGCTGTAGTGTGGTTTATCCTCACTTCAGTGATGAAAAGGTTAGCCTCAACAGTTGATTTTATGACATTCCTTGATCATGCATATGTATGACGCATGGCATGTGACAAAGAGGAGGTAATTTCTCGCCAGAGGATGACTCTATTAATAGTCGATATTTATAGTGCTTTTCTAAGTTTATTTTATGAATTTTCCTTTTTGGCTCTCGTATGACTTTCTTCTGCAATTCTAGTTTCCCTCAGCTCAGTAATGCTGCATTGTTTGACTTGTGCATCGGATGGTTCAGATATTAACTTAATTTGGTTCATTGATGAATTCCATGCTTTTACTTTCTATGTGTTGTTAATGTTGTAAAATAACTTTATGAGTCTGCTCAAATGTTTTTCTTAGTTTCTTTTTAAGATTTTCTTAGATTATTAGAGTTGGTGACAACTTTGACTGCTATTTCAATCAACTAGGCTGTGCTGTGCTGTGCTACGTGGCAATAGACCAGCACCTTCTGCAAACATCTCTGAGAAGTGTGCTAAACATGTGTATTGGCATTTTATGTAATGTCTATAAGTAATTATATAACGGTTGAGGTTGCACATCATATTCTACAAGAAAAAATAATGTAAAATTAACCTTGCTTTGTGATTCTCATCCCTACCTAATGCATGCAGTCAAGTTTACATGGCTAAAGAGAAAAAAACTGGTGAAATCGTGGCTCTGAAGAAGATTCGGATGGACAATGAGAGAGAAGGGGTATGTCTTATCAGTTTTCTCAGGTTTCTTTTGGTGCTTCAACAAGGTCAAGTTGGATATCTAATAATTTAGAAATTGTTAGTTGAAAATGCTCTGAGATGATTATTGGATATCTTGTCTTGATTGTGATTGTTTCTTATCCTTCATCTGTAGTTTCCAATAACTGCCATACGTGAGATCAAAATTTTGAAGAAACTCCATCATGAAAATGTGATCAAGCTGAAGGAAATCGTGACTTCTCCAGGTAATGTGATTGAATTAAGCTATCTGTTGACCTAGGCATCTGTAAATTTATCCCGTTCTAAGATATGTAATATTTTATTTAATACGTGATTGGTGTTTGTATTTCAACTGATCCCTATCATCCATGCAGGTCCTGAAAAAGACGAGCAAGGAAGGCCAGGCAAGTAAATTTTTACAGGGCCCTGCAGTATAGCTTTGTATGATATTACAGTCTTCACAAATTGTATATGGACAGATACATGCTTAATGCATACAACATGGATGTTCTTATGTAGGCATGGAGAGAAATTTTTTGTGCTGTGCATGTATGTGCATCCAGCTATGTACATACTTGAAGAATAGATAGTTCCATGAGACTAGAAGCAAGAAAGAGAGCTGATCTCATGGACTAGATTTTACATTCTTAATTTGTTCTCAAATGAGGATATTGGATGTTTGACGTGAGACGGGCAAATTGGACTGCAGAGGGAAACAAGTATAAGGGTGGCATCTACATGGTTTTTGAATACATGGATCATGATCTAACTGGCCTTGCCGACCGTCCAGGGATGAGATTTTCTGTTCCCCAAATAAAGGTATCAAATGTTCATTATCCTTTTTGTGACAGACAGAGAAATGGGCAGTTCTAATATTTTCTTTCCTTTTCTGCCCTTCCACAGTGCTATATGAGACAGCTTTTGACAGGGCTTCATTATTGTCATATCAATCAAGTTCTTCATCGTGATATAAAAGGTACTTAATGCTTTGATCAATTACATTTTTTCTAATTGATGTTGCTGAGATTTTTTGTATGTGGTGCAGGGTCTAATCTTCTTATTGACAATGAGGGAAACCTGAAACTTGCAGACTTTGGCCTCGCTCGATCTTTCTCAAATGATCACAATGCAAACCTCACCAACCGTGTTATAACATTGTGGTATAGGTCTGTGCTCTTGAAAAGGATTGGATTAAATCTGTTGGACGAATAGTTTCAGTAGTCTTTGACCTTTCTTTGGTCAAGCACCGCATTGATAAATCTGTAGGGTGCAAAAGCATGCATTCAGTATTGTGAGTATGCATGCAATATCATGCACAGGATCCAACTCTAGTCTTTTATTGCTCCCCCTGTAGACCTCCGGAGTTGCTGCTTGGGGCAACAAAATATGGTCCAGCTGTTGATATGTGGTCTGTGGGTTGCATCTTTGCCGAACTTCTCCATGGGAAGCCAATTTTTCCTGGAAAAGATGAGGTAATATTCTGTGTATTGTCGTTTGCGTTACCTTGCTTTTTGCAGTTATGCTGGGAAGACCATGTATTTAGTTACTTTAAAAAGAAAAATAGAACTTTGGTGATGAGATAACTACTGGGTATATACTCTACTAGGTTTAGTATTTTAGTTGCTTGTATGTAGTTTCGTCTCCCTTGCATCGATTGCTAGATGATTTATTTTGTCAATCATGTGCTTTTTTATTAACTTTTGTAGCCAGAGCAATTGAACAAGATTTTTGAGCTTTGTGGAGCTCCGGATGAAATTAATTGGCCTGGTGTCTCGAAGATTCCCTGGTACAACAACTTCAAGCCGACCCGGCCAATGAAGAGACGCCTCAGGGAGGTATTCAGACAGTAAGTAACTCAATGCCACAAATAGTACTCAGCGGAATGTCCTGAAGGAACTGCAGCCGACTTCATGGGTGTTCATGAATTTTGCATTTATCTTACAGTTTTGACCGGCATGCTTTGGAGTTACTAGAAAGAATGTTAACACTGGATCCTTCTCAGGTAATACTGAATACAACTTCTGTTTTTCTGTTCATCATTGGTCTCATGGCTATGAAATGCACCAGGTCGTTCTCTCTTTTCTTCACTTTGGTAGAGGCCTTGTTATTGATATCTTTACTATCGTTAGGGGAAATTTTAAAAACCATCCTCACTTTTCATCTTCGTATCAATTAACATCCTCGGTTGTGATATCTACAATTCACATCTCACGCAAAACACCTAAGCTAAAAAGACTGAAGTACCCTCAAGTACACCCCTGTTTCTCTGGTAGACCATCTCTCTCTCTCTCTCTCTCTCTCTCTCTCTCTCTTCCCCATTGGTGCCCACTATTGGAGCTGCTGCCCTGCCACCAATCCTGATCGACGCCAACCATTACCAATGTTGGTGCCAACAACATACTCGGATAGGCCCAATCAGCGCTCCTCTGTGTGCATCTCTTTCTTCTCTTTGTCCCCCGCTATCTCTTCTCTATGTTTTTTTCACTCTCTTTTCTCTGCTGTAGCCGATCATCCAATTGGTTAATGCACTTCCATATGCAGAATAAAATTGGGGAAGCGCAAGTGAACAGCAATCGACATGGTGTTTAACATTGTGATTTTCTTTTGTTGCGTGCAGAGAATATCTGCCAAGGATGCGTTGGATGCAGAGTATTTCTGGACTGACCCATTGCCTTGTGATCCAAAGAGGTCTGCTATGCTCCAACTTCAGTTTTTTTTTATTTACAATTTTTTCCATTTCTCAGATTAATTGTCATTTGGCAACCTTGATGCTATCTCAAGCATGTCTTTTTGACCATTGAACTTGACGCTGCAGTTTGCCTAAATATGAGTCATCGCATGAGTTCCAGACGAAGAAGAAGCGCCAGCAGCAGAGGCAACACGAGGAAACAGCCAAGCGCCAGAAACTGCAGCATCCTCCTCAGCATCCCCGGCTGCCACCTGTTCAGCAGTCAGGGCAAGCACATGCACAAATGAGGCCAGGACCTAACCAACTCATGCATGGTTCCCAGCCCCCTGTGGCGACAGGCCCACCAGGGCACCATTATGGAAAGCCCCGTGGACCATCAGGAGGAGCTGGGAGGTATCCTTCCAGTGGAAACCCAGGTGGTGGGTACAATCACCCGAGTCGCGGTGGTCAAGGAGGTAGTGGAGGTTACAACAGCGGGCCATATCCTCCTCAGGGGCGAGCTCCACCGTATGGTTCGAGTGGAATGCCTGGTGCCGGACCTCGAGGTGGCGGGAGTAATAACTATGGTGTTGGTCCATCGAATTATCCTCAAGGTGGTGGTGGTCCTTACGGTGGGTCTGGTGCTGGTCGTGGGTCAAACATGATGGGCGGTAACCGGAATCAGCAGTACGGCTGGCAGCAGTAAATTTCCTCTGGTCGCTGCTATTGTGGGCAAAAGGTTTTTGAATTGCGAGTGTAGTTATTTATGATGACACTATTACAGCGAAAGAGCAAAGAGGATCCACATACAAGAGTTGTTACGCTACACATCCTTTACCATCAAAGGAACGTTGGAATGCCAGCATTGCTATTTCATGATTGATAAGTGTATGTAAAGTCAATGCGGAAGCATTGTAATCTTGGCTGTGTCGAGGCTTTGCTTGAATAATGGTTTCCAATCGGTTTCAATGACGGCGTACAGACCCACTTGTTTCGGGATTATGGTACTTGCAATGGTGTGCTTTAGCATCTACGACAATCATTTATCTGAACAAGGAAAACTTGTATGACAGTGAGATTATTCAGAATCCAATTGCCAATTGAGCTAGTTCTTTACAAGTGAGGCAGTTTTGGAAGAATTGGCACTCTTAAACCTGAAGTAATTGTTACTCGGTTTGATCCGCAGGGCCTCTTTTGGTTCAGGAATCAGATTCGTTAAAGGGTAGGGTTTCAGGTCCCAGTATTGGCGTGTTTAAACAAAAAATAGAGTAGGATTCGGATACCATACAAGATAGGATTCTTAAAAAAAAATGCGAATCTGATAACTTAGCTATGGTTAGGATTGTAATACAATTCGACTACTGAAAATTTCACTCCACCTCCAACTGCCACCAGCATCGGTAGCCGGTGATCATCGGCCAGAGGCGTGGTGGCTGGTTGTGGGAAGGTTTTGCAATATGGGTGATTCAAGGTTTCAACCTTATTTTCTAATTTTTTTATTCGTTGGTTTCACGCCTACGTGGAACATTTCAAAAACTAGGAAGGATGGTTTTGAATTTCGGGCAAAAGTAACCGCCAGTGCCAATTGATCAGAAAAATGTTACAGGTCAGGGCCAGTTAAAACTTCCTATTCAAAATCAGGAAACATCTTTGATACTGAAGGCAACCAATTTACATACAAATCACTGTTGGTCTATTTACATCAGAACTAATCTTGACCAGCAATAACTAGAGCAAGGCTGCTAAAACCCCCTGACCTAGATACATCCTTAAAACACAAACAGAAAACAGGAAATATATTTGATACCCCTGTTGGAGAAAGCCTAATGTACTATACAAACGTAATCCTTTTACTGAACTCGTGTATATATGAACCAGCGGAATTCGCATTACAGTTCAAGTGACATCAAAAGTCTCTGATCCTTTGATGTAGGAGATGAAGCGGCTTCAACAATCTGCACATGTTTGAAAAAAACAAAAGAACCTGAATGTTTTCAGAGTAAATTCTTCAACAAGAAGCAAAAAGAAATAGGACATGGTAGGAGCAGTGGAATGGCAAATGAAGATGCCACCTTCACCCTCAAGTGCCAAACATATTAATATAGGGTGGGCAAGGCCCAATGAGGATGCCTCTAGATTGAAGAAAATGCTTCGAGACAGTAAAAGCAAGCAGCATAATGATAAATGCTATAGTTTGGTTTGGTTGCCCGTACAAATTCAAATCAGGCCTAATTCCTAAAATTTCCAAATTCACATGCTTAAAGACACCAGCTGTATCACAATCGACTGATAAACAAGGAATCTCCAGTTTCACAGAGCAAGAAGCTATGCACCAGAAGGGGTTCATAAACCGAGTTGCACAGACTGGACTGGCAGAAAATTTAAGGATTGTTCATTTTGAACAAAAGGAGATCGATTAGTAGCAGATATTCAAGTTGTTTCTAGCCTATGGTGATCAAAACTTGACACTAGTATGTCTACTAATAGCTTCAAGTTAATAACAGAGCAAGTATCTTGTACGCTCTGCGATGAAAATATATATATTTCTATAAGAGAAGTTCTAGCAAGGTCTGGAACTATCCACAGAGATAATTTTCAAATTGTGCTTCTGAAAGACTATAAAGGCCATTGCACAATTCAAACATTGAGGTGTGAACTTTGGAACCAAGTGTGTCCTTCAGACACTAATCCGAAAAAGGATAAATGTGGCCATTTTGCACAAATCAAGAAATAGAAGGATTCAAACCTAGCCTTCATCATTAGATGGGCCGGGCTAAGCTAGGGCCAGACCAACTATCAGGGTCAAGTTGTCTTGTCAAGCCTGTCCACGAAAATCCTAAAAAGCCAATAATGAAAGTGCAGGCTTGGGCAGGCTAATCAGTCTACGGAGGATTGACCTATGAATCATATTCAGAAATATCCTTCATCTAGAATAAGCCCTTTTGTCACATCAAGGGAAGGAAAAACATAACAGCACGACTTGAGCAGAATGAACTCTTATCCATAAGAGAAAAAGAGAACAAAGGAAAAAGAAGAGGCTTAAAGTTACGTTCAATGCAAGAAAGTACCAACAGCAGCAATTTACCAACTTGCTAGCAAGTTGAAGCTAAATACAAGCAAGAATGCATGTGAAGAACTCAAGAAGAACTAAATCCCCCAAATAATGGGATGCAAAGAAGTCAACCTTGAAGCCAGTCTTTTTGTACAATTTCTGAGCAGCCACATTATCTGCATTAACATGAACGTATAACTGCTTCATACCTGTAGCACCATCCAAACAAGGATGAAACCGTGTATGCCATACAAAGTTTAGAGGTTGTAACTTCTATTGCTAGAACAGAATCATACCGGCCAAGTTTGCAATATCTGTGGCTAAATAAATCATATTAGATGCAATACCCTGGCACCGAGCAAACTTGGATACACAAACATTTGCGATATAAGCATACTTATGTGCATCAAAGGGCTCCTGATTTGCAAAGACTGTAGAAAATCTTTTCAGCTCCTGGAAACCACAAGCAATGGCTATAGATGAGATTCAACTCTGAAGGAATGTTCCAACTTATCAAGAGCGTCCTTCACGAGACTAGCTCTGTCATCTTATATGAGGTATTCAAGCCAAGATCAAGATAACTGCTAGAAAAGAAGGTCAAGGGAAAAAGAAGTGCATACCCCAGGGTATGTTTCCCCTTGCATAAACTGTCTAATACTAAGGTCTAAAGTTCCAATGACACTACTTAGCACAGTTCTTCTCACATTTTTGTCTTCCTTCTTAACCTGCGTGAAAGAACATAAGAAACAGACATAAGCAGTAACTTCGTTTACCAAGTTCTTGCAACTACTTTTTGACCTAAATATTGAATGAGAGACAGGGAGCAAATTTCAGTTGTTTACATGACTCTTGGACATTAGAAACTTCGAATCCTGTGTAACCATACAGATGTCCTGAGGTTTTGAGCCCCCGAAATTTCCAAAAAGGGACAAGGCAAACAAAATAAAAACTATGACGAACCATTGCTCAAATTGCCACAAGAATTGCATATTCACATTTGATAGATTAAAGATATACACGACAGGCAAAATTAGAGTTCAATCCCACATGTAATATTCACTTTACGACCACGCCGTGCATGCAATCCTTTCAAACTAAACTAAGGGCTTGTTTGATAAACTCTAAACAAATACCAATGACAGACATGAATCAAATGCTAAAAATTATTAGTTTCTTACCAAGTAAGGAATTGTGAACACATTGATAAGTTTTAGCAACACAACTGGTAAGATTCTAGTTACCACTAAAATAATAGTTTCATTGAATGAATTATGTGACCATTTCCATTAAGTGATTATTGACTTCAATATTTAGTTAATACTATTTTCAATGACATCCAACTAAAAGCACCAAAGGGGACAAAATTTGATTTGCATCATTTTAGTGTGACTAACTTTTTACATCTCCAATGTAAAGGCTTAATATTGCAGCCTGTTCATGGAATATCATTAACAATATAACAATCAGGGGGTAATAAAACATACTGTAACAAAACAAAAGCACTTCAACGAATTTCCATCCTGCCCGAGGCATCTCCTCTTCAGAGCATAAAATTCCTGCCACATGCAAAGAAAAGATAAGAGTGACCTCATGAAAAAAAAATGACAATATTGCACAACGAAGCAAAGTAAGTGTTATCTACATCTCCTTTAGGATGGACTCAACTCATCAAAACACAATTCAGGAGCAGATCCATAATAAGAAACCGTCATCTGGAAAAAAAAAGAAAAGAAAAAGGGAAAAACAAAGATTTCCTATTTTGCAAAATAGGCAGATATTTATGCATATTAAGGGAAATAGCTGATAGTCAGCATGACAATAGCTTTAGAAGTCTGGGAGCCAAGGACCAATCAATATTATACTGCATGCCTCAAATAACTCAACTTTCAGTAGGCAATCTAGACTAACAAATCAGAAAACTCACCTGCTCCGCGTATGTCCTCTTATGATTGTCAATGTGCCTGGAAAAGCAAATTAGTTACACTAAGCAATCAGCCAATTTGGATAATGATGTCACTAGAAAATGACATTAAGCCACAAAAATGTATTCACGAGCCAGATGCAGTGACACCTTAGTAGTAAACAATCTGACCTCATATAGGATAAAGACTCCCAATGAGCTTCGGCTCGCAACCATGCTGCCGTCTGCCAAGACATACACACCCGACGCAATCAAAACATAAATTGCACACAAACAAAAAACATAAGATCGAAACAGCCCCATCACATCTTTTACACAAATAGAGAAAAGAAACCGACCCAATATTCTTCATCCAAAACGGCTTCGCGGGCGACGAACCGCCCGAAGCTCCGCTTCAGCAACCCGCTGCATTCCTCGTCGCTGAGCTGCAACCGGTTAAAAGAGAGCTGCGGCATCCTGCTCGAAACATCGCCCTTCGAAACAGCCGGATGCTGTATGCTATGCCCGTTACCGATCCCATTATTGCCGCTACTACTATGATCGCAAATATGGGTCTCGATGGTCCTCCATTTGCCGAGCGAAGCAGGGAACGTTTCCCTACGAGCAACCCAATCGCAAAAAACCGCGAAACGAAAACAGTCACCACCCAATTCGACCGAAAGAGCCCAAGTCAACGCATCGACGAAAACAGGTTTTACAAAGAAAAAGAAAAAAGAAAAAAGCGAGCTTTTCGCTTCGCAGCAAGAAGCCAAGAATTCCTCCACCTACGGACCCGAAATGCGACCGGACGGTGAGGCGCCGGCTGCCGGGCCGGGCCTGGGCCGGGCGGTTCTGGAGGACCTGGTGGCGGTGGGGGAAGGCCAGGAACTCCGGCGCCGACGTAAAGGCGACGCCTTTTCCCATTCGGTTCGAAGGAGGCGGGGAAGGAGGGAGAGGAGAGAGCCTTTTTTTCAAGATTGGGGCAACTGGGTCGGGAGAGGGGGGCGCGAATTCATGGTTGGGGACCGAATTCGGGGAATTCTCCCGGTTCTTGCGGGGCGCGGAGGGGAAGCGGAGGTGCGAGACGAGAGAGGAAAGTCTGCATTTTTGGCGTGAACGAGAGAGAGTGGTCGGCCAGTTTCTGGTGTAATCTGATTAACTGTCAAAAAGAATATGAAATTGGATAATCTCTCTCTCTCTCTCTATTTCTTCTTGCTCCTTCGTTTGGATAATTCCGTGTTTATTGCGTGTCACGCCTTGGCTAATCTTGAAGCGAAATTACCATATTGCTCTTCACTCGTTGAGCAGGATTTTTGAGATGTTGGGGATGTGGTAGGGTAATTTCGGTTTTTCGAGCAATTATCAAACGTGTTCCTTTTCTTTTTATTTTCTTCTAATTTTTTGCCCTAAAATCTCGAAATTATGAGGAAGCGATAAGAAGGAGACTGAAGATCGGTCCTGGTCTTGCAATTTTTCCCGATTTTAGGATGTGGCAGGTGAATTCAATGAAATTTTTCGCTTTGAAAAGTTGTAAAATTTCCGTACCAACTTTACTCTTCATATCGAATACTCTCTGCATATTTTAAAATTTACAATTATCATTCTCACATTTTACGTTGGATTATAAGTTCACTCCTCTATATGTATATAATTTATGAAGTCGACATTTTTTTCTTTGTTGAAGTACCCAATCCCCAACATTAGACCAAACAACATTAGATCTCACTTTTTGAGCGTAAATATCGAGTGTACATGAATGTAAATAAGTCTTTTTTGGGTTAGAGAGATGGAAAATATAGGGGCGTCCAATATATAGAGCAAAGTTGAGGTTGTTTTTATAATTATCCCTTTTTGGCCCTTATTTGCGGTTTTAGAGTAGACTTAAAAGAGGGAAAAGAAAATACACAAAGTATCCATGAAATGTTCTTTTAGGCTAAATGGAAAAATAGATAAAGCTATAAAACAGTCTCTAAAAAAACGATAAAAGTACAGCCGATGGCTTTTTGTGTTGGACGTTGAGGAAGCAATAGGATCCATCACCCAAAAATGGAAGGTGGGGTTAAGATGAATCCCTCATTTTTCTATATAATGGATAATCCTAAGATAATGTGCAATTTGGCCCAATTTCAGACTAAACAAATCAAGTTCAAATCCAATCACTTGTCCACATCATCTAGTACGATATAATGGAATTTACAAGATCGAGCCCGATAATTTCATGTGCTTAGATTGACTTTTAGAATTGTGAAATTCAAAGAGTTGCAGTCATACTCGATCACTTTGATAGTGCGTTGTCCGTGACACTCTACAAATGTTCATAAGTTTTGACAACACGTCGAAGTACATATGAGGAAAACACTGGACAAAAAGAGTACACATTCGCAGGCTCCTTCACTGGATAGTGAGTGAAGCTACCCAAGGAAATGACTTGCGCCACAAGGAACCAGGAATTTAGTTTCACCTCATGGCTTGAGCAGAAGAGAGGGAGGACCGACTGCCCTCGAGCTCGATGCCGCCATCCGGACCAATGCTCCCTCCCTTCAGGAAGCGCGAGTACCAGTCGGCCGAGAGCTTCGGGTACCGTCTCAACTCGGGGTCGTCCAAGTCCACGTAGTACAGGCCGTAGCCCGACTGGTACCCATCCAACAGCTCGAACACATCAAGGAGGGACCATGTGAAGTAGCCTTTCGCGTTCGAGCCATTCCTTCGCAGGCCAAAGGGAAGAAGAAAAGGTCAGAAAGGTATGCGCATTTGCGTCGCGGGGTTATGGTGTCGGGGGTTAATGCATATAGGATGCGTACCTTACTGAATCCAGCAGGACACCGATGTGCTCTTGCAGACATTGAATTCTCGGCCAGTCTTCAAGCGATGCGTTTCGCTGCATCCTGAGACCTGTGAAGAGACAACCGAAAGTTCCTGCTCGTGAAACCGTATTCCAGGAAAAGGAATCGTAATCCGGAAACCTGAGTAGAATGTCGAAACGATATGGTTTCTTGTTCTTTCAGTGAGCAACGGCTTCGAACTAGTCTCCTCAAACGAGGCTCCGACGATATAATTCACGACATGTCTTGATTGAAGTTTATAGACTCGAGACTTGCTTTACGATGTGCTCTTATGCATTCGAATTCAACTTATCGACTGTGAAAAGAAAGATCTTCTAGTTTGAACTAGTGTGCTCATCTTGCGTTCGAACATCAAGTTAAAAATCCACATCATATTTGAACTGCCCACAGAGAGAGAGAGAGAGAGAGAGAGAAAGAGAGAGACCGTTTTCATGGATGAAAATGGGAGGGTTTCCATAATTTTGCTTGAATAATTCCAGCACTCCTTGCAGACCCCATGGAGTAAGTTGAAACTGAAAAGAATGCTTCAGCAATTTCACTTTCTTTTCAATAAATTTAACTGACCATTCACTGCGTCGATAAACTCTTACCTCGAACGAAGGTGATGATGTATACTTCGACGATGCATTTTCCGGTATAACTGCCATGGACGAACGAATCAGTCACAAGACTCTTGAATAGAATGAGAAGTTTTCAAGTAAATTTGTGGTGAGTAAAATGTTCCTGATACGATCAATAATTCTCAAGAAACATCCTAGTATATCAGATGTGGTTTTAGCATGCGTAGATGGCCGTTTATAACTGAACTGTGATGCTAAAAGCAATATGAGATCGAGATACCAAGTTAAGACAAAGCTGGCACTACAGTAGAAGATTGAATAGGTAAAAGAGCACATACGTTCCCATTCCACGGCCATGTCTGCCTTGAAGTCCCTCGGTTCAATGTTCAGGATTTCTGAATCGTCTTTGACATATGTAGCGATGTAGAAATTGACTGCAAAAAAATCAAATGAACTCTTGACTCTTTGAGATTCGAGAGCAGTGAAGGAAGGAAGTCTGGATCCTGCATTCTTCTTCATCACCTCAGGATAGTCCCCACGCACCAGCGGTTCCACAAACCTGCAACAAGATAGCACCCAAAACTCAGTTTCACTTTCTAGTGAATTACGACTTGAAACTGACGAATTAACTTTGCAGAAGAAAGACAAAATCTAAGGTAAACCATAGGGCAGGTTCAGAGTTACTTAACGAACAAGATATTCTTTTGCAAAACTAATTCCCCAAGATTTCCGTAGACAATTTGTCAGTAAAGTAATCAAGAGGTCAAACACCTGGTTCAAGTTAGATTGATTTCGAGGGTAGGAAGATACAGATCACTTGTATATCTATCACTCACCAACCCACGAGAAAGTCATTGGCCCTTTGAGCTGCAATGACATCTTCCGTTTTGTTTGTGGCGGGAACAAAGTCGAAACTCAGAAGGTTGAGCCCTATGTATCCCTTCTGTACGCTCTGCAATACACAGGAACAGAAGAATGAACATTTGGCCTGATATACAAACATGACGAGAGAAAGGAAACCTGTATTACGTGCCAGCATAAAATCTCAGATTGCATTAAACTACAACGTGTAGGTTGAAACCTAAGGCAGGATTCTATCACTGAGGTTGACTTAGTGGATGTTCCCTAACGATAAATCAATCAACTGCGTGAAAAGAAAAGAAAAGAACATGAAAACTTTTACCTGGTATTTTTTCTGATACAGTCTAGCGGCCGATGCGTGTGACAATAAGATATTGTGAGCTGCCAAGTATGGTTCCGATGATGAATCTCCTCTGGTGCAGTTGAAGTATCCAAATGGAGAAGAACAATGATTTGGTGGTAGCAATCCAATGTCATAACCAGCCATTGAGAAAATATTGGCCTCGTTGAAGGTTGTCCAGTATTTAACTCTGTCCCCAAACATTCTGAAACATACATCTGCATATTCCACAAAATCTTTCCTGCATCAACATGAATTAGTCCCGTCATGATAACGATTTCTTTTACCGGTGCTTCATATAATGGAGCTGTAATCAAAGGAAAAAGAAGAAAATAAAAAAAGTCGATGGGATTAGTGATCTTACACAATATTTCGACTTATCCATCCTCCATACTCATCTTCAAGAGCCTGTGGCAGATCAAAATGGTGTAGTGTCACGTGCGGTTGAATCCCTGCATGTGAAAATTAATTCGTTACCGTCCACTGGAGGTAGTTCCTTCTCTAATAGATAGGAAAACTGCACAACAAATGGGGCATAAAATAACATTAGTATGCATATAAGGTCACCATGGGTTATTAGTTCATTGATGAGGTTGTTGTAGTATTGGAATCCCTTCAGATTCACCAAGCCTCTCCCATCTAAAAGAAGAAATACGATCATATGGTGGAAGAGATCAGAAACAGATGCACCATTTGGAAAAGAAAAGCTACAGTTAAATGGGTTTTTGGTCATACTTGGAATGAGCCTCGACCATGAGATGGAAAACCGGTATGCATCTAAGCCCATCTCTGCCATGAGTTGGACATCTTCCTGCATCGCATTGATCAGATAGGATTCAGGGATGGTGGGTTAATCTCAAACAGAAGCAAATCTACATTAGACGGTCACTACTCATGACGACTATCTATCGGAGTGAGAAAATACTGTACATCAAATTGTAACAAGATGACTGGTAAGTACCTTGTATTTGTGATATTGATCACATGCGATATCTCCATTGGCTCCGCCCGTAATAATCCCTGCAAGGTGAAAAACCAGACAATTAGGAGAGCTAAAAGCATGCGCATAAAAATTTAGGCCTGCTCAGTAATGAACTTTCGAGCTTTTAGCAGAAACAAGATGGAGCCTGGTTAAGAATCAGAACAACTATTTTACTTTTCACTGCTTTTCAATGCTTTAAGAAATTCAGCTACTTCAGATGTTCGGCCTTGTCCGCAAGGACTTCAGAGTTCGGTTGGACTCCACCAAACCGAAGCATAAAACCAACTGGAAAGATGATTCATGTGTCAAAGACTCGCCAAGCCAATGCCCGCCTTTTTCGGAGTTTATGATCAGAAAACACAACTATTCTCGAGTCCTATAAATCAGTCTAGTACGCGATCCCACTCCACTGTTCAGTGTTCAAACTTTAAATATCAACCTGAAATGTTTCAACTTGCTGAAAGCTGAGCTCAGCTGGGTACTTTTTCTTGAATTATCAAGAAAATTCATCGATATGACAAAATATTATCAGCCAATGCTCATGGTGCAATTGAATTTGGCAAACCCACAGTTGATTTTCAGACCCCAAGTTGATTGTATCATCAATTTTGCAGAGCGAAATTTCCCAATATCATTCAAAATATTCTCCTGCCCATATTAAATAAAAATGATGGAGGAGGCATACCCGCATTAAAAAAAAAAAAAAAAACAACTTGCTTATTCATGTGAGAGTAAGACCATCATATGAATACAACAGTAAGATCATGTAACAAAGAAAGAGGCTAGCCTGAGTCAGAGTGGGTCCAGGTATCCAATATGCTCGGAGTCCTCCCATCTTCATGTGCTGCTCCTTCTACCTTCCAAATTCCTCAGCTTCAATCAAAGTACTCTCTCTCTCTCTCTCTCTCTCTCTCTCTCATACATGAACACACACAAGTTGAAACAGAGGGAGCGAGCACAGACCTGATAAGCTGAAGTGCCAGCACCAAACACAAAGCCAGGAGGGAAGTCATATCTGCCGAACTCATCGGCACCGCAGACGGCCTCTGCTATCACCTGACCCAACGCCAAAAGCTGCAACAAGATACCCAATTTCTCCATCATCTTCTCTGTCCTGTATCTTTCGGAGATCACCGCCACACATCACCAAGGGCACTTGTATCACGTCCGTGGTCCCTCCCTTCTCCGGTTACAACGTCTATTATTATTCCCTTTCCTTTACTTTTTCTTTTTAGGAGATTTTGTTCTCTTGTGCATTGAAGGAATTACCATGAAGTAGAGGTCGAAAAGAGAAGTGACGGATTTGAGTTGCAGGACAGAGAGCGGGATGCTCATTATTTTTCTGATTTTCTTGTTGGTTTTTTGTCCAAGGCAACGTAGGACTTGGACGTCTTTCTTGCGCATTACCGTCGCTGGCTCCATGCATGTACATAAGAAAATATCGGCACGCTTTCGTTCTTTATAACAGCGGTGGACAATGCTTGGTCATTTTTGGCCTGTCTGTCTCTTTTTGGATTGTAGGAAATTTTTCAGCTAAATCACAGCCGTCCATAATGGAGTCGGCGTGCCCCGCCATGCATCCACGGCTCTCGTTGAAGCGACGCTGTGCGTATTTTTGCTTGGCAATTCACGACATTCTTCTTCACCATAAGTGTGGAACGCTAGAAACTTGAGTAGAACTACGATAAGACGATCTTATTCAAGGAGGGCGTGAGATTATGTACATAAATTTAAGCATGACGAGGCATAAGGACGATTGACTTGGAATCCAATGTAACGATACAAAACCACTCGACGGCCCCTACTTATAAATTGCAAAGCAATTCTTTTATGCACGTTCATCTATTATCCATATGCCAAGACTGACTTTTAGAACCGGGAAATTTAAAGAGTTACAGTCACGCTAAATAGGTCGCACCGTCCGTGAATTTTCCCGACAGCATGATGAAGTACATACTAGGAAAATTCTGGACAAAAGAGAGAACATTCACAGGCTCCTTGACTTGAGTTGAACCTGAATAGTGAATGAAGCTACCCAAGAAAATGACTCGCGCCTCAGGGGACCAGGAATTTAATTTCACCTCATGGCTTGAGCAGCAGAGAGGGAGGACCAATTGCCCTGGAGCTCGATGCCGCCGTCCGGAGTGATGCTCCCTCCCTTCAGGAAGCGTGAGTACCACTTGGCCGAGAGCTTCGGGTACCTCCTCAGCTCAGGGTCGTCCAAGTCCACATAGTACAGGCCATAGCCCGACCTGTACCCATCCAACAGCTCAAACACGTCTAGGAGGGACCATGTGAAGTAGCCTTTCGTATTCGAGCCATTCCTTCACGGGTCAAAGGGAAGAAGAAAGGTCAGAAAAATATGCACATTTGAATTGTAGGGTTACGGTGTTGAACCCAATGCATAGAGGATGTGTACCTCACTGTATCCAGCAGGACACTGATATGCTCCTGCAAATATTGAATTCTCGGCCAGTCCTCGAGCGTTGTGTTTCTCTGCATCCTTTGACCTGCAAAGAGACAACCAAAAGGTCCCGCTTGTGTAACCACATTCCAGGGAAAGAATTTTAATCCAGAAACCTGAGTAGAATGTCGAAACAATATAATTTCTTATTCTTTCAGCGAACGTCGGCTTTGCCCTTTTCTCTCCATGGTTGACTCCTCTATCAAACCAGTCTCCTTGAACAATGCTCTGACAAGATAATTTACGACATGTCTTGATTGAAGTTTATAAACTCTCGACTTTACCGTTTGCTTAAACATTTTTTTATTCAACTTATTGAGTATGAAAAGAAAGATCTCATGGTCTGAACTGGTGCGCTCATATTGCATTCAAACATTAAGTTGGATGCTGGAAGTCAACATCATATTTTTGAACTGCGCACAGAGAGAGAGAGAGAGAGAGAGAGAAAGAGAGGGAGAGAGAGGGAGACCGTTTTCATAGATAAAAATGGGAGGGTTTCCGTAATTTTGCTTGAATGACTCCAGCACGCCTTGCAGACCCCATGGAGTAAGCGGAAACTGAAACAAATGCGTCAGCAGTTTCACTTCTCAATAAAGTTAACTGATAGTTCACTGCATCGATTTAATCTTACCTCAAACGGAGGCAGAAATCTATTCATAAATGACGATGCATTTCCTTGCTTATCTGCCATGGAAGAAAAAAGCCACTAGACTCTTGAGTAGATGAGAAGTTTTCAAGTAAATTTGTGGTAAGTAAAATGTTGATCGATAATTCTCAAGAAACATTTTGCTCAATTAAATGAGGTTTAGCATGCATAGATGGTCATTTATAAATAAACTGTGATGCTTAAAGCAATATGAGATCGAGATACTAAGTTTGGACGAAGTCGGCACTACGGGTGAAGATTGAATCGGTAAAAGAGCACATACATTTCCACTGTACAGCCATGTCTGCCATATAGTCCCTTGGTTCGATGTTCAGGCTTTCTGTATTGTCCGTGACATAGTTTGCGCTGTAGAAATTTACTGAAAAGAAATCAAATGAACCCTTGACTCTTTGAGATTCGAGAGCAGTGAAGGAAGGGAGTCTTGATCCTGCATTATTCTTCATCACCTCAGGATAGTCCCCATACACCAGCGGTTCCACGAACCTGCAACAAAGATAAAACACCAAACTCAGTTTAAATTTCTACTTGATTACAACTTCGAACTGCGTATTTACTCTCCAGAAGAAAAACAAAGTCAAACAGTAGGGCAGGTTCAAAATTACTTAATGAACTGGACATTCTCAAACAAAATTAATATCCCGAGATTTCCATTGATAATGGTCACTGATGCAATCCAGAGGTCAAACACCCGGTTCAAGTCAGATTGATTTCAAAGGCAAGAAGATACAGATCACACGTATATCGATCACTCACCAACCCATGAAAAAGTCATTAGCCCTTTGAGCTGCAATTACGTCTTCCGTTTTGTTTGTGAAAGGAGCAGAGTGGAAACTCAGAAGGTTAAGCCCTATGTATCCCTTCTGTATATTCTGCATACACGGAAACAGAAAAATGATCATTAGGCACGATATATTATCTGTTTTTACTGGGTTCTCCTCAACATTATGAGAGAAATGAAAACTGTGATATTTTGCCAGCATATAATGTCACATCGAATTAGATTATATTGTATAGGTTGAATCCTAAAGCATGTTTTTTTACTGAGGTGGACTTAGGGGAAGTTCCCTAACATTAAAACAGTCAACTAAGTGGAAAAAAGAAACACAAACTTTTACCTGGTATTTTTTCCAATACAGTCTGGTGGCCGATGCATGTGACAATAAGATATTGTGAGCTGCCAAGTACGGTTCCAATAACGAATCTCCTCTGGTGCAGTTAAGTACTCCAAATGGAGAAGAGCAACGGCTCGGCGGCATGAATCCGAGGTCATAACCAGCCATCGAGAAAATATTCGCCTCGTTGAAGGTTGTCCAGTATTTAACTCTGTCTCCAAATATTTTGAAACATGCATCTGCATATTCCACGAAATCTCTCCTGCATTGACATGAATCAGTCCGGTGACGATAAAGATTCCTCTTACCGGCGCTTCATATGATGGAGCTATAATTGAAGGAAAAGGAAGAAAATAGAAAAACTAGATGCGATTAGCAATCGTACACAATATTTTGACTTATTAATCCTCCATACTCATCTTCAAGAGCCTGTGGCAGATCAAAATGGTGCAGGGTCACATGCGGTTCGATCCCTGGATGTGAAAATCAACTTGTTACTGTCCGTTTGAGGTAGTTTTTTCTCTAATATACAAGAAAACTGCACAAAAAATGGGGCATAAGATAACATTAGTATGCGTAGAATGAGCTTTGGCTATCACCATGGCTGATCAGTTCATTGATGAGGTTGTTGTAGTACTGCAATCCCTTCGGATTCACAGAGCCTCTCCCATCTAAAAGAAGAAATATGATCAAATGACAGAACAGATAAGAAACAGATGCACCATTTGGAATAGAAAATCTACAGATAATGGGTGTTTGGTCATACTTGGGATGAGCCTCGACCATGAGATGGAAAACCGGTATGCATCTAAGCCCATCTCTGCCATGAGTTGGACATCTTCCTGCATCGCATTGATCAGATAGGATTCAGGGATGGTGGGTTAATCTCAAACAGAAGCAAATCTACATTAGATGGTCACTACTCATGACGACTATCTATCGGAGTGAGAAAATACTGTACATCAAATTGTAACGAGATGACTGGTAAGTACCTTGTATTTGTGATATTGATCACAGGCGATATCTCCATTTGCTCCACTTGTAATCACTGCAAGATGGAAAACCAGATAATTAGCAAAACTACAACCATAAAACCCACATATTATGCCTGCTTAGCAATGAATTTTCAAGCTTTAAGCAATGAAACATGGAACCTGCTTACAGAATCATGACAACTATTTTACTTTCTACTGCAATTTAATGCTTCAAGAAATTTAGCTGCTTTAGATGCCCATCCTTATTCATAAGGACTTCAGAGTTCGGTCAGACTCCACCAAACTGAAGCATAAAAGTGAAAAGAAAATTCATGTGCCGAAGGTTAAACTTTTCTCGAGTCCCCTAAGATATTCTAGTACACGATTCCACTAAACTGTTCAGTGTCAAAACTTCAAATATCAACCTGAAATGTTCTCGACTAGCCTAAAGCTAAGCTCAATTGAGTACTTTTTCTTGAATAATCAAGAAATTTCTTTGATGTAACAAAATATTACCAAACTAGAGCTTGGGCAATCTTAAGAGCCAAAGCTCTTGGTGCAATTAAATTTGGCAAACCCAAAATCGATTTTCAGACCCCAAGTTGATCATAACATTAACTACGCAGCAGTGTATTTCTCCTGACCTCACCCTAGAGACCAGGAGTGAAACTTCCAAAGAAGATCATTCAAAATATTTCTCCTGCCCATAAAACATAAAGGAGGAGTACCCAAATTGAAGAAAATCAACATGGTTGAAGTTCCTGTGAAAGAAGATCATTATATGAAAATAAAAGGAAAGAAACTAGCCTGAGTCAGAGTGGGCCCAGGTGTCCATTATACTTGGAGTCCTCCCATCCTCGTTTGCTGCTCCTTCGACCTTCCAAATTCCACAGCTTCAATCAAATTATTCTCTCTCTCTCTCTCTCTCTCTCTCTACACGAAAACACACTCATCGAAACAGAGGGAGCAAGCACAGACCTGATAAGCTGAAGTGCCAGCACCAAACACAAAGCCAGGAGGGAAGTCGTATCTGCTGAACTCATCAGCACCGGAGACCGTCTCTGCTATCACCAGACCCACTACCAAAAGCTGCCACAAGCAACCCAATTTCTTCATCATCTTCTGTCCCGTATCCGAGTCTCCTTCAGAAAATACAGTCACACATCACCACAGGCACATCTATCACGTTCGTGGTGCCTCTTTTCTCCGGTTACAAGAGCTATCATTCCCTTTCCTTTTCTTCTCTCTTTATGGAGATCTTGTGTGGTTGTGCAAAAATGGAATTACCGTAAAGTAAAGGTCGAAAAGAGAAGTGACGGATTTGAGTTGCAGGACAGAGAGAGAATCATGTCAGTATCGTTCTGGAGTTTCCTTGTCTCTTTTGTCATAACGCCACGTTTGACTTGGGCGCCTCTGTTGCTATCAAGCCTCAATTTTCGGGCATCATTCTCATAGGCTCCCTGGTTTTATAGTAATAATTTGGTCGCCCGTCTGTTTCCGTTTTGTAATATATGGGCCATAAATCCAGCCCAATATATTAAACCAAAGTCAGCCCATGTCTCTTGCAAGCCCACAACCCATCTTCAATCATCTTCTTCATTTGTTGCCCACTCAAGTGAGCGGACATTTTTCAAACCTTAAACTCCATCCATGTTTCTAATTGTCTCCATGGCTATGCATTGGAGATTTTAATGAAGTCTTATATCAGTGGGGAAAAAGTTGGAAAGCATGAATTGGATTGATATAAAATAGTGGTGTTCCGAGATTTTATGAACTCATGCTCATTAAAGGATATAGAGCAAGCGATGTGCCTACACATGAACTAATAATAGGGATAGAGTTGAATTGTTAAAAAGAGACTTGATGGGGCTCTTTGTGACTTAGATTGGAGAATTTATCAAATGCGGAGGCATTTGCATATCCCGAAATTGGTTCAGATCATAGCCCAATTTTTCTACATACAGATTTAGTCCATAAGCTTTTTAGATTCAAAGTTTTTTGGATAGAAGATTCACAATATAAATAAGTGATTCAAAGAGCTTGGAGGGTTGAGTAAGGTGACCAGCTGAATATTGTTAACAATACAAGGAAGGTCGTTGAAGAACTAAGGAGATGGAGCAGCAAAAAATTCAAAAATGCATCTCGTGAAATCAAATCGCTATAGGGAAGACTTACTAAGTTGACTAATAGGGCTAAAGGAAGTCCAAACCATGAGGAATATTGCCAAGTTGTTGAGCATATTGAAAGCCTGTGGAAACAAGAAGAAATGTATGGGGCATGAGATCCAGGATTAGTTTGATAAAATAGGGGGACAAGATTAGAAAATACTTCCATGCTTCTACAATACAGAGAAGACAACATAATAAAATCTCAATACTACAAATTGATTATCAAAACTGAAATAGAGACCCCTCGACCTTGAAGCAACATATTTCAAACTTCTATCGAACTTTATATACTATAGTGGGGAATAGAGAATATCAGCCGATGTTAGACCAATGTCCATAAGTAATAACTGATGGGATAAGTGAGGCTTTAATCCGGCAAGTTACATGGGAAGAAGTGGAAATAACAACCTTCCAATTAGGCGCAACAAAACCATTGGGACTGGACAGACTCGGCGGATTATTTTACCCTAGCAATTGGTCGGAGATTCATGAGGATATATTCAGCATGGTAGATAACTTCTTCAGCCAATGTATGTTTGATTTCTAAGATAAATAAGACCCACATCAACCTTGTTCCAAAAATTTAAAATCCAAAAAGCATTACCTAGTACAGGCCCATTAGTTTTTGTAACTTTAACTATAAAATCATTGCAAAAGTGATGGCAAATAAACTAAAACCTTCGCTCCTAGAAATTATATCCTAGGAACAAAGTGCTTTCGTCAGGGGCCGTCAAATACAGGACAATATCTTTGTTGTTTAGGAAGTGCTACATCAACTTAGAGTGAGGAAAAAAAAAAGCGGAAATTTTAGGCTATTCTCAAATTGAATATGCAAAAGGTCTATGATAAGATAGAATGAGATTTTATGTATGATTGTATGTTGAAAATGTGCTTATGTGAGAAATGGGTTGCATTGGTTAGAAAATGTATCTCCTCGGTATCATTTAGTGTAAGAATAAATGGGGAGTCGTGTGATTATTTCCAACCAACTAGAAGAATTAGACAAAGCGACCCACTGTCATCCTATCTATTCATTCTTATGGCCAATGTCCTATCCTCTTTGATTTTGAAAGCTATAATAGATGGGAGTCTGAAGGGCATACAATTGACTCCAAATTGTCTTACACTTTCACATCTCCTATTCGCCAACGATGCTATATTTTTCTTGGATGGCACAATTATCGAAGCTCATAACTTAGCTAATGTCTTGCACCAGTATTGCTTTGCATCAAGACAGTCCATCAACCTCAATGAGTTATGAATTTTCTTTGGGAAAAACTGTCCTCAAGAGCTAAAATAGAATCTTGCAGCTAAATTAAGGGTGCCAATTATTGAGAAAATGGGTAAATATCTAAGGATACCTTTTGAGTGGGGACAATCTAAAAAATAAATGTTCTCCTAGATTCTTGCAAGAGTTGATAGGAAATTATAAAGTTGGAAAGAGAAGTTGATATTGAAAGTAGGTAAAGAAATTCTACTTAAGACAATAGTCCAAGCATTACCCTAATTTGTCATGTCTATCTTTGAAATTTCCATATTAATTTGCAAGGCTATTGAATGGAGAATTAGCATCTTCTAGTGGAAGCAAAACGCAATGAAAATGGGCATACATTAGAAAAGATTGGACATCTTAAAAACCAGGAAAGACTATGGGGGGTTAGGCTTTAGAGACTTAGTTGATTTTAATAAAGCGATGTTGGGAAAGCAAGCTTGGAGACTTAATCAAGATACAAAAACCATATGGAGTAGATGGTTGAGAGGAATTTATTTTCCCAGGGATGATTTCTGGATAGTGAGCAAAGGTCCCCGACCCTCTTGGGGATGGCAAAACTTATTAACATGAAGAGATACAATTGAGCCAGAAACTAAATGGGAGGTTGGTGATGACAACAAGATCACAATTAGAAATGATAGATGACTAATCTCAGGCAAAATAGGAGGGCCAGCGAATTGAAATGAACCTTAGTTGGTAGCGAAATTAATCAACCATAATTAAAGGGGATGGAACATTTAGTTGCTATAGAAAACCTTTGAGGAAAGGATTATGAAAGAAATCTCACCTACATTGCTAAGTGTAACAACTAAACTAGACAATATGCTATGGACGGCAATTAATTCAAGCTCCTACATGGTAAGAGTGGATACAACAAGATTTGAGATTCGGCGAGACATTTAATGGTAAATTAGCCCTCTACATCATATCAAACTCCAAAGAAACTATGGATTGATACCTGGAAACTCAAAAACTCCCGCAAAGTCAAATTTTTTCTATGGAGTGCGTGCAACAATGCCCTACCTACAAAGGAATTTATACGAGAAGAAGATTTTACCTAAGCAAGAGTGTCCCTTGTGCGGTCAAGGTCCAAAGTCTACATAACACACTTTCATCTTGTCCCTAGACGAAGGCGATCTAGTCAAACAACAAAATCAGCGCAAACCAATCTCCATAAATTAGCAATCAAATGGATCAATGGGTATGGGGAGAATATAACCAAAAGAACAACCTCACAAGCAAAAGCCCTATTTCCCAAAATAATTTGGAGAGTATGGAAGGCTCACGTGGATCTTCAAGCACAGAGTCCCAACCCAAGCTCGATCATAGATGAAGTATACTTTTCGACACAACCACAGTCGACACAAGGGAAAAGAAGCACAAACTAATAAGAAACACCCTCTTCAGTAGCAACAACAGCAAGATTGCAGACGCTAATCTACTACAAGATCAACGTGGATAGTTCCTAGAGTAGTCCGAATTTGGAAGGAATGGTGGCAAGGGTCTACCAAAACAAGGACAAAGCTCTCTTTGACAGATTTGTGAGCCAGATCTTCGCCCCATCAACCCTAGTTATCGAAACCCTAACAATAATGGGAGCCTTGCTTTGGTTGAAATGGAAGAGTTGCGCACAAACTAAACAAGATGGAGTTGTACTTGCTACTAGTAAGTCAACAATGTTATCTTCGGATTGCCTATCTGTAGTGGACTTCGTAATAGGCCAAGCAGAGCCACTATGAGTTGCTCAATCCGTCATCAATGACTGCAAATCTCTATGGGGCCAACTCAAAAATGTTATCCTCTGTTTTGAGCCAAGAATATACAATCAAGAGGTTGACTGGGACGCTAAAGCCCACTTAGCCGGTTCTCTCCTAAAGAATTGAATTGCTAATCCCCCCAATTCCTTTATGTTGATTTTATATTTGGATATTGAATCCTCGAGTTAGTCCTTGAACTATCGTTAAAGAAAAAAAAAGGATAAGCGGACAGAATGCAAACAAAAAGGAGGGGAGCTCGTGGAAGAGAAAGGAGGAAGAAGAAGGAGAGTTTTTTTTTTTTTTTTTGCATGTGACAATCCAAACACCTCAATAGCTTGATTTAACATTGTTTTGTAATGCTGCTAAGTGATCAAAGTCTCTAATTGTCTATTCAAAGGAATCATCAAAAATTAGGGTTGGGAATTCGGAATTAGGTTGATTATGAGTTGCTACTTTTGACTAGAGAGTTTTCGAATAGCATATTTATATAGACATGATAATTTAGGATGTTATGAAACTATAATCTCAATTTGAGTTTATGGTTTGCTCGAAACGGAATTTTCAAGTTTGGCGCGCATTCTAGAGAGAGTTCCAAACAATAAATTTTGGGCCGAATTATTCGGCGCGCATTCTAGAGAGAGTTCCAAACAATAAATTTTGAGCCGAATTATGTTCGTTTCTGATGAGGTCTTTAAGGAGGTTGAGTTGGGTTTTTTTTTATAGTATGTCGAAATGGCTTTTCAAGGATTATAAGTTGGCTTGAAATGGAATTCTGGGGAGGAAGTTATGCCGCGATGAAGTTTAACACGCGAGCGGCGCTTAGTAGACAATAATAGGTTTTCGCTAGAAGCGAGCTTTTCATTGGCACGTAGATATTATTTTATTGACAAATAGACATAATATAGTCAAGTAGCTCATTAGAATATTATTTACTTGTTCTTTTGATATTTTTTTTCAATCATTAGTTAGGAATTCGAGTGCGTTGACTCGAATAATCGCCGTAGTCGGGTGTTGGCTTTCCCAGGTGAGTAGCACTATTTCTTCTTTATATTTTAAACTCACGTTTTGAAAAACATTACGGTTTATATGTGCTATGAGTTGATAAATAGTGTCTTTTGTTGCACAAAATAGGATTGGGCTTTTATTGCCATTTTGCTGTTTTAAAGAGGGAGTTATCCTCTAACTTCAGTTTGAATGATTGTCTAAAAATAGTTTGCGAAATCCTTAATCTTGAAAAGTTTGTGGTTCTTGAAGAACACTTTGATATTTATATATCAAGTGCCTAAATTATGAAATAACTCTCATTCTGATGGTAGATTATTGGATATTGTGATTGATGGTTAATGCTTAGTGTCTCTAAGAGTTGTGTGGGTATGCACATATTAGTCTAAGATATCATTGTATGTCGAGCCATTGGCTAATAATAGGTGAAGACGTAACTAGGGGGGAATCTTGGTCGTCTTGTCATAGCATTACGCGTGACAATGGATAGACATTTGAGCATGAATTGGTCAATTGAGTGGACCATTAACATGTGATTTAAGTTTGGTCAATAGAATGGATTATCAACATGTGGTTTGATGAAATTAATTAATGGAATAGATCATTGACATCAATGAAATAGATCATTGGTGCATCTTTTTATAAGTTTGGTCAATGGAATGGATTATCAACATGTGGCTTGATGAAATTAATTAATGGAATAGATCATTGACATCAATGAAATAGAAACCATTAATGTCTTGGGTATTTGTGTTATGAATATATTATGTTTAAAGTGAGTTATGATTGTGTTTTTAAATGTGTATAATGATTTCTCGATCTGTTTAAAAGAAATATATTACTCACTGAGCTGTAGTAACTCATTCCTCTCATCTATTTGTTTTTCAGATTCTTCAATGAGCCACAAGTAGGCACGAGCGTTTGGTTTAGGGAAGACTTTTTGGTAGTGGGAACATTTTGGATATGAGCCGTGCATAGTTGATGAGTTAGTTTCATGGAGATGTATATGTCTTTTTTGTGGTTTGTAGTTTGCTTGGATATTGTAACCAAATGCCTTTTCAAATGTATATATATTTATGCCGGATTGAATTCTGATTATATTGAGGCTACGTCCTTTAGAGAAAAGAGCCATGCCATGCCCTTATTCTTGTTGACATGTTTTGACCGCCGGGGATTCTCTGGCGAAATCAAAGCCATCCATAACGGAGTTGGCAAGCCCGGAGGCGAACCCACGGCTCCTGTTGAAGCGACGTCATGCATCTTTTTGCTCAGCAGCTCCCCCACGTTCATCACCATATTCGTGGAACGCTAGAAACTGGCCAAAGAATACGGATTTGAATTGCAGGACAGACAGAGAGATGCTCATTATTTTTCTGATTTTCTTGTTGTTTTTTGCCCAAGGCCACGTAGGACTTGGACGTCTTTCCTGCGCGTTACCGTCGTTGGCTCCATGCGATGCATATACGTAAGAAAAAATCGGCACGCTTTCGTTTTTCTTAACAGCGGAGGAAAATACTTTGGCCATTTTTGGCCTGTCTGTTTCTGCTTGGACTGTAAAAAATTCTTCAGCTAAATCAAAGCCGTCCATAAGGGACACCGCATGTCCCGCGGTGCATCCACGGCTCTAGTTGAAGCGACGCAGTGCATATTTTTGCCTGGCAACGCTAGAAACTTGCCTAGGACTACGACATGACAATCATATTCAAGGAGGGCGCGAGATTATGTAAGTAAATTTAAGCATGACAAGGCATGAGGACGATTGACTTGGAATCTAATACGGTTTTGACACGTTCCAACTTCGGAAATCGATGTAGATGCTAAAACGACATGAATATAATGATACAAAACCCCTTGATGGCCCCTACTAAAACATTGCAAAGCAATTCTTTTACGTACATTCATCTATAATCCATATGCTAAGACTGACTTTTAGAACCGCGGTCACACTCGATAGCTTGCACCGGCTCGGCGAATCTTCTCAACAACATGATGAAGTACATATGAGGAAACTATTGGACAAAAGAGAGTACATTCGCAGGCTACTTGACCTGAGTTGAACCTGAATAGTGAATGAAGCTACCCAAGAAAATGATTCGTGCCTCAAGGAACCAGGAATTTAATTTCACCTCATGGCTCGAGCAGAAGAGAGGGAGGACCGATTGCCCTCGAGCTCGATGCTGCCGTCTGGAGTGATGCTCCCTCCCTTCAGGAAGCGTGAGTACCACTTGGCCGAGAGTTTCGGGTACCTTCTCAGCTCAGGGTCGTCCAGGTCCACGTAGTACAGGCCGAAGCCTGACAGGTACCCGTCCAAGATCTCGAACACATCTAGGAGGGACCATGTGAAGTAGCCTTTCACATTCGAGCCATTCCTTCACAGGCCAAAGGGAGGAAGAAAGGTCAGAAAAATATGCACATTTGAGTTGTAGGGTTACGGTGTTGAACTCAATGCATAGAGGATGTGTACCTCACTGTATCCAGCAGGACACTGATATGCTCTTGCAAACATTGAATTCTCGGCCAGTCCTCAAGCGTCGTGTTTCGCTGCATCCTTTGACCTGCAAAGAGACAACCAAAAGTTCCCGCTTGTGTAACCACATTCCAGGAAAAGAATTGTAATCCAGAAACCTGAGTAGAATGTCGAAACAATATGATTTCTTATTCTTTCAGTAAGTGATGGCTTCGCCCTTTTCTCTCCATGGCTGACTCCTCTATCAAACCAGTCTCCTTGAACGATGCTCTGACAATATAACTTACGACATGTCTTGATTGAAGTTGATACTCTTGACTTAACCATTTGCTTATTTATTTTTTACTTCAACTTATCGACTATGAAAAGAAAGATCTCATAGTCTGAACCGGTCTGCTCATATTGCATTCAAACATTAAGTTGGATGCTGGAAGTCAACATCATATTTTAACTGCCCGCAGAGAGAGAGAGAGAGAGACCGTTTTCATGGATAAAAATGGGAGGGTTTCCATAATTTTGCTTGAATAACTCCAGCACGCCTTGGAGACCCCATGGAGTAAGTGGAAACTGAAACAAATGCGTCAGCAGTTTCACTTCTCAATAAAATTAACTGATAGTTCACTGCATCGATTTAATCTTACCTCAAACGAAGGCAGAAATATATTCATAAATGACATTGCATTTCCTTGCATATCTGCCATGGATGAAAAAGTCAGTCACTAGACTCTTGAGTAGATAAGAAGTTTTCAATTTGTGGTAAGTAAAATGTTGACCAATAATTCTCAAGAAACATTTTGCTCAATTAAATGAGGTTTAGCATGCATAGATGGCCATTTATAACTAAACTGTGATGCTAAAAGCAATATGAGATTGAGATACTGTGTTTGGACAACGTCGGCAATAGGGGTGAAGATTGTATAGGTAAAAGACCACATACATTTCCACTCTACAGCCATGTCTGCCTTATAGTCCCTTGGTTCGATGCTCAGGCTTTCCGGATCGTCCTTGACATAGTTTGCGCTGTAGAAATTGACTGCAAAGAAATCAAATGAACCCTTGATTCTTTGAGATTCGAGAGCAGTGAAGGAAGGGAGTCTTGATCCTGCATTCTTCTTCATCACCTCAGGATAGTCCCCATACACCAGCGGTTCCACAAACCTGCAACAAAGATAAAACACCAAACTCAGTTTCAATTTCTACTGGATTATAACTTCAAACTGTAGGATCACTCTCCAGAAGAAAAACAAAGGTAAACCGTAGGGCAGGTTCACATTTACTTAACAAACTAGACATTCTTAAACAAAATTATCCATAGATAATTGTCAGTGATGCAACCGAGTGGTCAAACACCCATTTCAAGTTAGATTGATTTCAAGGAGAAGAAGATACAGATCACATGTATATCGATCACTCACCAACCCAAGAAAAATTCATTGGACCTTTGAGCTGCAATGACGTCTTCCGTTTTGTTTGTGAAAGGAACAGAGTAGAAACTCAGAAGGTTAAGCCCTACGTATCCCTTCTGTATGTTCTGCATACACAGAAACGGCAAAATGATTATTAGGCATGGTATATTTTCTGTTTTTACTGGGTTCTCCTTAACATTATGAGAGAAACGAAACCTGTGATATGTTGCCACCATATAATGTCACATTGAATTACATTACATCGTATAGGTTGAAATGGTTGAAACCAAAAGCAGGATTCTTCTACTGAGGTCAACTTAGGGGAAGTTCCCTAACATTAAATCAGTCAACCGCACTGAAAAAAAAAAACACAAACTTCACCTGGTATTTTTTCCGATACAGTCTGGTGGCCGATGCATGCGACAATAAGATATTGTGAGCTGCCATGTATGGTTCCAATGATGAATCTCCTCTGGTGCAGCTAAAGTATCCAAATGGAGAAGAACAACGATTTGGTGGCAGAAATCCGAGGTCATAACCAGCCATTGTGAAAATATTGGCCTCGTTGAAGGTTGTCCAGTATTTAACTCTGTCTCCGAATATTTTGAAACATGCATCTGCATATTCCACGAAATCTTTCCTGCATCGACATGAATCAGTCCGGTGATGATAACGACTCCTCTTACCAGCACTTGATATGATGGAGCTGTAATCGAAGGAAAAGGAAGAAAATAGAAAAACTTGATGGGACTAGCTATCATACACAATATTTCGACTTATCCATCCTCCATACTCATCTTCAAGAGCCTGTGGCAGATCAAAATGGTGTAGGGTCACGTGTGGTTCAATCCCTGCATGTGAAAATTAACTTGTTACTGTCCATTTGAGGTGGTTCTTTCTCTAATATACATGAAAATTGCATAGAAAATGGGGCATAAGATAACATTAGGATGCATAGAACGAGCTTTGGCTATCACCATGGCTGATCAGTTCATTGATGAGGTTGTTGTAGTACTGCAATCCCTTTGGATTCACAGAGCCTCTCCCATCTGAAAGAAGAAATACGCTCAAATGGCAGAACAGATAAGAAACAGATGCACCATTTGGAATAGAAAAGCTACAGTAAATGGGTGTTTGGTCATACTTGGAATGAGCCTCGACCATGAGATGGAAAACCGGTATGCATCTAAGCCCATTTCTGCCATCAGTTGGACATCTTCCTGCATCACGTACATCAAATAGGATTGTGGGATGGTGGGTTAATCCAAAATGAAGTAAATCTAAGTTAGTTGTTTACCACTCATGATCACTATCTAACAGTAGTGAGAAAATACCAGGTATCAAATTTTAATGAGATGACTGGTAAGTACCTTGTATTTGTGATATTGATCACAGGCGATATCTCCATTTGCTCCGCCTGTAATCACTGCAAGATGGAAAACCAGATAATTAGCAAAATTAAAACCACAAAACTCATATATTATGCCGGCTTACAAGCATCTAGCAATGAAAACATGGAACCTGCTTACAGAATCATGACACCTATTTTACTTTTCACTGCTTTTATATGCTTTAAGAATTTAGCTACTTTAGATGCCCATTGTTTTTCATAAGGACTTCGAAGTTTGGTCAGACTCCACCAAACTGAAGCACAAAAGTGAAAAGAAAATTCTTGTGCGCGAGACTCAACTTTTCTCAAGTCCCCTAAGACAGTCTAGTACACGATTCCACTCCACTGTTCAGTGTAAAAACTTCAAAAATCAACCTGAAATGTTCTCGACTCGCTTAAAGCTGAGCTCAGTTGAGTACTTTTTCTTGAATAATCAAGAAATTTCTTTGATATAACAAAATATTACCAAATAGAGGGTTTTAGGCAATCTTCTGAGCCAAAGCTCTTGGCGCAATTAAATTTGGCAAACCCAGGATCAATTTTCAGACCCCAAGTTGATCATAACATCAACTTTGCAGCACTGGATTTTCTCCTGGCGTCAGGAGGTCAGGAGTGAAACTTCACAAGAAGATTCAAAAAATTCTCCTGCCCATAAAAAAATAAAGGCGGAGTACCCAAATTGAAAAAAAACCAACATGCTTCTGTTGAAGTTCATGTGACAGAAGATCATTATATGAAAATAACAGGAAAGAAACTAGCCTGAGTCAGAGTGGGCCCAGGTATCCATTATACTTGGAGTCCTGCCATCCTCATTTACTGCTCCTTCGACCTTCCAAATTCCACAGCTTCAATCAAATTATTCTCTCTCTCTCTCTCTCTACATGAAAACCCACTCACTGAAACAGAGGGAGCAAGTACAGACCTGATAAGCTGAAGTGCCAGCACCAAACACAAAGCCAGGAGGGAAGTCGTATCTGCTGAACTCATCAGCAGCAGAGACCGTCTCTGCTATCACCAAACCCACTACCAAAAGCTGCAACAAGAACCCCAATTTCTTCATCATCTTCTCTGTCCCGTATCTGCGTCTCCTTCAGAGATCACAGTCACACATCACCACCGGCACATCTATCACGCTCGCGGTGCCACTCTTCTCTGGTTATAACAGCTATCGTTTCCTTTCTATTCGTTTCTTCAGTGAAAGGTAATTAATATATTGAGGAAAGATCGAGTGAACAGTTTCCTTTCTATTTGTTCTTCTCTCATTATGCATAAAAAGTTAGAGGTCGAAAAGAGAAGTGACGGATTTGAATTGCAGGACAGAGACAGAATCACGTCATTATCGTCCTGGAGTTTCCTTGTCTCTTTTGTCATAACGTCACGCTTGACTTGGGCGCCTTTACTGCTGTCAAGCCTCTTGCCTTCGAATTTTCGGGCATCTCTTTCATTGGCTCCGTGCATATATAGTAATAATTTAGCCGCCCGTCTGTTTCCGTTTGGACCGCAGTCGATTCTTTGGCGAAACCAAAGCCGACCATCAAGTCGTCGGCAAGCCCGAGGGCGAATTCACGGCTCTCATTGAAGCAACGTCATGCATGCTTTTGCTCAGCAGCTTCCCCCGACGTTCTTCCTCACCAGGTCCGTGGAATGCTAGAAACTGGCCAAAGAATACGACGAGACAATATTATTCAAAGAGGGTGAGCATGACAAGACATGAGCAGGCTTGAAATCTAATGTGATTTGACAGTTTATGACGCTTTCAATTCTAAGGTATCAAAGATGACACGGAGAACTCCAGGGCAAGGGCCTTACTAAAATATTAAATATGAAAAAAGCAAACTCTTTATATAACTATCTATTTTCCCACGTCATTTGATCCTACAGGACGGTTTTCGAATATATTATGTGATTAAGGTTATTGGTCGGGCATGGGTTATATGGCAAAATTATATCATGCGTTTATTAACCATCTATTGAGATGTGCTTACTGTAATTTGCAACTGCCCTTAACCCTCCACTACTTATTTTTTCAAAAAATATACCAGTTTTTTTTTAAAAAAAGAGGAGACCACTAGACTCGTTGCATTCAAGAAGCTACAAATTGCCCTGTTGCTGAAAAGCATCTTGATCAACCAAGACACGGGCAAATTGCAGTTGGAGTTCTTTTTGCTGAAGGCCCACATAGAAAACTTGTGGTACACAGTATTGATTTTCTGCCAGACACCGATGATAATGTTCAGGATATTTTTGGCCTGAATTTTGTTCTTAGCAGCGTTCAAACCACGCTGCAGAAAGGTGAACTTTTTAGAGAACATGTTGAGAACTTGAGATTGCATCTCGAGTTTGAGCCCGTTTGGTGGACAGCCGACACAATTTGACGTGCAGTTCTTTGCCTTGCTTGTGCACATTGCAGTACAGAAAGGCTTCTAATTGCTATTTACTCTTTGGAATCTGTGTGTCGTGCATTGTGATGAATGATATCTTATTTTTAAGGTCGGATTATTGGTCCCTACTTTGATTTGAGAATCCAAATTGTAAAATTTAGAAACATCTCACCCTCTTTAGTTTAGTAAATTAAGTCCGGATGGAGGCAATATGATTTCTTGCTCGACGAAGACAGCACAGAAGGATGAAAGATGGATTAGTGAGTAGTTTCTTCTTCCCGACACTTTCTATTGAATTGAATTACTAAATACTTGTCAAGGTTGTATAGTAAATATAATTAGAGGTGATCATAGTTTTAGGATAAAATCGGAAATGGAGAATTGAATCTGCTAAAATCAATCCGGTTTCAAATTTTCAGATATGCAAGATAGGCTATAAGTTTCAAAAATTAACGAACTTGTTCCGACGAGTAAGTTCCAAGATTCAAGTGGAACCTAAAACATAGAATAAGTCTTTTTATTTTTCTTGTTCTATGTTTTCACACAATTTTATGGTATTCTGTGGCGTCCAATGACGAGTGAATGATATGAATTCACTAGCCACATATTTGTAATTGAAATTTCTTACTTTATTAATTTTGTATATTTTTCTTGTGCCTAAATATAGTTGTGGTTAGCGGATTGTAACAACAAATGGTAGTTATTGAAGGTGATAATTCACTGCAATTATTTAATTAAAAATACAGACCAAACTTGGACCCTGAAACTTATGACAATGCAAGTTCTAAGTTTCAGGTGGAACCTCCACTGATCGTGAAACTATCACCCTAGATATGACTAGGAATGTAGAGTTGCTGATAAGTACATAAGAAGAATATGATTTGCATAAGCAAGAAAAATTCGCGAAAGAGCAATTTCTCCTTCAGCAATCATGTATGAAATGATTTGGCTGATCATGTATGATAACAGATTATCTCACTTGAAGACTTCAGCAGATGAGTAAGTTGATGAGAAATTCCTCTCGAGTTCGATGAAGCCATTAGAGCCGACGATCCCTCCCTTCAGAAAGCGCGAGTACCACCGAGCTGAGAGCTTCGGGTATCTTCTCAGCTCAGGATCATCCAAGTCCACGTAGTACAGGCCGAAGCCCGCCTGGTAGCCATCCAACAGCTCGAGGAGATCTAGGAAAGACCACGTGAAGTAGCCTCTCACGTCCGATCCGTTCCTTCACGCACAACAAATCTCGTCACACTCCACAAACTAAGCACCTCGGCTGGTATTAGATAGGATGATTTCATTTCAGGTCTACGGATGGCAGATACCTCACGGAATCAAGCAAAGCACCGATATAGCCCTGCAAAGATTTCACCCTCGACCAGTCTTCTAGCGTAGCATTCCTCAGCGTGCGTTGACCTGAGAAGAGGTGATGGCAGCTTAGAATGAGCTTATTCATGTGAACCTACAGTAGAAACTAGGGGGGAGAGAGGGGGAGAGAGAGAGAGAGAGAGGGAGGGAGAGAGGGAGAGACCGTTTTCATGGATGAAAATAGGGGGATTCCCATAAGTTCGCTTGAAGTAGTCCAGAACACCTCGCAGACCCGATGGAATAACAGGAAACTGAAACCGCTTCGCAAATCACTCTCTGTTCAATAAAGCGAACGAGCCAATACAGACCCACAAATAAACTCTTACCTCGACCGAAGGAGACGATGTATTGTCCTGCACAACTGCCACATAAAACAAGGTCAGGTACAAGATATTGAACCAGATGATTAGTTTACTCAGTATCCCAAAGCTTGAAATTTTGAACATTGTTGAGGCACTGGTTAGACTTCTAGTTTGACGGTGGTTTAGCTTAGCATATATACTAGGGAGGTCTCAAAGGATTAGGATCCAGACAAGCAAGTGGAGACATGGGCTAACATCAGATGTCTTAAAAGAACACGTACATATCATGTCAACAGCTGTATCAGCATTGAAGTCCCTCGGCTCCATCTTTAGGATTTCGGGATTGTCCTTGATGTGCAGTGCATTGTAAAAATTGATTCCAAAGAAGTCAATTGAACCCTTGATTCTTTTAGATTCATGAGTCGTGAAGGAAGGGAGTCTTGATCCCACATTCTTCTTCATAACGTCTGGATAGTCCCCA
This sequence comes from Eucalyptus pauciflora, assembly GCA_007663325.1. Classification (NCBI taxonomy): domain Eukaryota; kingdom Viridiplantae; phylum Streptophyta; class Magnoliopsida; order Myrtales; family Myrtaceae; genus Eucalyptus; species Eucalyptus pauciflora. The sequence goes on from VMYD01000353.1 coordinate 3,687,760, forward strand.
TATACCAGGGGATCTGCAAACCTGCAATGGTGAGAAATAACAAACCATGAAAGCTGATTGAGAATTAGATGATAAAATAGAGGTTCCTATCTAAAAGCTAGATACAAAAAAGTACCAGTATATAGATCATAGCAACGCAATGCAGAAGCTAGATAATGCTAAAAGGATGGTCATGGAGAGATGGACTTCACTTAAATTTGCTGCAACTCACCACCCCACATAAAAGTCATTGGCCCTTTGAGTCGCGATGATGTCTTCAGTTTTGTTTGTGAAAGGAATGAACCAGTAAGAGAAAAGGTTTAACCCTATGAATCCCTTCTGTTTGTCCTGCAATACAAAATAGAAGTATATGTATCTTAATTGCCACGGGTAATTCATTTGTTATTCGTCTAGTCCATGAAAATCTGTCCAAATTAAGAACAGACAGACATTAGCTGTTCCAGAACAAAGCTGCTATGCAGAAGAGTATAGGAGACTTAGAGAAAGCTAAAGCAGGCAAGGGCAAGGAGCTTGTTGCTACAACACAAACCTTTAGGCGTCAGAAGCTTTTAGAAGGGTCTTTCGATTTTTAGTTTTCTTTAGTCAAGATCATTCCATTTATAAATTGACCAAACGTTGATATTTTAAGAATAATTGTTGTCCACCTTATATTATTAGTTAATGGTTTAATTATCAAAACGCTAAAAAGAAATCTATTGATTATGAGAAGGTGTACCTCTTATGATTAGGTGCAACTCTTACAAAAAGAAAAAAAGTGCTTTTATGTAAGGCACCTATTGAAGTCACTTATTGATAGCCTATATAAAGAATCCATTTCTCTCTCTGCTGTACATAAAATAAAATAAAATAAAAAAGTCGTATTATATCCCCCATCAGATAAAATACATTAAGACTAAAGTAGGTTAAGGGAGAGAAACCATATTTCTTCATTTCTCCTATTTCGGCGACAATCATTTACTCAAAGTTATTATCGTTATAGATAAAGGCATGTCATCATCTCTCTTGTTGTGGAAAAGTTCATGAAGATCTAACATTCTTTAATTTAGGATTTCTGTATAAAGAATTATATTATTGCTCACAGGTATACGAAAAACTAGAAGCTTTACCTGGTAAGTCTTCTTGTACAGTCTAGCAGCCGATGCGTGTGCTAACAGGATATTGTGGGCCGCCAGGTAAGGCTCAGTGGAAGAGTTGCCTTTGGAGCAGTTATGGTAATATCCAAATGGAAACGAGCAATGCATCGGCGGCAAAAAACCAATGTCGTAACCTGCCAGCACAAAAACATTGGCCTCATTGAAAGTCGTCCAGTATTTGACTCTGTCCCCGAACATTCTGAAGCATACATCAGCATAATCCGTGAAGTCTTTCCTGCATCAATAAACATTTATCCATCAGCATTGAACTAACTTGCACTTCCATCATCAGGTGACTCAAACAATCAACCAGAGGGAAGGAAAAGGAATCCGCCAGGACCAAAAATCTTACACTATCTTTTGGTCTATCCATCCTCCATACTCATCTTCAAGAGCCTGCGGCAGATCCACATGATGTAGTGTCACATGGGGTTGAATGCCTGTTAATGACAAACAATCGTATTACCCCTCATATTTTCTTCTTTCCACCACACTTCAGAGATATCCGCCCCTTATGTTAAAGGAAAAATGTTTTAAAAGTGGGAAATGAACAGTAATTTAATCTGTAACGAGCAAATGGTGATGACCGTGGCTGATCAATTCGTCGATGAGGTTGTTGTAGTACTGCAAGCCCTTCGGATTGATAGATCCTCTTCCATCTATGAGTAGAACAGGAAACACAATGGATATAACATCCGAAAAAGCTCGTTCTTCTTCAGAATATAAGTGCAACATGATTGATCATACTTGGAATGAGCCTTGACCATGAGATGGAGAATCTGTACCCGTCTAAGCCAGTCTCCACCATGAGTTGGACATCTTCCTGCAGTGCATTTATCAGATATAACTCAAGATATCCCTCAATAATCATCAAATAATGTCCTCATTGGATATTTGGCTACTCGTGACCATCTAGTTGACGACAGAAATGAATAGAAAACACGGTTCATTAAAATGACAATTAGACCCATAGCTGAGGCCTCATGAGCAGAAACCATTAACTGAGGGTATTCCTGAGTACCTTATATTTGTGATACTGATCACATGCAACATCGCCGGTGGCTCCACCCATTATTCCTGAAGTTTTGAGGGGAAATCAAACATTCAAGTCGGAAGGTGAAAATAAAGATGCAGCATATGTTAGGTACTTGTAAGATCTGCTGTTGTTCTTGTTTACGAGCTTTCAGTAACCAAACTTGTACTGCTTTTCCAGACAGATAACGATTTGTTTACATTTTTCCTCATCTTTGTATGAGCAAATATATAACTATGCTGACATTTCAGTTTCCTCACTGCCCTCCTTTATCTGAAAAATACAAATTCGACCGTAGGCCAGGTTCAATGAAAAGATATACTCGGATTTTTAAGCACCAAATCACTCTCGGCATGGTCCTTTCTCAGAGCTTACCGTTGGATTGAAAGGGTCGGACGGGAATCAGGTATGTCACGTGAAAAAGGCTCTCTTATAAGTAGGTGCAGAAAATCACACAGATAAACACGTCAAATATATCACGTGAAAAAGGCTCTCTTATAAGTAAGTGCAGAAAATCACACAGATAAACACGTCAAAGAACCTTGCTTCTACCCGTTGAAGATTTGAAAATGCTTGAAGAATTCCAAGAAATTTCTCCAAAAATATGATCATGCTTATCAGGAAGCAGATAGGGATTACTTACCTGAATGGGCAAAGGTGTCAAATATACTTGGAGTCCTCCCATCTTGGTCTGCTGCACCTTCAACCTTGAAAAAGGAAAAGAGGGAACGATATTGAACGATAACGGAAACAAGTGCCGAAAATTTACATAAACGAAGGGATGGCACAGAGAATCAGGGATTCAAGATTAAAGACTCAATTGCTTTTGAGAGAGAGAGATTGAAGACCCACTTGATAAGCTGAACTGCCTGCACCAAACACAAAGCCAGGAGGGAAGTCATGCCTGCTGTATTTATCCGCACCAGAAACTGCAACCACCAAACTCACCACCAAAAGCTTCAAGAGACACACTTTCGTCAACATTCTTTTTCCACTAAATGATCGCATGTTGTCCTCTCGCGTAAACAGAGCAAGTTCCCTATCTGGGTCTCTCTCAAAAAAAGCACACGGGCCTATGTTGCCACACTTATATTTGCTACGCTTATCATCTCAAGGTTCCTTCCTTTTTTCTGATGAAGAAAACACAGAAGGCTGTATGGGCGTGGGTTGGCGATTAGCGTAAGCGAAAGTCGGCCCGACGGATCTTGGGTCACCCAAAAAAAAATTACAGAAGGCTGAAAGCAGAGAAAGGAGGAATTCTTGGGATTGAACGCTAGAAAAAGATTCACTTGCCCCCCCCTGTACTGGAGGAATTCGGCGTATTCTTGTCAGAAAGCAGGCCACATTTATTGGGACCTTTTGGCCAAAGCTTTGAAGTACTTTGCTTTTTTGTGTATGACTCATTAGTTACATGCAAATAATGTAAATTCCTTGTCCGGTTCACCATGTATGTCAGTGGATAGCATTTCGAGTAATCTCAGCCAACCACAAAAGGAAGTTTGGCTGCCATTCATTGCAACACACAAACCTGTTCATAAAATTCCAAAACCCCACTAAATGCTTGCCCGCAATAAATAACTCGCAGAATATCTCTTAGACATTTAATTTTCAGTTAATAAGTGTTTTTGATGTTGCAGTATCTATGTCTCTCTAATGGGAAGTCCAGTCATGGAACTAAGCTCAAAACAATATGTGTATCCGATCCAAGAAATAGGTCTTTCCTAATCATGCAAAAAAATCGGCAGATTGGATTTGCAAGGAACATGAGGGGGACAGCAGAACGTGTCAGCAGCGAGACCACAATTTTCTCAAAAGCTTATTAAGAACAGCATCAGTTTAACTTGAATGTTCTGTGATGAATCTTGAAGAACTTGAAGATTTTATATAATCTGCCTTTTGATTTTGAAACAAAAGGAGAGAAAAGATCGAACAATCTGAACAAGACTTGAGAGACCCACATTTTGGTTATGTACTTGGACCGCACAATGTGGTGGGTCAAGTCATAAACCACCAATGTAACTAACTTTTTGAAGTTGCTTTTCTACTTTTATCTGCTGAATGGCACGAGAAAGTGTGTAGCTTTTTCACTTCTTTGTTGATGAAACAGCTTTTGCATACCGACATAGCAGATTATGAATTCATTTATACATACGAAATATACTAGAGTAAGATCATCTCAATAGTCCTAAAGCGTCTGTGTACGATGCTCTGTAGTTCTGTGACCATCTATCTCGTTATGCCGGTTGCCTCGATGGAGGCTTCGTTGTCTGGAGTTGCTCTAACTTGGATAGGACTTCGGTCATGTGCGGTCTATTCTTGGGATCTGTATGGAGGCATTGCAGTGCGAGAGCAGCCGCGCCTTGAGCTTCCTTCTTGAAGTATTGGCCTCCCAACCTCAAGTCCATGATTCTCAACACCCGTCTTGTGTCGTTTAGAAACGGCTTTGCCCACTCCACGAGGGTCTCGTCCACAAACCCACCTCTCTCATCGTCCATTGCCCGCCTTCCTGTGAGCAATTCTAGCAAGACAACGCCGAAGCTGTAGACATCGCTCTTTGGGGTCAAGTGACCTGTAATTTAAAATTGGTTAGCCAAGGTAACAGCTCATAGTTTTTGAGGCATCTGCTTTTCCATCTCGACATAACTGAAGAAAGTTACATGCACAAGGTTACTTAAGAGAATCGAGCAATTGTGGTCTGCAGAACAAAGAATTTGAATCATGGTCTGAGGAGTAAAGAGGCCTATCTGGAAATCGAAGTATACAATGGTCGGCAGATCGTTTGGTCTCAGTTTCTTATTCCACTTGGAGGCGACAAAGGAACCTCGAAATTTGTGTTCTGTATAAAAAAATATTACGACAATTGACAAAACCTGTCGGTTCCCGCTGATATCCATCACTTGTTGTTTGTAAGAAGGCCATAGCAACGGTCATATGCAACTGAGATAGATTGGCTTTTGGCATCAGATGGATCTCTCAAAATGAATGAACTGATATGGAAGTATACAGAATAGCAGGGATTTGAAGTGTATTAAACAAGAGAAATGAATGAAGAAAGTCAGCTACTAATCTAACAAATTCGAAGGGTGCGGTCGGTTGCTCAACGACACTTTCGATGATAAGATCACAAATCACATATCTGATGGAAAAGGATTTTGACCTGTCGCAACATATTCAGGTGCCGCGTAACCCCGAGTTCCCACCACTCGGGTGGAAACGTGGGTTTCATCTCCGCTAGGGCCATCCCTTGCCAAGCCAAAATCTGAAAGTTTCGCGGTGAAATCCTGCATACATGTAGCTACTCAAGTACTGCATGAAATATCAAATCCATATCCTAGATCTACAGTGGAATAAATCAAAATTTTCACTAATGAACCATACCGAGTCAAGCAGAATGTTTGAGGCCTTCAAGTCACGGAAAATTACATTTGCATCTAAACTATGTAAGAAGGTCAATCCACGGGCAACACCAATCGCAATATTCATCCGCGCAGACCAAACCATAGGTTGAACACCTTCTGCACTAAAACAAAAGGCAAATCCCTTGAGAAATACTGCTTCAAGCATAGGATAAATTACCACCGGAACTGAACTTCGCAAAAGTAGGCTTTTCTTTTAACCCAGCAGAAGAAAGTAATCTGGGGCAGAGTGATGCCGTCAATGTTGTTGGATAACATAGGTTTTCTGAACATTCAGCTCGATAATACCCACGAAGCAATACAAAATTACAAACTGCTGTCAGCCACATGCACCAGATTATGTCATCAATTGGCGGAATCACTGCTAGAAACCCTACTCAATTGCCCTTCCTGACGAGTTTTGTCAATGCATCTCTTCTATGGAGTTTTTGAAGTCACGAGAAGGAATGACTTCATACAACATTTGGTAAATAGTATCAACATTCTTGATCACACTAATAAGCTAATTATCCAGGTTGGTTGGGAAGACTAACAGGACTATTCTGCAGTGTTACCTCCCAACTCCCCTTACTAAGCACCCCAAGCCCCCAATCAGGAGACAACAAACAATAATACAAACTACATCCGTCGCGCAAGAGTTCACAATTGAAAAGCAGGTCGAAGATTTTTTTCCCTTTCTTTAAAATATTTATGTAATTAAAAGTTTGTTTCTTGCTTGCTAAAAAAAATGTATGGACAACAAACTTATCTACATGTTCTAGCTCTTGTGGCTGCTGACTCCCATGGGCATTGCTCTTGAGCACAATGAGAGTGGGCGCCAATCCTCATGACTTGACCACATGGATCATACCAGAGAACTAATGGTAGTGACATTTTCATGGATTTTGCCTTCCGCATTAATGAAATATTTTTAGAATCTTTGATCATGAAAAACAGTGCAATATACGAACCAGCATATGGTAAGCGCTAGCCGATGGAAAAAGAACTTACTTCTGAATAAATGGTTCTCCAAGCTCCCCTTTGGCATGACTTCATAAACAAGAAGTCTATTGTCTGACTCTGAACAATAGCCAATGAGTTTTACAAGATTCTCATGATGAAGCTGACCTAAGTAGTTGACCTCAGCCTGTAAAGTTGGACGTCAAATTTACTAAATAGCATAACAAAACGCTATAGCAACAAAAGAAATCTTAAAACAAGATTTGAAAGAAATGGAAATACATACAAGCCACTCCTTATGGCCTTGGAAGCTCTCAGGCTTGAGTTTCTTGATAGCCACCACAATGCCGCTTCCTGGTTTAGTGGGGACTAATGTGCTCTCATCGATCCATCCCTTGAACACAAACCCGAAACCTCCCTCCCCAATTAGACTCTCTGAGCGGAAGTTCTTGGTGGCATTCTTTAAATCGTTGAAGCTGAAAGACTTCAGATTGATAGAGGCAGATGTAATGGCTTCGGATGTAACAGGAGAAATTCCTGGATTTGCGGAAGTCGGTCCCTTGTCATGAGGGGCTGAGGCCGAATCCAGTTTACTTTTGCTCCGAGAATTCGCACGTTCTGGATGAGAGGTGGTACAAAGCGAGCTATGGTAAATATTCTCAGCATCAGCGAAGACAAAGTGAACACCGACAAAAGGAAGGGAAGCAGAAAAAACAGGACACGCAAATGATTCAATGACAGATGTAAAGAAAATGTAAATTATATGCACATATTTAGGACTTTCCAATTGAAACCTTGCTACTCTGTTCAGCTGATCAAATTCTTTGCAGGAAATCGAGAGAACACCATAAATAGTAAAGCTCGACTTCAGAGAACCGCGAATACACAAAAGACGAATCAGGGAAGGTAAGAACAGAGGAAGAAGCATGATCACTTACAATATGAGAAACAAAGAACAGAACAGCCTAGTTTCTTGCCAAAAGTCAACAGAAAACATTTTCCATTTATTAATCGATCCAAGCAACACAGCCCAACGAGAATGGAAGCACATCATGATTGATAGCATTTCCAGAGAAAGAATCAGAGGACGAGGAGGAGGAGGAGGAGGCTGACCTGAGAACTTGTTGGACGATGCATGAGCACACTTTGCAGGTTTCCTCCAGCAATTTCCCATTTGCGGTACTGGAGGCTCTTTTCTCGGCAGATGTCTCAAGACCCACTTCAAACGAATTCCAGTAAAGCCAAAAAATTTAAGATAGATTCATTCTAGACTTCAAGAAGGTCTGCTAAATGTGCCCATCTTGGGTGAAGGTCAATGTGAATATGGAGGAGCATAGATTACAGCTAGTCTAGATGGAATTCTCCCATGAATTAAAATAGTCTTTTCGCCTGCGGAATTGGTACTTTGTTTTGGTCCCACTTTTGATTTTAGTACCTTGGCAGTAGATAAGACAGACATAATTACCTTTCACACAGAAGAGGTTGACCAGCTCTCTCTCTCTCTCTCTCTGAACACGGCAACTATTATATGGTCGCAATAACCTTATTCGCAGACAGGAAAGAGTCAATCCCCACTGTTGGTGGTATCTGTATCTGACACGTAAAGCCCATTACAGCTTTGACTTGCATGGCCTGACAACTTTGACTTGCATGGCCTGAGTAAATATACTTGTACTTACGGTGATCGTGAAAGACGCAAAAAAAGAAACATCGGCTTTTCCCGGTCGCGTTCGATGCTGTGTAAGTCCATCCCATGTCGTGGCTTCGAGCCAAGCACAATCCTCTATTGCAGTGTCCCATCAAAGATTAAAACACTAAACTGGCCCTGATATGAGGTCTCTGTTACACCGTGACATGCCAAATTGCTAAGAACGCATCCGCTGCTTAAGGGCTAAGACCGATGATGTCCCCATCACGAGATGGGACATAATATTCAATGGTGTCTGTCTGACCTTGGTCAAAAGAGAACTGGAAGTCTTCCTCACCTAAAAGCTTAAAAGCTTTCACCCACTAAAGATCTAAAAAGGAAAGCATAGTTTGGACCACATACATAATTAGGTTTTGGTACTCTCCTTTTCGTTCGAGTTTCGCACGATTGATTGGTTTCTATAGTTGATTGAAAGAGACGCAAGTTGCGCCTTGTTTGGGGCGTTTCTATATGTTGCTGTGCTTTTCCCTCAATCTCCAAATGAAATTTTTGGAGCCACTTCATTCAATGTGATAACTCTGAACTTCAACAGCGAATTCTAGTCTTAGCATGCCGAATCTAGAACAACTATTGCGAGTTTTAAACCAGAATTCTACTACACGAGATTCTCTTTTACTTAAACATTTCAAGAACATGAAACTCTTTTATCTCTAACATTTCCAAGAGAGTTCACTCACAAAAATGGAGTCCCTTCCGTGGGGTATAAACATCATACACGATTTTCCCTTGGCCTCAGGTAAGGAAGACAATAACAAATAATATAATGAACAGAAGTAACAAGAACAGTATCATCATAAATTGCCCCTTTGCCCCAGCCTTCTTCATGACCATGCCCACTTTCTTCTGCAAAAGGTAATAACGTGGGGTTAAAATAAGTGAGTAGTCATCATTCCCTGCGTAAAACCCGCTTATATTATAGAAAAATTAAACTCAGGAAAAGAAGCTCCGACTCAAACCTAACTCGCAGAGACGATTATACCTGGACAAAATCTAGACGATTTGATGTACCCTCCATTTCAGTGCCCAAGTCATCAATAATCCGGTCCTGAAGAGCCATAGACTGGATATCTTAGTATAATACCAATCAAAGAAACTTAAACTGGCCAAAATTTGAAGAGAAAAAGCAACTACTAACAGCTGTGAAAACGAGACACAAATTTGCGTGTAATTGTTAAAACACATGAAAGAATCAGCAAAGGCGTTTCTTGTGAAGGAGAAGAATGATGGACCTGGGCAAGAAGCTCATCGTGAATGGTAAGCCCAATTCCTCCTATTCGCTCAACACTTGCACTCAGTTCATCCAATTCCTCATCCTGCCGCCTGCAAGAGCAAGAAAGGAAACAACAGCGTGTGACAAAAGTAAGCTTTCTGAAGCTGTCATTATTTCAGGAAGACCAAACACTAAACATAAGATGACTAACACGAGGAGAATGTGCGACACCAAAAGAAGCCTCCAGATGATAGAGAAAAAGGTGAGTTTAGAATGTCTGATGATGCCAGAGGAAATTTTTAGGTGTTTCAGGAGGACTATGTCACCCCTACAAGCAACCAATCACAGAGCACAAAATGCTATGCAATTATTATCTTATTCACCAACATTTTGTAGTCCATCATTGGTTGGATGGGCAGATGTCATGGTCCTCCAAGAGGATCTAAAACCTTCTCCTACCCTTGTTAGTAAACGCTGAGGCCTAATGAGTGGAAATGCTAACTCGACGGTGTGAAAATGTCGACGGTGACAACCACAAGTATCATCCTTGTCTGCCCCCAATGGCATCTTCTATAAAATCATTCCATCTACACAGTTTGCAAGCCAGTTCACCATTATGACCAACTAACATTCCTCTTCTTCTTCTTTTTTCTGTAGTTAGATAGAGTAACTAAAAAGTTACTTGCATTAAATACTTTTAAAACAGATATCATTTCCTGATGGCGTAGTTGCCAAATGCATATCACCAGTAGGGTGAGATTTAGAAGAATCCAATGGAAAGGCTGGTGCATGTTTTTGTTGTACCCCATGGCACGAAAAGATTTTTATCAACGGTTTTTATTTAAGTTAGCAGAAATGACAGAGCAGCAAAGATTTTGATAATGTGAAACTGCAAGGTTTTGGCTGGTAATCTTGATTAATATACCTATCTGATGCCAAAAGGCTTGATATTTGGTCAATAAACTGACAGACAAACCAATAAATATCTGAAGCGGATCTCTTGCTGACCCAATAAATTTTTTGTCAGAGCTTGAGAAGCGAAGAAAACAAGAACATACTTTATGAGAAGCATCTGCCTGTCAGATTCCGATGCTATAAAATCATCGTTATCTCGAGAAACATATTGATCAGATCTATTTGGCTGGTTGGAATCTGGAAGCCTCAATAGTTCTCGGCGCATCCCATTAGCAGTGCTTGAGCTGCTATCTTTTCCCACTATCACAGCCTTTTTCACAGCTCCAACCTGTAAGGAAGTTCAGCATTTAGGGAGAGCGGCAGAAGCTGAAACACCAACCCATTACAGGAGATCTCCAAATACTTTGTTAGTTGACAAAAACAGAAGTATTTCCAAATGTATATTTTACTAGAGCCCTCATGTTATAAAGCCAGTATGCTCTTTAGACCATTTTCAAAAGAGAGCGCAAACTGGTTGGACATATTATCTACATCCTGCCTCAGAATTGTTGCACACAGCTTCATAGAACATACCTGAGCTCGAGCAGTGGAGGTCCACCTCCTTCGTTTATCAAGCTCAACTTCATTAATTCCATACAGAGCAGGATCTTTCGCAGCAACAGCAACTGTTTTGTCCAACTCATCCACCTTCATTGAGAGACAATAATCTCGTGACTTATAGAAAATTTAAGTGATCAAAGAAAAAGAAGAAGATGTGCTCTTAGCCATTCACAACGCAAGAAAAAAGGAAGGAAAATATGCACCCAAAAGAGAGGTGCAACCAATTTGCTTTTGCAAGACCTTTTTTATGATGCTTAATGTAAATAATAGCAGAGATGATGTTTTACAACCAAGTAAGTAAAGCAAACAGCAAAAGAAGAGCAAGAAGCATACGTACCTGCCACTCAATGCTCTCACAATTAGCCAATAGCTCCTTGGTAAGATGTGCACGCTCTCCAATATCCAAAAGTACACGTTCCCAGTGGTGAAAAGTAGATTGCAACTTATCAATCTATCCAAACAGAAGATCAAGTCATCATTTACTAAGGATATCCAACTAAGTCTCTACCACTACTATGCTATGTGAAAACGACTTCAACAGTCGCTCTATATAAGTAAAGGACTCCACTAAGTCTCCTTATGCTATGTGTGCAAGGCTGTTTGGATTTAATTGATGAAGGAAAGCAAGAGAGTAAAAGAAAATCAGGGTATTTTAAGTTCAAACTAGTTAAACGTTCATTGACTAAAGGTGGATAACAGGTCCATTAGAAGGTAGCCAAAAGTATCGCACGTGGATAATAACCAGACTTACAGATTCTTGAACCTCCTCTTTCACAATGTAAAATGGATCTTGAGCGGAAGACATCTTGTAGAAAACTGGCAAGACTTTATCCTGCAAACGAGCAAAGTAAAAACCTTTTTACCATCCGAAGCGCATGAGCACCAATTGACCCCGAAACAACACGCATGCCCAACCTTATAATCCACGCACCACAACACGCCGCTATACTTGCAAAACATGTACTAGTGCTGCCTAGATTGGACAATGGACATCACCTAAACGTTTCGATTTCTAACACCATTCCCGCCAATCTAGCATTTATCAACTATAAAGCCAATGCAGCAGCCGAAATGCTCAGTTATAAACGACTTCGCCGCTAGATTCGGCTCGATCCCCTTACAAACTTCAATCTCCACTACCGGGATGAGAAAGGGATCTAGCCAACCACAAGAAACAGAACTTATAACTTCGCTAGAGCAACATTCAAGAAGCTCGACCTCACTCCCATGCCCAGATCAAGATCCCTCGCGTCAATTCCACACCGTCCGACCACAATTTAGACGCCGCGCAATCCAATCACGAATCGAAATCGAGCAAATAACTAATTCCGCACCCCCGATCCGTCGCCCGTGCATCATCTAACCGAAACCGCGCCCTCGCGACTGGACATCCCGGCAACTCCGCGCGGGGGGAAAACCCGACCGAAAAGCCGCACGAGTGCTGACGAGGTATGCGTACCTGAACCGCTGACCACCGGCGCTCCTGGCCGTCCGGCGGAGATCCGGCCGCCGGGGGAGTTCTCTCAATCTGACCGAGGAAGAAGGCGTGCGGCGAGGCCTTCCTTGGCGGGCGGGCGGGCACCGGAGAAATTCCAGCTCGAGCACCGCGATCGATCGATCGATCGATCGAGTCAGGCCATCACGCAGGCAGGACGGGATCGAGTTTGTTGGTGCGCGTTTCTCTGGAATTACTGGGCCTCGCGAAGAAACAGTGTTTTTCCAACGAATGAATTCGTTGTCTTTCTCGACCCCAAAAAAAAAAAATTCATTGTCTTTTTTTTTCGATTAAAAAAACAAAATCATTGTCGAAATAAAACGAAATTTTTCTTTTTCTTTGACAAAATAAAATTATCCCCTGCGCCTCAAGCGAACATCGAGAATAAACATTATTGTCGTCTTATTAGCTCTATATCGGTGAATATGTTCATCAACAAAAATTTCTTTTTCGGCGCACTTTAAATTTGGAATAAACTTCGAAGTCACAGCGATAAACATAAGTAAAGAAAAAAAGGAAATTTGAAGTATTTCGATTGTCATCTCCGCTGGTGAAGAAATGTTTGGATGGTTGCTTTCCTTCGAAGGAATAGGAAGTGTCCAAGTAGCCCTTGAACCATCTTGGCCCAATCCACCATCGATAATATGACTCGCTGCCCCTTTTGCTGTGATTGGGCCCTTTTTGGAGGTGACACGAGATTCAAATTTTTGTGCACTTCTCATCAGAACCTTTTGCCGATCATATAAGATGCGCGATTTTTCCTTTGCAAAAAAAAAAAAAAGATTAAGAGGTGCGGAGGGGCGACTAGCGCAGGACCGCTTTGCACATTATTTTAAAGGTTTCCATATCCATTACAAAATGTACAGCTTGCTGCAGTATCGGAAGTCAAGAAGTCTCTCCACACAAGGTAACATGTGCTAAAGGCACAAGCCGCTCGGATGTTCACTCACAAAAATGGCTTGAACTTGTGACCTCATGTAAGACAATTTGATCAATTAACTGTAAGAGTTTTCCTAATGTGGACTACATTAATTGATATTGTAATTTACCGTTTAACGTTTTCCGTTTTACGGGGATTGGTCTAAGGTGAGATAGAAGGTTTCTTAATTAGTTTAATATGGGCTTGGCTAGTGTGAGCCGAGTTGAGCCTGGCCCGTAATGAGGGGCCTAGCTAGAAACTCTATAAATAGCGCTAAGTCTCTCCTCTAACCCTAATTCTCACATGTATCATCACCTAAGGGGCGTTTACCTAACGCTACACGTGAGGGGGGCCGCCTCATTAAGCCAGTGATACGGAGGGCAATAGAGGAGAAGGACTTGATGCGTGGATCCCCTTGATAGGTGGGAAATCATTTTTCTGCTTCCACTTTATATATGATGAATCCCAAAATAGGTACGTTAATCTTTCTACTCAATTATGCATGTTCTTGTTCTGGTTATGGAGATCTTGGGGTTGCGCAATTTGCATCCAAAAGGTGGTATCAGAGCCTCCATAACCCTAGAACTCGAATGCATAAATTTTTTTTGCATAATTTGTGATTTTCGAGATTTTTTGTTCAATAAAAATAAAATTAAATCACATATACGGATTGGGCTCGACGAGGCGAGGAAAACCGTGGGTGGCGCGTCGGACGCTGACGTCAGCGACCTGGATTCGATCCGACCCGCTGACGTCAACAAAGGGACCCGACCCGACCCGGATGGCGACTGACCCGACCCGACCCGGTCAACGGGTCGGACCGCCACCGGTCGGACCGGTTTGACCGGCCCTTTGACGCCCGCGCGTGGTCTCCACGCGCCGCGCACTTAGGCGGCGCGTGCGGGCGCGTGGATGCTCCGTTTCGCGCGTGGCTGGCGGCAATGAACTCGTATGGTGATTTCCTACGTTGTGGTGTATTTATTTTAATTTTTTGATGATTTTATGGATGTGAAAATACATACAAAACCCTAAATACGCGTATTTTTAGTGTTTTTTTGCGTATTTTTCTTGTATTTTTTCTGTAATTTTGGAAATACAGGTGCTGGGTTATTGGTATGTTATAAGATGAAATTTATGAGTGTTATTCATCAATAATTTACAATAAAGTTTATTTTTATTAATGAATAAAGCAATGTAATTAGCATGATATGTGATTTTAGTGATTTACTGCCCCTGTCACTAAAGTTAAAATCACATATGTGTGGTTTATGTGAGAAGTAAAATTTATATCCCTGGTATGAGAGAGTTTCAAGGATTCAATTGAGTAGTGACCGCCAAAGTGGCACACTTGATTGGGTTTGAGAAATTTCGGTCTCGTATATTGATTGGGATGTCTCCGGGTCTAATGTGTAGTCATACTCCCAAAGGAGGTGATTATGTATTAGTTCATGGAGGGATACATGATAGTATGGTGGAGGAGTGACTGATTCTAGTGATTCATATGCCCAAAGGTGATGAATTCACGAAAAACTAGAATATATTCTCATATTCGCTATCATGTGGGGAGTGTACAACTGCATGTCATGTATTCTGCCCAAAGGTGATTATATGATTATGCATGTAACTCTCTGGATGTGTACTTGTTTGTCAAGTTACACAGTGCTCACATGATGCTAATTATATACATTGCTTGTTATTTTAGTCACTTTTCTTCTATAATTAATAACTCTACTGTTATTGAGGTTTTTATTGCTTCATATTTTAGGTTGTGGACATATGATTTGTTGCTTGAGAATGTAATAAAATTTGCTTACTGTCCATGAAGCGTTCCATTCTGGAACACTTGAAAAGAGGTTTGCCTGTGGACTGCACTGCTGTAATATGATGGAAGCCTTAGTTGCTTGAAATTATGTTTTGTATGATATTGAAATTAGGACATATCTGCAAAGATTATGTTTAAGTCCTAATGACATATACATCTCGTATATGGTTAAAAGGTTGTTTCCAAAAAAAAATTATTTAAGGAAAATGACCGAGATAAAGAATAAATTGGTTAAAATTAGTCTTGAAGATTGTCAGGCCTAATAGCAGCGGTAAGTATTTTGGCAAGTATGACAATACTGAATTGCTTAAAGGGTCATTTGTCAAATACTTGGTATATTATGGGTGGTAATTTAATTACTATGCCTGAAATTCCTGACAAAAAGATTTGCCAAAATGCATAATTGCACCATAATTAACATGGTGATGAGTAAGACTAATTTATCGGTCTACTGTGGGTTGATATTTTGAAAGCAATTTTTTCACATACAAAACGTATTTCTTATCAAAGTTGTTTCATAAACTTCTTTTGAGTTATGGACCGAACGTAAATTGATTTAATCATATTAAATTTAGAGGTGTCATGCATGAGTGAGGTTATCAAATCCAATATTAAGTACGTTGGAATTTAGATCCACTCGTTATTATTTTGTATCTTATCTAGATTGTTAAAAGGGGTATTAATTTTATGACCCTAAGAAGGTATAAGAATTATGGAATCACATACTCTAAAGTTTTTTAAGATCAACGTAATTGTAGAGGATAGCTGCTCTCAGACTATTAAAGATAATAGTATGATGGAGGTTATTGTGTTTTTGTCTTTACCTATACAGATAATTATGGAATCTCCTGTACCATAGGCTAAACTTGTTGAGGTTTAAGGTACTATTCTTGATATAGTTTATAATGAAATTTCTTAAACCTCAAGTGCAGAATGAAGTGGTTGCAGCTTTATTAAGGAGATTTGTTAGGGAAAGACAATTACTGATGACATCAGACTATATAGTCTATTTGTGAGAGCATGATTACAATATCAATTACATTATTGTTTTAGCAACTTATATAAATGTCGTTTATTGCTCTTAATTAAGTATGTGATTAAACGCCATAAAAAAAAAGGATAATAATATTTTTACTCTGAAAGAGGGGTGGATAGTTAGTGAATACATAATTAATTCTTTACTAATTCTTTCAGAGTGAACGTGGCATTGATAGTTTTATATGGAGTTACATCAAAGAGATATAAAATCTATATAAGTGCAACCGGAGAATTTTGCAGCAGATTTAAGTAAACTTGTGTAAAGACTGAAAAGTCTTAATTCATGGTCTTAAGCAAGTTTCCAGACAATATTATTAAAGTTTCATAGTGTTGTTATTTTGTTCAATTAAGAACAAGGTAATTCAATATATTGCAAGGTCAGTGGGAGGAAATTTATTTTTCTCATACACTATGTACACTATGTACATGATATTTTGTTTATAAGTAATGACCTTGAGGCATCTTTTATCCTTTTGTTCTACACGAGATTTCTGTTCTCATTGAGCTCATCTTTCCCTCGCGAAGGTTTGTAAGGATTGTTTTTGCCATATTATATTAGATTTTCTCGGAGGACATTTGCTGATTGTATATTGGAAATATTCAATATACATTATTGCAAGCCAAGAATTGCTCCTGTTGTTAAGGGTGATGGATTGAATCTATCACATTGTCCTTATTTAGATATTGAGAAAATCTAATTAAATTGTGTACCTTGTGTCAGTGCATTTAAAAGTATAAATATATGGTGGTCAAAACTTTTGACCAAAAGGAAACGGTACAGAAAGGTGACGTTTTAATATAACATATTTCCACAGATGATATGGTTGTAAATCCACTAACTAAAGTTCTACGCCCATGTGTTTTTTAAGCGACATGTCATTAGCATGAGCCTAGGAGCATCATGAGATGCTGTTGTTTAGTGAGAGCTATTTTGGCTTTACTCTGATAAATGTTTCATCTGTGTTCGTTACATTTTGTAACGGTTTGATATGTATCAACTTTTGCATTCAATAAAGTAATTTTGAATGTGTTGTTATTATGTTGAATACATATTGATAAAGTCTCAAGGTATTGTATAAACCTTGAGTGAAGGCTAGGGGCATATGGTTATTAGCCTTGTCCATATGTCTTGTTATACATAAAGAATGGTTAACCGTAAGGACAAGACATATGTGGGTTCATGGAACCATAAATGCATTCTCTAGTGGCACAAATTTTTTGTGACACTTAAGGTAAGAGAATGGACATTCTCTAGTGACACAAGTTTTTGTGACGCTTAAGGTAAGAGAATGGTGACTGACAAATGAGATCTCTCTATGAGAGATGTTATCCATTTGACACACTACCATATTGGATCCATATCAATAGAGTTGAGAACACTCGTGACCATGGAAGGCTCTGTGTGTATACATGCAGTTACCGCCATGATTCGGTGTTTGAGACTTTATGGGATAGGATTGACTATTAAGAATTATCTCTAGACCAATGTGCGCACATACAGTACGATTTCAATTAATATAGTCCAAGTGGGAGAATGTAAGAGTTTTCCTAATGTGGACTACATTAATTGATATTGTAATTTACCGTTTAACGTTTTTCGTTTTACGGGGATTGGTCTAAGGTGAGATAGAATGTTTCTTAATTAGTTTAATATGGGCTTGGCTAATGTGGGCCGAGTTGAGCCTGGCCCGTAATGAGGGGCCTAGCTAGAAACTCTATAAATAGCGCTAAGTCTCTCATCTAACCATAATTCTCACATGTATCCTCACCTAAGGAGCGTTTACCTAACGCTACACGTGAGGGGGGCCGCCTCATTGAACCAGTGATACGGAGGGCAATAGAGGAGAATGACTTGATGCGTGGATCCCCTTGATATGTGGGAAATCATTTTTCTACTTCCGCTTTATATATGATGAATCCCAAAATAGGTACGTTAATCTTTCTACTCAATTATGCATGTTTTTGTTCTGGTTATGGAGATCTTGGGGTTGCGCAATTTGCGTCCAACATTAACCACTAGGCTACCATGCTTAATTGTATTCGATTTATTTGTTTTGTACCCAAAGAAGGAGCTTCTTTTCTTCTTCTTTTTCGCGAACCTTGATTTCATGGCCCCGGTGCATCTTGACTATCGGAAGGCTCGTAAAATCTAATAATTCTGATGGATTGGAAGCAGTTATCCATTTTACATAACAAAAATTCGAGAGAAGGACGAGATAATTATTGTAGCTAACAGTTACATCCTCTCACAATGGCCTCTAGAAAAAACAAGTCGATTAGTTACAAGGTAGCATGTGTTTAAGGCACAAGCCGCTCGGATATTCACTCATGAAAGTGGCTTGAACTTACGACCTCATGTGAGACAATTTGATCCATTTACCACGAGGCTATCATGCTTAATTGCATTAGATATATCTTTCTCGTACCCAAACAAGGAGCTTCCTTTTTCTTTTTTTTCCGAACCTTGATTTCATGGCCCCAGTGCATCTTGACTATCGAAAGGCTCGTGCAATCTAATAATTATGATGGACCGGAAGCATTTATCAATTTCACAAAACAAAAATTTCAGAGAAGGACAAGATAATTTATGTGATCAACACGAGATGACGTGTACTTAAAGCACAAGCCACTCCAATGTTCACTCACGAAAGTGGCTTCAACTTGCGACCTCATGTAAGGCAATTTGACCCATTTACCACTAGGCTACCATACTTAATTGTATTATATATTTTTGTATTCCACCCAAAGAAAGAGCTTTTTTTTTTCCTGCAAACATTAATTTCACAGGCCTGGTGCATCTTGACTATCGAAAGGCTCGTACAATCTAATAATTATGATGGACCGGAAGCATTTATCCATTTCACATAACAAAAATTTCAGAAAAGGACAAGATAATTTATGTGATCAACATGAGATGACGTGTACTTAAAGCACAAGCCGCTCCGATGTTCACTCGCGAAAGTGGCTTGAACTTGCGACCTCATGTAAGGCAATTTGACCCATTTACCACTAGGCTACCATACGTCATTGTATTATATATTTTTGTCTTCTACCCAAAGAAAGAGTTTTTTTTTTTTTCCTGCAAACATTAATTTCACAGGCCTGGTGCATCTTGACTATAAGAAGGCTCGTACAATCTAATAATTATGATGGACCGGAAGCATTTATCCATTTCACAAAACAAAAATTTCAGAGAATGACAAGATAATTTATATGACCAGCAGTACCGTCCTTTTATAATGACCCGTGAAAAAACAAATCAATAGGAGGAAATATTTATAAATTCAAATTTTGGCTGGGATGTGTCTCGAGTAGTTGGTAACATTGATTGATCGCATTACGTCAAAAATCTTTATCGTGGCGAAAGGGGCAAGAGAAGCGGCCGGAAGAACCTTAATTTCCAAAGGTTAGGCCAGATAGACCCTGACGCGAGTTCTCAAGACTTTCAAGAAGAGGCCCAGCTTCATCTTTTCTCCCCAAAAAGCCCCCCACTTATAGTTACGGCGATTTAACGCTTGCACTGTCCAATGATTTTGTTCAATTGCAACTACTTTTTTTCTTCTTGCGACAGCGACAGCGACAGCAACGACCATTCTGACAGATGAAAACATCAACAATAAAAGCGCCGTATCTCCTTAAGCTTCTCTAAATTGTTCAATCTGATCTTCAAACTTCTCTTTTAATGCAATTGAGTCCTTAAACTGAATGCTTTTTTATTCAAATTGATCATTCGATTTAAACAGCGATAGAGATGCCGACGCTGATTGGCACACGGTCACCACATCAACACCGATTGGCAATTTGATGCTTATGTGTAATTTCCTTTACTGCTGACCAATAAAATGTTAGAAAATTAATAGTCAATTTGTTTTGCTAAAAGTAAATTATCCGAAACACATTTTTTTATTATATCGCTTAGAATAATTAATCGATAAAAAATGAATTCATTATAGACAATAATTTATGCCTAAATATTTTCGTGAACAATGAAAATATTATTTATTTGTAAGCAATATAAACAAAATTTTTTAGAGAAGTAATATTTCAGAACGTGGATTTTTCATAAAACAAGAAGTGTCGGCGGCGGCGGCGGCGGCAATGGCGGCACCACAGAACCGGAGGGCCGTCGAGCCCTCGGCGATTGTCATCGGAAATTACGAGTCTTTTTACCTTCACATATTCGTATTAAAAATCAACTGTAGAAGATATTTCGAAACATTCCACCTTTTATCATCGTCCCATTATCTCAGACGAAAGTACAGCACCGAGATACGAAGGCCATGCCACGGCCACGAGTTCGCTACCTACCACTCATTCCAACTCAATCATTCATCACAACTCTAGACAAAAAAAAAAAAAAAAAAACAAAAATTCAGAGGAAGGAGCAAACCGAGGACAAAGATCGGCCGACCTTAAACGCGAAAATGCGCAGAACCCGCAAAAGGCCAACGCTGGCGACGGTTCCCCGCCTGTTTCTACGAATCTGCTGCATTCCCGCGCTCGTCTTTTTCTGTTTGGTTCGGTCTCTGTTCCGCCCGACGCGGTTTTTAGAAGCAGCACGACATCCCTCCTTGGGCCTATCCGCGAACTTTCCATTTCCGAAAACTAAAATGGGAATTCGCCACGTCTCCCCTTCGCAAAGATCCTGCGATTCGGACCACGACGATGGAATAAGTCTTTAGTACTTCTGAGGTGGTTGGTCGGACGAGAGGAAGGGATTCATCCGCGACGGAACTTTCATCTCGGGCGGGGCCGGGGATTGCCGGTGGATCTGACTGCAGTGGCTCGCCGTTGATTTGATCGGCGGGGCCTCTGACGCGTGAAAAATTAACTCGTCATATCATTAAAAGAACGAGTGATGTAAAAGAGACCGACCTTATCTTCCGAATTAGTCTCATAAGAGGAAGATCGTTTGTCCTGCACTGATCCATTGAGAGAGATCAAAGCCTAACCTCGTCAGATCTTTGTCGGCGACTAAAACGGGGTTTAATGTAAAGCGCATCGAGACAAATCTTAACTTGCCAAACTCTGTAAACGATGTGATTAGATAGAAAACTAAAGTTAATCAAATGGCGATGATCACATCTTCCAAACTCCATGTCTTGCCTAAGAAAGATCATGGATGAAGTTAATCCGGATCATCCACGAGACCATAGTTGCACGAGATATATTTTTACAGATTTCGATGGTACGATTTGTTGTGATCTAATTTTCTTTCTACCGTCACATGTGGTATGTCCATCGAATGTTCTCACGACAGCTCAACAAAGAGGTACAACAAGCATTAAATGGGATATTCGGTAGTTAGGAATAGGTGAAACATTGAATGTGCCGAGGATTTTTCCATAGCCACTCGATCCATTCCCATCATTCATTCATTTCACGTCCCTTTTCACGACAAGTTCATATTTGACAAAAGTGATTTTATAAGATGTTGTCCGGTCGACATAAAATGTGAAAAGACGAAGCCGAGATATACTTCAAGGCCAAATACAGTAGTACGTCACAGCTTCTCTGATACAAGAGAAGTTGAATTGACATTATAAAATAACTTGGCAAAATGTCAGAAGCACAACTTTTGGGAAGGAAATCGGCGTGCTCACCGACTGACTTGCTGATATTAAAATCGACAAGCGTGTGAATATTGAATTCTTTTCATCACCTCATAGCGAGCTAATTCATGTTTTAATATGCAATAAAATAAGGATAATAGATCTACGGTGTTAACTTATTGTATTCGGCCAATGTCCATTTCCATACTCAGAAAAAGAAAATAGACAATCTTAAAGCAACAATCGGAACTTAAAACATTTTGGTCCAAAGCTTCGATTGAGAGAGATCGCTGCACAAATCACAGCCACCGAGATTTTTTTAGTTTGGTTAGCGTCCCATCAAGAAGATTCTACAAATAAGCTCGTCACAATGAAGTTGTTTTACCTTGCGATAGCAATGAAAGGAATGTGTTTTGCCCATCGCTATTGCCAAATACTTAACGTGTGCTTTCAGGAACTTCTTTTAATATAATTCTCAAATAAGCATGTCGAATCTAAAAATGTCAAGGGGGCAAAAAAAAAAATTATTTTTGTCGATACTCAAATATTATAAAGGTTAAATCAAATACGATTAAGGCAAATAAATATCAATAGAAATTGGTCTACACATCTTTGCAAGAAATCTATACAAAATGATTTTCAATTTTTTTTATGAAAATGGGACTCATTCGCCGAAGATGGGACAAAAGTAAATAAAAAGGAGAAAATTGTGCTTAGAACACATAATTACTTTCATTAAAATAATTTATGGGTATTGCTTTATTTCGTATATCAATTACATTGGCCTTTCTCCAAACACGATTGGCTTTAAGGCCCAGCCAATTGAGCAAATGCTGATTTGACATCAAGCATAAGCTAGGATTAATAAATTCTATCTATATGATTTGCCACGTAAGCTCTACCTAAAAGAATAAGACTTTTGCGGCGATAATTCAATATCAAATTCCGTTCGGTAAAGGGAAAGGTGACATGACATAATGGTGTCATTTTTATGGCCACATTTCGTAAGAGCTCTCCAATTTTAGGTTCACCTCTCAACCTATCTCGTATTCTTTTATCTAACGTGACCCATCAACTTTAGATTTAGTGCAAATCAGTCTCAATTTTTTTTTTAATATAAAAATTTAGGTTCAGTCCCAAATTTACCTCAATTTTTTTTGTCTAAAAAAATCACCAACATTAACTTTCATTCGGGATAAATTCGAGACTAAACCTAACATTTTTTTCTTTTGGAATAAAAAGCCATCTAAAAACCCTAAACTATCTCTAACATAACATGTTTACCCCAATTTTTTTTACACCAAAAACCATAATTTTTTTACGACATCAAATTTTAAGGGTAAATATGTCATATGAATACAAATTTGAGTTTTTCATTATTATAAAAAATAAGTTTAGGATTTTTGTGTCATAGAAGAAGTTTGGAGTAAATGTGTCAATAAGTTTTTGAGTTTTTGATGTCACAAAAAAAAAAAAAAAGGTTTGAGATAAACACGTGATGGTCAGTAAAATTTTGACTTTTTCTATCGGCCAAAGTCCCTCGTCCTATGCGGGGTCTAACAATTGCAACCCACGTCACAAGCACGTGAAACTGGGCAAAACCGTAACACCATCCCATTCCCGAGTCGCGCTTGCCGATTGGGATTATCGACGGAACGTGGCTGGAATGAGGGCAGTTGAAGAAACCCGTTTCGCCGACCTTCTGGAAAGGAGCGTCGGAATAGTTGGTAGGAAAATTCGATGAGATGCAAATGGTCGAATCCTCATCATGACACCCCCTTAAAGCAAGCCAATGTTGATCCCATCGATTGACGATATGTTTCAAACCAACCAATCGTGCTCGAATGTCCACGCCACTCTTCTGACATAAGTTATCTAATCGATTAATTTAATTGATGCCCCACCCCCGACGTGGTCCACGTGTAGTAATAAATTCAATTTGTGGGAAGATAATCTAGTAGAAAACAGCAAGTACAAGTGGCTTTTATTAATAATTGTTTAGAATAACTTGGAATGGCTGTCAAGGAACGGAGACTGGGCATTAGACTTTAGTAACCGTTACTATTATAACACGGTTTTCCATGTTGTGATATAGTGGGTACAAGAAGTCATGGCGAGCGGTCGGGGCAACAAATTGCATGTGCAAAACAATTTAAACATGGTTTTCCAATGTAGATAATGTTTGAAGGCTTGGACCATTAGGCAACAGCTTGCTCAGTCAAAAATTCAGACTTCGATTCTTATCCATGTCTAGATCTAGATCCAACTCCTTGTGAACCGAATTGAGTGTTTTCACTAGACGAAATCAACCAAATCCAAATCAAGACCCTCCAATATGGTGTTAAGCTTGAGTGCAATTAAACTCGCATGTTGATGTTTAAAAGAGGATTCGAGCACTCAAATTCGACTGGAATAAAAAAACCATGATACTAGATCCAAGCTACTCAAGAACAATTTGGTGGAATTTCATGGCTTGAAATCTAGAAAGTTTTTGAGGAGGTTTGCTCCCGAGTTTCTTTAATTTTGTGGAAGGATTGGCGCTGGACAACACTAACACCGCAAGCAAGATGAAGTGGGTAGAGCATAAGAGGAGGATCAAACCTAATGGAATCCAATGCCACGCATCGGCATGAAACACATGTTTTAGTGAACTTTTCACAATCAAGTCCAAATTTTAGAAATCCAATAAAGTCTCCTCTAAAGAATGAAATGAGGGGTGCTTAATAATGAACGGATCAGAAATATTCCTTTATGACGACAATTCAATGCAAAAAATCGACAGGCGTGAAATGCAATCAAACTAATCATGATTACCGCACATTGCGCAAACATACAAAGTCCCCTATAACAGGTTAGAGAGTAGGCTGAACTATCATTAATAAGTCTCGTACTGAACCAATAAGATTAACTTAGGATCCGAGCAATGCTCACGTGAGAAAAAAACCTACGACAAGTTTCCGATAAGGACGCACGTCGGCAAAATTCACCAAATCAAAAAACGAAATAATAGATTTGTTTTTCATGAACATAAAAAAGATGACTAGCCCAGACCCTGTTGAAACACCCCAAGCCGATTCACGGGGAGCATCAGAGGGACAAAGGACCGCGACCGAAACGACCTCGACAGCGACGAGCGCGAGCAACGGCCCGACACATGGACCACGAATCTCCTCTCCGTTCCCGGAATCCTCCCCTCTCCCCGCTCCACGTGGCTCCGCCCCATTGGCAGTCGCCTCGCGCACTCACGCGCTCAATCCTTTCGGTTTCGGTTTCGACAGTGCCGAAATGGTAACAAAAAAAATATAATAATAATAAAAGGAAAACGGGAGTGGCAAAAAAGAAAACTTTAGGAAAGGGAGACGAAAGAAAAGGGGGTCTGCTCCGAAGCGGTAAAAATGGCGTACGGAGGAGGCGGATTTGTCTTCTTCCTCGGGCCAGAATCACCGTCGTCGTCATCCGCATCATCGTCTCCTCCTCCTCCTCCTCCTCCTCCTCTTCCTCCTTCTCCATCTAAATCCCACTGCCTCTTCGAGCAACCCGGAAGCCGCAACTTCGCTCCAGCAGAGCTCCCTCTCTCTTCCTCCCCAAAGTAGACCCCCCCATTCTCTCTCCCTCTCTACCTTTTTTTTCCTCCCTCTTTTCCTTTCTTCTTTTGGGATATTCTCGAGCTGATCCGCCGTGCGTGTTCGGGCTTTTACACTGTGCGTACTGCGTGCGTGGTGTTTACATTTTAGATGCATGCAATAATTGTGCGCTGTGCATGAGCAGGAGCAGAGCAGAGAGTCGTCGATTGCTTTAAAGTTCCGCTTCTGCTTCTGCGTTTGACTGTTTGTTTGAGTTGCTACCCCCCTTTCGCTTCCCTCTGCTCTCGTCCACTACTTGGTCGCTCCCAAATTAAATTTAAGTTCTGCGCTATCTTTCTGGAAATCGTGGGTGCTCTCTCTCTCTCTCTCTCTCTCTCTCTCTCTCTTCGGGGTGTCTTCCATCCAATTGATTCCGCATCGGCTGTTTGCCATTTCGATTCATTAATAGAATTTGCTCGTTGGGACTTCTGGGATCGTGCGTTTGGAGGCGTTGCTCGTGGTGGGTCTTCTGGGTAGAGCTGGTAATCCGGGCAATTGTTGAAGCGGCCTCTCTTCGAGGCATTCTTTGGACTTTCAATTTTGGGGAAGGGAGCTGCCGATAGTCTTTCGAGCTCTGTCGGTGTACTCAATTTTTGCTGGAAAATTTGGTGAATTGTTTCTATTGCTGAGAAGCTAATCTTGAAAATATACCCAAAGGAACGTGCTCGGGTCGTCGTTTGAGTGGGCACAATTCGAGGGTCCTCCCTCATTTCGAGCTGTAATTGCGTGAGAGGATCGTTTTGTGAGTACCCGCTGTCGAGCTTCCTGCTCTCGCTTCACCTCTGCGTGAGCTCTGATTCCGTATCTTGCGTCTCTTTTGCGATTATTTCCGTCTCTGGGAACATGCTATGAGGTTTCGGATATTTTCGAGACTATGCTCTCACGCTATTTGGGAATGGTTCTTGTTAGTAATTTTTGTGTCTTTTTCGTCGTTGCGATGCTTCTCATTTGGTTAGTCGCCGGCAATTTTGATTTGTTTGATTCCAATGTAGAGTTTTTCCGTCAGCTACTCCTTGCTTGTCTTATATGCAGTTTACGCCTCCTGAAATGGAACATATTAGATACTGATAACTTATCTAGTTTGAGTACTGTCGGTTAAAAATGGAGGCTGCAGGTCAATTTTGTCATTGAGGGAGAGGGAATCAAATGCGCAAAGTTTCTTCCGAAATTTGCATCCATTCTTTGCATCGTTGTCGCGCATGAGTCATGATGGTGTCAGTTCATTGTTGGCAAAAAGTATCCAACTTGTTCTTCCCCTCTTCCTTTTTACACCATGGCATCGAGTTTGTCTCAGACCCCAAAGTTAGCCACAAAACCACCAAATTGTTTGCGTGGGTGTTTGCTGTTACTTCAGTGTAATAAGCTGGAACAGTTGACTAACATTGAAAATATATGACAGAAACATTTGTCCTACGATCAGTGATTTGCGATTCGATGCAAGAAATTAGAATGAATCAACCTAAAGTCAAGCGCCGAGTGGGCAAATATGAGGTGGGACGGACTATTGGCGAGGGAACATTTGCAAAAGTCAAGTTTGCAAGAAACTCCGAGACAGGGGAACCAGTGGCTCTTAAGATCCTAGACAAGGAGAAGGTTCTGAAGCACAAAATGGCTGAACAGGTCTCTTTCTATTGTCTGTCATTGGTATTTGGTTGCCTGCTCAGGTCTCATAGGTCTCTTTCTTTTGTTAGATGAGACCAGATTTCTTATGTGTGAGGGCCTTGTCATTTGTCTGTGACCACTTATTAGAAAAGAAGATAATGTTTTTGGTCATGAAATGTGCACGTTTAGTTCTTTGAATTGCTTTTCGGATTACTTGTATACGCACAGCACAGGGTTTCATTTTGTTTGTCTTTCATGCTACTGTAGATCAAGCGGGAGGTGGAAACTATGAAGCTGATAAAGCATCCAAACGTTGTACGTTTGTTTGAGGTCTCTCTCTCTCTCTCTCTCTCTCTCCATGCGCTCGTGTGAGGGACTTCTGCACTTTAGATCACTCTCATTGAGGTCATGAAGATCTTTTCTTCTTTTATACGAGACCATCACCCTTACGCTCGACAATTGTATTATATGTTAATCTTTTGTCCAGCGCTTGTTTTGCGGTGCTGGTGTTTTGCATACATAATATAGTTAATACACTATCTTTCAGCTGTGCCACTTAAGTAGAGCTTTTAGTTATTGGATGGAGGGCCTAATATTTTGGTGAATCATTCTGAGCATTTTAGGTGAGTTCCTTCATTATTCTGTAAAGTGACCAGTGTTTCTGTGACTACCTATCCACATTAAAAGCAACCTTCTAGAAGATTTATGGGGAAGTTGATCTACTTAAGTACAGAAATTGGCTTTGTTCAAGGGAGTCTAATATACAGCTGGTGCTGCTGTGACAACTTGCCATCTATAGTGAACATATTGATCAATGCATAGAATTAAGTCATAGAAGTCTCAGTCGTATGACCACTGAACTGCCAAAATCTGGCGTGATCTCCAGGTAAATGCCTATTTTCATGAATGTTCATTGCTGAAATGATTCGGGGAAGATAGAAAAGAGAGGTTGTAAAATTTTAAAACAGTCTTCTTTTCACTTGACCTTATTAAACTTCGAAATTTTCATTTCAGAGGATCCTCTTATGTCTCAAGGCATGATATGCCAATAAACTTCGAAATTTTCATTTACATCAGTATGAAGAAAATATTTGACTCAGCATATCCCTAGACCTGAAGATTGAGCTCTCCATTTTTACAGGGATAGCATTCTTCTCATATTTATTCTAGAAAACCCTGTAACTTGCATCCTGCATTATGATAATAGATATTTCTTACCATGATGCAAACCTTATAATGATCTGATGGCATTCATTTATGCATGCTATTATGGTATTTGCTGATTTATTCGCATTTCAATATTCCCGCAAATGGCAGTGTTCTCAAGGGCTGAGCAGTGCCAATGCTGAATAGAAAATGCCTCTGCTTATGGCATATGATTTGTTGTACGGGTAGGCATTAAAGTGGGAATGGACGAAACAAGAATGTTTTGTTAGACAAGAGTCATTATGTGATTGACCTTTTTGGACAGATAAAGGATGCACGGTTGATGAAAGACCTTGGTTCCGTAGGAGCAAAATTGTGTCAACTTCAAGACACCTAGGATAAGGAACGTCTGAATTTTACATATCACAAGAAATTGAACATACTAAGTTAACATTTAAACTTTTCAAAGTACACTATACATAGTAGATACCCAAGAGACACTTGTTGACCTTTTCCATATGTTAGATACAAATAAGACTTTTCGCTTGACTTTAGTGCTTTTTGGGCTTTCCTATTTCTGCTTATCTTTTAAACTGTTCTATTTCAGGTTATCGGCAGCAAGACAAAAATTTTTATTGTCTTGGAGTTTGTAACTGGAGGGGAACTTTTTGACAAGATTGTAAGTAATGATGATTAGTAAAGCTATTTTGTGCCCCTGTTTTCTTCCCATTGTTCAAAAGGCTTTGGATCTTCCTTAGGTGAACTTTAAAGAATCACATATAATTTCTACTTCCTTTGCACGTTACTTTACCATTACAGCCCTTTTTCTTTGAAAAAATCTTCAGATAACCATATAATATTGCAGACACCAGTTATGTTCGCCCACAATCTCCACGGGCACAGTAAACAGTTTGTTTGGAGATTGTTTTGTGGAGCTATCTGGTTCATTAGTTCCGAGATTATTTCTCAATCGATTTGTTATGCTGCATTTTTGTGTTGTCTTCATTGAACAATATCTTTTTTTGTGAAGGTAAACCATGGAAGGATGAGAGAGGATGAAGCAAGGAGATATTTCCAGCAGCTTATTAATGCGGTTGACTATTGTCATAGCAGGGGTGTCTACCATAGGGACCTAAAGGTGGACGAATAATATGATGTTGACTGATGCTCTGACTATGAGTGAGCTATTGCGGTATAAAGAAAAAGACTCATTAATTTTTTGTTTGTGTTGGTATGTCTCTTTGCAGCCAGAGAATTTGTTGTTGGATGCATATGGAAACCTGAAAATATCTGATTTTGGTTTGAGTGCATTGTCCCAACAAGTCAGGGTAATTATTTGTCTTCAATCTCTATCTGAACATGCTTTCTTGTCATTAATGCTGTTCTTTTAAACAAGTGCTATTGTACTTTATAACCACGGTCACAACACCTTGGTTTGATATGGCTTGCCATGGCGATTACCAAGTCCAGCAAGTGGTCTTCAATACTCACTAGCAGTTGTCTGTCAAGTTATGCCTGCATCTTCTCAAATTGTCCTGAACTGCAAAATCATCTTATCCAAATGCTTCGTTAATCCGAAGATTTTGCTAAGTGATGCCTATATCTTTCTGGAAGTCTTCATGGTGTCACTTGTTGCTGTGGGGCCATTTCCTGTCCTTGATCTGTTCCTTGATATGAAAAAATAGTTTAGACAATGTCTAATCATCCGAAGCACTCATCTCACATCTTTCTTTCTTCTCTTTTTTGACCACTCTGTATTTGGTGCAAACTAGCTAGCTCTTTGCATTCCCTTGCTATGCCTTGGAGTTACGTTGTCCTTTAATTTGTTTGGCAGGATGATGGTCTTCTTCATACTACATGTGGAACTCCAAATTATGTTGCTCCTGAGGTTTGTATGTTCTCCGATTCCTGTTACCATGATGACACTTTGTATAACTCTCTGCTTATTCCTTTGGCTTATAATCTGAGTTTGTTGACTCTCTTGTCTCTTCTTTTCTAGGTCCTTAACGATAGAGGCTATGATGGGGCAACGGCAGACCTGTGGTCTTGTGGAGTAATACTGTTCGTATTGCTTGCAGGTTACTTGCCTTTCGATGATTCTAATCTTATGAACCTGTATAAAAAAGTGAGCATTTTTTTAATTTCATCAAGTGTACTCCGAGTACCTTAGGTCTTCCAATTTTTTAATACTTTGGCTCTTCCTTTGTAGATATCTGCTGCTGAATTCACTTGTCCTTCTTGGCTTTCTTTTGAGGCCATGAAGCTGATAACTCGAATATTGGATCCCAACCCCATGACGGTAACTAATTATGCTTTCATACATTTGCGAGTGAAGATTGTATGAACAATATATTACAAAACAATATATTCGTTTATCACCGGGAGTTACTTTGGAGTTGCTTTCTCAGGGAATGAACATTTTGAAGTATATGAATCCGCCAATTCTTTCTTTAACTTTCATAAAGCACATTATGTAAATTAAAACATGAGGTGGACCAGTGTGGGATTCCTACCGTACCCAGCTGCCAAGTTTCATTTCACCACCTCCTCCATTGTTTTCAAGGCCAGTGCCATGAGAGATAAATCTTCCTCTTGTCCTCTCTATCTTAGTTATTATCTTTCGGTTGTTCCCTCTTAGAAATTTAGTGGAGTCAAATAATTGCTTCTGCATTTTACTGATATATGCAAACTTTTAATCTATTGATTTCCTGCGTATCTGATGAATTGCAATCTATTTCAGCGTATTACCATACCCGAAATACTTGAAGATGCATGGTTTGAGAAAAATTACAAGCCCCCCATCTTTGATGAGAAAGACAATACTAACTTGGATGATGTAGAAGCTGTTTTTAAGGATTCAGAAGTAAGTTGAGAAGTTAACTTAATTAAGAGCTTAGGTATCACAAGAGATTGTGCAGAAGTTGTTTGATGAAATTTATGCCGTTTGGAATTGTGACAGGAGCACCATGTGACAGAGAGGAAGGAGGAACAGCCCACAGCTATGAATGCCTTTGAATTAATAGCCATGTCAAAAGGGCTCAAACTTGAGAATTTGTTTGACGCAGAACAGGTCTGTGTTTTTGTGTGCTGCATGCATAAAAGTATTTTTTTAACCTTCTCCCTGCCAACAATTTAGTTGGTGATTTTATTGACCTTTGGGTTACTAAAAGCTGTTCCAAACCAAATTGGTACTGGTCTGGGGGAGAATGGCTTAAGAACTATATCTAGAGAAGCACCTGTGGACCACCCAATCAGAACATCCTTGAACACGATTCATCTGACAGGACATTTTTGACATGGACTTGTAGTAACAAACGTGCTTAGGAATAGCAAATCTGGAAAGGAAGATACTACAATTTGTTGCTGGAACATTCTTTATTTTCCTAGCATGCTGCTTTTTGTGTAAGCTAGAGCATATGCACCATTATCTTTTGTTAAGAAATCTTCCTGCAAAATCGCCAAAAGGTTTTAAATGTGCATTTGATACAAGTGCCTTCTGATGATTATTGCTGTCTTCTAAATCCCTTCTTTGGGTATTAGATTCAGTGGCCTTATTGTTATTTGCAGACTGATCATCCTTCCAAATCTTTTCTTTTTAAGCAAAGGGCTGGGCTTCAACGTTTGAAATATGTTTTCAGAGATGCATGGCTGGTTTTGAAGTCAATTCTTAGATAGTTAAAAAAAGAGATTGGGGTAGTTTCAATGTTACTTTATCAGTATCATTCTTTTTCTTCATAGAGTTAATTCATGTAATTTCTTTGCAGGAGTTTAAGAGAGAAACGAGGTTCACATCGAAATGCTCTGCCAATGAGATCATTCATAAGATTGAAGAATTGGCAAAGCCCCTTGGTTTTGATGTTCACAAGAAGAACTACAAGGCAAGCATTGCATATTGGCACTTAACATACTCTCGTTTATTTGGAAGGATGGCTTGAATTTCTCATGCACTGTTGTGGAAGCACAGAGCGGGCTCGTTTTGGTCTTTCATAGTTTATGTGGATTAACACTACTGCTTCTCATGTGTCTGTCAGATGAGGCTTGAAAATATTAAGGCGGGAAGGAAGGGAAATCTTAATGTAGCCACAGAGGTAAACAAGAAAGGAATTTCAGTAATATTAGCAGCAATTTGAGAGCTCTATTACAATCCATCTCATAATTTTCTCATTGATTAGATATTTCAAGTGGCACCATCACTTCATATGGTCGAGGTTCGAAAGGCTAAAGGCGACACTTTGGAATTCCATAAGGTACTCTACTCTCCATTCCTTTTAGGATCACCTTTCTCTATAAAAATTGCACATTGCCACCTGCATCTGCATGGATTTTCAAAAAAGCTTAACATGATGATGTCTTCTGGTAAATGTCGTATGACTGTTGAATGTAGTGACTGATGCTCACGACGTGAATATGTCATGTTCTGTTGCCCTTTGCAATCTCATCTCATAACTTGTCATTTACCCGCCACACGTCTGCTGCAGTTCTATAAAAACCTCTCGACATGCCTCGAGGACGTTGTTTGGAAAACCGAGGAAGAGATGCAAGATAGGAAGTAAGAGCTATGGCCGTCCCCGGGCGGCACTGTTAACAACCCTAAACCCATGTTCGTTTTGGACTGGCTACACGTTGGGTCTATATCTTCATTCTTTGTGGGAGTCTTTTCTTGGACGTTCTTGATCCTCCTCTCTCAGTCTGAATTTAGATTAGCTAATATCAGCACCAGTTGTTCATACCGTGCTTCCTCACTATTGGAGGAGTTGTAGAGTGGCGGGTCTCTCCTGGTCCGACGTAGAGATTCTGGAGTCATGTTGTAATCTCCGAGGAATGGTTGATAATGCAATTGTTCGTCTGTTTTCTTTTCTTTTCTTTTCTTTTTATCATCGTCCCGTGTCACGGACCGGTGGTGCTAATCAAAGACTCACAGGTGCCCATCTGGACCCGTGTTGAGAAGGGCGATCTTAGCTTAGAAATCGCGACCGGCCGGGAATTGATCCACGCCTTTGATGTTGGATCGAAGATATGGCATTGTGTTCTCGCTGCACCTAACGTTCTGATCGTGCATGAAACAGACTTTCTCTGTGCTGCCTTTTGACTGGTAGACGTTGGTAGATACGGTTTGAAACTTTCTCATTGGATGCGCGTGCATATAGTACAGGGATGAGTGCACGAAAGCTCGAAAATGTTATCGAGCCTTAAAATTTTCATGAAGTGTAATCAAGTTCTAAAGTTTATAATGTATGTATAATTGAGTCTATAAAACTTTTAAAATGTATAATCAAGTTTTAAAACTTATAAATTATTACAATCAAATCCCTTCATTAATTTTCTGCAACTTGACAAATGAAAAAAGCTTGATGGGTTTTTGAATTTGATTAAATTGATTTGACAAGTTTTAGAGATAAATTTTATGATTCGATTGTATTTTTTAAAAGCTTTGGAATTCAATTATATTTTTGTGGTAAGTTTTAGAACTTTTAATGTACTTATTCTTATGATATACATACAGTTACATGTATAAACCGCTTATCGGTAATGAGAATTCTATACATATGCGCATTTTTCCACCGCATCTTCAATTATGACATTATTTTCTTGATTCGGATGTATGTTCATATGGTTCAGTCGCTTTAAACCTTTGTAATAGTTTATTCTTGATACCTAAATTAAGCTCGATCTACCTTAATATTCGGGGCTTAATCTCAACGCGATAGACCATCCTATGTAGTCGTTCAACTTGTTCAGCAAAACTAAGTTCTCTTTTAATTTAATGATAATCAATTATAAATTTGATAATCAAATTTGATAATCCAACTTCTTTTTTAATGGAAACCGACCATGATTTGATAATTATTAATCGTTGAGCGGCATTTTTTTTTTTTAATTATTATCTATTTTTGGCACTAGAGCATCTCAAACCGCGCACGAGTCAGGGGCCCCCTCCATCCAACGACTCGTCTCGTCTCGTCTCGTCTCGTCGTCCACGTCCGGCCTGCTCTGCTCTCCGACCGCGGACGCGAAGGAGGACTCGTCGAGCTCTTCAATCCGCCTCGCTTCCTGCGTGTTGATCTCCCGTCCATTGCTCCGCCGCCGCCGCCGCCGCCGCGAGGATCGTCCGGGTACTCTCTCTCCGGTCGAATCCGCGATCATTGCGCTCCAGCGCCGTTTTTTTCTTCTTCTCGCTCGACGTGATTCGAGTCGCGTTACGTACGCAATCGATATCAGCTTCCGCCGTTGGTCGATTCTGTTCTCGAGACTGAGATCAAGAGTTCGTGCTGCTCGTTGTTCCTGTAGTCGAAGCTAGGCGCGGCTGAATGGAGTCTTCGCTAGTGCATCATACAGCTTTGTCCTTGGATTTTTAGCTAGTTTTGCGAGCGTGATTCGCGTGATTGTGATCTTTCAACCGAATCATTACTATTGCTTTACCTGTCGTGAAGATTTGCTAAATCTTAGAGCAGTGGATGATCTTCTCAGATACTGTGTCGCTTTTTTATGCTGCAAGTTGGCTTTTCGGTGTGTTTTCTAGAATCAGATTGATAGCGTGAAATGTGGCCACCAATGACAATTTCGCAGTTGTGAATCATTGCGACTGATTCAAGAATCATAGAACATGGAGGGATTATAGAAAAAACAGACAGTAATATTGGTTGGTTTTGCATTGTTAATTCTTTGCATGATCATTAAGAAGGAGATGATGGGAAGTCCAAGAATCTGCAATCTGTGTTTCATCATTTCAATTTTTGAAATATATAGTTGTCAATAGGAAATTCTAAATCGCATTGTTGCTTACGGGTCCTCAATAGACGATATTCTGTGTTCTTATTCCATGTATTAGATATTTATATTGATAAGTCTTGTTCCTTCTTTTCCTTGCACTAGAAAGAAGTTGTATAGGTGTGATATATCGTTTCTGTCTGTAGGGTCTTCCTGCTCGGCAAATTGTTGCTAACTTTATTGGTTGCAAAGTCATGGTAATGTTTCATGGAGCTGGTTTCCCTTGATAATATTCCTTTGATGAGAAGAATGAATTCTAATACAGTGGTTCTGTATCATTTGCACATAGAATTTCCTGATTGGAGCTTTTAAACCACCATGTACTATTTCAATCTCATTTGCGGATGGAAGAACACGCAAGCAGGTATCCTGTGCTTAAATACTCATGAATATCTTGCAAAGTACAGTTAAGCCTGCAACATGCAAACTAGTTCTTTAAATGCAAGAAATTGTTGGTTATTAGTCGGGGACCCTAAGGATAATCTCAGAGTAAGACATTAAAATCTGTAGAAGGAGATGATCCGATGGTATTTACTAAGTTCAGGAATTGGTTGAATATCTGGAATTTTTGACAGAGAAAGAAGTAGAAAGGATTGTTCTTAGCTAAATATATGGCACTTAACATCATTTAGCTGAAAATGCAATAGTGCTCATAAGACCTGTTAGTGGGACATATCGTAATTTACTTCAAGAAACCTGTCATCATAGGAACTACATGTCGATAGAACCTGTTCTCAAATTAGCAAAATCTCATGGTGCAATGAGCCATCCCTGTTTAGAAGCTTTACAGAAGCTGATAAGATTATCTAAAAAGTTAAGCAAACTTCTATTCTCAGAGCTCTCTCTAGCAGCTCAAACCTGCTAGGCACAGGCATAGCATGAAAAGTATTAATCATCGATAAAAAATTGTAATGACTGGGTATATCTGAGTAGTTTTGACAGTAGAGGCTTGAAGTGCTATTTTGTTTATTAAAGAACTGCTAAAAAAAAAAAAAATCTTTTGGTTGAATCTTGGTTTTACAGCAAGCTTTTCATGCCAAAGAAGCTTGCTGAAAGCTGTGTTTCTTTTACTGTATGTAATGTGTCTTGGATTTTGAATATGATATAGGTACCATTGAAGAAGGACAATGGTCAAACAGTTATGGTTCCTCTCTTTGAAAGTCAGGAGAGTATAATTGGAGAGGTACTTCATGGAGTTTAATAAAAACTCCTCCCATCAAGCATATATCTTTGTATATTTGTTTTACGATTAAATGTTTAGGATGAGGGTGAACTTTTTGTGGAATGCTTGTTAGGTTGTTATTGAACCATTGCAAGGGAAGAAGGCTGAGCACATTGGTGTTAAAATCGAGCTCCTCGGCCAGATAGGTTTGCACATTGTCTTTTCTTTTCTCATTTCAAGGCCAAAGAGAAAAGAAGAAGAGTAGAATAGAGCAAGCATTTCTTAAGTGTTTATGTTGTATGCATCTTAATGTGTAAACTTGTCTGTTTTTCAAAGCAGTATATACATAACTTGTCTTTTGCATCCATAAGTACAGCAAAATTCTTATTCTACCATCTAGATCATATTACAAACTGGAAAGCATGGTACTTACCAACGTTTCCTGTGTCCCGGAAACTCATATTGTCTTACACGGGAGCACACAAAAAGGAACTGTCTAGGTCAGTAATGAATTTTCTCAGAAAAAGAGCAGAAAAAGATGGCTCCAGCACCAAAAAGCTCAGAGGACATAGGAAATGACACACTGTAAAGGATAGAAGAGCTAATTACTGGGAAACGAAAATTTCTACATAAGAAGGGTGAGAGTATGGGGTGGCCTATAGAGCATGGATTTAATTATCGTGTTTGTGGCCTTAACATGTCAATACACTGCAGTACACTGGTGTCCTCTAGTTGATGATCCCTTTTTCTCTTACTACGTGGTCCTAAATTCTCATATTAAGTCCATGTGATTTTGCTTGACTCACTAGTATCTACTTTTCTATACCACGAAAGACCTCCGTTGTTAAAGAAGTTGTTTACAAGTTATTTTTCTTTGGTCGGAGCAAAATAATCATGGAACGAAATTGGAGAGGGACTGATGTTCATTCTTTTTCTTAAGCTCTTGGGAGACTCTCTGATCTGTTTATTTGATAACTCACAAGGTCAAATAACTGGAAACCTTAATTGACATCTAGTAGTTTTTTGCAAGTGCTCGTTTTTGTCTCAATGAATTTGATCTTGTTCTGAATGATTAAATTGTAAATGATGATTGTATTTGAAATCAGGATTCATGCAGACTTTTCCTAATATTTAGCAAGTCTTTTAGCTAACATTTCCATTTCAATTTTGCAGAATTGTATTTCGACAGGGGCAACTTCTATGATTTTACATCTTTGGGTGAGTGCAGGACTATACAGTTAGATAGATCATAAGTCCTTCACATTGTCAATAGTATGAGTCAGTCCATCAATCCCCTTGCTGATAGTTAATTACGCTATGCTAGAATCTTCTAGTTTTTTGCTATGCAGTTTCGATTACTCATTTAATTATATTGGGTCCAAATTATATATGACTGCTGATATAAATTGTGCAGTACGTGAACTTGATGTACCTGGTGAATTATATGAAACAAAAACGTACCCCTTTGAGTTCTCAACTGTCGAGATGCCCTACGAATCATATAATGGAGTCAATGTAAGACTCAGGTAAGCATATACTAGGGATTTAGAGTGTCATTCTCTACTTGTGTTTTGGGATTTCCTTCTCTCCTGTGTTCATTCTTTAGGCATTAGATTTATTGCTCCACTTTCATATGTCTGGATGCGTCCAGTTTTAGATATTGGTGAATCGCATTATTCAGTGCACGCCCCACATGCGTGCGTGTGTGTGGGGCTCTACTTGTGTTTTGGGATTTCCTTCTCTCCTGCGTTCATTCTTTAGGCATTGGATTTATTGCTCCACTTTCATATGTCTGGATGTGTCCAGTTTTAGATATTGGTGAATCGCATTATTCAGTGCATGCCCCATATGCGTGCGTGCATGTGGGGCATGTGTTTTGGAGGATGTTGTACAAGGAGACTTAGTTAGTGTGAAACTAGTGTGAACGTGCTTGTTTGGATAACTTAAGGATTAGGCTATGAAAACGGTTTTTTCATTAAGTTTGTTTTGTGCAAGCCACATAAAGCTGAAAATGGAAATAGGTGTTATGCCTTATATGTGGAAGCTCAATGTGGTCCCACAATCAATGATGGAAGAAAAGATATTCAGTCAAGCTGAATTTCTTCAGGTCAAAACTCTCGCAACTTTTACTTTTCAAAGGAGTAACTGAGGGATCGCTAGGATTGACATTGGCGGTAGTTCTCCTGGTCTGATGTCTTTTCTTCGTGTGAGCAGCTAACGTTCTTTGATAGAACCCTTATGATTCATTGTTTGCTTGAATTTGTTGAGTGCATCATCATCTACTGAATTTTTAAGTAATGTGCGTCTGAGAACAGAGGTGCCAATTGGGAAACAAATAGTAACAAGTCCAGCCCTTCTTCACACACTGCAGGTACATTTTGAAAGCAACAATTAGCAGAAACATTGTCGGCAACATTGTGGAGAGCCAGGATTTTGTGGTATTTACTGAACCTGCTCAATCAATTTCTATGGATACTTATGTCACTAATTGTTTAGAGCACACGCTAGTCATGTTGCTGCAATAAATGCTTTGTGCAACAGCAACCTGTAAGTCCGACAATCTCATATAAGTTTATTTTTAGTTCAAAACCTCATATCTGTTTCAGATGCCTTAATAGACGGATTTTCTTCTTCCCCCTTGAAGGGAATGCTAAATCGTACCAATTTTGTTACTTTAGTAGATGGGCTCATTCATTTAAAAAATTGGTACTGAGAATAGGAAGTACTATATAATCCAAAATTGGTAATATTTGTTATTTTTTTGGGACAAGTCCAATCAAATTAACCGGAATGAAGATGTACACCTGATTGCTGACATCTACAGGATCAAATTAGATATAACTCACTTCAGCACTTCACAGTTAATTGCGCATAGTTAGGAATCCAGATAGAACCAATTAAGGATTGATTGGGCTGAATTTTTTTGGATTTTACTGCGTAGGTCCTCTTCCAAATAATGCTGTTATTTTCTTTTTCAGGTCCGGAATTACACCCCACTTCCAGCTGTCAATAACAGCATCAAGGTGAGGCATGCTCTGATGATTAAATTATCATTAATAGCTGATCGTGGACATTTAGTCTATTCTTACTTCCTGCATAATCTTTTGCTGTCTTTAGTTGCTGTGTGACTTCATTTGGCTAGAAATGCTGATTAACTTTTAAAATATCTGCTTTGACTTGTATCCATGCTAAGTATTCCATTCTGTGAACCTGATCTATTTAATGAGTTTCAGACTTTCATGTGAAGTCTTTTGAACTTATTGGAAGTATGCATGTCATCATTCTTAGGTTTTGATTTATATGTTATTATCACTTCATGCTTTAATTATCTAAGACTTGGCTTCTCTTGTTTGAACCATATTATTCTTCCTGCATTTTTGTTGTTCGCTTCTTGTAGATCTGCTCTGTCGAGTGTGCAAAATTAGGCTTCTCTTATTTGAACCATATTGTTCCTGCATGTATTGTATCTTGTAGATGGAAGTTGGGATTGAGGATTGCCTGCACATTGAATTTGAATACAACAAAAGCAAGTGAGTTATACACTCCTGATGCTGATGGATTGATTTGTCACGAGAGCCTCTTAAGCTCCTCATGAGGGTTGGACTTCACATTTTCTTACGGTGCTTAGTAATTTCAGGTATCACTTGAAGGATGTTATAATAGGCAAAATCTACTTCCTTCTTGTAAGAATCAAGATAAAGAATATGGAGCTTGAGATCAGGCGTCGAGAATCAACTGGATCAGGCCATAATACTTATGTTGAGACGGAAACCCTAGCTAAATTTGAATTGATGGATGGCACTCCAGTCAGGGGTATGTCAACTAGTTTTTCAATCAATTTGGCTAATAAGTTTGACACTACCAAGTGCTGCTTTTGACCAATTACGGAATTTCTAACCTCTTTTTTTAACCTGATTATATTTCAAAATTGTCTGGTGCTGTTTCTAGCATATCTCGGGTTAGAATTGACTGATTGTAGGGTCTTCTATTTCCCCTTTGTGTGCAGTTATCAACGAAATTGTGTAGCTGGATTTGCTTGAAATGTGATAGTCAAGGTCAAGAGAGATGTACTCTTTTTGCGAATCATTGAGATTTACTCACATATGCTGTTCTTCAATGTTCTTGCAGGAGAATCAATCCCAATCAGATTGTTCCTGAGCCCGTACGAATTAACACCAACATATCGCAACATCAATAATAAATTCAGTGTGAAGTATTATCTAAACCTTGTTCTAGTGGATGAAGAGGACCGGCGGTACTTCAAGCAGCAAGAAATGACAGTATACCGGCTTCTCGAAACTCCATGATTCTTTGCCCGGCTTGTACGATCTCATTGTTCGATTCAGGGAAGAGATTGCCCTTTCAAACACTGGACTGGAGCACTCATCCGGTTTTACTGAGGAACCAAGCACCCTTATGAAGAGCCACTTAAACGAGAGACAGTCGATCCCATGTTTGGTTCATCTTCGTGCCGAAGCAAGTAGACTCTTCAAGTTCAGCCCCACTCGTTTCAACTGGAAGAGTGTCTTTGTTCTGATGGCTGTCGTCCTCTGTTGGTTCGGGGCATTTTTACCATCAGATACGTCATCACGATCGCTTCTGCATCGACGACACAACTCTTCACATCTGTTTTTTATGTGGTAACTTAAGATTTATAGCTAGAGAATCTGATTCCGGATGTGTAGCATATAACGGCTGCACTCGCATATTGTACTAGTGAGCGGATTGAACATCGATCCATTGATGCACTCGCGTATCTACGGCTCTGGAAG
This sequence comes from Eucalyptus pauciflora, assembly GCA_007663325.1. Classification (NCBI taxonomy): domain Eukaryota; kingdom Viridiplantae; phylum Streptophyta; class Magnoliopsida; order Myrtales; family Myrtaceae; genus Eucalyptus; species Eucalyptus pauciflora. The sequence goes on from VMYD01000353.1 coordinate 3,728,613, forward strand.
CAAGTACGGTTTCAAGTGGAGGTTCACCGCGAATTGGGTACTGTTGACATTCTTCGTGAAAGTAGATCCTCTGTACGGACGAAGCATATACAGACGCCTCTATCCTTCTTTAAGTGTCGAGAAGTTGAATAATTCAAAGTTGCCCACCTTCCATCGTGTTTTTTTTTTGTTTTTTTTTTTTGAAGACAGAAGGAACTAGCTTGCAGCCGACAGCCGCGCCGTAAACCCCTTGGTGACGCTAGTGCAGGACCCACCACCACGGTGTTATGCTTAATACCACTAGCGACCACCACATGGGATGGTTCCCACCTTCCATCGTTTGTTTTCTCCTTTTTGCCCAAAAAGGAGGTTTGTTTTCTCTTTTTTGCCCAAAAAGGCTGGGCGATGCTGTCGAAGCAACGACCGAATTGCACGTGGGGCTGTTTTGGCTATTTCGGGTTTTGCTATTTTGAGCGAAGAGGCGAGTGGAAACAGCTAATTAGAAAATGCTCTCGATTTTAACTCAGCAAGGTAAGTGCGAAATCGATGAATCCGAACCTTTAAAGTAAGGCGGGATTTTCTTAACTTTGGGTTCCAGGCACGTTGAGCTTGCATGCATAATTGTGTGTGTCTCTAGTGATTGCGGGAGAATCGGTAAAATAAAATAGTGCATAAAATTTACCACCTCACTTTTTTCATATGAAGAAGGGAACTCGATTCCTCACCTGGGCGGGGACGTTTAAATTAATATAAATGGAATTGGTAAATGGAAAAGAGAAAAAGAGAGATAGGGAGCTCGATTCCTCATCTAGGCGGGGACGTTTAAATTAATATGAATGGAATTGGTAAACGGAAAAGAGAGGTAATTTGCTTTTGCAAATTAATATTTAAATAACCGACCAAAAGAATTAATATTGGAATAATTCGATTTGATTTCGGAAAGGAAAAATCCTTTTTCAGAATTGAAGATTATTAGAAGAGAGAGAGAGAGAGAGAGGGATAAGAGAATCGGATGCGCTGGGGGGAAGGGGGGAGACGCGGGCCCACCACGACCTCTCCCTTCCATTTTCTCGGGGTTATATATAATCTCGCATAAGCGTGACCTTTTCTTGCACCGTTTCGGTTTTTCCAGCCATCTCCTCCTCCTTCATCGCCATCACCTCTCCGCCACCTCGAATCCCTCTCTCTCTACATCCCTGTCTCTTCCTCCTCCTCCTCCTCCTCCTCAGCCATGGCGGATCAGCTCACCGACGATCAGATCTCCGAGTTCAAGGAGGCCTTCAGCCTGTTCGACAAGGACGGCGACGGTCTCTCTCTCTCTCTCTCTAGAGGCGATTCGTGCCTTTTTGTTTCCCCCTTCCTTTCGGCAGATCTGGTTGTTTATCGATCGCGCGATCGCATCTGATCGCTCCGATTCGGATTCGTTTTTCGCGATTTCCTTTTGGTGATCTGAGTGAGGTGCTTGTCTCGCCGTCGGCTCGTTTCTTTTGCCGTGTGGTCCGGGGTAGTCGACGGAGGTGGAGATTTCTCTGTCGATGTGCTCCTTTTCGTTTCCGTCTTCGGTGTTGCGCGATTGTTGCGCCTTCTCGGGCTTGTTTGCGCGGGCGATTTCTTCCGATTTTTATTTTTTTTTTGTCGAATTCGTGGCTGTTGATGTGTGACCTGCTGGAGTCCAGATTTGGGGGTACCTTCTCCAGCTGGTTTGCTGCTTGTGGTCGGTGTTTTAGTTTCATGCGTGATGCGTTCCGCTGTCGAGTTTTCCATCATCCGTGGTCGTTTGACCTTCGTTGGATTGTTTAGCTGCATGATGCAGCTGAAAAATCCTGTGCGCTCGTGGATTTGTTTTGATTTGATCAATTTTTTGACGTGCGTTCCTCTTTCAGAATTTTCAATCATCCAGATTGCACTCAATATTGGAGGAAGTTAGCAGTTTCTTGATTGAGTCTGTTATCATCGTTTTTTCAATGTTCGATTAGCTTTAGACTTGGCTTATTTTGTTGTGTTTAGCTATGTTAATGTCTTTCTTTAATGTTTGCAGCGTGATGAGTAGTACCTAAAATGGCATGTCATATGGTGTGTTGAATTTAGCCTTATTTGACCAAAGCGTGTTGTCAATTGCTTCGATATGGGAAAATTGAGAGGATTTCGCTAGTGCTAGGACCTCTTCAGTTCTGTAGGTTCTAGAGATGCATAATTGTCAGAGCATCTATATGAGAAATTTTAGTGATATGAATTGATTAATAAGATTTTTACTCGCATCGGGCATAAAAGTCCATAATGCATCATTGACATATAAAAGTACCTACAATCTATCAGCACAACAGAATTCTAGAAAGGGAAACCATCTTTCGGTTGAATTGGTGACTAAGTAAACTATTTTCTTTCTGTCTCTTATCATCTGCTTTTCATAATCTTCAACCATACAACGTGGCATTTGTTCTAACCAGGGAACCCTTCTCTCTTCCTTTCTTTTCCTTTCAAGTTGAAGTCTCTTCCTTGGTCCCTCTGCTAACTCATATTGTATATCTGGTGCTTTGTTTTTGTATTGAAGATAGTGATGCTCATACTTCATTGTCGCAGGTTGTATCACTACTAAGGAGCTTGGGACTGTTATGCGGTCGCTGGGGCAAAACCCCACCGAGGCAGAGCTTCAGGATATGATCAATGAGGTGGATGCCGATGGTAACGGCACCATTGATTTCCCAGAGTTCCTGAATTTGATGGCCAGGAAGATGAAAGACACCGACTCTGAGGAGGAGCTCAAGGAAGCTTTCCGAGTGTTCGACAAGGACCAGAATGGCTTCATCTCTGCAGCTGAGCTGCGTCATGTGATGACAAACCTCGGGGAGAAGCTGACTGATGAGGAAGTTGATGAAATGATCCGTGAGGCTGATGTGGATGGTGACGGCCAGATCAACTATGAAGAGTTTGTCAAAGTCATGATGGCCAAGTGAGGACCCATCCCTTTCAAATGCATCATCTTAACTATCAAAAATCAAAAAATGTAGAAAGAAGGGAACATGGCAGATACGTTCGATGAGATTTTGATTTCACCTTAGGCTTTCATCATCATTCACATTTTTAACTGTTATGGGGTGGTCTATGTGTTCCATTGTTTGCTTTGTTTTATAGCACTTCATTGCTATCCACTTGTTTGTTCCATTTCTCGTTTAGCTTAATGTATGGTAACGGTCAATATTCTATCTGGTATTTGCCTTTTTCTTGGTATTGTGAACCTTGATCGGTCTTGAGAGGTTGGATGCTTTTGTTTGTATTGACTGATTGATCCTTATTCTGGTTGATTAAGTTTGTAAATTACTTCCTCTCTCTGTCCAAGAATTCCAGCTGTTAGTGATTTCTCTTTTAACTAATCTCTATTTGATGGAACTTTTGGTGCTCCACTTTATATCTAAATCCAAATGTTAGGCCCTTGTTGGCTTTAGATAGACATAATGATTGAAATGCGTATACCACCAATGAGGTGTTAGCTTTGGAATTTACAGTGCCAAGCCCAGGTGATTCCTAATGGACGCAACCTACTTTATTCACTTTGAAACTGGTCGCTCGAGATTGTCATTCGAGTGATTCTTTAAAACCAGGCTTCCCATTTTGTTGGAATGTGGTCTTTTGGAGAAGGGGAAGTGTCGATATTAGTCCTGGTTTCGAATTCGTTGTTTTGCTATTTTGTTTGCTTTGGTTTTTCAGTTCGATTCTGATATCTGACTTCACAGTGAACTACTATACCTGAACTGACTTCTTCTTTTTTTTAAATTACCTGAAACCGACTTAAAATGGAATTTTAGAAAGCCACCCAATCGAATTTCTATATGGAGAATTAAATCCCAGGAATTACCTTGCTGCCGTCCTCCATTGGCAAATGTCACTTAATTCTCTTCGTCTTCTCTTCTTTTTCATTGCGACTGAGATTTGACGATACCTAGTTAGAAAAGAACTTCATATGCGATTGGGTTTATCTGCCAGTGTTGTGGGGCAGTTTCTTTAAATTACAGAAAAAAGTAATGAGGCCAAGCAGAATTTTTCAGGATACAAGCTGAAATCTAAAGTTGCTAAACGCTAACATTTGAGAAGCTGTTGGTGGTTTTTTTTTTTTTTTTTTTTGGCGTCAAGTAAATGCATTTGAACCATATGGATTTTACTTTATCAAAGCAACATAACGGGGTTCGCCAAGCAATTATTCTATGTAGCGTTTGGTCCTTTATTGAGTGGAGACGTGTGACGGAGGTCAATCGTCTTTTGCCTGCCTCGCCTTCTTTCTGAAGGATGGGTGAAGCATTGCACGGTTAAATAACTAATCCAACTGTTTTTGCTGATTATCATTCGGTTTCGCCTTCTTTTTGCCTGTTTGCCGTATCGAAGTGGGCCTTGAACTTGTCCGACCTCCATTTACTTCAATACTCGCGAACGCATCTCGACTACGGATTGTAATTGGATCATCCCTGGATCGGCTCTACGATGACGTGAAGATGTAGATCTCGGTTAACAAGGCCCGCGTCTGGTCCCCGAAAGAAATGCAGTAGCATCCCAACCATGGATGGCTAAAAATCTCGTGTTGCTGCCCAACATGCCCGATGTGGGAGTCTTTCGCTCGATTCCATCTGTACCTTTGTTTCTTCCCTTCATCTGCAAAACCCTCATCTCTAGTGGCTGCAAAGAGAGAAACAAAACCATCTCTAGAGTCCACTGTTGTCAAGCGGACGCCCACCAGGTTCGTGAATTCGCCTCGGAGGAGCGAAAAATTGTAGCAGTAGCAACAGGGTAGCATGCGGCAATTGAGAATACGAGAGAATGTCGATGTCCTCTCTACCGTGGTTTATTCGTACCGAGATGAATGATCCAAGCCATCAGAAAATGTGTTAGCCCCTGATAAATCTCCAGGTGACTGGGTTCAAGAACCGAATCTGTCGTGTTTAGTGTTACGACACTGATAAATTTGGGTTTCGTGCTTTTCTTTTTCTCAGGAGAAAGCGGGAACAGATGGACGAATGATTGGAGCAGATAGCATAGAGCGGGCGAGGCAAAATCTATCCATGCTACTGTTATGATGTGCATGCCTCCTAGGCTGTCCTGTAGTGAGACTTGATATATACGATAAGGCCAATAAATAAAAGAGGCAGAGTCTTGATTTCAGTTTATCTTGTCATGGGACCGGATTGACTATTCGCTATGTCTCGCTGGAAGATCATTTGAGTTCATCCTGGACCGCATGAGATTTTCCTCTCAGAGAGAGAGAGATGAATTACAAGTATTTTGCTTGCTAGGACATTGACTGTCTACGGGACTAAGACTGAGATACGGAGATAGCGATGGACCAAATCATCCAGGGAGCAAGCAATCACTCAACGCACGAATGAATCTGCCAAGTTGCCGACCTGATTCAACCCAAGCGCAATTTATTCAGAACCAAGCTGAAAGTGTCAAGTTTTGACCGTTGCTTTCCACTGTGGGTTAGGAAAACAGCATATCAAGGATAGCAACATCGACTACAATTATGACAACAATCACTCACCTTTGAAGAAGAATAGGAGATGATGAAAGTATCGAGGATTACTATTACAAAACCAAACTTAACAAAAGCAGAAGGAAAATTGCAAGAAATCATAACAAAAAATCTGGACATTTCAACAGCACAGGACCAGCCAACCCCCGGCAGCCAGTAGGCTATCAAGTCGGCAGGTTAACCTCCGTGGCAAAGGCTACTTATTAAGCAAAAGTTCAACAGAGACGAAAAGCACTAGCCTATTTCGCAGAACGGTGCAACTCATTTTCAAAGCTTTCAGCAGAAAACACTGTCCAAGAGTCTCGTTCTCAAAGAATACATACTCAGTAAATTATGATGCAAAAAATTGGTTGTTGAAATATGGAGCAGATTTGAGTTTGTGGACTGCATCAGGGATTGAAACTCTGCTTCAAATGACCGCCGCATTCATGTATAAGATCATAGGCAACTGATCAATGCAAAAGGCCTGAGCTCTTTTTGCACCAATAAACGAATTCACTCATCGGTTTCCAACTAGGGATGCTGCAACAGATCCAAATTCTCCTCTCTAAAAGGAAATAATTTTCATATTCCTCCCTAATAGTTAATTTACATTGAGGACAACAGCCTCAAGACGATACTCACCTTCAAAAGTCAAGGGATAAAGTGAAACATAAAAATTCTTGAGTACTACAGCCACGCAGAGGGCTGTATATGAGAGAGTATTGTTATTAACAAGACAACTTTGCCCAAAACACAAGTCTATCTTTACAAAGAACAAAACGAAATATCTACCTTCTGAGCTGCTTGTAGAGCACAACAGTTACATACTTGGACTGAAACCTATGAGTCAATCCTAAAGCAACTACGGACTGGGGGGTCCTTCCTTTCTCTAAGAAAAGGTGATTAAGCATGACATGTTGGGGCTTGAGCGGAGCAGTTTCATCTGAATTTTCTGTATCCAAGACAGTTAGACGAAGATGAGGAGGAACCACCACCGGCTCCTTCGCAAATTCTTCCTCAGCCGGCAGCATTTTACTGTAGCTAGAATCAGGTGACGATGGAACCTCAAATTCAGCCACACTGTCCAAAATTTCGGGAACATAATCCTGCAGAAGTGATGGGACAATGTTAAGTCCACTAGGGTCACTAAAAGAATCTCAGATTACCCAACAATACGTGTGTGTACATATCAAGCATTAGCATCTATTGCATACATCTACAAGTTTGTATTTTGCTTGCCTTCAGCATAAAGGGCAGGTTATCGCAAACTTGGCTTACCCCACCCCAAACAAATTGACCAAGAAGATAGCACTGCTCAGAGTCAGTAATTTAGTATCCAGTCAATATTTGATTAAAATCTGTGCATGTAAGAGTGTACGAAAAGAATTACAAAAATTATGAGAAACCAACCATAATAGCAAGAGTAGCATCAGAAAAGGTATTATCATTTTAATTAATCAACCATCAATCTTCATATCTCTTTAAAGCTCAAGGAAAAAAAAAAGACTGCCTGTCTGTTGTGACATTTTGGATTCACAACCTTTGCCTGTGTAACTGAGTTGATCGATAATGCTATAGTGGGGAACAGGCCCCCAAATATCCCACAAGAGCTCAAATGAACCACCAAAAACCAACGCATACAAAGTGGAGGTGTCATCCATTGAAAACAACATCACTAACACAAAGCAAACGTCTCGTGCCCTCTAGATGCTTACAGGGTACAATTTGTTTATGCATAAGAAAAGATTTTGAACGAGGTAGTACTTAAATCACATTCATGCACATACAATGTACAGTTAAACAAGCTCTGCGAATCTATAAAGAACTTACGTCAACATTCAGTATATTACAAACTTGGCCCATCTCATCGGTAGTATGGGGGAGATCTGGACTATATCTCCATTGACCATCAACAATAAACCTGTAATGGTATACGCCAGAAGGTAGGACCATAAGGATAGAATAATCTTTACCGGATCTCTGTAGTCTCCTCCTGCAATATAAAGTAATCAACTAACTGGCTTTAGTCAGCTCTGAGCTTTCTCTTCTAACTGGTTTTATAGAAGCCAATAAACATAACAAATGGAAAGATCGCAATCCTCACCTAGATACCCAATTGTCCCACGATCCTTCCACCACCACATCATTGCCACCATATTGCCATGCAATGACCGTGGGAATTCCTCCCTCAGAAGGATTATCAGCAATTCCTTGAGACTCATTCTGCCTACTCTGATTGAAAGCGAGAAGGCCATCACTCCTTTGAAATGGAGGTGTAGGAATCTAAATATGACAAAGTTAAAAGCAACTCATCAATTGAAGGCATCATCAAGATTGTTCATCTAAATGTTTAAGACACGATTCATGAAACATATCCTTGCAGCCCATCTTTCGAACTATAAAAACTAAAAAATTCAGATGTGATTCTTGAACACGCATGCCGGGATTACAGATAGCTCAACAGATACAAAAGTAGGCAGGCATATGGAAAGAATAAGCACCCAGCAGAAAGGCAATGCCCGTGAAATGTAAACTAAGCTAGGAGCAAGCAAATCAAAGGCAGCCGAGGACAAATATAGTATCAAAGTGGAGTCTTCCCATCGCAAACTACAGAAGTCATAATTGTTACAAACCGATAGCAAACGTCATCACGATCTTCATCTTCTTTCTAACACTCCACAAGAATATCAGCCAAAAGGTGAGAATGCGGCTCTTTACGCTGCAGAGAGGTAAAGCAACGATCTCGTACTGACAAAAGAATCGCTAAGGTTCTCCAACTATATCTAATGACAGTAACAGGCAGACCACAAAAAAAAAGAAAAAAAATTTAACAAAAAAAAAAAGATTTACGATTGCCCACAAAACAATTATCATAAATCTCCATTTCTAGGGGGATAATACATGAACATTATATAGCATGAAACATTCACCATCCTGGACGCAGCACAAGATGGAAAAACGAACGCCCCAAAAATCAGACGGAGGAGACAAAGATCGATACGCGATAACACCTAGTAATCGTCGCCGATAGATGCATGCATCCGATCGGACGATAAGCACGGACGACACGACCACAACACGCGCACTACCTCCGCCACTAGAAACCACGCGATCGATTGACAAGTCAAACCAAGTAGACGGAAATCGACACACGGCATCATCCCGCAGGAAAACACAAAAAAAAGGGACCGCAACACGTGAACCGCGCGCGGCGAGGGCGAGGCGGAAATGACCTGAGGAGAGAAGACGAGGGGAAGCGGAGTGTGCGCGGGGATAGCGAGGGGCGGAGGAGGAGCGGGAGCGCGGCCCGCAGCGGGTTCGGAGGGCGGCGCGTGCGGCGGGGCCGGCGCGTGGTTCTCGCGGGGGAGCCGCTCGCCATTCGATCCGGCGGGGGCGGCGGCGTCGGCGTCGGCGTCGGCGTCGTCGTCGTCGTGCGGCCCGTCCTCTCTCCCGTTAGCATTCCCCATGGCCTCGGCTCGCTCTCTCGGCAGATCTGCAGATCGCGGCTCCGGCTCACGACAAAGCAGCGACGGCGAGAATGCGATCTATTATATTTCCCCACGCGTAGAATCCTCCCTCGGTTTCGATGCGAAATATGTATATAGATATATATGTATATATTGCGTATATAATATGCACTGGTGCAGCTTCGGAGGGAGAGGGAAGCTCGAAGGAGGTGCCGGCGGAGCGGAAGTGGCGGGCCAGTCCGGCGATCAGAGCCGTCGCATTTCGATTTGCCGGAGGCGACGACCGTTCGGGAAACGCCGCGGCACCGCCGGAGACGGAGGAGCAAGCTTAGAGAGAGAGAGAGAGAGAGAGAGAGAGAGGAGAGAGAGAGTCGTGGGAATGAAACGAAATGGATAAACTAAACGAGGGAGAAGAAGTAATGCACGTCAGTCACGAGATGGGGAGAGCCTCCCACGCGCCATCACGCCGGACGCGCTGCCCACGCGCCGGCCGGCGTGGCAGGGGGGGCCCGCCGTTTGGTGGGGGTGGAGGGGGAGTTCCAATGAAAGGGACGGGCCGAATTTCGTTGCGAATTTTCTTTTTAAATTTTCTAGATTTCGCAATTGAGTTGCTCCGGCTCCGGCGCCGGTAAATTATAAATTTATGTTGTTCAATTGAGTGCTCTGACATTTTATTTCTTTTATTTCTCGATCTGATCTTTTGAATTTTTTATGTAATCAAGTCTTTTGACTTTCTCGAATTATGTAATCAAAGAGTTTAATCAATGATCTCCACTAAGTAGGTGAATTGCTTAACCACGTGGCAAAAAAAGAAGGTGTGTTACATTAATTTGAAGTCAGATGAGCGCAAAATGAGCCAAAAAAAACTAAAATTGGAAAAGAAAACCCAAGTTTTGACAATAGTAGTTGTGACCAATCAACAAAGCACTTGGTTGCATAACTTGAACTTTTTATCCAAAAAAAAAAAAAAAACAGAAGACAACTTTAACTCTATTCGTAAACCTAATCCTAACTTTTTTTGTCACTGAATTTGCCGTTGAGTTGCTCCGGCTCCGACACTAGCAAACTATAAATTATGTTGTTCAATTGAGTGATCTGACTCCTTATTTTTTAATTTCTTGATCTGATCTTTTGGATTTTATTTTTTTATGTAATAAAGTCCTCTGACTTTCTCCAATTATGTCACCAAAGATTTTGATCAATGACCTAAACAGGCAAATTGCTTAACGACATGGCAGAAAATGAATGTACGTTATGTTAATTCAATGCTAGATGAGCGCAAAATTAGCCAAAAAAAAAAGAAAATTGGAAAAAGAAAACCCAAGTTTTGATGATAGTAGTTGTAACTAATCAACAAAGCACTTGGTTGCATAACCTGAACTCTTTGTCCAAAAAAATAAAATAACTTTAGGTTTATTCGCAAATCCAATCCCTAACTTTTTTTGTCGAAGAGAAAAATCACCAAATTTGCCGTTGAGTTGCTCCAGCTTCAACATCGGCAAACTATAAATTTATGATGTTCAATTGAGTGATCTAACTCCTTATTTTTTAATTTCTCGATCTGATCTTTTGGATTTTTTTATGTAATAAAGTCCTCTGACTTTCTCCAATTATGTCATCAAATATTTTGATCAATGACCTAAACGGGCGAATTGCTTAACGACATGGCAGAAAAGGAATGTACGTTACGTTAATTCAACGCCATATGAGCACAAAATTAGCCAAAAAAAAAAAGAAAATTGGAAAAGAAAACCCAAGTTTTGACGATAGTAGTTGTAACTAATCAACAAAGCACTTGGTTGATTACCCGAACTCTTTGTCCAAAAAAAAACTTTAGGTTTATTCACAAACCCAATCCTAACTTTTTTTGTCAGAGAGAAAAATCACCGAATTTGCCGTTGAGTTGCTCCAACTCCGGCACCGGCAAACTATAAATTTATGATGTTCAATTGAGTGATCTGACTCCTTATTTTTTAATTTCTCGATCTGATCTTTTGGATTTTTTTTTATGTAATAAAGTCCTATGACTTTCTCCAATTATGTCATCAAAGATTTTGATCAATGACCTAAACAGGCGAATTGCTTAACTACATGGCAGAAAAGGAATGTACGTTACATTAATTCAACGCTAGATGAGCGCAAAATTAGCCAAAAAAAAAAAGAAAATTGGAAAAGAAAACCCACGTTTTGATTATAGGAGTTGTAACTAATCAACAAAGCACTTGGTTGCATAACCCAAACTCTCTGTCCAAAAAAAATAAAAATTAACGTTACGTCTATTCGCAAACCTAATCCTAACTTTTTATGTGCGAGAGAAAAATCACCAAATTTGCCATTATTAGCATTTTGTCCAAAAATCAATGTGAATTGTCCCTAATTTATATATCCTCTAATGGTTTCATTTGGAGATATGCTAATTTGCTAATGTGGATTTGCTATTGACATAGAAATGCCATGTCAAGTCGAAACTAGATTACGGGATATATTTGAAAATAAATTGAAAGTTAGTGACTTTTATCTTCTAGACAAAGCAAAATTTAAGGCGAATTTGGGGTTCGACCCAAAATTCGAAAAAAAAATTGGAAAAAAAAGGAATGATTTTGAACAGATTCGTGAGGGGACCTAAAATTTGAAGTTTTTTATAAAAAAAAAAATTAACAAGTTTGGAACAGAATTAGGACTTAATTTAAAGTCGGAGATCTTTTTTTCTGGTCAGAAATTAAACCTCTTCCAACGAGGGCCCCAAATCACGTACGTTGTTTTTGGTCCCCCCGTTTGCTGGTGGAGGGTTGATTAGGATGCGGGGACCAAAGGGAGTGAGGTGGAGGTGGAGGTGGCGGAGCGCACGTCGTTTTCCGTTCTTACGGGGGCCGCATCCAAATCTGCCCCCACATACGAGGTCCCGTACGGCGGCGCGTGGGGAGCGGGACTAGACATTTATCTATTTATTTATGCAAATGTTTTTATTATTTTTTTCCTTTTGGAGTATTGCGGGATACTGTGCGGATCAGATCAGCGTGGGTCAGACGTGGCCAGACCACGTGACGATCGGCGAGTGGGGCCCACGCGCTGGGGGGGAAGAGTTGAGGGCACGATGATCACGTGACGTGGAGAGTGGGGTTTTTCTTCTTGTGGATAAGATCTGAGCTGGACGACGGATGACTTTCTTCCTCTCTCTATTTTTATTTTTTTTTTCCGTTTTTTTTTTCGCTTTTATTTGGGCTTTGAGACGTGGGGCCAATTGACGACTGCCAGCTCAGCAGGATATTTCTGTTTACGCGGGGACAAAATAATCGGATAACATTTACTCGGGATTTTTCGGTTTCCATTTTTTTTTTATTCTCTTTCGAATATCGGGGGATTATTTCTTCGACAGAACAAGAGACATTTCTAACTTTTTTTTGTTTCCTTTTTTTTGTCCCGATAGAACGGAGGAATATTCCGCTTACTTAAATATAAGAAACAGAGAATTTTCTTTTTCAACGTTCTGTTCGGAGAAAATAATTTTAATTTGAGGAAGCCTTTATTAGAATAAATGTCGGAGGGCATTCCGGGGGAGTTTTCAAGAATGTATCGAGACCGGTTGTTATTAACGTCGACATCACGAGAGTCGGGTGAGCCGACACGCAAGCAATAAACAGTTGCACATTCCGTGGATTTATGAACCGTTTTGAGAACAATAAAACAAGTTTATACCACCGGCCGTGGTGGCTCCGCTGGATAGGCTCCTGTTCAGTAAATCGAAAAATATACATAAATAAGCATCATAAGTCTGAAAAAAGATGAAAAGGGAAAAATTGAAAAAATTTAACACTATATTGATAAAATTGAAAAATTAAAAGTCGAATTAGGCATTATTATGGAAAAAGTGTAAGGAGGTGGCTTTAAGGAAAACTCATGGGACGTCTTTCTTTTGTTCGAATCAACACATAAATGTGAGGATGAAAGGGGCCAAATATCGTCGTCAAATTAAAGTAAAATTAGAAATCACTGAAAGGGGGTTCGAATCCCCACATTCTCAAAAGGGATTAGGATAGGGACGCTGTAGTTTCAGAAGTGGGTTTCGACTCCCACGCTCTGTAAGGAAGTAGAACAAAAGTCAGAGAGTGAGTGTTAGAATAGGAATCGAGTAGGACCGACAAAAAAAAAATTAGAAAATTCCACCTGAAGTAGGAGTGGAGGGATGCTAACGAAAATTTAAAAAAAAAAAAGAAAAGAGAAAATGATGCGGGATGTTAATGATGATAATGTAATGTACGCAGGAAAGAAGGCAATTGTAGTACGAACAAAAAGCAACGACAGGGATGTGCATGAAAATAATGGTGCCCAGACCCAAAGCTTATCCTCTTTGCTTTTCTGTCCTTATCCCCTTCCTTCGCCTTTCCGCTGGTCAAACTCCATTCTTGTCATCCTTTGAAAAACGAACGACAACCGAGAAAATGCTCAAAAAAATTAATATGATAACCTAACCTAAGAATCCATCGCTCTCGAGTAAGAAAAAACAATTCCTCTCTTGACCAAAAATGTATTCCAACGTGCCTAGCCTCCCGCTCGTAATATCATCCCATATGATAATAGCGTCGCGCCCACCCGACTGCGACCGCCGACCCGACTGTCGTCCACCGGCAGCCTTGGATCCGCCAAGGCCGACCCGCTTGCTCGCTCGCTTTCCCCCACCCCTCTGCAACACTTGGGCTCGAAGCTTGCGCTGGCTAGCTTCGACCCGGCTGGACCTCAGGCCCCAGCCAGGCCCGCCATAGATGAGATCCAAGGCAAGGCCGGGGGTTCCGCCATCGAGCCTTCCCGAGCCGAGCCTTGGACATCGCCTTGCCGGGCATGAGATGGGATCGAATGGAGAGAGACCCGTTGGGAAGGGGGGGGGCGGCGGATAGTCGACGATGTCGTACGGTGACACAGTACACGACTGCAGAGAGTATCCCTACACCTGATACTTCGCAAATACGACTCGACTCGACTCGGCTCGGCTCGGCTCGGCTTCTAACTACAATAAATTATTAGTAACGTGTGGTTCAAGACCTTCAAAAAGTGATTCTACCTAATCAAGAATCGCGACCCTTTCAAGCAGCACTTCGAACTTCCCCCGGTTTCATCTTCCTTTTCAACGATCCATCCTTCGCCCGCGGTTTTCGTCCTTCCGAACGAAAGCGAAATCTAACTAACGACCCCCCAAGAGAGAGATGTGGTAACGTCGATGATGCTTATCCTGACGGCGAAAATGCACACGGAACGCGAAAGATTCTCCGCGCGAGCGGGTTATCCATCATTAGATTAGGTGAATCTCGAGTAGAACCCCACCGGATCCGAAGATACGGGTGGAGCAATCGGCAAGAATGCCTCCAAACATGGGCAATGTGCCAAGGCCAATAAATTTCACTTCTCTTTCCTACTCCTTTCATCAGTCTGAAACATACAGACAGAGCCTAGATTTTTATGGACATGGCTTTCTTTGATGCCTTATAGTGTCACACACCTCTACGATAAGTTAACTAGCAAATGTACACGAGAACTCACTCTAAGAATTGACGAGGTGGGGAGGGGCGTCTGCAGAATGAGCTGTGCTCGAGTGAAAAGTAGCCGCAGCCACCGGACGGTTGGAGGACGTCGCTGCTTAGGTGCCCGTGTGGAGGAAATGGACTGAATAGGAATCAAAAGGAGGCCGAACTGCTTCTGCGAAGCTGATAACTTGGTTCTGATAACACTTCGTTTTGAAACTTGGTCTCGAATTCCTACAAGGAAGAACAGCAGCCGTGTAACAAAATCATATATACTCGGAAGAATGGCGAAACCAATGACGTGCGTTGCGATGTTCCAGAAAACCAATTGTTCATTGTCGCAATAATTCGACTCTTCAGCACGTTTACTAGATACCATGTGTTCCAAGTTAAAACAGTCAGGTCATGTCAAGGTATGCTGAATGTTATCAACAAAAAGTCCGTGCGGACTATATGAAAATCATGTCGAAAGAACACAATCACATATTTCACGTATCTTCGCCCCCCCCAGGTGTACAGTGCAAAACCCCAGATTCCTGCAATTGTGTTGCAAGTGACAGGATCAAGACTGGTCGCAACTAGATTAAACACAGAAGAGGAATGGAAACCTTCTCTGCTAGGATTTTCCGGGGGCTCCTGTATTCATTGTGATCAGAAAACACCAATTTGCATGAAATAACTACGTTGAAGGATGAAGACCTAAGCACCTCCACGCTCATACATTGAGATCGGTAGGCATAGCATATACCATTAAGTTCCATAGATGCGTAAGGCCAAAATTACAAAGAGGACATAAAATGATTTGACATCCTCCCATCGGAAGCTAGATGATATATTTCGATGCCATTCCACAAATGATTATAATCTGCTACCTAAGTACCCATCAACCTAAACTGACTGACAAATCTTTCCTCAGCACACAAACTTTTTTTCTTTTTCTTTTGGCCCAAACTCTACGACACTAAATTTCAAGCCACTGAAATAGTGCACCCTCCTCTGAGCAAATAGACGATCAATAACTACCCTAAATAGGTTTAATATCCATTCACAAAGAAGGGTTTTCCAATTTCACCTCAATTTCAAGAAAACATATCAGACCAATTACTTAACCAGGTTCTAGATGAGAATTCACTGCTTCAGCCATATGTACCAGAAGATATCATGCTTTCATTAAAAGGAAAATCTAGCAAGACATGTGGATACTATCATCTACAGCTAAAACATGTGGAAAATCATATTTTATATAGAAAAAGCATCAAGACGTAACTAAGATCAGTGGTCTGCAATATTTCAAAGGTCAAAGAGTAATATCTAGACAGTCACTGAAAATAGGTAATTTATATGAAATATTCACCCCGCATCGCCATGCTAAAGGACAGAAGCTTTTATCCCTTAAAAGACTGTCTTAGTCCTCTAAGTCACAAATCCAGACTCAGGCAATCCACCAGTGAGAGAGTTACTGACTCATAATTCTTCCTCATTTCTATTACATGAAGCACCTCAAACATTAATACTTTGTCATAATTAAATGGCAGGTGCAAACCAGTAACCACAGCCAAAATTGTGATTCATGGCACATTTGCAAAGTCTATAAATTAATGGCATCTACTTATACTAAGTTCTTATGGACGTTTAAAATCATAAAATGTCTAAAAACTGCAGCAATTCTTGTGACATCAAACAGCCCACATAAGCAATACCGCAACTAACATGACTCCATATAGAAACACCCATCAAGCTGATAACAAACTGGATTTCATCTGTGTTCTCACGTGATAGACAAAGGTACCCTTGCCAGTGGATTTTATCATTATAGAAGTACAAGAAACCATACACAGTAATCAAAGATACAACATATCTCGAAGGTCTCATCATTTTAGTCCCTGAAAGAGAGTCATTAGTCAAATAGTAGTCATAGCACCAACACCTAGCGTCCAGTCCACTAAGTCATGCAAGATGGAAATCAACAGCTGATAGAGGTAAGACTATAACAAATTAGGCCTTAGGACTGCAAAAAGGAAGAATCCTTAGATCCGTGGAAAAAGTTCATTGTTGCCAAGATAAACATTATAATCATTGTGGCATGCCTGAAGTTTTTTAAAGTCCACTCATCACTCGTACACAGACACGTAGATAAGATTCCCAGAAACAGGACACCCGGATCATGAAGATTAGTAAGATGGAACTAAACTCTGCCTCACATAGTTTGGCCCTTATCATGGAGAAGCATTTGACTGAGGGTGAAATCTACAAATCATGGAAAAAAAATAGCCATATCGGAGGGTCCATTTACCATCATTATTCTTACCAAGTACATCAATCAGCAGAGAGAACTTGGAATTTAATGCAAATTGAACAACATTCAAATATCTCGTGAAATTTATAGCTTAAGGGGGTGTCATTGTAGGTTGTGACTTCTAGCTTTTTACTGTAGCTTTAACTTTTATAGTTTACAATCAAACCTCTACTCGCTATTGGAGACATCGACCCTTAAAAACTCTCTGGCAGGGAAAGCAAAAGATTAAGAGACCCTCATTAGATGAATACTCTACATAAAAAACTGTTCCTACAATAACTGTTTAGTCTATGCCCAACCTAATCTTACCTTGTCTTACAGAAACAAGTAGTCAGACAGTGCATAACTTCTTTCTACACGATTGTACTAGCCCTCGCAGACTGAGCATTAAGACCAGATTTACCTTCTCTTTCTTTAGCTTTATGTTCTCCTCTTCTAGATGTGAAACCTTGCTCACCAGCTCATTTTGGTAAGCCTGCAATTCAACATGTAAAGTAGTCAAAATAATAATAGAGGTCAGAATCATGTCTTAACAGACAAGTCCTCAAGATTGCAAAAGAAATGAAGAGCCAACCTGCTTTCTAGCTCGTGAACGTGCAGCTGACTCTCTGTTCTTGATCTTTCTCCTCAACCTCCTTTCAAGTGTCCTTTCATATACAACTGGGTCACCCCTTTTCCGCCTGGGCACCGACGTATCCGATAGCAGGCCTGTCGAAAGTGCTGGAGATAAACCAAGCGGCGGTGTAACACTCTGGGGAGTTGCTGGCTCCGAGAGGTTTAGATCCATTGAAGGACCCAAATAAGCATCAGCAAATAGCCCAGCTTGCACCAAGAAATCCTCTAGAGTCATCTCGCTGAGGGTCTGGTCCCCACCCTGACTCCTCACCTCCGAACCACTCCTCTTCTTCTGCCCCTGTTGGATATCCTTCCACACTTCCTCGACCGTCTTCCCGCTCAGCGCCCTGGCCAGCGTCGAGCTGGCCTGGCGCTGCAACGACGATGATGACGATGGGGGCACGCCACTCCCCACACGATCCATCCCTGCACACTGACTCTCTTCAGCGGTCCATACAATTTTAAGAAGCTCATCGAGGTTCACGCAACCTAGAGGTTTCTTCCCCAAGTCCCCCCCAGATGGGTCACAACTTCCTCGAGAGTGAGGTCATACCACGAGCTTTGCCTGGTCAGTGATGGTGGTGAGGGTTGCAATTGCAAATGGGTCTCTTGGCCGTTACTTTGTAACCCCTTTGTTTGGATCCCCATTAAAAATTCAAAGCAATGTCTCTCTCTCTCTTCAACCCAATGACCTATCACTGTACAAGGTAGCGAGCTTACAAAACCGCCTACTGCAATAACCGAATATCTCAAACACACCCTTTTTTCCTTCCTCCTTTGTCTCATTGATTCAGTTCACAGCAATGATCAAATGATCCTCTCGCTTAGTCCTCACTCGTGCACTCTCAAACTCCCAAATTCAACCCCCCCAACCGAATGGGTCTCTTGGCCGTTACTTTGCAACCCCTTTGTTTGAATCCCCATTAAAAATCAAAGCAAGGTCTCTCTCTCTCTCTCTCTTCAACCCAATGACCTATCACTGTACAAGCTAGCGAGCTTACAAAACCGCCTACTGCAAAAACCAAAAATGTTAAACGCTCCCTTTTTTTCTTCCTCCTTCGCCTCACTAATTCAGTTCACAGCAATGATCGAATCATCTTCTCGCTCAGTTCCTCACTCGCGCACTCTCGAGCTCCCAAATTCAACCTCAGCCCCCCCCCACCCCTCCAAAAAAAAAATCTCGTCTTAACTCGTACTGATGATTATGTTTCTTACCCTCCTCTCAGCTTACGTGGAAGAAACATGAACACTGTGGTCGAGCAAAGAAAAGTGACGCAAACCCATGTTTCGCTCAACGCAAGCAACTACAAACTAACGGCGAAATTGGTTTAAAACGATGCCCAAAAGAACAAAGAAAAAGATGATTGAAAGAAAGAGAGCAACCCAGAACTACCTGGAGGACGAATGATCCGACAATTCCGGAGTCTAGACTGCAACCCGAGCTCTGCTGCTGCAGACACGGGAGAAGATGAATCCACGTATCTTGTGTTCTCGAGTGAGAAGCGATTAATCGGACGCCGGGTCGCTCTCTCTCTCTCTCTCTCTCTCTCTCTCGCTCTCTCGTTTTTTCCTTTTTGTATTTTTGGGTCGTGCTTGGTATTGGGGTGATATGATTATGGTTATGTCACGCGAGTCGTGCGTGAGCGTGGCACGGTTCGGGCCATCGAGACTTTTCAACTTTTTGCTTTTGCTCCGTACGTATGATTTCCTTCGAAAAATAATCTCAAATAACTAAAAGCATGTTTCCGTCAACGTGCAGTTCGCATGTTTCCGTTAACGTGCGGTTCACTTAGACCACTAGTTTGGGTGTCAGGAGTTTCTAGATCAAGACATCGATAAATCGAGATGTTTGGCGTCGATTTTCGATTTTCTTGTCACGTTGGATGACTTGAAGATAGGTCCCTTGGGAACTAAACGGGGACAAGTCCCCGAACAAGCGTGAATTTCGAGGGTATTTTGGAATAGATGTTAAGGTGGTAAATGTAAATACCTTTATAGATTTCATAAGACTAGAGTAATGCATGCGATTGCAATCTGGATAGAAGCGTTGCTAACACGCTCACCATAAAAAGTATTCAGCCCTTAGTAGGCAAGATCAGGCGGGTGCTATTGTCAATGACTAGATTTGTCGAAACGGGTGGTAAAAATTTATTTATCAACTCATATTTCATTGGCTAAGTTGTTATATAGATTAATTATATTCAATAAATAGATTTAGATTGTAAATTTCAGAATAATATGAGTATTAAATAGATTCACAACTTACTCAAACTTAATCCTCCATGACTCTCGATCATACAATCAGTCTCTCCGCACTTCCATCTTAATTTTGTTAGGCATTTTCCTAAATTGAGTAAAAGAAATATTTTAATAATGTAGATTAAACTAGATATGATTTTGATATGGGCTGAATTGAACTATGAGTTATTAAATTTATATTATATAAAAACGGGTCAATTTGGGCCGTGTTATTTTTGACAAAATCCCGACCGACCCACCCGTTTGAACCCTTCTCCCTACTGATTTTCCGAATGTATTGGGAATGGAGGATGATCATGGTGCTCTTTAAAAACCATACATTCAACCTAGTATTCTTTCGGAAAAAATAATAATAATAATCACGTGCGTACACGTAGCCCGGTCTGTCCTACACGAGCAAATAATATTAAATTATCCATAGAAACAGCTATTGGACCAAGCGGGCCGGGCCGGGGCAGTCCTTTTGGGTCGATGGGCCTCGATGTCGGCTGTCTATGTAAACCCAAAATCCCTAACAGTCCGGCCCAGTCATAACCAAAAAGGAGAGTCGGTGTGATTCTCGTCGACGCGACCGAAGCTCCAATCATTTGTAGAATTCAATCTCAATTCCGCGATCGCCAAACCCTAGCCAAGCTCCACCGAACAGCCAAACCTCGACCAGCACCACCACCCTCCCGGCCATGGCCAAGAAGCGAAAGCTCCGATCCTCCGATCCCTCGCCGGCCAAGTCCGCCGAGCCTCAGGACCAGCAGGAGCCCTCCCAGGCCGGCCAGCCCGAGCCGGTCCCCGAGGAGGCGGCGCAGCAGGAGCCGCAGGGCATGGCCGTGGACGAGCCCGCGCAGAAGGATCCGGCTTCGGAAGTGGAGCCGCAGACCGGAGAACCGAAGGCGGAGAAGGTGGAAGGGAGGCCGGAAGGCGAGGGGGAAGAGCGGGAGCCGGAGCAGGAGGAGCGAGCCGATTTGAATGCGCCGAGCGGCGGCGACGGCGACGGCGGCGGCGGCGCGGCGGAGCCGGAAGCGTCGCCGGCGAATGGAGCTGCGGATGAGAATAACGAGGAGGAGGAAGAAGACGGGGACGACGTGGAGGAGGAGCCCGTGGAGAAGATTCTGGAGCCGTTCACTAAGGAGCAGCTGACTATGGTTCTCAAACAGGCCGTGGCCAAGCACCCCGACTTGATCGAGAGCGTGCGAGGCGTCGCGGACGCGGATCCTGCTCACAGGAAGATCTTCGTGCACGGCCTCGGCTGGGACGCGACTGCCGATGCCCTAATTTCGGTCTTTGGGAAGTACGGGGAGATAGAAGACTGCAAGGCTGTCACCGACAGGGTCTCCGGGAAGTCGAAGGGCTATGCGTTCATCCTGTTCAAGCATCGGAGCGGCGCGCGGAAGGCTCTCAAGCAGCCGCAGAAGAAGATCGGCAACCGCATCACCTCATGCCAGCTGGCGTCCACGGGCCCAGTCCCCGCTCCGCCTCCTAGCGCGCCTCCTGTTTCGGAGTACACCCTGAGAAAGATCTTTGTGAGCAATGTGTCGGCTGAGGTTGAGCCTGAGAAGCTGTTGGAGTTCTTTAAGCAGTTTGGGGAGGTTGAGGAGGGTCCTTTGGGACTCGACAAACAGACTGGTAAGCCGAAAGGTTTCGCCTTGTTTGTTTACAGGTCCGCTGAGAGTGCCAAGAAGGCTTTGGAGGAGCCGTACAAGAACTTCGAAGGAATTACTTTGCACTGCCAAAAGGCAATTGATGGGCCAAAACCAGGTAAAAACTTCAGCGGGCATCAACAGCATCACCACTACCACCAACAGCAGTATTCGCATCCCAGGAAAGACAAAAATAAGTATGCAGCTGGTAGCGGGTCGGTTCCTGGACATTTGATGGCGCCTCCGGGACCAACAGTCGGGTTTAATGCTGGGGCAGCCCAGGCGTTTAATCCAGCACTTGGACAGGCCTTGACTGCTATTCTTGCCACCCAGGGAGCTGGGTTGGGAATTGGTAATTTGCTGGGAGGTATAGGAGCACCTCCGATGAACCAAGGTGGGATGCCGGGAGGATATGGTGGCCAACCTGCTGGAAGCTATGGGATGCAACCTGGGATTCAAGGTGTTTATCAGAATCCACAGATGGGTCAGGGGACTTCTGGTCGGCCTCCACAGGGCGGGGGACCGCCATACATGGGACACTAGGTGAGTAAGATCTCACATCTGCTGCTAATTGTGGAGTCTTTTTTATCTCATTTCTTTTCATCACTTTCATCATTCCCATTGTCCATTTTAAACTTTATGATCTTTTGGATGGCCTGCCACTTCGCTCATCATTGTCCAATACACTTGCTAAGCATGTCCAATGTGTTGCGTTGGTGCAAAAATGGCCACTTTCTTTTATCTATAATTTGGAATAACAGGATCAATAATCAAAAGATGGTACAGTAAATTGATTGGCCGGATAAATAATCAAAGGAGCTGACCAGATAAGTTGGCTATGTTGAAGTTTTTGTTCCCTTATATTTTGTGTTTCAAGCTCTCTTCAATGCATTTTTAGTTCCAAAGCACATAGATTTCATCCAACAAGTTGAGTAGTGAGATTTTTTTTAAAATATGTGTCGATGCATGTCTCGGTCTGCATCGTTTCATGACTTAAAACGGTCTATTTTATCATGCTGAGTTTGGTTGATATTTACCAGACAGTCTAACGTGCTAAGCCTTATCATGCTGAGTTTGGTTGATATTTACCAGACATTTTAACATGCTAAGCCTTGGTAGTAAGAAATGTTTATTAGAATGAGTTCAACACGTTCTTTGCACATTTTTTTGTTCGGGTTCCTGCTGGGTGTCTCGAAGTTTTAACACAAACGCTGGCTATGGTACCACCATGCTGAATGTGATAAACTTTTTCTAGTCCCACGTGGTTGGTTTGATTATGTTCAGAAAGGCCTTTAGTTACAAAATGGCCTGTCTAGGCTAAGAATATCATATAGATAGTGAGAACTCCTTATCTTACAATGTACGAGCCTTGTGTTCCCTATCTCATGCGAAACAAACTCTATTTGATTTACATGTAAAAGTACCTAATAATCTCAACTAGATATTTGTTTGGTGTTCTGTAATTCAATATTATGCGTGGAGCTGCTTTCATGGATGTCTGGCTTGTCAATACTTGCTTGTTCTTGATATTACGTATGGATTATTGTGAACAGGTATATTTGTGGCTACACCGTTTTGCTTGTTAATGCTTGTATGGCAAATGCAGGCGATGACATTGACAGATTTAAAGATAGCATAGCGTTGTTGTTTGTTCGAACTTAATATCGTTTGAATTGTCAATTCTCTTTTTCCTTTTTGAAATCCTTCTATGCTCCTCTTTTTGGCATACGCTCTTAGATGGTCAGCTAATATATGAGATTAAGATGTTTTTGTCCTTTTGAGTTGCTAAAGGTATGGTACTTGATCCAAATTATTACGCGCTTGTTTAGTCATTTATAATTAGTATTTTCATGCTTTGTATGTTCATTGTGCAGATTCCTTCATAGATGCATCAGTCATTTAGTTTTGGACTCTGGTGAATCTTCTGAAGTTCCGGGATCTCTTGCAAAGTATCTTTAAATCTGATTAGAAATTATTTGTCTTCTATAGAGATTCCTAGATCTCAAACTTGTATCTTAATTGCTATTCCAGCACTTTTTCCCCTTCACTTGTTTTTAAAAACTCTATAATTCTTCATTTTCATTTTCTTGCTACATTGAAAGTGTTGGGGAACAGGTAGAGTTTTCAAGCAGAGAACATTTCCTTAACTTAAAATTCACCAGCATGCATGAGGCTCTATTATATTATCCTTTGTCGAAAACATTTACTGCGCTGAATGGCTAAAGAGTTTTTTGAGAACCTCAGCTGTCGAAATAATTGTTCTGTTCTTTAATGTCCGATTGAACAAGTTTTTGCAGTCTTGTTTCGCCTTTTTGCGTTTTTTTGTTAGAATGAAATTTTCTATACCAGCTTGATGGGGCTTCTCTTAGCAACCGTAGTGATGCTATGCTTCTGGAAGCAGATCTATGTCAGGTGAGGATATGTCTTTCATAATTCATAAAGCAGCTCGAGTGCTTTGCACTATAGAAAGGAAAAAAGGGGAAAACCTCATTCACTCAGTTTCTCACTGTTTTCTAATTGTTCAATGTGTGGCTTCTCTTCTCCATTATAGGACCCTTCTGGCCATTCATCATTTGTGACCTCTTGCTACCTCAATCTCATTGCATCTATTTCAAAGCACACCTATCTCATAATTTTTTAGAATTGTTAAGTAAACCCTTGACTCTATTGGTCTGGCAACCGTTGCAAACTTTTCATAGCATGATGTACAATGAAAGAGTTTTTCCCCTCAAGTTGCTTAGTGGCAATACCATTCCAGCTGTCCAAGGACACCCCAAAGATCTCTTTCTCCCTTCACCACAAAATAATCTTGGATTTTGGTTTGTGGTCTCTGGAGTTCTGCTATGAACGTGTAGAAGTTTCTTGGGGCTTATCTGTGATTCCTCTCAGGGTTATATATACTGTCGATGCTGCAGTTGATATGAGTTTTTTGATATGGTTGTTGCAAAGTGTGGAAGCTTGGCAAGATTTGATTTTCCCATTCTCTATGTAGCTTTCCGAATCTGCATCTCTGTTGCCCTGCACGACCTATGTTAAGTTGTCTGAAGGAGAAGACGGGCGATGCAGTTGGTCTATTTGATTCGACTTCGAGGACATGAATGGAGGATGCGTAAGTTGGTATATTCTAAACCTATCTGGCCAAGTGCCGTCAGGTTCATAGTGTTGAGATTGGAGCTTTTTATCACTATATGTGTCGATTAGGATTAGGGGGGCAATAGTGCGATCTTCAACAGCCTAAGGGACTGAACTTGGAGAGTAGTAGGGACACCGACTTTTCCACGAAATATAGCATCTCTGTCTGGTTCGTTATCTTTGTTTTAAATAACATAGGATAGATTCTGTATGTCCTGTGAGCAAAAACCTACATTGTCTAAAACTACTGCGATGAGTGGTAATGTGATATCTCGGTTCGAGTCTTGTCCTCTTTTGGTCAGAAGTCCGTACCTTGGAGTGATGTCGTGGGTTGAGGGCTTTTGGTTGGTTTTATGTTAACCTTATGACTGCCCTACCAATCTGTCTGATGTTGAAATTTGCCGTTACCTCCCAACGTCCTTCCTTAAAACCAACTGTTGAAATCGGGATCTTAGCTCTCCAAATCAAGTTTTTTTTTTTTTTTAATATTTTATTTTATTGAATTCGTATTCTTTCCTACTGTTGAAAGTTTTTCAACTGGGCCAGCAACAGAGAACGAGCGCAAGCTTCAACCTAGTCTCTAATGGCACTTTCGGCAACCGGCCAAATAGTGAAAGTTTTTATTATTTTATTCTCGGGAGTAGATTTAGAAAAGAAATCCGTTTGGTAAATTTTTTATTTTTAGGAATAGATTTGAAGTAGAATCAAGAATTAAAAAAAATTGATTCTTTATTCTGGGAACAATTTTAGAATTAAATAAATTCATTTTTTTCTCTTTCATCTTCTTTTCTTCTTCTTCTTCTTCCTTCTCTCTTCTTCCAGCGCTGTCACTGTCGCTCTTCATCGCTGCCGGTGGCTAGTGACTAGTTAGCCCAGCCATCGGCAAAAGCCAAGCGAGCCTACCTTGGCCACTGGTCAGCAAGGTGAGGCTTGCCTAGCCACCAGTGAGCCTTGCCTGGTCGGGCGATGTTGTGAGAGGACTAGCGACGCTTCGGCGAGGCAAGATTGCTAGCCTTAGGAACGTCGGTGACCGGTTGGCTTATCGCCAGAGCTTGAAGAGAGAAGGGAAAGAAAAGAAAAGAAGAATAAAAAAATAAAAATGGAAAAATTGAAAATTATTAAAAAATTAAAAGAAAATGATTTGAAATATAAATTTTGAGAATGGTGCAAATATAATTTTATTTCAAAAATAATTAGATAATTATCAAATGCCTTAAAATGTTTAAAAATTATTTTCGAAAATAAAAAAAATTCATTTCTCATCAGATTTTTCCGAAACAGATAATAAATTGTTCTCTGTGATTATCAAATGTGCTTAAGATTATATTTACTTCATCTTGTTTTGGCAAGATATGTCCTGAAATTTTGTACTTGTTGCAAAATGTGACTGGATTCGATACTTTACTTGGATGCTCGCAATTACGCGATCCACGTGAAGTAAGAATTGTGATTTCAAATCAAAGGTCATGATTCTCTCTACCCCCACTACGACGGCATTAGCGAACCATTGAAATCCTGTCTTGGGGGCCTGTTTGTTTCTACTTTTAATGAAAAGAAACGGTACTTCTTCATTTTCACTATCTTTAAAAAAATTAATGGGTACTCGAATTTTTCATGAGAAGAATAGTGACGTATGCGTTTGCGCACCTTCGAATATTTCGAATATGAAAAAAAATCAACAAAAAACTTGGTAAAGATTTGAAAGACAGACCCTTGCAGCCATCCAAAAATCATGATTTCTCAGAAACGAATGGTTAAAGAAGTCGGTGGAATCAAAACTAATCCTTTTCTAACGGATGTCTGCCTCTTGTGGGTGCGAAGAAAGAAATAACGCCACTTGGAGAAGTTTTAAGTGGTGGTAACTCCGAACGACTTTTTTGGTTTTAGTCGGGATTGGTCAATCGAGGAAAGAGAGACATTAAAGGAAGCAGATTCAGTCTTTTCGACCCGAACCTCGCCGGAAATCTCGAGTTTGATCATGACATCACCGGAGTGGATTAGGCATTTCCGATCACTCAGCTGAGTGGCCGGTGCAACCACCACTCCATGCCGCCCCACCCCCACCCCGAGCAAGGCAGGTTCTCATTTAAATGGTGGCTCATCAGTCCGAAAGAGATGCACTCATTTCCTTACGAAGGAAATCCGAGACTACACTAGGGACCGGCGTATTCAGGAGCAAAGTTAAAACTGCAGAGGCATTCAAACCTCTACGTGCAGAGACCATGGCGATCCCCGAGTCACATATGGCTCGCAGGTCATGGAATTGTGTGACACCTTGCTGCAGAGGCAGACCGACTCCAACCAGAGCCATGCAGAGGAGCTAGAGCATAAGCATTCATTGGAAACAACCTAGCAGTTTTACCAAGTCACGTCTAGGTCAGGACATATAAACAAAATTATACAAGCCAACCCTACCGTCATATAAGTATATATTTGGCATATCCACAGGGAAAAACCCACGGCGGCCCCATGGAAGAAGAGGAATCAGACTATTATATTCTTACCGCATACAGCTGAAACGGCACCTTAGTTTGCCATCGGAGGGCCACAGTGATGCACGAGGGGCTTAGACAAAGAACATGGAGCTGCTGACGTTATCCTGCAGTTTTGGCATCTGAGGGACGGGAACGGCTCCAGCAGATGTCAGCCCACCATGGCTGGACGATGTCTCTGATGCATCTTCGCATTTGACGAAATGCGACAGCTGGGTCGCCGCCAAGTGGGCATAGCAAATTGGAGCGACTACACATGAAAGAGAGATTTATTAGGGGCTAACTAGATTGAAGGACCTCTCAGAAGCTGACAAGAACATGTCCAAGAAAATTCAATTGCCACATAATGATCCATCCTGGCACGGAGGTATTATACAGACTAACTTAAGCAGATCCACCAATTGAATTGACCCCAAAAAAATACCCAGTTAAGAAACCTGTCTGCCGACAAAAAATTCCTCAAGACATT
The DNA here is from genome assembly GCA_007663325.1 of Eucalyptus pauciflora. Taxonomy (NCBI): domain Eukaryota; kingdom Viridiplantae; phylum Streptophyta; class Magnoliopsida; order Myrtales; family Myrtaceae; genus Eucalyptus; species Eucalyptus pauciflora. The sequence goes on from VMYD01000353.1 coordinate 3,755,969, forward strand.
CAAAAAATGAAATAAGTATGTTTACCTACAGATATCGCAGTTGTGCTTCTCTGATATCTGCAAATGGTGACAAGGAACAGTGAGAAATTCCAGTGATTTATTTGAGATTAGTCAATCAAGATTTGAAAACACGCTTACACATATGATAGAGCGTGCACAAGTTCCTGCAAATCATCTGCTGAATAACCAACCTCGTCATATAGCACATGGTAGTGCGTAGGCCTAGTGGTTCCCTGCAAAGTATCAAACAAGATATGGAAGATAAGAAACAGAGTAAAAATTGCCAAATTGTTTCATTCTTGAAATGCATCAAACATTTGGAAATAAGCTGGAATGAGAAATAAGAGATAACTGCAATTTGGGAAACTTTAGCATAGCAATCAGGCCGTCGATACTTAAAACTAAGCTTTAATTCCAACCAATCCGTCAAAAAGAACCCATTAATTGTTGGTTCTTATATCTTTTACTAAGTCACTTACAGCTGTATAGAAAGTTCTGTCTACCAATTTCATTCATAAGAAGACATTGGCATGAATAACTAAGTATTTGAGATATCATTTCATTCAAGAGAGCTGACTATAGAACGTGAGGAGTTAGGTAGGTAAGGTAGGGAAACAATAGAGGACAATCACTCCAAATTAGTGTAAAGTAAATCCTATAAATTATGTCTCATTGCAACTAATCAGGTACTTTTTGTGTTCAACTACATTTTATTGTGCCAGTCCCCAAACAAAACTACCACAGATAGTGCAAGGCATTGTCAGCTGGAATTGAACGACTCTGAAGTTAATGCAGGAACTTACTATCATCCCTGCATGCGCACAAAGATAGAAGTCATTGTTCCGAGGATGACAGACTTTGTTGTCGATGACGGTTCCTGCAAATTGAAGTATGTAAATATGTGGAACAATACTCAGAACCAACGTTCAATTTCAGCAGATCCACTCAATAGAGACAAGGTCAAGCTGTTAAGCAAAGGCTTACCAGGAGGAACATTATTTTCCGGAGATCCAGACTGGAAGAATTTTGTATGGTGATTTTTCTGAGCAACAATCACCACAAATTTGGGGGACCACTTCTCATCAAGGAACTTGCAGGCCTGAAGAAAAAATTCCAAGCATAAAACACTTCAATCTCATAAATTGGTGGAGCAACACTGAGAACCAGCTTTCCATTTCGATCCAGTCCAGACTACACTGACCTCAATGATCTGATCTAATTCTATGTTTAAGACCTGCATGAACTGAGACTCGCTGACTCCATCCCTGAAATAACAAGGGCCTTTAGGGATTGACTTTGCAAAAGGACAACCAAAAGCCACTTGACAGTATCAATTTGGCAACAGAAGACATTTTTTCGGCTTTACTCACCATATCCAGCGAAAAGTCATATTTCATTATGCAATATAGGCAAGTGCAGAAAATCGAGTAGTAAAAGAACACTAGCTTAACTCATGCCATCCTGCTGCAAACACTCATGAACAACTCAAAACTTTTCATCCAAAATATTACCCATCAATCAATGAGAATAAAATTGAAAATTTCTCATGAGAAATGGGGAAGGAAGAGTTCCCAAAATATACTAGAGCACACTTATTATTTCCCTTTTATGTTTGGGTGAGCAAACTTGAGTAAGCGAAAGCAAAAGTACAATCACTCATGCATCTCCTTATGCACCTTTTACATAGGCCCGAGACACCACCACTCATCCCTCTGGAGAGTGCAATCAATTGCTCCTAGTCCTCTTAAAAGAGGATTGGTAATATAGATAATGCATTAATGACAGGCACACTTAAGACATCACATCATTAAAGATACAGACCTGAATATGATAATCTGGTCAGGTTTCCTTTTGCCGGAACTCACATAAAAGTCCAAGAGAAGCTCTCTGAAATAAGAAACCAAAAGAAGGCTTGACATATGGGATGAAGCAACAAATTATTGGAAGATGCACACGTGGTCATAAGATGCGATCTTGCACATGATTCAAAATTAAGCAGAAGCACTCTCCCATATAAATATAGTAGTAAACACAAGCTCACCTTATGATACCTTCATCCTCTTTGTCAGACACCTTTTTAAACAGAGAGTCTATCATTTCTACTTTAGGGGATTGGGTACGAACAGTTGCTCTGTAGCGAGAAATTAGTGGCCATTGGCGAGAGCTTACCACCTGCGTTTGAGATGTAATTGACAGAGTATCTTATAAGCCACTATGCCCATGCTACAAGCTACACTTCAAGTAACTACATGAGCTGAATTAGCACATCACCGCAGCAATGGACGGAATATCGGAATGCCCAGGAGAGCCATGAGACACATCCATTCCAAGGATCATGGTGGGAACCTTGGAAACCACAGGAATAGAAGGAGAACGCTCCACCGTCAACAGAGAGTTCAAGCCACCAAGCTGCAGGAAGAAAGTATGGGTATAGATGTATGGTTTGATAATCATCGAGCAATGGACCACTACAGGTTAAATCATCATCAATTGGTTAACTCACAACACAAAAAGGATCTAAAAGAATTACTCATTAGAATTGTTGACCTTTGCATTAATCTTGAGAAGAAGATTGGTAAGGTATTGGTCATTGATCCTCATGGGACAAAGGCACTGGGTAATGATTCCATAGTCAGAAAGATTTTTCTTCTTCCATGGACCTAAATTATTGAATGAACACAAGTAATCATAGATATGTAACCAAGAATTTAGCAATACAAACAAACAGATGCAGTGGACTATTACCATAGATTTCGCAGTTCTTTCTCTCGGGAATCAAACAAAGAAGGAAGAGAGGTGCCCCAGGTAGTTTAGCCTGTATCTGCTCAAACATTTTATCCACTCTAACAGCAGGAGGGGCTCTTCTGAATTGGGGGCTTTCCTCAAACACGTCAAAAGGTTGTTCGGTGAGCTGCATGATGGTCACGGACTATTCATTAGCTTATCGGAAGATGTTGCATAATAATTTACATTGGACAAGATATAAGAACACAACCAACAGGGCAATCAGGGGATGAAAAAGGTGTCTATCAGTCATCGAGGCAAATGTTGCAGCAGACAGGATATAAGACTCACAAGTCCTTTCATTTCAGCTAATCTAGTCAGGTCTCTTATAAGCCCACGCACGTCACACCGAGCAGAGAAGTTCACCACAGCCCATTTCTGCATCTTAGCTGGCTCAACAAATTTCTGCAGAAGAATGAAAGGATAGCATAAACAGACTAATTGAACACAATAATTGGTGGCAGATAATTCAAATAACCTTATTCTGAAAGCTCCACCGTCCATTGCGGGGAAAGAAATCCTCTCCATTGCCCACTTTTAGCTGGGAAGGAAGCCACAGAAGTTGGTGTTATGGCAGATGATTGTCTAACAGTCCATTGCAAACAAACAGAATTTCTTTTTCTATTTTTTTTTTTAATCCAGCAAACAAAATGCAAAAGGGAAACTAGCAGTGGCACCTTAGGAGCCGGTAGAACGCGGCCTTCAACTTGAGTGAAGCTATTGCTAATTGTGATACCGCATGAACGCAGCATAGGTTCAGAATCATAGTCGCTACGCTTCAAAGCCTAAAGAAACCATCAAATTATATAGATAAGCAAAACTCAGCTAAAGCTGATAAACCAATCAATCAGAAACAGAAGGAGACACATACATCTGATAAAACCCTCATCCTTTCTTGGGGCTTCTGCCTCGACTTCTCAACCAGCGAAGCTCTTTGGAAATTTGTTAAAGATTTTGTGTAACGTTGCAAGGACAACAATGAACAGAGCTAAAACACAAAACAGTCTCAGATATAAGACATTTCACATTTTAGCTAAAGAGGATAATATTAGCACTAGTGTTTATTTACCTCCAGTGGTATATAAGTTGGACGCTTTGGTTTCCCAACATTAATGCATGGAAAATCTCCAGAATAACGCAAATCAATTTTCCTATGGTTGACAAAATAATCATAAACAGTGACTTCCACAGTCTGAACCTCCCCATCAGCATTTCCACTCCTCTGCTTCAGGGAGAATCTGCAACATGAATGGTTGCTTAATTATTTAACATGCATTGTATCCCTTCAATACATGCAAGAGAAGAAAAAAGGAGAAAGAGTAAAAGAAGGATGCAAAAGCATACAGTTGGTCCTTGCATGGACTTTCACTTAGTCCAGTTATCTTGTACTCAGCATTTGAAGGGCTTGCCTTAATCCGAAGATTCTTGAGCGACCGTTTTGCCTGTTGCGTTAATGTCGGCAGAAGTAATTTCAACGAACATAGGAGAATGAATGCAGCAGACATAACCTCATAGGAAGAACATAAATCACCTTTGCCCAGTCAAGTGAGTAAGGATCCTTCACATTCTGGTTCGCAATTAGAAAATCTATCACTGGCCCAGGTTGTATGATCATGGTAGTCGATACATCTAGAATTAATGTATTGGTTACCGGTTAGTTAGCAAAAGTTAATGAATAATTGAATAATTGTTGCAAGCATTAACCTATATTAAGGGACAAGCCTCCCTGGGTAGTTCTGAAGCTTGAATGAAATCCTCTGCATCCAAGAACACCACCCCCCACATCAGCAAAGTTTCTTGGATCACCATGAAAGAATGACTGGCGAACAAGAAGGCATCCCCTGCAGCAGTCAACATTATAGCATTGATTATAGAATATCCAAAAACAGACAGGATAAAAAGAGAATGAAAGGGAAGAAATATGACTGGCTTACTGCTTAGCAGCATGCTGCCTCAGAATTATATCCAGCACCCTAACAGCTTCCTGAAAGTTCTCTGATTCTTGACCCCGCAGAGCATTAGCAATCGCCTGCATGGGTATCTTTGCAGCAAAGCTAATCTCTACTTGAAATGTCTTTGACTGATAAGGTCGCCGCATTCTCTTCCGATCACTATGATTTGGACTTCCATGAGCATCAGGACTAGCATTTCCATTATTCCTACACAAATCACGCCTAATGAGAATCAAAATAATCCATCCACAGGTGGGGGAGCACCATTAGAATGCAATGCAAGAATGTCTACCTGCTTGATGATACATCCTCAAGAACAACTGTAAATTCAAGTTTGTTGCGTGGAAGAGGCCCAATGGTAAACAAGCTCTTCTCTCCATCATAAGCAAAGTCCTTTCCAGATAACTCACTGCTATAAGTCTCCTGCACTCTGTCCATCACTCGTCTTCCAATGCCCTTCGCATCAACAGGGCGACCATCTTCATAAGACACGGACACCTGAGTTACAGAGTCAAAAGATTAATGCAACGTCAAAACCAATATCAACATTGCCATCAGTTAAGTCACAAACAAGAAATTAAACATTAAATAAGAGAGTATAAAAGCAAAACATTGTACATACAGAATAATGGAAGAACTGGCCATCAACATTTGTAACATTAACTTTGAAGTGATTTGTCAGAAGGGCTATCTTTTGGCCTTTGGAAGCAAGCCCTCGCCTGGCCATTGGAACCCGTGCAGCCTTTTTCTTCATTGGTGCAGGAGCATTTATTTCCTCCACTTGATCAGGAACATTACTCGATGTGAAATCAGATGAGGGAGGTTGCACACCATTGTGCGCCCCATTTCCCTCTGGACCAGAGGATTCCATGGTAGATCCTAAGTGGAAAGAAAAGGTAGAGCGATTTAACTCTGCAGATTGGAGATTGTAGGATAAGAAATGCCTTACCAAAACAAGCTGGAAACAATTGATGTGCAAAGCCTAATTGAAGTTAATGAAGAAGAGTTACTTCCTGCCCTTTTCGATTAGTAACCCACATTCAATATTTCCTAATTTACCACAATAGGCATTTATAATAAACCAACTTCCTCAATCAAATATAGTTGAATTAACTTCCTCAACAGCATGTATAATTGAACTCTACCACCTCGATCACATTTGTTTTATGTTCTCAAGCACAGCCACATGGATGTCCAAGGTTTATAAAATTAAGATGACACCCATCAGCAATTCGACAAAAACTAAACTTAAAGGCAGCTATGATGTAATGCAAATCATAGTCATACAAAAGCTTACCGCTATAAGCCTATTTTCGTGTGCCGAATCAGCATCTTGCGAGTTACATAACTCAGTAGTAACTTCAGCAATAAATTAAGAAAAATGACAAAACTCTACTCCAACGAGATATACATGGAAAGAGTTAAATGAAAAGATGCCTAACAAGCCGCTGTATCAGTCCATTGAAGCAACACGCAAGAAGAGATAGACCACACTTAAAGAAAAGATTACCTCACCAAACGGGAAGCTGAAAGTCGAATCTTGGCAGAACGCTGCAATAATGAAAGACAGAACAGAGAAAGTAAGCAATTTTACCCCAGAAACTCAGACATCCCGACCCTCAGACCCAGTTCAGATAGCATGCAGCCACTAATACTCTAAAAACTCGAGCTTAAAATGCTAAAAGACGAAAGAAAGCGAAGCAAAAAGAACAAACGGAAAAGAAAACAAAATTCTCGAACAACGGAAAGACACGGCTCTCCATCTTCGCATGTTTACCGAGAGTGAAACTACAGATCATTAGCGAACCACGACAACAAAAATGAACTCAAAAGACACTACCAAAGAACCCAAAAAAAAAAAAAAAAAAGAGGAAACAATCCCAGTGAACTTAAAGACACTACCAAAGAACCCAAAAAAATGGGGAAAAATAAAAAAAGGAAACAATCCAAAGTTATGGCCAACGATCGAAAGAGCAAACCCGAGAAGCACGAAATAGCTCCGAACCAGAGCAAAACTAGAGCAGCATTTCGAAAACCCAAAAAGTCAAAAGGCCCACCAAAAAACACAACCGACAAAAAAAAAAACAAAAAAAAATCGACCGCAACAAAACACCCCTGCCCCGACCACCGCGAGCGAGCATTACGCAACACCGACGGCGGAAGGCGCGACGGCGAGAGGCCAGCGGCCTCGCTGCATTACCTCGCCGGAGCCGAAGGAGAGAGAGCCCGAAAAAACCCTCGAAAATCCGAGAGAAACAGTGACGATGAAAGAAGAAGAAGGCGAAGAGCTGAATGAAGTAAGGAGGAGAAGCTGTCGCTCTCCGCCTCCACGCCTTTTAATTCGGCTCGAGTTTAACGACGGGGTTTTTATGCGACTCGGCACGGAGACCCCCGTCACACCTGAGCCCGGATCCTCTGCGCCCGCTCGTACCGGCCGGTTCCCTGGGCTCCCCCGTCTCGTCCGCACGCCGCGGTGAAATGTCGGAGCGGCCCTCGGGGTTGGTGGGGGAGCGTGCGGCTGAGGCCGCGGACACGTGGATGATCGCCCGGCTGCCTACGGGGATGGCCGTGCGCCTCGCGGTACTGGATAGCTCCCCGGTGGATAGAGGGAGGGAGGTGGCAGGCAAGGCAGTATCTAGTCGTAGGCGAGAGTTCCGTGAAAATAGTATTTTAATATCGTTTTTAAATAATTGATGTGATGAGCGAACGTGGTGTTTAAATTATGTCGTTTAAAAAATAAAAAATAACACAAATGGCCTCCAAACTTTTTGTTTAATTTATTTAATATATAATATGATATATGAACTTTCAATTTATTTAATATGATCTCTGAACTTTAACCCGTATATAGCCCCTGAACTTTTAATTTATTCGATATAATCGTTGACTTTTGATATATGTTTAATTTAATCCCTACACTTTATGAAAAATATTTAATATTATTCTTAAATTTAAACTGATAGAATAGCTATATTGAATATTTTCATATTAATTCGAATATTTATTAAAAGTTCAAAAATTGCATAAATAAAAAATTCAGGAATCACATTTCATGTTGAACTAAATTTCTAAAACCATTTATGTCATCGTCCCAAATAAGAATGTTATATATGATCTAATTATGTAAATACTTAATTACAATCTATGACATTATTATGTATAGAACTTTCACTCAAAAAACATACAGCGCGTTCTTTGAACTTATGTTGGACGAAACATGCACAAGTGCCATATGCCCGTCATTTTATTGCAGTGCTTTGACGTCATTTTTAAGCTTATTATATTTCTTATTATTAGAAAAACGCTTAATATTGTTAAAAATATATTAAATTATGTCTATTGTGATATAAATATCTTGATTTTTTTTTTCGTATTAGTGAAGTCCAAACTCGCCCATTATAACATAAATGCCCCGCACTTTTGTTTGTATTGCGAAAAAAACTCAAATTTATACCAGCGTGACAAATATACGCCGCATATAAATTAAATAAATAGTATATATATTACATGCGTATAATTTTGAGATGTTCGAAACACAGACAAAAGTTTGAAGCATATGTGTCATAATGTGCAAGTTCAGGGTTTCTACAATCTGGAGTACCTGAGATTTTTGTGGCGTTTGTTATTTGAGAAAAACGCAACACGTTGCACTTAATTTATGTATTGACTGGGCCAAAATGAAAAAAAAAAATCCTTAAATAACAACACACGGTTGTCAGTAAGTAAGCCCATAGCCTTCAACTACAAAGCCCATCGAATAAAATAAAAAGGTCCGAGAAAATGGGCCACGAAATAAGCCCAGGGCCCGTTATCAACCAGCCCATGAAAACCATTGTTATTATTGTTATTTAAGAAAAAACTACCGCATGTGAATTTTATGATAAATATGCTGACTTTTATTTAACACGAAATATCTAAATTTTTTGAAATATTATATCGTGGATTATGAAAATCAATACTTTAGGAGCAATGAGAATCGTGGCTGACTTATATTCCTTTAGATCATACAATATAAAATAATCCCACCATAGCAGTGGATGATGTTCGGTGGATTATGACCGAGTCCAAAGTTGAAATTAAATGGAGTTTTTTAATTATTAGGTAGTGGAATTGTCTAAAGGACAAAAAAAAAGGCCCCGAAAAAAAAAAGTTAGTAGGTAGTGGAGCTGGTTTGACTCCTCCAGCTCACGCCCATCCGCTCCTTTATTATCGCACTTGTCTTTTTAAGACGTATAAAAAAAGCATAATCGAACAGCGAATTGCGGCGCTTGGCATGGTATTGGAAGCAACTTTTTGGGCGTGACAGATTGCACTATATGCCCGATTGAAATTGAATCTCAACCGGCGATGATCCATCGAGGTATCGAGGGAGTTTGCCATGATCTTGGGAGATGCGGATGATCAAATTTCTTCGATTAGCTTGAGACAATAAAGCTTATGAGATGGGGTCTTTGTACGCCAACGAGCTCACTAGGGACGCGATTTTGGGTGAAAATTACGAGTGATTGGTTCCGAGATGGGTCGATTCTCACACTGGAACCAACCAATCTGTAAAATCGGGAATCGGCCAACAGGGTCCTAGAACTAAACTGAGTCGGCCTATCAACCGGTAGTGATGGAATCTAAACTCCCTTCTTTTTTAGTGTTTTTGATATTTAATCAATAAAAATCTCGATGAAAAAGATGCCGAAAATATAATAAAATATGATCGAGTATCATTAATTTGTCGATAGAAAAAAATGTATCGATCATATTCGAGCAATTCAATTCCACGTTCAAAATCGGAGACCAGAACGATAATCACTGGTCCAGGTCAAGTACTTGGCTCCAGTGAAATGCCTTCGATTTCGGGCAAGAAGGAGCATTTGACACGGCGTGGACTAAGAACAGTAGGATGAGGTTGGATTTGTTCATGAGAGGTCAGCGTCAAAGAGTGGCTTGGTCAACAACAACACGCGTTCCAGGACTTTAAAGGAATGGTAATAATTCATTCGAGACTCGAGACCAAAAGGCATACTTTGATTGGAAATTAAAATAGAATTATCTCATGATTAAAAAGATAGCATTAGAATTCTCGTTCTATATCGGTATACCGAGGAGATAATAAAAAAATATATATATTTCTTTTACATTGGCATCCAAATAAAATGATGATTTTTATTTACAAAAAATATGTTTTCACCTCCCGTGATTATAAGTATGCTCGGACAAAACTCATTTTACTCCTACAATGTACCAATTAAAATTAAAGTAGCGATTGTCAAGCGCGTTAAGAAAAAACAAAAAACCTTTTTGCAACTTTCAAGATGGGGCAACATTTTTCCACGGAGATGCGTAATTAATGCCTTATGCAGTGGCAACGTCGATGAATGACTCGAATAAAATTCGACTCTCAACAATAATTCTATCATGATAAAGAAGGCGTAGAAAAAGTGAGGTGCATGTTGAAAAAAGGAGGAGGGCATTGTTGATCATACATGGAAAGTTGAAATAAGCACATAGTAAGAATGGGACGAGTAATTTCAATGTTACAGTCAATTACTAGATTCTAATGTCAAATTCAAAAGTATAAAGTTACAATTTTTGAAATGTTGTTCGGAGCGGGTTGGACTCAAGCATTCCTGTTTGATTGAGCAAGCTCAACAAGAGTACATGACAGTCAGATCTAGTTCGGACATGTTTGAATCGGAGACACGAAATGAACAACAACATAGAATTACACTCCTTGTTCCCCCCAAAAAATAAACATAATGATTTTCCCAAAAGAATCTATGTCCGTACTTTATGTTGGAACCGGCCAACAACTCCACAAAACTACTACCAACAACACTAAACAAAGGGTAAAAGAAAAAACCCAATAAAAACAAAAAATAAAAAATCGTAATTTTTTTTTCAAAAGAGAGGTGGAAAAACAAAAGGGAAAAAAACAAATAAGGAAGAAAATCGAAAAGTACCATGATTCCCTCTGTAATTCCCAAAGCCGATCCTCCTTCTCCCCCACTCACTTTCTCTCTCTCTCTCTCTGCGCAGCGCAAGAAGAGAACCTCGAAAAAGTCTCCATCTTTCTCCCTTCCAGCGCCAGCGAACCTCCACCCACCTCCTCCCCACTCCATAAGAGCATAACCCTAATTCCCGAATCCCCGACCGGCGCGCAGTCCCCGATTTCCGAGCGAGCCGAGCTCTGAGCTTGAGCTGATTCCGGGCGCCGTGCTTCGCGAAGCGTGAAGATGCGGGGTGGGCTGCGGAGCTTCTCGTTCTTCTTGTTGTTCTGCGCGTCGTCGCTAACCCTAGCGCCGTTCCGGCTGGCGGGCGCCAACTCCGAGGGGGACGCGCTCTACACCTTCCGGCGGAGCCTGTCGGATCCGGACAACGTGCTCCAGAGCTGGGATCCGACCCTGGTCAACCCCTGCACCTGGTTCCACATCACTTGCAACCAGGATAACCGCGTCACTCGAGTGTATGCCCCCCTCTCTCCCTCCTTCTATGTGAACTCCGGAATCTGAAGATGGGTGTTTGTCCGTTCCGTGCGGCTTGCGTGGCGATTCTTTTTTTTTGAACTCGATTGGATGTGCCGTTGTGTGATGAATGGGCTCCGTGCTTCTTTTTCGATTAGTCGGGGTTGACGTTTGGTTGACTTCTGATTGAAGTTCGTGGTTTTAAGTTCTGGATCATGTTGTTTGTTTTTGCTGGGTAAAAATCACTCTGCTATAGCATTAATGAAGTGGGTAAGTTGCCTTTTTTGATTTTTTTAAAAATTTTTGGTAGAGAGCGACTGAGTTTTTGAAACCTTGATGTAAATTGGGTGATGGGTTGCATGCTTTTGAAAGCTTCAGTTTCCTTTTTGGAGAGGCAAGTTTGCATGATTATGGTGGATTTCTTGCTATTTATCAGCCTCATGAAAAGGGTTCTTTTTCTTGGCGCGTTCTTGTTGAGCACAAAACCAGTCAAAGATTCCAGTCCTAGATTTTCATTCTTTCCCAAAGAAAAATTTTCTGGTCTCTATTTGTGAGGTCCGTTCTCGTTGCCCTTTAATGATGTATCTACTGTAGATGAAAACTAAATAAGATCAAATTCTGTAAAGGTATCGCGGATTGGTTTATGTAATGCTTGGATTGATGGTTGATGGCGTCTCTTGTACTGTGGACTTGCTTAAGCCTCCTTGGATAAATAGATTTGTTTCTAAGTTGGGTGATGGTTCTCTCTATTTAGTTCCTATTTGATAAAGTTACTTCATGATGCATAACTTTGTCTGGGGTCTTCATCTCTCCTTCCTTCCTTTTCAATGGCGATTTTGTGAACTGTGCTTCCACTTTTCTATGATTGCTTCTGATAATATATTACGATATTTCTGCAGAGATTTAGGGAACTCTAATCTATCTGGACATCTGGTACCTGAACTTGGGAAGCTCGAGCATCTGCAGTATCTGTATGTTCACTTGGCATTTATAATCCTCATATATTACTTTCCTGTCATTTGGGGATTTGCTTTGTTAATCCTAATTCATATCCATACTTTTCTTGGTACAGCTTAATGTCACAGCTTATTCTTGATTCAGTTCATTTATTGAGCTCTCTTTCTTTTGTTTGCAGTGAGCTCTACAAGAACAACATTCAAGGAACTATTCCGACTGAGCTTGGTAACTTGAAGAGTCTTGTTAGCTTGGACTTGTATTACAACAATATCACTGGGAACATCCCTCCCTCATTGGGGAAGTTGAAATCTCTTGTTTTCCTGTAAGTTGATTTGCATTTCTCACAGTTTGATATGCATGTTCAAGCTTTCTTCATGCTTAATTTTTTCGTGCTTTTAGAAGTTACTTAAAATTTGAGTAAAGTAAAATTTGGCATGTCGGAGCATGAAACTATTTTTGGCATAATTGCACAGATCGATTCTATATAAACTGAGGGTGCAAAATATCTTTTGCCATATGCAGGCATGTGTCATGTCTTGTGAGTCTGTAGCACACGCATCCCTTGATAGAGGTTAATGGCCTTGCTGCTCACCTTTCTCACTGTTTGTTTGTTTGTTTGTTTGTTTCCCCAGGAGGCTAAATGATAATAAGTTGACTGGGCCAATCCCAAGGGAACTTGTTGGCATTTCAAGTCTTAAAGTCGTGTATGTCTGATGGTTCTGTCACTGTTGTTACAGTAATTTTTATTTATCCTGCAAAATCATTGACTCATTGTTTGATTTTCTAATAATATTCCAGGGATGTATCAAAGAACAACCTTTGTGGAACTATTCCTACTACGGGACCATTCGAACACATTCCACTGAACAAGTAATCATCCTGTGCTCTTCTCCTCTTTATTGTTTGTCACTTCTCTTGGTTTTAAGGAATTTGCTATGAGCTGGACCCATGGGCCCCAATCCTTTCTCTGTAATTCTGAACGTGTTCCATTGTCTAAAACATTTTCTTCTGATTCATTTTCCATTTAGCATTAAATGCATCTGTTGTGCAGTAACTCTCATCTTTTATCTCTCTGTTCTGTCACTTTCTTCTGGCACTCTGTTTATTCTCTTTTGGTGCTTACAGTACCAATGACTGCAATATGAAAAGTGGTAGCATTGTTAAGGCTTGATCATTTTAGGTAGTAGGTGGGTAGGTGACTAATGATGATGATAATCAACCTTTCCTCCCTATATGAGGAATCAAATGCACCATTGACTTGATACTTCAGTAAAACCAGCCATTGAGAACCATGGCAGGTAGTCTGTATTGGTCGGTGTCTTCACTTGGTTCATTGGGCTCATTTTCTTCAGTACTAGAAATTCATGTGTATTGGCTGCATCTTTGATTTACTGGAAACAGAAGGAATGTGCTTAATAAGCAAGTTATGGGGAAGTATGTGCCTTCACCAAATTTGTTGTGGCACAGGAATAGTGTATTAGGTGATAGTGAATATATGAAGCTGAGGGGGATTAGTAGTATGTCTGGACAACATTAAGGTTCTCGAGTTCATCTTTTATTTGCCTTTCAATGTTGTATTTGTTCTCTAGTCAGCATGCTTGTTTCTATGTTTCTTATATAGTCTATCGAGATGTTTGAGGCAATGGTACTGAATGTTTGGAAAGTTGTCAAAGGTTTCCAGGGGAGTCAGAAAACTCGACACTTTTGCCATATCAATGAACTCCTTTGTGAACAAAGAGCTTCAATAGGCTAGTTTCCCCGTCCAGAATCTGTATTGGGATTCCGTTGTTGATTAAGATGGTAGAGAGGTCTATTTGCACGATCTGATACTCAAATGTGAGATCTTTGGGATGGAAATTAATGGATTCTTTTCAGCATCCACATTATGCAGTTCGAAGATATAGTTGAATTCTCTTTTGGTAGGGTCCTTGCAGCGAAACTGCAAAGTTGTTGGCCTTGTTTTTGCTCATCACTCTTTTCTAAATTTGGCCATTTTGCATTTTCTGACATGCGGATTGCGTTACTTCTTGTTACGGTTTTGCTCCAATGTATATCTTCAACGAGTCTGAGCAGTCTTTTCTACTCTTGCTGTAGCTTTGAGAACAACCCACGACTAGAAGGACCTGAGTTGCTTGGGCTCGCAAGCTACGACACTAACTGTTACTAATGGGTGGACGCGATGCAAAATCTCATATCTAGTATGGTGATTCAGTCTCAAGAGTCAGGAATCTATCATCTTACAGTGTAAAAGGAGAGCAGCCGATGCAATCCTCACGAGTAATTTGTATATTGTATTATACTTGAATGCTTTAGCATTTGGAACTCTGGGTTGTTATGTTGTTTCGGAGACATTCTAAGTTATGAATCTGTATTGTCATAGTACTAGTGAAAGTCTGATAGCAAGAATGGAAGTGGTTTTTGGTGACGCCAATGGTCTGAACTGGTGCTTTGACGATATCGATAGATTAACAGCCGGTGTCACTGTTGGAATTGATAGAAATCGATAGTCGAAATGGGTCTATTTGGTGGCACAAGTTTTTCCAGTTCTCAGTTTCGAGTTGTCGTATCGGATAGCAAAACAGTGTCATGTAGAGGTGGGTGAACTTCTGACCAAATTCCTACCTAAAAAAAAAACTTCTGACCAAATTAGCTGTCGAAAACCGACCGCGTTCAATTTAATCGGATCTACGATGGAAGAGTCAAACGACCGGACCAACTCAATTCCTAATTAAGTAGACAATCTGACACGTACAAGCAAAAGCATGTTTTGACATGCCTAACTATCTAGATTAAGTAATCCAATCAGTTCTTCATATGTAATCTCGCTACTTGATTAAGACAAGTGCTCTCTTAAAACCACTTTTTCTCCGCTGGTTTGTCCATCCGTACGAGTTCCTCATTGATATTATTGGCACGGGTTTGACATTAACCTTTTCTTAAACCCGCGGCCACAAAGAATTAAGTGAATCACGTTCCAACATGTTCTCTCTTTCATATCCGTTATTCTTGCCGTCCCCATCGTACGCCCCGCATCAAGGATCCCCAGCAATCTGTCGTCCAGTGAAAGAGAATGAGAGGCGAAGGAACCGATGGAAGCAACCGATCCGAAACCCTGGAGCTCGAGGAAGAGGAAGAGCAGCTCATGTGTTTGGAAAAAATTCCCCCTCCCCAACAACAAGAAACTGTCAATTGCAGCAGTTTCTTGATCCTCCAAGAACCGTTCCTTAAAGGGAGTTTCCTTCCACTTTTGAGCGGGCCTAGGGTAGGCCCAACTGGCCCAAGACCAGGCCCATTGCCCACCGTAGAAACGGCACGCGATAATCAAACGGAATATGGTCAAAGGAAGAATCATATGTAGGTAGCACGCCGTGCTACATATGCACAGATTCACACGGAAGCACTAAATGCACGGCAAAAGAAGAACGAGAGTTACCACAGATGATCAGAAGAATAATCCCCTACAAACGGAACTTTTACTATTTACCGAAAATCTCACTGTGAAGAAGACCTTCTGAACCACTGGGGGTCCGCCCCAGTGGCCACCTTTTCACCTTTGAAGGGGGAGGTTGGGCGTTCAAATCTCTACCTTCTTAGGAGGGATTGGAGGTGGGGAAGATTTCATTTCAAGAGTGGGTTTCGACTCCCACACCCTGCAAGGAGGCATGACAAAAGTCTAAGAGTGAGTGTTAAAGTAGGATTAACGTAGGACTGACAAAAAAGAAAAGAAAAAGAAGACCTTCCGAATTTTGCTTTCTCGAACTTGCGTATGACCGCCTGATCACCACCTTTCATCTTCGGTTGTCACTCTACTGAGGAGTGGTTCAACAACTATACCCATTTCTTCTCCCTTCTTCTATCTTTGAAAAACTCTACTCAACCCATCAATGAAACAAAAGTAAAACGAGGCAGACTCCATCGAAACACTAGCGATGATCGTCAACCTCATTGCCGTCCTGCTTTTGATCCAACCCTCTTTGCCCCTGGGATCCAAGGCCAGGCACTTCAAATGGGAGGTCGGTTACGTGTTCCGGTCACCGGACTGTGTCGAGAAACCCGTGATGGGGATCAACGGCCAGTTCCCGGGCCCTACGATCCGGGCCAAGGCCGGGGACACCCTTCATGTGGAGCTTACCAACAAGCTCAGCACCGAGGGGGTTGTTATTCACTGGCATGGAATCAGACAGGTTAGCCGCATATGCTCTTCGCCGCCGCAATGAGCGTGAATACCATTAATGAATGATCATTCTGCTTCTTTTTTTTATCTGATCCATGTTTTCAGTTTGGAACACCATGGGCGGATGGAACTGCTTCCATCTCTCAGTGCGTCACCAATCCAGGGGAAACCTTCATTTACAGATTCAAAGTTGACAAGGTCTCTCTCTCCCTATTGCGCGCCTGTGTTCATTGCCGTGCAATTTCACTTGCCACATGCATTTGAGTTTTCTGCTAAAACGTATATACACCAATGACTCGACACTACGCCCCCATGATCTTCGATTGCACGGTTTGCTTGGCATCAGCTAGACTGGGTTACATGTGGGGTCGAAATCCATTAAAATGTCGAAAAGAAAATACCTTTTACCTTACTCATCAAATTCCTTATATTGTAGCTTCTCTCTATGCAAAGTAGTTGATCAAGAGAAGACTATATATTGCAGTTGATCATCAGCAAATTGAACATTTTTCTGAAATGTGCAAATTTATATGCTGCTTACAGAAACAGACAACTTTGGCGGACGAAATATTTGATGCATAAAGTTGTATTAAAATACAGCCTACAGGAGATTACTGTCATGAAACGATGCCATAAGCGTATGTTTGACGCAGGCGGGAACGTACTTCTATCACGGGCACTACGGCATGCAGAGGGCGGCGGGGCTATACGGGTCCCTGATAGTGGACGTCGCGGAAGGAGAGAAGGAGCCGTTCGATTATGATGGCGAGTTCAGCCTCTTGCTGAGCGACTGGTGGCACCAGAGCGTGCACGAGCAGGAGACCGGCCTCTCTTCCGTGCCCTTCCGTTGGATCGGCGAACCTCAGGTATAAAAACACGCACTGCATTATCCTTGCCAAAGTCGAGTGCGAATATATAATCTTTAAAGCCATCCTCTCGTCCCGAATCGCCGGAGACCAATGTCGATCCAAGGGTCCCTTCGTTTGAAACCTTATATGCCTGTATTTTCTTCTTCTGGGGTTTGGACTCCGGATCAAGAAAGACGTGAAAGCGGTTTTGATTTAACTACTGAGGTTTACCTCAGTGACCACCCTTTCAACATGGAAGGGGGAGGTCGGGGGTTCGAATCCCACATTCTTAGAGAGGTTAGGGGTGGGGACGAATTAGTTTCAGGAATGGGTTTCGATTCCCACTCTCTATAAGGAAGTAGAACAAAAGTTTGAAAGTGAGAGTTAACATAGGCGTAGAGTAGGAACGACTAATAAAAAAAAAGGAAATTCCGAAGCTGTACAATGATTGCCATGTGAGTGATGCCGGTTTGATCTACTGCATGTTGCAAAGACTGACTAGGATATGCATGGTGGAGTACAGCTCATGTGCTTAGTCCGAGGATTATGCCCGTCGTGATTAATTTGTGAGGATCGCTTTAAAAAATCTCTAATTTCACGTCTATAATTTTTATATATATTTTGAATAACAAATCTCTGGTCGATTTTTATGCATATTGATTTGTAAATCTCCAATTACATTTTGATAATGAACGTTTAAAAAAAATTATGTATGTGTGTATTTATTGCGGTTTTAGCTGCCTATATGGCTATGTGTCATATGTTTAAGAATAATTGTTTATGAGGAGGTTCTTGAAAGGGTTTAATAAAGCAGAGATATTCACCTTGTTTTTTACCCGTATTTGATAAATGATAATGGGAAAACGTTAAGGAGTATTTCTATGGCACTTGTCAGGACTTCATTAATCGTGCTTTGAAAACATGTATGTTCCTATTTAAAGCAGGCGACTTTTTCGAAATTGCCATTGCTCAATTTTCAAAGTATGTTGGTACGCGTCATTCGTATTTTCGGTGGCCTTAACTATTGATTCCAGAATAGTCGTTAGTAAGACTCATAATAATATTAAAAGATCAATCTTACATTCGACTAATTTTTATGGATACATAATATTGAAAGATCAATAATAAATATCCATTCTCGCAAACCAAAATTATGGAACATGCTTCACAATTTAATTAATACAATATAATTACCCATCATAGAAGAAAAAAAAGTATATGTTTATATGAATGCATTAAATAATTGTGTAGATATTAATGATAAGTATAACCAATTGTGTCACGAGTGGTTAGTATGACTAATAAGTGGTGTGAATATCGGTTTTGACAAAATATTTTATCACATTCCATAAGTAAGTGATTTTTCTTTTGGCCTGAATAAGCAAGTGATTAACAAATCAACAAAATAAACAAATAAAAGATATAAAACTCGTATTAAATTAGTATTAAATAAGATCTTCAACTAAGAGTTGAATAATGTAGAAACGGCTATTATAACGCGCTATTCTAAATTTCACAAATAAAGAACCTACATGAGTATATAGCATAATAGTTGTGCTAAATTAAGACGCTCATTAAGAACAATATCAAAATATCTATCGAAGCATGAGAGTCAAACATGTTTGTGGTCGGACAAGAAAAGCGGTGGTTGAAGTTAGGACTTTCTAACTCCCGGTCGGCTAGTGGAAGGAGGGGATAGGATAGAGACTAGAAAGAACTCTTGTTCTACCCGAAATGAAGGAAAGTCAAGAGAAGAGGCGGGTAGCTATCCATGCAATGCAAGGCAGTGACGCAAGCTATTCTAGCATTCAAATAGATGAGTAAAATTTTAAAAAGAAAATGAGTACCGGCAAATCGATAAAAGAAATTTATAGGTGATAGTTAGGAAAGAAAAATGCGTGCTAGCATATTGCTTTGCCAGGAAAGATGAGATAAATAAGTAAAATTTCTTGCTGTTGATTTTCATCGTAGGTGTTTCTTCGCTAATAAATGCCAAATAAAAGGGTATGTGTCTGGATTCATGGAAGGAAAAATAATGCAAATTTGATAAATTTTGTAGAGTGATGAAAATAATACCGATCGACATTTAGTATATTCAGTAGTTAACTTGAAAAACAATAAATGCAACATAGGATAACAATGGACATTTACAACAACAACAAAAATTATATTCTTAGACCCATGCAACACGCGGACATCGTTCATTGACTAAAAAATTTAAACCTCGAGAGCTTAATTTAACCATTTTTATAGAGTTTAGACATAAATGAACTGAATGAACCCACCTTAAATGTAAAAAGAAGGGAAAATACAATCCAAGATGTACCCTAATTCTAATGTAATGACCCTTTTAATTTTACTTTGTCCCAAAACCCAGATAAGATTAGCAAAGGAGATTTAGCCAAAATCCTTTTTGGGATTATCTAGATTGATGGTCTATTAAGAAATTCTTCCTAGTTCTTGTAGTAACTATATCTATCTGATGTTCTTGAGTGCGTGGTTAATTGCTTATGGCTTTTATGGTTGTGTTTGGGTACTTTGTGCAGTCGTTGCTGATGAACGGAAGAGGGCAATACAATTGCTCCCTTGCGTCGAGCTTCGCCGTCGCCGGCAGCAATGTGACCATGGGGCAAGGTGGTCCGTGCAGTTTTCTCGGTCACGAAGATTGTGCACCTCAAATTCTCAGTGTGCTTTCGAACCGGACGTATCGGCTCCGACTGGCCAGTGTTACTTCCCTCTCCTCTCTCAACTTCGCAGTCGCGGTCCGTCCTCTTGAACACCTATCTATTCACAATGTTTTGGGCATATGACGGTGACCTATAACATAAATAATTACTGTTTGGTGCCTTACATCGTCATCACTTTTCACCAAGATCGAATTACGAAGCACATAAACTAATGCGACTGCTGAGACATCAATGTTTGGGACAAAAGACATAAATGCATATATGATATTTCTAGTCACATTTCGCGTTATGCACGTTGAATTCAAAATGTGATACGTTAATTAAATTTAGCTATTCGTGATAATAAATAATATTCTAATTATTAGATTTATTCATACATTTGCATGCATGAAGCCTAACCAAGAGAGCGTGCGCTTCACATTTTTGCAGAGCCACAAGCTGGTGGTGGTGGAGGCCGACGGCAACTACGTCCAGCCCTTCGCTGTCGACGACCTCGACATCTACTCCGGTGAGAGTTACTCCGTCCTCCTCACGACCGACCAAAACCCCGGTGCCAACTACTTCATCTCCGCCGGCGTCCGGGGAAGGCAGCCCAACACTACTCAAGCCCTGACCATCCTCAATTACAAGCCGAACCCACCCCTTAAATCTCCTCCCTCGCCGCCTCCGATCACCCCTCGCTGGGACGACTTCGATCGCAGCAGGCAGTTCTCTCTGAAGATCCGCGCCCTCGTCGGACGCTCCCCGAAGCCACCGAGGAAATCCGACCGCCGGATCGTCCTCCTCAACACGCAGAACACTGTCGATGGGCTGATCAGGTGGTCGATCAACAACATCTCGCTGGCGCTCCCCGCGACTCCGTACTTGGGCTCGATCAAGTACCGGCTGAAGCACGCCTTCGACGGGGCTCCGCCGCCAGAGACGTTCCCGGAGAACTACAACACCACGAGGCCGCCGGCAAACCCCAACTCCACCATCGGGAACCCAGTCTACCAGCTACGGCTCAATTCCACGGTGGACGTGGTGCTTCAAAACGCGAACGCGATGAAGGAGAATGCTAGTGAGATCCACCCGTGGCACTTGCACGGGCACGACTTCTGGGTTCTGGGGTACGGCGAGGGGCGGTTTGCGGCGGCGCAGCCGGAGAAACATTTCAACCTGGATGATCCGCCCTTGAAGAACACGGCCGTGGTGTACCCGTACGGGTGGACGGCGGTGAGGTTCACGGCGGACAACCCCGGGGTGTGGGCGTTCCACTGCCACGTGGAGCCGCACCTCCACATGGGGATGGGCTCGGTGTTCGCCGAGGGCGTCGACCGGGTCGGCAGGATACCGGGGGAGGCCATCGCATGCGGGTTGACGGCGAGGATGAAGTTGGCTGCGGCGGAGGACGAGGACGGGAATTGACGAGTGATTTAGTCGCGTCTCGGGTTTTTTTCTCTTTTAGGCTCCGTTCGTTTCGCGGAAAATAACTTCCAGGAAAATATTTTCCGGATTTTCCGGTGTTCGGGTGAGCGGAAAATCATGGTCAACGGAAAACATTTTCCGTTGACCGGAAAATTCCTTCTTTGCAGCTTGGAAAATGTTTTCCTCTTTTTCAAAAGAGGAAAACATTTTCCAAGCCTCTCGCCTCTCGCACGAGCTCTCTTCCTCCGGTTCTCGGTCTCTCTCTCTCTCTCTTGCTCTCCCTGCTACGAAGCCGGCTTCGACGACGTCCTTCTCCGGGTTCAGCCTCCGCCCTCCCCTGCCGCTCCTGCCCGCCTGCTCCGGCCGGGGCGCCGCCGCCGCCGCCGCCGCGCTCCGCTTCCCCGGCGGCTCGAAGCCGCTCAGGAGGATCCGGCTCAAGAGGGAGCACCGCGGCGGCGCCGGGAGGCTCGCGGGGAGCCCGCCGTCCAGGCCGCTCGTCGTGCGGTGCGAGGCTTCCGGTGGACGAGTAAGCCTCGCCAGATCGGGCGAGGCAGAGCCTCGCCGGCTTGGGGCGGAGCTCTGGCCTCGCCAGATCCGGCGAGCTGGGCGGGGCTCGGGCCTCGCCCGAGCTCGCCAGAGGTCTGGCGAGCCGTGAGCTCGCCGGATCTGGCGGCGGAGCTCGGGCTCGCCTTGATCGGGAGCCCGAGCTACGCCGCCAGATCCGGCGAGCTCGCGGCTCGCCAGACCTCTGGCGAGCTCGGGCGAGGCCCGAGCCCCGCCCAGCTCGCCGGATCTGGCGACCGGATCTTGGTCGGCCGGATCTGGCGACCGGATCTTGGTCGGCTCGCCATCGTCAGGCGTGCGGCGGCGGAGGAAGGAGGAGGAAGAAGGAGGAGGAAGGAGGAAGGGGAAGGAAAAGAAAAGGAAAAAATAAAAAGAAAACGAAATAAATTAGTTAACGAACGGTGGAAAATGTTTTCCACTCAAAATTTAAGTTTCAGCCGAACACCGGAAAATATAACCATTTTCCTGGAAAATGACTTCCGGAAAAATATTTTCCGGAGATGGCTCATTTTCCGTGAAACGAACGCAGCCTTAATGGATCAACTAATAGGCGTACTAAAAAACCGTTGGATCTGTTATGTTCGTTTTCGGCCGTTAAATAAGTTATGCCCGAATGAAACCGCTAAATCAGTTAAATTCACATGAAACCGTTAAATCTATTATCTTCCGTGTTAAGAAGGGCGAGGCCTCGTCCTTATTCTGATGGTGGAATGCAAATGTACCCAGAATTCTTGCACATGATCTACCTAGTAACATGCCCATTGATGAATACCACCTGAGAATTGTTAAGCAATTACAATAACCATATTTGACATAAAAATTCGTTCTAAATTCGAAAAAATGAGTTAGGTAAATTATTGATCACGAATTTAAAAGCGCATACTTGGGTACCCGTGATGATGTGCGCCACAACATAGATCGAAAGGCTCGTCTAAAATGAAATAAAGTTATTACACGGTCCATCGCCCATGGAGTGCAAATTCCACCATCGATGAAATGTATTTGGAACTTCAAGAGAAATAATTGGGTGATATTCTTTAATCTATTGTGTATCATGAGGTCCATTCATTTAAGAATTTGTGATTCACAAGAAATTGTTATTCTCACAATAACCTAAAGATTATTATGCTAGCAAAGTCCGAATTTCAAACTAATTGATTAAGTTACTAAAATAATCACACCCGTGGCATAATGAACTTGGCTAAAAAACGTGTGTGATTACACTAAAAGCACACTTATTCTTATGATAATTTATTTTGAGGAATCATCATTGATTATGGGATATCGTCAAAATTGGCTTCATTAGAATCTTTGAAACATCTCCATTGTTTTACTTTGGAGAGAGTTCAAAGTTCTTCTAGCTTTGGAGATGCTTTTTAATTGCTGGTGCCAGTATTGAATTTTTTGCATGGAATTGTCGATCGTGGCGGATTGTCCTATATATCTATATATAGTATGTATGGATGTATGTTTGAAGCTTTATTTTCATTCAAGAGGCATGCACGGAATCTATGCGCCGCATCAAATTCCGTAAAAACAATGGAATAACGATCGCGTGTGTCGAGACATTTGAAGAGTATTTCAACGAGGACTTAGATGCTCCAAGGTGACCTTTTAACAAAGACGTTGGTTGTAGACCTGGTTTACATGATTTTGCAAGCTTCGTTTTGTCTGCGACTTGGCTTCTTCGTGCCTTGGAGGTCTTTCATCGGCGGTGTCCCGGACGGTATCGATGCCTCGGACGATCCTCTAGTCCGCCTCGGAGAGTCTTTTGTCCGGCGTCTCGGCTTCCTCGGGAGATTTCCGTCCGAAATTGCCCCGAGTTAGAGCGGAGCAGAGATTGCGTATTCACAGCCATGATTTCTTCGATTGTACAAGACATCTGAAAGAGGAATGCGTGACTCAGCCTGCATTATCCTGTGAATGTAACTCTAGATTAGCATGCACTTTGCCAATCCTGGATCTTCAAAAACAAATGTGGTAATTGCACAGATAATCCTTGAAATTTGGCTTAATATGTAATATCATTCTTGAACTTTTTATTTGTTTAATGCAATTCATGAACTTTAGTTCAATACGCAATATCGTCCCTGGTTTTTGGTATATATTCAACATGGTCCAGGATTATATGAAAGTTTTCAATGCTATCTTTTCATTAATTCAAGTTCAAAAAACATATTATTGCAGTATATGAATTAAATCGAACGTATATTAAAAATTTATGGATCATATTGAACAGATTGATAATTAAGGAAGTCCTTGCGCATTGAGTTGAAGTTAAGGAATTACATTGAATAAATCTAAAATTTAAAGTTAATGTTGTATATCAGATCAAAGTTTAGAGACCTCACTTTTTCAAAATAGATTTATCTTGTTGAATCGGCCTAACTTGGGAAATGGAGTAGCATAATCGGGAAAACGCTAAGCAGTATCCCTGTGGGACTTGTCAAGTCTTCATTAATTGTGCTTTGAAAATTTATATGTTCCTATTTAAAGTGGGCGACTTTTTGAAATGTGTCATTGCTGTATTTTCAAAGGGGGTGTCGGCATGCGCTATTCGTATTTTCATAGTCTTAACTGTTGATCCTAAGACACTCGTTAAAACTCATAATAATATTAAAAGGTCAATCTTATTTGGACTCATTGATCAATAATAAATATCCATTCGTCACAAAAATAAATAAATATGGATCATACTTCACGAAATGATGAATATAATATAATTACCTATCAAAGAAGAAAAACAAGTATATGTTTATATGGTTCTATAATATGATTGTGTGGATTTGAATGATGAGTATAATCAATTGAGTAACGAGTGATTGCTATGATTGACAAGTAGTGTGAACGCCAGCTATGACAAAATATTTCATCATATTCCGTGAGCAAGCGATTAATAAATGATATATATTCTTATTAAACTAGTGTTGGGATATAATACGCAGAAATAACAGGATTTTGCAATTTACGTCAACGCGAAATTACCAGAGAAATTAATGAGAAAAATAAGAACACCCGAAATTTACGTGATTCGGTCCGAGTATCGGTACCTACGTCCACGGGGAGAGCCAGCGGCAAATAATCCACTAAATTTGGAGAATCAGAGTTTACAATCACTCGCACGCTCAAGTGTCTCCCACACCTAAATTTAACCCCAAACCCAAAGTGTTTATAAATAAACAACTCACTTTGACATAAACTCACAGCATAAAATTACCGCGCGTTCAAGCTTTAAATAAAGCGCTCTACGTACACCAAAATCAAAATCAGGACGTACGGCTTCGCGTATTTCTTCAAAACTTCTCACGGTTTCTCGCGGCTTCAAAAGCGTTGGACGTGCAGCTTCTTGCTTCACGCGGCTTCTGGCTTTTCGGACGTGCGGCTCCACGCTCGCTTCTTCTACGTAGGGTTTCTCTCTGCCGTTCACGCCGGCCGTCAAAGAAGGAAATTATATCAGTTTTATATGTGTGCCCAGGTCAAAGTTTGACCTGGGCCCACCTTCTTTCTCTTTAATGTGCAGAGGTGTGAAATCGCGTGTGTGTTTGGGCCCCACGAAGCTAATGTCTTCGACTTCTGCCGGCTTCCAATCCGTTGAATTTTGGCCCAATGAACCCCACAAAATTAATTCGGCTTCCGCAGCAACAAAGAAGGAAAGTTTCCATTCTTTTATTTTTATTTTATATTTCTTCTTTTGTGCAGCTCAAAGGAGTCTAGCGAATCGCATTTTGTAAACGCTCAAACTCGAGACATAATTTAACAATTCTTCACATTGGCTCGATGTTTGAAACCAAGTTATAGTGCTCATCATCCATGCTGCTCTCCCAACGCCCCGATGGGCGTTCACTCTCCACAGACGCCAATAGAGCTCAAGCCGAGCTTGAGCTTCGCCAAAGGAACAGACTTAGTCATCATGTCTGTTGGGTTATCTGCTGTAGCAATCTTTTTAACAGTAACAATACCCTTAGCTAAGACATCTTGGATGAAATGGCATATGATGTTGATATGCTTCGTTCGCTCGTGATAAATTGGATTATACGCCAAATATATCGCACCATGGTTATCACAGTGTATATCCACACTTTTCTATTCTAACCCAAAGTCCGAGAGCAAACTTTGTAACCATATCGCCTCCTTCGCTACAAAGGTTAGTGCCATGTACTCTGCCTCAGTTGAAGACAAGGCAATGTGATCCTGTAAGGACGCTTTCCAACTAATTGCACCACCCGCTAGCAAAAACACGTACCTTGCTAAAGATCTGCAATCATCCAAGTCACCGGCGTGATCCGAATCCACAAAACCTGTGGTCTCACTGTCATTACTGTCCCTCTGGTATACTATACCCACGTCTGTTGTCCTCTTCAAATATCTGAGGATCCACTTCACAGCTTCCTAATGAGCTTTACCAGGACGCTTTATGTAGCGACTAACCATGCTCACAGCTTGTGAAATATCAGGCCTAGTGCACACCATAGCATACATAATACTACCCACGGCACTAGAATAAGGAACATGGGACATATGCTCCTCCTCCTCTTCAGTCTGCAGTGATAATTTATCTGAAAGTTTAAAGTGTTTCACTAAATGTGTACTTACAGATTTTGCCGACTGCATATTAAAACGTGCTACAATCTTCTCAATATATTTTTTTTGAGATAGACATAAAACTCCTGTAGCCCTGTCATGCAAAATCTCCATACCCAAAATTTTCTTTGTAGCACCTAAATCTTTCATCTCAAATTCAGCATTTAACTGCCTCTTCAGCACATCAATATCAGACATATTCTCAGCTACTATCAGCATATCATCAACATATAAGAGTAGATAAATCAAAGAACCATTCTCCAATCTCCCATAGTAAACGCAGCTATCCATCTGACTTTTCAAGTAGTATTGATTAACCATGAAAGCATCAAAACGTTTATACCACTGCCTAGGAGACTGTTTCAGCCCATACAAAGATTTCATTAACAAGCAGACATGATCTTCCTTATCCGAAATAACAAATCCCTCTGGTTGCTTCATGTAAATCTATTCCTCCAACTCACCATGAAGAAACACAGTTTTCACATCTAGCTGTTCTAACTCGAGATCCTGCGAAGCAACTAAGGCAAGTAAAACACGAATAGAAGTATGTCTTACCACATGAGAGAATGCCTCATTGTAGTCAATGCCCTCACACTGTGTATACCCCTTCACCACAAGTCTCGCCTTATACCTCGCTGCCTCAACACTGGGAATGCCCTCTTTCCATTTGAAGACCCATTTACTTCCGACAATCTTTTGGATCTTGGGTACTTTGACCAGCTCCCATGTCTGATTTCGATGGAGTGATTCAATCTCTTCACTCATAGCCCCTAGCCACTGTAATGACTCCAAACTAGCCATCGCCTTAGAGTAAGACGAAGGCTCATTTGTCTCCATCTCATCACCTACAGTCAATGCATAAGCAATATCTGTATAACCATAATGTATCGGTGATTTAATTTGCCTTCTCTGTCAATCTGCGGCTATAGTCTGTTGCGGCTTTGCTGGTTGTTCACTATCACCGACTTCAGGAACTGCGGCTTCATCTGCAGTCTCAACTTCTATTACCTTCGAGGTCTCTGGAGTCTCCACATGAAGCTCCACCTCACTAGTGACACCATGATCTGTCTTCTTTGCTGGTTGTGTCTCAGAACTCCTCTGTTGAAGCATTGCAGTCTCGTCGAAGATCACATCTCTGCTGATTAGAAAATCGGGTGATCTGGGATCGGTGCACCATAGCCGGTAGCCTTTCACCCCATGTGTATAACCCAGAAATATGTACTTCTTCGCCCTCGGCTCAAGCTTACCATCACTCGCATGAGCATACGCAGGACATCCAAATATACATAATCCGGAGTAATCAACAGGTTTCCCCGACTATACTTCCTCAGGAGTCTTCCACTCGATAGCAGATGATGGAGATCTATTAACCAAGTAACATGCCATGTTCACTGTTTCGGCCCAAAATTCCTTGCCAAGTCCTGCATGCGAAAGCATGCATCGAGCTCACTCAAGCAAAGTTCTGTTATTATGTTCTGCCACGCCATTCTGCTGTGGTGTCCCAGGTACTGTGCGATGTCTTACAATACATTCTTTCTCGTAGAACTTGGTAAAATCTTTACCACAGAACTCCATGCCATTATCGGTTCTCAGGCACGTGATTTGCTTATCTGACTGCTTCTCAATCAATGCCTTAAATTTCTTGAACCGATCAAACACATCATATTTGTGCTTAAGAAAGTATACACATATCTTCCTCGAATAATCGTCGATAAATGTCAGCATATATCGGGCACCTCCTTTCGAAGGAACCGAAGACGGGCCCCAGACGTCTGAATGAATATATTCAACTGGTCGTTTGGTCGAATGAATAGCTGTAATAAACTTAACTCGGTGCTGCTTCCCATAGATGCAGTGCTCATATAAGTCCAGTTTTCCTGTCTTTTGACCCTTCAACAACCCCATTTCACTCAGCATCGTCATACCTGCCTCACTCATGTGCCCTAAACGCATATGCCATAATTGAGTCAAGTTAGAATCTGACTCACCTGATGAAACTGCAGCGGTTCCGGTCACGGTCTCTCCCAGTAGATGATAGAGAGTATTTACTTTCTTCCCTTTCATCACTGTCATGGCACCTTGAGAGATCTTCAGTACTCCACCTTCAGCGGTGTACCTACATCCGATGTCATCGAGTGTCCCCAGAGAAATAAGGTTTTTCTTGAGCTCTGGTACATGCCTCACATCTGTCAATGTGCGCACCACCCCATTGTGCATTCTAATCCGAATTGTCCCTATCCCCACAGCCTTATAGACTGCATTATTCCCCAAAAGAACTCTACCAACATCTGCAGTCTGGTAAGTAGTAAACCAGTTCTTATGAGGCGTCGTGTGATAAGAACACCCCGAATCCAGCACCCATTCGTCTCCTGACGAAGTAGCAGTCACACATAAGACAGCTTCTACATCACTAGTGCTCCCCTCGGCAACGTTTGCCACACTGCTTGTGGCATTCTGCCTATCAACTTTATTCCTCCGCTATGGACAATCTCTCCTGATGTGCCCCTCCTCATGACACTCAAAGCACTTCACGCATCCCTTGGACTTTCTATGGCGTGATTTTGATATGCTTTTACCTCTGCTGCTACTAGGCCCTCGATGTTGTTCTCTACCCCGAATCGTCAGTGCTTGTGCTACTCCTTGCGCCAGACCGTCATCTCGCAACTTTCTCTGCCACTCCTTAGAGAATAAGACGAACTTGACCTCTTCTGAGGTAATTGTAGTACGCCCCTGCAACAGTGAATCAGTAAAGTGCTCCCATGACTCTAGTAAAGAGGCTAACAACATCATGCCCTGTTATTCATCATCAAGTATCTTACCTACGTTCTTCAGATCCAACATGAGTTTATTAAATTCATCTATGTGGGTTTTGATGGACGTACCTTTAGTATATCTAAATTCAAACATCTTCTTCAACATGTACAAGCGATTGTTCAAACCTTTCTTCACATAGAGTGCTTGAAGTTTTGCCCATAATGTTGCAGCATCCTTCTCCTTAGCAACCTCTATTAAGACCTCATCTGTCAAATTTAACAGGATTATACTTTGTGCTTTTTCCATCAGCTCTACCCTCTCTAAGGCTTTCATGATTATAGGCAACTCATCTTCACCATCCAGTGCCTTGGCCAAACCTTATGTTGTCAATAAAGCTCACATCTTGATGCTCCATAACACAAAGTTGTTGCTCCCATTAAACTTCTCAATTTCAGATTTCCCCTCAGACATAATTGCAGTAACATAATTTCCAGATAATAATCAGACAAGCAAAAGCTCCAAATCACAATCAAGAAATCCAACCCCAAGCTCTGATACCAATTGTTGGGATATAATACGCGGAAACGACATAATTTTGCAATTTACGTCAACGCGAAATCACCAGAGAAATTAACGAGAAAAATAAAGACACCAGAACTTTACGTGGTTTGGTCCGAGTATCGGTACTTATGTCCACGGGGAGAGCCAGCTTCAAAACTTCTCACGGCTTCAAAAGCATTGGACGTGCGGCTTCTTGCTTCGCACGGCTTCTGGCTTTTCGGACGTGCGGCTCCACGCTGGCTTCTTCTACGTAGGGTTTCTCTCTGCCGCTCACGCCAACCATCAAAGAAGGAAATTATATCGGTTTTATATGTGTGCCCAGGTCAAAGTTTGACCTGGGCCCACCTTCTTTCTCTTTAACGTGCAGAGGTGTGAAATCGCGTGTGTTTGGGCCCCACGAAGCTAATGTCTTCGGCTTCTGCAGGCTTCCAATCCGTTGAATTTTGGCCCAATGAACCCCACAAAATTAATTCGGCTTCCGCAGCAGCAAAGAAGGAAAGTTTCCATTCTTTTATTTTTATTTTATATTTCTTCTTTTGTGCAGCTCGAAGGAATCTAACGAATAGCATTTTGTAAACACTCAAACTTGAGACATAATTTAACAACTAGTGTTGAGTAAGATATTCAACTAAGAGTTGAATGACAAAGAAATGCCTATTACAACGGGTGGACCGCGGTGAGGTTCGCGGCAAACAACCCCGGGGTGTGGGCGTTCCACTGCCATATGGAGCCGCACCTCCACATGGGAATGGGCGTGGTGTTTGCCGAGGGCATGGACCGCGTCGGCCGGATACTGCGAGAGGCCATTGCGTGCAGCTCGACGGCGAGGATGAAGATGGCTGCGGCGGTGGATGAGGACGGGAATTGACGAGTGTTATTGAGTACGGTGATTCGTGTCTCGGGTTTTCTTCTCGTCTAATGGATCAATTGTACAAGAAAACCGTTAAATATGTTGTGGTCGGATTAAACCGTTAAAATCAGTTAAATTCGCATGAAACCGTTAAATCTGTCATCTTCCGTTTTTAAACGGGTGAGGCCCGTTCTTATTCTGATGGTGGAATGCAAATGGTACCAAGAATTCTAGCACACGATCTACGTTGTAACATGCCAACTGATGAATACCGCCTGAGAATTGTTAAGCAATTACAATCACTGTGTTTGGCATGAAATTCATTCTAATTTCGAAAAAAATGAGTTAGGTATATTATTGATCACGAATTTAGAAGCGCATACTTGGGTCCCGGTAATGACACGTTCCACGACATGGATTGAAATGCTTGTCTAAAATGAAATGGAGTCATTACATAGTCATCGCCCTGGAGTCCCAATTTCACCATCAATGGAATGAATTTGGAACTTCAAAATAATTTATTTAAGTTATTAGTATAATCACACCTGTAGCATAATGAGCTTGACAAACAAAACAAACGCGTGTGATCACACTAAAAGCACACTTTTGACTAAAGCTAGCACACTTATTATTATAATAATTTATTCCGAGAATATATCATCGCATTATGGAATATCATTAGAATTGTCTTAATTAGAATGTTTGAAACGTGTTTGTTATTTTACCCTAAAGAGTTCGAGTTCTTCTAGCTTTGGAGATGCTTTCTAATTTGCTTGTGTTGGCATTAGATTCTTTCCATAGAATCATCGGTTGTGGTGGACTGTCTCATATATAATATATATTTTATGTATAATATGTATGTATGCTTGAAGCTTTATTTTCATTCAAGAGGCATCCGCGGAATCTATGCTCCGCCATCAAATTCAGAAAAAAATTATGGAATAACGATCACGTGTAGAGACTTTTAAGAGTATTTCATTGAGGATTTAGATGCTGCAAGGTGACCTTTTCGGAGGTCTTACATTGGCGGTGTCCGGCAGGGTATCGATGCCTCGGACGATCCTCCAGTCCGCGTCGGAGAGTCTTCCGTCCGGCATCTCGGCTTCCTTGGGAGATCGCCGTCGTAAATCGCCCCGAGCAAGGAGCGGAGCCGAGATTGCTCACGACTCTCCCGCATCAGCTCGTAAGCAACATCGCCGCATCAGTTCGAACATTCATCACAGCCATGAAGACATGGTGAACCAGGAATGGGCCTAACGTGGAAAATGGAGTACGCAAAATTGTACCAGGCCCAAAACGATTTAACCCATTGAGCGGGCCCAGCCCATCAGGAGTTGATCGGAAACCAAGACGGACTGCCAATCCGTCGCGCATCGGATTGCACACCAGATGTCGAGTCTCTCTTTCGTTTCTCCTTCGACGTCGGATCACCGAAATGCATCTCGTTTTTTCGCTTAATCAGAACTTATGAATGTTAATTTCGTGCCAATCCATGCCGTCGCCTTCAGGTTCGCCCGATAATCACGTTAACTCGTGCCGATCCTTGCCATCCCCTTATGTTAATTAGCAAAAATATCCACCTCACTTCTTCGCCTGATTAGAACTTAGGAATGTTAATTTCGTGCCAATCCACGTCGTCGCCTCCGGGTCCGCCCGATAATCACGATAACTCGTGCCGATCCTTGTCACCCCTTTTTGTTTCCACCTTCCGTGAAATATATATGTCGAACGTCGTCCGGACTTTTTAAAGTGGCCACGTGAACACGTTGACGTGGATTAATGTTATGATATAGACGCACATCTTTCTCATTTTCCCTAATCATGGTAGATGCGCCTTTGGCATTACTTTGGACGAGAAACAGTGCAATTCGATGATTCTACTTTTTATGGACCACCGGATATTCCTCAGACGATACTTCGTTTGGGCTTTTGTCGGGTTCTTCAGAGGTTCTTCGTGCGGGGCCCACCATGGTCTCGTCTTTTCTCTTCATAGGCTCCAATCTACGAACCGTGAGCAAACAAAACCATCGATGGAGGGCGTCGATGGAGGGCGCCCGTGATTAAAAACAGCGACGCAACCCGGTTCACGTGGACTTAGATCTAAACAAAATATTTCCCCCTTCGTTTATAAATTTATTCGGACATCTTTCTTTTCAGTGATTTTGTTGACTTTTTAACTAGATTGATGTCAACCACTGGGGGGCTCGCCCCAGTGGTCATCCTTCCGTCATGGAAGGGGAAAGTTGGGGGTTTAAATCCCCATATTTTGTAAAAAAAATCGATCAAAAAAAAAATTAGATTAATGTCGTTAAATGCACGCAGAGCTTCTCATTGGCCCGTGAATTGTGTAGAGTTCCGTCCGTAAGGTCAGCAGGGGGTGCCTTAGTAGTTAGCATTACATGGGACGGGAATAGATGCAATTCGACATTCTTTCCATAATCCCGCGTCCCGATTTTTACTGGGTCCTTCCGAGGTTCTTCGATACCCTTCCATAGGCTTCGATCCATGAACCGTGAGCGATCAGGAAACCCTCGACCGCGTGGGCGCCACCGCAGAGCGCACGTGATTTCCAGACGATGGCGCACCCGGTCCACGTGGACTCGTGCCTAAACGAGGATTTCCCTTTATTACATGCCAAGTTAAGGCTCGATCCCTATATTACATGAATTATAAATCATGCGGGTCGAGATAAAAGCTGCTTTATGGGGCAGCCGATGTTCTTTCAATAATTTCTTCATTTGGACTTTTTCCAGGTTCTCAATGGCTCCTCCTCTTTTCCTTTCACGGACCTCGATCGGCAAATCCCGAGCAATCCGAAAATATTCGATCGTTCCCCTTCATTAAATTACTTCAAACCCGTGTTGAACAGAAACTTCAATTTTGGGAAGAGAAATAATCCAGTAAGGATATTTAATTATAAATTATTATGTGATTCATAATTTATAATTCACACTAAGTTATTCCCTTTTTGAAAACTTAAATGAGAAAAACATAAAAGTTCTGTCGCGTTGTAAGAATTCTCTACCGGCCAAATAGAAGGATGTCTTGCCTCCTCTTCACAAGGCATTTGAGAAGTTCAATTCAAAATCATTTTGATCGCCGATCACTTGTAGTCAAAACCCCGTCTTCATCTGCTAACCAACGGCAATAATTATTAGGCGTATTTAGCAGTGTCGTGTGGTTCCGTCTCTATCGTTCCAAGCTAACATAGTCATCGCTCTCCCCCCATCGCGAGCAATTGGATCACCCACATCTCCCATAAATGGTCAAAAATATCTCAAATTTAAAGTGTTCTCGCTACCCACTAGCCTATTTCAAGACCTTCCATTCTCAAAACACGTGATAAATATCTTGCCAAGGCAGTCGATTTCAATTTCATTTATTTATTTATTTGTTCTTTAGATATACATCAGATAAGCATCAGTTTTTCGACTACGCCAAAGACCTACCCCTCCACGAGGCCCACAGTCACTTTCGGGTGAAAGAAGCACTAGTATCTTTTTTTGATTTACCTACGTGGCGACGTTTATTGTTTCGAAATATGCATCGAAGATAATATTATTATTTCGTCTTTGGATTGTTCTCGAAACGTGCCCGTCTACTATAAACGAGACCAATCGCTTTCAACGAATATGTTCACAACATGCTGTTAAAGGATGTTCGAGTCGAGATCAATCGCATTCTTACCATAAACACGCCTAGTCGTGTATGCGAAACTAACATCAAATATGCGCGGGCCGACTCCTTTTTTGAACTCATTTATAACTTACATATACAAAATTAGATATGCCAGACATGTTTATATATTTTTGAACGAGTCTGTATATGGGCAATGTCGTGTAAATTCCCATATAGATTCAATGCGACGGAGTGTGCAACTCGTTAATACGAATTGTTAGCATTATGTATCGGACACAAGACGCGTTGATACGAATCGTGTCGGCCCTGTATAACCGGCACATCTCGAAACGTCTTATAAGTTAGGCGATATGCACGACACAAGTTACTTCATTTTTAAGAAAAAAGAAAAAAGAAAAAGAGCACTTTCTATTCTCCATATTTCCAATTCTACCCTCGCCCCTTTCTCCCCCTCAATTATTACCAGAAACGAGTGGGGCGGAGGCGCGAATTGACCATCCTGCCCCCCCGCCCGCCCGCCCGCTCGACAATCATTGTCGACGAGGAGGGGACGCGGTCCCCACACCGAGACCGTGCC
Organism: Eucalyptus pauciflora; assembly: GCA_007663325.1. Taxonomy (NCBI): domain Eukaryota; kingdom Viridiplantae; phylum Streptophyta; class Magnoliopsida; order Myrtales; family Myrtaceae; genus Eucalyptus; species Eucalyptus pauciflora. The sequence continues at coordinate 3,790,762 of VMYD01000353.1, forward strand.
TTAAATGCCGATCCGCGAAACGGCCGCCTCCCCCGGGGGGGGGCCCCGCGTCCCGGATCGGATTATCGCCGACCCGGTTTTCGGATATCCCCGACCCGGAATAGGGCTCGCCCCGGTCCACCGTTCCAGTCCGCATTTCGCACCGCTTTAAACCCCCGCCTCTCTCTTCTCTTTCTGCCATTTTCGCGAATCGCCAGCACCACCACCTCCACTCAGCAAAGTCATACATCAAATAAAGAAATATGGATCACATCGCAACAATATCAAGATAAAAAAGCTCCCCCCCGCTTCGTCCCTCCTTCCCTCCTTCTCTCTCCTCTCTCCCTCTCTCTCTCTCTCTCCCCTTTCTCTCTCGAAGATAACAGAGGAAGCGAAAAGGATTTGACTTGGGGGGTGGGACTCGCCAGGAGCTTCTTCCCTGTGCTGAGATCTGATGCTCTGATTTCTCCAGGTGCGTTCTTTGCTGGAACTGGATTCTGCGTCGTGGGTCTTCGATCTTTTTGATTTTTTCCGGCATGGTGGGTGGTGCTGTTTCGAGCTGGTGTTGGTTCTGCGTTGAATTGAGTGGCCGGTGGCTTTGCTTTTTTCTTTCCTTTTTTTTTTTGTTTTTTTTTTTTGGTGGTTGGTTGGTCGGTCGGTTGGTTGATTGGAGTCGGCGAGTGATCGGAGATGGGTTGGGCTTGTTTCGGTTTCGGAGAGTTTGACTTCGCTCCGGCGAGTCGTCCGTCCGTTCCGGCGATTCTAATTCCGGAAGTCGGCGGCTTCCGATTCGGTTGATCGCTCTTCCGGTTTCTTTTTCTGGGTTCTTCTTGATTGTCTACCTTGTCTTGATTAGCATGTGCCCGGAAAAACGGAAAGTCTGTTGAAAGATTGATTTTTTTAGCTTAGGAGCTGAGCTTTTTGGAAGTATCTGTGCCGTCGAATTGTGTGTGGTTTCTTGCGGGAGCGCGCTCTTCACAGCTTGCTCTGAGGAAGAGACGCGTTCTGTTCTTGACTGTTCTTGACTGTTCTTGATTTTTCGTTTTCTGTTTTTCGTGATTCGTGGGACGTAGATCTTCCTGTTCTTCACCTCGTGGTAGAATCTGGGGTTGAATATCTTGATTTTGGAATTTTGATTGGCAGCTTCTAGATTGATTTTTGCTATCTCGTTTGGATCATTTCAAGACTTGAGTTTGATGTGGATGAATCTGGTCTCACTTGGTTTATCTCCATCCTCCTCTGGCAGTGTAACGGGAACCAGCAAATCCAGCAACCTCGCGCGTCGGAGTCGGTGTTCACGGCTTGTTTTCGGATTCTGATCTTATAAGCTTGTGAGGGTTACGCGGTTTTTTCGTGGAAGATCTATATCAGAAAATGATGATGTTCGAGGATATGGGAATCTGTGGCGATCTGGACTTCTTCTCTGGCCCTCTCGGGGAGGGACATGGGGTCGCTCCGCAAACTGAGCCAGAGGCCACTGTGGAGGATGATTATTCCGATGAAGAGATCGATGTGGATGAGCTCGAGAGAAGGATGTGGAGGGACAAGATGCGTCTCAAGCGGCTAAAGGAGCAGAACAAGGGGAAGGAGGGAGTCGATATCGCGAAACAGCGGCAGTCCCAAGAGCAGGCAAGGAGGAAGAAGATGTCGAGAGCTCAGGATGGAATTCTCAAGTACATGTTGAAGATGATGGAGGTCTGTAAGGCTCAGGGTTTTGTGTATGGAATCATCCCAGAAAAGGGAAAGCCGGTTACCGGGGCATCGGACAATCTCAGAGAATGGTGGAAGGACAAAGTCAGGTTCGATCGAAACGGTCCAGCCGCCATAGCCAAGTACCAAGCCGATCATTCCGTTCCTGGGAAGAATGATGGATGCAACCCCATCGGGCCTACCCCACACACTCTGCAAGAGCTTCAGGACACGACCCTCGGCTCGCTTCTGTCAGCACTCATGCAGCACTGTGATCCCCCTCAGAGGCGGTTCCCATTGGAGAAAGGCGTTCCTCCTCCATGGTGGCCCACTGGAAACGAGGACTGGTGGCCCCAGCTGGGTTTGCCGAAGGATCAAGGAGCCCCGCCCTACAAGAAGCCTCATGATCTTAAGAAGGCATGGAAGGTAGGTGTTCTCACGGCGGTGATCAAGCACATGTCTCCTGATATCGCCAAGATCCGCAAGCTCGTGAGGCAGTCCAAATGCTTGCAGGATAAGATGACAGCCAAGGAAAGTGCTACTTGGCTGGCTATAATAAACCAAGAGGAGTCTTTGGCACGAGAGCTTTACCCTGATTCATGCCTCCCACTGTCCTCATCTGGAGGGAGCGGGTCTTTGGTCATAAATGACTGCAGTGAGTATGATGTCGAAGGGATGGAAGATGAGCCCAACTATGATGTACAAGAGCGCAAGCCTGAGAATCTCAACCCACCATCCCATCTGGGGCTGGAGAGAATGAGAGGTCCTTTTGGCCAGCAATCACCTTTCCCGATGAAGGGAGAGGTTGTCAGCAGCTTAGATATGGCGCGGAAGAGGAAGCCGTGCAACGATTTGAATATGGTGATGGATCACAAGATTTTCACCTGTGAGTTCCTGCAGTGCCCTTATAGTGAACTGCGGCTGGGGTTCCGTGACAGAACCTCAAGGGACAATCACCAGCTGAGCTGCCCTTACAGAAGCAATTCTTCAGAGTTTGGCGGGTCAAACTTCCATGTTAATGAGGTCAAGCCAGTGATTTTCCCTCAAGCTTTTGTCCAGTCCAAGCCCATGACTTCAACGGTCAATTCAGCATCAACCCCCTTTGATCTATCGGGGCTCGGAGTTCCTGAAGATGGGCAGAAAGTGATATCTGATCTTATGTCGATCTACGATACCAGCATCCAAGGCAACAAGAACATGAATCCCGCGAATGATGCGATCATAGAAGACCAGAGCCGTCCTCAGCCAAAGCTTCAACAACAAAACGAGTTTGTGGGATCATTCTTTCAGCAACCCAATGCTTCGACCAATCATCACATGTTCTCTCGAGAGGACATTCAGTTCGACCGGTTCAAGGCCGTGAACCCTTCGTTCGAGGCCAACAACCACAACCACGACAACCTACAGCTCATGTTTGGGTCTCCATTCGATTTGTCGTCTTTCGATTTCAAGGAGGAGTTACCAGTTGGGGTCATGGATCCCCTGCCGAAGCAGGATGTCACTATATGGTTCCAGTAATAATTTCTGCGTGCTCAGCTTGTCTCGGGGCGTTCTTGGGAACTGTATATTTCTCTGAAGAGAGGACTATATACTTAACTGTGGTCTCTTGTTAGATCGAGTTTAAGTTTTCTTGGCCAATGTCTTTGCTTAGCTTATGTATTCTCTCGAACTTTGTTAGGTGTAGATTTAGAAAGTTTAGGCAGGGGTTTAGATGGGGAAATAAGATATTAGACAAGGACCCATGACTAGCCCTGCTTGCTGCTGAATATATAAAAATGTTGTCTGATCAAAGTGATTATTCTACTAGACTGTCCTATAAATAAGTGAGGTGCGTTTTCTTTTATTCTTCCATCTTTTTTTTTCTCCTGTTTTTAATTGCCTTTGTGCAGCCATGATCATGGTGGAAGGAATCTAAAGGTGTTGTCTTGTAATTGGGCACGCTGGCTTGTCCTTGTTTGAATTGGAACTGATGTCTCTTTCAGCTCTCCTGTGCGATACCCCATGTGCAAAACGACCCACGAACCCCATCGGCTGGATGCCCCAATTGACTAACACGTTTCACCTTCAAATGGTGGAGGAGAGCTGTTCAAAGACGGCTCCTCTACAATTCGACGGTCCGTCGTTTGCATCTTTCGTCCCTGTCGGTCATGAGTTGTCCCGAGACCCTTTTCTTCCCGGGTCGCGTTGATCGCGTTGATGAGATGGGGGCTTGTCTTTTCGCTGGGTCCCACCAACAGGAAGAATTCAACCCACCCGGAAAGGTAGAGAGGAAAAATTAGGCCGGGTCAAAGAAGCGTTTCGATTCATTCCCAAGGGACCTCCCTTTCCTTGCATCTTCCTCAAGCCTTAAACCCTCCTCCCCCCCCGGGTCAGCAAGATTTCATTTGCAAGAATTCGTGCCAGAATGTATTTATTAATCAGACCTTGCTTCACGGACCCATTTCTCAAAATTTACAAAGGCGGCAATCGGAGCAAGAGCGTGATCTTGCCGGCCGAAGTCTTGAACGAGACTCCGAGATGCGAACAGCAAACCGCTCTTCGCAAATTGTCCCGCGATTTCTAACACACAGATTAAACAGACCTCGCTTCGCGATCCCAATTCTCAAAAATTAAAGAGGACGGCAGCCGGAACAAGAGCATGACCTTTCTGGCCGACGCCTTGAACAAGACTCCAAGGGGCGGAAAAAAAAAACAATTCGTCGTGGCGGATCGCACATAGGGACTCGGTTTCGGACACGAGCTACTGCTAAAAGAGGGTGTGGCCTGGCCATATGGTGCTGCAAAATGTCCTGTTCCCGGAGACCAAACCTTCGGGTTCTAGCACACGACAAAGGAAGAAAAATTTCTAATCTCGTACGGTCCACACGTAATGCGATTAGGTTCATCTGAACATGGCTCATCTCGTATTGCCAGCCACCTCCCCATGTGGGGGAAGAAAAAGAGAGGGGTTGATATCAGTTGGTGCGTCCGTTAAGGAGCGAGCCGATGAACCTTGCCGATTTCGAGGAGCTTCGTGGTGTTCCGCGACGGGGACAAGAGAGATGTGGTGCATGCACCGGAAGATCGCGAGGGCGGGCCAGGGCGCCAGACGGAGATGTGAGCGACACGACAGGTGGTAGTGCGATGCGGGATTAGACACTATTCAGGATCGCTTTTTCGTACGGGAAGATTAAGATTAGATTACATTAGATTAGTGCTCTGTTTTAGTTGTCTCGTTTTGCATCTTTCCGCAAGCGAAAGGTTAAGATTAATTAAAAGAAAGGGAGTGAGATCAGAAGATAATTACTGCATTTTTCAGTTCTTGGTAAAAGCGCAGGGGCCACCGCCCAGTTTGTTCTTTCGAGTGGAGGTGCACCTGGTGATAGCGTTTGTCGATCGCTGTCGCTTCTTGGCGATGATCTTCTCTTTATTATTGTTTATTTTAATCGTTCTTTCTGAATCCTCTCCTCTCTAGGATCAATAATGGGGGGTCCTTTTTTTTTTTTTAATTACCAAAAAATAAAATAAAATAATGGGGGTCTTTTGCCTTTTGCCACTTTGCCACCTTGCCACCTTTTTTTAGGTTCTTTTCTCCTGGAGAGATGCAGTGGAAAAGGCGTTGCATCTGAGGGTAGGTCTATATCACACTCGAAAGGGTTTGCCTTATCTCTTTTCATTTTCATCTTTTTAGCTTTCAGGTGAAATGACACGAGATTGGCGAGCATGATTGAATCAAGAGGAGTATACGTGAAGTGTGTCTAGAAATCTGTTTGGGGCATTCGGACAAAATTAAAAATTCGTGACGATCCGACTTTAGTATTGGTAGCGAAGGGCTTGGGTCGTCGGCAGGGGTACCGGGGCGCAGTCCGCACAGCATGGAGCAGTATAAATTCAAGTTACTTGATTTAAAGAGAGATAGGAAAGAATCTTAAAATATTTTTGAGCTACCTTTTGTAATTGGGGAACTAGACAATTTTAGGGACCATTGCCTCAACTTAGATTGTCTCGAAAGGTCTTTTTTTGTGTGGTAGTGTTAGCTTTGTGTTGGAGTTAGGTGAACTCAAGTTGTGACGCATTGAGATTGAACTCACACAAGCCAGAACTATCTTGTCCCCATCACAGACTTTATCTCCACAAATACACACAAAAAAAAAGTCGTATGCGTCGAGCCCTTATTATCGCACGAGAATTTTAGTAGTAACTGTTGCGATTAAGCGAGCGATCGAACAATAATATAGACAGAAAAAGAAAAATAAATCGGACACCAGATTTACGTGGTTCAGTCGTAAAGACCTACGTCCACGGGGAGAGCAGCAGCGAATTTCACTATAGATCAAGCGATACAAGGAGATTACACACTCAAGTCACTCAAACACTCTCTTGGTGTTTCCCAAACCCCAATTACAACCAATAACTCACACAGTGTTTAGCCCCGAAAATTCCTCGAAAATAATCTCTCAATCTCACGAAGGAATTACACGCAAATCTTACCTCAAGATTTAATCAGCTACAAACACTAAACTTCTTGGATGTAATTCACGAGTAAGAACAACAAAGAAAATCCCTCACAAGCACTCGACAACTTGACGGCGCTTCAAGACCAACTCTTCATGATCAACGGCGGAACACCAAGCACTCACGCGGCGCTTCAAGACAATTTGTGATCCACACCTACCACCCACGGCCACAAGTCTATATATAAGTAAAACCCTTATTCTTTTGCCAACTTCTAATAGGATTCTGATTCCTATCTAAAACGATTTTATCCAAAACATATCTCTATATATTTCAAACAAAATCCAAATCCAAGTCAAAGTTGAACTTTCCTATTTTAGTGGCCGAATTCTCCAATGTAGATTCAAACTTTGGGAAGTTGATCTTCGGATATTCTTTGCTCAATTTCGAACGTCCGCAACATATCCAATTCGGAATATTCTGAATTTCACATTGGATTCAAACTCGAGACATATTTTAACAATCTCCACCTTGGCTCGACGTTTGAGCCAAGTTGCAATCGCTTCGCAAAAATTCAAACTCTGCCGCTACTTTCCCATAGCCCCCAATGGGCTCAACCGCTACAGATATTATCCAAGTCCAAGCCTCGCTTGAACTTCACCATAACCGAGGACCTCATCAGAATACCAACTCCACATGCACTTTTAACTGCTCCGCAAGGATTTTCTGACACAACCTCCTCAACCGCAAATAAAGTAAAACCATTATTGCATCCATATCTGTCATGAGATCGAATACGTACCTTGTTAATTTCAGCAGTTACAGCAAACATTGGCTCTATAGGCTCCACCTCGCTATGAGCACCATCTGTGTCGATTACTTTGCTAGTACCTGTATACGCTACCTCAGGAGTTTCTGGTCGCAACTCCACCTCAAGCTGAACACCGTTCAGATCCGTTTGAATACTGCTATAATTACCCCTAGCCAAAAGTACTGGAGACTCATCAAGGGTAACTTCTCTGCTGTCAATAGGTGAATTTATATCCGGGCACCACAACCGATCGCCCCGCTCACCTTGTGCATAGCCATGGAATATGCACCTTGCCCTCCAATCAAGTTTACCATCACTCACTTGAAAATAACACGGGCAACCAAACATTCTAAGAATAGAATAATCAGCAACGTTACCTGGCCATACTTCTTTAGGAGTCCACCATTCAATAGCAGTTGATGGGGATCTATTCACTAGATAGCTTACTGTACTAAGCACATCAGCTAGGATTCTCCTAGCAATACCAGCACTAGAGATAATTTTACGGGCCATCTCTAGTAATGTTCTTCTCGTCAATTCTGCAAATTGTTGTGATTTATTGGCACTAGTGCGGTGTTTCACTATGCTCTCTTTCATGCAGAATTTATTTGCCAGCTTCGAGCAGAACTCCATGCTATTGTCAGTCCGCACATGCTTGATCGACTTACCAGTCTCCGTCTCGATCAAAGCTCTTAACTGCGTGATCCTGACACCAGCATCAAACTTGTGCCTTGGCACAAACACCCAGGTCTTCCTCGAGCAGTCAAAAGACTCTCGAACAGATGCATCCGACGTCTCCGCAGCGAAATTTTTCACTGTCTTACCTTGAAGTTTATACAGGCCTCCATGCTTGATTCCTTTCATTATCACCAAGGCACCTCGAACAACCTTCAAAACTCCACCTTTTGAAGAATACCTGCAACCAGCTGAATCTAGGGCACCCAAGGAAATTAAGTTCTTTTTCAACTCTGGAACATGCCTTACTCCAGTCAATGTCCTCACAATACCATCATGCATTCTGATTTTAACATCACCAACACCCACAACATCGCACTCAGCGTTGTTCCCTAACTGGACTTTATCACTACCCGTGCACTGATAAGTGATAAACCAATTTTTATTTGGTGTGACATGAAAAGAACAACCAGAATCCAAAATCCATCCATCAAGCGATGAATCATTAGTGACAGACAAGACATAATCGGCACTATCTGCTACAGCTACAACATTATCTGCAGAATCAACCATAACTCTTTTACCCTTCTCATTCTTCAGCTTAATGCAATCCCTTCTAAGATGTCCTCTCTTGCCACAGCTCCAACAGACAACATTAGCAGTTCTAGACTGACTACGCCTGTTTATATTAGTACTACTATTACCCACACGTGTTATAGATCTTCCTCTATTTTCACCTACTAAAGCAGCAGATACAGGTTCGCCAGATTCTCTTCTACGAATGTCCTCGCTCAGAATTAAATCTCGAACCCCATCAAACGTCAAACTTGTTGACCTAGAGGAATTACTAACAGCAGTAACAGTAGTATTCCAACTATTAGGCAATGAGGATAACAGAATCAAAGCACATACCTCATCTTCAAAATCAATCTCAACTGAACTCAATTGACTAACAATCACATTGAATTCATTGATATGATTTGCAACTGACGCACCTTCGCTCATCTTCAAATTAAACAAACGTCGCATCAAATGGACCTTGTTGATCGCAGAGGGCTTCTCGTACATATCTGACAGGGCTTGCATTAGGTCAACAGTGGTCTTCTCCTTCAGGATGTTAAACGCGACATTACGAGCCAACGTCAGTCGAATAACACCCATAGCTCGTCTATCCAGCAAATCCCAATCAGCTTGCTTCATCGTCTCTGGCCTCTCCCCAGATAAGGGCAAGTGCAGTTTCATATGATAAAGATAATCTTCAATCTGCATCTTCCAGAAACTAAAATCCTTCCCATTAAATCTGTCGATTCTCACTTTTACTTCTTCTGTCGTCATCGATTCGCTTCAACTCAGCCAAGCCTGGCTCTGATACCAATTGTTGCGATTAAGCGAGCGATCGAACAATAATATAGACAGAAAAAGAAAAATAAATCGGACACCAGATTTACGTGGTTCAGTCGTAAAGACCTACGTCCACGGGGAGAGCAGCAGCGAATTTCACTATAGATCAAGCGATACAAGGAGATTACACACTCAAGTCACTCAAACACTCTCTTCGGTGTTTCCCAAACCCCAATTACAACCAATAACTCACACAGTGTTTAGCCCCGAAAATTCCTCTAAAATAATCTCTCAATCTCACGAAGGAATTACACGCAAATCTTACCTCAAGATTTAATCGGCTACAAACACTAAACTTCTTGGATGTAATTCACGAGTAAGAACACAAAGAAAATCCCTCACAAGCACTCGACAACTTGACGGCGCTTCAAGACCAACTCTTCATGATCAACGGCGGAACACCAAGCACTCACGCGGCGCTTCAAGACAATTTGTGATCCACACCTACCACCCACGGCCACAAGTCTATATATAAGTAAAACCCTTATTCTTTTGCCAACTTCTAATAGGATTCTGATTCCTATCTAAAACGATTTTATCCAAAACATATCTCTATATATTTCAAACAAAATCCAAATCCAAGTCAAAGTTGAACTTTCCTATTTTAGTGGCCGAATTCTCCAATGTAGATTCAAACTTTGGGAAGTTGATCTTCGGATATTCTTTGCTCAATTTCGAACGTCCGCAACATATCCAATTCGGAATATTCTGAATTTCACATTGGATTCAAACTCGAGACATATTTTAACAGTAACGATGCTGACTACCAACTTATATGTTGTTGTCTCAGAGAAAATCAATTACATGTTGATAAAAAAAAATAAAAAAATGATTCAATCATTCTTGGCATATAATTGACTCGGATGGTCAGCTCTATGGTTTGGGAGGTGGAGTTCCTAAATCTGCGTAAGCTGAAATAAAATACAAAATTTCCACGATTTGGAAATTTCCATTATTGTACCTAATCGAATCGGAAATAAATGTCTGGAATTTTTTTTTTTTTTTCAAAAATCATCAAGTCTAGGGGTGAGCATGGTCAGGTGGACAATTTCCACGGTAGAACTAGGAACCGTTCATTAATTTTATTGACCCACCTAGAACCCGACTAAAATCACAATTTCCAAAATCCTTTTTAATTCTTGAAAAATTACAGTTTAACTTGAAACTAGATGCATACAAAAATCATTCCAAAATGTGGGAAATGAATGAAATAAACTCACATGAAACCGATTTGATCTTTAACGTAAAGCATGCTATTTCAGTTCAAACATATCATTTCTTAGAAACATTTTATTAAACAAATTATATGTGTTCGTCTAAAAGGTGAGGAAACACATAAACGAATTCAGTTTTGCCACCAAGTTCATGCTAAATCGATTCAAGTTGTTGGCAATGCACAAAATAATCTCAAATTATTATCAAAATATGTACCGGGCCCGGTCCAATTTGGTTCTGGGCAGTTTGGGCAGTTCCTGATTCTTTTGCACACCTCTAATTAAGTCCTCACTATTATGGGAATAAGGATGAGTCATTGATGATGATCTACTGCACGTCATCCTATTTATTTATTTTTATTTTTTTATACAACTATTTGACTTCCATAATTATTCTCCCGCCGGGAGAATTGTCCAAAAAATCCTAAACTTATTGCACATTTACCAATTCAGTCCTAAACCTTTAAACTTTGTCAATTGAGTCCTAAACATTTTCACTTCTTGCCGATTCAGTCCATCCGACCAATTTTGGCCGGAAAATGCCGACGTGGACGCCGGCGGTGCCAGTAGGATTACCAGCGCTGACATGGACAATTTTTAATAGTATTATATTATTTTTTTGAATTGTTATTATTTTTATTATTATTATTTTATGTTTTTTTCCTCTTTCCTTTTTTCTTGGCCTGCAACGGGCTCGATCCTATTCCTCTCTCATCACTCATTAATGATTGTCGATCTAGCTTCTTTCACTACCTTCCTTCCTTCACCGATCAAGGCATCTCCCGCGACCCGCCTCGATAACTGGCTCTTGATCGATCGCTTACGTCATGTTCCAAATAACATTTTTCTCCAAAATCGTCGCGCTCGGTTTAATCCGAGCTTTTCTCGGATCACAACACGGTGTGGTACATGCTTTTTCTCCCATGAAGAAACGCGACATCACACATTCGAAGCGATAGTATATAGTTGCCGTAGGAGGAGACTAGTTCAATTATGCACTTTCGATTAAAGATTGTTGGAATCAAGGTCAACGTTTTTCTTTTTGGTGCAACCACATGGCATCTTCAACGAGACGCACAGTTGTATTCGGTGCATGCACATCGTCGGGGGATTCCCGAACGCGAGTAAAAAATAACTAGAATAAAGGTCAACGGTTCTTTCTTTTATCATACTGTTCATTTAGGGTCCTATGGTTTGCTTAATTTAGAAAATATATATGAGATTGTGGATAGACTCGTTGTCAAACGGGCGAGTTGGGTTAGATCGAGAATGGTTCGATCCAGATCGACCCATATATTAACTTGTTTTGACCATTTCCATGCAACATAAATCTAAAAACTCATACTTGGCTCAATCCATACACAACCTATACCAACCCGATCCATATTGTTGAAAAACTCTCAGGAAAACTCGTGCCCAAACTAAAGTGAGAGCATGGAGTGGGCGAGTGCGAGAGCGGGAAAAGTCGAGAGATAGTGAAAAGAGAGTTATAAAGGTGAATTGAATCTAAGTTGTGGACAAATTTAATATTTATATTGTGGGATTTACTATTCTAAACCCATTTATGACATATTTACTAAACATAACTAACCCATACAATAATTTAAATTATTAGATATGAATTAAGCAATAGTTATATGACCTATTTTGATAAGTCTAATTTTAAAAAACTGATTGTGCATAATACAAGTACAAATATACATTTAAAAACCGTAGAGTTTCCTTAATTAATTAGAAAGCTAGTGATTCATTTTATTCCTGTGAAAAAGAAGAAAAAAGCCAAAGGTGTTACTGTGAGTTCAAAGTTGTTGTAGTGAGAAGTCCAGTCGCAATAATTTTCTATCAATATTCTTAGAGCCGTATTGAGATTGAACTAGCTTGAACTAGTCACTTAGCCGGCTTTAGTTGAACTCTCGCGACACGATATGACATGACACGATGTGACTAGCACCAACTCTTGAATCTTCCCCGTACGATCATCATCCAACATGAACTAGTCACTTAGCCGGCTTTAGTTGAACTCTCGCGACACAATACGATACGACACGATGCGACTAGCACCAACTCTTGAATCTTCCCCATATGATCATCATCCAACATGAACTAGTCACTCAGCCGGCTTTAGTTGAACTCTCGCGACACAATACGACACGACACGATGCGATTAGCACCAACTCTTGAATCTTCCTCATACGATCATCATCCAACATGAACTAGTCACTCAGCCGGCTTTAGTTGAACTCTCGCGACGTGACATGACACGACGCGACTAACACCAACTCTCGAATCTTCCGTACAATCATCATCCAACATGAATTAATCACTCAGCCGGCTTTAGTTGAACTCTCGCGACATGACACAACACGACGCGACTAGCACCAACTCTCGAATCTTCCCACTGCGATCATCATCCAACAATGGACAATGCTGGGTCCCATATGGGCTCATACATCAGCCAGAGCCCATCCAAATGGGCCGGGTCGAGGGTCACGCGCCGAAAGCCCATTCGGCCCACGAAGGCACGGAATGGCGGTCCCCTGAACTCGTGTCGTTTGGTTTCGGTCAAACGATAAGGAAAGGCCAATTGAATGCGTTTGAACTTCCGGGACCATCCAGCAAGACCGTATGGAGGGGGTGTTGAGTGGGCCCCGCGCGGCATTTACACTGTCGTTTGTCGCAAAGCGGCTTGTCGTTTCTGAGATGGGGGACCGCTCGTTACTTAAATATCAGTGCATCTTTTTTCCCTTTTCCCCTTTTCTTTTAATTAATTTATTTTGCCCATTGGTATTCAAGATCCTATTCGTGTTTATCCATTCCATGGTTGGTTATCCAAACACGAACCGTCGGTCCCGTTTTTAATTTAAAGGTACTAAATTCCGATGTAATCCTAACCACTGGGATTCGCCCTAGTGGCCACCCTTCCAACATGGAAGGGGGAGGTGAGGGGTTCAAATCTCCACCTTCTCAGGGGGATGGGGTGGGGACGCGTAAGTTTCAAGAGTGAGTTTCGACTCTCACGCCCTGCAATAAGCAGGACAAAAGTCAGAGAGTAAGTATAGCATAGGAATAGAGTATGACTGACAAAAAAAAAAAATCCGATGTGATCCTCGGAGAGATCTTTCTATGTGCAATTTCGAGGATGGGAGTGGTTTCTGACCTCATCTGGAACATTGGCGATTCAACTTTATTGGGATTTGCCTTTCATGAGTCGTGGTAGAGTTAGCTCACCATCGATCGACATCATGACGACGGCCGAAAGCACAAATTCAATGGAGCACATTTCATCTTGCACTTGAGTAAATCGATTACTTTTTTGAGGAAATTAATGTTGCGTGAAATCATGTGCGGATTTGGATAACAAATTTTAGGTTTAGTACTGGACTTTTTGACTGCCCAATCCCCAGTGGGCAGGTCTACTGTAGAGAGAGAGAGAGAGAAGAGTGGTTGTTGCCCTTAGCCTTTGATTGGGCTGGGCCCAGATCATTGAGCATGAAGGTTGAAAGGATCCCAAATTTTCTGGGCGGAGCCCACTGAAAAGGGCCTCCAGACCCAAAAGGCCATGAGTCAAAGTCCTTCATCTGGTACGTCCTTTGTTCATTACAGGCCTACATGTTTGGAATGGTAATCTAATCTTGTTTGCTCATTAATGTCCAAGATCTTGTTGTGTTTTATAATGGCGTCCTAAGTTCGCTTCGGTGTTCGTTTTCCCTCACTGCTCGTGAGATCGCCAGAAAATTCCACGTTCGGACAACCGACAAGTTGACTATGTAAATCACTTCAATGCTCTTATGCGGGGCAAATTATCTGAAAAGTGCTAAACCTATTGTACGATAGTCAATTCGATCTAAAACCCTTTGATAACTTGCCAATTTAGTACTAAACATTTTAATTGAGCCAATTTAGTTATACATCTTTTGATAATTTGCCAATTTAGTCTTAAACTTTTTTAAGACATCGAAATTGTTAATGTAGACATCGGCCATCCGTCGTGATGTCATTGATGTGAATAAATTTAAGTAATTTTTTTTAACCTTTTCTTTACCATAGAATGCCCTTGCTAGCCCTCATCTATGATTAGTCATTGGCCATGGTCAAGTATTGGCTAGGGGTGTGCATGGTCCGGGTGGGCGGTTCCCGTCCTAGAACCGAGAATCGTTCGCTAAATTGGAACTGGGAACCACTCGTTGTTGCATGGATTCACCCGAGAACCGGACCGCCGGTCCGGTCCAGTTCCCGGGTGGATCAATGGAACCGATCTCATCAATAATAATATCGTTTTCTAAATCCCGCCGTGAGTACTTTTCATATCGAGTAATATTTTTCTTTAAATTGAACCGGTTTAATTAAGAGTACCATTTTTCTTTATTTTATTGGAAAATACTACCAAAGAAGAGAAATATCTTTTTTTTCCTATTTTTGAATCATTTCAGTTGAAATCTAAAATATTCTTTAAGTTCAAGATTATGGATGATTGTTATATGTAGATTACATTTTCCTTTATCCTCTAACAATGCTCAATATCTTACAACATTTGCTTTATTGATTTTTTTTTTTAGAAACATTCAACGGGTACTCCACATATTCTTGAACATAGTGTCATATGTGAGTCCCGAAAGTATCATTTGAATGAGCCATTTGTTGAGTTGTTGAAAGGCAACTTACACACTTTACTAAATTCTTATAAAACATGGAAACCATGAGAGGAGACGGAGCCCTTAACATTTAGATTTGCTAATTAGTAATTTCGAAATTTATTTTAATATTAAAAATTAATATATTATTATAATATAATCGGTCCGATCCGAGTGGGCGGATCTGTCCATGGAACCGGGAACCGAACCGGTACCCACCGGTTCCCATAAATTGGAACCGGGAACCGGATCGGTTCCCTCAAGAACCACCGGTTCCGAGTGGTTTCGATCTGATTTCGGGCGGTCCAGGCGGGTCCCGGTTCTTTTGTACACCCCTAGTATTGGCCATAGGCTAAAGAATTTTTTTTAAAGAAAAATACGAATATTTTTCATGTTAGCACTAACCATGCTAGTAGAGTGACCAAAGGTGTTCACTCCCGTGACTTGCTAATTAGTAATTTCGAAATTTATTTTAATATTAAAAATTAATATATTATTATAATATAATCGGTCCGATCCGAGTGGGCGGATCTGTCCATGGAACCGGGAACCGAACCGGTACCCACCGGTTCCCATAAATTGGAACCGGGAACCGGATCGGTTCCCTCAAGAACCACCGGTTCCGAGTGGTTTCGATATGATTTCGGGCGGTCCAGGCGGGTCCCGGTTCTTTTGTACACCCCTAGTATTGGCCACAGGCTAAAGAATTTTTTTTAAAGAAAAATACGAATATTTTTCATGTTAGCACTAACCATGCTAGTAGAGTGACCAAAGGTGTTCACTCCCGTGACTTTTAGCCAAAATTAGCCAAACATTTGATAAGTCATTAAAAATATTTATGATTAAATTAGTATAATTGAATGGTTTTGAACGAAATTGATCGTAATTTAGACTTTTTGAAGAATTACCCCTCTTATATGAGACATACAAGGAGCCACGGCCACCAGACGCAGCGGCGACGGTCCGGACCCGGGGACCGTCGTCCGGCGAGGATAGATCTGAACCCGCAAGCACACTAATCACGAAGCAAATGATGGCTGGCGCATGTAAAGCAAAGGAGCTTTTCGCAGATTCGAGAAAGCAAGTGGCGTAAAAACCCTTCTTTGGTGGGGAGAAATTCGTGGGGGAGGAGCAGAAGAGACAGAGACTCGGAGGGAGTGAGCTCTGATCTGTCCCTCACGAGCTGAGCATTATAGTAATGCACGAGGGATCAGTCTTCAGTCTTCACCTTGAGATCACGGCCATTTAATTACTATCGAATTGACTGATGCCGAACCATTATTCAAATCACCCGGAGCAGAAGAGTACCCGAGTCAAACGCCACGCCCCACTGTCCAACTCCTGGAATTTAAAACTACAAGCGCTCCGGACAGACTTCCCAAAGCTGAATCTGTCCCCACTGCCTCACCATCTTTGGCCGCGAAGAAATGGCCGAGGGGGAATCGCACCTTGACCTTGGGAAGTGCCCTTTGGAGCTCGCATCAGTTCTGTCACCATGACATCATCTCATCGGTCGAGTCGAGCCGGTCGGTCTCGAATTTGTGACGCTAATGGGATCATTTTGACATGAATAAGTATGGAAGGTGGAGTGTAATTAGGCTCTCATCGACGAGTGCCTTTCGAAGCGATTCGAGTACGTCGAAGCCGACACGACTTGCCTCGTGATGCAGGCAATCGGTACGCCGTCTTGTCAGCGAAAACACGTACATCGCATTGCTGAGCGGTCCGGCACGGCTGGCAGGCAGGACAAACTCTTACTAATGTGTGTCCACCTCCTCTTTTTTCCACACCTATGATGAAAGGGAAGAGAATCACACACCACCTAACTCTCTGGAAAAGAAGACTTTAATTCGGTGGGCTCACTCCCTCCCCTGTTCTCACTCTGTCTTTCTCTCTCTCTCGTTCGCATTCCCTCTTTTTGAGCCGAGAGTCTATCCATCTACTCCTCCCCCAGTCCCACCGCATTTTCCCTGAACTACCCAATTTTTGCTGCGGAAAAAGTCGACATCTTGTCTTGGTTTCTTGCTCGCTTGTGCCCTCCACTCCTTTGGCACTACTACTCCGTGTGTGTGTGTGTGTGTGTCTACTGTCGAGAGCTCGAGCTTTGATTTGGTTTCGGCAGTCGCCCATCATGGCCTCTGCATGTTCGCTTCGTAAAGGTGCCTGCTTTTTCCGTCGACTCCTCGTTGCTGGAGACGTGGGATCATGGGCATTTCTCTCCTCTGTCTCAATGATTGCCTGCTGCTGCTGCTTTTAGATTTACAGTTTTGGGAGAAAAAGGGTGGTTTTTTATGGCGTGATCTGGGAGTCCTTGAGCTTCAGAGATTCCGGATTTCGTCAACTTTTAATGCTGGCTTTTTGGGAGACCTTTTAGCTTTGATTCTTTCAGGTCGTTCACTTGGCCAGCTCGTGGCCGTTTCCAATTATTTGTTTTCTTGCTTTTTTTTTCTGTATTTTTTTTTTTTTAAATTCTCTCATTTTGCGGGTTGATCTTCTTTGGTGACCCCTTTTTGCGGTTCCAAGTTCGATCGGTTGCTCAATCAGTTCCCTTTTTGGGCCACATTTTGAGAATCTCTTCGTTCTCTTTCTGTGTGTCGATCCTTGCCGGGGGGTTGCTGGAATTTGGAGAGCTGAGGACTGTGGAGCGAGGAATGCAGAATGCAGATGATATGTTTGATAATTTGCCTCTTCTTGGTCAATGCTCTTGCGGGGTCGGACTTGGAAGCGCTTTTGGAGCTCAAGAAAGGTTTCCAGAGAGACCCCTCAGGGCAAGTTCTTGATTCATGGGATTCCAAGTCCTTGGCCTCTAATGGTTGTCCGCAGAATTGGCACGGTGTCACGTGTAGTGGAGGTCATGTCACATCACTTGTCCTCGACAATGTGGGCCTGACTGGAAAATTCAGCTTTGTTGCTGTTTCTGGTCTCACCATGCTCCAGAATTTGTCAGTATCTAACAACCAATTGACAGGCATTGTCTCAGAGGTTAGCTCGGGCTTAGATCAATTGAGATACTTAGATTTGCACGGTAATGCATTTTCAGGGGATGTCACGAAGCTGCTCTCTGTTTTGGGTGACATAGAGTACGTCGATCTGAGCCATAATCAGCTCTCCGGTTCGCTTGACCTGGTGCTTGGTAATTCTAGTTTTGTCTCCTCGATTCGCTATCTGAATGTTAGCTCCAATGCTTTAGTAGGGGAGCTTTTCTCGCATGACGGGATGCCGTTTTTCGACAGTTTGGAGGTGTTTGATGCTAGTAACAATAAGTTGGTGGGTAAAATACCCTCCTTCAACTTTGTAGTGTCTCTTCGGATTCTCTGGCTCGGAAACAACCAGTTGTCGGGTTCTTTACCGCAGGCGCTGTTACAGGAGAGCTCTATGATTTTGGCTGAGCTGGATCTCAGTATTAACCAGCTTGAAGGTATCTAGATCCATCAACTTAATGCACCTCCTGTTCGATTGCCTTTCTCCAAATTCTTTTGCCTGGTTTCGTTCTGTCCATTCAGAACCATTCTGTGCAGGGAATGATTAGATCCACAATGAAGCTAGATTTCTTGCCAAATGAAGATGACATGTTTCTTCAGCTATGACAAGCATATGTTCCTGAAAACATATATAAGCATTTACCTGTTAGAATTTTACCCCTCATAAATCTAAAGGAACCACTGGAAGATTTTTTTATATTAGGCAATTTCAGAAGTCTCTGCGCCTCCTTTGAAACTTAAAGAAAGTGGAGAAACTGTCCTAAATTTCTAATGCTTTCACTGTATGTTTGGTATGTGTTGTACCATAACCAACTTTTCATGATAATTTTGTAAAAGTAACTTTGTTTGAGGCGCACTCTGCATGTTTTCACGGAGTTTGAAATAGGCATGATATTCTGAAATGACTATTTTTCTAAAAGCACTGATGTGGTTTCTATTATATTGCCATTGCTCTTACCATGCAATAATGTATTGACACAAAGTGAGAAATTTTTCGATTAACATCACTCACTGGAACGAAGGCGAAATCTGAATTTGCTTATTGTGATTAGCTGATGTGCCATGTCAATTTGGTTGTTTTATTTCAGAATATTTTATGTGCTACACAGGTTATAGTTAGCATATGAGATTTTCAGATTCTTCACAAAACTGAATCTGATTATAGTACTTATGGTCATTCTGATGTAATTCGATCGTCTTGGCAGGCCCAGTTGGAAGTATTACCTCTGCAACGCTGAAGAAGCTTAATTTATCTTCAAACAGACTGTTGGGCGCATTACCCATCAGTGTAGGGCATTGTGCCACAATAGACTTGAGCAATAATTTGTTCTCAGGCAATGTGTCACGAATACAGAGTTGGGGTAACTACGTGGAAGCCATTCAATTGAGTTCCAACTCATTGACAGGAACATTACCTGTCCAAACTTCTCAATTTTTGAGACTGACTTCTTTCCAGATCTCGGGCAACTCAGTTGAGGGCACTCTTCCCCAAGTCTTAGGCACATATCCAGAACTAAAAGTATTAGATCTTAGCCTCAACCAGCTTAGTGGATCCCTTCTTCCGAGTTTGTTTAGCTCAACCAAATTGACTGATCTTAACTTATCGGGAAACAACTTCACTGGTTCAATCCCTCTTGAGGAAAATTTAGGCAATTCTTCTGTAGGTTCCGCTCAGAACTTCAGCCTTTCGATTATTGATCTGTCAAATAACTCATTAAGTGGCTCTCTCCCTCGGGAAATCGACAGATTCCGCAACTTAGTATATCTGGACCTTTCTCGCAACTACTTGGAAGGCGACCTCCCTAATGATCTGCCTGATGAACTTCAAGGATTTAAAGTTTCTTACAATAATTTCTCAGGCACTGTGCCTGAAAACTTGAGAAGATTTCCTGATTCAGCATTCCATCCAGGAAACTCTTTGCTGGTTTTTCCTTATTCACCAAAATCTCCAAAAGGCCCTCCAGACAGGATTGAGCGACCTCGGGGACATCATTTGAGAACTGCTATTAAGATTGCCCTTATTGCGGGTTTGGTTGGAGGTGCCTGGATGATAGCTATTCTATGCTTCATTATCTCGCGCAGCAGAAAACAAAAGGAAGGTGAAGATTTGAAAGGAAATATTGGGAAAAGTGGCCGTTCTCTGGGCGATTCTGCAGCCAATCCTGCATCATCCCCCCAAAAGATATTGGAGACTCCATCGTCCTCTGTTACTTTAAATCCAGATCAGCTGCCACCTGCTCAGATGGGCTTTGTACCTCAAACAGAATCGAATTCATCAGTCGCAAAAGCGAGTAAAAATCTTAGCCATCCTGAAAGAAAAGATGAATGGGTTTCTTCTCCTATGTCTCTGTTGTCTTCTTCAAATCCATCACCTTCTAACAACCAGTATCTGCCTGAGAGCCCCAGTGTGCTCAGGGTTGGTTCTCCAGATAAGTTGGATGGCGACTTGCATCTATTTGGCGGGTCCTTTATGTTCACAGCAGGAGAACTTTCGCGTGCTCCTGCAGAAGTCATGGGAAGGAGTTGTCATGGAACGTCATGTAAAGCAACACTTGATTCGGGCCGGATTTTGGTTGTCAAATGGTTGAGGGAGGGGATAGCAAAAGGAAGGAAAGACTTTGCTAAGGAAGTCAAGAAACTTGGGAGCATCAAACATCCAAATCTAGTTTCTATACAGGGTTACTACTGGGGACCACAGGAGCATGAAAAGCTGATCATATCTAATTATATCAATGCAGCAAGCTTGGACCTTTATCTTCAAGGTAACCTTATCCCATCTTTGTGCTTGATTTGAGAATCTTCATTATGTGATTCAAACATTACCGTGGTCTTGTTATTGTTACATATGTTCCATGTGACAGTGTTTTAGCTCGTGATTTTTAAAGCTTAAACCGGTAAAAAACTGTTGCTTAAAAAAGCAGAAGTTGAAAGTACATTTTCGATTTGATTATTTTATAATTATATAAACTGCAACGCCCTTTGTGTGATGCTCTATCCTCATTAAACTTAGGGTCTATGGGAGAGATTAGTCAGAAAATCATCTTTGGAGTTCCTGGTGCTGTCTTACCATGTGCACGATCTTCTGCAAGTGAAGTATTTCCAAATGAAGTGTATCTCTATAAAAGATATAATATGTCATCAGGAGTCAAGACATGTCATCCACTGAAGAGCACCAAAACCATCTGGTTAAATGAATAAAAGCTAGAGCATTATGATATTTCACCTGGCTAGGTTTTTGGTCCTAGAGACAGTCATAGTGGACCTGATGAGTAGAATGACTTTGTTAGTTATACAAAGGGTTGGTGCTTTTACATCGAAGTTTCTATGTTTGGGCAATATATAATATATCTTTATCTATTTGGAAATCGAAATTGTTCATTGTCATTTCACTCTGGAAATTCCTATCGGCATGGATCAAGATACTACTGAAGATAAAATTGAAAACAATTGAATGTTACTTAGCATCGATTAAGACACCTATGAGTCTATGACATGGTTTATGTTCTTTGCAACAGAGAAGGACCCAAGGAAGCTACCGCCCTTGTCTCTAGATGCAAGGCTCCGGATTGCTGTTGATGTGGCGCGGTGCTTGAACTTCCTCCATAATGAGAAGGCAATACCACACGGCAACCTAAAGTCAACTAACATCTTGTTAGAAGCTCCGAACTTCAATGCCGTTGTCACGGACTACAGTCTCCACAGAATAATGACGCCGGGTGGTACCACTGAGCAGGTACTAAACTCCGGCGCCCTTGGTTACCGACCACCTGAATTTGCCAGCTCGAGTAAACCGTGGCCATCACTGAAGAGTGATGTCTATGCATTCGGGGTCATATTGTTGGAGCTTTTGACCGGAAGAAGTTCAGGGGAAATAATTTGTGGCGACCCGGGAGTGGTCGACCTGACGGATTGGGTTAGGTTGATGGAAGGAAAAGGCCGCAGCAATGAGTGCTACGACATAAGGATTCTGGAGGCATATGACATGGAGGAGGACTTGCCAGGATATCTCTATGACATGTTGCAGGTGGCTCTGAGATGCATCCTTCCGGCGTCCGACAGGCCAGACATTAAGACAGTTTTCGAGGATCTTGCTTCTCTACGGCCATGATGGGCAGGGCAAGCTAAGACGACTAGTTCGGCCATTGATATTTCCTGTACTAATCCTCAATTCTTTTTCTATTTTTGGTTTCTTCCACTTAATCCATATTTGATCCTTGTATGCAGTTCTTCACTTGAATAGGGCTAGCAGTTTTAGTTCGGTGCCAAGATTCTTTCCTTTGGTATTCTTCGGAGAAATCATCAATAAAGCTGCATCGAGATGTAAAGGGGATGATTGCCATTCTTTTCTCAACCGGAATGTTTCTGCCATAAAAAAAGGAATCAGGTTCGCACCCGAACGGCCCAAACCATTACTTTTGCAGTTTGCACCACTTTCCATTAGTCGGGTTACTCCTCTTTCATGGCATTGCGAAACGAACGAAATTGGACCTACGACGGTCTACTGTGGGATCTTCCTCCGCCCTTCCTTCCTCTTTCTTTTGCTGGAGAAGGCGTCCCACCATTTTGATCCAGTCAATGTGCCATCTCCCTCCGGCCACCCACAAAAGTCTGCAGACCGTAGGAGTTTTGTCTTGGTCCATATAACTGGCTGTGAATGCACCGTTCTTTTGGAACCGCAAGCAATTTGGTTTTTTCTGCGTGTAATGTTGCGAGCGTCCTTCTGGATCGCGTCGTCTCTTCCTGAAAGTTTTGGGCCGGACAAGGACATCCGATGTTTGAACTATCATAAACACCCAAAACATAATAACAATCGTCTTGTCGGCATCAAACCACCTAATTTCTTCCCATAAACATCTCTCTCTCTCTCTCTCTCTCTCTCTCTCTCTCTCGCCTGACTTCGAGAAAATTTCAACAGCACGTGACGTCACGCGAGGCGTGTTGACCGGCAACCATAACCCTTCGTTCAGCTGGTGCGTCTGAACGAAATAGCACGCGCCCGCCAGCATAATCGTACGTCTGACAATGCATGCTTGCTCGAAGTACAAGTTGATCGCGACCCGGTTTGATTTATCGTGTCCAAGGGAAGGGGGAAACATCAAACTTTAGTTAAGCGAGAGCTTGTAGATGAAGGCGCTGGTTTCTTCGTGCTGTTACGCTGTAGCTTTCTGCTGGCGGAGGATATTATAATGGCGGAGGAAAGAAGGTCGAAGAAGCTTCGTTTTGACCGGCCTGAGAGGCTCCTCCAACCTAACGCCGTGAGAACGTTTTGCCCCACGTTTTCTGAGGAAAGCGACAGTGGGAAAATCAAGACCATCTCCTCCAAAGAAAATTCCAAGTTGGCTTGTAGAGAGAGTGTGAATGGCTTGAGCAACACTAATCTCTCTCTCTCTCTCTAAATGACCAAATTGTCCAGCAGTAGAGATGGCCATGACGCTGAATGGAGTCAGTAGGAAGGGGTGGTTCTGTCCATTAAAGTCAGAGATTACGCCTCGTTACGGTCGAGAAGGCTCTGGTTAGGATATACCCGAAAGAAAAAGAAAGAAAAGAATGACAGCATCAAGAAATGGGAACGAACTGCGAAGGGGGGAAGGTTTGCTTGTGGACTTGTTCTCGAGAAACAACCAACTCTTTCGATGGGTACTCAAGAAAAAAAAACTTATTAATTGACACGCTAGACAATGACCTGGACTCCATTCGCATTTCGATTACTTAGTCTTGTCTCTCGGCTCTTTGCATGCAACTATAACAATCTCTCTCTCTCTCTCTCTCTCTTCCATACTCAAAGAAACGAATCAGTGAGCACGAACAGAGATCAGCAGATCAAGTTCCGGGTCTGCTCTCCAAAGAGAGGGCGGCCACATATCCGAGGCAGTGAATCAGGTGAACATCTTGATTCTGCATATTCAACATGATTCAGAACACACCATCATCATCATCAACTTGTGCGCTTTATCTCTGCTCCTTCTCGATCTTTTCTCATAATAAGCCATGGCGACGCCTGCCTCCTACTAAAAAGTGAAAAGTTCCCATCAATATATAGTCGGTCGCTCGTTAGCTTTGTGGAGACGAACCCATTTCATGTTTCGAAACCTTCATTTGCAGAAAGTATGTATTTCGGCGCGCGGCCGGATATTCCTTCTCAATAAAAATCTCGTCTTTGTTAGTCTTCGCTCGTTTTTCCGATCCGGGCTTCATGAAAAACTTCACAATGGCGATATTTATCTGTATGCGGATATGCATAGTGTCCTTTGGTAATCCTCACGAGTTAATAGTAAGTAGTTGACATATTACAAGAACAACGAGCATTGCTTAACGAGTGACCAGGGAAAAAAAAGATAACTGGAAATAGGAAAAAAAAAAAGAAAGACGATTTTTTTTTATAATTATGCTTACCCGGTAAAACCTCTTATTATATCTTCCTGACTAGATCAAATGAATTGACAAAAAAAATGTTTTTTTTTGCCTCATGAGACAATGTTAAATTTCGTTGGTAACGGATTGCTGTTCTTGCTGGTTTTTTGAATTCCAGTTAATTCACGCGCGCACCGAGTCCACTCCCCCAAAAGGGTCCACCGCGCATCCACTCGACTCGATGGCAGACCGAGTCCACCCGCAAGACTCCCCGCCGGCATCGCCGCCGTCCCCGACGGAGAATGCTCCTCGGGAGCCGCAGTCGCCGCCGAAGCCGGCGCTCCCGTCCGAAGACAAGCCCGTCTCGCCCCCGCTCACCTACGTCATCCAACTCCCCAAGGACCAAGTCTACCGCGTCCCGCCCCCGGAGAACGCCAAGCTCTTCCAGCGCTACACCCGCCGGGCCCAGCGCCGCGGGAGCCCCTGCTGCTGCATCTTCCTCGCCGTCGCCGCCCTCGTCCTCCTCGTCGGCGCCGCCGCCGGCCTCTTCTACCTCATCCTGAGGCCGGAGCCGCCGAAGTACGCCGTCGATGGCGTGGCGATCAGCGGCGTGGACCTGAACACGACCTCCGCGATGTCGCCGGAGATCATCCTCACCGTCCGGGCGGAGAACCCTAACGACAAGATCGGGATTTACTATCTCGGCGGAAGCTCCGTCAACATGTACTACGACGGCGCTAGGTTGGCCGGCGGGGCCTTGCCGGCGATGTACCAGTCGTCGAACAGCTACACGGTGATTAACGTGACGTTGACGGGGAGCGACGTCGTACTGACGAGCGATTCGCTTCGGGGTTTGACGGCGGAGCAGAGCCAGGGAAGCGTGCCGCTAAAGTTGACGGTGAAGGCGCCGGTGAAGTTCAAGGTCGGCGCCGTTAAGACGTGGAAGATCACCGTCAAGCTGTCGTGCGACGTGACGGTGGACAAGCTGACGGCGTCAGCGAAGGTTCTGCAGGAGGATTGCGATTATAGTGTAAATATATTTAAATAAAACGTGGAAAAAATGGGTTATATATTCGGTAGCCTGTAGAGTTTGCTGAGGACTGAGTCAGTATTTAAAGTTCGGTAAAAAATATAAAAATATTTATTTTATTTTATTATTATCGGATGAAACTTATGTACACGAGTTACATCCTCATGTGAAAATGAAGGTACCATTTGGACAATCGTTTTGTTGGTATCTATCTGGAGACCGTATAACATATTTTTATTTGATCCGAAAACCATATATTATACCTAAAATTAAAAGAAGGTCATTGAGTGGTTGTCAAAAAACGGAAGTGTGACGAAACCGCCTTTTTGTTAGCATTTATCATCTAGTAATTTTGGGAATTCTTTTGTTGGAAGATGTCTATGCTATGAAATTGAATCCTGTTGAAAGAATCGATTGAATTGGTGAGTTCGGGGACTTGACATGGTTTTGGTTCTATTGATACTGAACTTTAAACTCTATACAGAGAAAGTTCACATTGAAATTAGACCAATCATTGATGTGATCTTGATCAAAACTGTTTATTCCAAATAGAAATGTAATAGCAAGCTGCATGGTTTCTCATGGAAAGTACCATCTCTCCATGCGCCGCTGCGATCGAAAATCGATGGTCATATCATTTCGAGCGTCGGGTTTTGCGTAAAATCTCTGTAAGCGATCCCGGCACTTTTATGATCCTTGTACGATTTCACATTCCAACATGCGACTTCAATCGCCCTGGAGAAGCGTTAAGCCAACATCAAACCATATCATTTCAGTTGTTTCCCCGCCTTTGCTTAGACCGAGACAAACTGTGCAGTTGATGAAAAATCCCACGTTGACTTGGTTCGTTAGATTAAGATTATCAGCTTGAGCAGCTCAGAGAGAACATCTGACATCATCCGGAGTTGTTATGGCCGCGACGAAGGTAGGTTTCAAGATCGGTTGCGCATCGAGTTTGGAAAGTGGGAATGATTCAACTGAGGTAGGAATGAACTAAAACGAGTGGAAAAATCTTTGCTCGACTCAGCAAGCCATCTTGAAGCAACGACCGGCTCTTGTTCTGATGGATTCAAAGGGCGAATTCTCGTGAGAGCAGCTTCATTCACAATGTCAACACTGCCAAAGGAAAATAGCATTTGCAAGTGATCGCGATTGCCTGTGATGGATCGAAGAAGAAGGGAACAGAGAAACTTCCTCGGGCCGTGAAACTTTGGTTACCCAAATCCACACGGCGAGTCAAGAACGACGTCGAGAGCTGTGTAAAGCTCTTTGAAAAGAAAGCCCTGCTTGTTTGGAGCAAAGGGCTATATATTAATCAGCGCGAGACCCTTTTCGCACTACGAATCAATCGATCTTAAACAGACTCGAATGTGAAAAATCCACAACCAGTGCGAGATTTTCAAAGTCTATATTTCTTAGAATGGGGTAAACGCAAGTAACCCAAGCCAAATTCTGCCATTCTTGGCCAGCTGAAAGAGACCATGGCCGCTTCAAGAAAAGACCTCCATAGATTCCTCTAGATATAACCTGCTCAAAGAAAAACTGATTCAAGATGCAAGAGCTGTGTGCATGTGTACACTGACAGGGACAGAAGACATATAATGCAGAAGAAAACAAGCATCGACGCATCGTAACCTTTAATTATTGATCAATATTGTACAGAACCATTCCAGTACGACGCAGCTAGATGCATACCACAAGCAACTTGAACCGATATTTACATCCATTTTGTAAAACATGTACATTGACCAAATTCATCTTTGTGTAGAGACTCTATTATCATCACAAATGCTCAAGAAAGCTACAGAAAGACTAACATATGGTTTTCTTCATCTCTGCTATGGTTCATTTTCTAGTAAATGTAAAACCCTACTCAGTATCTAAACCGTCTAAAGAATTTTCGGAAGGGAATTTTACAATTTCCAAGCCTATATTCTTTGTACAAAGAACCTGAACCTGTCATTGGGACTTCCAGTGCTCATAGTGGCTTTTTGCATCCTGGATGGCCTTCTCCAGTTCTGCGTAGTTCTCTACGGACGACTTTGCAAAAATTTTCAACTGATAGAGGACGTCTTTCAATTTTGATAGGAAAGGATCAAAGTGTGAAGTCCATTCATATGGAGCTTCGTTGCTCAATAATGTATCAAGAGCCCCGTCACACACATCATCAGCATTTGAGGATGATGGATGAGGCCATTTTCTAATCTTTTTCTGGCTTTTTTCTTCACGTGGTAAAAAGCTAGAAACCTCAGCTGCTAAACGCTTGATGGAATCTGTAACTTCCTTGGTAGGCAAGGAGTTGAGCTTCTCCAACCAGACACCGCATGTTACATATATTGGGGGACCTCCTAAGTCCCTTATTAATGTGGGTTGTTTTGGCCTTCTCTTTCGTTTTGAAGTCTTTTGATGAATGACGCATTTATCTAGCCACTTGTCTATTGCCTGCAGGTAGAATTTCTGGGCAGCAATCCACTTCATAAAACTCGTAGAGAGAGAGCCCAGCTCAATTTGAAGATAGACTGTCTTCTGCCGCTGTATGGTAATCTTGGCATTGCTGTCGTTATATGCCTCTGAGATTATGGTAAACTGAAGACTGTGGCACTCAGACATTAATTCCCACATCCTACTTAACCTGCAAAATAAGGTTCAGAAGACATATTGAGGAATAGATCCCAGACAGTGTGACTTGAATGCATGGTCTCATGACCAGAAAACTCAGATAATTCCGAATCATAGTCGGGCAGAATAAAGGACAATAGCAGGAATGAGGGTTGTGGACAGCTTGAGAACAATCTTTTTGAAGGGAGACGGAGTTCCCAAATTCCTGTGCAAACATGTGACACGCCCCGAAATTTTGTGACATGCAGCCAAGCGATGAGAGAAAAACCAGCAGTCATGAATGGCAAGGAGGCAGAAATGACAAGTTATACCCTTCAACCAACTCTTCAAGTTGTGGTTGCAGCTCTTTGTCCCTTAACTCCTCAATGCTCTTTGAAATTGAATCAATCCTCTGAATCGCAACTCTGATTCTTGAGTGCAAATCTTTGATCTCTGCGCGGGTCTTATCAATTCTAATACTTTGGGCATCCTTTGATTCAAGTTCTGTTAGAAGTTTGCACCTCAAGTCATACTTCCTCCTAATTATCCCACTCGCCTGACATGTTTGGGGAGAAAAAAAATGAGTATACATGTTAGCTCACAATTTGAGGATTGTTCAACATGTATCATAGCATGCTGTGCATCTTCTTTTCATTTCATTAACATGATAATTCAAAGCCTTTTTGTGCCACTAGCCTCTAATTCATCAGAGCAATGTCATAATCGCATTACATTAATTGCACCTTAAAACAATGTCATAATCGTATTAAATTAATTGCACCTTAAAACAATCACCAGTTAATCCAGTAGAAGTTCAACAATACCTTGACTTCATCATAAAGCTTTCTCTCCCATGCATATAGGCGATCCAGTGTAGAAGCATGACTGCCCGAAATCATGCAAAAATTATCAAAATTATCACCGAGCTCCTCTATTTCATCCTTCGAATTCAGCCTCGGAGGATTCCAAGAAGAAACAGAACGAGAAGAACCAGTTCCGTGCCAAGTTAAATACTTTACGGCAGTTTGAGCAGACTCTAAAGGACACAAGCAAAAATTAGCCTAGAGGTTTGATGCGAAAGTAAAGCAATGAACGCATCAGTTTTACACATGTCATGGACAAAAATATTGCTGTTCTTTCCAACAAGCGAAAGTATTACTTACTCCTTACATACAAGAGGATGCCATGAAGAAAAATAATTTACATGCACACAAGCTGCATAAGACTTCAGAGAGTTTCGCATAAATTTGCCGGAACTGAACCCAAGTATTTTCAGCAGAGTGTGCTTATTTATCTTTCATGCTGCTTAGAAAAACACAGATAAGGAAAACCACAGCAACGTTAAGCACTTTTGAAAACTTTTAAGCATTTAAAACACTACAAACTTCAACTCGCCCATAATATCTGGGGAACTTATAGAGACAACATCAGAAGACAGAGTTCTGCCTTTTCATAGTTGTTGTATCAAATTTGAGCATTTTTTGTGAATTTGAGAATCTGCTCATTACATATAGGCACTGTAAGCCAATCTATTAGACATGGGGACTGAATCTGGATTTTACAGAAGGAAAGAAAAAAATAAAAAATAAATGTGGCCCTTGGCACTTTTGATGAGGATGGATATATAAGTTTCTTCAGAAAAGAAGTGTCTTCTCGTATAACAAAAGCAATGTAAGTTGAGCAACGTAATTTTCTCGAGGATTGTTTCTGAACAGATGCTTTGAAGGAGAAGCCACAACAATCTATATAAGTGAAAGACACAATCCGAATGGGGATTTTCTAAAGTACTATAAAACGAGCATGAAAGCTACCTTCTAATCACAATGAAGTTATCGACCAGATGGCCTCATTTTTTGGAATAAAAAATGATATGATGCATTGATAACATGCACAAGTCCACAATTCAGTCACAGAGATTCGGGGGGCTCACCTTGAACTTCCTGATAGTCTTCCCCACAAGAGAAACAAGCTCGAAGATACTTTAGCACAAATGGCTCACCTGCCACATTACTTCTGCGGTTAAAACCCTTGGAAATTGAATGGACAATGGTAGAAAAGGACTGATCCAAAAGTACAATGCACAGAAGCTAAATAAGAACTCAAGCATAGAATTCTTAAAATACTTAATGAAGTTTTATGATTTAAGGAATTTAGACCAATCAGCTTTTAAATCAACCGCATAAACTTCTCATACATAAATTTTGGAATGCATAACAAATCAGCCACGCCAAATTAATATCCAGCAAATAAGGTGTACCAGCACTTTGTAGTAATAAATGCATTCACAAACCTAGATGTGAAAGAGACAATGGACAATAAAGTATCGACCTTTGATACAAAAAATTTGGGCAGAGAGAGAGAGAGGACCTTTCTTCTCTTTCCTCGGGCATACTAGTTGAATGTTCAGTTTGTTTGCTTCTAGCATCCGTGGATTTTCTTTTCCAAACTCTGAAACTTTTAGGAAAAGACATACAATATCGTTGATGCTTGAAATGAAGTCCTTTGGATGAAATTTAGCTCCACTAGAATCTTCTTCAAAAGATATTTTCTCCGCGTCAGCTTCCAGATCAGCCACAGGAGATGTCTTCCTCAGGGGTGATAAATCAGGGGAGTAACCCTTTTCTCCTTTCAAGGAATTCATTCCCGAAGCTCTTGTCGGTGATAAACTAGACTCACCCTCATCATTCAACTCTCTAGAATTCTTGGATCTGCCAACTGGAGTATCAACGGAAGCCACGCTGAACTCATCTTCAAAATCCAGAGATCCTTCAGCACTAGAAAAAGAATCCTTCTCCTCATCATATTCTGGTTCATAAACTTCCTTTTCATCCATGAGTTTTCTAACATCATCAGAATTCTCCAATCCTTGCCTCGCTCCCTTCCCTTCAAGGAATGGAAACTGATGGTCGATTGGATGGGAGTGACCAAAGAAATCCCACAATGGACTTCCAGGAGGGACAGCGGGATTCTTCAATGGCGAGGCTTCTGGTTTTTTAGAGGAACAATGTGGAACATTTTCTGGAGTACAAGATGAAGTCACTGTCTGTGTAGCAGGCGGAGCAAGTGTTTCCTCAACTTTTGTAGAAGAGCTACCGTGAAACTTCATATAACTGGCTTGAACGGAAGAGGAAGTAGGCGATAGAGATGGAGAAAGAGCGCCCTTGCTATGAAAGCGGTGTGATCCCAAGGGAGGTGAAGATGAAAATTGGAAAGTGGACTGCTCGGTAAATGCAATTGGCTCACGTGTTGCACTCATTGAGGTACACGAGGGAGACTCCTTTGGAGATTCTGTTTCAAAGAACTTTGTGAGAGCTGTCCCTACGTTCCTTAATGATTGCACATACGTGACATGTGCATACACAAGGGAGCCCCAACCATCAACGGCTTGCCTAACGAATTTTTTCCTCTCCCGACAAAGCTGCAGGGCCTTATCTTCTTCCACTTTAGAGCTAGTAAGTCCCGTTTTCCACGGCATTCTGCAGCTTCTTTCAAGTGAATTATATAGAAAACCTGAAAAATATTAGTTCCATTTTATCAGATAAATCCAAAGTACAAGGACCATCACTTTAGATCTGGGGAACACCATCAACTGACCTTAAAGCACAGTCCTAAAAATAAATAATAGTGCAGTGGTTAAAGTGTGCTATACTCCCCATTCAGCCAAAATACTAGATAAACATATTGGATTTAGATATCGAAGTATTAGACAGGGATGGAGATTTGAGAATGGAACCTCTCAATATAATTCCATATCCCGACCAACTGGCAACTCAAGATCTTATATTGTTTAATAGTGGTCCCAGATAAACCTTTTTCGCTGACGTCTACACAAATCTCCAGATATGATCAGCTAACAGAACAGCAGATCATCACAAAGAATCAGCATTGCGAAAGACGAGGTTCCCATTGTTTTCTTTTCCAAAATGGTAAGGGAACAAGAAGAATATTACAATCAATTGAGATTGCACAAAATTACATGTTTAGTCCATGAGCTCTTCAACGAGTATGACAGGCAGCAGGAGAACATAGGTTCTCTAAAATTCCTAACACAGTATAAACAGAAGAAATAAAGAACAAATGTGAAGAGAAAGCGATCAATGCTCAGCTTTCACGTCCGCTTTCAAGATATATTGACCTTCATAGATGCTGGCACTACATGCGATGGAAAAGAAAATCGAAGAGGAATATACCTCAGATGAACAAGCTAACAACCAAATAAACGAAAGATGAAGAGAGAGAATTTGCTCATTAGCAATATCCACCAGTTCCACAAAGTTCTTCTAACAGTGCGAAAACTAAAGAAATGGTTTTCAAAGCCAACGATCTTTAATTCCTCCGAACCAACATCTTCACCTTCACACGTTTACTTGCCTCTTACAAATTTTAGTGATCAGGTGACCACTGATACAGGACGCGGCCGACTGTTCCAGCCCTTATGCTCAAACAGAAACGAAGTCAACCCCATTATCATCATCAGACATAGCGCGAAAGACGTCGAATTACTATTCGATGATTCATATTTCTCACGTTTCTTCGGACTCTAAACAGGGGAAACTCCATCAAATCAAATTGACCCGGGAACAAAAAGGCCGGACGGGATTGGAAAACAAGCCAACAGGATTCCAGAAGCGTCCGGTGGCTACGAGGGACGGAATTCAAAACCCGAGCTCTTGCCAAAGAAGGGAAGATAAAAAAAAAATGGAACTTTGCGTCTTATTAAAGCCTAAGAGACTAGCTGGAGCACAGGCGAGCTGCGGAAATTCAATAAGAACCTGGCGAAATTCACGACACCGATCGAGGAGTCCTCGATTCTGCAGACGACGATCAATCGGGGGAAGAGCACAAGAACGAGTCAAGAGGACCGAAACAGAGCCGGAGCCCGCCGGGGCAACAGAGGCGCGCTCCAACAAGCAACAAGCAACAACAACAAGAAGCAACGACAGGCGTAACAAACAGGCGACCGCACGGAAGCGTACGACCACAAAGCACGCGTCGGAAGAAGAAGGGCCGATCGCAATAAGAAAAGCTGGAGCTCACCTCAAGTCGTCGCCGTCGAGCGACGGCCGCGCCGAGCCGGAGGAGATGGAGAGAGCTCAGAGGAGTCCAGGAGAAGAAGGCGCGCGTCGGAGCGTCAGCTTTGGTCAGCTTAGAGAGAGAGGTTCCGGGTTGACGAAGTAAAAGAGATGAAGAAGAAAGAAGGGAAAACGGGAGAGTTGTGTCGAAGGAACGAAAGCGTCGCTTTCGATTTTCCATGCAAGCGAGTGCGCCAAACTGGAATAAAAAGGTCGGCCAGAAGGCCTTCGTGTTTCCGCTGTTTTTTTATTTCCAAGCCGTTGTCGCTGTAAAGGGCCGGCCGACCTTTTTAGCTTAGCCGCCAAGTTTTAGGGCAAAAATCATAGTGGGGATAAGATGAAATTATACCTAACAAAGCCGACTCTCCACCCTTTAGAAAAGCGAATTCGTGCGCCGAGAAATTCGCAAAGTCCAAATGATACGCTCTCGCGCGGAAGTTGGCAAGGGCGAAAATTTGGAAAAGGCGGAGCGATGAGGAGCCGGCCACATCGTTCATTCGAAAACAATGGGCTCCATCCGATTCGCGAGTCCCACTGGCACAAGCGATTTCGAGCCAATGATATGTCAGTGACGGGAGCGGTAGTCTTTCGAACATCACACCGGGCCGGATGATGTTTTCATCCTCAGCATCGTTACTTTATTCCGCCTCTTGCGAATAGAATAATGCTTGGCTTCCTACTGGAACACTCCAGCGACATTATTAAAGCGAAGTTTGTGGATGATGATGAGGACCTTTCATCGGATCAATGATTCGCCACCCTGGGGTTCTCAAGAGATATGACGTGCTCACTCTAGAAATGCCGAGAATCTTTTATCGAACAGGAGGCATTGAGGGCACACATGATAAAATTTCTACTTCTTTATTTCTCTGTTCTCTGGAATGGGTTTGAAACAGAAATCCGTTTGATAACGCAATTTGATTTCTCTATTTCTGAAACAGATTTCTATTCCATAAATAAATTTAAAAAACAAATCATAAGCCAAAATTTTTAATTTCTAGCCTGAGAAACAATAGGGCATCAATCGGACATGCACTTGTCCTACAGACTTCCTCACGAATTCATTGACGACGCCTGAGACCGAAGATCAGATCCAAGAGTTTCTCGTGTCTGTGATGGACCCAAGCTTTGCTTACTCCGGACATGCAAAAGGAAAAAGATGACAACGCGCATCACATTCTGCCCA
The DNA here is from genome assembly GCA_007663325.1 of Eucalyptus pauciflora. NCBI lineage: Eukaryota > Viridiplantae > Streptophyta > Magnoliopsida > Myrtales > Myrtaceae > Eucalyptus > Eucalyptus pauciflora. Next base: position 3,824,814 of record VMYD01000353.1, read on the forward strand.
ATTGAATGAAATGATAACTCGACCAAAGTTCCGGCTAGTTATTCGTTGCAGCATTTGCATCTTCCAGATGGGCAACCGAGCAAAAACGTGCGGCGTCCAAAAATCACCACATATACTAGGAAAATCTAGTACCAGAAATCTCAAAGCTAATTACAGAATGCTAGCCCTTCTGCCGCACTACAAAAGGGAATAATTCACTATAAACGGACAGCATCATGATCTCAGGCGGGCAGAGCTTCGAGTTTTCCTTCTAAATTCAGGACCATTAGGGGCATCTTGACTTGAAGTTGGTAATAGAGTGTCAGCATTTGTAGCTACCCCGCTTCGAAGCTTCATTCTCTTTGGACGCGGGAGTGGTTGGCTTTGGATTTGCACATCTTGAGCATCCTCTTCCTCTATTTCTTCCACTTTGGGCAGTACGCATCTCCACTGCTGGCCACAACTAGGACAAACTCGCTCTACCTGCGTGATATAATTTAGTTCAGGCGCTGAAAATTATCTGAATTAGATAGTACCATGACAAGGAACCCTTCAAGACTTACCTTCTTCTGGGAAAATCGTTTATGCAGGCAATATTGATGGATTCGAACGTTACAATCATCATTCGGGCACAATTCCGCCTGTCGGACAGAGATGAAAATCAGAACCTTTAGTAATGTGTTGCAATGTCTTTTGTTTTACAGTAAAAGCATAAATACTTGATGTGCATGTGGCCTGCCTTTCCATGTCTGTGATAAGTCAGATAGTTCAGCAAAATAATGCCATCGTAACTATCGTTAACCTAGTGTACTGCTATGGAACTTCACAGTGCTTGGCACTTACACTGGTTCACATTTCACAGTTTAATGCACCATATGTTAACATAAATTTTCCATGCATGTTTCAACATAAACTGCGATAGGCAATGATGGCAAAAGAACTCATTGGTGAGTCACTTTTTTTCCAAAAGCAACATGTTGCCAATCACATAATTATAGAAGATCTGAACATGTGAAACACCATGAAACATGTAATTGTTGACCAACATAATTGGTGAGTCACATAATTGTTGATCAGTGTCATCAAGAAAGAGAAGGAGCCAACCTTGATAGCAGCTTCATTACATACTTCACATGAAGGGATATCATTACTCCGGAACCAACTTCTCAGATCAAGGAAAGATCGAATGCCAAGTCCTATCTTACCATCTGAGTCAGAAAAAAGCCACTTGTCCTGCACAAGTTGCTCAAGGGTTTTTTCTTTCTGGGATATAGAAAAATTCCTAAATGCAGGAGGGACACTAAGAGAATTGTCCTGTGACTGCGGCACAGCTCCATTCAGTATCTGTAGATAAAATAGAGGCCCTCATCATGAAATGATGAGACTATCCAGAAATTTAAGAAATTACTGAATCTTAGATATGCAAAAGTTCGTAGACAACTTGGATAGTTTCACTATTCACTTGTATCTATGCACTTTAGTAGTTAAGAATGAAATGAACATATAGTCCTGGCATTTTATCAAACATAAAGCAGGACTGAAACCAAGCTTTGTTTTTCTCACCGGAACTCTATTGGCAATCCACAAATAATATCTTGACTAATTTATCAATGCAAAAGTTGTGACCGAATTATCAATAATTGTCATTTTCCGAAACCATGCAAAAAACTGTCATAAGAATGCATGACATACTCTCCTCTAAACAATTGCAGCATGACAATTCATATTAGTCAGTATGTATGCAGAGGCAGAAACTTCAACCTGATTTTCCAGCCGTATATTTAGGGCATCAATATCTGAAATGCAGCCTTGAGCAGTGGCATCTTGCACTATTGCTTCTACCTGAAAACAGTGATTACCAGAAATAAGCTGAATATCATTGAACATAAAAATCACTTTGATAGAAGTGGGAAGCAATTTAAATTGTTATAAAGACGTGTTCAAACGGCATCCTGGAATAGACAGGCAAAGCCACAGGGACATACATCTCCCACTTCTAGACAAGATTACATTTTTTTCACCAGAGACTCTTAACTTATTTCACAATTTCTCCAAGTTAACCCATTCTACAAGCCTCCGCAAGCTAAGCCGTCGCGCTACCAGTTCATCTGGAATGATCATGATTTCCAACAATGAATGAGATTGTCGGCTTTCCGCAACCTTCAGAGAGAACACCATCCCTCTCGTTTTTCCAATTTTTACCAGAAATTGAAGGAAGGAATAAGGTCCGAAAGGTACATACGATTACTAGAAGAAACTAAAACAGACGAGAAATTACTCTGTCCAAACAGCGAATTAGCACATCAGACTAACTGATAGGCAGCGAGACGTACAATGCACTTGTAGAAAGCGATCTGCGGAACCGAGTACTTCGTCCCGAGCTCCGATTGATCGTCGGCGACGTTATTGACGAATCCATAGAAAACCTGGCCGTCGTTTTGGTTCCTGCATCCGCGCAGCTCGCACTGGACGTGCGAGAGCTCCTTATTTATCTTCAGGAGAAAATCGTTGAACAGCTGCTGATGATTAGCTGCACAAAACCGCACGCGCTACCCCGTAAACCATGAAAGTTTTCGATTAAGCCGATCCTGACGGCGCTCCTACCAAGGGCTTGGGACCGAAGGGTTACCTGGGTGTTTGCCGGTGACGCCGTTGAAGACGGCGTGGAAGTCCTTCTCGCTGAGGGGGCCGCGCGAGATCAGGGCCTGGATGAGGACCTTGTGCCGGTCGGTGAGCTCGGGCATGTCTGCCGGACGGATCGCGGGATAAACCCTAGGTCGAGATTCTGCAGGTTTTTGGGAGCGAGGTTGCCGGGATCAGAGCATCGACCGAGAGGTCGGAACCCTAACGATGGTCGGAATTCGACCGGAAGAGGGGAAGAGAGAAAGAGAGGATGGTCGGGTGGAGGGAAAGATCGAATGCGGGTGGCCAGATCGGAATATGGATGGGGCCGAAGAAGGGGTTGTGGCGGGAATGAAAGTGTGCGGCCGTTTTTGGGTTCGATCTTTTTGAAGAGTCTGTGTTATTTTCTCGAGGGAAAAAATCACCAAAAACCTTAAATTTTATCCAAAGTGGCAAATTTATTTCAAATTTTTTTTTTATGACATGAAAAATCCTGAAATTTGCTAACCATGACACATTTATCCCAAACTTTTATTTGTGACACAAAAAACCCTGAACTTTCATTTGTGTGACACATTTACCCCAAATCATAAAGACATTTTGGTCTTTTTATTTATTTTTTACTTTTTTTATTTTTTTATTTGTTTTTTCTTCCCTCCGCCGGCGTCCGGCGAGGGCCACCCTCGCCGGCGTCGGGCGAGGGCTCCGCCTTGGCCAGTGGAGGGAAGAGAGAATAAAAAAAAATTAAAAATTAAAAATAAAAATTAAAAAATAGAAAAAATAAGATGAAAATGCCCTTAATGGGATAAATGTGTCACAATTTGCAAAGTTTTTGGTTTTTCATGTTACAAAAAAAAGTTTTGAATAAATTTGTCACTTTGGCCATGGTTTCGTTTTTAATATTATTTGTTCCATGCGCCTAGTAGGTGAATCCAGTGTTGAGAAGATCTCTTCACATCATGTCTACCGAACTTGAAATCCTCGAAGCACCCGTTACTCTTGCTCCTTCTACATCATCCTCAACACCTCCAGAGTTTCGTGTTTCCAATGCTTCTAAGATAGATTATCTATATGAAGTCTCTCTTAGTGATGAAACCAAGATCTCTGAAACCAGCTTCCCCTTATGAATCCTTACTCTGCTTTTGCAAAACCCAACTCGTCATTCTCACCCATCCGCTCCATCCGCCAACTTATTCACCAAACTCCAAAGCAAGTAAAGGAGTACGTCCAGTCCTCCAAATTTGACCAGCACCCCATTCCTGCTACTGAAAATGAGTACTTTGTTACTCTCCAGATCCCTCCAGAATTTCCCAGACAATGGGCTCAACAAGGATACACTCATGTTCATTATGGCGCTGTTCGTCTTGCTCTCACCTTTCATGGTCGAAAAGGTTTGCCCGTTGTAGCAATAATTGCGCTGTTGGATACTAGATTTTTGCAATACCAGCATGCATGCATCGGTACTGTTCAGACTACTTTGAATGCCGGAACAGTCTTTGTGACTTTGTATCCCAACTTCAACATCGCTCTATCAGATCCCCAGCTACTCTCTTTCTTAAAGGTTCAAGTCCAGCTCACTGGAGCTCCCCAAACTGCTGACTCTGTAGCTGCAACCCTGCATTACCAGATGGTTTATAGAGTTCAAAACCATGCTCTTGATATAAACTTCAACAACGGTAATGAAGATGTTTTGTTTATCTCCATGCAGAATGATCAAGCATCATGCATCCATGTTCCTCGGCAGATCCCGAAAGATACGTTGGCAAAGCTCCTTCCAGAGACTTGGATTACCAACTATGAAAAGTTACATCAACATAACAAGCCTTTCCAGTCTACGGACTCTGAGTTTGTCCGGAAAAAAGATGGAATTGTTTCCAACAAATTTGGCAAAGAAAATGAAGAAAAACCTTCTATCTTCAAAACTCTCTTCATGATCGAACCATGTGTTCCTGAATCCATCTCTGAGCCAGATCCAAAAAAGCTTGTTAGGCACTTTAATAGTGATGGGCATCCCGTCCATTACTATAAAGACAAATATGGTTATTGTTTTTGGGATCCTTTTTGCCAATGTTCCTATTGTATGAATTCTCCCGATGAGGTAAATCCATATGATAGACCTCCACCTAGACGAAAGAGGCCCAAGGATAAGATGTATCAAAGATACTTAAACGGAGACCCCTCAGTTGATACTCTTGGGGAATGCGATAAATACCAGTTCATGGTATCCTATGCACCACCTCCACAACCGAAGGACAGTCCACCCCAAGCATCACTAGATCCACCAAGATTACCTCCACCATCACCACCTCAGAAAAAACAAGCTCTCTCCCCATTCTATAAGCCAATCCTAAAGTGGGCCAAGAATCATTCTTACCCACTTGAAGCTCCAGCAGAAACACCACCTATTTCTTCCATTGCCATGTTTCACGATTCTGACTTTCCCCCTCTTGCCAAAGAAGGTTCTAAACTTTTGTTTCCTGCCCCAGAGGAATTCATTGATCCACAAGGCAGATACCGACATCTTCCTAAAGTATCCACCCCCACTGATGTGGATGAACATGGGAGACAGAAGAAGACTTCTGCTGCTGAAGCTGTTTTAAATTGGCAATCAGAGACTCTGTTAGCACAAAACAATGCTTTCAAAGCAATTGATTCCAAGATTGGAATTGTGCAACAAGATCTCCGAAGGTATGATGAGACTACCAAGAAAATGGTTTCTGAATTCCAGAAAAGGCTAAATGCCTTGGAATCAAGGCAACGTCTAGGCTACCATTATCTAGAGAGCCCAGAACCGGAGATAGAAAAGCTCAAAAGACAAATCCAACTCCTTGAAGAAGGAAGGTTCAGACCTTTTGATCCATTTGCAACTCCAGTAAGAACTGGATATTTGCCTCCGCCACCCCAAACGTCTATCTTTGCTACCATTCCACAAGATCCTTCCAAGAAGGAACCAGATATACGAGAACGCATCAAAGAGTTAAATCGAATCCAAAAGGAAAGAGGGAAAGAAAAAATTCCTATAGAATCATGTTCGGTTGTTATAAGAGAAAAGCTAGATCAGATGATGCTAGCAAATCCATTAGAATCCTTTTTAAAGGATTTGAGTGTCCAAGGACATCCTGATCCTGTCCACAAGATTGATCCGACTCCTCCAAATGATCAAGCTCTATTTTCAGCAGAACAAACTGATCCTACCATTTCTGATACTGAATCTGATTCAGTATCATCCTCATCCTCTTCATCCTTTCCAGTTACTGAACCTGATCCCCTTCCTATTATACTTATAACATCTTCTATATTCATGGTTGATCCTCCAGATCAGGAAATGGAGTCAATTTACTCTGACCTAGAAATTGTTAGGGACAACCCTAGAAATCATGTGTCCATGGCATCAAAGTAGTTTTTCACCATCGATGATATTCCTTATCACAAATGGCCAGAAAGACTTGAGGAATTCCATACCTGGTTGAACACTCAGTCCCTCACCAACCATGACATGAATGATGTCTTTTACAACTTTGTTACCAGGTTCACAGGGAGTCTTAAACTTTGGTGGAAATCAATATCAGAACAAGACCAGATACATTTTCTGATGTCACCAAATTTTAGCTAAGCCATTACTATCCTATACCACTTCTTTGTGGGAAAACCCACCGACCTCATCGAGATGAAAATAAGAGAGTTTTTCGAAAGAAAATGTTGTTCCCTCCAGAAGAAACATCTTGATAAGCATTATCGGATAATGCTCCAGCTCTTTTACCAAATTTGAGCAAATTCAAATCTGAAGCATATTTTCCTGACTTCCATCCCCAAAGAACTATCCCAAATGGTCGAAAGATCCTTTTTTGGGAGACAAAAAAGAGTTCAAGATATGCCCCTGGGAGAAATACAACAAGAAATCCATCTATGCCTTGAAGAAATATGTCTAAAGCGCCAGATGGTCAAATCATATATCAACAGTGATCCAAGCCTCGAAATAGCCTGCTCTCGCCACAAGCTGAAGATCAAATGTTCTAAAAAAGATTGTGATGGCACTTGTGGAAAGTATTCTCGAAAGAAGAAACACTTCAAGAAGTTCTCGATGAACAAGTCCAAACATGGCAACAAGAACTTCCGAAGAAAGAAGAAATGGCGATACCTACGAAAAAGAAAAGATCACGCAGGCCATAAAAAGCCGAATCGTTGCTACATCTGCAACCAGAAAGGACGCTTTGCCAAAAACTGTCCTCAAGCCAGAAAGGGCCAACATCATTTGATACACCAGATTGAGAAAGAAACAGGTATCTCTCTTGAAAATGATGATGTTGAATCATTATTCTCTGCTGATGAAGAACAATCTGAACAAACTCTTTGTATCATTCCATGTTACAACAATTCCAGTGAAACTGATTCAGATTCAGAATCTGAAGACATTTTTCACATATCACCCACATCTGCAGAACAAAACCTAGACATATTTTCAAGCCAAACCCACTGTCCCCATTTTCCTGTAAAAATCTTCACCTCAAAGTTTGCTAAGCCAATCACTATCATTGCTCTTATTGATACTGGAGCAAGTTGTTCAATCTTGGATACCAAAGTTCTTCCTGAAGAGTATTGGACTCCTTATGTCCGATATTTCAACTCTGCCTCAGGAGACACTTTCTCCATGAATGTGAGAACTACTCCTGTGACCATTCAGTTTTTTTCTCAATGTTCAATAACCACAAAAATCTTTGGATCCAATATTCCCAACAAAGACCTAATCATTGGTTGGGACATCATGACTCAGATCTCACAGCTATGTATCATACCTGGAAAAGGTCTTAGGTATAAGGACCAATTTTCTGAATTCATCAATATTCAGAGACTCTTTTCCATCCAAATGAGTCTGCTAGATCCAATTATGCAAAAGCTGTTAGAATCATGTTCAGAATCACATGCAGAATTTGCTCAAAAGTGTTCCCATCCTTTATGGGAAAATCCAGAATTCTTCGTTTAACTTCCTTTCAAGAAAAATGAAGATATAAATCCAACCAAGGCGAGTCACATGGGAATGAAGCCATAACACTTGGCTTTAGCTCAAAGGGAATGCTCTGAACTATTGCAGCAAGGCCTTATTGAAATCTTCGACTCTCAATGGGCTTGTGAAGCCTTTTATGTCAATAAGCGCGCTGAGCAGAACAGAGGAAAAATGAGATTGGTAATCAACTATCAACCCCTCAATCTTTTCCTCCAGGATGACAAATTCTCTTTACCATCCAAGGTCTCTCTCTCTTTACTGGATTAACAAAGGCCCCATATCTATTCCAAATTTGACCTCAAAGCCGGATTTTGGCAATTGGGCATCCATCCTGAAGACAGATCCAAAACAGAATTCTGTATTCCAAACCAGCACTTCCAATGAAAAGTTCTTCCTTTTGGCCTAAAGGTAGCACCATCCCTTTTTCAAAAGGCCATGTGTCGTATCTTCCAACCAATCCTTTCAAATGCTGCAGTGTATATCGATGATATCATGCTCTACAGTCCTGATGAGCAGTCACACTGCCAACTCCTTGAACAGTTTGCAGAAATTGTCAGAAAGCATGGCATCATGCTTTCCCAGAGAAAGATGAATATTGCCCAAACAGAAATTGAATTTCTTGGTATGCACCTCAACAATGGTACATACTATCCAAGGCCGCATATTGCTCAGGAATTGTTAAAGTTTCCAGAAGAAAATTTCACAAAGAAGGAAGTTCAGCAATTCCTTGGGATAATTAATTATCTCAGGGACTTTGTTCCAAATATCGCAAATCTTCTAATTCCTTTGCAATCCATGTTAAAGAAGAATCCCCCACCTTGGGGAAAAATTCAGACAAAAGCGGTTGCTGAGCTTAAGGAGATTATGCAAAATCTCTCACCACTAAAGATACCATCAACAGGTAAAAGAATTATTCAAACTGATGCAAGTGACGAATACTGGGCAGCTATTTTACTTGAAGAAATTGATGGTAAGAGACACATTTGTGCTCACAAAAGTGGAAAGTTTTCTCAATCCGAAATGCATTACCATTTTACTTTTAAAGAAATCTTAGCAGTCAAAAATGGATTCAAGAAGTTTGAATTCCATCTCATCGGCCACCACTTTCTGGTGGAATTAGACATGGCATCTTTTCCTCAGACGGCCAAGTTTAAACAGAAGCAGATTCCAAATTCCCAACTGCTTCGATGGGCTGAATGGTTTTCAAAATATTCCTTTGAAACCAAACACATTCCAGGAAAAAAGAATGTTCTTGCTGATTTCTTGTCAAGACCAAAGGCACCAGCCGAAATCAACATGTACATCAAAAGACCTGCTTTTCATATGCTCAATCATGGAGTAAAATACAAGATCGAGAAGATCAAGGATTTGCCAAGCTGGAAATTTCCCTAGGAAATTATTGAAAAAATCCAGAATGACAATCTCACTGAAAATCTAGAAAACCTCATGTGGCAAAGCCACACAGATCTGTTCAGATTCAATGAAGGTTCGATTCTTTATCCTTGTGGATTAAATTCGGATTATCCATTCATACATCCTCTTATCTGGAAAGAAAATGATTTCCCTGATCAACTCAAGACACTATTATAGTACTTAACCAATAAGTACTTGATAGCCATTGAAATCCCAACTGGAAGATTTGTTGCCAACCTCACCAGGATATTCTTACTTGGAAGAAATATTGAGAAAAAAAGTGATCGAAACCTTCTAGACTTTCTCAATTAGTTCTATTCCCCTACTCACTGGAAGCAACTCTTAGAAAATGAACTGAGAACCACAACACCAAATCCTGAAGTCCATACCATTCTGTTTTTCCGACATCCATGGCATTTTTGCCAAAACAATGGCAACATCATCGATGTTCCCTTGGAAACAGGAACCACATCCTACAAACCACATATGGATAGCAGAGAAGCTCGAATTCACAAATCTTATCCAAGATCTGTCGTATCCTGCCCACTCCAGTACCGAGAACTCCAGAGAATCCTGTGCCAAGAAAACAAAACCATTCCTGAAGGTGTATAGAATTATAATGCACCCACTGTATGGGATCATTATGACCTAGCTCCATAAGCTAAGGAAGCACTCAGGCAATTCAGACAAGCTGAATCATCTCAAGATAATGAAATGACAAGTGCACAAGACATTGTCCAACCTACCCAGGACCCCTATGCACGTTGGGGAGGTCCTCTTTCCCAAGATCCCTATGACCAAGAACCATTGTCCTTATCCCAAATAGACACTTCCTATTATTCACAGCCATTCCACTGGCCTTAGCCAAGCATTCTTGCCAACACCACCGAAGATAACAATACAAACTGGGCTGAAGAAGAAGCATCCCACCGAGCTCATGAGGAAGCATCCTCATCACATCGACTAAAACAAATACTCTCACCAGAGGATCTTGAAGCTCTTGAACAGAAGTACGAAGCACATCTTCTAACAACAGCAAACAACTCGGATGACTCGTACTATGACTACAATGCTCATGACGGACGAGACTGCTGAAAAGCCGCTATCCATACAAATTCACTATAGCATAGTACTGTTCACTTTTTACTATAGCACTAGGCTAGGGAAAGTACTGTTCACAGTACGGTTATTGTTCATATTGTGCGAATAATTCCCTCCCGGAAGTTTCCGATGCCTCTGTTTGTTTCTGGATCCATGAGCTTGGTCCTTGTTCGTTTGTGACCTCTTATTGTCTATATAAGACAAGAAGGGTGTAATGTGTTGGGCAAAGTCCCCTGAAGTAAAGTGAGTGTTTTTGTAAAAACCTCTCTATGGCTTTCTAAGCTCCTCTTCTTTTCCAGCCTGGTAGAATCCTCTAGGAAATGCAGCTCAGGTAGATTAGAAGTGTTTCCATCCTGGTTCTCACGGTGTCCCTAAGCCTTGAACTAAAGGGCAGAGTGGTTTTCTGCTAAAAGGCCGTCCCTGAAGGGCTTGAACGGGAGTTGTTCGCCCACTGTGGGAATGCATACTTGCAGAAAATTGTCTCTTCCTCCCCTTGTTCGAGGTCTAGTTCCATTATGGTATCAGAGCAAAAATGCTCTGCTCATTCTAGAGGAATGAGTAGTATTGAGTATGGGTCAGAGGAAAAAGGGGAACCAGCCCGATTCTAGATACTTATTGTGAGACTGTCATTCGATTCAATTGCCATCTCCGGATAAGAATCACACTCGAAATTGAGAATTAAATAATCGGATCACAAATTGAGAATTGATAAATTGGGATTATGCTTTTCGAACTTTTCTATGGTTCAATTTTATTTCGCTTCTTTTTTTTTTATGGACTATTGCAATTGATAAATGTGGATTTTTGCTATCATGTTTACTTTTATTTTACTTAGATAAAAATGAAACAAAAAGAAGAAGAAGAAATTGGTCAACCCGCATAAATCTTGGAACTAATTGGCAAGGTAAATTCCAGACTTTAAAAACTAAGGAATGATAAGCTAGGTTCCAAGTAAAATGAGTATCGACCTTAAAACTACTCATACATAATAATCGTATTTGATAAAATAAGAAATATAAAATAACAATTAAATCTCAATGTAAAATCATCCTCTAAAAAAAAGATCTCAACATAGAATTGAAATTCTCATTAAATGGTGAAAATAGTGTTTGTTAATTCTCATTGCCAAAGAAAAATCCCATAAAAGATATTTTCTACGTATGAGGCCAGAACAAACTCATTTTGTATTCAACCCAATTGCTCTGCCTAGTTATTTTTTATTGCTTGTATCCCTTAAAAAAAGAACGGATAAACGAAAAAAACATTTTCATATTGGATAATAAAAATATTTTTTATTAATTAATTATTTCAAACAATATTAATATTTTTAAATATAAATATTTCTCAAATCATTCATTATTTTCCCCCTTAGCAAGAGGCTAAAAGGCCACGTAGGGAAACCCCTACGTAACATGATTGGTTATCCTACGCAACCCGCCATGGCCACAGGCTTCCCAAACCGGGTAAAATAACATAAGGTATTGGGGTGCTACCCACCCAAGAAAAACAACAAGAGGTAGCCAAACGGGTGAAAGGCCTCGGACCCGAGCAGGTCCTTAAACTGCTCAATGGAGTAAAGGCAGGAGAACTTACGAAACAAAACTTTAAATTCTATCTCCAATGCAATTGCTCAACTCAGAAAATAACCACTTTCAATCTATTATATTTTCTCCCCATATTTATTCTACTTTTACAATGATTCACCTAAAATCTTTAGCACACAAAATGGACCAACTTTCAAAAAAAATTCTTATTCCCCGCACGGTGTGAATCTGAACTTAAGCAGCCTCCAGGGAGAAAATTTTGCCTTATTCTTCATCTAATTAATACCAAGGTTTCGATTTTCCTCGTAGCTAAAAGCACATGATATAAAGAAAAATCGAGAAAAATATATTAAAAAGAAAACACATATATAGGCAAAGAGGCACAAGAACAAACCCTCCCCCATCGGACTCAGTTTATCAAGGTCAAGCTCAAGCTAACCGTAGGAGAAACGATGAACAATTCAACCACGGCAAGAAAGGCAGCTTTGCCGAAGTCGATTGATGCCACGGCAACTTGAAAAAAAAAAGTGAAGATTCAGCAAATAGAAACACTCGCAGGATGTCGATGCATAGAGGACCGACTGAAACAATCACAGAGCCTTCCGAAAAGTTCCACACATATCAACAGATCTTTCACTCATTGAGCATCAGCAGTCTGATCAGGAAAGCTCTAGCTTATATATGTTGCCCACAGATGTTCTCTCTTTGACTATGTGAGATGCAGAGCGATTCAGAAACACAAACACAAGCACGAGGTTCAACTCTTTATAGTATTGGAAAAATGAATTCTTAGAACAATGCCAAATGAAACAACTAAAGATGGGTTACAGTAGCTGCATCTCACATTAGCTTAATATTTAAGATTTTCACTGTCAACAGCAGAGTGCCTTTTTCATGAGGCACCCTCCTTGCCCAAACCCATAAATCTACGAATGCTAGACCAAAATCTCATGGCATCAGGACGTCGACAGCCTAAGAGTCACCAGGCATGCTCTTAATGATATCCGAATCACCTGAAGACAATAGAAACAAGATCGATATAAGTGTTTAGTAGAAGTGCATAACAGTGTTGTTGAACCATTAGCATAAAAAAGTCGACTCTAGAACAGCAGCAGCCCATCTCCATACCTGGGTCAATGATGCTGAGGCAGCATACCCGGAAATATTTTCCACAAGCTGTGCCCAAGTCTACATTGTCTGGCACATAAAAATGGAGACATATTCAATTTTGAATCCTTTCATGGTTTAAGGAAAATGGAGTTCAAGTGACAATCATATGAGCAACAGTCAATCCATGAAGCAATCAAACTTCCTAGATCAACATGCTCCATCAACCAAGAAAACTATCTTTTTACCTTAACCCACTTTATCTAAGTCTGTTTGATGAAAAACAAGCTTATGCAAATTCATCATCTCGAAATCCTAATCATAATTGACAGCATCAGGTCGACTGGGTTTTTCCTAGACTTTTCACCTGCACTTGGTAGGAGAGGGTCGCTATGTATAGCCATATAGAAACATACTTTTGCCCCAGCCTAATTAAGTTGCCAAAATCCATTAAGAGGGAAAAGGCTCAGGTGATGAAAATGGATTCGGCTCAAAGTACAGACAGAATCGATTGATAATTGATGATCGAGTGGAAATATATGCATCTAAACATAAAGACAGCTATAGCATCAAACCAAATGATCAAAGCCAAAAGACTAACTCGTTTTTGTTCAATTGTACTAAATCCTGAAAAGGAAGAAAAGGAAACAGCTTAAAAGATTCCAAAACTCGAGAAGGGGAACAAAATGGCAATCCAATCTAACATTAGAATAAGCTTCACACACAGGCCCATGTCTAGACTAACTTAAAGCGAGCACACCAATCCAATCGAAAAATTGAACCGTAGGGATTCAACTGACAAACAGCAGATCATCTGAAGTTGACGAACTTACTCCCATTGTAGTGGTGAACTCCAACCTTCGCCAACATGGCGTAATACTCGATCTCGGACTTGCGAAGAGGAGGGCAGTTGTTCGCAATGATGACCAGCTTACCTGCAAAGATTTCCACATCAGAATCCATCACTTCGAGATCAAACTACAGCTCAGGATCAGCACAAGCTTCGATGACCCAATAGTGGGAGTATTATTAGAACGTCCCCAATTCACATCTAAGCCGAGAGATCTAACCACGCCGACTGATCACGCCGCTACGGATAGAATCAACTAGCACCAAAGCTAAACCGGTAAAGGAAAAAACGCACCTTTGGAGTTCCTCAGGGTCTTGAGGACCGTCTTGTACCCCAGGGTGTACTTCCCGCTCTTCATCACGAGAGCGAGCCTGTTGTTGATGCTCTCATGGGTCTTCTTCTGCAGGCGGAAACCGAACCGGCCAAAATGCAGATTCCGTCAGAACTTCGTCATCCATCCATAAAAAAAAATTGAGAACACGAAGAACGGAGACGTCGAGGAACGGTTCGCGCCGTTGACGAGAGAGGAGGGGAACAAGAGATAGAGGGAGAGAGATTACGGTCTTCTTCGAGGCCACCATTGTTGCTCCTCGCTGGTCGCTGCCCGAAGCTGTGGAGACGGAGAGAGAGCGGCGAGCGAGGAGAGGAGAGTAAACCCTAGGGGCGACGAGGAGGGAGATGGTTTTATATGGATATGAGATGGGCTTGGGCTTTTGGGCTGGGCCGTGCTTCGAGTAGGCCTGATGAAAGTTTGTTTGCAATTGAGGGGCTCGAGTTTGTGGCGATTCCCCGATTCGGCCCTCGATCGAGCTAAATTTGCATTTCCTTTCGGTTTTTTTTTCTAATTTGGTCCCTCGAAGTCCCATCGGTGGTAGCCGGCAGTTCGGTTCCCACCCAGAAATCGGGAATTTGATCAAAGGGGGCGGTTCTTAAGTGAGTCAATGGAACCAATGGCATCTTTAATTTGCTTTTTATTTTTAATGTTTGAGACGAAATTAAAGATGTTATTGATGATCAAGATGTTTTCACAATCAGTGAAGTACGTGTAATATTATAGGTTTCACAAAGATTTTTTTAATTTGTGGCAAAATTTTGGTTGGAATGAGTAATAACTATCGTGCTTTTACCCACCCCACTATGGACACGTTGATTTAGGCATTTCCCCCTTTAATAGAGGAATGATAATGGTTCGAGTCACCGCGTGCGCATTAACGCAATTTAAGTGGGGTGCCGTGGGAGGTGGGTCCCCACGCCAGTGCCACCGAGCATTTACACCTATCGCTCGTTGTGAGGCGATTCCTCCAGTCCCAAAAAAAAAAAATTATCATGCTTTAGTTTATTCTTATCATCTTACTCAAGCGTGTGTGAGTGAAATTGAAGTCATGCAATTCTTGCGTATTTACTTGCTTAGCGAATTATGAAATGGGAAATAAATTGGATTTCTTTTACATATTTTTAAGAAGTAAACAAAAAAAAATGATATCTATTTGGTTGATCCGAGTAGAAGGTTTCGCATTTGAAATTGAACCAAAGTTCATCGGTTTTTAAATTATAAAATTAGGAATCAAACCCATACCCTCAATAACTGCCATAATCGACCAATCTAATTGGGGCAATGCATTTTACTCACCCCTTAATTTATTGACTTTTCATTTCAATAGGCCATCGATGTAATTTAATTGAGATTGGGGTAATTGCTTAGCCAATACTGACTCGGTGTTTGCTATTGGTTACCAAACTTGTTCGTCATTTTTCATAAACTACCTCCAATATGAAGGAATTTCTAATCATTCCCTATCGAGGATGAGACTCTAATTTGCATATTAATTGATCGGTCGACTTATACATCATGATAGTAATCATAAAAAAATGATGTAATGTATTGAATTGATTTCGTGATCACGGTTGAATTAAATTGATTATCAATTTTCATATGCCATATTTACCTAAAGAAGAAAATAGATTGTACGAGCCAATGCCCTCTCATCAAAAAGGAGAGTTTAAAATTCAACTTTTATTGCTAAATATCTCCAATGGCAACTATTTTAAATTGACGACAAATCTTTCCCTATTCTTTGTACCCAATTCAAGATAAGAAGAAAATAGATTGTACGAGCCAATGCCCTCTCATCAAAAAGGAGAGTTTAAAATTCAACTTTTATTGCTTCAAAATATCTCAAATGGCAACTATTTAAATTGACAACAAGTCTTTCCCTATTTTTTGTACCCAATTCAAGATAAAAGATGATTCGGGCAATTCAAAAGAACCTCGGACAAACTCACCATCCGCCCAAAGCAAGCAATCAATTATTCGTTACATTCAAATCATATCGACGACCGTGGCTAGCCAGTTCACATCTGTGTATGTATGGCGGCACGATTCGAACCTGCTCGTGTTCGAATTCCTCCTCGAGAGAACTCCTAGACAGTTGTAACGACATATTAAGCTCGATCAATCAAAACTAATCCAATTAAAAATTATCCATCCAAGCCAAAAGATATTCCATTCCCAAAAACCGTTTACTCAAGTCTTCCCCATGCTCTCATTTTTGGACAATCAAATCCTGGGATCGACCCACACGCGTTAACAAAAATCTCTCGACCGAGGACATTTACGAGGGAGGCAAGGCAATTAAAAAAAGCGAGGAAGCGTTGTCCGAGCGCCAGGCTGCGCTCAAGCCAAAAACGAAGCACCCGAAACCGAACCGTCGCCGCACATCATCTTCTCTCTCCGACACATCGAACGAGCGCCCATCAAGAATCCCCGCTGCTTCTAGGGCTTTCCGCACAACCCGAAGCCGCGAAGCCCGATCCCGTCCATGGCCGACGTCATGAACCCGCCGGCCGACTCCCTCGACGGCCCTCCCGAGGGCAAGGACAAGTCCTCCGACGATCCCGCCGAGTCCCAGTCCCATTCCCAGTCCCAGTCCCAGTCCCCGTCCCCCCCGCCGCCGCCGCCCCCGCCCCCGCCGCCTCCCCCGCTCTCGCTGCTGCCTACGCCGCAGCAGCAGCCGCAGCCGCAGCCGGCCCAGCAGCCGCCGCCGCCGCCCCCTCCTGCTGCCCCCAGGAGGCGCGACAGGGATTCGCGCGAGAGGGAGCTGGACCGGCCCCCGAACCGCCGCGGGGGCGATTACTACGATCGGAACCAGTCGTCCCCTCCCCCGCCTCCGCTCCGGGAGAGGGACCGGGGGTACAAGCGGAGAGGGAGCCCGAGTTCGCCCCCGCCTTACAGGGACCGGAGGCGGTCCCCGCCGCCGCCGTACAAGCGGTCGAGGAGGGAGGACGGCGGTTACGAGGGTCGGAGAGGGAGCCCTAGAGGTGGATTTGGACCGGGTGATAGAAGGTGCGTGCCGGTTTCATTTACGTTTTTTTGTTGCGTACTGGAACGATTAGGAGCTTCATGAGCGGTGTTTGTCAGCTTAAATTCGAAGAGCGATTTTCGTCACTTGAACGAGATGTGAAGTCTCTCGGGTGTTAGTCCCTCAATCAATCAGTATGGTTCTTTTGTGGAGAAAGGTTTAGGTTTCGTGGTCGTCACGGTTTTGAGGAAGCTGTGTTTAGGGGGGAAATCGTTCTAGAGATTTTGAGACTGGTATACGAAATTGCTGTGCAAATTGATACTGTTCGATTCTTGTAGGTCTTTGAATACGGGTCACTTTCTTAAATCTCGCTGACGTTTGCCTCATCAGATTGTAAATCACTTTTGCATATGCGTCGTGGTATCCTAGCATTGCTCGTCTCTACACATTGGAAATGTAGCAGAGTACAAATAAGACGTGAAAGGAATATTTGCTCTAGGCCTCTCTGGCTTTTTCTTTTTGTTATCTTCTAATTTTGGGGGGAGAGTTTGGGTGAGGGAACCATGGAAATATAAGGCGATTGCAGATTCATTTATTTCTACATGTGTTGTGTGTTGTCCGTTTTATCTTTTGTGATATCAGATTTTGTGTTCAAGAATCCGTACATTAATGGCATTGAAGGAGTTCTTTCATTTTATCGAGAGAGAGAGTGGGAGAAAGCTGAACACAGGAAGAACATGTTAATTTTCTAGTCTCGAAACAATATAACCTGCACAATTGGCTAGTCTCCCCTAACCATTAGTATACTGGGAATCATATTGGTACAGACATTTTCACTGAATCGCATGCCCTGAACCATCACTCACATCGATTCTCTCCATTCATTAGTCATGTTCATTCCTTTTGGATTGGTCGGTGCGATCAAATTTGTCATTTCCACAGTGAGTCCGGTTTTTTACATGAATCTGACATGTTATAGGTTTGGCTACGATTATGGATATGATCGTGAGATGGGGAGGTATGGTGATGAGAGGCTTCCCGGTAGGTACCCGGGTCGAGCTGGAGGCTACCTGGGTGGTCCATTTGGTAAGTCTTAGCTAAATAAATCTATAAGTTTCCTTTATCTGCATTATTTACGAGAAGAAGATTCTTTTGGTGATGCATCTGTAGATTTGGTCAGTCGTATGCATTGAACGGTTTCTCGTTTTTAATTTCTTGAATGTTTTACAGATATGGCTAAGCTTCATTTGATAAAGATGGATCTTCCCTTTTAGCTTCTGTTGAATTTGTCTACCTTGAGTATCTTAGGCTTTTTTGTTTTTTTGCAGAGTGGGAAACTGCTCGCGGTGGCTATGGTGATGCCTCTGTTGCAGGAACTGTCCCAAGGTAGCTTGTGATCTTGTTAATTGATTGTTTGAATTGAAATTTGGTTGTTTTGTGTCATATTGTTTTATTCAACTAGATTCTTCATGCTATTCAATTAAACTTTACTTTCTCTCTAAGGAAGGCCTGTTGATGCCCATTACATGTATTCATATTTGTTCAGTCAAGGAATAATATAGGACAAGGAGCTGGATCATCAGATATGAGAGTGCAAACTTTTCTCTATATTTCTTGAATGCTAGATTGAAGCATTTTCTGCATTGAGAGTCAAATGTACTGCTATGTGATAGATGATCAATGGATAGATGCAGTGTACCTCTCAAAGCCTAATACAAATGTAAGAATGAGAGGTTGGATTTATCTGAAGCAGAAGTTTGATGTATGTTCCCTGATTTTCATGCAGAGAAGGAATGATGTCATACAAGCAATTCATTCAGGAGCTTGAAGATGATATATTACCGGCAGAGGCTGAGCGAAGGTATGTAATGTGAAGTACTTTCACTGCCCAAGGTTTACCCTTTTTTGAGCTTATATCTAATGGGAAGGGTCAAGTGATGTGATCCCCGTCTGTTGACTTTGTAGATATCAGGAATACAAGTCAGAGTACATTTCTACTCAGAAACGAGCATATTTCGATGCTCATAAAGATGAAGAATGGTATATCTTGTACTTTTCTTTTACAATGTTTCTTTTTGGGGGGATTCACCACTTTAATTGAACAAGCCACTGAATACAGGTTGAAAGACAAATATCATCCAACAAACTTAGTTGCAGTTATAGAAAGGTATGCTCTGGTGAAGTCTTACACTGTATGTATCTATGTACTTCTTGGTATTGTTCATGTTCAAGTTCAAGGCAGCTGTATGAGATGCTCATTCCTGGCCTCCACTGCCATACTTGTACATATCATGTTGCCATTTATCTACTTCCTTTTCACTTCATACTTCAGAGCATCTCCAATGCAAGATACAAACTGAAAAGAAGAATCTAATGATATGAAGGTTTGAAGAACATAGAAATGTATATACTCTGTACAACTCGAGAGTTAGAGATAGATAGGATGAAGAAGTCGAGAACTTATCAACATATTATGGCAGCTTGGAAATTAAACATAGCTATGACAAAAAAACTCCAAGTAAATAAATAAATGTGGTGATTAGTGAACTTTCAAAATTTAATCTCGTCGCTCTCTTCTATTTTAAACTTGAAAGTGGAGATATATAGCAAGAAATCAAGAAATTAAACATTCTGCATTCCTAAATAAGAAACTTTCCACAATGCAAATTTGGCAATGGCATGGGGAAATTTTAACGGGAAATTGGAGTTACAATGGTTGCAATGATGTAGAGAAACAAAAGAAAAATGAGGTCTCAAAGGTCCCTGAAAAAGCTGATGGTTCTTTAAAATGTGATTCGGCATGTCTGAATCAGCCTTAGAAAAGGAAAAATGAATTAGGATCCACCAAAATTTATATCTATCTTACAAAGATAAAGATAAAGCTGCATACTTCTCGGGGTGTCTCATTTACAGGCAATGGAGATGGAAAAGGTAACTTAATATTTGAGAATGAGATCATGCATTTTAAAGAAAAATGAAGCAAAATTAATGAGAAACTATTTTCTGTTTTCTATCTTGAGTAAGAGCCTAAATATCTATGGAAAGAAAACTCTCAGGGCTGAAGTACTTCAGCTTAACGTAAGGTTGAATCAAGGAGGTTTTAGGCTGCCTCTTAAATATTTTCTGTTACTCACCTTGAATACATTAGTATGTGATGCACATTTACATTAGCTCTAGAAGTTTCTCTTAGAATAGTAAATCCGAAGACAATTGTAAGAAGCACCGGTTCATCTTTTTACCCCTTTTTAGTATTTATATGTAAGGGCAGTATCTAGAAAGTTGAACTTTTCAGAAGGTGGCGGCAAAAATAACAAAAGAATTTCTGGAATTCTATGCGTGGAAGTGGCTTGCCAAGATGGGCCAACTGTTGAAGACTGGAATGTGATGGAAGTATTTAGAGAAATGATTGCATTGACTCATGTCAATCTTGTTGACTTTTCAGTCAACAACTCTTCATCTGGCGCTCCGTAACCAGATCTTTTCCTTATTAAGCTTGCCTGTTTTGAGAATACAAAGTCTCGCCTTGAAAACAATGATGCATATTTGGAAAAGATCTGAAGAGTTATTGATTGAAAAGTTGACATTGGATTGAACATATCCTCAGCAGGAAGACTGTCGGATGAAGATAATGGCCAAGTATGGGAGGGAAGTAAATGGGAAGGGGGAAAACTTATAAATTCCCCACTCCGTACAGAAAATTTAAATAATTTCTTCATTTTGCACAGCCACTGCCTATTTCCCCCCTTCCCCTCCTTTCCAAAAAAAGCCAAAGCGATATCTTTCGCCATAAATGATGAAAATTAATTTAGGTGTAAATTATTTAAGACAAGTGGATGTTGGTCTAGTTGAGAAGAGCTCAAATGAGGAAAATGAGCTTACACAGCACTGTATATATTGGCTAAATTGGCTGAAACACCGAAAGGAAATTGCGGAATCTTTTCTTGTTCCTCCTTCCCAATTTTAATTATCCTTTTTGACCTTTGCTTTCTTGATACGCTTTATGTTCCCCTCTCTGTACATATTTGATTGCGATTCTCACAGATAATATGTGGTCAGACTAATTTCAGATAAGTCCAGAGCAAAAGTATGGGCTTTAAAATTAGTTGGTGCTGGATGATTAATGAGTTGTTTGTCTGAGAGGCTATGGTCTATCTCAGCGTTCATTAGCCATTTCTAGGGATAATGTGTTCTAATGACTCATCAGCTAGCCATTTAGTTGACATTATTTGTTGTATTCTGCTTTCAGGAGGAATGAACTTGCACGTCGGGTTGCGAAGGATTTTTTTCTTGATTTGCAGAGTGGGACATTGGACATGTAAAATCTCAATTCTTCGCTTTTCATTTCTGAAATTTTGCCTTTTAGTTCTTTGCTGATGTTGGACGATGACTGATGTGCTATTATCTAGGGGTCCTGGCACTAATGTCTCATCCACAAGTAAGTCAGGTCCGGCAAGTGATGCAAACTCTGATGATGAAACGGATACAAGCGGCAAAAGACGACGGCAGGGAAGAGGACAAACTAAAGAGGCTGATCTTTCAGCTGCTCCGAAGGCTCATCCTGTCAGTTCTGAGCCCAGAAGAGTGCAAGTTGATATTGAACAAGCACAGGCTCTTGTGCGCAAACTTGACTCTGAAAAAGGTATTGAGGAAAACATCTTAGGTGGATCCGACAGTGATAAAATAAACAGAGAGAAATCTCATGGTGGTTCCAGTGGCCCAGTAATTATTATAAGGGGTTTAACCTCTGTCAAGGGGCTGGAAGGCACAGATTTGCTGGATACTCTTCTTACTTACCTTTGGCGCATTCATGGCTTGGATTACTATGGGATGATTGAGACAAGTGAGGCTAAGGGTCTCCGTCATGTTAGAGCAGAAGGAAAGAGTGCTGATTCTGGAAATAATGGATCTGATTGGGAAAATAAGCTTGGCTCACGCTGGCAAGAGAGGTTAAGGGGTCAAGATCCATTAGAAGTGATGACTGCTAAAGAGAAGATAGATGCAGCTGCTGTTGAAGTTTTAGATCCTTATGTCCGGAAGATAAGGGATGAAAAGTATGGGTGGAAATATGGGTGTGGAGCCAAGGGATGCACGAAACTTTTTCATGCTGCTGAATTTGTGCATAAGCATCTTAAACTCAAACATCCTGAGCTTGTGATGGAGCTCACAGCAAAACTTCGTGAAGAGCTCTATTTCCAGAACTACATGAAGTAAGTGAAGTTAGTTAATTAGGGCTTTTTACTTTATTTTGTGTTTCTGTAATGATTATTGATGACCACATTATGGTTTGTACTCTGCAGTGATCCAGATGCTCCTGGTGGAACTCCTGTCATGCAGCAAAACCTTATGGTAGGATTTAACCAGCTATTGGATGACTTCATATTAGTTTTATATGTGATTGTTTCATCCTTTCTTGCACCTATCTCATGGACGCGTGTCGAACTGCATGCGGGTAGATGTACAATTATTGCTGAAGTATCTCATGGTACTTATCATTTTAAGTTTTTTCCATGTCATACTAAATACATTCTAGCTGGCGGTGTAAAGTGATTTTTCCAAGCAAGGAAATAAAGGAGCAGGAAATGAGAATTTGTGGATTAGGCTATTGAAGGAGCTCCCGGAGAATGATGTTAAGAGAAAAATTGGAGGAATGGGGTGCTCAATTTTTTTCTTTGGGGATCAGCAATAGGGTGCTCGAGTTGCACCCTGACCAATTTATATACGTTAAAGAACCCTAAGCAGCTTAATTTCCCCCCCCTAATCTTCTCTAAAAAAATGTGGAATATACCATATTTATAGTTCTCAGCGATTGGTCAAATATAGATGTAAGGCCAACTTAAGGCTCCTCTTGTTTGAAAGAAACTTGTTTGGTAATCGAGAGAGTTGGCAAGAACATGAGGCACATCAAAAACACCTCTTACTTGAAACTAATTCAAGACATTCAATGAAGATGTGTGAAGATTGAGGTTTGGTTGTCTTTTCATGAGACTATTTTGTTGGTGAGGTAAAAAAGTCATACGCGTGTAAAATGCTTATTGCATTTTGAAAAGAAGCATTACGTGCACAATGAACATTGGATGTATTGATATATCTATGCCATATTACATTTTTGCTTGCTAATAGCTAAGCAAATTGGATGAGGATGTCAATGTTGCTTGCAGTCATTACTTTGGTATGAATTATCGTAGGTAGTTAGTAAAAAAGTAATGATTGTTGACTGCATCTAAGAAGTATTCACGGATTTGAGAATTATCTATATATTGGACATCGATAAACTTGGTCAGGGCAAAATGCTAACTGAACTTTTATGAACAGTTTTATATATCATTTGCAGTAATTGCAGTCGCTGTTGCCATTGCTATTGCCGTAATTGCTGAATTTTCATTGTGCAGAGAGACAGGCCACAGAGACGCAGGCTGGGTTTAGAAAATCGATTGAGAGATGACCGTGGCATTCGCAGGGAGCGTGACAACCGAGCTAATGGTGGTGAGAGATTTGATAGATCTGAAAATCCACAGTCAGCAGATAAGGATGGTGCAGATGGAGGGGATGGAGATGACCCTATGTATGATTCTTTTGGTGGACAAGGCCTTCATGTTGCTCCTTTTGCCTCAGATATTCCTCCTCCACCAGTATTGATGCCTGTTCCTGGTGCTGGGTACGTTGATCTTTTCGGGATTGATGCCTTGATCTGTTGAGAAACTATAATGGTTTAAAGCTTTTCTTTGTCTCATTATTTTTTATGCCACTGTTGTTACAGTCCTTTGGGGCCTTTTGTTCCTGCCCCTCCTGAAGTCGCAATGCAGATGTTCCGAGAGCAGGGTGCGCCTCCTCCTTTTGAAGGCGCAGGGAGAAATGGTCGACCTGGGTCACAGTTAAGTGGTCCTGCCCCAATTATCGCATCTTTTCCAGGCTTTCGGCAGGATCCTCGACGGCTAAGAAGGTAATTAAATGACCACAGACATATGATATTCTGTCACGTCCTCATTTAGTTCATCATGATGCTCAATGCAACTTGTTTGCGGATGAAGTGTCAAGCTTGTTGTTTCAGTTGTTTGTTTGGACCGGTTATCTAGTGTTCTGTCTTGTTTGAATTCTGTAGTCAAAATTTGCTTTAAGGCCTGAAAATCTATCCAGTAAATGGGTGAGACAATGAATTGCAAGCTTATCTATTGACTTAACGGTGTGTCTGTTGAACTAATGCTGCCGGTTTGTGATTTATCATGTCAGAACAGTAAAAAATTGTATCACAGTATGTCAAATTCTAATAGTTTTAAGAAATTTGGTTGTAGATTCTTTATCAAACTTAAAGTCTCCATCCATTACACGCACAAATTCAGGATGTTGATTGACCATCTGGTATCTTGAGTAGATAACTGTGCCATGAGATCGTGGGGGAGACTTCTACGTGCTTGGCCTGACTTATTATCAATGTGTTTGCAGTTACCAAGACTTAGATGCGCCAGAGGACGAAGTCACAGTCATAGACTACAGGAGCTTGTAGGCGACAGCACCGGCAGAGTGGTGAAGTCATAGAACGAGCCGTGTCATTAGGATTCGAGCTTCCTCCGAATGATAGCCTCGGGTTGGCAATAATCCCATCTCGTTTTGACAATCTAGTGTAAAAGGATGAGCGGGCAGGAACATTTTGCTGAATGATTGGATTTCTGCTGTGTTTAGTTGCATGTACTCTGGAAATCTGAGATGTTTTTAATCGCCGTCCAGCTCCATTTAATTGAAAGAAGAAAGGTTGATTATGGTTGTGAACTTTAAAGTTGGATTCTCAGCACATGATGCGCTTTAAACACTTTCATTTATTAAATTTTAATCCAAGAATCAAAAGTTTTATGTACATTTTGTTGACGATTTGGGTTGAGTTTTGTTTTGTTTTTCTGTTTTGGTGCAACAGGTTGAGTTAGTCGACGTCCTCCTTTTCTGGGGCAGTAGCGTTACCCGAGGTAAAAGCCCCAATTGTCATTAGTTCGAACTTGATCGACACCTCTAGCTTGGGGTGTATTGGGCCGATTCGAATCGACCCACATGGTGTCAAGCCTGAGGTTGACTCGAATGACATATTTGCTGCTTGAAACTCGATTCGAAATCGATTGGACATTGAATTTTTTTCATTCCAGTTCAACTTGAATAGGAAACCGAGTCATAAATGTACTCGAGCCTTGGCGCGAGCCGGAGCGTGTTTCCCTCATTCGGATGTAGGTGGGTGCCATACGTAATTTGAAAATTTTTCTCGTCTCATTTAATTACTGTCGAATACTTCGAAGAAGTTGTGTAATCCTTTATTGGGCCGGCAAAGACTTGCTCTATATACTCTGTAGTCTGTATTGTCGGCCGAATTCCAACAAAGCGCCTGAGATTTCGCTCGCGAAATGAAAATTTCCCGACTTTCCAAACGGCTTGAAAAGCACACCAACCTTCACTTGACAGATGAAAAATTTTCTAGTCTCTTTTTAGAGAAAGAGGTGGTCTGGTTTTCGCTGACGTGTGTCTGACGTCTTTGCTTTCGCTGATGAGTCTTTTATACACATCGAAGTGCCATTGGTTGCGACAGATTGCTTGTCCGGAAAATTTGTCGATGGTGTTTTTATACCATAGAGAGGGTTCGTAGATCTTAACCATTGGGCGAGATGGTGGGAATTGAATGAACAAGGCTTCATTTATTGCACGCAAGAGTTTTTTTATTTTTTTTATTTTTTTTTTTTACGTGAAACATCATATATATTAACATAATGGGACCTTACACCCTGAAGAAAAAACATCCGCATAAACTAAGTCCATCAATACAGATGGAGGAGAGATATGCCAGTTGAGGGCCGAAATGGAGGAATGGGCCTTGGCAGCCCAGTCGGCCACTAGGTTGGATTCGCGTCGACAATGACACAGGCGGAGATGAGGAAAGCTAGAAAGCCAAAAAAATGTCTCCTCTATCACAGGTCGAAGCTCCCATGGCGGCGATCGTGTTCCGTGAACGATTTCAACAAGCTGAAGGCAGTCAGAATCGATGTCCAGTCGAGCGTCTTGGAGGCCTTGCTGGTGCAGATGTTGGAGGGTGAGGTTGAGCGCCTGGAGTTCTCTTTCAAATGCAGATTTCGCCGGAAAACGCCGCGAGAAAACATCTGTAAGTTGTCCTTGATAATCTCTGCAGATACAGGCCATAGAGCCTTGGTTACCTGGCATATAACTTCCATCAATATTACATTTCAGGTTACCCTTGGCCGGAGGTTGCCAAAGCTGCTCCGGGTTAAGAAAAGCCAGTCCAGATTGCGGTTTGGATGCAACAACAGAGATCTCGTAGGATCTGGTTAGAGCCAAAGCCACGTCAACAACAAGGGAAGGGTTCGGATTCTGTTTCCGAAAGACAAAGTTGTTTCTCATCCTCCAGATCTGCCAAAGTAAATTGGCTTCAACTTCTAATCGAGGTGAGTGATCAGGGAGAATTACCTTTTCGTTTAACCAAGAGTCGATTTTGGAAGTTGTAAGAGATGAGGATAATAAATTAATCTGGGGACGGGACCAAACATCACGGGTCCAAGAACATTGAAGAAAAATATGTTCAATGGTTTCAGGGAGCGATTGCTGGCAGATTTGGCATGACGGAGTAGGAATGATATGGTGGCGAAAGAGGTTATCCTGGGTTGCGAGGGCATTTTGGCAGACCGACCAAAGAAAAGTACGAATTTTGGGAATAGTCTTCATCGCCCAGATCTTCGGCCAGAGGGTGTGCGAACTCTGGTAAGCTGAGGAGGCATTTTGACTCTGTTGTTTACTGCTGGATTGTAGAATTGCATGATAATTACTTTTAACAGTGTGCTGACCATTAGTTGTGGCTGACCAAACTAACTTGTCTTCTGAATAGAGAGGTCGAATTGGTAGATTAAGAATTTCTGTGGCGACTTGTGCTTCAAAGAAATGTTGAATCACTGCTGTATTCCAAGTGTGGTGAGTCTGGTCAATAAGATCGGCCACCATAATTGGTTCTTCTCTAGCTATAGGACCATGTAGAGTTCCCATTGGTAACCAACGATCACCCCGAACTCGAATTTGTTCACCACTTCCAACAGACCAACATAGTTCTGGTAAGAGGGCATCTCTTCCTCTAAGAAGGCTTTGCCATCCCCAAGAGGGTCGCGTTCCTCTTGTGGCTGATAGGAAATTTTTCGAGCGAAAATACAGACCCTTAAAAAGAGCTCCCCATAAAGAGTGAGGGTGATTTAGCAATCTCCACGCCTGTTTTCCCAGCAGTGTTGTATTCATAGCAATTAAGTCTCGGAAGCCCAACCCTCCCACGCAAGAGATTATGATAATAGTCAACTTGCCATATTCATATCTAATGAGTCTTTCTTCAGCTACTCTTCCGTAGTACGCCAGACAATAGCTCTATCTAACTAATTATTTTTTTAATCATAAACTTCATATTGAGGCAGTAAAAAGGGGTCAAATCATTAGGATTTCATTCAATTTTTCTTTTATATAATGTCATCACTTATCAAGACGCGGGTAAAAAGAGATTTAATAAGGAATCTGTTAT
Source organism: Eucalyptus pauciflora (assembly GCA_007663325.1). NCBI lineage: Eukaryota > Viridiplantae > Streptophyta > Magnoliopsida > Myrtales > Myrtaceae > Eucalyptus > Eucalyptus pauciflora. The sequence continues at coordinate 3,852,271 of VMYD01000353.1, forward strand.
TCTTGTAAAAGTGTTGATGAAAATACAGATTTTGATAATAAATTTTTAAATAATCATAGCATTGATAATTTTGAAAAAAACTGGTGACGATTTTTTAACATGGTGAGGGTTTTTTTAACAAATTTTGGAAAGAAATTGGAATTAGACTTGAAGTTAGGATTTTTTTTAGGAGATTAGACTATTATAATCATGACTATCCTTAGACTTATTTGATTAATGTGAAATCAATTTCAGCAAAAACATAACGACATATTCACTACAATTGAATTTCAATTGATTTTTTTTTTGCCACGTTGTTTATTTTTCGAAAGAAAATATTACGTAATAGGAAACGTAAGCACATATGTTGTTTTAGTATTCTTTCGACTATTATTTTGTATTTGAGGATTTCTTATGTTGTTATCTAATCAATTTCTATTCCTAGAAATAGAAATTTTATTCTGTTATCAAACGGATTTCAGTTCCAGAAATAGAAATTTTGAGTCATTATCAAATGGGTTTCTTTGCTTATAAACTTGTCCGGAGAATAGAAATTGATAAATCAATTTCTGGAACAGAAATTTTGTCATGTGCGCCCTAAATGTTTTGGGTCTTTTGAGAAGTGAGATATTTCCATCCAACGAAAAATTCGAAACTTGTTTTTTCAGGTGGGATTTGGCCTCATTTTGTGGGTGTGTTTGATTGGATTTTTAGGAAAAGTTTTTAAGAAAATACAAAATACTTTAAGTTAAAGGGGTTTTTCAAAATACAAATTGTGTTTGTTAAATTATAATTTGAAAATTCATTGTAAGGTACTTTTAAGCAAAATAGTATTTTGAGAGATTATATTTACAAAAAAAAATTGACAAAAGAAAAATTATAAAGTTACCCGATGATCAAAATCCATTGCTAGCTGTCGACATCTAAGGTTGCAAGACTTCAGGCAGCCCTTGAAGACAATTGGTGAGGGCCGCCTGGGGTTGGGTGACCCCAATGAGGGCTTCTTGTTTGCGCCACCTTAGGTGCCCCTTCACGAAGGTTGCACGATCGTCGAAGGTCATGTGACCTATACGAAGGGCCGTTTGAGGTCATGTGATTGGTCGGCAACGGTTGCCGCGACCACATTGGCCTTATGCCGACTTCTCTCCAGCTCGTCGTCGGCCCCTCGTAGCCCTACACAATCTTGTCGACCAACCTCAATGGAGAAGAAGGTGAATAATCACAAGGGCAAAACTGAAAAAACTATTGCGTTTAATAACGTTTCTATTCTTGGGAACAATTTTTTTTCAAAAACACTTTTTCCTATCTTTATTTCCGAGAACAATTTTTAAGTATTTTAAGGCATTTGGTAATTATATAAAATTTATGTTTCTAGAATAGAAATGCGTTTGGTACAACTCTAGATATTTTTATGACTTCTATTTTTTTTAATTTATTAATTATTTTATTTTCTTTTTCTTTTTTCTTCTCCTTCTTCTAGCCAGTTGTTGGCCTTAGCCATGGCCAACTGGCGACCGACCAGACGAGGGTTGGTAAGGTCCCCCTGAGCCTCGCTAGGCCTGGCGAGGCTCGACCTTACTTGGTCACTGTGAGGCCAAGCGATGCCATTACAAGCAATGCCGACCTCATGGTGGCTGGGTGAGGCTTGTCCTTGCCAAATCTGGGTGAGATCGAGCCTCAACCAGCCACGGCGAGGCGCCAAGGGGCCTTGCCTGTGGCCGGTGAGCTCGGGGAGATCTCGCCGAGAGTTGGCGAGGTTGCCAAGCCTCGAGACTGGCGATCGGTTGAGGGAAGAAGAAAGGAAGAGAAAAAGAAACAAAAGAAAGAGAAGAAAAAAGAAAAAAAAAACTTGTTGCTTGAGTTGTTCTCGAGAGCAAGAAACAATTTTGTTTTTGTTTTTTATTTCTGTTCCAAATCTATTATCGAGAACAAAAAAATTACCCAATGTATTTTTATTCCATTTTTGTTTTGGGAAATAAAATAATAAAAATATTTGTTACCGATAGCGTTACCAAATACTCCCTAAATGTTAGTGATGATATTTTTTGAAGAAATTATTTTGTCATATCTCCCTCTTAGTATGTCAAGAAGGCTGAATGGTCAAAGTAGTCTCGTACCGGCTTTTCAACTTTCCAATAGCCTACTTTGCCTCAATTATCTTTGCAAAAAAAATTCCTAGACACCATTTCCTTAGCCCAAAGTGTTTTGAATGCTCAAAGTGGCTAGAAAAGCTACTCCCAAACGCAACATATACCTATTTCACGTGTGCAATATATAAGTTTTAGATTTTGTCCGAGGCTTGATTTACTAGCCGAAGGTCATTGGTTGAATTATTCACTTGCTGATTTCTAAATACAAAGAACTAATTTAAAGTTTCGTTTGTTTTGTGGAAAATGAATTATTCAAAGAATATTTTCTTCAAAATGATTGCTTGTATCCTTAAAAAAAATGAATGAGTATTTATTTTCATCGTCGATCAAAATGTTTATAAATAAATTATTATTATTATTATTATTAACAAAGAAAATCATTTTTTTAATAGCGAGTTATTTCAAACAATAAAACTGATTTTTTTTTTAATTATTTTTTAAATCACTGTTCGCGACCGGGCATGTGTTTTAGGAAGTGAAACAGAGCAAAACCAGTACAACCTAAGCGAAGAAGAAAGCAGAGAAGCAGAGAGAGGCAGAGAAGAAAAGGAAGCAATTGAGGAGATGAAGAAGATCGCGCTGCTGCTGATTGGGTGCGGCGGCGTCGGCCGTCAGCTCCTCCACCACATCGTCTCCTGCCGATCGCTTCACGCCACTCAGGTCCTCCTCCCTCTTCCCATATCTTCTCCCCTCGTTCCTTCGATCTTTCGCCGACTCTCTGTAGCGCGGATCGGCGTCTCGCCGTCTCGGCGGCGATTCGCGAGGCTCCGATCCGAGCCCATCGTGACGTTCCGCCGTTCTGCATCGTTTCCCCGCGCGGCATTGTTTGAAAAATGCGAGCTTTCATCCGAGTGGCGGATTGGAGGCAGAGCCTGTTTTAGGTGTGCAATGTGAAGATGACCTTTCTGCGAGCAAGTGATTTGTGATTCTAGATTATGTATGGAATGAAGTGCATTTGATTTTGTCTGAAATGGTTGCGGAACCTATTGGTTGCGTTTATTTGGTTTTGGGGCTTCGAATGTAATTTTATCTTATGCCCAGGGTTCGGGCGATGGCAGCATGTTCATGCTGCCCACGCGACTGTTGATATGCTCTTTTGATGTTGTTGAGAGGAGTTAGCTTTTGGTTTATTTGAAGAAATGGGATGATTTGCTTGCAGGGATTGCATCTGCGAGTTGTGGGCGTTTGCGACAGTAAGTCGCTTGTTGCGGCGCCTGATGCGCACATGTCGGAGTTAGATGATAAGTTCTTGCTGGAAGTTTGCAGGGTGAAGGAGGATGGTTCTTTGTTGTCGAAGCTCAGCGGCTTCGGTAATTTGATTTTTCTGCTTTTCGGACTGATGGTGATGGGTGCAGAATTTTATGCTCATGCTTATCTTATTCTTGTGTCTCCATCTGATGTAGGTGCATGTCGAGTATTCGCAAATTCTGAATTGACAGCGAAAGTTTTTGACATCGTGTCTCATCTTGGTAAATCAACAGGTTTGTGAGCTTAGCAAATGTACTTTCTGTGTTTTTTTTTTCCTGGCATTACTTTTTCTTGAATTGGTGAAACGGAATAGTTTGGACTATGCATGTGTTCTGAACCTTGGACTGCTGAATCACATGAGTCTTATTGTGACTTCATAATGTGTGGAACAACTAAGTATATATACCAACAGGTTTGGCGGTTGTTGATTGCTCTGCTAGTTCAGAGACCACAGAGATCTTAAGTCGTGCGATTGATCTGGGATGTTGCATTGTCCTGGCAAATAAAAAGCCTCTTACTTCAACAATGGTGAGAAACTCTTTCATGTCGAATCTGTCATCATTGTCCATGGAAGATGTGAGGCAAAGGAAAAAAAAAAAAAGAACATGTGCATTACCTACCGTTAGTTATTCCCTCAAGTAATGCTTTCTGATCCTCATACTTCCTGCTTTGACTGCTTGGTTTGGGTCAACCGTCAGAAAATCTTTTTTTTTCCCCCTATATGCAGGAGTACTATGACAAACTCGTGTCACAACCACGGCGGATTCGGCATGAATCAACTGTAAGTTATGTTCTTCCCTGAATACCCATGAGCTCCTTGCAAACTAATGCCATGGACTGTCACCTGTATTGTTTGTTCAGGTTGTGTTTGCTTGAGTTGAATTATATGACAATCCAATTTTTTTTTTTTTTGGCTCCCCTTTCATATGGTTTGTGTATTATGTAGCTGAGAGTCTGACCATCTTGTTTATTTTGCTGATGTTCTGCTAAGAAAGTGCATTTCCCTGTTTGTTTAGAGCTTGAAAGCCAAAGCTTTTTTATCTTCTAATGATAAAATAATTTGTACCTGTCTCAATCTTGCAATACGATGCGAATAGAATCAAACGGTAAAGCTCCTCAACCTATTTTTGGGAACAGTGTGTGAACTTATTAAATCAGTGAAGCATCATTTGATATGGATTTTTTATTTTCTTTATTGGCCACTTCAGATTGATTGGAGGACCTCGTCTTACAGATTGCAAGGATTTGATTTTTTCGCTTCGTGTTTATTACTCCTGGCTTAACAATGCTTGCTGCAGAAAGTTCATGCTTTATTCATATTAAACGACTTTTCCTGTGCATGCAAATTTCATTTTCGCCTGATGCTCTGCATTTATTTTCATGTTGCTGGGCATGCAAATTTCATATCTTGTTAGTTCTACTTTTCAGATGGTTATTTTCAGTGTTTTTAGTTTTGTTCTGGATATTTTACTTCTTTGTCCTGACTTATGTTTTGCTGATACGGTGCTACTAATTTACTTTCAAGGTTTAAATGTAATGAGAGATGTTATTGTGTTGTAGGTGGGGGCTGGCCTTCCCATCATAGCGTCATTGAACCGCATACTGTCATCTGGAGATCCTGTGCATCGTTTAGTTGGGAGTTTGAGTGGTATCAAACAGTTCAGGCATTGGTTCTACAGACACCTTTGAAAATTATATCTTTGTGCTTCCTGTATTAATCTTTGTATCTCCTAATATACATGGATGTTACAATTTAATTGGCCAGGCACATTAGGATATGTCATGAGTGAGGTCGAAGATGGAAAGCCATTGAGTCAAGTGGTGAAAACTGCAAAAAGTTTGGGTTACACTGAGCCAGGTTTTTCCTCATGTGAACCTTTCGGTTGTATTCTAGAACATTGCAGCGCAAGGATCATTACATGAATGCTCAGAGATATCATCTTATGAACTTCATTTTCTGAATGCAGATCCACGTGATGACCTCGGGGGCATGGATGTAGCCAGAAAGGTATAACTCATTGATGCATTTTGTGACTCTCCATTGAGCAAAATTATGATAATCTTTGGTAGATGTTGTTGAAAATAAAAAAAATGCTGTTGCTCTGTCTACCCATTTCAATGGCGCGGTGGCAAAATAGTTGTAGAAGATGATTTAAATTTACATCATTTGGCATCTGTTAGGAAAATGTACATGTTGAACTGGAAAATATAGGTATTAACCTCAAGTTTGCTCATATAACTGGATGGCCCTCCATTGTGGGCTCTTGCTTTGCATTAATAGCAAAAAGGTTGGTATTTTAGGTTTTTTTTTTTTTTTTTTTTTTGCACTTTTATGGGTGATACTCACTTAACATTTGACAAAGCGTGTAATTGTAAACAGAGTTGGCTGCAGACCTTGGCAGGGAGATAACATTAACTGATAAGAGGAATGTAAGGCTACAGTATCTAATTAACAATTTTTGGATGTTGGAACAGGCGTTAATATTAGCTCGACTGCTTGGAGGGAGAATCACGATGGACAGCATAAAGGTTTGTGCATAGGGTTTTCTTTGCTCTCAATTCTCAATGGCCTGTTAACTCATTTCGGCATCTCGTACATGGCACCACACCTGATTCATTGTCTTGTCTTCTGCTGAGGGATGTCTACCTTTGTAGGTTGAGAGCTTGTACCCAGATGAGATGGGACCTACTGTGATGTCCGTCGATGACTTTCTTAGCAAAGGGCTTCCTTTACTTGACAAAAGTATCTGCGAAAGAGTTGCAAAGGCTTCCGTAAGCGGGAAAGTGCTCCGTTATGTCTGCGTGATTGAAGGAACAAGGTATATTTACCAAATTACTTCAAGAGTCAATAATATGGAATCTATTAGAAGATTGGTGACTTTCTGGTTCTGTTTTTTTGGGTACTTTGAAACAGTTGACAAGATGGAAATAGAGGGGCTTTCTTGTTTATCACGGCCTTCCATTTTTACCTTTGGAAATGTCTATGTTAGAAGTGACCAAAGCCGATTTCCTTTAGGCAAACAGAAAATGGGGTCACATAGTTTGGAAAATTTGTATACCTTAGTTGGATATTGCATTAATCTTAGACTTAGGTGCTGCTATTTGCAACTTGGCATTTGTTAGGGACTCCTTGGAATTTGAGCATTAGATTTTCCTTTCTGAGAGAGCCGGGGTTCCTGCATGGTGCACTGCCTTTGATCTTTACAGATGATATCTTCAATGCATGGGCTGCTCAGCAGCTGTGAAGAACCTTAATTGTACTTTGCGAAGTTCAAATTCTGACCAAAGCAAAAAAAGTAATATGGTGGGTGGAGCAAATATGATGTGAGAAACGAATTAGGAGTTTTGACTACATCTGCTTCTTCTTAGGAGTTATTTGAATTAGTCCCCTCTTTTGTGTGGTCAAGTTCTTGTAGGGTATCTTCTTTCTAAACTAGTCAAATACCATGCATTTTTAGATATAAATGTTGGTAACTTGGTAATTTTTTGTATTTTCAAGTTCATACAGTCTTTATCTTGAAAAATGAGTTCCTTTGGTAGGTGTGAAGTTGGAATTCAAGAGCTCCCAAGAGATTCTCCTTTGGGGAGGTTGAGAGGAAGTGACAACGTGGTGAGCTCACTTTCTATGTTTTGTCTTCTCTCAGTCTTTCTTTTGGCCGGTGAAAGTTTTTTTTCCTTTTTCTCCTTATATATATAATGAAGGATTTCATCGAAAATGAAAACACTGGTAGATTGGAAATTTACAAAGAGCAGAGAGAGGGGAAATAAAACGACGCTAAGATTAGGCATAACTGGAGCAAGATGACTAAAGACGAAGGAAAAGTGTAAAGAGGTAGCAAGAGAAGCTTCAGTTCCGTCAAACAATCTATGGTGGAAGATTTACTTCATCACACAATAGAAATTAACAGGATTTGCAATTTGGCTTTTTAGATGGTTTCCTAGGTCACAAGGCTGGTTAGTTTTTTAGGAGAAGCAAAGCTGCAGTAGTTTTGCTTAATCTACAGTATGAGCTACGATGATAATTTTACGATAGCAGTATCTAATGATGAGTGCATTGAAACTTGTCAATGTTAATGACAAGAAACCTTGTCGCATACTTATGAGAAAGAAAGAGGAAAAGAACTCATGGTGTTAATTCATAGTATGGTGCTTTAGTGTGGAAACTTCCTTAGGAAAATAGATTGATTTTGTCGTTTTATGCCACAATAGCAGTCAATGTGGAACATCCTTTATTTCCTTCACCAAGTGAGCACCTGTTTAAGTGAATTAATTTGTTATTGCATGCTTTAGCACAATATTTAAAATCTCCTTATGACTGTATCTCTTCTCAAATTTCCATGACTGAATTCATCATAAATCATGTTTATACTGATCACATGACCTGTGCCACCTGATCTGTCACAACCTCGTGATGTTGCCATTTCAGCTGGAGGTGTACACCCGGTGTTATAATAAACAACCTTTGGTCATTCAAGGTGCTGGAGCTGGAAATGATACCACTGCAGCAGGCGTCCTTGCTGATATTCTGGATATTCAGGATTTATTTCCTTGATAGAAGTCTCTTCTAGTTGAAAAAAGCGAATCGGTTTTAAGGTGAAAAATCCATGAACAGAAACAGATCATTTCACCCGAATAAGTAGATGGAAGAGGCTGATGAGTGTGGGCCTTCTTTTTGCTAGAAACTGTCCTTGTAGTGGTCGAAGTAATTTTGACAGTCAGCATAAGATTGTGCTTGATGACATTAGGCTTGATAACCTAATTCTCTTAATGTCCAATTTCTATGGTGGTGTGCTCCTGATGCTGAGCAAAGCTTACTCATACAGGGAAGAATGTCACTAACTGCTTAACATGGATAAACAATGAGTTTCTGTGGCATCCCTTGACTTCACTCTGAAGTCTGAACTGTTTTCATCGTAAAAGTACTTGGATAGTAATGGATGTCGTGAATTGAGCTAGATGTCCTACCGTGCCTAGTTGTACAATTTGCTACTTAATGACTGGTATTCTATTATTATTTGTGCACAAAATGGAGGGAAAAAGAAAAAAAAGAAGAGGAAATGCCAGTGTTGATGGTGGATTCTTCCGTTTATTCATGTGGTTGTAGGAGAGAGGTATGCATAGCTTGCATTAAGATCAAGAAAATGTCTCATCTCAAGAAGGAGAGCTGAAATAGAAAACCAGAATCCTGCACTCATTATTTGCCCGTAATTATTAGGGAATAAAGTGGGCATTATGTTTCGCTTGTCATCTGTGAAGCAACAGCTGGAAAAGGAAGTGCAAAAAGCAGCTCTGGCAGCAATGCTGAAAGAAGAGCTCGACTCTTCAAAACTCGGCTATTTCGGTTTGATCGAAATAACAGCCGGTGGGACTTCCCTCTGGCAGAAGCGCCAACTTGACCGGACCTCTCACTCCTTCTTCCACGGTCATGGTCCCTGTGTGCCAGTTCAAGTCAGTGTCGATGTAGCCGGGATGGACACAATTTATGCACATGTTAGGGTACTTCTTGGCGAGAACTCGGGTGTAAGCATTCAAAGTGGCCTTTGAGACGCTGTACGCTGGAAGCATGATTGACCACCCATTGGCCTCGAGAGAATTCTCTTTCATATCGTGGAAGAATCTTTTTATGACCGTGTCGATCTTCTCCTCGGTCAGGGTGTCCAGGTCGGCCAGTTCCTTCCTCGTTTTCTCGCTCGGAATTCTCTGCGTAAGAGTGATGTTTCCATCAGACAGGTTCCCTGGTCCTAGCTTTTAAGATAGAAACAGAGGAGAAGGGAATTTGAGGAAGATGCTTTACCCTGAGCTCACTCCTGAGGGAAGAGACGTTGACGATTCTTGCACCAGAAGGTGAGAGCTGTAGGAGTGGGAGGAGTGCTTCTACCACCCTCTTGCAACCGTAGTAATTCGTGTTCAAGCAGAGTTGTGCGCTCTCGTAGGTTTGCTTTATCACTCCCTGGACCAAGTTGGCCACTTTGCCTGAAAGCTGCAAAGGACTTGGACAGATTAGCCATATTCAATTGACTCCAGATAACCCCTCTATGCTTGTAGTGTAGCATCTCTACTTAAGAACGGTTGGCCATAAAGTAGGACACCGATCTTGATACGAGACTGCGTCACTACTACTCATGTAGAAATGCAATAGATTCCATTGACGGGTCGAGAAGGGCGATCCGTCATCTAAATGGGAAAATTTCTGAACATCTAATCTCGAAGATATCTTGGAATTCTTTCATTCCAGTATCTAAGAAGGCTAGAAGTTGTTTCCCTCATTGGAAAAACTTTTCTTTTTTCGGCTCCTTGGCAGGAGCATTTCACGCATAAAGCTCTGTAACCGAGGGTCGCTAGAGAGTGACAATCAGAGAAAAAAAGTTAGGAGAAATCTGCTTGTTTTTGCTTCAGTCTAGGGTTGGACACAACCTGATTTTTGCTTCAAACTGCTATGGGAAACTGTCTGAATTGAGGTTCACTTACCCAGGAGGCAGGCTCTATGTTCAGTGCCCTCAGGCCTTCTTCATCAACCATGACTCCTGATGCTCCTGCATTATTCACCTGCCCAAAGTACACGAAGCCTAAGTTGAGAAGCTGCTTTTACATGGATTCTTATTGTTATTATCTCAACAATGCATGACATTCCTGAAGAAACATCCATTTTCCACTTTACTAATGGATTTATCAATTTTTTTGCATGATCGATTTTTCAAAACCGAACTCGGTTGATCATTCTCATGTAGATTGTCCCATTCATATGCATTGAGATCATAACCGAACTTGATTAGTCACTCTCATGCAGATTATCCTGTTCATATACATTGAGACTCCACTAGCATTCAAAATCATTTTTTGTGATCCGAACATTAAATTCACTGCATTCAAATTTACTGCTTCTCATGGTATTGATGATCCTACACAGTCAACAACTTTGTTCCAACTAACCCTTCGACTCATTGGCGGCCAAAACGTCGGCCAGACGACGAATGCACATGCGACTTGCATGTTTTAACCATCTCCGGCTAACGTTTTGGCCGTGGACGAGCTTTCGGGTCATTTCGAACAAAATTGTCCAATTATGGGGTTCATTCTTAAAAGAATCTTAAGTCCGGGGGTATTTGGGAAATTGACCCGGGGACAATTTTACAATTTTTTTTCTTCTCTCACCAGAATATCGAGCCGTCCGAATTGGGCCCTGATGAAGTCGGCCAGCGCGTCGACGCTCCCCTGGTCCAGCACGTCGAGCTGGTGGAACACCACGTTCGCCAGCCCGTGCTCGCGGCGGAGCCTCTCCGCCGCCGCCGTCCCCCGCCCCTCGTCCCTCGCCGTCAGGACCACCGTCACCCCGCGCGACGCCAGCTGCCTCACCGTCTCCAGCCCTATCCCCTTGTTCGCTCCCGTCACCACCGCGTACCTGCCGAAGCCCCCCGGAAACGCTTCGTTACACAGAGAGAGAAGAAGAAGAAAGAAAATAGCGATCCGGCTTCTCCAGTAGCGGCCGGTAGATGCTCGCCGGAATCTCGGTGCCGACGCACGGGGGAGTTTCATCGATCGCTCCCGGTCCGCTTCGCAGTTCGAAGCGGGTTCGATCAGGTTCGTTCGGAAACCGGTCTCGGATTCGCGAAACGTGTTCGAGCCGCGATCGACGCTTCTGTCGATGAACTTAGTGCGACTCGCAGTGTCGAATAGCCATTGTATGCGAATGAGAACTCACCTCTGCTGCGTCGTTTGCTGCTTCCCGTCGGTCGCCATGTCTGCGGTTATGGGATGGACGGCCGTCGAGCTTTCTCGGCTTGACCTGAAAGAAGGGGGAATTTCAGCAGAGGTCAGTGATTTGCTCTGCGATCATGGCATGTAGTGTAATAGTTGGACTCTTAGGGTGCGTTTGTTTGTGTTTCTGTTCTTTTTGTATTCCAGGGAACAGAAATAGAAAAAATTATTTCTGTTCCGGGGAACAGTTTTTGAACAAAAATGCGCGTTTGGTAAACTTGTTCCTGAAATAAAAAAAGAACAAAAACATGTTTGGTTAATTTATGTTCTTTTTTTATTTCTTTTAATTTTTTAATGTTTATTTTTTATTTTTTATTTTTTTCTTTCTTTTTATTTTTTATTTTTTCTTGCTTTGGCCGGTCGCCGGCGACCAGCCGACGAGGGCCGGCGGCCTCGCCCAGCCACGGCGAGGCTCGCCGGCCCCCGGCGAGGCCGAGCCTCGCCGTGGTTGGGCGAGGCTCGGCCTCGCCTTGGCTGGGCGAGGCTCGGCCTCGCCTTGGCTGGGCGAGCTCGGGCTCGCCCAGATCCGGCGAGGCCGAGCTCGCCCAGCCACCGGGGAGGGTCGGCCTCGCCGGGCCACCGCCAGGTCGGCGTCGCCTGGCGGTGGCCCGGCGAGGCCGAGCCTCGCCGGTGGCTGGGCGAGCTCGGCCTCGCCGGATCTGGGCGAGCCCGAGCTCGCCCAGCCAAGGCGAGGCCGAGCCTCGCCCAACCACGGCGAGGCTCGGCCTCGCCGGGGGCCGGCGAGCCTCGCCGTGGCTGGGCGAGGCCGCCGGCCCTCGTCGGCCCTCGTCGGCCGGTCGCCGGCCATGGCCGAGGCCGGCGACCGGCCAAAGCAAGAAGAAGAAGAAAAGAAGAAGAAGAAAAAAAGAAGGAAAAAAAATGAAAAGAGAAGAGAGAGAGAGAAAAGTGTTTCTCGTTTTTGTTCCAGAAACAAGAAACAACTTTTTTTTGTTTCTTGTTTCTGTTCTTTTCTTGTTCCCGGGAACAAAGAAACAGATTTGGAACAAAAACGCTTCCAAACGCGTTTCTGTTCTTTTTTTGTTCCAAGGAACAAAAAAACAGAAAAACTGTTTCGGAACAGAAAAAAGAAACACAAACAAACAGGCCCTTATTCCTCAGTGGTGGGTCCACTTTGTTTTTAAAAAGGAGAGAAAAAATAATGTTTTTTTTTTTTGTCGGTAGAAAAAATAATGTTTGAAAAGTAAAAAAAAAAAGAAAAAAAGAAAAGAAAACAGAAAAGAGAAAAATGGTGAACAGTGGTCGGTCATTTTTAAGGGCGTGCACCACTTCGGCAGACAGGGAGAAAAGAAGAAAGGAAAGAAAGATGAAGAAAAAAAAAAAAAGAGAAAGAAAATAAAGGGGTTTTGGTATGTGCAACGTAATGCTCGGATTGCGAGATCGAATGATCAAATAACGTGCCTTATTTGATTTTGGGACATTCCTAGGTGAGTAGTACTAATATTTTGTGAAACTCATATATTAAAGTAAGAGTAATCGACATGTACTTGTGTAGAGAAATGATGACTCATTTATTGTATAAATATGGATATAGTGCTCAGTACTGTTGAGTTATTGTGGGATGATTCGATAAACTTTTCTTGAAGGATTATGCATGCTGTTTGATACAATTGATTTATGTGATTATGTGATGACTATTGAAAGATGATATGTGTTGTGTTGAGGAAATCAAATGTATTGTGAACGGGTAAATGACTAAGTGTTATACGACAACGGAATTTCGTGCGAGTCACCTCTAAGGTCTTGTAATCAAGGGCTAAGTGCTACGACTTCTAAGGCCTTACACTACTGACATGCATAATAAAAGATTAAGTGCTACACAATAACATAATTTCGTGGAAGCCACATCTAGGGCCTTGTACTATTACTATATGTGGTCAAGGGTTAAGTGCTACACGATAATGTAATTTCATGGGAGTCACTTCTAGGGACTTGAGTTTAGATATTGAGCATGGAATGAACCATCGATATGATATAGAATGAATCTGATTATTGAACCAAATTGGTGATGCATGTTTTGTTATTATGGATGAATGAGAAATTTTGCTATTTAATATAGCTAGGTTGAGGTAACATATAATGCATTTTGTTCTTGCAAGTTAGTATATTTTTATTTGGCAATAATGAGCCATATCTTGAGTTTTAAATGTGAAATGTGGAAATTTGATATGCTAGAATGGTATGTACTACTCACTGAGTTGTGGTTACTCATTTCATTCATCTTTTTTTGTTTTCAATTCCCAGGGTTAGCAACAAGTAAGACAAGAGCACTGCTGAGAAACTTTTGGAAGTTTATTTTGGGTATAGCTTAAGGAGTTGGTTGAAATCTAACTGTACATATTCCTTTTAGTGAATTATAGAAACTTTGATATTGTAACTAACCTGTTGATTTATCTGATATGTATATATGTTTGGAGATATATCATTTGTTATCAGGTAATTGGTTATGCTTGAGGTTGCGTCCTTCCTACGAAGGACGGCCATGTCATCACCCTTTTCTTGTAGTTTCGAGGTGTGACATGTAGGATTTACCTTTCTGTAAGAGGAGAAAGTTGACTTAGACAAGAGCACTGTTTTGAAGCCTGTCTATGGATTTTCCTATAGAATGATATGTATATTCACTTGTTGGTTTGTTCACTGCAAACGTCAATGAGTATCTTGAGAGTACTGAAGAACTTGGCATCATCTTATTAAGAGTTATCAACGAAAGCCCAAGCTTTGAAAACCCTCCGAGAGATTCTATTTGGACCTTGAATCAGGTTTTCGGGGTTTCTGAATAGTTTGTTCATTTTAAAAGTAAGGGATGGGATGGAAAGTGTAGATTCAAGAACCTGTCTAAGCATGCACTTATGGATTCTGCTACTACAAGTGCTACAGCATTTGGAAGACAAAGGGCGCCTCTTAGCTCTAATATTCCTACGGGATGAGGAAGTTGCAAATGCTGTGCGCAAATTCATCATAACTCCTATGATTTGCGTAGTTTTGCAGAGTAAATTGTATGTATCTAGCATGATAACACGACGACTCTTCATGAGTGAAGCTGAAAATGGAAGATATGGTAAAGCAACTCTCATGATCTATAGTGTGACATAACCATATCACCTCATGGCTCTAACCTCATGAGAATGACCTAGACCTTGGTAATAGCCTGTGCAGGCAGAAAAGTTCAAGAAGCATGAAAGAAATTAATCTGCTATCATTCGATGCAGAATTTTTTTTTTCGTAGCAATCAGAAGAAGGCACTTACCGTGAGAGGATGCCAACTGCCACAAGAATGTGAAGAAGAGAGATTCTAATCTGATCAATTATATGGAAGCAAAGTGATTAAATAAGCAAGGACTTGGTTGTCTGAGGGGTTTCAGTAATTGCTGGTTTTGATTGTTGAGTTAAACTGTCTACTGTCTCTATTGTCTACTTCTCAGGAAATATCTGAAAGCTCATGGTAGAGTCCAAAATGATGCGGATATACCTCCATGCCAGCTTAGTTAACATAAGTATATACACAGCTCAAGCTTAGGGTAAGGGTAATGCTCTTTTCTGGCAAATATTTAAAATTGACACAAGGTGGTGTTCTTTGTTAGTATATAGTTATAGACATGGACAACTCAGACCATCAAAACTTATCAGGCCATAATTTCTTCGCTATTAAATGCAGAGTTGCTTATGTCTGAGTTGATACGTAATTGGTATCTGGCTGCAAATGTCCTTCAAGATCTTATGTAGACATCCATCGAAAAACGTCAAAGAATGAACAGGAACAAGAGAACTGCACTCTTTAACAAGTACTAGTCAATCGCCATCGCCCCCCATCCCCAACCAAAGAAAAAAACAAGAAGATAACTTCTCTTTCTATAGAAGAGGCGTGCAAATAGTCAAGAAAAATAGATTTAATTCTCTGTATGAAGATGACTCAACATGAACCTGGAGGACCAAGATTCAGATTTGCAGTCAATTTCAAAGGGGATTTATATAGTTGACAAATCATATCATTGCTTGTAGATTTCACCAGATATTTAAGTTTTTCTTCCAGTGTACCTCATACTTTATCTCAACCAGAAACGCAATGAATACACATTTTTACATGTACATAACTTATCGACACAAAAATAGTATATATATGAATGTATAAAACAGGGCGTTACTTTTATCATTCTGTATATCGATTTGTTCAAAACAGATAGCTGTGCTAAGCAATTTTATGTTTTGATATTGAGTGTGCGAAACAGATTCAGATTGCAATGGCTTTGATATTTAACCTCTGTTTGCCAGAATACGACAAAAATCTCAAATCTCACCTCAAACTGACCTCCTGAGAAGATGCAGAGAGTGAAAGGACCTGGATCTTCCTCCTTGGAGCTCCAATCTCCAGTGTAGAGATGGTTGCTTTTGGATGAAACGAAAGCTGATGACTGCTCTAGCTTGAGCCTCCTGTCACTGGAACCATCAAGCTCATCTTATCAAGCTTAAAGGTCATAAACTGTATACCAATACTTACAGAAACTGTTTTCTGAGTATGAAGATTTTGATACCTTTGAGATTAATCGAGCATAATGCCATATAACAGGCGCCTTACATATATATTCTGGTCTGCTTTGAAAATTTATATCAGGTTTGGGTGAACTTTTTATTTCATGAATTAGCATGGGACTCGTGCAGACATGTGCACGCCTCAAATATCTGTAAATATATTTGTAAAAGCTGTTGCTCTGTTTGTCCAGTGTTGTTTACTGAACCCCAGACGAGTAGATTGAGAGATACAATTAAAAGGCCATCCGAATCACCAGGTCCTTTCCGGGGCTGTCAATTTCTATTTTTGGCTGTTCAAAGAAACTTATCAACGGAGAAAAATGCCGAGTCCTGTCAAATGCTTGCTCTGCTTGTGCCAGGATTTAAGAATGCTTTCGGGGCAACATTCAGGGCTTTGATGAAGCAACTTACAAATTCAGAGCCACTTGCTGCTGCAGGCTGCAGCTACTGTTGTGGTGCTTGTGGATGATTCTATTTTCCATTTAAAAAGACGAGAGTTCAAGAGGGTTGCGGTCTTCAAATGCATTACTTCACTTGCGTCGTGCGAGCCGTATTTTGAAAATCGAAAGATTCCTAATTCACCATGCATCTGACCACTCGTTGACAAGACCCTAATGACACGGATCTTTTCCTGCAGTGACGCCGCAAACATTGGTGCAAGACATTGAAACTGTTGATTGAGGGTAGAGTGGTCACGGAATTGCCCTGCTGGCTAACTTGAGTAACGCTCAACTCTTTTACAGAAGGCAGGCAAAACTTTTGGGCAAGGTGCGTGAGGAAGCGCGAAGGAGGGAGGGCCCAAGTTCTTGTGACAGCGACGGACGAACCTCAACGCGTAAAAGTCGCGAAACCTTTTCTTGTGCGAGGCAAGTGTCCATTTCGTGATTCCACCGGTTTACTTGTGCCATTAAAGATGGCCAGGTCGTAATCCATTGCTAACACTTCAACCGCGTGCTTTAAATAATCGAGGCTGGTGGGTGCAGAGACCAATTCCTGAGTTCCTGGCTTCCGTTCATTTCGAGGATGAGCTGAAGAAATCACGGTATGATTTGCTCGCGCTCATTGTTTAATCTTTTAGCAGATTTTCTCATGACAAATGGATATTCAAACTAAAGTTAGTGAAGAAAGAATCAAAACTGCTTTTGGGTTTAACAGTGCATGTGACTGTGATTGGGAGCTGGCTCAGCAGACAAGTATTAAATAGCACCGCAGATAAATGCTGGTGGTTGGGGTTTTCAGACTTTTGCCCTAGCCCTCTAAGCAAATCCAAGGTTTTTCGGCCACCATGACACCTTGTTTTCTATGCTATCTAACCACTCCTCTCTAACTCCATAAAAGCTTTTGTGAACTTTTGGCAGCGGCACCACCTCCTCCCCCTCCTCCTCCTCCTCCTCCTCTTTCCACTAACATGACCGCCGCTCGGTTCATTGTGTTGGCCGTCGCGGCCTCGCTCCTTGTGGCGTTTCATGGGGTCTCCAGCCAGGCCCCGGCCCCGGCGCCGTCGGACGACTGCTTCAACGCCGTGCTCAACATGTCGGACTGCTTGACGTACGTTGAGACGGGGAGCAACATCACCGTGCCGGATAAGGCCTGCTGCCCCGAGCTGGCGGGGATGGTGGACAGCAGCCCCGCCTGCCTCTGCCAGCTGATCGGGAAGGCCGGCAGCTTCGGGCTCGACGTCGACGTCGACCGAGCTCTCAAGCTCCCCTCGGCCTGCGACGTCGTCACTCCGCCCACGAGCTTGTGCGCAGGTTCTTGTTGCTGCTTAACTGCACTCCTTGGTCTTGTCTATCTTCATTAGGGATGGGCGAAAAGTAGCTTCAAGCGTTTGGTTTGTGACAATTCAATGCACGATCTTCCTTCTCTAGGCGGGGCATAACTTCTTCACTAGGTCTTGTAATGGTCCGACGGTATAAAGGGCAAAAAAATATATTGAAATTACAGAAATTATCGAAATTGGGGGGATAATAATTATAGGGAGTCTAGAGTCATAATTGACCCTCTATTCATGATGAGATATTATTACTCATGCTTTGAAAAAAAAAATTAAAGAGAACCATCATGAGCAATTAGTGAAGTTGTCGAATCCTAAAGAAAATCTTATTCGCAAAAAATATGTAATCATGTGATCTGGAGATGCTTTTCCGACTGATCACGTGATCTCATGTGGGTTCTATAATATAAACTTTTATTTGTTCTGGGTAAGGTCATTTCGTGTTTCGAAATGCGAAATTAATTATTATGGGAATCTGTAATTTGCTCCTCTAATTGCCGCCCTTTTTTGTCCCTTCTTTTCCCTGTTTTTATTTCGAGAAAAAGCCACCAAAAACTTATACCGATTATAACAAATTTATCACAAACTTATATTATTGTGACAAATTTACCCTAATAAAAATCCTAAACTCGTATCATGTGAGTACAAGTTTGTGGGTTTTTGACAATAAGGGTATAAGTTTAAGGTTTTTTGTGATACAAAAAAGTTAGAGGTAAATATGTCGCATGAGTATAAGTTTGGGATTTTTTGTGTCTTAAAAAAAGTTTTGGGTAGATGTTGAACAATAAGCATAATTTAGGATATTTCGTGATTTTTTTCCTTTTTAATTTTAATTTTTGGATGAGCATAACCCATGTGTAATTAGATTTGCTACGGATGGTTTGGTCATTGTTGATCCTCTTTCATCTTTTGCAATGTTGTAGCCGTTGGAGTCCCCATTTCTACCGGAGTCCCTGGCGCACCAGGTAATATCTTCATACCTAATTACACATTAATCAATTTCACTAATCTTTTCGACCGTATAAAAAAGCGTACATGTAAATTGACGTCGTTCTACGTCAATACCCATGCTCGCATGTTCAGCTTGTCTCGAACACGACCACATCGTCTTAATTTGTTCTGTGCTGTAGTTGTTCATTTGAAGTTATAGTTCTTACGCTTCTACCGTGATGCCGAAATCCGTGCATGTAACGGGAAGAAGTTCAATTTACAAAGACACTGGCCAAATTGCAGGAACCCCATCATCTAATGGCGGCGGCGGCGGAGCTTCTCCCCCGTACGGCGCCCTATCGACGTTCGCCCTGGCCTTGGGTCTGAAACTAGCCGTCCTCTTGATACTCTCTTGATTTCGTACCATTCGTTTTCGATTGATCTCTATAACTTCACTTCCGTTGAAGCGATTTCTGTCTCCAATGTGAAATAAGACCATTCGAGTTCACATTCAGTTTAGCATTATCATCATTCTTGCAATCGTGTAAGTTAAAAATTGTGAATGATGAACCACCCGTGGGTGGCTGCGCTAGTTTGAGCCTGTATACTTCATCGCCGAGGTCCTAGGTTCGAATCAACGGCAACTAACGCTACTTAAGTAGGATATCAGGGATGGGTTACTAGGCTAGCCCCCGAGGTACTAATGCTTGGTTCGAGCTGCACCACGCACTCTATGGGCCTCGGGCTGCCCGACATAAGCCCGACGGGCCCGGCGGATTCTTGGTTATAAAAAAAATTAAATTGTGAAAGATGCGGTGGATAATTAATTTGACGTGCTATATGATAATCTCACTCCATTGGTGAAATCAAATTCAATCAGCTGTAAATTACTCTAACCAATCAGATAATTCATGTAGTGAAATTAAAATGAATTTTTATCTTTTTTCCGAAAAATTAGCCTTCGATGGCGATAGATTTGCTTGCGAGATGAGAGTCAAAAATGAGATCCTATTTTTTCTCCCACCAAATCTCCTCCGTACGCTCCGTCGTTCTCGTTCCCGTTTTATTTTCTCGTGACGCGCTCTTCTCCGATCTCGCTCGCACTTACGCCGTGCGATTCGATGGATCATCAGAGCGCAGCCGCCGCCGCCGCGGCTTCGTCGGCGGGCCCGACCTCCAAAGCCCAAGCCGCCATCCTCGCCCTCTCCTCCATCGTCACCGCCGTGCCACCATCCGTGGCCTCCTCCGAGAACCCCGCCCTCGCCCTACTCCACGACCCCGACGTCGCGTCCCAGGTCTCCTCCCTCCTCCGCCGCCCCGGCTCCGGCTCCGGCGACAACAGCCTCTGCCGCTGGCTCTACGACACCTTCCACTCCGGCGACCCCGACCTCCAGCTCGTCGTCCTCCGCCACGTCCCCACCGTCGCCGGCGTCTACCTCTCGCGCGCCTCCCAGCGCAGGCCCGACGCCGGCTTCGAGTGCGTGCTCCTCGCCCTCTACGCGCACGCGACCACCGCCCGCGGCGGCCAGTCCGTGACCGTCACGCTCCCGGACGTCTCCCACCCGAGCGTGTACCACGAGACGCGCGACAGCTCCGCCAAGAGCATCGCGACGGACCTGAACCTCGCCGTCGTGTCCCCGAGCCTCGAGCCGCACGGCACCGTCCGGTCGTCCCGGCGGTCGCGGATCGTCGGCGTCGCGCTGGAGCTCTACCACAGCCGGATAGCGCAGATGCCGGTCGGCTCGAAGATCGATTTCTGCGAGTTCTGCGTCGCCTGGTCAGGCCTGACCGGAGATCCGTACAAGGACGACGCCGGAGATATCGGCGGCGGCGGCGGCGGCGACGCGGACCGGTCGCCGATCTCAGGTCAGGGGACCGGATCGAGGAGGATCCCGATGCCGTGGGAGCTCCTGCAACCGGCGCTGAGGATACTGGGGCACTGCATGCTGGCGCCGGCGCCGGGGGAGGAGAAGGAGAAGGAGCGGCTCGAGGCGGCGGCGGCGGCGGCGTGCCGGAGCCTGTACGCGCGGTCGCTGCACGAGATCGATCCGAAGGCGGTTCTGGCGACGGGGAGTCTCCTGAGGTTGAGGAAGATCGGGTTGGAATCGGGGCCGGAGGCCGATCACACCGAATTACCCTCGCAAAACGTCATCGTTCTTTCCTCTTCCTCCGGTAGCTTGAGCTCGTTGGGAAAATGAGAAGAAATAAAAATAAAAATTAATTCTTAGATCCCAATTATACAAAAGGAATTTTTATTTTATTTTTCAATCCAATTTTTCATTTGATTCTTGAACATTACTCTCCTTTCTAATTCATTTGCATGAATCGAGCATTGACCATTAAATTTGGAATTCAAAAGCGCCACGCCCGTCGATATGTGATCGAGGATTTCGTCAATTTCGATAGGTAATTTAGTGGGGTCGAAAGGTGATTTTGGGTGCAAACGAGCTCAATTTTCCATCTCTCTCGCGATGAAATTAGTTCCCATGCATGTGCTGCGCGCGCGCAATACAACGAGTACTTGTCGTATATAAAAGAATTAATTAAGAACTCGTATGACATGTAAACTAAGAATAAAGGGCAATTACACATGCATGGGAAGAAAGTCGATGCCAATTGATTTGATTGATAATAATTAAGTGTCACGTGACGAGCATATAAATGAACATTCTCTCAACTTGGATTTTTTTTTCTTTTTTATAGTCTCAGCACCGACTTTATGAATATATATAATAGTTAAATTTGCTAACATTATTTCATAATTTTTCAATTATAAATGACTGCGAAGGATGAGAATTTTTTATCAACAGTGATCAAGTTTTGTTGATGCAGATTGCGATTATGTAGCCTTCGCAACAAAAATGAACCGGAGGATAAATACACCATGAAAAATCGAGTTTTTACAATGGAGATATAAAGAGAAGCCCGTTTCTAAGACAAGTTAACTAGAACAAATAATACATAACCTTCAAATTACCAAAATAACAAATTGAATATATATATAAACGACGCGTTAAAATCTAAGCAAAAACAATGCTGACTCAACTTAACAAGCTGTGATGTCATAGAGAACTGAATTTTATATAAAAAGAATGGAAAATAATATTATCATCAAATCACTATGTTCAAATGTATCACAAATAGGGATGGTAGCTTTTGATACGATATCTATGTAAGATCACGGACAACTCACGACTTTATAGAGCGAAATTTAACATCGATATAGCCATCAAAGCTAACATGAATCGACATATTTTCGCCCATATCTAGTAAAAAAAGGTACCTCGTAATTATGTCGAAATGTTTTGATTTATGTACGAAACAACACTAGTTTTCAATCCAAATACAAACAAAGACACGACCAATCTACTAATCTCATGGGGAACATAATTTAAGGGGAAATTATGAATAAGAGTATGATGTTGAGCGGTTTCTTAATAAATGATTTAGAGTGAATATTATTTCAAATAAATGTTTGAAGTGGTTAATTTATTTCAAGTAAGAGAGCTTAGATGTGGAATGGCATGCTTTAAGGCCAGTCGAAATGAGTGACCTTTATAATGACTTTTCTATTATGGTGGTCTTGACATAGAAGCAGGAGTTCAGTCGGCAATGGGTGATCGTAAATGGCCTATGTGAATATAAAAACGGGGAAAATTATAAATAAAAGCTTGAAGTTCTCTCATCTTATTAAATAATGATTTAAAATAGATTTGTGTCTAATAAGGTATAGAGTGGTCATATCAATCTTAAATAATGGCATGAAGTGGTCATGGCAGTTTCAAATAAGGGTTTGACTTCACTAGTCATTGGCCAACTAGATATTTCAATTGGTCAAGAGTATTTTCATCAAAATGTAATTTTAATTTTAAATTATTTTTCCTTTTTTTCTCTCCTTTTTTTTTTTTTTTTCGTTTGTCCTTTACGGCGAGCATTGGCAAGGGTTGGCCTTGCCTGAGGTCAACAAGGGTTGCCTCACCTAAGGGAGGCCATTGTGAGGTTGTCCCTCACCTAGCCCTCTCTGGCATCATCGTGGCTGACCATCAGCAGAGAAGAAAAGAAAACCAAAAAAGAAAGAAAAAAATTCAAAAAAGAAAGGATGAAAATGCCTTTGATTAATTAGAAAGTAATGCTTTTTTGAAATCGACGTACCCACTTCAAGCTCTTAATTGAAATAAAATTTACTTTAAAATTTTATTAAAAAAAATGATGTCAATTTAGACTTTTATTTGAAATTTTCCCTACAAAATGGGAGAAAGGTGGTAAAGGTGAATAATGTTGTGAAGACCTAAGTGGCTTCCGCGAGCCTATTCCTAACATAGTATAGCTAAGACCGTGTCCTAGGGCTTGATTCTAACAACAATTTCCTCACAGCTTCACAATAGTGACGAAATTTGACGAAATCCCATGATCGCCTCTTTGCTGTTGTTATCGCATTACAATTGTGCAAACAAGCCATGCCCTACACTACAGGCTGATGCATCCAGTGATGCCAACGTTCCATAGTTCAAATTCGAACCGAGCATCGAAAGTGCTTAAAGGCTCAAGAAACTCACTATTAGCTTGCTCATCTCAAACCTTTCCAAAACAAGAAAAGAGAAAAAGAGGGGCCAAAGGTAAGGAAGATTGGACATTGATTTCCTCAAAGAAATTGACCCTGATCAACGGCAAAATGTAGCCGGTCAATGAGTTCAGGTCCTTATTTAAGATTAAATTAGTTATGTCATGCTCTTATTTCAAGTAAGCTTTTATTAAAAATATTTTAAAAAATTTAATTTCATTTTCGACCCACGCGAATCCCAGAGAAACAAGATTTTTCGTTACCCTGCGATGCGCCTCACGGGACCGACCGTCTCGTTCCCGCGTTCTCCATCGTACGATCCCCAACACCATCGACGGCGATGAAGGCCCCCCGCCAGCAAATCCCACCCCTTGGACCGCAAAAACCGATCTCCTTACCTTCAGTTTCATCAACGCTACAGCATCCTCCCGTTCCTCCTCCTCCTCCTCCTCCGTCCTTCCTCCTGTAAACTGCGCCTCCCGAACCCTAATTTTATTTCCCAAGCTCTCGATCGCAGGGATCGTCTAATAAATTGCAGAGGTACCGCTTCTGATCAGCCGTCGCTCTTAATCAATTCATTAGCTTCTGATAATTTCCCCTTCCTTCCCCCCGTAATTTGTATGAATTTTGCTCCGGGGTGAACTTAAAGTTCGAATCTTGGGTTTATTCACTCGTTCGATGATCGTTTCGTTCTTTGTTCCTTCCGTAGCTATTGTTTTGCCGTTTTAGCTACTGGGTTTGACCTCTTTTGGGCGTTGGTGTCGTTTTTCCTAGGGTTTGTGGGATCGGGTTTGGTGGGTTGGAACGATTGGAATCGGATATTAATTCCTTCGACATTTGTGTTTGCAGGGTGTAAGTGTTGCTCATTCTTGTTGCTGGTTTTTGGGGATTCGAATTCGTCCCTTGAATTCGCTTGTAGGGTTAGAGAATTCTTTTTATGGCATTTGAATGCCAAGGAGTTAGTCACGTATCTGAGAGTCTGTCAGCATTTGTTGTTGATTCTTTGGGAGAGCGCGTTGATTCGGAGGTGCAGAAAAGTGATCCGGCGGAGAACTGTGGTGTGGAGCACTTGGAAAGCAAAGTGTTTGATTTGGAAACAACTGTAGAGGAAACTGGGAAATTGGAACTCGCGTTGGAGTTTAAATTCAAGAAAGGAAATACTAGCTTGCACGATAGGAAAGAGGTACCGTCTCATGGTGTTGTGTCGTGTTTTCCTCGGTCGTTCACTGACCTTCCTCCTGCGATAGTGTCTGAAATCCTCAACTGTCTTGACCCGAAAGAGTTGGGCATTGTTTCCTGCGTGTCTACGCTTTTCCAGAGGCTCGCCTCCGAGCATTATGCTTGGAAGGAATTTTACCACGAACGCTGGGGCCTTCCGGGTGCCCCGGCATCGTTGGGCTCGGGATGTTCCAATGAAAAGTCATGGAAGGAGCTCTTTGTGGAGAGGGATTTTAGGAGTAAGACATTTATGGGACGTTATAACATTGAGTATTTGTATGGCCACACTGAAGCTGTACGGACTGTTTTCCTTTTGGCTTCGGCAAAGCTTTTGTTCACGGCAGGTTATGATTCGACAGTTCGAATGTGGGACTTGGAAGAAGGGTTGTCTATATCGTCGTCTAGGCCTCTTGGTTGTACGATGAGAGCAGTTGCTGCTGATACGAAGCTGTTGGTTGCTGGGGGCACTGATGGCTTTATTCATGGTTGGAGGGCTGTTGAGGGAATTCCACACTTGTTTGACCTGAGGGGTCATCAGAGTCAAGATAGTGAATTCCGGCTTTGGGAGCATGTAGGAGCTGTTACGTCCCTTGCTTTGGATCTTTCAAAGATTTATAGTGGTTCATGGGACATGACCGTGCGCATATGGGATCGCACTTCGCTGAAATGCTTGAGGGTCCTGAGGCACAGTGATTGGATCTGGGGACTTGTCCCCCATGATACCACCGTTGCCACATCATCAGGTTCAGATGTTTATGTTTGGGACATCAACAGTGGGACTTTGATGACTGTCATTCAGAATGCGCACAGTGGTAATGCTTATTCGTTGGCTAGAAGCCATACAGGAGATTTCCTTTTCACTGGTGGGGAAGATGGAGCCATACACATGTTTAAGATCAGTCACCTCATCGACCGTGATTTCTCCCATGTTGCTTCTTGGATTCCTCATTCAGGGCCTGTATATGCACTTGCATTCGAGTTTCCCTGGCTCGTTTCAGCTTCTGCTGATGGACAGCTTGCACTGATTGATGTGAGAAAGTTGCTGAGAACTAAGAAAAGTACTTCTGCAAAGAAGATTTTGAAGACTGGTAGTGTCGACCGGACCAAAGTGGAGCCACCTCAGAGGATGCTCCATGGGTTTTCTAGCGATCTGTTCTCAGTGGACATTGGTGCAGATCGCATTGTGTGTGGCGGAGAGGAAGGAGTTGTTAGAATTTGGAACTTCTCGCAAGCTCTGGAAATCGATCGGAGGGCCCGTGCACTCAGAGGAATCCGACTGGAAAACAGGGTGCGGCGGCGTAGGCTTCAAATAGAGATGAACAGTAAGGGTGGTCGGACTGATCAATGTTCTGTTGCAGCCAAGAACTCGGTAAATGGTGACAGGAACAGCGTTTGGCATAGCAAACGAGGTATGAGCGGCAAGCTGAAGGCATGACGAAGGACTGATGGCGCCTTTAACTCAATTGTTTGCTTAAACTCCGGTGATTTGCCTCATAAGCATTGAGTTTCTGTGAAAGCAGAGAAACTGTACCATCACTTCCATTAGTTATAGCAATCAATACTTTATCTTTGACACCAGTTTCCTGATTTCAGTTCCCTCGTGTAATCCTGCCACAGCAACATGAATTATGCGCATTGCCCGTCGGCCTGCAATTCCCAGATCATGTCTGATTGAAAAGGGTGATTATATGTGATCATCTTGAGTGTTGGGTCTTTCATGTCTGATTGAGAAGGGTGATTATATGTGATCTTCTTGACTGTTGGGTCTTTCTTCCGTCAGGGACACTAATGCTCTCTGTGTAGTTGACTGGTGAAAGTGAGTTGAAGTGGATTTATCTTCGTACTGGCAGTGAGCTTTCTGCTTGAACAGTCGAATTGGTCGCCTCAAATTTGAATGATACGATCACATCAACAAATGTAATTGAACGAGCACAGCAAGATAGGCGGCATGAACGATGGTTTTCTTGCGTAATGCATTCCTAGTCTCTCTCTCTCTCTCTCTATTTTTCTTCTTCTTCTTTTTTGCAATTTGAAGTTTTCTAGTCTATAATTTTATAGATGGATGTTCATGGTTCATTCAGGTGTAAAACTAATTTACTTTAATTTCTATAATTACGATGTATTAATTTGGAAATAAAAGTGATGGTTCTTGGATGTGTATTTATCTCCTATCTCGTGTTACATGTAATCGGTGCATTGAATAACGTAATATTCTTTATTAAATACGGTTAATAGGGAGTTGTAATCGAAAAACATTAGGCCGATCAATCGACTTTTATATGCGCACGTGCTCTTGATAAATATTTCATTTTCTTATGACAGAAACGTTCTTCAAGTTCTGTTTCTACCGCTAGAGTGTGCCGTATTTTTTTGTATATTTTCCAAAGCTTATATATATTCTTATCTTTTACCAAAAAAAAAATAGAAACGTTCAAGTAGGTAAATGTTGAATTTTTAAAGACTTTGCCCTAAATTGGTATTTAATAAGTGCGGTGGGGACATTTATTATTAAAATTTCTTTTTAAAATATCACCGATTTCATGAATCGCGATTTCAGTAAACAATTTCAGCAAAAGTTTACGTCGTAAATATATCGATCAATATATAAATATTATATATGATTTTCGGAATTTCACGTAACAAAATTTTAAATGCTTCCGCAAGGTGACGTAAAAACCAAAAAAATGGAAAAGGTGAATAAATAAAACCACTCGAAAATTACTTTTTGGGGATCATCTCATCATTCGAAAATTAAAACTTCAAGAAAGATAAATGAAATTTGTTAAAGTATTGAAAGTCCATTTCCCGCGCGTCTTCATGACGAATTCTCCCGTCTCGCCTCCCAGTTCTCTCGGCATCTCTCGGAATCCCCTCGCTCCCTCCTTTCCTTCCGCCGATCGTCATCGAGGAAGCAAGATGAGGCCGATCGTCCACGACGACGGTCTCGACGAGCCGGGGAGTTGCCGCATCAAGGACAAGTTGCGGACTCCGAGTCGAGCGATGCTGATCCTTTTCCTGGCGGTTTCGGCGGGCATGATCAGCCCGTCGAATGGTTCGTACGTATCGGCGTTCTACGTGCTGGGCGACTCTTCGGTGGACTGCGGCGGCAATACTCTGGTCTACCCTTTTCTCCACGGGGACCTGTCTCTTCACCCGTGCAGCGACGGGTCTGATAAGACCCTCGTCCCGCATTTTCTGGGTACGACGTCGATTCTTGCGCCGCTCTCTCTCTTTCTTGCGGTTCTTGATTTTCTTGCTGACTTTCTTGGAAATGCTTGTGTTGATATGGGAATTCCTTTGTTGGTCCAACGGTGGTGATCGTTTTGTTTGTGGTTTCATCGCTTATCGCTTATGGAAATCCCTGTTTGCAACGTTGAGTTTTTCTCTGTGTACTGAGTTTTAGGTAAGACGGAGGGTTTTTCCTGCATCTATTCTAAAGATTGACCCCAGTGTCAGTTCCACATGAATTAATGTTCTAGAGCAGTTTCGGGGAATGCTTTTTCGGTAGGAGATACATATTGCCCCTGCGAGTTTATGTTCGCTTATGTTTAGTCAGTTTAAGCTCGTGATTGGCATGATGTTCTTGTGTGCCGACATGCGCGACCTGAGATAGATCTTACCTTTTATAAAGTGCTAGATTTTAGGCTTCCCTCTTCATGGGTTGGAGAAAACAATCTGAGGCGAGGTTGATAAGCTTAAACTATTAGCGAACTGGAAGTTACCTGCCTAAACTTGTTTCGTAATCTATGTTCGTAATTGCAACTGATCTTTGGTAGCAAGAGCAGGCTGAATTGAGCTTCTTTTGGCCCCTCTGTTTGTCCTCTCTGCATTGCTAGTTTTGTAAGCAATCATGGATGCATAAAAAGCTCTGTTTGGGTTTCCAGCTTTTGATTTCGCGCACGTCCTGCTCTCAGTGAAAGAACTAATTCGTTAATTTGGCCAAGCTCTCCTCGAAATATTAAGCATGACAGCAAAGCTTGGTGTTGCAGCTGAAAAAATGGGCATACAGGATACTCCGTTGTTCTATGCTCAGAATGGCTCAATTGCTAGTTTGTTAAGAGGACTGAACTTCGGGTCAGCAGAGGCAACAATTCTGAATTTCGGTGGCCGGAAATTCCAGTCTCTAAACCAGCAGCTGCGACAAGTACTGGAGACGTTTCAGTTGGTACAGCTTCACCTAGCTGAGGAAAGTGCTCGTCAGTTCATGGAATCGTCTATAACGTACCTGTCTTTTGGAAAGAATGATTACATTGAATTTTTCCTTCGCAACTCCTCTGGCATAACCCACAAATTTACTGGCCAAGAATTTGCTCGTGTCCTGGTTGATCAAATGATTGATGCGGTAATAAGCCTGTATAATGCGAATGCCAGAAAGATCATTTGCATGGGGATTTTGCCCTTGGGGTGCACGCCGCGTATAAGATGGGAACGGGTGAATTCAACTTCAAGTGGCGGCGAGAGAAATATATGCGCAGAAGAGGTCAATGAGCTTATTTTGGAGTACAATTCTTTGCTGGAGGGACGCATTTTTGACCTCAGAGCAGAACTACCTGATGCTAAGATAGTCTTCTGTAACATGTACCGCGGCATTCTGGAGGTCATCACTAGCCCGCAGCGACATGGTATGATACTTTTCAATCATTTCCTGTTTTTCCGTGTGTTGCCAATATGAACCTAGAATGTTTGAGAAGTAACGTGAGAACTATTTATCCAATTCCACACTAAGGTCAGTTGCTTGAAGGAATCCTGTGAAAACCATGATTCATATATGAAATATTTGATGCAAGTAAAAATGACAAATTTGTGTCGCTGTCTTCTTCTGGGAAATGAAGTGAAGCTTTATTGGGCGAAAAGTTCATATAATTCCTGTAGAAAGGCAAGATATCGACATGTTTGCACTGATGAATGAGGATATGGTTGCCTCAGAGACATTGGATTGACTAGGATGCTCTCATGCAAGTTTGTTCATTGACGTTCACAGACATTAATCTCAATGTCAGGATAAACATACTGAAAAAAAATAAAAATCAGCTTAGTCATTGCTTGTTGGTGACATTGAAGTATGATAAAACAAAGTAGAGAAGCTACGCCTGGACTTTTTTAAAATTAACAATCCAGCCGATTTTTGGGTGTTCCTGGTTTGTTTCATCTAGTGGATTACCAATTTGCCGTTTGGAAAATACCGCACATAATCTGATCTGAGTTTTATGGAAGCCATTAAATTCTCTGTAAAACAGAATGAAAGCATGTACATATTGTTGCCCAATTCCTTCTGATGCAGGGTTTGAAGACGTAGAAACGGCATGCTGCGGGCTGGGCCAGGGGGGTATGCTTATAGGTTGCCTTTCGACTGAGATGGCTTGCAAAGAAGAATCAGCTCATGTGTGGTGGGATCTCTACAATCCGACGCAGGCCGTCAATCGCTTGCTTGCCGAATCAGCCTGGTCTGGGCAAGAGTTAAGCAGTATATGCCGCCCAGTCAGTATCCAGGAATTAGTGTCGACCTCAGTCTCCCACTGAAATGTTGCTGTGATGCAGTAACGCCATTCCCAACTTTGGCTATTCTTAGTCAACCGGGCATGTTTTTTTTATCCCTTTGACTGATATGGATTCACGGCAAGAGGGTGGCAAATTAGGTACTCTATCATCTCGTTAACCCGGTCACAGATTAAGAAGTCACCCGTCAAAATACATGGAAACAGGTGTTGCAGGGCTCGAATATGTTCCATTCTTTACTCAACCTATTCAGCCAACCGTCGCTCAGGACTCCTCCCTTTGCATTGAGAGCCAACGCATGCAGCATCTCTTCAAGGATCTCGAGATCCAATCGCCGGCATTAAATCCCCACTGAATACAAAGGAATTTCGTACATGTTAACAGCTTCTTGATTCAAAAAGAGAAGCAGTCACCGTCTGTAATCATCCCGAGAGGGAGAGCGAGAGAGAGTCCTGAGAGACTTGCGTTTCTGCAGTTCCTTGTGACGACCCTTCAACTCATATTCTGCAGTCAAAACGCTCCCTCTTTAGCTCTGCTCATTCATTGCTCCATTGCTTGAGTTGGGTAGGATTTTGGTCATGACGGGGTTCGACATTGAGATGAGGCTCCACATATATTGGACAAGCACCAGACCTCGGAAAAGCAACGAGTTAATGTGCGCGACCCTGAATGTGTCGGTCTGCTGCTGCTGCCTTATGTAAATCCGTGAAGCGATGTATTAGAGTAGTGATGCTGAGCTTTTTGTCTAGTATTAAGTATGAATATATTTAATTAAGGAGGTAAATGAGATCTGGAAAGATTTAAACTTAAAACCTCAAGTACTGATGTCATGTTAGATTTTGTCACGGTCAATTACTCTATAAATTTAAACTTTTAGATAAATACATAATTCGATATTTAAATATTTTATCATTCGATCAATGCTCACTTGGGCTTCTCTCTCGCGGTAGTAGATCACCGTGAGTCATCAAAATAGTACTAATTATGGAAAAAAAAAGGGACTCATTTGGAAATCTGGTCAGTTAATTAATCTTTCTGTAACTAAGTTAGTAAACTGAAACAAAAAAAATATCTCTTTTTCTGATTTTTTTTTTAAAAGAAAATCGAAAGGAGAAGAGGAGACTCTTTACAAAATTCCAGTAAAGTGTATTCATGTCAACATGCATGACAAATAACTGCGAGATGGATTCAGCGTAAAGAATGACAAATCATATTTGGAAAATCCACATGTGTTGATAAGTTTGGATCAATGTCCTCACTTGGAATTTTTGAGAGACAAAGTTTAGTTCGGCTTCAATGTAACGAGTATCGGTTTAGGATTTTTAGTGGATCAAACCAATTTTAAAAAATAATATAATTATTGGTAAGCAACTCAAATGAGACTCAATAGCTCGTAAATCACACATTGATAAACTCATATAAAAGCTTGAAAATATAAGATGCTTATAAGGTAGATGAATAAAGAATTAATAAGTTACCAAAGAGAAGGACGTCAGAGAACGACTCAAATAAATTTTACACTATTCTTTATTGATATTTCCAATCAAAATGAAGATCATATCATACTATTATATTTTGGATCTCATCTAACGTGAGGTTTTTTGAGCGCCGAAGCTAGTTAATAGCTGAACTTTGCCTACTCAAGCAATTGTGGTTTTCTTCTTTTTCTTCCCCCTATTGTGACCAAATTCCTCTTATCTTTCTTGTTTTAACTATTTTTGTATTAATGGTTGGATTATTTGTTCATTGTATCCCCATTACATACACTCTTGAAAACTCTATGTAAACTGATTAATTGGCAGTCCTTATTTTTTTTTTGTAGTTCAGGTCCGATTAGTAAATTCTACGAACTGATGAAGTTGAGACATTTGGCCTATACAAATGGTTCTAATCTAAAACATTTTGTATATAGTTGGTGGGATTCAAATGATTAACCTCCATTTCTAGAGCTAGAGATTCACTCACGTACTAATGAACTGCTACAATCTAGAGGGTATCATAAGCATATCATCGAACGTTTTGGAGTTTATTTTCCAGTAACTTATATTGTGTATCATGAAGTTAGACTCCATCTTTAAGCCTAACACCACATGCATTTGTGCTTGATTGGAAATATAATCTGTGTATGATCAGATGTAGAAATGCTTTTGTAATCCAAAATGATTTTTTAAAACAGCCTATTTATTCTCCAAATCGTTACGTAAGATTTCACATAGTCATACTTGAATGATATGCTAGAAGATGTGATAATGGTCTAACGATTACTTTTTTTAAGGTCAACGGGCAAATAACTAAACAACATTCCTCTCTTGAGTCATAATATATAAATATATGTATATATCTATGTATGTATTTATGAATATAACTAGTGATGTGGCTACCAATTCTGGCTCATCTTTATTTTTTGTCTCATAAAATAGCACCCACTTTAATTTGGATATCAATTCAATCGGTAATAACGTGAGCATTCAAGCTTGTATTTTGGCGACAGAAATTGAAATAAATTAAAGAAATGACTTACCCAGGGCAAACATGGCATAAATGAGCAATTCGTTGGATCTGAGCATGTCCAGAACCTGAGAAAAATAGAACCTTGAACTCGCGATTGGCTTTGTCCAGAATCAGGAAAAGCTCGAGAAACATGTGCAATCTTTCCGCATCAACACAGCCATGTCCACCAAGTGCACGTGGAATGACTCCTCGCATCTTCAATAGCATCATTGAATAGAAATCCGACGAGGGTCGGATTTAAATATCAATTAAAAGTTTGTGTTTTTTTATGAGATAAAAAAATAAGTTTGAGATAGAATTTAGATCCGAATTAAAGTTGGGTGCTTTTTAAAGATAATTAGGTTCAACAATATCCATTTGAGGTGAAATGTATGATTATCTTTTGCAAAAACAGAACGGAGAAAAACATAAGGTATACATATCTCAATTAATGCATGAGTTCTTGGATGTGAAAAAAGAAATCATTAGATGCCCCTAGATTATAACACCATAAACTTACTCCGTTAAAAAAATCTGGGGTGATGATCAACTTGGATAAGACTAAAGCAGGCAGAGAAATGATGATGCGGGAAAACGGTTTTCCTCGAGGTGGACTTGCTTCACTTTTTAACACATTGAAAGTTTGGTAGGGGTAGACCTCGTTAATACATTTGCAGAATCTATACTTCTATTCTCTAAGAGTGTTTGTCTTTTTAAATATAAAACAAAGTCATCCCCCCGGGGAGTGTCAGATCAAGACATTGGCCATTGTCAATGTCAGCCACCCAGAATCGCGAGCGAACTGCTAGACGAGGACAAACTCCTGCCAGGTGGGTTTGTTTTTCTGCAAGTATTACTGGGGGAATTTGTGTTGGGACACGGGAATTTAAAGGAGGAGAATCAGGCAAGAGAGAGGTTGCTTCCTTGATGACTCGGGACTTAAGTATCGCTATCGAATAGTTAAGAAACTATTCTTAACTATTCCTAGCTAATACTTCCCGAGTCATCAAGGAAGCAACCTCTCTCTTGCCTGATTCTCCTCCTTTAAATTCCCGTGTCCCAACACAGTAATACTTGCAGAAAAACAAACCCACAACCCAAATTCCAAAATGAGAGCCTCCCAGGCCGTCCCGCCCCGTGCTACCAGCGATCCGGCGTCACCGTCACCAGGGTCGCCGTGGTCCGACCGGTGCAAGCCCATCATCGGCCGCTGTATCGCGTTTGCCATACCCACTATTCTCGGCCTCCTCATGGTCATCTTCCTTGCCATACCCGCCCTAATGCCCCCGGAGTTCTGGCTCGACACGGGCTCTTCCATTTCGTCCCTCAACATCTCCACCACCCATGTCACCGCCCGATGGAATATCGCTCTCTCCATCAAGAACCCCAGTAAGCTCATAGCCGTCAAGTACCCTCGCATGAAGCTCCTCTTGAGTTTCGATGGCCAACTCGCTCTCTCTCGTCCCTCCCTCGTTCCTGCCTTTACGCAGGGCCCCGACAACGTGACCACAGTCCGAGCTGAGGCCCTGTCAGTGCTAATGATTGTCAACGACGTGGGGGTGAGGGGCCTGGTGAGCTCGTTGAACGGCGGGGAGGTGACCATCGACCTGGTGGTGAAATCTAAGCGGAGGCTGCACTTGGGTCCGTGGTGGGTGCCCGTGTTCGACGTGTACGTCTCGTGCATGGGCGTGACCTTCACGGCTCCGACTGACGGCGAAGATGATGGCGATTGGATGATCCTCAGTGGCACCCCGAGCTGCAAGCCCGACATCATCACTCTCCTCTGGTAAGGAGAAATTTCAAGCTCCTGCCTAGTTTTTGCATTACTATCATCTTCGCAGTTGCTTTTCACCAATGAAGTTGCTGAACAAAATGAAACAAAAGAGAAGCTGTCGATCCATAATATCATCACCTTCTTGGAGCCATCGCCGCCGGGTTGCGATGACTAGTAGAGATGGTGGTACTTCCCTCGTACCGGTCTAGAACGACGCGGCCCCTGCAACCCAGGCTTGCTGCCCGGCATGGTTGGAGGAACAAATAACAAGCAGCAACTTGAAAATTGTTACTGTCAGTTCCCACAGTCGACTATCGATCTAGGGCCTTGTTGTGTCACTGTTTTCTTCCTTTGCCCTTACTACATCTTAAAAAATCACAAGTGAGTTGGTTCATTCATATTGAAACAAGAACCGGACATACGCAACTTGTTAACTATTTGATCTTTCCCTCTGCCAAATACATGTCTTAAGAACTAATAGACATTTTCCTTTGACATTGCAGAGGATCGAGTCACCGCACGTGAAGTTCAACAAGCAGCTGGGATACTTATCTTTCGACTGGAAACGAGTAGACAAACGGATGCAATATGGCGTGCCATAGTGATATATCTTTGTGTCTTCCTCTTTTAGTATATGCTCTTTTACATCCTTCTACTGGCGAATTGTTTGACAAGATCGCGACTCTGTTGGAAGCTGAAACGGGTATTGCTTCAGCGAGCCCGATCATTTATGTACATGATGATAGTATGATACGTGTAGCTCTTGCTTAGAGCTCCCTCAGCTGCGATCTTTTGTTATAAATCTTGACTCTTTGAAATGGCTGAGATCGACAGCTGTGTGGTGTCGCCATGCTTTGATGAGCATCAGTAGCTGGTTTTCTTGACGAAAGCTAGGGTTCGATATCACTGAGGGTGATCTTATGGTGGTGGGAGCTGGCGCGCGGGCCTACCTACTGCATAGCAAATCTTCTTTCTGATGTTCGGTACTGGCAGTTCTCACAAAATAAAACAATAATAATAAGATATAAATGTTTTAAAATTAGATACAAAAATGCAATCAAATCTTAAAATTTTTAGAAAGTGCAAATAAATTATAAAAACTATCAAATTAGTCCGATAATTCCTTCCATTGATTGCACTATCCTGACAAATTTAAGGATCTGGTCGAATACGAGGAATTAGGTGTTGCAGGGCTAGAAGATGTTCCATTCTTTACTCAACCGAATGAGCCAAATTTAAGGGTCTTCGGGCTGTTGAGATGGCGGTCGGGTCTCACGAGCGTGGTGTGAGTGGAGTGTTCAGTGAACTTGACCGGAGGAATCATTTCGCAGAAGGGTTGCATCAGATTTTGGCTATTGCCGCTGATGACATCCAAAAGCGAAGAGAAGAAGAGGGGGCGCAGAAGATTGCGGAGAAATTCTTCGGAGATATAAAGATAGCACAAAAGAGGGAGAGACAGGGAGGAGGGGTTAAAATGGAAGCTCGAGACGGAGAGAGGAAATGGGCTTAAACGGGGGAAGCGAGGCGAGCCCTCCTAGAATAATGCGGAAAATGATAATAATAATAATAATAATAATAATAATAATAATAATAATAATAATAATAATAATAATAATAATAATAATAATAATAATAATAATAATAATAATAATAATAATAATAATAATAATAATAATAATAATAATAATAATAATAATAATAATAATAAAGAGAAGGCAATTTCAAGGAAAGTAGACCCACGAAAAGCAAAGCTAAAGCAGCGGGGAGAGAGCCCCAGAAAAGAACAAAAAAGGGACGAGCGGGAAGGGAGAGAAGGGAGAGAAGTGCGTGCGTGCGGTAGATAACGCACGAAGACGAAGACCGAGACGGAAGAAAGGAAAGGCGAGAGCGGTGGCGGATGGCGTGTGAATCGGAAAAAAAAGGAACAAAATTGGTGCGTGCTCTGGAAATGAAAGGGGGGAGGAAAAAAGAGGCAGCGTGGGGCAATCAAATTGAGTCGCTTATTGATGCCCTTTAAGAAATTGGCGTGTCATTCCACTTGTATGTTGTATCCAACGACTCATGAATCTCGTTGTTTGGAGCCTCTGTTGGAACATGGACAGTTTCCAATCAAGCAAGAGGAGGAATGTGAGCATTTAAGTTTGTATCTTGGCGACAAAAATTGAAATGGACTAAAGAAATGACTTACCCAGGGCAAACGTGGCATAGATTAGCAATTCGTTACATCTCAGCATGTCCAGAACCACCTTGAACTCGTGATCGGCTTTGTCTAGAAATAGGGAAAGCTTGAGAAATATGTGCGATCTTTCTGCATCAACACGGGGATGTCCACCAAGTATACATAGAATAACACGTCGCATCTTTAGCAGCATCATTGAATAGAAATCTGATGAGGGCCGGATTTGAATACCAATTGAAAGTTTGTGTTCTTTTACGATACAAAGAAATAAGTTTGAGCTAGAATTTAGATTCAAGTTAAAGTTGGTGCTTTTTAAAGATGATTAGGCTCACCAATATTCAGATCAAGGCATTGGCCATCCATCGTCCTCTTTCTCAGTCTTTGACAGATGGGGACTTTTAAAATGGTGAAAATTGACGCCCTCCGGGGAGTTCTGGTTCAGAGACGGGGATTCTAGAAGTGGTTCTTTTTGACAGCCCGAGACTTTTCAAAGTGAAATTGACACCCGTCTGAATCGGGTGCCGCGACACCCCCGTGGATTTTTGGATTCAGACGGGTGCCGCCGTGACGTCACACCCCCCCGTGGATTTTTGGATTCAGACGGGTGCCGCCGTGACGTCACACCCCCCGTGGATTTTTGGATTCAGACGGGTGCCGCGACACCCCCGTGGATTTTTGGATTCAGACGGGCCGTGACGTCTGAATCTGGGGATCGGTCGGGGGAGGGGTGTCAATTTCACTTTTTGAAAGTCTCGGCCTGTTTTTCTCCTGTCAAAGGAGCAACCCTCTCCTACCTTTTGAAACCAGGCCACCCTCTCCTACTTTTTGAAAATCTCCAACAATCAAGTTATTATTATTATTTCTTTTTCCGCCTTTGTGTTAAGCTTCTCAATTTTTCTTAATAAATGATTCGCTACAAAAGGATTTTTTTTTAGTGAACGTGTCATGATGAATTACTCCTATTAAAGAAATTCGATTTTCTCCCCTATTTACTACGGCGACGAAGAATCGAATTATCACTATATTTTTTCCTTTTTCTACTTCTTCTTCCAAGTGCAGGATAACCCAGGGGTTGCGGGTATTTTTTTCTACCAATTGGGGCTCTCCCTTCACCATCCCATGGGGATGGTCTACAGGGTTCATAACCACTCCTCTTACTACAAGACGCTTACCTAGACAACATTTAGATCCGGCTCTATCCAACTTTTTCTGGTTCACCTCAACATTCCCCACTTGTCTGATTGTTGCTGAGCAGTTTTTGGATATCAAACGGACCTCCCATAAGGTAATTTTAAATAGAAAAGTAGAAATTTTATCATGTGCACCTTTAAAAGCTGAACTTTGCCTACTCACGCGATTATGGTTTCCTTTTCTCTCTCTTTTCCCCCTATTGTGACCAGATTTCTTTTATTTTTCTTGTTTTAACTATGGTTGGACTATTTATTTCACTGTATTCCTATTATATACACTCTTGAAAGCTATACGCAAATTGATTAATTGGCAGTCTTTTTTCTTTATGATAATTCAAGGGCGTGGAGTGGAGGTCCAATTATGTGGAGACTTATGGAATGCCTTGTAAATTCTATGAATTGATTAAGTCGAGACATTTGACCTACACAAATGGTTCCAATCTAAAACATTTTGCATATAGTTGGTGGAATTTAAATGGGTAACCTCTAGTTCGAGAACTATAGATTCATTCGTGCACTAAAGAACTGCTACAATCTAGAGGGTATCGTGAGCATACTATCGAAGCCTTTGGAGTTTATTTCCAATAACTTATATTGTGTAATGTTTGTCACGAAGTTAGACCCCACCTTTTAAGCCTAATGCCACATGCGTTTGTGCTTGATTGGAGATATAATCTGTATATGATCCGATGTAGACATGCTTTTGTAATCCAAAATGGTTGTTTAAAACAGCCTATTTTTTTTCGTTATGTAATATTTCATATGGTCATACTTGGAACGATATGGTAGAAGATGTGATAATGGTCTAACGATGTTTTTAAGGGAAAATTTCAAAAATGAGCCTCAAGTGCTTTAGTTTCTTAAATAATGACCCAAAGTAGACATAGTTTCAAATAAGAGCATGAAGTGACCAAATTGTTTCAAGTAAGGGCCTAAGATGCCCAAATCATCTCAAATAAGAGTCTTTGGTTGACGGCGTCTTTTCCAACCATCGGGGATAGCGTTTTTTGATAAAAAAAAAATTGTAACTATATTTTTTAAATTCTTTAATTTTTTTCATCCTTTCTTCTTTTTCTTTTCTTTTTTTCTCTTCTCTTCTTCGGACATGGCCATCGACTATTAGCGGAGGTCACCCTCGTCGGCGTTGGGTGAGGGTATTCCTTACCAAATCCGACGAGGGCAACTCTCCCCCTCGCCGGAGTCTAGCTTCCCTCCACCATGACCGATGGAGGGAAGAGGGACCGATGGTGGGAAGAGGGAAAAAGGAAAAAGGAAAAAATTTTAAAAATAAAAGATGAAAATACCTTTTAGCCAGAGATGTTAGGTCATTTTTTGAGATTGATATGTTCACTTCATTTTTTTATTTAAAACAAAGTTCCATTTCAGATGTTTATTTGAAATAATATCCACTTTAATATCTTATTTAATAAAATGAGAGTACTTCACGTTTTTATTTGGAATTTTTCCTTTTTTAAAAGTCATTGGGCAAATAACTAAACAACATTCGCTACGTACGTACGTACGATATTGTGAGGACTCTCCAGCTCATCTCGGGTCGGGTCTTCGGGCTGTTGAGATGGCGGTCGGGTCTCACGAGGGTGGTGCGAGTGGAGTGTTCAGTGAACTTGACCGGAGGCATCATTTCGCAGAAGGGTTGCATCAGATTTTGGTTATTGCCGCAGATGACATCCAAAAGCGAAGAGAAGAAGAGGGGGAGCAGAAGATTGCGGAGAAATTCTTCGGAGATATAAAGATAGCAGAAAAGAGGGCGAGACAAGGAGGAGGGGTTAAAATGGAAGCTCGAGACGGAGAGAGGAAATGGGCTTAAACGGGGGAAGCGAGGCGAGCCCTCCTAGAATAATGCGAAAAAATAATAATAATAATAATAATAATAATAAAGAGATGGCAATTTCAAGGAAAGTAGACCCACGAAAAGCGAGGCTAAAGCACCCCAGAAAAGAACAAGAAAGGGACGAGCTGAAAGGGATGGAAGGGAGAGAAGTGCCAGCGGTATAAGGCAAGAAGACGAGACCGAGACGGAAGCAAGGAAAGGCGAGAGCGATGGCGTACGGTGTGTGAATCGGAGGAAAAAGAAGAAAATCGGTGCGTGATGTGGAAAGAAAGGGGGGAGGGGGGAGGACAAAGAGTCCGCATGTGGTGATCTAATTGAGTCGCTTATTGATGCCTTTTAAGAAATTGGAATCACTGGAATTCATCTTAGTGGCCACCCTTCCAACATGGAAGGAGGAGGTGAGGGCTATCCCCACATTCTCAGGGGGATGGGGTGGAGATGCGTAAGTTTCAAGAGTGAGTTTCGATTCCTACGTCCTGCAAGAAGTAGGGCAAAAGTCTGAGCGTGAGTGTAGAATAGGAATAAAGTAGGACTGACAAAAAAAGAAAAAAAGAAATTGGCGTGCCATTCCACTTGTATCCGACGACTCACGAACGTCATCGTTTGGAGCCTCTGTTGGAATATGGACAGTTTCCAATCAAAGCACGAGGAGGAATGTGAGCATTTGAGTTTGTATCTTGGCGACAACAATTGGAATGGACTAAAGAAATGACTTACCCAGGGCAAACATGGCATAAATAAGCAATTCCTTGGATCTCAGCATGTCCAGAACCACCTTGAACTCGTGATTGGCTATGTCCAGAAATAGGGAAAGCTTGAAATATATGTGCGATCTTTTTGCATCAACACGGGATTGTCCACCAAGTATATGTAGAATAACACATCACATTTTTAGCAACATCATTGAACGGAAATCCGATGAGGGCTGGATTTGAATACCAATTGAAAGTTTGTGTTCTTTTATGACACACAAAAATAAGTTTGAGCTAGAATTTACATCTGAGTTAAAGTTGGTGCTTTGTAAAAACAATTAGGCTCACCAATATCCATTTGAGGTCAAATGTATGATTATCTTTTGCAAAAACATAAACGAAGAAAAACATAAGGTATAAATATCTCAATTAATGCATGAGTTCTTGGATGGGGAAAAGAAAAATCAATAGATGTCCTTAGATTATAACACCATAAATTTACTCCATTAAAAAATTTGGGATGGTGATCAACTTGGATTAGACTAAAGCAGGCAGAGAATGATGATCGGGGAACACGGTTTTCGTCGTTGGGCTTAAGAAGCATCGAGGATGGCCTTGCTTCCCTTTTTAACATATTGAAAGTTCAGTAGGGATAGACCTCGTCAATACATTTGAAGAATCTCTTATCATTCTTTTAGGGCTTGTTTGTTTGTGTTCTTTTTTTTTGTTCATAAACAGTTTTTCTGTTTTTTTGTTCCCGGGAACAAAAAAAGAACAGAAACAATAAACAAAAAAAAGTTGTTTATTGTTTCTGGAACAAAAACGAGAAACATTTTTTCTCTCTCTTCTCTTCTCTTTTCTTTTTTTTCTTCTTCTTCTTGCTTTGGCCGGTGAGGGTCAGCGGCCTCGCCCAGCCACGGCGAGGCTCGCTGGCCCCCGGCGAGGCCGAGCCTTGTCGTGGTTGGGCGAGGCTCGGCCTCGCCGGGCCACCGCCAAGCGACGCCGACCTGGCGGTGGCCCGGCGAGGCTGAGCCTCGCTGGTGGCTGGGCGAGCTTGGCCTCACCGGATCTGGGCAGCCCGAGCTCGCCCAGCCAAGGCGAGGCCGCCGGCCAAAGCAAGAAAAAAAGAAAAAAGAAAAAGAAAGAAAAAAATGAAAAATAAACATTAAAAAAATTAAATGAAACAAAAAAAGAACATAAATTTACCAAATATGTTTTTGTTCTTTTTTTATTTCATGAACAAGTTTACCAAACGCGCATTTTTGTTCAAAAACTGTTCCGCGGAACAGAAATAGTTTTTTCTATTTCTATTTCATGGAACAAAAAAAGAACATAAACACAAACAAACGCGCCCTTATTGTCTATAATGTTTTTCTTTTTAAATATAGTCATTCCCCCTGGGAGTTTCAGATCAAGAGTGTACACCCACAATGGTCAAAGGGTTGAAATTTTCAAAGGGAGTTTCAGATCAAGAGTGTACACCCACAATGGTCAAAGGGTCGAAATTTTCAAAGGGTCGAATTTTTCTTGATTTGACACCATGGGTGTACACTCTTCAAATCATCTTGACTTGTGGACCAAGAAAATTTTGACCCTTTTAACCATTGGGGTGAACTACATTTCAAATGAAAGTCATTTCAGTCCTACGCTAATCCTATTCTAACATTCACCCTCAGATTTTTGCCCTGCCTCCTTGCAGGGCGTGGGAGTCGAAACCCACTCCTGAAATGAAATATTCCCCACCCCCAATCCCCCTGAGAATGTGGGGATTTGAACCTCCAATCTCCCCTTTCCATCTTGGAAGGGTGGCCACTGGGGCGGACCCCCGGTGGTTGAAAAAAAGATGACACTTAAAATGTTTAAAGTGTTCACATTTACACTTTTTCTTGGTTTGAGAGCCCCCCACGTAGGATCAAAGGAGCAACCATCTCTGTTGCGTGATTCTCCTATAAATCCCCGTGTCCCAACACAACTTCCTCATAAATACCTACAGAAAAACAAACACACAACACAAATTCCAAAATGAGAGCCCCCCATGCGGTCCCGCCTCGTGCTACCAGCGATCCGGCGTCACCGTCACCAGGGCCACCGCGGTCTGACCGGTGCAAGCCCATCATCAGCCGCTGTATCGCGTTTGCCATACCCACTTTTCTCGGCCTCCTCATGGTCGTCTTCTTGGGCATACCAGCCCTAATGCCCCCGGAGTTCTGGCTCGACCCAGCCTCTTCCATTTCGTCCCTTAACATCACCACCACCCACGTCACCACCCGATGGAACATCGCTCTCTCCATCAAGAACCCAAGTAAGCTCATAGCCGTCAAGTACCCTCACATGAAGCTCCTCTTGAGTTTCGATGGCCAACTCGCTCTCTCTTGTCCCTCTCTCGTTCCCGCCTTCTCTCAGGACCCCGACAACGTGACCACGGTCCAAGCTGAGTCCCTGTCAGTGCTGGTGATTGTCAACGATGTGGGGGTGAGGGGCCTGGTGAGCTCGTTGAACGGCGGGGAGGTAACCATCGACGTGGTGGCGAAATCTAAGCGGAGCCTGCACTTGGGTCCCTGGTGGGTGCCCGTGTTCGACGCGTACGTCTCGTGCATGGGCGTGACCTTCACGGCTCCGACCGACGGCGGAGGTGATGGCGATTGGATGATCCTCAGTGGCACCCCGAGCTGCAAGCCCGACATTATCACTCTACTCTGGTAAGGGAAAT
Source organism: Eucalyptus pauciflora (assembly GCA_007663325.1). Taxonomy (NCBI): domain Eukaryota; kingdom Viridiplantae; phylum Streptophyta; class Magnoliopsida; order Myrtales; family Myrtaceae; genus Eucalyptus; species Eucalyptus pauciflora. The sequence continues at coordinate 3,894,814 of VMYD01000353.1, forward strand.
TTCAAGCTCCTGCTTAGTTTTTGCGTTACTATCATCGTGGCAGTTGCTGGTTCACCAGTGAAGTTGCTGAACAAAATGAAACAAAAGAGAAGCCGTCGATCCATAATATCATCACCTTCTTGGATCCGTCACCGCCGGGTTGCTCTGGTGATGACTAGTTGAGATGGTGGTGCTTCCCTTTCGTACTGGTCTAGAACGACGTGGCCCCTGTGACCCAGGCTTGCTGCCCGGCATGGCTGGAGGGCAAATAACAAGCAGCAACTTGTTGTGTCACTCTTTTCTTCCTCTGCCCTAACTACATCTAAAAAAAGAAAAATGAGTTGGTTCATTCATATTGAAACAAGGAACGGACATATGCAACTTGTTCACTACTTGATCTTTCCCTCTGCCATATACATGTCTTAACATTTTCCTTCGACATTGCAGAGGATCGAGTCACCGCACGGGAAGTTCGACGAGCAGTTGGGATATTTATCTTTTGACTGGAAACGAGTAGACAGACGGATGCAATATGGCGTGCCCTGGTGTTATATCTCTGTGTCTTCCTCTTTTAGTTTAAGCTCTTTTACAGCCTTCTACTGGCGTATTGTTTGACAAGATCGCGACTCTGTTGGAATAATGATAGTATGATACATGTAGCTCTTGCTTAGAGCTCGCTCAGCTGCGATCTTTTGTTATAAATATTGACCCTTTGAAATGGCTGAGATCGACAGCTGTGCGGTGTCGCCATGCTTTGATGAGCATCGGTAGCCGGTTTTCTTGACGAAAGCTAGGGTTCGATATCACTGAGGGTGATCGTATGGTGGTGGGGGCTGGCGCGGGCCTACCTACTGCATAGCAAATCAATCTTCTTTCTGATGTTCGGCACTGGCAGTTCTCACAAAATAAAATAATAATAATAAGATATAAATATTTTAAAACTAAATACGAAAATTCAATTAAATTCTAAAACTTTCGGAAAGTGCAAATAAATTATAAAAATTATCAAATTGGTCCGATAATTCATTCCATTGATTGCACTTTCTTGACAAATTTAATGATCTGATTGAACTTTTTGAAAAATTTAGGACTTTAATTGCATTTTCACGACAATTTTTAAGATTTTCAATGCATTTTTTTTTAATAACAATAAAAAAAAGGAGGAGAAGAAGGATATGCGAACCAAACCGAAGGGTTATATGTGGATTGTGGACTGACAGAGACCTAAATCGAATCGGCCTGTTGACGCTAATAATACGTAGGAAAATTGTATTACTTCACCGAATCACGGGCCTGTCGATGAGATGTGGGCTGATTTCGTGTAGGCCCAAATGGATGGGCAACCCAAATCTGATGCATGGGACGGGAGATAGATTGCCTGCGACGCCAACACACATAATCCAATCTCATTACTCTCTTTTAAGTGTGGATAAATTTAATTGGGAAGGTAAATGAGGTTAGCAATATTTGAATTTTGAACCTCTAGTTCTAATATAATATTAAATTTGTCTATTATTTTAAAGATGTAGATTTTTAAATAAATACGTAATTTGATATTTAAATATTCTATCATTAGGTAAGATTGGAATGTGAAGAAAGAGCTGTCGATGCTCACTCGGGCTTCTCTATTGGGATAGTAGACCACCGGTCCACCATGAGTCAACTAAATGGTACTGATTGGAAGTAAAAATCTGTGCAATTACTTGAAAAAAGGGGACTAATTTGGAAATCTGGCGAGTTAATTAATCTCTGATAGTAAGTTAGTAACCAACAAATAAATTATCTCTTTATCTGATTTTTATACTATTAAAAAATCATAAATTATTATATTTATAACGAGTTTATCTCGAATTAATTTTTTATATTGGTACATAAGTCAAAGATTTACTCTCCGTTAAAATTTTATTGTCAAACCACTCGTGACATTTGAGTGTTGTAGCAAAACCCTTTGTTTACCATAAGTATTGTGATATTGATTTAATTTAATGAAAATTAATAGATAATAAATTTATCACTGATTTATTCAATTTAAAGTAAATTTATCTTAAGGTATATGAGTTTGGTTGGAGAAGAAGGGTGCGTTTGGTAACGTTTTTATTTAAAAATTGTTCTAGGGAACAGAAATAGAAAAAAAGTATTTCTGTTCCGGGGAATAATTTTTGAACAAAAAAACACGTTTGGTAAACTTGTTCCGGGAATAAAAAAAGAACAGAAACACGTTTGGTAAATTTGTATTCTTTTTTTTTTTTTAATTTTTTAAATATTTTAATTTTCTTTTATTCTTCTTTTGGCCGATCGTCGGCCTCGGCCATGGCCGGCGACCAGCCGACGAGGGCTGGCGGCCTCGCCCAGCCAAGGCAAGGCTTGCCGGTGGCTGGGCGAGCTCGGGCTGGCCGGATCTGGGCGAGCTCGAGCTCGCCCAAATCCAGCGAGGCCGAGCCTCGCCGGTGGCTGTGCGAGCTCGGGCTCACCGGATTTGGGCGAGCCCGAGCTCGCCTCGCCTGGGGCCGGCGACTGGCCAAAGAAAAAAGAGAAAGAAAAAAAAAAGAGAAGAAAAAGAGAGGAGAGAGAAAATTTGTTTCTAATTTTTGTTCCAGAAACAAGAAATAAGTTTTCGGGTGGGGCCTTCCGGGTGCCCCGGCATCGTTGGGCTCGGGATGTTCCAATGAAAAGTCATGGAAGGAGCTCTTTGTGGAGAGGGATTTTAGGAGTAGGACATTTATGGGACGTTATAACATTGAGTATTTGTATGGCCACACTGAAGCTGTACGGACTGTTTTCCTTCTTGCTTCGGCAAAGCTTTTGTTCACGGCAGGTTATGATTCGACAGTTCGAATGTGGGACTTGGAAGAAGGGTTGTCTATATCGTCGTCTAGGCCTCTTGGTTGTACGATGAGAGCAGTTGCTGCTGATACGAAGCTGTTGGTTGCTGGGGGCACTGATGGCTTTATTCATGGTTGGAGGGCTGTTGAGGGAATTCCACACTTGTTTGACCTGAGGGGTCATCAGAGTCAAGATAGTGAATTCCGGCTTTGGGAGCATGTAGGAGCTGTTACGTCCCTTGCTTTGGATCTTTCAAAGATTTATAGTGGTTCGTGGGACATGACCGTGCGCATATGGGATCGCGCTTCGCTGAAATGCTTGAGGGTCCTGAGGCACAGTGATTGGATCTGGGGACTTGTCCCCCATGATACCACCGTTGCCACATCATCAGGTTCAGATGTTTATGTTTGGGACATCAACAGTGGGACTTTGATGACTGTCATTCAGAATGCGCACAGTGGTAATGCTTATTCGTTGGCTAGAAGCCATACAGGAGATTTCCTTTTCACTGGTGGGGAAGATGGAGCCATACACATGTTTAAGATCAGTCACCTCATCGACCGTGATTTCTCCCATGTTGCTTCTTGGATTCCTCATTCAGGGCCTGTATATGCACTTGCATTCGAGTTTCCCTGGCTCGTTTCAGCTTCTGCTGATGGACAGCTTGCACTGATTGATGTGAGAAAGTTGCTGAGAACTAAGAAAAGTACTTCTGCAAAGAAGATTTTGAAGACTGGTAGTGTCGACCGGACCAAAGTGGAGCCACCTCAGAGGATGCTCCATGGGTTTTCTAGCGATCTGTTCTCAGTGGACATTGGTGCAGATCGCATTGTGTGTGGCGGAGAGGAAGGAGTTGTTAGAATTTGGAACTTCTCGCAAGCTCTGGAAATCGATCGGAGGGCCCGTGCACTCAGAGGAATCCGACTGGAAAACAGGGTGCGGCGGCGTAGGCTTCAAATAGAGATGAACAGTAAGGGTGGTCGGACTGATCAATGTTCTGTTGCAGCCAAGAACTCGGTAAATGGTGACAGGAACAGCGTTTGGCATAGCAAACGAGGTATGAGCGGCAAGCTGAAGGCATGACGAAGGACTGATGGCGCCTTTAACTCAATTGTTTGCTTAAACTCCGGTGATTTGCCTCATAAGCATTGAGTTTCTGTGAAAGCAGAGAAACTGTACCATCACTTCCATTAGTTATAGCAATCAATACTTTATCTTTGACACCAGTTTCCTGATTTCAGTTCCCTCGTGTAATCCTGCCACAGCAACATGAATTATGCGCATTGCCCGTCGGCCTGCAATTCCCAGATCATGTCTGATTGAAAAGGGTGATTATATGTGATCATCTTGAGTGTTGGGTCTTTCATGTCTGATTGAGAAGGGTGATTATATGTGATCTTCTTGACTGTTGGGTCTTTCTTCCGTCAGGGACACTAATGCTCTCTGTGTAGTTGACTGGTGAAAGTGAGTTGAAGTGGATTTATCTTCGTACTGGCAGTGAGCTTTCTGCTTGAACAGTCGAATTGGTCGCCTCAAATTTGAATGATACGATCACATCAACAAATGTAATTGAACGAGCACAGCAAGATAGGCGGCATGAACGATGGTTTTCTTGCGTAATGCATTCCTAGTCTCTCTCTCTCTCTCTCTCTATTTTTCTTCTTCTTCTTTTTTGCAATTTGAAGTTTTCTAGTCTATAATTTTATAGATGGATGTTCATGGTTCATTCAGGTGTAAAACTAATTTACTTTAATTTCTATAATTACGATGTATTAATTTGGAAATAAAAGTGATGGTTCTTGGATGTGTATTTATCTCCTATCTCGTGTTACATGTAATCGGTGCATTGAATAACGTAATATTCTTTATTAAATACGGTTAATAGGGAGTTGTAATCGAAAAACATTAGGCCGATCAATCGACTTTTATACGTGCACGTGCTCTTGATAAATATTTCATTTTCTTATGACAGAAACGTTCTTCAAGTTCTGTTTCTACCGCTAGAGTGTGCCGTATTTTTTTGTATATTTTCCAAAGCTTATATATATTCTTATCTTTTACCAAAAAAAAAATAGAAGCGTTCAAGTAGGTAAATGTTGAATTTTTAAAGACTTTGCCCTAAATTGGTATTTAATAAGTGCGGTGGGGACATTTATTATTAAAATTTCTTTTTAAAATATCACCGATTTCATGAATCGCGATTTCAGCAAAAGTTTACGTTGTAAATATATCGATCAATATATAAATATTATATATGATTTTCGGAATTTCACGTAACAAAATTTTAAATGCTTCCGCAAGGTGACGTAAAAACCAAAAAAATGGAAAAGGTGAATAAATAAAACCACTCGAAAATTACTTTTTGGGGATCATCTCATCATTCGAAAATTAAAACTTCAAGAAAGATAAATGAAATTTGTTAAAGTATTGAAAGTCCATTTCCCGCGCGTCTTCATGACGAATTCTCCCGTCTCGCCTCCCAGTTCTCTCGGCATCTCTCGGAATCCCCTCGCTCCCTCCTTTCCTTCCGCCGATCGTCATCGAGGAAGCAAGATGAGGCCGATCGTCCACGACGACGGTCTCGACGAGCCGGGGAGTTGCCGCATCAAGGACAAGTTGCGGACTCCGAGTCGAGCGATGCTGATCCTGTTCCTGGCGGTTTCGGCGGGCATGATCAGCCCGTCGAATGGTTCGTACGTATCGGCGTTCTACGTGCTGGGCGACTCTTCGGTGGACTGCGGCGGCAATACTCTGGTCTACCCTTTTCTCCACGGGGACCTGTCTCTTCACCCGTGCAGCGACGGGTCTGATAAGACCCTCGTCCCGCATTTTCTGGGTACGACGTCGATTCTTGCGCCGCTCTCTCTCTTTCTTGCGGTTCTTGATTTTCTTGCTGACTTTCTTGGAAATGCTTGTGTTGATATGGGAATTCCTTTGTTGTTCCAACGGTGGTGATCGTTTTGTTTGTGGTTTCATCGCTTATCGCTTATGGAAATCCCTGTTTGCAACGTTGAGTTTTTTTCTGTGTACTGAGTTTTAGGTAAGACGGAGGGTTTTTCCTGCATCTATTCTAAAGATTGACCCCAGTGTCAGTTCCACATGAATTAATGTTCTAGAGCAGTTTCGGGGAATGCTTTTTCGGTAGGAGATACATATTGCCCCTGCGAGTTTATGTTCGCTTATGTTAGTCAGTTTAAGCTCGTGATTGGCATGATGTTCTTGTGTGCCGACATGCGCGACCTGAGATAGATCTTACCTTTTATAAAGTGCTAGATTTTAGGCTTCCCTCTTCATGGGTTGGAGAAAACAATCTGAGGCGAGGTTGATAAGCTTAAACTATTAGCGAACTGGAAGTTACTTGCCTAAACTTGTTTCGTAATCTATGTTCGTAATTGCAACTGATCTTTGGTAGCAACAGCAGGCTGAATTGAGCTTCTTTTGGCCCCTCTGTTTGTCCTCTCTGCATTGCTAGTTTTGTAAGCAATCATGGATGCATAAAAAGCTCTGTTTGGGTTTCCAACTTTTGATTTCGCGCACGTCCTGCTCTCAGTGAAAGAACTAATTCCTTACTTTGGCCAAGCTCTCCTCGAAATATTAAGCATGACAGCAAAGCTTGGTGTTGCAGCTGAAAAAATGGGCATACAGGATACTCCGTTGTTCTATGCTCAGAATGGCTCAATTGCTAGTTTGTTAAGAGGCCTGAACTTCGGGTCAGCAGAGGCAACAATTCTGAATTTCGGTGGCCGGAAATTCCAGTCTCTAAACCAGCAGCTGCGACAAGTACTGGAGACGTTTCAGTTGGTACAGCTTCACCTAGCTGAGGAAAGTGCTCGTCAGTTCATGGAATCGTCTATAACGTACCTGTCTTTTGGAAAGAATGATTACATTGAATTTTTCCTTCGCAACTCCTCTGGCATAACCCACAAATTTACTGGCCAAGAATTTGCTCGTGTCCTGGTTGATCAAATGATTGATGCGGTAATAAGCCTGTATAATGCGAATGCAAGAAAGATCATTTGCATGGGGATTTTGCCCTTGGGGTGCACGCCGCGTATAAGATGGGAACGGGTGAATTCAACTTCAAGTGGCGGCGAGAGAAATATATGCGCAGAAGAGGTCAATGAGCTTATTTTGGAGTACAATTCTTTGCTGGAGGGACGCATTTTTTACCTCAAAGCAGAACTACCTGATTCTAAGATAGTCTTCTGTAACACGTACCATGGCATTCTGGAGGTCATCACTAGCCCGCAGCGACATGGTATGATACTTTTCAATCATTCCTTGTTTTTCCGTGTGTTGCCAATATGAACCTAGAATGTTTGAGAAGTAACGTGAGAACTATCTGCACACTTCCATACTAAGTTCAGTTGCTTGAAGGAACCCTGTGAAAACCATGATTCATATATGAAATATTTGATGCGAGTAAAAATGACAAATTGTTGTCAGACTAGTTTCTTCTGTTAAATGAAGTGAAGCTTTATTGGGCGAAAAGTTCATATAATTCTCGTAGAAAGGTAAGATATCAACATGTTCGCACAGATGAATGAGGATGTGGTTGCCTCAGAGACATTGGATTGACTAGGATGCTGTATCAAGATATTTCTCATGCAAGTTAGTTCATTGACGTTCACAGACATTAATCTCAATGTCAGAATAAACACACTGAAAAAAAAAATTCAGCTTAGTCATTGCTTGCTGTTGACGTTGAAGCATGGATAAAACAAAGTACAGAAGCTATTAAATCAACAAACCAGCTGATTTTTCGGTGTTCGTGGTTTTGTTTCATCTAGTGGATTGCCAATTTGCCATTGGAAAATACCGCACGTAATCTGATCTGAGTTTTATGGAAGTCATTAAATTCTCTGTAAAACAGAATGAAAGCATGTACATATTGTTGCCCAATTCCTTCTGATGCAGGGTTTGAAGACGTAGAAACGGCATGCTGCGGGCTGGGCCAGGGGGGTATGCTTATAGGTTGCCTTTCGACTGAGATGGCTTGCAAAGAAGAATCAGCTCATGTGTGGTGGGATCTCTACAATCCGACGCACGCCATCAATCGCTTGCTTGCCGAATCAGCCTGGTCTGGGCAAGAGTTAAGTAGTATATGCCGCCCTGTCAATATCCAGGAATTGGTGTCGACCTCGTTCTCCCACTGAAATGCTGCCGTGATGCAGTAACGCCATTCCCAACCTGGGTTATTCTTAGTCAACTGGGCATGTTATTTTTTCCTTCGTCTGGTACGGATTCGCCACAAGAAGGTGGCAAATTAGGTACTCTCCCATCTCGTTAAACCGGTCACAGTTGATGAATTCACCCGTCGAATACGAGGAATCAGGTGTTGCGGGGCTAGAAGATGTTCCATTCTTTACTCGACCGAATCAGCCAACCGTTGCTTAGGATTCCTTCTTTTCGAGGGAGCCAACATATGCAGCATCTCTTCGAGGATTGCGAGATGCCGGCATTCAACCCCACTGAATGCAAAAGAATTTCGTACATGTTAACAGCTTCTTGATTGAACAAAAGACGCAGTCACCGTCTGTAATCATCCTGAAAGAGAGCGAGGTTGTAACAACGCTTCCAACTCATGTTCTGTAGTCAAAACACTCCCTATTTAGCTCCTGCTTAGTCATTGCTCTAGCCTGCGTTGGGTAGGATTTTGGTCATCACAGGGTTCGGATTGAGATGAGGCTCCACGTATATTGGACAAACACCCGACCTCAGAAAAGCAACGAGTTAATGTGCGCAAACCTGAATGTGTCGGACTGCCGCCGCCATCTTATCTATCCATGAAGCAACTATTAGAATAGTAGTGATGTCGTTTTTTTTTTTGTCATTGTTTAGTACAAAGTATGAACATATTTAATTAGGGAGACAAATGAGGTCTGAAAATATGTTAACTTTGGTACTCAAGTTCTGATATTATGTTAGATTTTGATGGAATTACTGTCAATTTTTCTATAAATTCAAATTTTTAGATAAATATGTAATTTGACATTAAAATTTTTTATCATTCAATAAGACCAGTACGTGGAGAAAGAGCTCAGGCTTCTCTCTCGCGATAGTGGACCCCCGTGAGTCATCAAAATGGTACTAACTGGGAGTAAAAATCTGTGCAATTACTGAAAAAAAAGGGACTCATTTGGAAATCTGGTCAGCTAATTAATCTTTCTGTAAGTAAATTAGTAAACCAAAAAAAAAAAAAAACCATCTTTTTCTGATTTTTTAAAAAAGAAAAAAGAAAGGGAGAAGAAGAGACCCTAACCATATTCCAGTAAAGTGTATTCATGTCAACATGCATGACAGATAATTGCGAGATGGATTCGACATAAAGAACGACAAATCATACATGGAAAATCCACATGTGTTGACAAGTTTGGATCGATGTACCGATTTGGGATATTTAAGAGATAAAGTTTAGTCTGACTTCAATGTGTGATAAGGTATTGATTTAGAATTTTTAATGGTATCAATCCAATTTCAAAAGAAAAACAAAATAATCATTGGTGAGCAACTCAAATGAGACTCAATAGCTGGTAAATCACACATTGATAAACTGATACAAAAGCTTGTAAATTTAAGGTGCTTATAAGATAGATGAATAAAAAATTAACAAGTTACCAAAAAGAAGGACGTCAGTGAACGACTCAAATAAACTTATCCTATTATTTTATTGATATTTCCAATCAAAATGAAGATCATATCATACTAATATATTTTGGATCTCATCTAACGTGAGTTTTTTTGAGCGCCTACGCTAGTTAAAAGCTGAACTTTGCCTACTCACGCGATTATGGTTTCCTTTTCTCTCTCTTTTCCCTCTGTTGTGACCAGATTCCTTTTATTTTTCTTGTTTTAACTATTTTTGTATTAATAGTTGGACTATTTGTTTCACTGTATTCCTATTATATACACTCTTGAAAACTATACGCAAATTGATTAATTGGCAGTCTTTTTTTTTTCTTTATTCTTTTTTAATAATTCAAGGGCATGGAGTGGAGGTCCAATTATGCGGAGACTTATGGAATGCCTTGTAAATTCTATGAATTCATTAAGTCGAGACATTTGACCTATACAAATGGTTCTGATCTAAAACATTTTGCATATAGTTAGTGGGATTCAAATGGGTAACCTCCATTTCCAGAGCTACAGATTCATTTGTGCACTAAAGAACTGCTACAATCTAGAGGGTGTCGTGAGCATATTATTGAAGCCTTTGGAGTTTATTTCCAATAACTTACATTGTGTAATGTTTATCATGAAGTTAGATCCCATCTTTTAAGCCTAATGCCACATGCTTTTGTGCTTGATTGAAGATATAATCTGTGTATGATCCGATGTAGACATGCTTTTGTAATCCAAAATGGTTTTTTAAAACAGCCCATTTATTCTCCAAATCGTTATGTAATATTTCATATAGTCATACTTGGAACGATATGGTAGAAGATGTGATAATGGTCTAACGATTTCTTTAAGGGAAAATTTCAAAAATGGGCTTGAAGTGCTTTAATTTTTTTAAATAAGGACCCAAAGTAGACATTATTTCAAATAAGGGCCTAAAGTGACCAAATTGTTTCAAATGAGGGCCTAAGATGCCCAAATCATCTCAAGTAAGAGTTGGTTGGCGGTGTCTTTTATAGCCATAAGAGAATGGGTATTTTGATAAAAAAAAATTGTAATTGTATTTTTTAAATTTGTTTATTGTTTTCATCCCTTCTTCTTTTTCTTTTATTTTTTCCTCTTCCCTTCCTTGGACATGGCCGACAACTATTGGCAGAGGTCGCCCTCACCGGCGTTGGGTGAGGGTGTCCCTTGCCAAATTCAACAAGGGCAACTCTTGCCCTCGCCTGAGTGCAGCTTCCCTCCACCATGACCAATGAAGGGAAGAGGGAAAAAGGAAAAAATTTAAAAGATAAAAGACAAAAATACCTTTTAGATAGAAATGTTAGGTCATTTTTTGAGATTGATATGCTCACTTCAAGTTTTTATTTGAAATACATTTCATTTCAGGTTTTTATTTAAAATAAAATTCACTTTAATTTCTTATTTGAAAAAAAATGAGAGTATTTCATATATTTATTTGGAAATTTTCCTTTTTTTAAGGTTATCGGGCAAATAACTAAAGAACATTCGCCTTTTGAGTCATATATATATATATCTGAGGACTCTCCGGCTCATCTCGGGTCGGGTCTTACGAGCGTTCAGTGAACTTGACCAGAGGCATCATTTCGCAGAAGGGTTGCATCAGATTTTGGCTATCGCCGCTGAGGACATCCAAAACCGAAGCGGAGAGGGGGGAGGGGGAGGGGAAGATTGCGGAGAAATTCTTAGGAGATATAAAGATAGCACAAAAGAGGGCGAGACAGAGAGGAGGAGGAGGAGGAGGATGAGTTAAAATGGAAGCTCGAGACGCAGAGTGGACGTGGGCTTAGAAGGGGGAAGCGAGGCGAACCCTCCTAGAATAAAGTAAAAAAAAAAAAAATAATAATAATAATAAAGAAAAGGCAATTTCAAGGAAAGTAGACCCACGAAAAGCAAAAGCTAAAAAGAAGAAAATCGGTGCGTGCTGTGGAAAGGGGGGGGAGGAAAAAGAGGCAGCGTGTGGTGATCTATCTTCTCAATTGAGGAGTCGCTTATTGATGCCCTTTAAGAAATTGGCGTGTCATTCCACTTGTATCCGACGACTCACGAATGTCGTCGTTTGGAGCCTCTGTTGGAACATGGACAGTTTCCAATCAAGCAAGAGGAGGAATGTGAGCATTTAAGTTTGTATCTTGGCGACAAAAATTGAAATGGACTAAAGAAATGACTTACCCAGGGCAAACATGGCATAAATTAGCAATTCCTTGGATCTCAGCATGTCCAGAACCACATTGAACTCGTGATCGGCTTTGTCAAAAAATAGGGAAAGCTTGAGAAATTTGTGCGATCTTTCTGCATCAACACAGGGATGTCCACCAAGTATAAGTGGAATAACACATCGCATTTTTAGCAACATCATTGCACGGAAATCCGATGAGGGCTGGATTTGAATACCAATTGAAAGTTTGTGTTCTTTTACGAGATAAAAAAAATAAGTTTGAGCTAGAATTTAGATTTGAGTTAAAGTTGGTGCTTTGTAAAAATAATTAGGCTCACCAATATCCATTTGAGGTCAAATGTATGATTATCTTTTGCAAAAACAGAAACGAAGAAAAACATAAGGTATAAATATCTCAATTATTGCATGAGTTCTTGGATGGGGAAAAGGAAAATCATTAGATGTCCTTAGATTATAACCCCATAAATTTACTCCATTCAAAAATTTGGGATGATGATCAATTTGGTTTGGACTAAAGCAGGCAGAGAAATGATGATGCGGGGGGAAACGCGGTTTTCGTCGTTGGGCTTAGGAAGCATCGAGGATGGCCCTGCTTCCGCTTTTTAACATAGTGAAAGTTCAGTAGGGATAGAACTCGTCAATACATTTGAAGAATCTCTTATCATTCTTTTATTGTCTAGAATGTTTTTCTTTTTAAATATAGTCATTCCCCCTGGGAGTTTCAGATCAAGAGTGTACACCCATAGTGGTCAAAGGGTCGAAATTTTCTTGATTTGACACCATGGGTGTACACTCTTCAAATCATCTTATCTGTGGACCAAGAAAATTTCGACCCTTTTGACTATTGGGGTAAACTACATTTTTAAATGACATCATTGTTACTTCAAATGTAGACGTGAACGACGCTCAAGTTCACGTTTACATTTGAAGTGTTACTTTCAAATGACGTCATTTAAAATTTGAAGTGTCACTTTCAAATGACGTCATTTAAAAAAGTTGAACTTGAGCGTTCACGTTTACATTTAAAGTGTCACTTTTAATTGACGTCATTTAAAAATGTAGTTCACCCCAATAGTCAAAAGGGTCGAAATTTTCTTGGTTTGAGAGCCCCCACGTGGGATCAAAGGAGCAACCATCTCTCTTGCGTGATTCTCCTATAAATCCCCGAGTCCCAACACAACTTCCTCAGAAATACCTACAGAAAAACAAACACACAACACACAAATTCCAAAATGAGAGCCCCCCACGCGGTCCCGCCCCGTGCTACCAGCGATCCGGCGTCACCGTCACCAGGGCCGCCGCGGTCTGACCGGTGCAAGCCCATCATCAGCCGCTGTATCGCGTTTGCCATACCCACTTTTCTCGGCCTCCTCATGGTCGTCTTCTTGGGCATACCAGCCCTAATGCCCCCGGAGTTTTGGCTCGACCCAGCCTCTTCCATTTCGTCCCTTAACATCACCACCACCCACGTCACCACCCGATGGAACATCGCTCTCTCCATCAAGAACCCAAGTAAGCTCATAGCCGTCAAGTACCCTCACATGAAGCTCCTCTTGAGTTTCGATGACCAACTCGCTCTCTCTCGTCCCTCTCTCGTTCCCGCCTTCACGCAGGACCCCGACAACGTGACCACGGTCCGAGCTGAGGCCCTGTCAGTGCTGGTGATTGTCAACGACGTGGGGGTGAGGGGCCTGGTGAGCTCGTTAAACGGCGGGGAGGTAACCATCGACGTGGTGGCGAAATCTAAGCGGAGCCTGCACTTGGGTCCCTGGTGGGTGCCCGTGTTCGACGCGTACGTCTCGTGCATGGGCGTGACCTTCACGGCTCCGACCGACGGCGGAGGTGATGGCGATTGGATGATCCTCAGTGGCACCCCGAGCTGCAAGCCCGACATTATCACTCTACTCTGGTAAGGGAAAATTTCAAGCTCCTGCTTAGTTTTTGCGTTACTATCATCGTGGCAGTTGCTGGTTCACCAATGAAGTTGCTGAACAAAATGAAACAAAAGAGAAGCCGTCGATCCATAATATCATCACCTTCTTGGATCCGTCACCGCCGGGTTGCTCTGATGATGACTAGTTGAGATGGTGGTGCTTCCCTTTCGTACTGGTCTAGAACGACGTGGCCCCTGTGACCCAGGCTTGCTGCCCGGCATGGCTGGAGGGCAAATAACAAGCAGCAACTTGGAAAATGTTACCGTCAGTTCCCACAGTCGACTATCGATCCAGGGCCTTGTCGTGTCACTCTTTTCTTCCTCTGCCCTAACTACATCTAAAAAAAGAAAAATGAGTTGGTTCATTCATATTGAAACAAGAACCGGACATGTGCAACTTGTTAACTACTTGATCTTTCCCTCTGCCAAATACATGTCTTAACATTTTCCTTTGACATTGCAGAGGATCGAGTCACCGCACGGGAAGTTCGACGAGCAGTTGGAATATTTATCTTTTGACTGGAAACGAGTAGACAGACGGATGCAATATGGCGTGCCCTGGTGTTATATCTGTGTCTTCCTCTTTTAGTTTATGCTCTTTTACACCCTTCTACTGGTGTATTGTTTGACAAGATCGAGACTCTTCTGTCGGAAGCCGAAACGGGTATCGCTTCAGCGAGCCTGATCATATACGTACATGATGATAGTATGATATACGTAGCTCTTTGCTTAGAGCTCGCTTAGCTGTGATCTTTTGTTATAAATCTTGACTCTTTGAAATGGCTGAGATCGACAGCCGTGCGGTGATGAGCATCGGTAGCTGGTTTTCTTGACGAAAGCTGGGGTTCGATATGATCTTGTGGTGGTGGGAGGTGGTGCACGGAGCCCACCTACCGCGTAGCATGTCTTCTTCCTGACGTTCGGCAGTGACCGTTCTCACAATGTAAAATAATATTAAGAAGCATGGGATACGAGTGCTCTAAAATTAGATATGAAAGTGCAATTGAGCCTTAAATTTTTTAAAAAATATAAATAAATCATAAAAATGATCAAACTAGTTCAATAATTTCTTCAATTGATTGCACTTTTCTAATAAATTTAAGGATCTAATTATACTTTTTAAAAGTTTTAGAACTCCAATTATATTTTTATAATAAATTTTAGAATTTTCAATACACTTTTTCCCAATAACAATAAAAAAGAAGTATATCTGAACCAAACTGAAGGGATGCATGCGGGTCATGGATCGATGGAGACCTAAATCGAATTGGCTCGTTGGCGCTAATAATCCGTAGGAAAACTACATAACTTCACCCGAGTCACACACCTATCGATGAGATGTGGGTCGATTCCACAAGGCCCAAATGGATGGGTGACCTAGATCTAACCCATGGAACGAGAGATAAATTGTTTGTGACGTCGGCACTTAGTGACCCAATCTCGTCACTATCTCTAAGTGCAGATAAATTTAATTTGAACTTTGAACCTTAAACTTTGATATCATGTTAGATTTGCTAATTATTTTAAAATTTTAAAATTTTAAATGAATAATCCTATCTTTAGATAAGATCGGGTGCTCCCTCGGGCTTCTCTCACGCTAGCAGATCACCATGAGTCAACAAAATGGTTACTAATTGGAAGTAAAAAATCTGTGCAATTACTGAAAAAAAATGGGACTCATTTGGAAATCTGGCGAGTTAATTTAATCTCTCCGTTAGTAAGTTAGTAACCAAAAAAAAAAAAAAAAATCTCGCTTTTCTCTGTTTTTTTTTTGTCAAAGAAAAAAGAAAAGGAGAAGAATAAACTCTAATCGTACAGTTATTATTTATTTGCACCCTCTCCCTCCAATCCAACGAAAATTCCCAAATTGGCCCCATTTCCACTCCGCCCCCGCCAGTCTAGAATCCACCAGAGAGCCAAAAAAAAAACTCCACTCAAAAACCCTAGTCCCCCTTCTCCCTCCTTCTCCCTCCCTCCCTCTCTCTCTCTCTCTCTCTCTCTTCCTCTGCAAGCTCCGATCCGCGACAATGGCAGGCATGCTGGTGAGTCCCGCTCTTCCCCTACTCGGTCCCTAAACGACGAGCCTCGCTCGCGTTTCGCCTCGACGACGCTCACCATTTTTCTTCTTCTTCTTCTTCTCTTTGGCTCTGGTGTGCGAAATGTGCGGGAGAGCAGCAACCGCAGATCATCCTGCTGAAGGAAGGCACGGACACGTCGCAGGGGAAGGCGCAGCTGGTGAGCAACATCAACGCCTGCACGGTGGTGGCCGACGTCGTCCGCACCACCCTCGGCCCCCGCGGCATGGACAAGCTGATCCACGACGACAAGGGCGCCGTCACCATCTCCAACGATGGCGCCACCATCATGAAGCTCCTCGACATCGTCCACCCCGCCGCCAAGATCCTCGTCGACATCGCCAAGTCCCAGGACGCCGAGGTGCGCCCCCCCGATTCCGTTGTTTCCTGGATAGATCTTTTCTCTTGGTTTTGGGAGATGATAGTGTTCTTCTCGTCTTCCGCTGTGCTTAATTTGTCCTTGTTTGTGAAGTGCAAGCGACCGGTCGCGATTGATTTCTTCGTTGTTTTGGGACATTAGCTGCTTGTGTTTTTGGCAACTTTCGAGTTTTTTACGATAGGATGGTGGATTCTTTAGTTTCTAGACTGGAATCAAGGTGCTCTTAGTTATGTCTAGCTTATAATCAATGCTGCAGGCATTCCTGAGTGTATCGGTAGTCACCTTGTGAGCGATAACTGCTGTTTTTGAAATTTCCACTGTTCCATAGTGTCTTGATATCTTGCTGAATTGGCTGCTCACATCGTCAAATTCACGGGGAGCGTCATGGGGCTTCTGTCATTAAGTGGCTTTAGAATCAAATGGTTCCAAATGAATGTTGGGGATTATGCTTTATGCGAGTCCTTGGTATCATATGGCTATAATGCTTCATTTTTCTCTCTTTAAGTTATGGGTTTGCAGAGAATGGAGGGGCGCTGTTTAGTTGTTGCCTTATTGCTTCTTGTCTTGAATTTTTCTTTCCTTAAGGTACATCCTCACTTGCTGCTTGCGCAGGTTGGTGATGGAACGACTACAGTGGTTCTACTTGCGGGAGAATTTTTGAAAGAGGCTAAACCTTTCATTGAAGAGGGGGTCCATCCTCAGAATTTAATTCGTAGCTATCGGACAGCATGCACTCTTGTATGTGCGCTGAACTAATTTCCTGTTCTTCACATGATCGAGATGTCCTTCTGTTTCTTACTGCGAAATTATTGAATCGTAGGCAATTGAGAAGGTCAAAGAACTTGCCATTAGCATAGAAGGGAAAAGTCTAGAGGAGAAGAAGAGCTTGTTGGCTAAATGTGCTGCTACAACACTTTCTTCAAAACTTATTGGTGGAGAGAAGGAGTTTTTTGCTTCAATGGTCGTTGATGCTGTTATTGCAATTGGAACTGATGACAGACTGAATATGATTGGAGTCAAGAAGGTAGTTTGCATTTTCCTAGAAGCTTACCATGCATAATGAAAGAGAATTTGGTGTCTATTGATGTTCCTCTTTTAGACTAAGAGGAAGTTCTTGCTCCTGTTCATCTCATGTCCTCTCCTGATTGCTTCCCATCTCTTGCCTATTCTGATGTGCTGTCCTAGTCAATTTCTGGAACATGGTTCATGTATTTAGCTGATGATTATTACGTGAAGCGCTGGTTATAGCTTCCTGTTGAAAAGTGTTAGCATGAATTTCAATACCTTTCACTTTCATATGTTAATAAGTTACCCTGATTTTGCCTTATCCAAAAAAAAGTGTTATACTGGTTTTGCCATAATTCCTCCTCAATGTCCACACCTTTTTACTGATGAAGAAGAGATCTGCAGGAAGCAACTTCATTTTGACCTGCATTAATATGTTGTCTGACTTCTGGAAGTTCTTCGATGCTCTTTGGAGTCATGTTCAGCAAAGTTTTATGCAAGCTTGATTTGTTAGTTAGTTGGGTTCAGATTGGTTACACAGAATGATGTGAATCTAAAATTGTGATTGTCTGCCTTTCCAGGTGCCAGGTGGTAGCATGAGAGATTCGTTCCTTGTTGACGGTGTTGCTTTTAAGAAGACATTTTCCTATGCAGGTTTCGAACAGCAGCCAAAGAAGTTTCTGAAACCCAAAATACTTTTGTTGAACATTGAACTGGAACTGAAATCTGAAAAGGAAAATGCTGAGATCAGGTGAGATCTTTTCTAGATTATATTAGTCTCATGCCAGGTAAACTTTTTCTTACGTTCAGCACCATTCACTCTTTGCAGACTTTCAGATCCCTCGCAATATCAATCGATAGTTGATGCTGAATGGAATATTATATACGACAAACTGGATAAATGTGTTCAAGGTGGAGCAAAAGTCGTTCTGTCACGGTTAGCCATTGGCGATTTAGCTACACAGGTGCCTGCTAACTTGGCCTTTTCAAAGCCATGCGATCTTTTAATATATATATATTTTCTTGTGTACGTTAGCTTTAATGTTGCTCATTGTTGTTAAACAGTTGAGCAGTAGTTTCCATTTCAAAATTGTAATGGGGATTTTTCCGTTTTATTCTTAGAGAATATCATCTGCACCATTCATGTGTTGGTAATTTTTTGCTTATGTTCTCTATTTTACCCCTGTTGAGCAGTATTTCGCAGACCGAGATATTTTTTGTGCTGGTCGTGTGACTGAGGAAGATCTACAGAGGGTTGCTGCTGCAACTGGTGGAACTGTACAGACATCCGTTAACAATGTGATCGATGAGGTATATAGCTTTCAGTGCTACTTCTATTTTGCATATCTATGTTGTCAGATGAGTTCTGATGCCATTTTGTAAGGTTTATGAATCCTTGTGTGTGGTTTGAGTTGATGACTAGATTGTCTCGTTCTACCCGAACTGATCTTGAGTAATTTTTTCCTTTTAGGTTCTTGGTACTTGCGAAATTTTTGAGGAAAAGCAAGTTGGGAATGAAAGGTTTAACATATTCAGTGGGTGCCCATCAGGTCTGACAGCAACTATTGTTCTTCGTGGTGGAGCGGATCAGGTCTGCTCTTGGCCACAATATGCAGAGCCAAATAGCTGTATAAATATGGTAGATAACATTTACATAGATCTTTGGCTTTTTGCTTTGATATCAGTTCATTGAAGAGGCTGAGAGGAGTCTACATGATGCAATTATGATTGTTAGAAGAGCTCTGAAGAACTCCACTGTTGTTGCTGGTGGTGGCGCTATCGATGTATGACCACATTCGTTGTTTCTCCTTTTTATTTTTTATTTTTTGTGGTCGAAAATGTTTCTCCCATGTAATGGTGGTCTTGCTCTTGATGATTTGACGTGCCATTACTCCTTGTGTAGATGGAGATAAGTCGATACTTGAGGCAGCATGCACGCACAATTGCAGGGAAATCGCAGCTTTTTATTAATTCATATGCCAAGGCACTTGAGGTAAAATTGCTTGTATCTTGTGTTGCTCTTGCTGAGATGCTTATATGATGCATTGTTTGCGTTTGAATTTTCACATGACAATGCATTTATCACCTTGTCATAGAAGAAAAAATGTGATGTCTTGAAAATTCAATAGTTTCATTGAGACAACTTGTGCACGACTATTAATTTAAGCTGTTAGCACCTTGTTTGACAAAATACTAAGCCTGTAATAATGAAGTTTTGGAGCTGGTTGTGGCCCTTACTAATGAAGAAATGGATGAGAAAAAAAATATTTCCTACGTAATATGGGATGGCCAATAAAGTTGATTTTAATGGTCTGGCGAAAAAATGGAAATTTTGTTGTTGGAATTAGGGGTGTGCATATACTTCCTCTTCCTTTGCATGTGAGAATGCATGGTTAATTTTCCACACTTGGTTCTTGTTATTGTCTGAGCTAATGTATCAGAGGATATGCCAGGAAGCTCAAATGCATGGGAGATGTTCGGATCTTTATAATTCTTGAATTTGATAATCTAGAGTTTGTCATATGCTGATTTTACTGTGTTGGGCAATTTCTGGATGTGCTAAGAACAAGAATATTATCCCAATTCAAAGTCAGCAAGAAATGCATAGTTGAATTTAGATCGTGTTAGTGTGCAAATTTGTTCATTTTACCAACTTGAAAATTAATTGAACGGATTTGGTATGGTCATATGATTTATTGCCATTGATAGATAATTAATGCCATAATGCATGAAAAATTGGCATCCGTCTGTGAAACTCAAAGGGCAATAGGTAATATAGAGTAAAAGATGTGCATAGAGACTGGGAGCATTTTGGTCTCTTTTGTATGAAGGCTGCAACTGTTATGGAACATGTGGCACCTGTTTGGTATGGCTTTAAGCCCCAGATTAGCACTTTTGGAAAATTTATGAAGATGACTCAACTATCTCTGTGTGCGTGTGTGTATGCGCTTTCAGATTTAAGGGGTTTGATGTAGAATATGCACCAAATTCCAAAAGCAGAAGTTATCCTAGATGCCACCTTAATCATGATGATCGTCCACGTTTTACAGGTCATTCCTCGTCAACTCTGTGACAATGCTGGCTTTGATGCAACTGACGTGTTGAACAAATTGAGACAGAAGCATGCTCTCCCGTCTGGTTGGCCTCTTCTAAATATGGGTTTATAGCTTTCTTCTTTTGCACTTAGTGATACATATGTTTGTCCATGAGTCTTGTAATTTAGTAGAGGTGGTATGCTTTCATTCCTTGGGGATATGATTATCTGGCTAAACTTATTACAGAGGTTAAGTGAGATTTTTAATGCATTACTTGCACTCATAATGTGGTTCCAACAGGAGAAGGTGCACCTTATGGAGTGGATGTTAACACCGGTGGAATTGCTGATTCTTTTGCCAACTTTGTTTGGGAGCCATCTGTTGTGAAGGTGCCTGGGAAAGATTAATTTTTGCAATGAGAGTATGAGTTGATTGCTGGATTTGACACTTTTGACATCCATGATCAATGTGTACTGTGTATTGCAGGTTAATGCAATAAATGCGGCTACTGAGGCTGCTTGCCTTGTATTAAGTGTGGATGAGACAGTAAAGAACCCTAAGGTAATGTTACTGTTCCCTTGTGTTGGTTCTTTTCCTTGCCAACATAATTGATTTTATGTATTCTTAGAGTTGGAGATTCATTGCATATAATTTTCTGCAGATCTCTTGATTTGGATATAATATTTTAAACTTTCTAAAAATTTTAGATGTTAGAGGATTTAGCATAGGACGAGTGTCTTGATTTGTTAATTTCCTGTGAGGTTTAATTAGGTTCGCTTCAAAAGTCTTCCGGCTATAGTGTTCCTATGCTCAAATTGCTTTCTGCAAATATATTTAGGCTTAAGTAACTAGCTAGTTGCCACATGGATTCTGCTCTCTGGGGGACAATAAAAGCTTTGGAATTCCCACTGTGGCAAACTTATTAACTCGTGGATTTTGGGAGGTGATTTTTTTCATGTCATGTGTGGTGTTGTTATTAAGGTAATAGATGACATACTCCCAGTACATTGTTAGTGGTATTCAGTTTTTAGAAATGTCTGAGTACTGTATGCGCAGAGGATGTATAGAACCTATAGGCATCAACGTTTTGCAGTTCTATCAATATGTGAACTTGAAGTTTAAACTGTATATATGTGACTGAATTATGTTGTGAGATGTAGGTCTGTTGTTTGCCATGGTCATGACTCCTGACACATTGATTTACGATGGATTAGTATAGTGTCAGATACTCATGTCTATTGACCATCTGTCTTAAACTCTTTCATCAATTGGAATTTTGGCAAATGCTTATCAAGCTCTCAGAGATCACCTTTCCATGCTTTTGTGGCTTATGCAGACTATTGTAGATAATATCTTTCTTTTGCTGATGGATTGGGCAATTTATGATTATGTTGACTTATATATTTTGTTTGAGATACGTTGTATGGATTTTTGGACGAGGTAAGTGAAAAAAAAGGAATGTTTTATTTATTTCTTCTCTTTATATTCTGCTGCAGTCTGAGAGTGCCCAAGGAGATGCTGCTGCTATGGGTGGCAGAGGGCGTGGAGGAGCTGCTTTCCGTGGTGGGCGTGGACGTGGAATGAGAAGGCGATGAGCTGCTCAGAACCATGGAAACGATTCTGTAGCGGTTTGGTTCTCTTTATCATCGTGCCAGTGTTCATCGTCCAGAGTCCTTTCTGGGGTCGTGATTAGAAACCTGTGTGACCCTGCTTGAATCTTCCAGAGTGAGATGGCTTTGGATGCGATTTATCAATCAAATTTTTGTATAAGGACGGTGATCCTCTTCCTCTAATGATTGCTGGTTGGCAATTGAAGATATTTGATGTGGGATATAAAGATCTATTTGTGATATGAAATTTTGGCTGCGCAACCTTTTAGTTCCCTGATGCTATGGACCGTGCTGACGTAATTATGCACCATCCGCTTATAATTAAGAATTTTTCTAGGTTATGCATTCAGCTGGTTATGGTTTCTCATGTGCGGGAGGGTTTCAAAGGACTCGGGCATGTTTTCAAGCCATTATGTTCTTATCACTTAAAAAAGTACTCAAAAGTGAAGACATTGTAGAAAGACCAGAGCGAAAGCTATTTTGGTAGTAGACAAAGATGGTCATCTCGGAATCGTAGGAGTTCCATCATTTGCCCTCTAATTAATTTGTGGGGACATGTAAAAAACCCTCTTTTCTATGGCTCGAGCGTAGGAAGAAGAACGTACAATCGTGCAGATACATCTCAACCATGCGGTGAAGGCCGCATTTATTTCCAGGTGATGGTGGGAAAGAGCCGCGGTGCTTTCAGGCGGCCGATTCAGTACTACCCTCTGAGCTCTCGGGCTCTGGTTTCTCTTCGGGTTCTTCGTCTTTGGAAGAAGCTTCCGCGGTTTGCAGTTTCGAGACTAGGAACATCGCCAGATGCATATCCCCTATGTGAGAAAAAAGATAATAATGGTATGGTCAGCGTTTGAGCCAGAACAATTCTCTCTATCATCGTATTAGTGCAGTTTGTCATTAGACATTCTGGACTTAAGACATCTTTCTTGATATTAACCACGAGAAACCGCAAAATCGGAGAAGAAAAATAGTAAGTAGGAGACCAAAATGGGCAAACGTATATATGTCGAGAGCGAGGGAAGAATACCGAATATAATGCAACTCCCCGGTGATACGGTGGCTGCAACTCCAGGTCTCAACTTCCGGTCGTCGATAAACGTCCCGTTGGTGCTATCCAAGTCGGTGACCAAAAGGCTCCCTTCTTTCTTCTGGATGCGCGCATGAAGACCCGAAACTGCTCGAGTCAAAGACAAGGCAACATTCAGCTCTCAAAGGCATGGACAGGATGGTTTTTCCTAAAAGAGGAGACTCAATGACTCGGATCATTCAAAGACACTATGGATTTCCCTCTAACGCTGCCTGATGGAAGTTGGGGACACATGGGATTTGATCCTGGCCACAATCAAGCAGAATAAACATGATGCGCTTCCGAGATAACGGTCCATGAATATTGGTCACAAGCGCACAGGATAGGGAATTTCTCTCTCGAGCAACTGTTGACGTTCAAATCATAACAACATCGACAACACTATGTCTAAGACAGAACACCACGCCAAATTTGGAAAAACCTTTATGTGATTGCAAAGCGGCATCATCCTTAATTCCTAGTGACTTTAGTAGCCTACATGCTTTAGCATAGACGGTCTAGCCAGCCCAGTCATCAATTCGGCACTTCTTCAGTAGGCTGATGAATTGAATTCACTGCGACACTCTCAGCATATATTGTTGGAAGACTTGCTTCTTTACTGTAGGTGTCATTGCATCAAGTGAATTCCCGTTTGCTGTATCAGACATAATAGTACCTCCCTCAAATGTCTCCGTGAACTCCAACCACTGGGGAGCAAAGTGGGTTCTGACCGATGTGTACTATCCACAACGGACTTTGGTAAGGGTCGGCCAAGAATTTGCTTGTCCGGGCATGGACAGTTGCAGCTTCCGCAGGAATGGAGCAATTGCGAAGAGGACTAGCAACTAAAGAAAATTCTCGGGTTGGAAGATATGTACCTGTAGCAACTGGAATCACCATATCTGCTTTTTCTGGGAGACGACCAACAGTGACCAAGTTCTAGAAGTATCAAATGCAATTCAGTTACCTTCATTGTACATTGTCGGATGATTGTGCAGGATAGATAGAAAGTACTTACAGAAGAAATTTCAAAGGCACCTGGCATATCAACCTTGAAACCTATGTGTCTTGTATCTCCATCACCTAACAGACAAGCGAAAAAAAGAGTGAGACTGTCGTCCTTCCAGATAAAAATTGCAGAAGTTGGAAAACTCGTCTGCATATGACACAGGAAGTTAGCAAGAGCAACCAAACTTAGGACTATTCCTCCCGAGGAGCTTTTTTGCAAACATTGAGAATCCCAGAAAGTTGGCATCAAAGGCTACGAATGGGAGAGGATCAAATTAGGGAAAAATGATGTATGAGAATGTTCTATACCTCTTCAAGCTTTCGGTTGAGAGATTGTTAAATGCATATTTCTAAAAGGGAACTGGACAGTAGAACAAGAAGCTCTTATTTGCACTACGTTTTGCATATGAAAGCACCTCGACCCTTATTTATCAGAAGCAAATTTGCTTTTCCCCCATCCTCCTCTCCTTGCTTCAATCCCCATTAAACACGATTCGATAGTGTTATTAGCCCTCTCAAGTTTACTTCCAACTGAACGTGAATCGCTGTAGTTTGGATAAGTACCAAATCTTAGTGGGGCTAAAATGGCGTTGCAGTTGCAGCCACCTTCAGGTAATTGGCGTCCGGTGCAGAACCCTTAAGCTATAGGGAAATACAAACAGTGTTTATTAGGGAAAAAGGTAGTATCCTTGTTTCCATTATCTAAATTCCAGCCTAATTGATGATTAGAATTGTCAAGTTCTAACCAGATGAAGTGCTCGAGTATATAGTGAAGCAGAATTTTTTTTTAAATATTCTGGCGATCAATCTCACAAAAGCCTTTTTACCAAAAAAAAAAATCTCACAAAAGCCTTGGCGGCACTGAAACTTCTCTACCCACATCATCTTCCTCAGAAATATCAAGAAAACCCCCTAAGGAGAAAACAGATCAGTCCTATCAAAAGGGGGAAAAAGAGCTCATGAGAAGATCAGGTTAGGCAGGAAAAAGAAAAAATGAACAGACACAGAGATCTAAAATGGGCACTGACCAACAGGTTGAAGAAGCCAGCTTTCAGCAACAACATCAGCTGAAGGAGGCCCTTCAGTTTCAGAAGAAGCATGCACAGGCCCAAGAATTGTCTGCCGGTGCTTGGCTCTTATTTTAGCTCCTTGAAGCTGTTTTGAGCAGCTAATTGAGCAATTCAAGAGTAGTGGAGAGTGAGCAGGGATTGAAGCTTTTGAGGACAAGCTTGGAGCTGAGAGCAAGAGAGAGGAAGTGCAGTAGGTCACCAGAGGCTTTGGAAGGAGCCTGGCATGGGAAAGAGACTGTGAAGTCATTTCCATTTCAGAAAGAACGGAAGAAAACACGTTTAACAATCTATATGGGAAGCTGTTTTTGAAATGGGTTGGTGTAGGGTATTGATAAAATGGCCAAAAGAAGGGATATTGATGCTGCTTTTGTGAGCACATGTGATGGATTATGTGGCAGCCATTTAATGTTCTATGGACTCAGGTCTGATGTGGATAACAAGGTTGCCCAAGCTGGACAGTTGGCCCTCTCTGTTTGGTTATTGCTGGTGGAATTTTCAAAAGTCCTTGCTTTTTTCTTTCTATGAATTAGACTATCTTATGAGTTTTCTATACGATTTCTCTGTTGCAAACACAATAGCAAAAGAAAATGTGTCGTCCCCGTGATAGTAATAAGGTGTTTGCTAAACTTCTCATAATGGAATATTTTTAAACTAAAACACTTTATGGGGCTTGGCAGTTTCAAACACATATTTGTTTACATACTAATTTCTTACATTTGTTTCTTTATATCTCTCGAGAAAATCTAGCAATGATTCTTTGAATTGATGAATAGAAATAATAATGGCGTGGGATTGAGTTGTACTAAAACACTTCTCATAATGGAATATTTTTAAACTAAAACACTTTATGAGGCTTTGCGATTTCAAACACATATTTGTTTATGTAGTAATTTGTTACATTCGTTTCTTTATATCTCTCTCGAAAATCTAGCGATGATTCTCTAAATTAATGAATAGAAATAACAATGGTGTGGGATTGAGTTGGTGTTCCCAGCATTGAGCTTGCGCACTATGATACTTTGCCCTGTTCTTTTTTTTAATGATTATCGTTTGAATCTGGATCCATATGAATTGAATTAATTATGGGTGATGACGAGACAAAAGCGGCATGCCATGGCATTAATAGCAAAGCTAAGTCAATAAAACATATCCTCCTTTTGGGGATAACATTGTCTAAGTCAATTTTGGGCGGAGGAAGGATGAGTAGGGATGAGCATTGGTCCAAGATTGACCTCCTACTGGCCCAATTTGGCTAATCAAGATTCAATTCTTAAGGGGATTGGGCCAGTTCCCAATCCCCAAATCCCCAGTCCCTGATCTTAGGTGTAGTTGAAACCTTTATTATACTGATTGGTCCTTAGATTTGGGGCTTTAGGGATGGTTCAACTTGGACTAATCCTATAGTCGGTCCAAACCCTAAGTATATAACTGTAGGCGCCTCTCCTCTCCTACCGCCGTTTTCCTCTCTCAAAGTCTCACTCTCACTCTTTCTCTCAATCTCAGATTAATGCTGAAATCTTCCATTTCCATCTCTTCGTCTTGTTTGTACTCATTTGAACTGAGCGAACAATTCTTTTCTCCCTTTGTTCGTGCTTTTGCTTGCTGTCGCTGAATCTCCGTTGCTTTAGGTGAGCCCTTGATTCTTTTCATCTATTCACATTTGTTTTTTTCTTTTTATTTTTGCTGATTCATCTATCACGAGGTGTTGTGGATGACGGGCTTAGATTTGCTAGAATGGAGTGTTTCACTTGGTTGTGATTGGCGGTGGGAGATGTCTCTCCATGTTTCGAATAAGTTGGACTTACAGGTTTTAGTGGTTCTCTCTTTTGAGTTTGGTGAATTCGAGGGTCGTAGACAATAGGACACTACGAGTTATTGATATGGTTATAGCCATGGCTACGCCACAATAGATTCGCTTGAAGGAGTGAGTATGATTAAGTGGTTTGGATTGGGTAAGTCTATTAATGTTGAATAATACATTGAGAATACCAAAAAGGTTTAGATTAGGTAAATCTAAGCAATTCATATTTCTTTTATGTCTTCTTTTTTATGGATTGTCATATCAAGGGGATTACCATGGATAAATAGAGTTCACATATCGAAGTTGGACAAATATAAGTAGTGAGATGTTCCATCAATTAAACTAATAGTAATTTGTTTGTTGTTGGTTTTGTTTTTAGGTATTTGGAATTTGAAGCAATCTTTTATGAATAAATAAGATATGAAGTTCTATAATTCTTCATGTTTCATGTTATGTATTTTGAATTATTTATTATTTATTTTATTTTACACCTTTGTATTCCATGATTTATTGCTTTTGGCAGGTGAAGATTTCTGTTGATGCCTTATCTTAGGTCTCTGGTTGGTTTGTTCATTGTTTAATTACTCAATATCGCACCGTTGATAAATACATAATTTCTTGACAAAAAGGAAAATGCAAATGTAAGTTTTTGACAAAAAAAAGAAGATATATACGGATTCATAAATATTCAACATTTAGTTCCTCCTTTTAAAAAATGTCGGTCTTGGATTAATCTTAATACAGGACCAGACTCATAGGATCTGTCTAGTTCTCAAGCTCAACAGCTTCGATCCCTAATCCTAAAAATGAAGAATCAATATCGTACGGTTTATTTCTAGATTCAGAGGTGGATTGATCTAATCCGGATCACGTTTCCTAAGGACGACCCGTAACAAGACACGAACGGGAAGAAATAGGGAGAGACATCATTACTGATAAAGACAGGGACAACGTCAAATCCCCATGTCGGTCCTAATCAGAACCCATAATTTCTCCGAAAGGACAGTATTCTAATAATAAAAATCGATCCATCCATCGATGAGCAAAGACAAAACGCCTTTTCCCCTTCTCCCATAATCTAACCTCGGACAACGAGCCCTCGACCGGACAAGACACATTCATTCATTACCTAAATTAAAAAGCCTCCACTTTCCAGCTTCCCCACCCTGCAAAAGCATGCCCCCCAATCCCCGTTCCCCTGCCACCAAGACATTAAATAACTCAGTGTACGTGCGCGCTTGTGTAGAGGCGGGGAGAATGGACTGTTCGTGCTGGGGGATGATAGAGCAGGCGAAGGAGGAGCTGGAGACGCTGGAGACGCAGCACCCCGGCCGCCTCGGCCTTCTCAAGGCGGAGGTCAAGTCCTTCATCCTCTTCCTCGAGTCCGAGCATCTGCTTCACCACCACACCCCCTCCCCGCTTTCCTCCTCTTTCTCAGTCGGCACTCAAGGTTTGGGTCTGCTTTGCTTCTTAACAGATATGGTGCATGCTTGCTTGCTTGCGTGCGTGCTTCTCTTAGCCCGTGCGTGTGAAGACAAAGCTCTCTAGACCACTATATATAAGTCTGATCAGCTTTAATGGTGCGCGAGCAGAATCATCAACCTCCAAGAAGAGGAAGAAGAGTTCGGTGCAAGAGACGGCGGGCGTCGGAGCCGCCGGCCCGTCGCCGAAGCGGAGTAGGATTGATGCTGTTCTCGACAGAGCCATATCTTGCCTGAAGAAAATCCAAGAGGTCAAGTCTAGCCTGCGCTGATACTGCTGCCTCCCCAAGAAGGAATTTAAGCATGAACGCACTCATGCTCTGTTCATTTATATGTAAAGACCATTCATCGACTCCCCACTTCGATACTAGCAAACTCCAACAGGACGCAGCAAGGGCAAGAGGGTATTAGTATTATTTTTCCATCCAAGTACCGTACGCTAACCCTATGCCGTATCGCACCCCTCATCAGATGGTTAATAAAAGAGAGTGATAGTCTTGGAATATGCAATAGTTCGTCATTTCAAGCTTGTATTTACAGGACTCAAACTTCTCCAGATACTGCTGTTTTTTTTTTTTCCTTTCCAAACAATGCCAAACGGTTCAGACACCAGCACGAATTAGTTCCTACCAATTTGAAATTAACAATTTTCTTTCAGCACTACAACTGAATCATCATAATATACATGACAAACATTTGATCAATTGTTAAATGTTTTTTCTCCTGCAGTTGCAATTTTTTTTGTCTTTCCCATTTGCGCATCAACCTCTATTTACAGAAAGTAGATGGCATAGGATCAGTTCCTCTGTCTAACCCTCCTCCCATGGCTGTCACCGCCATCAGAGAGCTGTGCCCACACACTGCGAGTTTTTCCACTGTCCGAGCTTAAGTCCTTTTCGCAACCTGCCACCATTTTAAGAAGCTCCGACTGCAGAGAAACGTTGTCCTCTTTAAGACACTCGAAGCTGTCTGATCGCATTACAGCTGCAATAAGAGAGCCAAGGTAAATGTAGGAATTTTCCAAATCACTAAAAAATCGCTCAGATATCCCACAGAACATGGCAAAAACATCACATAATAGCATCATAGCCAGGACACGAATTTTCTCTTCTCCTGGTGCCAAACTCAGGAAAAAAATGAAGCCTTCCGCTCATCTTCCCTTCTATTCTTACGGTAAAATGACTTTTGCTTCTCAAAACTCTAAGTACGATCACCAAACAAAACACCCAAATACTACAAGGACTGAAATAAACCATAATCAAACTAAAGCAGCAGGGGAATCCTACACAGGCTAAAGGATCGTAGCAGAGTCTACTAGCTAGAAGCCAGAACTTAAGGTGGGCCATGTCCTGCAACCACTGCTACGCAAGAAAAATCAAAGGGACAGTTTCTTCTCCACAGTTTTTTTTTTTTCTTTTTCCTTTTGTCAAGCATCATGTAAAATTGTTGTTCATACCGAAACTATGTTGCCTTTACTAGCAATAAGCCCCAAAAAAATCCAACTAAAAACATGGCTTACCCAAAAAGAAATACATAACCAAACCTAGAAGCCCCAAACACCTGTTCTATTTAAAAGTTTCTGAAATCTTCACAGAATCTGTCGCTGTCAGAGAACAGATGTCATGTCACTCTGTAGGATTAACTAAGAAATAAGCAAGCAAACAATCAATATCTCAAACTAGCAGTGGTAGTGCTACCAGACAACTACCCATCCCAAGAAGGTTCAAATTAGCCTTCCAGAATTTCTTGAAAAGTAGAAACATTGTTCCTGAGTCCTGACAAGAAGAAGTAAAAAAAAAAAAATTTATGTACCTGCAAGATTTTCAGCTGCAAACTTCAGGCAAACAGCTTTCAGTTCCTTCGCATGGTAACGGTCAGCCAAGGCCAAAATTTCACAAACAGTGGTGACAGATATATCCTTGCAGAGGTACGACCCACACATTATTCTCAGTCTGTCCACACCATATCTGTCTGCCACCGCTAACAGTTTCACTAACAACGTCTCAGACATAGAATATGCATGACCTGAGCAAGATGTCACTGACTTTTCATCTTCTGGCAGATTATCTGTGTAAATGAAATAAAGCAAAGCCTGTCTAGCACAAAATGAAACTTAGGTCATGAATCTTGAAAAATTTACGGTGGAAGCTTAAAGAAAACAATGAAGGGCATATCTCTTATAGGGCCTTCTTCAAATAAAGTAAACAACAAAAGCTTTCACCTTGAAGACTGCAGGTTCTAAATCATCAACAACTATCTCTCGCTTATTTTCGCCAACTCCATCGAAAAGTTCAGATCGGAATACAGAGGAGCGAGCAGCCAACACCAACTTGTGAGCATGGAACTTCTCACCCCATACATCAAAAGTAATATCCGAGCCTTCCATATTTTCAAGTAGCATGCCAAAATGAGCTCCAATATTGGACTCCGGGACTTGGATTGAATTCAAAATCGGACGGTCTATGGATGAAACCACAACTCCTACAGTGCAGTTTATCTTCAAGCAGTCATCCTTTAGGTAATCCGATGTTTCAAGATGAGATCGTCTGAAAAATCGCTTGTATCCCCTATGAAAAATCGCAAGCAGCAAATATCTCATTCTCTTGCAGCTCAGAATTATTCTGACAAAGACAACACTATACAAAATAGAATAGAGGGCAAGAGGTCTCAATGTTCACTTCTCCACCACCTCAAGAGGACATTGACACTGTTCTCTCAAGGTCGAAACTTCAACTCAGTTTTTATACTCGTTCTTGAGATAGCATTCAGTCTAATTGATCAAGTACTAGTTGTGTTGAATCAATGGGATACAAATTCCACCATATTCCATCACACATTCGACACTACGTTAATCCGAAAGTACAAATGCCACATTCTAATCAACAATAATCAGCAGGAAAACCACCACCTTATCCAGACGAACACAAAAAAGAGATAAAAAAAATTCAAGATTTCAAGAATGAAAAAAGAAAGAAGGAAAAAAGGACTCACCACATGCTGCCTCGGTACTTGAGGGTGTAGGGGCCGCTCGCCAGAGACCGATCGAAATGGCTGTGCACCTTGTGCTTGCCCTTCCCGCTCTGATCCAAGAGCGTGAGCTCGAACAGCGCCCTCACGTCGGCGCCGTCGCTCGCCAGCGAGATGAACACCGAGACGTAGGTCGAGTTGTCCTCCGGGTTCTTCCCGTCGGGGTAGAAGTAGATGGCCCACTGGTATCCCCCGATGGTGAAGTTGTCGCTGGCGACGTGCTTGCCGATGCCCATGCCCTTGGCCAGCGAGTAGCCCTTGATCTCGAAGCAGTGGGAGCCGTTCACGGTCTCGGTCACCGACCGCGACGTCGTGGGCGGCGCCGCCGCGGCCAGCATCGGGGCCTCCGCCTCTAGCGCCATCGCCTGCACGGGAAGCCGAAGTCCATATAAGACCGGAGACACTCGATCCGCAGGGAGAGAAGATGACGACGGCGACGGTGGCGGCGGCGGCGGAGATTTCGAAAGGGGAATGGGGAATTCAAAATTAGGGCTCGGACTTTGGGGGCCGGAGATGTTGATTGTAATTTCGGTTTCTATCTTCCTGTAATTCTGCAGAGGGCTTTGAGGATGAGGAGGCTGGCGATGGCGATGGGGGCGTCGACGGGAGATGATGAGGTCATCTGACTGGCACGTTGGGGTGGTCTGGAAGGTTCGAGCCCCGGAGGTCATTTTGGTCTTTTCATTTTTCATTTTATTGTTTTTGGTCTAACGAGAATTAAGCGTTGAAATGGAACTGAAATTGCTCGAGTGGTTTTTTTTTTTGGCAATATTTAATAAATACGAATTGGAGCTCTTTGTTTGCTTGATTTTCGGAATAATTAATTGTTCTGGTGGAAGGAGTGAATTTCCAGTCTTATTTTTGCATGAGCTTTATAGTTCGGTTGAAATTATAATAAAATTGGCGCTAGTCGCATACCCGAATTTTGGCGCGTGTTAATTAGAAATAAAGCTGGAATTAAAATAGTATAAAAAAGCTTAGGAATTTGGAAACTTGTGGTGATGTAACAAAATGCGATGAGTATAGAAGATTGTCTAAATATAAGCCTCAAATTGGTGAAAAAAAAGGGGTTGGACGGATGCCAGTAGGGTATAAAAGGCAATTGCAAATCCTTCATTTTGAAGTGGTTCATAAAGAGGACAACTATCAAAAAAATCTTAAACATATCACGTTTGTATCAATTGAGTTCAAATATATTTCATATTTTGTTAATTGAGTTTATTTAGTCAATTTTTATTTGAAATCGTTGATGCACATACCAGTGTTCTGTGTGACACGATGAGTATTGATGTAGAAATTTTTTGAATAACATGTTAATTTTTATAATTTTTTGGGATTTTTTTGAGTAAGAATAGGCAAGGTTGGCTACAACGAGAGCCACCACATCCTTGCTCAGATCTTGGCCAAAGAAGGGTGTGTGGCCCTCACATCAATCTAATGAGGGCGTCTCGACCCTTGCTTGTGGCCAATGGTTGAAAAAGAAGAAGAAAAAACCATAAAAAATATATAAAAATAAAATATTTAGAATTTAATTGGTATAAGTGTAATAAGTTTATGAATTATTTGGTAACGTCAAACTTCCAAACATTGATAGCACTAATAAGTAAATTTAAGATAAAACAATTTCTCTATTTTTATTTGAAATGAAAATGGAAAACGGAAGGGGGGAGAGAGAGAGATTACCTCCATAGCTGATGGAAAGGAATGCTTAGACCCTAGGCAAGACCAAATAGAAGAACTTCCTGGATGAGCTCTCCTCTGGAAATGGTAAAGAAAGATGCTACAGACCATTTGAAGGGGCTTTTCCTTTTTTTTTTTTTACCTCTTTTCCCTGCAATTAGTGTGCTGCGTAATTTGGGAAACCGACCAGAAAAAGACAAAAAGAAAATCTCTAGAAATCCAGTATTTTCTTCAATTCATTAATTATGGTCAGTGGTCAATGGGCATTTTGTTGGTGAGGATTTGGAAGCAAATTCTGCATTTAAGACATACTCAAAAAAGACAAAAAGAAAATCTCTAGGAATGCAGTATTTTCTTCAATTGATTAAATATGGTCAATGGTCAATGGGCATCTTGTAGAAAAGGAGTTGCTGAGGATTTGGAAGCAAATTGTGCGTCTATGACCATTTTATGACTGGCTATGGATAAATATCTTAAGTTGTACCTTCACTTGCAATCGATTTGCTTTTCCAGGTATGTTACTTTAGTGTGTCTCATATGATGTCTTAATATCATAAATTCACGAACGAACTTGTTTAGGAAATTCTTGACCGAACATATAAGCAATCAAGATCTTTTGTGACTTTAATAAATGATTGGATGCAATAAAGGATCTTCGTCACCTCTTTTACCCCCACAAGATTGCCTTTTTTGATGAAAAAATAATCTAAAAAATAATATATTTATTACACTTTTATTAATTTAATTATAAATCTTTTAATCGTGTTAATTAAATCTAAATTCTTTTTATATTTTATCAATTGAATTAATCCTATTACAATCAACGTAGACGCCAATTATTTTACTTGACATTATCGACGCTGATGTTGATATTTTAAAATAATATATTTTTTTCGAATTTATTATTATTATTATTTTTTTTTTGGCTTTTTGTCTTTTTCCCTTTCCCCTTTTTCCATATTGTCTTCACTCCATGCTTTTATTTGATTATTCTTTTCTGGTATAGATAATATATGCTCCATCATTTCATCTTTATAAAGAAGCCAAATCAGTATCAGAATCAGTATTGTTTTTTTTCCTTCTCTCTTTTCTTCCTTTTTTTTCTTTTGGCTTTTTGTCTTTTTCCCTTTCCCCTTTTTCCATATTGTCTTCACTTCATGCTTTTATTTGATTTTTCTTTTCTGGTATAGACAATATATGCTCTATCATTTCATCTTTATAAAGAAGCCAAATCAGTATCAGAATCCTCAGCTACCTTTAAAAACGCCTTTCACCTTCTGGTATCTCTCTCACCCTTGACTTCCCGGCTCGTCACGATCATACAAAATGGCAGAAAATGCCGCTACCGCCGCCGGCGCCGGCGCCAAGGCGGCCTTGATACCGCCGGAGGAGGCTCTACGAATAGTCCTCGGCGCCGCGCGGCGGCTGCCGCCGGTCGCCGTGCCTCTCCACGACGCTCTCGGGAAGGTCCTCGCCGAGGACATCCGAGCTCCGGATCCTCTGCCTCCGTATCCGGCTTCAGTCAAGGTCTGAGCTTGAGTTTTCGATTACTCGCTCTTTGCTTGAAACTGCTCTTGAAAAGCAAGCACGCGCGCGCGCGGGTGTGCTCTGCGGTGCGAACGGAATGATGTCTTTCGCTGGTCATTGCACGAGTTGGATGATCGAGAGTTCGAGATGTGCGTCTTCGTTCGGGAGTTAGCGTGCTTATTGGATACGTTGTTAATAGTCAATGTAGCTATTGATGTTCGGATTGTTGTTTTTGCTAGGAATAGGTAATGCTGTTTTAGAACTTCCAAAGCAATTGATGCTGATGTCGCATGTTGTTGGGCCGTCTGAGCTCTTCCTTTCGTTAGGTCTTTGCAATTGGTTGCATCGGGACTTGGATTTTAAGCGGACTACGTAGCATGAATACTGTTGTGTGGAAATGTTTTACCGTCTCGAGGATGAACAGCAGTACTCTTCGAGGCAGAAATCATTATTGAACTGCAATAGAAAGATTGGAACCATTTTCTGGTTAAGACTTGATGATGCGTAAAGTCCTACTAAGATAGCAACTTGGGCTCCTTGCTTCTGGAGGTTCTCTTTCAACCAGTGTTCAGTAGGTCCCCTTTCAATCTTCAGTTTGGATGTTGTGATTAGCTCTTGCAATAATGATAAAGAGAGTCTTTTCCCTTAAATGGATAGTTCTATTTTGTTGCATCCCTTAAGTATGATGTCGTATGTTGTTGGGTTTTTTCATAGACTCCATCATATATTGTGAAAATAGGATCCTGCCATCTGCTTGCCTTTGTTTTGTAAAGAACGTCAAAAAATGGCTATATGCTTTTCCTTGAGTGAATTCGATTGCCTGCAGGATGGTTATGCGGTAGTTGCTTCAGATGGGCCTGGTGAGTATCCTGTAATTACTGAATCAAGAGCTGGAAATGATGGAGTTGGTGTTATCGTGACTCCAGGAACTGTTGCTTATGTAACAACTGGAGGTGAGTCATTCATCTTCAACTCACTACCATCTATCTAATTATAGGTGAGGATTGGAGAATTTTTCTTTGGAACTCTTTCATTTGAAGGTGTGAGGGATGTAAATTTTTAGCGTTTCACTGCAATAAGATTTAAATCACATGAATATTTTAGTTAATGAAATCTGATAAGTATCACCTTATTATAGGATCATAATCTCATAAAGCTTACCCTGATATAGTTTGTACAGCTTATTCAAGATTCTTTTTGCTGAATTTCCATTCGAGTAAATATCTTTCTTCCAGGACCTATACCAGATGGAGCTGATGCAGTAGTTCAAGTTGAGGACACTGAATTAGTGAAAGGTTCTCTTACTGACCAAAAGCGAGTGAAAATATTGGTACAAACTAGCAAAGGGGTTGATATTCGTCCAGTGGTATGACCTTTAATTTTGACATCAAGTGAAGGCATAATTTTGAATCTTTTGTTTCTTGGTTATCAAAATTCTTTACTAAACCATAAGCTTGACATGTCAAAGGTTTTTTTCTAAATGCCATGTCTAGGGATATGATATTGAGAGAGATTCCATGGTACTTACAGCTGGAGAAAGGATAGGTCCTTCAGAAGTTGGTCTACTCGCTACAGTTGGGGTCACCAATGTTAAAGTACATCATTCTCTCTCTCTCTCTCTCTCTCTCGCGCGCGCGCATGCATGTGCACGCACATGCGCGTGCGCGTCCAATCACTGTGTGTACACATTTATCTACTTGTGTATATGCAAAAATTATGGGAAAATAATGGCTTTAAGCAGATTTGCTAGAGTTGGCTCACCAGTTTCCATGATTTCATGAGATAGGCGTGTAATCTCTGATAAGTACTCATGCTAATATTTAATGTCTCCATGTAGGTTTATCCTTACCCCACAGTTGCTGTCCTTTCTACTGGAGATGAACTTGTGGATTCGAGTACTAAGTGTCTGAATCGGGGCCAGGTATGACTTTCTGTGCTATGGCTGATAGCTTCTCGGAATTAAATAGATGTTCTTCTTCCTATATTAGATGTTTAGATAAATTTGTGTGAAGGATTGTTAAGAGGTTACTCCCTCGTCCTTGTACTGTTATGTGTTTTGCGCTGGATAGTCCTTTTCTCTACCATTCGATCATATTTTTCCTATCAGTTACGGGTGGTTTAGTTGTTCATGAGATGCAGCCTTAATGATTAAGATGGTTTTAGCTGAACAGATTCGCGATTCCAATCGAGCAATGTTATTAGCTGCTGCTATGCAACAACAGTGTAAAGTTCTTGATCTTGGCATTGCTCAAGATGATGAAGAAGAAATTGAAAGGATCATCCAAAGTGCCTTATCTTCTGGGATTGATATTTTGCTGACTTCTGGCGGCGTTTCCATGGGAGACAAAGACTTTATCAAGCCTTTGCTGGAAAAGCAGGGTAAAGTATATTTCAATAAGGTAACTATCGGCCATGCACAAGTTTCCAGCTAAATTCCTTGGAAATTTAACTCTCAACATTACTTGCATGCATTTTGGCATTTCTAGCAAACATCAGTTTAGACTAATTTGTGGAGTTTCTGCAATTCCTTTGATGGAAAGAGAATTTTTATTTCAGCTATGTCAGTTACTTTCTTAATTGATGAAAGATGAAAATAACCTTCTATCTGGTGTTGATTACATTTTCAGGTTTGCATGAAACCTGGGAAACCGCTAACATTTGCAGAAATTACTGCAAATACTGCTGAAAGTAGGACATCAAATAGAATTCTTGCATTTGGACTACCTGGAAATCCAGTTAGCTGTATAGTCTGCTTTAATCTCTTTGTAGTTCCAGCAATACGGTATCTTGCTGGATGGGCTAACCCGAATCTTCTGAGGTAGCTGTTTTTGTAGAATTACTTGCACTTAACAATTGTTGCACAAAAGGCCTAAATAAATCTTCCTTAATTGGTGTATTTTTCACAGAGTACAAGCGCGTCTTAAGCAGTCCATAAAGACAGATCCAGTCCGGATCGAGTATCATCGTGGCATCATCAGGTGGTTGGTGAATGATGGATCTGGCACTCCTGGGTTAGTCTTTTTGCAGTCTTTATTTCCCTTTGATGAGCTCTACTATTTTCAAACCAAACCAAGAGGGCCTCATTTCTATAAACTGGTCGATCAAAGCCTTTTCAATATGTGTGGAAATGATTGGTGGTCAACTTGACTTGTGGGTTTCAGTTTTGTTGCTGAGAGTACTGGCCATCAAGTGAGCAGCCGCCTTCTCAGCATGAAGTCTGCAAATGCATTGTTAGTGCTTCCTGCAACAGGCTCTGTAATACCTGCTGGAACCTCAGTCCCAGCTATTGCAATTTCCGATCTAAGTGTTAGTGCTCCTAGCAAGAGTCCCTTATTGCCAGATTCAGTTTCTGTGGTGCAAGTAACTCCATCTCAAGATACTGTTGCTGATGGACATCAAGAAGGTGCATACAGGGTTGCAATTTTGACCGTGAGTGACACTGTTGCATCCGGAGCTGGGCCTGATCGGAGGTAGCATTTCAATGATTTCTCTTGTTAGGGTAGAATGTTGCCTTACTGTAGTCTTTTTTGCTTACCCATTGCTAAACATGCTGGAAAATGTCCTTGTTATCCTGGTGGCAGTTGTTCCTCTTTTCACAGGTTTTTAACAAATATTTTGTTTTAATTGGTAATGATAATGATTAAAGTCCGTCAAAAAATTGAGTAACTTGTTAGCAAAGCCTCACCATATTTCAAAAATTAAAAGTTGGAATTCTGCTATTGTGGAGTCACTTTTCTCTATTCCCTATTGATTAATTGTGATGGATGGAGAATAGGTTTGTACATCTGCGTGTGGTGAATTAAGCTGTCTTGGTAGGTCCGAGACAATTCGTAACTGTTATGTGGCTTAAACATATGGTTGATGTCTCTGACATGCATCTTGATACACCTCTTTAAATCGTTATTTTAAAGAGGTCACTTTGCTGATGCCAGAGCAAAATGGCAGAATTGATAGTGCTTCCTACCAAAGTATGACTTGGAAGTACTATAGGCTTTGCTACAGTTTTCTGCACCTCATTAAGAGAACTTTTGTGCAGATTAAGGGCATAGAGTCCTATCATCAATTCTAGTGTAGCAAAGCCTCACCATATTTCAAAATTAAAAGTTGGAATTCTGCTATTGTGGAGTCACTTTTCTCTATTCCCTATTGATTAATTGTGATGGATGGAGAATAGGTTTGTACATCTGCGTGTGGTGAATTAAGCTGGCTTGGTAGGTCTGAGACAATTCGTAACTGTTATGTGGCTTAAACATATGGCTGATGTCTCTGACATGCATCTTGATACACCTCTTTAAATCGTTATTTTAAAGAGGTCACTTTGCTGATGCCAGAGCAAAATGGCAGAATTGATAGTGCTTCCTACCAAAGTATGACTTGGAAGTACTATAGGCTTTGCTACAGTTTTCTGCACCTCATTAAGAGAACTTTTGTGCAGATTAAGGGCATAGAGTCCTATCATCAATTCTAGTGTAGCAAAGCCTCACCATATTTCAAAAATTAAAAGTTGGAATTCTGCTATTGTGGAGTCACTTTTCTCTATTCCCTATTGATTAATTGTGATGGATGGAGAATAGGTTTGTACATCTGCGTGTGGTGAATTAAGCTGGCTTGGTAGGTCTGAGACAATTCGTAACTGTTATGTGGCTTAAACATATGGCTGATGTCTCTGACATGCATCTTGATACACCTCTTTAAATCGTTATTTTAAAGAGGTCACTTTGCTGATGCCAGAGCAAAATGGCAGAATTGATATTGCTTCCTACCGAAGTATGACTTGGAAGTACTATCGGCTTTGCTACAGTTTTCTGCACCTCATTAAGAGAACTTTTGTGCAGATTAAGGGCATAGAGTCCTATCATCAATTCTAGTGTTTTTCTTGTCCTTTCTTACTATTTCAAACAGTAGTTGATGATTTCAACCTTTTTTGTGTATTTTGGATTTGATTCCAGTAGAGTTGTTGCTGCTTTCAAATTCTCTTTCTTTGTCTTTGGTATATGCATTTATATCTCCATTTCTATTTCTTAAGAGATGGAAAATATAATATTTATGTTTGTCTATTGAAAGTCAGCTCCTAGTTTTGCTATTGCTACTTTATCAACTTGGCATGTTGTTCTACATTGACTGGAACGCTGGAACTATAGATTGAGTCTTTCTCGGGATTCATTAGCTTAGTATTACTGCTAAAGAAGAGACTTTTGGTGCTGAAGCTTTGTTATCCAAAGATTCCACCTAGTTCTCTGACTTGGCTCCGGAAATTGAAACTATAGTTAGTTTTGACTAGCTGCTTTTTAATATAAAGCCTTTCCTCTTTCTATAAGTGAACAGAGTTGTATGCAAAAAATCAGGGATCAGAGAACAGGAGTTTTCTTGAGTTCAGGTTGAAGATGCTAACCTTTGAATGATGAATTATTGTTTTCAAGTTATCTTTCCTCATATTTCTATTGCACGTTTGGAGCTTGAAGACATTAATAAGTTGTAGAAAGAATAGAACACGATTTCCTGACACACATAATCTGGAACTAGTTCAAACTTGCAGTGGTCCAAGGGCTGTTACGGTCGTTAATTCTTCATCAGAAAGGTTAGGAGGGGCTAGAGTAGCTGCAACTGCCGTGGTCCCAGATGAAGTGGCGAAAATTAAGGATATTCTGCAGAGATGGGCTGATGTTGATAAGATGGATCTGATTCTCACTCTTGGTGAGTTCACCGTGTTTCTAATCTTGAAACCGCCTTCACGTTGTTCTCATGAATTTTGCCACTGTCATTTGTTCTTTAAGGTGGCACTGGCTTCACTCCTAGGGATGTGACTCCTGAAGCAACAAAAGAGTTGATTGAAAAAGAAACCCCGGGTTTACTCCATGTAATGATTCAGGAAAGTTTGAAGGTAACTCCTTAGCTCTGTCTACATGCCTTGACGAGTGCCAGCTTGGTGCAGGACGTCCAACATGTAGTTTTCTGTCAGGGATTTAAGGGATAGTTGCAGTTCTCATTTACTCCTTTTTGGCCAAGAGTTGATGTCCTCCTTAGATGAATACATTCTTTTTTGTTTATTTCACCATTTCTGTTTAGAAGATGCATTATTCTTATTGTGTAATCACTTTATTGATTTATTTCACAATATTAATATCATGAGTAAGAAAGTTGATGTACTCTTTGAAGTTCACTGTCAAATCTCTGTCTGGGTGAAAGGAAGTGGCTGACCAATAGGAAGGGACTCATGCTAGCCTTGAGCAACTGCTGTTTAATTTAGGAGATATCAGTAAAAAATTGCTTATGCTTATGTTATTATTGAAAATATTCAGTGTCAAAGTTACCTTTTTCTATACTGAGATTATGTCGATCCACTTACTTTAATTTACTGAACTTGGTCATCCTTAATTTGCTTAGGTGACACCTTTTGCGATGCTCTCCCGTGCTGCTGCTGGAATAAGAGGCTCTTCATTGGTAATGCCACAAATATTTTCCTTCATAACTGATGATAATGTGCAACAAAATAAAAAATCTTAGTGGCTTTACATTTATATCTGGGAAGTCATTTATTTGACTAAACAGTTAAAAGTCTAAACCTCTGTTAGGGACCCTTACACAAAGTAACCAACTGTAAATTGATTAGAATAGCAAATTGCTCCCACTTGTCGTTGAGCTTTAAATTGTGGAAAATTGGCAAACCAGCATTCGGATAGCTTTTGAAGTCTTAAACTGCTTCTGAACTCGGCGACTTTGGTTTTTGCACTTCTTTAAATAGCTGTGCTTCCAAAGACGAAAAGAGCAGTTTTCTGGATACAGGTTTTTCTTAAAGTGTTCTATTGTTTAATTTGTTGGAAAGTTACCCTTTTTAAATAAGTTGACCTGAAGTTGTGTCAATTAATTAACTGTCTAAAATTGCTGCATCGGTCACTTCTCCTTCCAAACAGTATGAATTTCCTTTAAATAGAGGTGGCAAATGGGTGGGTCGGGTCGGGTATGGGTTGGGTCGAAAATGGATCGATCCATATTTGACCCATTTAACTCGTTTTGACTCATATTCTTGTAATGTAAATCTTATGACTCATACCCGACCCGATCCATACCCGACCCATATTATTGAAACACATTTATATTTAACTCAATTTAGTTACTCAAATAAAAACTTCACACCAAATTTAAAATGTAAATAAAATAAAAAATGTGAAAAACCTTTAATCTCAAATTTAAAAAGTAAATAAAATAAAAAATGTGAAAAACCTTTATTAAAATACTTTCGAAGAACTCTTAATAAAAAAAAGTTTGATGAGCTAATAATTGATATGAAAATAATATTTGTTTAAAATAAATCTTCTTGAATGCAAGAATGCATAGCCTCTTAATTGTAATTGCTTTTAATTTTGGTTGATTTATTGATTTTAGTTCATCAAGTTAAAAATTACATTATGATGTTTTGAATTTCTATTTATTAATCTAAACAACATTGAGTCTAAAAGTACTTTTCCAGTATGTATATGGATATCTATCAATATCATTAAAAAAAATTGACTTTTTTATTATTTTAAAACTTTTTGAAATTATTATTATTATTTTCTTATTTTCTATTTCTCTTTTCTTTCTTTTTCCTCCTCCTCCTCCATTGTTACTTCGTCGACGGTGACCGGCCAAGCCGCAATCTGGTGAGATCAAGGCTCCGCTGTTCGGGCGAGCCCGAGCTGCCGAGCTTCGTCGCGGTCGGTGAGCTCGGAGCTCAGCCGATCCAGGCGAGAGCTCGAGCTCCGTCGCGGCCGGTGAGCTTGCGGCTCGCTAGATCCAGGCGACCCTGAGCTCAGCCATGGCCGGTGAGCTCACGGCTTGCTCGATCTAGGCGAGCCTGAGCTCCGTCGCGGCCAGCGAGCTTGCGGCTCGCTAGATCCAGGCAACCCTGAGCTCGGCCATGGCCGGCGAGCTCGCGGTTCGCTCGATCCAGGCGAGCTTGAGCTTCGTTGCGGCCGGCAAGCTCACAGCTCGCCAAATCCAGGCGAGCCCGAGCTTGCGGCTCGCTCGATCCAGGCGAGCCCGAGCTCTGTCGCGGCCGGCGAGCTCGCGGCTCGCCAGATCTAGGCGAGCCCGAGCTCGCCCATGGCCAGCGAGCTCGCTGCTCGCTTGATCCAGGCGAGCCTGAGCTCCGTCGCAGCTGGCGAGCTAGTGGCTCGCCCGAGCTCTGTCGAGGAAAGCCGCGGCGGCGAGTGGCGGAGGTGAGCGTCGGAGCGCTGGAGGTGAGCGGCAAGCGGCAGAGGTGGGTCGAGCGTCACTGAATCACCAATATGTTTTTACGTTTTAAGTTTTGAAAATGGGTTGAAAATGGATCAGAATGTGATCCATTTTTGACTCATATAAAACTGAACTTAAAATGGGTCGAATGTGGA
Source organism: Eucalyptus pauciflora (assembly GCA_007663325.1). Classification (NCBI taxonomy): domain Eukaryota; kingdom Viridiplantae; phylum Streptophyta; class Magnoliopsida; order Myrtales; family Myrtaceae; genus Eucalyptus; species Eucalyptus pauciflora. Next base: position 3,937,500 of record VMYD01000353.1, read on the forward strand.
TTATGGCCCATTACAACTTCATAACCCACATTCGAGCCATTTGTGAAAAATATGGATGCAAAATTTTGCCACCTCTACCTTTAAAACATAGCAACATATATTTCACCTGATTTTTAAGTCCTAAGGATGATCCACTAAAAATTTCCAATTCAATGATGTATTTTAATTATTTTAAATTAGAGATGCCCCGATTATATGTGTAATAGCTCATCTTGTATATCTCTGTTTCCATATGATATTTGTGGAAGCATTCTGATATTGTTGAACATGCGGAGGATTAGAAATATGAAGATGCTTCACTTCCTTGATTTCTGCTCATTGTGAATTGTGATGCCAAAAATACACAGATCATTAACATGCCCGGCAATCCAAACGCTGTTGCGGAATGCATGGATGCTTTGTTGCCTGCCCTTAAGCACGCCTTGAAGCAAATCAAGGGAGACAAGAGAGAGAAGCATCCTAGCCATGTCCCTCATGCTCAAGCGGTGCCTGCGGACACCTGGGAACGTAGTTATAAGTCGGCCTCTGGTGGCGAAACGGAACGCGGTTGTTCGTGTTCCCACTGATGATATTTGAGGTGAAGTTTCATTCTTGTAAATTATTACAACTACCTGTCTTGTGTCGACTGACTGGGAGGCAAAGTGTTAGTGAACAAGTTCCGTGATACGAAGATGGTCGGTGGACAGTTTCTTAGTAACAAGTCAACTAATGAACACTTGCTTATACACAGTTATTTATATACTTTGAATAAAAGGAACAAAATCATGCGGTCGACTTGACATTTGAATGGTGATTTGAAGTCTTCAAAATTTTCTTGAATTAGTAGAGTCCAGTCATCGCATGTGCTTTAGTTGCATCACAAAAATGCGAGACGTCGTGGTCATGGTTAGATGTGAAGGGCCAGTTTTAGCATGCTGTCTGTCCTACTAACCCGATAAGTAATTTTTCCTATGAAAAAGCAAGTTTCTATATATTACAGGAGAAAGGACTTTCACATTAGTTGGTAATCTATTCTTTCACAAAAAGAAGTTTTGTCATGTCGATTATTAGCGATTTTGTTACTTTTAAGAGGTAAAAGTAATTTCTTAACGGCAAAAAAAGAAAAGTAAAGCTATTCTAAAACTGCCAGAAGTTGGTGGCACAGTTTAAACGTGGATGATTGGAAATCTGCCTTTCACATTGACCCCGTTTGGTTCGGCTTTGGGAATGGGTTTTGGGACTCTAAAGTCCTTTGGCCAAATTCTGACGTGTTTGGTTCGTTTTTTTGGTCGATTTTGGCAATATGCAATTGCATCTCCAAAGGGGCCTTTAGCCCAATGTAGCTGAGGAGGTGCTTTGGAAAGTTGCATATTGGGAATACAAGTCTTCGGTACTGTTCATCTTCTCCAAACCACTGCCAATCGGAGGTTGACGACCACCGATCAAGGGGTCGCGCGCGCCGGTGACGCCTCGGCGACCGTTGCCTGAGGGTCGCCCGACCCAGGCGACGGTCGCTGGGTCAAGCGACCCTAAACGGCCGTCGCCTGGGCGACCCTGGCGACTGTCCAGTGGCCGGACTTGAAAAAAAAAATACAAATATTTTTTTTGTTTTTTAAATTTAATAAAAGTCATTTATAAATGTAAATTTTACCAAACTGTATTTTGGCCAAAGTTGTTTTTCAATGCAAATTTTACCAAACGTTATTTGCATTTCGAAAAACTCCCTTCACCTAAAGGTATTTGTATTTTTGCAAATGTATTCCCCAAAAATTGAACCAAACGGGCCCATTTATTAGAAATTGAATTTTCTCCTATCAAAGATTAGTACTTCCGTCACGGTTTCTTGCAACTTTAAGTTAAAAATTACTTGAAAACCTATCAAAAGTTAGTAATATGGACGAGTGATTAGTGACTTTCTTAGCAACTTTTTAATGTTAAAAGTGACTTCAAAACTATCATAAGTTGATAAATTTAAACATAGTAATATTTAATGCGATGGACCCGTCATGCTTGAAGGTGTTGATTAGGATGGTGAGGGAGTTTGCTTATGTTTTTTGGGGTTTCAGCCTTTACTCAATGAGAGATTCTGAATATATCATATTTGGAAAGTGCATCCTTAAGATTGTTTTGGGTGCACGAAAGTTGATCTGGACACTAGCGAACTGCTATAAAAGAAAATTGTCATGGGTTTTGATTTTAGGTAAGAGAGAGGCCTCATTTAAGATGATGCTGAATCATCTCTCGGTGGTAGGTCAGTCAATGATATAGATACTAAAGATGTAGACACTAGTAGCTCATCTACAATATCTACATCATTGACTGACCGGATCATATTTTACTTGAATTCTCAGTGATCTTTGGAGTAATATTTGCATCATCATGTAAATTCTATCGTATTTGAATGATTGCACTATAAGAACTTAAAGGCAATTCTCGCTGATTAATGCATGCGTTATGTTTTGAGTGCGCTGTAATACACCTTTATCTGATAAGTGGCCTATCAGAATTCCACTACCATTGTCACAATCGGTGATCTATATTTTTTTGTTATTATGACAATTGCAAATACCATCAACTTCACCTGCCACCAGGGCACCAACCGCTGCTGCGCCTACCCACAGCCCCTGACCACCATCGGCATCGTCGTTGCCTTTCCGGTCACTTCTTGCCGCTCTCTCTCTCTCTCTCTCTCTCTCTCTACGCTACCCAGCTCCACCGAGCACCACACAAAGAGGTCTCTCTCTCTCTCTCTCTCTCTCTCTCTCTGTAAACACTACCCACCATGTCAAAATTCGTTTCATAGAAAGATATGATTTTTTCTAATATCAACACTCAAGATCTACACGTTTTCAAAAGATGAATCTATCTGTGCCGGTAAGATAGCACTTTATCCTGATAGCATGCTCTGTAATCATCTCCATAAGAATCTTGTGCATAACAAATTAAGGACAGAAGGCCTTATGTCTAAAATAAGAATTAAGCTGGATGTTAAAAGTTAATCTCAATAAGATAAGTCCTATTAGAGGTATATACTTGCATTTGCTGAGTTGTACTTTGAGAATAGCCCCCTTACATATAAAATTTTGGGTCATGATAAAAATATATATGACGATCAGGTCAACTTTTGAGTCGACTTGCATTGACCAAAATATATAGAAGCGCGTCGTACGTGTGTTGGGATTTGAGGATTTGCAAAGAGTTATTCTTTCGGATTGATATCTAGGCATGAATTATAATCTCATTCTTTATGGTCGAAGTTTTGAGACATTTACTTTCCCCTCGAATAGTTTTGAAGTACACAAACTACTTTAAACAATTTTTATGAGGCCACAAAAAAAAAAAACAAGAAGAAGAAATCACCAAAAGCCAAAAATAAACAACTAAATTAATTAATATTTTTTTAAAAAAGAATAAATAACATAAATATTTTTTAAATTTTGTCACTAAACTTAAACAAAAGTTGTAATGTTATCGATAAACTTTTAATTTGTATAATATGATCTTTAAATTTTTGGTACATATTTTAATTTAGTGTCTCGATTGGGATGATTTTAAGCATTTCATATGATTTATGCACGAAATTGAAAAGGTACAAAAAAATTTAGGGATCGTATTAAATAAATTAAAAATTCAGGGACGACATTAGATATCGGGTTAAAATTTAGGGTTACATTTCACATTAAGTCAAAATTCATGGATATTTATGTCATTATACCGTAAAATATATTTAAAAAAAAATAGGCGCCCGAAAGAAGATATCCAACGTCCCCAGACAGGTTCGGATCCGAGCGAGGGAGGAAGAAGACCCGTGTGCCGTACGTCCAATCTCTCCGCTTCATTTCAGTTGACTCTCTCCACTTCCGCCACTCTCCCGCCGGCAACGGCACCAGCACCGGCACCCGCCAACGTCACCGCCTCACCGTCCGCCTCCGGTCAGGTACGCGCGCGCCCTCGCCCTCGCCCGCCCCCTCGCCGTCCCGGTCGCCGCGTCGGCGATGGACGGAGCCGCTTGCGATTGCTCCCCGCTATTATAGATCCGACTGGCGCGGTCGAGTCGTTCCGATGACCGGAAAAAAAAAAAAAACGACTCCGATAGGATTTAACAGGATCCGAAGTCGCGGTGCTTGAGGTGCTCGATTGGCGGTTTTTTTTTTTTCTCCTTTTTTGGGCTCTTAAGTGTTTGAGCGATGAAGAGTAAGGTGAAGCCTGAAGTAGTTGATCGTTGCATTTGTGCTGGGGTCGAACGCTCTGGATGGATGAGTGTGCCCGGGGGAGTCTATGCTCGAGGTTTCGTTTCGGAGGGTATAGTTTCTTTTGGTCGTTTTTGGGGATGATTGTCGGCTCGTCGGTGTGTTCCCAATTACAACGATTGAAACGGAAGTCGGGTTGAAGTTCGGGTAATTTGTATTTGATCTCCCTCTCCCACGCAAGACGGCGGCGACAAGGTGTTTGCCATAATTTTGCTGAGACATGGCTAGCGTTTTCAGTTTTGTAATTATGTAGATTAACCTTGAGTCTGGTCCGTCGTTCTGTGCTGGAGGGGTGTCGGGTTGATATGCAACTTGATGGGAGGATAGATAGATAAATTTAGAGTTTATGATTATGTGACTTTTCTTCATAGTGGAAGGATATTTAATTGGTTGACTGTAGCATGGTGCATCCACGTTTTCAATTATGTTTCTTCGTGGAAATGATATCTGCGGAATGTTATGAAACAGAGCTATGGCGTCCCACATCGTTGGCTATCCTCGCATGGGGCCCAAGAGAGAGCTGAAGTTTGCGCTGGAATCTTTCTGGGATGGGAAGAGCAGTGCTGAGGAGTTGCAGAAGGTGGCAGCTGGCCTGAGGGCATCGATCTGGAAGCAGATGGCTTCTGCCGGAATCAAATACATTCCCAGCAATACTTTCTCTTACTATGATCAGGTGTTAGATACCACAGCTATGCTGGGTGCTGTTCCTCCCAGATATGGGTGGAATGGGGGTGAGATTGAGTTTGACACCTACTTCTCCATGGCGAGGGGTAATGCCGCTGTCCCAGCTATGGAAATGACCAAGTGGTTTGACACCAACTAGTGAGTTCTCTGCTCACATTGTGACCATATTACCTGTATATCCTCATTCTCATGTTGCTGTGTCTGTGAAATGGTTATAATGTTTTTGTTTTGTTATTTGCAGCCACTATATTGTCCCTGAGCTAGGACCAGATGTTAAGTTCTCTTATGCATCTCATAAGGCAGTTGATGAGTTCAAGGAGGCCAGAGCTGTAAGTGTGCTAAATCAGTTTATCACTTTATTGTTGCTCTCTTTCTCTCTCTCTCTCTCTGAGAATTTCTCCTTCGTTTCCTGAAGCTCTTAATTTTCTCTCTGATGCAGCTCGGAGTTGATACGGTTCCAGTCGTTGTTGGCCCTGTTTCCTACTTGTTGCTTTCCAAACCTGCCAAGGGTGTTGAGAAATCCTTTTCTCTTCTCTCCCTTATTGGAAAGATTCTTCCAATCTACAAGTAGGGGGCTGAGCCTCTCTGAAATAGTTTCCTGACCTGTGGTTCATTGATAGTGAATTTTCTGATGTGGCGTCAACTAAATTTTGTCTGTGCAGGGAGGTTATTGCTGAACTGAAGGCAGCAGGTGCCACCTGGATACAGTTTGATGAGCCAACTCTTGTGATGGATCTTGATTCTCACCAATTGCAAGCATTTACTCATGCCTACTCAGAGCTAGAGTCATCCCTGTCTGGCCTGAGTATTCTTATCGAGACATACTTTGCTGACGTGCCTGTGGAGGCATACAAGACACTCACCTCTTTGAAAGGCATTGCAGGCTATGGATTTGACCTAGTTCGTGGAACGAAGACCCTAGATTTGGTTAAAGGTGGATTTCCTTCTGGAAAATATCTTTTTGCTGGAGTAGTAGATGGAAGAAACATTTGGGTTAACGATCTGGATTCATCTCTCAAAACCCTGCAGGCCCTTGAGGGTGTCGTTGGAAAAGGTATGTATATATCATAGCACAATTATAGAATTTTGTGTGAACTTGAAATCTATTTGCAAAGTGACTAACGCTTTGTGTATAACCTGTCAGATAAGGTTGTTGTTTCAACATCCTGTTCTCTTCTTCACACTGCTGTGGACCTAGTAAATGAAACTAAATTGGATAAAGAGCTCAAGTCATGGCTTGCATTTGCTGCCCAAAAAGTTGTCGAAGTAAATGCCTTGGCCCAGGCATTATTTGGACTGAAGGATGAGGTACTGGCAGATGCTGAGATTGTTTATGAACATTTTATTTTCTTTCCAAATTGATTAATTTCCAGAAAGGAAGGGCATATACAATGTTAAGTATTTACGTGTGACTGTTTGAATGTATTTGTCTGCAATATAGGACTCAAATGTATTTTAGTTTTTTTGTGATAAACTTTAATTATTTCTTCATTCCAAGCAACAACCCTGCTGTTTGTGCTCTGTCCTTTGTTTCAAGATATCTAATCTTTTGGTTTGGATAAGTTGGGGCACATTATTATAAGCTCACTTTATTTGTTGTTTTCTGAGCATCTTCAGAATGTTTTCTCTGCAAATGATGCCACCCTAGCTTTGAGAAAGTCATCCCCGAGGGTGACAAATGAGGCTGTCCAAAAGGCTGTGAGTGATTTAATCCAACTATTTTACAGTCTGAGATTCTGAAAGCCCAGTGTGACAGTTCCCATTAATTCATGGAAATGTATTTCTTAGGCTGCTGCTCTAAAGGGCTCTGATCACTGCCGGGCCACAAATGTGAGTGCCAGGCTAGATGCTCAGCAGAAGAAACTGAACCTTCCAATTCTTCCCACCACCACCACTGGATCATTCCCTCAGACAATGGAGCTTAGAAAAGTACGCAGGGAATACAAGGCCAAAAAGTAAGCAATTTTCTTTGGCGCCAGCAATGGTTCTGTCAAGAGTGATTTTCACTTTCAGTCCTGAATTTGTATGATTCATAAACTGTACTTCTCTTGGAATGTTAGGATTTCTGAGGATGATTATGTCAAGGCTATCAAGGAGGAGATCAGCAAAGTTGTCAAGCTTCAGGAAGAGCTTGACATTGATGTTTTGGTACATGGAGAGCCTGAGGTGAGGTTTTGTATAATCTGGATATTCAAATCCCATTTTTGTATAAAATAGCTTTTCTGAAAGAAGGCTTACGAGTTTCCTCGCTGTTCTTTCTTGGATCTTGCTGATGCAGAGGAATGATATGGTGGAGTACTTTGGTGAGCAATTGTCTGGTTTTGCCTTCACTGTCAATGGGTGGGTACAATCTTACGGGTCACGATGTGTTAAACCACCTATCATCTATGGTGATGTCAGCCGTCCCAAGGCTATGACAGTCTTTTGGTCTTCAATGGCTCAAAGCATGACAAAACGTCCCATGAAGGGAATGCTCACTGGTCCTGTTACCATTCTGAACTGGTCTTTTGTAAGAAATGACCAACCAAGGTAAACAAAAGGAAGAGGAGAGGAGAGAGAAAAGAAAGGAAGCAAAATCTTTTTCAACGTGCTAATTAGTGGGCTTCCCTTCTTGTTTCCTTTGTTGCTCAAAGATACCTGGCTCTTGTAGATTTGAAACCTGCTATCAAATTGCTCTGGCTATTAAGGATGAGGTTGAGGATCTTGAGAAAGCCAGTGTCACTGTTATTCAAATTGACGAGGCTGCATTAAGAGAGGGTTTGCCTCTTAGGAAGTCTGAGCAGGCTTTCTATCTTGACTGGGCTGTTCACTCATTCAGGATCACTAATTGTGGTGTTAAAGATACTACCCAGGTTAACTTTCCATTCCTTTCTTGATAATTGATGACAGATCCCAAAAGGTCAATTATAATAATCCCATTCATTCTTTCTTTCTTGTGATGAATGAGAGCTTAGGAATTAATTTCTAGTTCTATTAAACTGGTGACTGAATTTGTCCCCGCTTGCAAAATGTTAGAAATGCATCTGTAGATTTAGGAATAACTGCTGCTGAACTGATTAGTAGATTTCTTTACAATTGAGAGCACATTTGTTGTCTGAGTAAAGAGTGTTATTTATCTTGCTATCTTCTTGTTAGTTATTCACTGCATGAACTTATAGTAAGGAAATATGGAGGGAATGAAGCCTTTAGTTCCTGCCTTATGATTTAATGGAAAAGATAGCGAAGACGGCATCCCTTTAGCACAGAACAGCTAATCTGATTTGATTTGCAGATCCATACTCACATGTGCTATTCAAATTTTAATGACATCATCCACTCGATAATCAACATGGATTCTGATGTGATCACCATTGAGAACTCCAGATCAGATGAGAAGCTGCTCTCAGTTTTCCGTGAAGGAGTGACATATGGCGCTGGCATCGGTCCAGGTGTCTACGACATTCATTCACCCAGAATTCCATCCACAGAAGAAATTGCTGATAGAATTAGCAAGATGCTTGCGGTCCTTGAGAGCAACATTCTTTGGGTTAACCCTGATTGTGGCCTCAAAACCCGCAAATACTCTGAAGTTAAGCCTGCTTTGAGCAACATGATTGCCGCTGCCAAGCTCCTCCGTACCCAGCTTGCCAGTGCTAAGTGAGTTTACTAGGTAATTATGAGATGTTAGTGATCCTTGTGATGTAAAAGTTCCGTCGAAAGCTCAAATAAGTGGTCCCCCCCTCCCTCCCTTTTTTAGCGAGATGAACATTCCACATTTTTGTCTTTGTTTTTTTTTTTCATGTTTCACAAGTTGGTCATGTATACAGAGTAGTCGTACTTGTACTGGAGTAGGTTTTCTCTCTATTTCTCTGTACTCCGGATTTATCGATCTCTCTGACGGCCCCAACCCCTTTAAGAAAAAAAATAACAATAAAGGGAATTTATCATATGTCAAGAGCGAAGTTTGCCCGTGAATTGTGAACTGGTTCATTTGTACCAAAATCTAAAATAGAAAGAATATCAGTAAATAATTTATAATATGTAGAAGGCACATTATTCACTCGTCACACTTAGAATTACATTTAATGCTGTATGAACTGTGGAGCAACAAATCGTTTTTGCAAACTTAAAGTTCTGGGTCGGATTTGGGCGTTCCAAGAGACCTGAGTACGTGCTTCACGTACAGGCCAAGCACCACAATTAGTAGAGCTGCCACCATGGTGTTCATCAAATTCCTTGGCTTCTTTAGATTCACGACGGAACTGCCAACGTTTTCCTTGTAAATCTTGGCTCAGGGCTTACCAATGTCGCCGGCGTCCGATGTTCCTGCTTTTTCCATCCTCTTGCCTATATCTGCAGTTTCGCCCCACTTGTGATCCTCTTCAGTTGCTTTCCTTTGACTTCCTTGTGTTTTTGCTCATCCTCTGTCGATTTCTTCGGTTTCTCCTCCTCTGTCATTTGTTCTTTAAGGTGGCACTGGCTTCACTCCTAGGGATGTGACTTCTGAAGCAACAAAAGAGTTGATTGAAAAAGAAACCCTGGGTTTACTCTATGTAATGATGCAGGAAAGTTTGAAGGTAATTCCCTAGTTCTGTCTACATGCCTTGACGAGTGCCAGCTTGGTGCAGGACGTCCAACATGAAGTTTTCTGTCAGGGATTTAAGGGATAGTTGCAGTTGATATTTACTCCATTTTGGCCAAGAGTTGATGTCCTCCTTAGATGAATACATTCTTTTTTGTTTATTTCACCATTTCTGTTTAGGAGATGCATTATTCTTATTGTGTAATCACTTTAGTGATTTATTTCACGATATTTATGTGAAATTTTAGATGGAGAGAAATTGTTATTCTCATTCATATCTTATGGTGCTTTACAATGTTATATTTATAGGCTAATACATAGATAAATCCTAGCAAACAAAAATAAAGGAAAGAAAGCCTAAAAAAGGAGAAAAGCTAAAATCTCACGATTTGTGGGTTAACAGCTATAATCTCATGATTTGTGGGATTTAATTAGAATCAAATTAGAATAAAAAACCTCCTAAAAAATCATATGTATTTATAGCCAGATAATCTGTCTATTTACAGCTCAACACTCCCCCTCAAGCTAGTGAATAGATATCTTCCATTCCCAGCTTGGAAATTAGTTCATGAAAACTTCCACCATTAAGCCCTTTGGTCAAGACATCCGCCACTTGCTATCCTGAAGGAACATAAGACAAACAAATCAATCATTCTTCAAGTTTCTCCTTGATGAAGTGCCTATCAATCTCAATATGTTTCGTTTTGTCGTGCTGCACAGGATTATGAGCAATATTAATTGCAGACTTATCGTCACAAAATAGCTTCATAGGACTCTGCTACTCAACCTTCAAGTCATCAAGAATGATCTTGATCCATAATAACTCACATATTCCTTGAGCCGCTGCCCTAAACTTAGATTCTACACTTGATCTTGCCACCACATTCTGTTTTTTACTCCTCCAAGTTACCAAATTACCTCCAAGGAAGGTACAATAACCAGTTGTAGACCTCTTGTCAACCATTGAGCTTGCATAATCCGCATCTGTATAAGCCTCGAGCTTGAGATCTATGCTCCTCTTGAAAAGTATTCCCTTTCTTGGATTATCTTTTAAGTAGTGTAGGACTCGATGAACAACCTGTAGATGTGATTCCTTTGGATTATGCATGAATTGACTAATCAAGCTGATGGCATAGGAGATATCTGGTCGAGTATGAGTAAGGTAAATTAACTTTCCCACCAATCGCTGATACATTTCTCAATCCATTGTTGCCTCCTCTTTTGCTTCTGTTAGCCTCTAGTTCAGCTCAATTGGAGTAGCTACTGGTTTGCAACCAAGCTTCCCAGTTTCTTCCAAAAAATTCGTCACATACTTTCGTTGTGAAATAAAGACCCATTGCTTGGAGTACAAAACCTCAATTCCTAGAAAATACCGTAGCTTCCCTAACTCCTTTATTTCAAATTCCTTAATCAAGCACTGTTTCTGTCGCTGTTTCTCCCTTTCATCATTGCTTGTGACTATTATGTCATCAACATACACCAACAATGCTGTAACAACCCCCCTCCCCCCATGTCCGAGTGTTTTGTGAACAGTGTATGATCTCCTTAGCTTTGTTTATACTCATATGCCTTCATGACTCTAGCAAACCGTCCAAACCAGGCTCTAGGTGATTGCTTGAGCCCGTATAATGCTTTCTTAAGTCTACAAACCTTTTCCATTGTTTCGTTTCCTTCAAAACTAGGTGGGATGCTCGTGTAGATTTCCTCTTCCAAATCTCCGTGTAAAAACGCATTCTTTACATCATACTGTTGAAGTTTCCAATCAAAATGATTAGCTAAAGACGATAAATTTTTTATAGTATTCATTTTAGCCATTGGTGCAAATGTCTCTTGGTAATCCACTCCTTTGAGTGTAACCTTTCGTAACCAATCTTGCCTTGTACCTCTCCAGAGAGCCATCTACCTTGTACTTTATAGTGAATATCCACTTGTAACCAACTAGATTTTTCCCCCTTGGCCTGTCAACAATTTCCATGTTTTATTTTTTTTCAAGTGCTTCCATCTCTTCTTTTATGGCATTCCTCCATTCCTCCATTCCTCTTTTGACAGTGCTTCAGACAAGGTGTTAGGGGCAACAATTGTGTTTAAACTCACAATAAAGTTTCTGCATGATGATGATAACCTATTAAGGGACACATAATTTGATAGTGGATATACCGGTTTCTTGGTGTACTCTCTAGTCCCTTTTCTAACAACAATAGGTAAATCAAGATCACTTTTAGGTGTATCACTAAGCTGTTCATCCAAAGGAGATTTAGAACTTACTGTGCTTTCATTGACAGTATCCGGAGTGGTATTTTGGACTTGCTCTTGTGTTGGAACGGCTGTCCTCCTTGAATACACCTGAGAAAATCTCTTAGAATTATGAATATGAGTTGGACTAGTGGGAATAGGAACAAAGACAGGTTGGTGTTTGGGAGATTGTGGTGGACAAGAGATAGGATTCAAGATAGGTTCATGAGCAACGGTGGACGAGTTTTGGTTGTTAGGGACATTAGACGATAAATCTAAGTTATCAATGACACCAAGGTCCTTATCTTCCATGACTGAAAAATCTCCCTAAAGATAAGATTATGAAAAATAGGGTTTATTTTCAACAAAAGTGACATCTGCAAAGAGATAGACTTTTTTAGAAGGAGGATGGTAACACTTATAGCCTTTTTGTGTTTGTGATAACCAAGACTTGAGGTGATGAATGTGGACATAGGAAGTGCAACCAAAGACTTGAGGTGTAAGACCATTAGATGTACGAAGGTGAGGATAGAACTGAGAAAGAACTTCCATAGGGGTCTTGTGGTCTAATGTACGTGAGGGTAGTCTATTGATCATGTATGTAGCTGTAAGAACAACTTCCCCCCAATATACTTTAGGAACTTGTCCGTGAAATAACAAGGCACGAGTTGTATTAAGGAGATGGCCATTTTTCCTTTTAGCAACCCCGTTTTGTTGTGGTGAATTCACACAAGATGACTCATGGATAATGCATTCCTTTTGAAAATAAGGGGACAATACTTGATTGAAGTATTCTCTAGCATTATCCAACCGAAAGACCTTGATCTTGACCCCAAATTGAGTTTGAATCATGGAATGAAACGAAGGAATAATGCTACTCACATCAGATTTATATTTGAGTAAGAAAGTCCATGTGATCCTAGAGCAATCATCAATTAGAGTGACAAACCAACGAGCTCCAGAGATGTTTGGAATCGTGGAAGGTCCCCAAATGTCACTGTGGATTAATTCAAAAGGATTAGAACTACAGTGATTGCTAATAGGAAATGGTACACGATTATGCTTGGCTAATTCACAAATATCACAATGGAAGTCTTTAATATTCAGATCTTTAAACAAGGATGGAAACATAATACTCAAGACTTGAAAGGACGGATGACCAAAATGAAAATGATAAAGCCAAATGGCTTCTTTATTTGAAGTACTAAGAAACAACGAAGACAGATTATTCATGATCCTTCTTGTAGTGAGAGGTGTCTCAAGGTAGTATAGCCCATTTTGTTCCTTAGCAAGTCCAATCCTCCTCTTCAAGTCCCGATCTTGAAAAACACAGTAAGATGGATAAAAAACAGCTTGACGATGAAGATCTTTTGTGAGTTTCTGTATTGAGATAAGACTGGCAGATAGTTTAGGGACATGAAGAACATCTTTAAGGACAAGATTAGGTATGATAGGAACATTTCCAACCCTTGCAACAGTAGCAAGAGACCCATTTGCCACAATAATCTTCTTATTGCTAGGACAAGGTGTATAAGTGTTGAAATGGGATGAGGTGTGAGTCATGTGGTCGGTAAACCCTGAATCAATAACCTAAGAATTACCTGAGAGTGCTAGTGAGCATGCACCAGAGGGTTTATGAAGAGACCCTAACAAATCTCTTAATTTCTCAATTTCTTCACTGCTGAAGGTTGCTTTCTCCTGAACTTCTTCTTGACCAGCTTTCTTAGTTAGGTGGACCCGAGGCCTTGGCTGTGTTGCCCGATTCACCCACTCTCAGCCTGAAGTAGTTGGTCTGCCATTCAATTTCCAGTATTGTTCTTTTGTATGTCTGGGCTTCTTGCAGTAGGCACACCATAAGCTGTCCCGATTGTCTTTCCTTGGCAGGTCACCCTTTTCATCAACCTTTCTAGTTGTCAAGGTTGACCCTTCTTCAGCTTGCGGTTCTAGCATGACGGACCGACGGCTTTCTTCCGCTCGAATCAAGGAAATTGTTTCCTCCAATGATGGCACTTCCTCCTTGCCAAGTATTTGAATTCTGACTTGGTCAAATTCAGAATTAAGCCCGGCTAAGAAATCGTAGACCCAATCCTTTTCAATAAAACTCTTTAGAATGGCTGCATCATCTGGACACTGCATTTGAAATACTCGATAATGATCGAGTTCTTGCCATAAGTTTTGTAGAGAATTAGCGCACTTGGTAACAGTCTTACCTCCTTGCTTTGTCCCACTGGTTTTCACCTTAATTTCATACACCTGGACTGCATCACGAGCCTTTGAGTATGTCCGTCGAACAAAATCCCAAATCTCCTTTGCGATTGGTAGAAACATACAAGTGTCACTTATGGCTGGTTCCATGGAATTCCATAGCCATGACATGATCATGGAATCAGCTTCATCCCACGCATCAAAATCAGAATCTCCTTTCTTGGGTCTCGTCCCAAGTAAATGGCTGAGTTTTCCTTTCCCCTTCAGATATGTCTTGACAAATTGTGACCACTTGAGGTAGTTCTTCTCATTCAATCTATAGGTTGGCCTGATATTATGAAGCTCACCTGTTATGTGTGTTGAGGCGACCTCCTCAAATTGGTTCATGGTAGGATCTATGGCTTTGGGTGTGATTTCAGATGTGGCCATTTTGGAGAGTGAATGTTAAGAAGAGAACAAGGGCAACAGTGCAGCTATGAAGGCTGTGTAAAGGAGAAAGAATTTTTGGAGAATAATAGACAGCAAAGAAAACAGAAAAACTGCAGCAATGAAGGCTGCAATTGAAATCCAGAAATCTATTTCTGGAGAATAATAGACAGCAACAAAGGTTGAAAAACGCAGCAATGAAGACTGCAATTTTAAATTTAGGAATCTAGCCTAGAGCTCTGATACGATGTGAAATTTTAGATGGAGAGAAATTGTTATTCTCCTTCATATCTTTTGGTGCTTTACAATGTTGTATTTATAGGCTAATACACAGATAAATCCTAGCAAACAAAAATAAAGGAAAGAAAGCCTAAAAAAGGAGAAAAGCTATAATCTCATAATTTGTGGGATTTAATCAGAATCAAAAACCTCCTAAAAGTTCCTATGTATTTACAGCTATATAATTTGTATATTTACGGCTCAACAATTAATATCATGAGTAAGAAAGTTGATGTACTCTTTGAAGTTCACTGTCAAATCTCTGTCTGGGTGAAAGGAAGTGGCTGACCAATAGGAAGGGACTCATGCTAGCCTTGAGCAACTGCTGTTTAATTTAGGAGATATCAGTAAAAAATTGCTTATGCTTATGTTATTATTGAAAATATTCAGTGTCAAAGTTACCTTTTTCTGTATTGAGATTATGTCGATCCACTTACCTTAATTTACTGAACTTGGTTGTCCTTAATTTGCTTAGGTGACACCTTTTGCGATGCTATCTCGTGCTGCTGCTGGAATAAGAGGCTCTTCATTGGTAATGCTACATATATTTTCCTCCATAACTGATGATAATGTGCAACGAAATAAAAAATCTTAGTGGCTTTACATTTATATCTGGGAAGTCATTTATTTGACTACACAGTTAAAAGTCTAAACCTCTGTTAGGGACCCTTACACAAAGTAACCAACTGTAAATTGATTAGAATAGCAAATTGCTCCCACTTGTTGTTGAGCTTTAAATTGTGGAAAATTGGCAAACCAGCATTCGGATAGCTTTTGAAGTCTTAAACTGCTTCTGAACTCGGCGACTTTGGTTTTTGCACTTCTTTAAATAGCTGTGCTTCCAAAGACGAAAAGAGCAGTTTTCTGGATACAGATTTTTCTTAAAGTGTTCTATTGTTTAATTTGTTGGAAAGTTACCCTTTTTAAATTAGTTGAACTGAAGTTGTGTTGATTAATTAACTGTCTGAAATTGCTGCATCGGTCAATTCTCCTTCCAAACGGTATGAATATCCTTTCAAACATAGCAACATATATTTCACCTGATTTTTAAGTCCTAAGGATGATCCACTAAAAATTTCCAATTCACTGACATATTTTTATTATTTTAATATAGAGATGACCCGATTATATGTGAAATAGCTCATCTTGTATATCCCTGTTTCCATATGATATTTGTGGAAGCATTCTGATATTGTCGAACACGCGAGGGATTAGAAATATGAAGACGCTTCACTTCCTTGATTTCTGCTCATTGTGAATTGTGATGCCAAAAATACACAGATCATTAACATGCCTGGCAATCCAAATGCTGTTGCGGAATGCATGGATGCTTTGTCGTCCGCCCTCAAGCACGCCTTGAAGCAAATTAAGGGAGACAAGAGAGAGAAGCATCCTCGCCATGTCCCTCGTGCTCAAGCGGTGCCCGCGGACACCTGGGAACGTAGTTATAAGTCGGCCTCTTGCAGCGAAACGGAACGCGGTTGTTCGTGTTCCCACTGATGATATTTGAGGTGAAGTTTCATTCTTGTAAATTATTACAACCATCTGTCTTGTGTCTACTGGGAGGCAAAGTGTTAGCTTGCCTAGAGAATTATCAGGCTTATGGCCTCTATAATGAGCAAGTTCCGTGATACGAGGATGATCGGTGGATAGTTTCTTAGTAACAAGTCATCTAATGAACACTTGCTTATACACAGTTATTTATGTACTTTGAATAAAAGGAACAAAATCATGCGGTCGACTTGACATTTGAATGGTGATTTGAAGTCTTCAAAATTTTCTTGAATTAGTAGAGTCCAGTCATCGCATGTGCTTTAGTTGCATCACAAAAATGCGACACGTCGTGGTCATGGTTAGATGTGAAGGGCCAGTTTTAGCATGCTGTCTGTCCTACTAACCCGGTAAGTAATTTTTCCTATGAAAAAGCAAGTTTCTATATATTACAGGAGAAAGGACTTTCACATTAGTTGGTAATCTATTCTTTCACCAATTTTTTTTTTTCTCATGTCGATTATTAGCGATTTTGATATTACAAAGTAAAGCTATTCTAAAACTGCCAGAAGTTGGTGGCACAGTTTAAATGTGGATGATTCGAAATCTGCCTTTCACATTGACCAGAAACTTTCTTCATTAGAAAGTGACTTTTCTCCTATCAAAGATTAGTACTTCTGTCACGGTTTCTTGCAACTTTAAGTTAAAAATTACTTGTTTGTAATATGGACAAGTGATTAGTGACTTTCTTAGCAACTTTTTAATTGTTAAAAGTGACTTCAAAACTATCATAAGTTGATAAATTTAAACATAGTAATAGTTAATGCGATGGACCTGTCATGCTTGGAGGTGTTGATTTGGATGGTGAGGTAGTTTGCTTGTGGGGTTCCAGCCTTTACTCAATGAGAGATTCTGAATATATCATATTTGGAAGTATTGTTTTGGGTGCACGAAAGTTGATCTGAACACTAGCGGTCTGCTATAAAAGAAAATTGTCATAGGTTTTGATTTTAGGTAAGAGAGAGGCCTCATTTCAGATGATGCTGAATCATCTCTTGGTGGTAGGTCAGTCAATGATGTAGATACTGGAGATGTAGACACTGGTAGCTCCCCTACAATATCTACATCATTGACTGACTCGATCAGATTTTGCTTGAATTCCTAGTAATCTTTGGAGTAATATTTGCATTATCATGTAAATTCTATCGTATTTGAATGATTGCACTATCAGAACTTAAGGCAATTCGCACTGATTAATGCATGCGTTATGTTTTGAGTGCATTGTAATACACCTTTATCCGATAAGTGGCCTATCAGAATTCCACTACCATTGTCACAATCGATGATCTATATTTTTTTGTTATTATAATAATTGCAAATACCATCAACTTCACCTGCCACTAGGGCACCAACCGCTGCTGCGCCTACCCACAGCCCCCGACCACCATCGGCATCGTCGTTTCCTCTCCGGTCACTTCTTGCCGCTCTCTCCCTCTCTCTTTCTCTCTCTCGTCTGCCACCTTAAGGCACCATTCATGCTGCCATCCACCATGTCAAAATTCGTTTCATAGAAAGACATGATTTTTTCTAATATCAACACTCATGATTTACGCATTT
The DNA here is from genome assembly GCA_007663325.1 of Eucalyptus pauciflora. NCBI lineage: Eukaryota > Viridiplantae > Streptophyta > Magnoliopsida > Myrtales > Myrtaceae > Eucalyptus > Eucalyptus pauciflora. The sequence continues at coordinate 3,955,224 of VMYD01000353.1, forward strand.
TCAAAATATAAATCTGTCCGTGCTGGTAAGATAGCACTTTATTCCGATAGCATGCTCTGTAATCATCTCCGTAAGGATCTTGTACATCAGAAATTAAGGACAAAAGGTCTCATGTCTAAGAATTAAGCTGGATGTTAAAAGTTGGTCTCAATAACCTAAGTCCTATTAGAGGTAAATACTTGCATTTGCCGAGTTCTGCTTTGAGCATAGCCCCTTACATATAAAATTTCGAGTCATGATAAAAATATATATGATGATTAGGTTAACTTTCGAGCCGACTTGCATCAACCCAAATATATACAAGTGCATTGTACGTGTGTCGGGATTTGAAGATTTGCAAAGAGTTATTCTTTCGAATTGATATATGGGCATGAAATGGAATCTCATTTTTTAGAGTTATTCTTTCGGACTGATATCAAGAGGTTGAATTGAACATGAATTGGAATCTCATTCTCTAAAATGAAAGCTTCGAGACATTTACTTTCCCCTCGAATAGTTTTGAAGTACATAAACTACTTTAAACAATTTTTCTAGGCTAAAAAGAAAATGAAAAAATCACCAAAAGCCAAAAATAAACAACTAAAATAATTAATATTTTTAAAAAGAGAGTATATAACATAAATGGTTTTTAAATTTTGTCACTGAACTTAAACGAAAGTTATAACGCGATCTGTTAACTTTTAATTTCTATAATATAATCCTTAAATTTTTGGTACATATTTTAATTTAGTGTCTCGATTGTATAAAAATATTCAATATATTATATTATATTGAATATGTATAAAAAAATTCAAGGACCACATTGAATAAATTAAAAAGTCAATGGCGACATTGTATGTTAGGCTAAAATTCAAAAAATCACATTTTACATTAAGTCAAAATTTAAACACATTTACGTCATTATTCATTAATAAAAAAACCGCACCCGAAAGAGTGTATCGAACCTCCACAGTCAGGTTCGGATCCGAGCAAGGGAGGAAGAAGAGCCGTGCGGGCGAGCGGATCTGCGGTTGTATAAATAGATGGGCCAAGTCGCTCTCCACTCCCGCGCGCCGTCCACCCAATCTCTCCGCCTCGTTTCAGTTGACTCTCTCCACTTCCGCCACTCTCCCGCCCGCATCGGCACCGGCACCCCCCACCGCCGCCGCCTCTCCGTCCTTCGCTTCGCTCTCCGTCCGCCTCCGGTCAGGTACGCGCGCGCCCCCTCGCCCGCCCCCTCGCCGTCCCGGTCCCCGCTTCGGCGATGGACGGAGCCGCTTGCGATTGCTCCCCGCTATGATAGATCCGACTGGTGCCGTCGAGTCGTTCCGATGATGGAAAAGAAAGAAAAAAAGGGGACTCCGATAGGATTTAATAGGATCCGAAGTCGCGGTGCTTGAGGTGCTCGATTGGCGGTTTTTTTTTTTTCCCTTTTTTGGGCTTTTAAGTGTTTGAGGGATGAAGAGTAAGGTGAAGCCTGAAGTAGTTGATCGTTGCATTTGTGCTGGGGTCGAACGCTCTGGATGGATGAGTGTGCCCGGGGGAGTCTGTGCTCAAGGTTTCGTTTCGGAGGGTATAGTTTCTTTTGGTCGTTTTTGGGGATGATTGTTCGCTGGTCGGTGTGTTCCCAATTACAAGCATCGAAACGGAAGTCAGGTCGAAGTTCCGCTAATTTGTATTTGATCTCCCTCTCCCACACAGGACAGCGGAGACAAGGTGTTCGCTGTAATTTCGCTGAGACATGGCTAGCGTTTTCAGTTTTGTAATTATGTAGATTAACCTTGAGTCTGGTCTGTCGTTCTGTGCTGGAGGGGTGTCGGGTTGATACGCAACTTGATGGGAGGACAGATAGATGAATTCAGAGTTTATGATTATCTGACGTTTCTTTATAGTGGAAGGATATTTAAGTGGTTGACTGTAGCATGGTGCATCCACGTTTTCAATTATGTTTCTTCATGGAAATGATATCTGCGGAATGTTATGAAACAGAGCTATGGCGTCCCACATCGTTGGCTATCCTCGCATGGGGCCCAAGAGAGAGCTGAAGTTTGCGCTGGAATCTTTCTGGGATGGGAAGAGCAGTGCTGAGGAGTTGCAGAAGGTGGCAGCTGACCTGAGGGCATCGATCTGGAAGCAGATGGCTTCTGCCGGAATCAAATACATTCCCAGCAATACTTTCTCTTACTATGATCAGGTGTTAGATACCACAGCTATGCTGGGTGCTGTTCCTCCCAGATATGGGTGGAATGGGGGTGAGATTGAATTTGACACCTACTTCTCCATGGCGAGGGGTAATGCCTCTGTCCCAGCTATGGAAATGACCAAGTGGTTCGACACCAACTAGTGAGTTCTCTGCTCACATTGTGACCATATTCCCAGTATATCCTCATTCTCATGTTGCTGTGTCTGTGGAATGGTTATATTGTTTTTGTTTTGTTATTTACAGCCACTATATTGTCCCTGAGCTAGGACCAGATGTTAAGTTCTCTTATGCATCTCATAAGGCGGTTGATGAGTTCAAGGAGGCCAGAGCTGTAAGTGTGCTAAATCAGTTTATCACTTTACTGTTGCTCTCTCTGAGAATTTCTCCCTGGTTTCCTGAAGCTCTTAATTTTCTCTCTGATGCAGCTTGGAGTTGATACGGTTCCAGTCGTTGTTGGCCCTGTTTCCTACTTGTTGCTTTCCAAACCTGCCAAGGGTGTTGAGAAATCCTTTTCTCTTCTCTCCCTTATTGGAAAGATTCTTCCAATCTACAAGTAGGGGGCTGAGCCTCTCTGAAATAGTTTCCTGACCTGTGGTTCATTGATAGTGAATTTTCTGATGTGGCGTCAACTAAATTTTGTCTGTGCAGGGAGGTTATTGCTGAACTGAAGGCAGCAGGTGCCACCTGGATACAGTTTGATGAGCCAACTCTTGTGATGGATCTTGATTCTCACCAATTGCAAGCATTTACTCATGCCTACTCAGAGCTAGAGTCATCCCTGTCTGGCCTGAGTATTCTTATCGAGACATACTTTGCTGACATGCCTGCAGAGGCGTACAAGACACTCACCTCTTTGAAAGGCATTGCAGGCTTTGGATTTGACCTAGTTCGTGGAACAAAGACCCTAGATTTGGTTAAAGGTGGATTTCCTTCTGGAAAATATCTTTTTGCTGGAGTAGTAGATGGAAGAAACATTTGGGCTAATGATCTGGATTCATCTCTCGAAACCCTGCAGGCCCTTGAGGGCGTCGTTGGAAAAGGTATGCATATATCATAGCACAGTTATAGAATTCTGCGTGAACTTGAAATCTATTTGCAAAGTGACTAACGCTTTGTGTATGACCTGTCAGATAAGGTTGTCGTTTCAACATCCTGTTCTCTTCTTCATACTGCCGTGGACCTAGTAAATGAAACTAAATTGGATAAAGAGATCAAGTCATGGCTTGCATTTGCTGCTCAAAAAGTTGTTGAAGTAAATGCCTTGGCCCAGGCATTATTTGGACTGAAGGATGAGGTACTGGCAGATGCTGAGATTGTTTATGAGCATTTTATTTTCTTTCCAAATTGATTAATATCCAGAAAGGAAGGGCATATACAATGTTAAGTATTTATGTGTGACTGTTTGAATGTATTTGTCTGCAATATAGGACTCAAATATATTTTAGTTGTTTTGTTATAAACTTTAATTATTCCTTCATTCCAAGCAAGAACCCTGCTGTATGTGCTCTGTCCTTTGTTTTGAGATATTAAATCTTTTGGTTTGGATAAGTTGGGGCACATTATTATAAGCTCACTCTATTTGTTGTTTTCTGAGCATCTTCAGACTGTTTTCTCTGCAAATGCTGCCACCCTAGCTTCGAGAAAGTCATCCCCGAGGGTGACAAATGAGGCTGTCCAAAAGGCTGTGAGTGATTTAACCCAACTATTTTACAGTCTGAGATTCTGGAAGCCCAGTGTGACAGTTCCCATTAATTCATGGAAATGTATTTCTTAGGCTGCTGCTCTAAAGGGCTCTGATCACCGCCGGGCCACAAATGTGAGTGCCAGGCTAGATGCTCAGCAGAAGAAACTGAACCTTCCAATTCTTCCCACCACCACCATCGGCTCATTCCCTCAGACAATGGAGCTTAGAAAAGTACGCAGGGAATACAAGGCCAAAAAGTAAGCTATTTTCTTTGGTGCCACCTATGGTTCTGTCGAGAGTGATTTTCACTCAGTCCTGAATTTGTGTGATTCATAAGCTGTACGTCTCTTGGAATGTTAGGATTTCTGAGGATGATTATGTCAAGGCTATCAAGGAGGAGATCAGCAAAGTTGTCAAGCTTCAGGAAGAGCTTGACATTGATGTTTTGGTACATGGAGAGCCTGAGGTGAGGTTTTGTATAATCTGGATATTCAAATCCCTTTTTTGTATAAAATAGCTTTTCTGAAAGAAGGCTTACAAGTTTCCTTGCTGTTCTTTCCTGGATCTTGCTGATGCAGAGGAATGATATGGTCGAGTACTTTGGTGAGCAATTGTCTGGTTTTGCCTTCACTGTCAATGGGTGGGTACAATCTTACGGGTCACGATGTGTTAAACCACCTATCATCTATGGTGATGTCAGCCGTCCCAAGGCTATGACAGTCTTTTGGTCTTCAATGGCTCAAAGCATGACAAAACGTCCCATGAAGGGAATGCTCACTGGTCCTGTTACCATTCTGAACTGGTCTTTTGTAAGAAATGACCAACCAAGGTAAACAAAAGGAAGATGAGAGGAGAGAGAAAAGGAAGGAAGCAAGATTTTTTTCAACCTGCTGATTAGTGGGCTTCTCTTCTTGTTTCCTTTGTTGCTCAAAGATACCTGGCTCTTGCAGATTTGAAACCTGCTATCAAATTGCTCTGGCTATTAAGGACGAGGTTGAGGATCTTGAGAAAGCCGGTGTCACTGTTATTCAAATTGACGAGGCTGCATTAAGAGAGGGTTTGCCTCTTAGGAAGTCTGAGCAGGCTTTCTATCTTGACTGGGCTGTTCACTCATTCAGGATCACTAATTGTGGTGTTAAAGATACTACCCAGGTTACTTTCCATTCCCTTCTTGATAATTAATGACAGATCCCAAAAGGTCAATTATAATAATCCCATTCGTTCTCTCTTTCTTGTGATGAATGAGAGCTTAGGAATTAATTTCTAGTTCTATTAAATTGGTGACTGAATTTTTCCCCGCTTGCAAAATGTTAGAAATGCATCTGTAGATTTAGGAATAACTGCTGCTGAGCTGATTAGTAGATTTCTTTACAATTAAGAGCACATTTGTTGTCTGAGTAAAAAGTGTTATTTATCTTGCTATCTTCTTGTTAGTTATTCACTGCATGAACTTATAGTAAGGAAATATGGAGGGAATGAAGCCTTTAGTTCCTGCCTTATGATTTAATGGAAAAGATAGCGAAGACGGCATCCCTTTAGTACTGAACGGCTAATCTGATTTGATTTGCAGATCCATACTCACATGTGCTATTCAAATTTCAATGACATCATCCACTCGATAATCAACATGGATGCTGATGTGATCACCATCGAGAATTCCAGATCAGATGAGAAGCTGCTCTCAGTTTTCCGTGAAGGAGTGAAATATGGCGCTGGCATCGGTCCCGGTGTCTACGACATTCATTCACCCAGAATTCCATCCACAGAAGAAATTGCTGATAGAATTAACAAGATGCTTGCGGTCCTTGAGAGCAACATTCTTTGGGTCAACCCTGATTGTGGCCTCAAAACCCGCAAATACTCTGAAGTTAAGCCTGCTTTGAGCAACATGGTTGCCGCCGCCAAGCTCCTCCGCACCCAGCTTGCCAGTGCTAAGTGAGTTTACTAGGTAATTGTGAAATGTTAGTGATCATTGTGATGTGAAGGTTCCTTCGAAAGCTCAAATAAGTGGTCCCCCCCTCCCTCCCTTTTTTAGCGAGATGAACATTCCACATTTTTGTCTTTGTTTTTTTTTTCATGTTTCACAAGTTGGTCATGTATACAGAGTACTCGTACTTGTACTGGAGTAGGTTTTCTCTCTATTTCTCTGTACTCTGGATTTATCGTTCTCTCTGACGGCCCCAACCCCTTTTTAAAAAATAAATAAATAACAATAAAGGGAATTTATCATATGTCAAGAGCGAAGTTTGCCCGTGAATTGTGAACTGGTTCATATGCACCAAAATCTAAAATAGAAAGAATATCAGTTAATAATTTATAATATGTAGAAGGCACATTATTCACTCGTCACACTTAGAATTACATTTAATGCTGTATGAACTGTGGAGCAACAGATCGTTTTTGCAAGCTTAAAGTTCTGGGTCGGATTTGGGTGTTCCAAGAGACCTGAGTACGTGCTTCACGTACAGGCCAAGCAACACAATTAGTAGAGTTGCCACCATGGTGTTCATCAAATTCCTTAGCTTCTTTAGATTCGGGACGTAACTCCCAACGTTTTCTTCGTAACTCCCAATGTCGCCGGCGTCCGATGTTCCCGCTTTTTCCATCCTCTTGCCTATATTTGCAGTTTCGCCCCACTTGTGATCCTCTTCAGTTGCTCTCCTTGAAGCCAAATCTTGGCTCTTCTTCTTCTGTAAAGCCGTTTCCGGTCCATATTTCGCTTCATCTGCTTTCTTGCTCTCTTCTTTGACTTCCTTGGGTTTTTGCACATCCTCTGTCCGTTTTGCTGGAACTGGCTTGGTATCCTGTTTTTGACCGGTTTTTGGAGGTTCCACCATAGGCGTGGGCTCAGGGGGCTTAATACGTTGGACAGCTGGTTTTTCCTCTCCAGGGGGTTCGGCTGAAGTGATGATCTTCGGAAATTTGACATTAAGGATGCTGTTGTCGAACTTTGCGCTGATGCTGTCAGAATCGTAATTGGATGAAATAGGCATTTCTATGCGGAACTGCCTCCATTTGTTGCCGCTAACTGGACGCTCTCCCGTGACCTTCAAATTGCCGCTCGATGAGATTTGAACCCTCAGTTGCTCCTTTGTAAAACCTGTTGAATAACCAATTCATTCCATTTAAGCAGATTGTTTACTCTGAGACTATTTGCCAGAATAACGCCAACTTCCAACAAAGGAAATAGACAACAGGGATTATCGTTGTTATCAAAGATGCCGATCTCTTCTCTGTATGTTCTCTTCTTAACTAGCATGTGTATTTTCTTTTTGGTACATCATCTGTGATCTTATGTAGTGAAGGTGATGGCTAACCACTTTCAAAGAAATGATGACTATATGCCCCGACTCGAATCTCATATCACCTGGCAGATGGATGCGAAGTTTGTCGAATTCGTCTTCTCGTGCCCAGTCTGTGGGCGGTTTGAATGCCTCGTACTCACGGGTCGGTGCTCTTGTGTCCATCCTCGGCCTTTCGTGTTCTGCTGTGCGTGCGCTCTGCTCTCTGAATTAGAGGAAGGTCTTATCGTGCTGTGAAGAAAGAAATGTGGATTCGGTGAGTTTTATAACCCAACAAGCCAAGATTGGGGGGATTGCTTCCTTTGGGATTTGGTTATTCCTTGGGTTTTCCCCTTGAATGATCGTGTTCTGTGTATTAGGCCTTTTTGGTTGGCTGCTCGAGGGCTACACGTATGCTTTGTTCATCTCCATGCATGAAGAAAAGCTGATATTCTTTGCCTCTTGTGGACACTTCACGAAGATAACTGAGAATGAGATTCCCCGTCTAGACTTCCCTTGTTTATTGGGGTACTGAGGTCGGTTGTAGGGCACTTTAATCACGACTTCAATAATTATAATTTTAATTTCAGAGTATAACTTTTTCGTTTAGGACTATTAATTCTCTTGGTTTTCTTGTATTTTTGTCATATCTTTTGACAATGTGAATCGGATGCTCTCTCAATCTTGAGAAAAGCCCTGACTCCGACAATTTAAAGGCTTTGTAAATGCCCTTTTTTCCTTTTTTAACATCGAAGTATGTTTCGCATGATAGTCATAGGTTATGATCGAGATGAATAGCTTCATCATGAAGCAAGTGCTAAAACATTGTCTAATCCTGATTTTTATATGATATGAATAGATATAAGGCGAGCTTAGCCCACGAATTTGGCTTTATTTTTCCAAATGTGTGATTAGTTGGTAAACTATAGGAAACGAAACATGGTAGGACTAAATGATGTGAGAAAAGAATTGTGTTTTGATCACCATCAACCTACTAATGATCGCTCAAACATTTGATTTTTGCCTCTTTATTTTGTCAATTGTAAAGGATTTCCAACAGACATAGAATAATTTACTAAACATTGTGCTAAAATCATAGTTAAAAAATTATGCTAAAGACAATATAAGTAATTAAAAAATTATAGTCGCATTTTTTAAAATATCTTATATTGATTAATATATTAACAATTACATGCTTGATTAAGAATTCATCAGTAGTGATTAATTAAGTGATTAATTAATATCAATTGCAATAATTGATATTTTATTATTATAATTTAATAGTTAAAAATGAATATTTTTCCAATCGTTATGCATATTAATTAATAACAGATTTCCTTAATACTTTACTTAGAGGAAATATTATAATTGGAAAGGAATCATGGTTCCCCCACAAGGAGGGGAACGAGGATTCCCATTGGAATGCCACTGCATTACAAAAAACCCAAGGAAACAAGGATTTGGCTATCTAGCTTGGCTTGATCTTAATGATTTGCAGTGCAGGAACGCATAATAAGCTTTATATAATCCCAATCATGAAAATTGAAAAAATCGAGTAGCGTATTGTATATTTGAGAAATGCTAAACAACCTAATTTCTTAATATTTATCAGTCGCAACCTCTTTAGGTGAACCACCAAAATGAGAGCTAATGAACTGCTAAACTAAAAACTAAGAGCGGACTCTTCTAAGTCCATCCAACCGTAACTTTCGGGTTTTAATCGATTTAAATATGCCAATCAGTTTATTTAGGAGTTGCCATTGATCTAATGGGCACCTAAGTAAAATGCGAGAGAGAGGTTCACGGATGTAGGCATTTGATTACGTTAAATAAGTTTAATGCCCTGTTTAATGCCTTTTGAGAAAATTACCAAAAAAGTCCTAAACCTATTAGAATTGTTCCTATTTAGTCTTAGACTTATTTTTTTGGCTAATTAAGTCCTTAACTTTTTGCAATTGTACCAATTCAATCATTCTGACCAAAATTGGCCGGCCAGCATTGACGTGGCCACCTTTTCAATTTATTTTCAAATATGTTTTTGCAAGTAATTTGGTTGGTTTTAAGCCTAAGTTAATAACATGCAATGAGTGATTACGCAGGTGTACAATCAATAATGTAACACTTAATAAATCAAAACAATAAATTGATTGCTAGAAATATGGCTAACCTTAATACAAAGCAAAGCATAACCTTATTATGATTAATTTCCCAAATATCTACAAAGTGTTAATTAGAAAATATGCCTAGTCTAAATATGATTTCTAAATACTTACGCACTTTTAAGTAATTTTTTTTTAAAGTTTTTCTTATTTATGAAAACTAAGCTACACAAAAATTTAATTTAAGTTTAACATGCATGAATTCTAATTATACTTATGCCACTGACCAAAAAAAAATTATACTTATGCCATGTGACACGAATTTATATGCAATCTAATTTCAATGCCAGGCAATCTAGTTTATATAAGGTTAAACACGCCACAATTAAATGACATGGCAACAATGAAGTTATGGCAACGATGACATGGCAACAATGATCAGGAAATATGAAACTAATCCTAAATGAGATATGCTTGTTATATCTTTGTGATTTAAACTTAGTAAATAATTCAATTCTAAATTAGGAAACTAAAATGCATGCGGTCTATTCTAAATAGGAAGAATTCCAAATAAGGGTTTGAAATACATTTATTTTCTCAAATAATAATATGAAGTAGACCTTATCTTAAATATGGGTTTGAAGTAGTCATGGCAGTTTCATATCAAGGTATGAAGTGACCATGATAGTTTTAATAAGGAACTAACCTCGCCAACTGGCTAAAATATTCTAGTTGGTTAAGAGCATTTTATTTTTTATTTTTTTCTTATATTATAGAAAAAGAAAAAAAGGAAAAAAAGTAAATGGTGAAAATATCCTTATCAACCAGTGAGTTAAGCTCTTCTTTAAGACTGATATGGCAACTTTAGGCTTTTATTTAAAATAATATTCACTTCAAGCCTTTATTTGAGAAAATGAGAGCACTTTAAACCCTTATTTGAAACTATGTCCACTCAGGCTCTTATTTGAGAAAATTAAAGTACTTTAGGTCCTTATTTAGAATTTTCCTTTCTAAATATCATGCAATTTCTTTTTGTATATTTCATAGTAGGAAAATTTCCTAAATTAGCTACATGCAATATGACAAGCACATGTAATCATATATTCTCCTCAATTCAAAATAGGAAACAAACGTCTTAATTCTTGAATGTCAAAATCTTCTATCTGCACAACGCAAACGGAAAACTTCCTAATTGGAATATGCCTAAAAATTCACTCCAAACCTTAGAATTATATAATCCAAAATAGGTAACTAAATATATTTGAAATAGGAATAGCTCTATAAATTACCTAATATAGAAGGTTTGTCCAACGGGGACTAGTGAACTCACTTGGAGGTAGCTCGCGGCGGGTGGTCCGGGATTGCTGTGTGGCGGTGAGAACTTGCCGGAAAACCAGCAAAATGCCAAGAGCTCGGAGAATTCGTAATGAGGATGGGCGTTGCTGCTAGGTGGTGCTGCAGAGATCACCGGAAAGAGCTGGCAGGAGCAGCGAAGGCCCCGGCGCGGTTGCTAGTCGTGACAGAAAGGTGTGATGCCCGGTAAGCGAATGAACTCCGGAGCAGATGACCTTCACAGTGCGAAGCTAGCGGCGGATTCAATCTCAGTGGACAGCCTCACGAGTGTCTTAACATATATAGCCCTTTCTCCATGTATTCTCCAACTGCTCTCCCCCATCGTCCGTAGTGCGTCCGTCCTCATCGGCGTGCGTTTCCTGCATCGAACGTGTGAAAATCCGGAGGGTCGTTGAGCTTGGTGTGTGGGGGAATCTTCTATAGTTGCCGTCCTTTCGTCTTTTGCATGGTCAAAGTCAATATGCCAAGCCTAGAGAATCGTAAAATAATCCACCCCACTATCAATTCTCCTTAATGCGTTCGGTGTAAAGCTTTTGGGAAAATATAAGAGTTTTAAGTATAAAGGAATTTCTCAAAATGCAAATAAAACTTGGTAAAGTGTCTTTATCTAAAAGACTTTTACGAGTTCCAAAGGACTTTGATAAAGTCGAATCAAACGCGTACTTATTTCTCAATCAACCGCTAATTACGAAGGTTATGCGGATTGTGTTTCATGTGATAAAAAATCTTGTGATACAATCTCCAACTTTCAAACTTTCGTCACCCATAAAAAAATTGGCTATTCTTTAATAGTTCAGAGCTTGGCCGAATTTATATTGCTGCAAGCTTAATCCAATTAATTCAAGTATGCTCAAAACCCTCCCAGTGCTTTAGTCCACTAACTTTACTGTAACTATATGGGTTTAATTGAAATGCTCCTAATACTTATATTTAATTTAACTAATATTTTTGTTTAGAGGCCGATTATCAAGTAAATTGGCAAGAACATGTTGAAATAGAAGCGATTGATAGATGGATCCCACTTTTCAAATATCCCATATAAATTGTTGAATTGCTAATATTTAAAAAAGAAAAGAAAATTTAGGAACATATTATATATATTGAAAATTTAAGATCACATCACAAAGAATTCTGGACATTTCTCATTGTCATTTTCTTTATAAGATTACTCAATCTATACTCAAGAGTAGGGATTAGTTTGAATGGGTCGCATGCTTAAAAAAGAAGAAGAAGAGGAGTTAATACTATAAAATAGGCCAAACTGGTACTTTAGTAAAAAATTTACTTCAAACTAATATTTTAATCATAAAAAATCTTAAACTGGTACATGCGTAACATATTTATTCTTTATTAAATTCCTTCAAAATTTTCCTTTAAATTATTGAATTGGATGTTACGTGGATTTGACGTGGTTAGTTTACGTGGATTAATTAACGGGTTAATACCACGAAAATTCTAAAATTGTTTCGCTTATAACAAATTTATCATAAATTGATACGCATGTGACAAATTTACTCCAAACTAATTTTTGGGTCACCAAAAATCCTAAACTGGTACATGCATGACACATTTACCATCCGTTAGCTTTTGTTGTATTTTACCATCAAATTATAATCTTTGTTAGTTTCTGTTTGTCAAATTGTCACAAGTAAAATTATGGTCTCTGCCGCATAATCAAGTGCCTTGAAGTAGGTATATGCTAAATTTTTGGGTAAAATTATGTTACCATGCATTATTTAAGGACCATTATTTTAACTGTGACCATAATTTTATGCTTTGAGGCACTTGTATATTTCGGTAAAATTATGTCACTGCACATTATTTGAGGACTATAGTTTGGGTTTCGAGGCAGAGCATAGGTATTGTGCTTGACACATTTATGCTAACTAGAAAAAATCTATACAAGGAAGAAAAATTTAGGATTTGCTTTTGTAGATCTGCATATTTGAAAAATTGTCATGGGTAAAATTAGTTTGGGTTTTTAACCCAAACTATACAAGTGCCTTGAAGCAGTCCTTGAATAATCATAAAGAGAAATTATGGTCTTTGTTAGCTAACGTTAAATTGTCACAGGTAAAATTCTTACTTTCCGTTAGTTTTTGTCAAATTTCACTTAGATTTATCAAGAAAAGTTACTACCTCAAATGCTCAGTACCCTCTTTTGAATGGAGTTTGATAGTCTAACAATTACCGTGTAACCCTTGTGAACAGACGCTACCTATGCTCACCTTGAAGAGGGAGTATTGACAGAAGGTTAAGTAAAATTTGGAAGGGTTTTTCTTTTTTTCTTTCCTTCCTTCTCTCTTTCTTTCTTTCTTTCTTTCTCGGTTAGAAGAAATTTGCAAGGGTTTAATGCATCATTAATATTCTGACACAAGATGCCACATTAGGCAATGGTTACGCCAGATAGTGGTACTTGTTCGGGCCATTTTTTGAAGAGTACTACTAAAATTATTAAAAATGTCATTAAAAAGTTGGCGCTAAATGGTGTTGGCAATTTCCGCGACTTTAGTCAGAGACAATGATGAAAGACTTGATGAAGAGGAAGGCGATCTAGAGTTCTCATTAAATTTAATATTAAAATTTGGCAAAAGCTAACAGAGAGTAAATGTGTCATATATGTATCAATTTGGGATCTTGATAACTAAAAATTGGTTTTTTGTGATATCAACATGTTATTCATCCGCATGGACTTGCCACATCAAGTTTATCTAGCATCCAAGTTAGTATTTTGAGAGAAACTAACAAATGGTAAATATATCACACATATACCCGTTTAAGATTTTTGATGATAAAAAATTGGAGTAAATTTGTCTTTGAAGTATTAGTTTTGGATTTTTGGTGATATTAACCAAAAAAAAAAAAAGTTAACCAAATAATATTATCTGAAACTTTATGATTTTCGTATTATATTCCTTCACATGCCATCCTTATTCAATTCACTACGGATGACACAATCATGCCATTCTTTATTATATTTAAAATTATTTATTATTGCCATTTTCAATTATCTCTCTCTTTCTACTTCTCTCACTAACCTTAACTTTAAAAAGAAAAATTCATATATCAGATACGTTCATGACTTTTAATTTATTAGCTTAGTATTCCACAATTGGTCAACTTATCCAAGTTAAATTTCAAATAAATCATGTCAACCAAATATTTATTACCAAGAGTGGAATTTATTAAGGATACATTTGTTTTGCGGAAAATGAATGATTTGGAAAACATTTTCCAAAATATGATCACCTAAATCACTTATAAGAATGAATGAACGGAACATATTTCCATCGTCCAAGAAAATACTTAGACATAAATTGTTATTGGTAACAGAGTATTCTTCATTGACTATTATTTCAAACAATATAAGTGATTATTTTTCTGAAAATATTTTTCATTATTCATTTTTCGTAAAACAAACAAGAATCTAAATTCAGCAAAATTAGAAAAAAAAATGAAACTTAGTTTATTTAGTATCTACTTGAAATAAGCTTATAAATAATAAATAGATGAGAAGTCCATAGAGTTTAATTCATTAGTTACATGAAAAATAGTGTATAAGGAGATACGGTCTCAAGTTTTAAGTTAACCATTATAAAGATCGAATTAAAATATCATCTCAAGGATTTGAAGTTAAATATGAAAATCCACCTACTCTTGAATTTGTAATAGGAAAAATTCCAAAAAAGGGGCCCCATGTGGACTTTATTTTAAATAAGGGTCTGAAATAGCTTTGGTGGTTTCAAATAAGGGTCTGGGTGGCCATGGTTAATTCAAATAAGGGCCTTACCTCGCCGATCACTGGCTGGCTAAATTTTCCAAATAATAAAGGGCATTTTCGTCCAAATTTTCATTCCTTTTTTCTTTCTTGGTGTTGGTCAGCGAGGCTCGACGAGGGCTTGGCAACCCTCATTGGCCATTGGGAAGGGTCGCTGAGGCCACCCTTGAAAGATCTAAAGAGGGTCAACCTTGCTTGCTAGAGGCAAAGGTTGTCGAGGCTGTTGGCAAGGGTGGTTGAGCCCTTGCCTAGGCTAGGCAAGGCCAACCCTCGCTTGTGTCAGCCCCAGGCGAGGGTTGGCCTCTCCTAGGGCTAGTGTGGGCCAACCTCATAGATGATCTCAAGAGGTGACCTCTCCTAGGGCAAGGGTCGCCTCGCCTCTGGCTGACGTGGGTAGCCCTTGTCGAATCAATTGAGGGCGACCTCGCTGAATCGGGTTGAGGGAGGTCACCCCTCGCCTGTGGCTGGCATGGGTGGCCCTAGCCAAATCGGGCAAGGGCAACCTCGCCTAGCCCTTGGCATCATCGGTGGTCGACCCAGCCATTGGCGAAAAGGAAGAAGAGGAACAAAAAAAAAAAAAAAAATTATAAATGACGAAAATACATTTATCTGTCGAAAAGTCAGACCCTTATTTGAAATAGAAATAATCACTTCATGCCTTTATTTGAAACAAATATAATCATTTCAGGCTCTTATTTGAAATGAGGTCCACTTCGAGCCATTATTTATGAAAATGAGACCACTTTGGGGCATTTTTTTAATTTTTTTTCCTTTGTAATATGCTAATAGCATTCAAACTCTTCTTCTTTTCTTTTTCTCTTAAACGACTATTTTAACTAAACTAAGAACTTCGACTCTCAAGGCCACATTTTGGATACCCAATTTGACAAGAGCTCCAAATAAAACGCATATGGAAAATTATTGCCTAAAAAATAAACACAAGTAGATAAATGCTTAGCAATCGTAGATCCACCTAAATCGGGAACCCATATTACTAATTTATAATAATCGATCACGAGATCGATCACGCGGCATATTTATAATATATCTTATCCATGGTTAAAGCTCACTACGTAACCCCCTCCATCATCAGTAAACTTTTTTTTGAATTCTTACATTGACATGTGAAATTGACTACTTGAGAATTATTGCAGTGATCTATGATAAAAAAAGAAGAAAAAAGAGTCTTAAGGTATAAAAAAATCGAATATTCCATCACACCACCACCACCCCACGAAGATTTCAGGATGACATTGGGCGAATGAGCTCCATTGTTGACTTTGTCAACTAAGCCTCGAATTTTCAACCTTATCACTCGAGCATATTCAGATTAAGATATGATAACAATGAATTCCTCAGTAGCCCTCTTTTACTTTTTCAACGTGACAATTTTTTTGTTTTTATTGCAAAGAGCCCGAACCAATTGTGCCAGATATTATAATGATCTAGTATGATCAAAATCTCAAATCGATGCTTTTTTTTTTTTTTTATCATATTTACCCCATATGCATAATAAAGAATTTTAAACCAGTCCATTAATGTCACCTATTGTTGAGTTGTGATTGAAAAGTCATTAGCTTAGATTTTCTAAGTGAATATATATTTAGTTGGATATGTTGACAGCGGGTTGAGATTTTTTTTATTATAATAATTTCATTATAAAGGAATAATGAATGTACTGAACGATCTTAAAACTTGTCTGGCAAAACCACTGATCATCCGACGGTCGATGATCCGATCGTTATGGTCTGCCACTTGTCTTCGCTGTTCTTTCTTCAGTCACTGTCATGTCAACGTCTCCATTCAAGGGCATGTCCCCCGCAAGAAGTCCAAGGTGGAGGTACAACTTCGACTGCGATCGGCCCGAGAGGAATCTTGCAACTTTTCCCATTCTTAATGTTCGGGGTTTTGAGTTTAATATAGGATAAATTCCTAGTTGCGACGTCACTCTTGGATCCCGGCCGTGCTTGAAGATGAAAAAAACCATCGTGTGAGCAAGAAACAGATGAGCACCGAAGCTGTGGTTGCAGAGTCGCGGTAGCACCTCGCGAGATGGAAGGGAGAGAGGCGGCGGCCGCGGCAGCCGGCGGGGCCCTTGTGTTCGCCGTCAACGGGGAGAGGTTCGAGGTCTCGGGCGTCGATCCCTCCACCACTCTGCTCGAGTTCCTCCGCACCCGGACTCGCTTCAGGAGCGTCAAGCTCGGCTGCGGCGAAGGTGGGTCGTCCCCGGTTCGAGGGTCTCTCTGCTTTCGCTTGTTCGTTGAGCTCCAGCTCGTTCGCGAGCTGGGTTCTTGGTTAGGTTTGGAGGAGTCTGTTGTTTGGCTGGTTTTTCGAGCCTGCGTTCTACTCTCTACTGTCGTTGCTTGTTGAAATCCACTGGACGGAATTTGGTTCCAGGGGCAAAATTAAATGTTGGAGCTCACAGCATCGCAGTGTGTTTGCATCTTCTTTTTCTTTATCTTGGTGTGTGGTGTTGTGAAGAAGTGTTGCATCATTAATTATAATGCACGTGAGCTTTTGCAATTTTGGGTTTTGCAGGTGGGTGTGGTGCTTGTGTTGTCCTCTTGTCCAGATACGATCCCGTGCTCGACCGAGTCAAGGAGGTCACTGCAAGTTCATGTCTCACCCTGTTATGTAGTGTGAATAGATGCTCTGTTACGACTACCGAAGGGCTTGGGAACAGCAGGGACGGGTTCCACCCGATCCACCAAAGGTTCTCCGGGTTCCATGCCTCCCAGTGTGGCTTCTGCACCCCCGGGATGTGTATGTCGCTATACGGTGCGATCGTCAATGCCGAGAAGACCGACAGGCCCGAGCCTCCTCCAGGATTCTCCAAACTGTCCGTCTTTGAGTCCGAGAAGGCTATTGCGGGAAATCTTTGCCGCTGTACTGGGTATCGGCCTATAGCTGATGCCTGCAAAACTTTTGCAGCTGATGTCGATTTGGAAGATTTGGGGCTCAATTCTTTTTGGAGAAAGGGGGATAGCAAGGAGTTCAAGATGAGTAGGTTACCTCCTTATCGCCGCAAAGATGAGAAATGCATGTTTCCCGAGTTTCTGAAGAAAGAAATAAAGTCTTCTATGCTCTTGGATACTAAGAGGTATGGCTGGTATACTCCGACCACTGTTGAAGATCTTCGATGCCTCTTGGAAACTGATGGAAACAGTGATGCTTCCCTCATAAAACTAGTCACTGGAAACACGGGGATGGGTTACTATAAGGAAATCAAGCGATGGGAGAAGTACATTGATCTCAGGAATATTCCTGAGCTCGCCATTGTCAAAGCAGATGAAACAGGAATTGAATTTGGGACAACTGTGACAATTTCTAAAGCTATTGAAGCATTGAGGGTACACAGCAAATGTATGTCATCCACGGAAGGAGGAATGATATTCAGAAAAACTGCTGATCACTTGGAGAAAATCGCTTCAGGCTTTATCAGGAACACAGCAAGTCTGGGAGGAAATTTAGTGATGGCGCAGAGATTTCATTTCCCTTCCGATATTGCTACTGTACTTCTTGCTGTAGATTCACAGGTGACTGTAATGTCGGGACCAAAGCAAGAAAGGCTTACAATGGAGGAATTTTTAGAAAGATCTCCATTGGATTCCAGAAGTGTACTTTTAAATATTAAAATTCCGACTTGGCACTTGAGAAGAAGTACAGCTTCTGAAGCCACCAAAAGACTACTTTTTGAAACATATCGAGCTGCACCACGACCTCTTGGAAATGCATTGCCCTATTTAAATGCAGCTTTCTTGGCTGAAGTCGCTGTTAGTGAGGCTCTTCATGAAATTGTCATAAACAATTGTCAGTTAACTTTTGGTGCTTATGGGACTCAACATGCTATTCGAGCAAGAAATGTCGAGGAAACTTTAACTGGAAAAGTGCTGAGTCTGAGTGTCTTAAGAGAGGCAATTGAAGTAGTTAAAACTACTATTGTGGCAGACTATGGAACGAGGGATCCTGCTTACAGGTCAAGCTTGGCTGTTGGCTTTCTTTTTAAGTTCCTTAGCCCCCTTATTGAGTCTAGGGCTAAAACAGTCAATGATAGTTTAAATGGTTACAATAGTGCGATTTCGGCTGGGGAACCCAATCTAACTCAGGAGTGTAGCCAAATCTCTTCCTTGCTATCATCATCAAGTCAGGTTGTTGAACTGAATAAAGAGCACTATCCTGTTGGAGAACCAATTAAAAAATCCGAAGCAGCCATTCAGGCTTCTGGTTCGTCTCCCTCCCTCCCTCCCTCTCTCTCTCTGTCTCTCTCTGTCTCTCTCTCTCTGTCTCTCTCTCACTATATTGGAAGTTTAAACAGCAAGGATTACTAATGAGACTTTGCACTGTTATTATCAGGTGGAGTTGACGCATTTAACTATTACAGTCAGTTACCAATTGGTTAATTTGTTGCAGCTGTGTAGCACCAGATATCTTTTGGTTTATCATACCACTGATTATTTGATCAACTAGCACTGTCTGCAAAGATTTCTAATATTTCTTACAAATTGAAGAATTGTCTAATCTCTTCTTTCTCAGAATTATTGCTGCAATTGTGCTGTTAAAAGATAAGCCCAATCTCTTATGTAGGTGAAGCTGTGTATGTTGATGATATTCCTTCACCAGCAAATTGCCTATATGGGGCATTCATATACAGCACCAAGCCTCTTGCGCGGGTAGAGGGTATCAGAATACCATCTAGTGTACCATCTAATTCCGTCTTCTCGATCATTTCCTTTAAAGACATTCCAGATGGTGGACAGAATGTCGGAGCAAGTACCATATTTGGTGTCGAACCCCTGTTTGCTGATGAGCTTGCTCACTGTGCTGGTCAGCCTATTGCCTTAGTGGTAATCCAGTTACTTATCTTGTAATCATCTCATTGCTTGCATCTGATATAATGGAATATGGAGTCAACTTAACTTAAATCTGTTGCCATTGCTCTGTAGGTGGCCGACACACAGAAACATGCTGATATGGCTGCAGACTCTGCAGTGGTTGACTATGATGTAGATAATTTAGAAACACCTATTTTATCTTTAGAAGAGGCTGTCGAGAGATCTAGTTTCTTAGAGGTGCCTTCTTTCCTTTACCCTGATGAAGTTGGGGATTTATCAAAGGGAATGGCTGAAGCAGATAACAAAATTCTTTCTGCAAAGGTACTTCAGTTCAGATATTTATTCATTGTCTTCTTCACCTTCTCCATCATCGCTAATAGCAAGATTTTGCCTGCGGTGGACTCATTTTCTAAACAAGGTCAATGAATTGCTATATATGCAGATTGAACTGGGATCACAGTACTACTTTTACATGGAAAACCAGACTGCACTAGCTGTACCGGATGAAGATAACTGCATGGTTGTCTATAGTTCGATTCAGTGCCCTGAATATGCACACAACACAATTGCGACATGTCTTGGCATTCTTGGACATAATGTTCGTGTTATTACAAGAAGGGTTGGAGGAGGGTTCGGTGGAAAAGCTATGAAGGCCATGCCGGTGAGTGTATAATATGATCGTCTCTAATGGTACTCCTGTGCGGTAAGAAGTAAGATTTTCCTTTTATAATAAAAAAGGAACAAAATTATTAATATAATTATCAAAAGGGTCAATACTCTGAAAAATCCCAAATCCCAAACCGATATATCTGTGACAAATTTATCTCAAATTAATTTTTTGACTGCCAAAAACTCCAAACTGATACACTTTTGACAACCCCAAACTGGTATACTTGTGATAAATGTTAAATTTTACTGTCATGTGACGGTTGGCTGATGTATCAATTTGAGATTTTATTATCCGTTTGTCACAGTTATACAATTTTTGTGATTTTTTGTGATATTAATCCAATTTAACGGAGGGTATATTTGTCACAAATGTACCAGTTTGTGATTTTTGGTGGTCGTATAAATTAGTTTGGAGTAAATTTATCACAAGCGTACCGGTTTAAGGTTTTTGTGGTCAGTTGGGATAAATTTGTCATAGGTATACCAGTTTGGGGTTTTTCATATTAAAAAAATAATTTGGGGTAAATTTATCACACGTGTACCAATTTAAGGTTTTTCAGGATATTAACCCTTATAAAAAACATTGAAATAAAGGTAATTTTACATAATTGATGAGGGTCCTAGATTAAATAGACTTCACATATTTTTCTACCATAAGTTGGAGGATGTTCTGTTTTTTCTTTTCCCAAGTCAAGTTTATCTTCTCTTGACAATACTTACCGGCTTTCAGTGATGGGTGTAGCAAATTTCAAATTAAATAATCATTGCAGTCCTAAAACTTGCCTTTAGTGATCAAATCTCTTTGGTTGAATTCTATCAATAAATGAGGTTACATTACGAGTCCTTATCTGTACTTTATTTTATCTGAATTAAATAATTTTGTGGATTTATTTAATCATGGCAGTGGAAAACTTTAGTCTACCATCGAGGTTAGAGGACAAGAGAGATGTACATCTGCGGCATAGTTTGTGCTGCAAAATATTTTGTTGATATTGGCATTTCTGTTGGATTTTCTGGGGATCAACACACAATAAGGACTAATTTTAGTTCTGCTAAAACATCTTGCTCATTTTGGCATTGTTGTGATCTTTGGGTCTTCTGGTGATCAACGCACAATAAGGACTGATTTCAGTTCTGGATGTTGGACATTTGTGTAGCATAAGTACCATCATTCGTTAGGTATTTCTTTCACTTTTCAGTACTGAAAAAGGAATCGGCATCCAAATTTATCATCGCAACCTGAAACTATGATTTGAGTTAGAAACATCTCTGTGGAGTTGATGATTTATTGTTTGCTTCTACGGTATCTGCTTACATATCTTTTCTATGTTGGGTTTAAAAAAGTCCTACTTTTAGCTTTCACTGATCGCTTTTGTAGTACCAATTCTTTTGTCAAAAAGAAGTTCTAGCAGGGATATGCATGCATGTGCAAATTTGCTAGTTAATTTCCTCCTCAATCTCTGCTAGAGCATATTTTACTACTATACATTATCTACATTGGGTTACATGTCATTAGCTCTAGGTATGGGGTCTTAGCACTGTAAGGCTTATATTGATTTATTGTTGATGGATTTATGATGTTGTTAGGTTGCTACGGCATGTGCACTTGCAGCTTATAAACTGCGGCGTCCGGTAAGGACTTATCTCAATCGCAAGACAGATATGATTATGGCAGGAGGACGGCATCCCATGAAAGTAACTTACAGTGTTGGATTCAAGTCCAATGGCAAGATTACAGCCTTACGACTTGATATATTAATAAACGGAGGAACTAGTGCTGATATAAGTCCAGTGATGCCAATGAATATTGTTGGTGCTATAAAAAAGTATGACTGGGGTGCTCTATCATTTGATATAAAGGTATGCAAAACAAACCATACAAGTAAGTCAGCAATGAGGGCTCCAGGAGACGTTCAAGGGACATTTATCGCCGAAGCCGTGATTGAGCATGTAGCATCTGCCCTTTCCATGAATGTAGATTCTGTGAGAGACATTAATCTCCACACTCATAGCAGCCTTAGCTTGTTTTATAAGCATGCTGCAGGAGAACCCCAAGAATACACGGTGCCTTCAATCTGGACTAAGCTGGCCTTGTCCTCTAAGCTGGACCAGAGGATTGAGATGGTAAAAGAGTTAAACAGATGTAGCTTATGGAAGAAAAGGGGCATTTCCCGAGTACCTATACTGTTTGAAGTGTCATTGAGAGCAACCCCCGGTAAGGTGAGCATTTTATATGATGGATCTATTGTTGTTGAAGTTGGTGGAATTGAGATTGGCCAAGGGTTGTGGACAAAGGTAAAACAGATGGTAGCATTTGCTCTCAGTTCAGTCCAATGTGATGGAACTACAGAGTTCTTGGAGAAAATACGGGTCATTCAAGCTGATACGTTGAGCCTTATTCAAGGGGGTTTTACGGCTGGGAGCACCACGTCTGAAGCGAGTTGTCAAGCTGTTAGAATTTGTTGTGATATTTTGGTTCAAAGACTCTCGCCACTTAAGAATAGTTTACAGGAACAAATGGGATCTGTTACATGGGAGGTGCTGGTTGGTCAGGTGACTCTATTTGCTAATAGTTGCTCTTTTGCCTTTAATCACTTGGCAGCCCAAATCCGTGTACTCCCTTTTACATTCAAGTATGGGTCAATCTACATGTCCATTTTATGATGCTGAGCCAACCTCTCTGTTCTGTGTGGTCACTTGCAGGCGTACCAGCAATCTATTAACTTATCAGCTAGTACGTATTATGCTCCTGAGTTGGGCTCCATGCAATATCTGAACTATGGTGCTGCTGTGAGTGAGGCAAGTTTTCCTCTAACATGCAGCATTTGCTGTTCAATTTAATAGATCATCTCTTGATGTGAAACCACCTTACATGGGCAGTGTTCCCTGTAAAGCCGCTAGACATAATATGTATTGGTTTGGAATGAAACATACTTCTCTATTTGCTTGACTGTAGATATTTCAATGTCATCTAAATGTGACTGAAATTTTGGTGCCTCAGGTTGAGGTAGATCTTCTGACAGGAGAAACCAGAATCCTTCGGGTAGATATCATCTATGACTGTGGAAAGAGCCTCAATCCTGCTATTGATCTTGGACAGGTTATGCTGACAGCTTAAGCCTGACGTATCTGGCTTTATGTTATCTTGGCTATTGGGAAATTCATTCCATCTGCTGAGATTATGAACTGCAAAATAGGAAAACATCATAAATGAGAGGAATTGAAAGGGAAGTCTTAGAGAAAAGGACTGACCTTTCCGTATTTGTCTTCATAACATGAATTGCAATATTGGCATAAAAGCACTTCATTAATATTTAAACCTATCGTTAATGATTACTGTCATCATGAAAAGGTGCTTGATGCCATTTTCCTGTGATTGAAGCATCTTCCATCTGCTTCAGGTTTTAAGTCTATTTCAAATAGAATTAACATGAAATGTGTTCCTCTTTATCTTAATTAATGAGGTGCAATTTCTTGATATGTCATTTCGACTCAAATAAAGGACATCAGCTAGAATATATTGTGAAGAAAAGGTCACGGGGATCGTTTTAATTCGAATTAACTCTTTTTGCTGACATTTTTTGAATTCATTATTGCAGATAGAAGGTGCATTTGTTCAGGGACTTGGGTTTTTTATGCTTGAGGAGTACCTGACAAATTCAGAAGGTCTGGTGGTGGCAGAAGGCACTTGGACATACAAAATCCCAACTTTAGACACTATACCAAAAGAATTTAATGTTGAGATCCTTAACAGTGGACATCACCAGAAACGTGTTCTCTCTTCCAAAGGTATAATTGCTTTTCTTCATCTAGCAAGAAGTTATGCAAAATAATGACGAGTGGTAGCCACTGTTTTTGAAAGTTTCTTAAACGGTGGCGATCTAACGCTGAGTACGGTACCATTAACTAGTTGGACTTAGGCATGAAAAGGTGCCGTGGGTCCTCAACAGAAACTTAGAAAATGAAGGCAGGGTAATCATCCTTCACCAGCTTAGTATTAGGACATGTACATCAATTTGGCTCTGCATTTTCCCCCCCTTTTTGCATGACACGGGATTGTGGCACTACTACGCTAACCCAGCAAACTCACATTCTCATGCAGCTTCTGGTGAGCCACCCTTACTTCTAGCCGTGTCGATTCACTGTGCGGCAAGAGCGGCTATAAAAGAAGCCAGAAAACAGTTCCATTCTTGGAATGGTCATGACGAGTGCAACTCGATATTCCAGCTGGGTGTCCCTGCAACAATGCCGGTTGTGAAGGGGCTTTGTGGGCTAGATAGTGTGGAGAGTTACTTGGACTGGAGATTGGGGAAGGAGCAGAAGGCATGAGACCGGCCTGACTATCTCCTTCCCTACCACAGGTGCCAGAAGAAGATAAGTATACTCATTATACAGTATATATCTGAGATGGTAGATGGGTTTTTTGTGAAGGATGTAAAGTAACTTTCATCTCCTGAAGTGATCTTGAGGAATCCTTATCAGGGAGGATGCTCAATAATACGTCACCACGTGATGTAACTCCTTTGAATATGTAATGGAGGAACTAAGAGCGACTATAAAAGAAGCCAGAAAACAGTTCCATTCTTGGAATGGTCATGACGAGTGCAACTCGATATTCCAGCTGGGTGTCCCTGCAACAATGCCGGTTGTGAAGGGGCTTTGTGGGCTAGATAGTGTGGAGAGTTACTTGGACTGGAGATTGGGGAAGGAGCAGAAGGCATGAGACCGGCCTGACCATCTCCTTCCCTACACAGGTGCCAGAAGAAGATAAGTATACTCATTATACAGTATATATCTGAGATGGTAGATGGGTTTTTTGTGAAGGATGTAAAGTAACTTTCATCTCCTGAAGTGATCTTGAGGAATCCTTATCAGGGAGGATGCTCAATAATACGTCACCACGTGATGTAACTCCTTTGAATATGTAACGGAGGAACTAAGTGTGCTTTCGATGCGCAACTGCTGGAGTCGAGGAGTTATTGATACATTGTACTTGTGCATGGAAAAGTGGCTGCTGTGCATGCATCTGCTCGATGACTTCGTTTCTAACGAGTGTGCTAGTGCTGTGCATGCATCTGCTCGACGACTTCGTTTCTAACGAGTGTGCTAGTGCTGTGCAAGCATCTGCTTGACGACTTTCGTTTTTAACGAGTGTGCTTGGGCACTCTTTTAAGTAAAGTAATCGAGAACGCGTTTCGATCTTCAAGGAATTGACTTTTCTTTTTGTATTATTCACTTCACCAATCTCCAATACGCGAGTGGAGTTTGAGTATAAGTTTTCAAATGATATTGCTACTTATCTTTTTGCTCAACAAAAACACACGTTGCACGATCATTTTGCAGGGTTAATCGAATTGTCAGGCATCCGATACGCAAACAGTATACGAGGATAAGTTTTCAAATAATATTGCTATTGGATGTATGCTCTAAAGTTACTATGTAATAGTTACATATTAAGGATTTCAGTTGTACTTTCATTATTATTATTTAATTAATGGCAATAACTTATTCATTCATTTATCCAATTATTTTATATTTATAAATGATTCCATAAGATCAGTTGCAACTATATCTATTCTTGAGACGTCGAGAATACATGTGACCGGTTCATAGTTAAATTAAATCTTTAAATCATTCTCGGTCGATGGATTATTGAGTGGATATTAATAATCCTATTGAGACCGGTGTGTTCATAACTTCACCATTAAGTATTTGATACTTAAGGGAATGATGAGTCACAAGTCATTGGGTATTGTAATGCCTGAGTTAAGAACATAAGTGTTTGTATTAGACAAGTTCACTGAACGTGACGCATATGGAACGATTAGCGACATGGAAGCTTTTAGTGTGGTCAATGTCTAATTGTTCATGCTTTTGTCCTGTGTAAATAATCCTTAGACCTGAGACACAGTATTAACTTGTGTGTCGAACAACTATGGTTCACAGGTGCATGTAATGCCAGGTCGTTGATCCGTCTTTATACTTAATGGTCGTAGTTTATTCATATACGAAGTTGCACATGTGCACAATATGGAATCTGTCTCATTGTTAAATGCAATGTATAATAATGATGTCCTATGCGATCTAATTATGACATTGCATTAAAATTCTCGGCCAGGGTTGTAACTGAGAATAAATTGTTTATGTCTCAAATAAAATGCATGTAAATTAGATTTGTGCATATGATCGAATTAGTGACTTGACAAATATTCCATGGTTTTTGTTTGATCGGGACATAGTAAGACAGAGGGATTGAATTACACTGTAGCTAAAGCTAACAAGTTCATTATGTTCTTAAAACATTCACACTATCTAGGTAGCCATGACATATTACTAGATGTCAATCATGGCTTGTAGGATATAAAGATTAACCAGGACAATTAATTCTTCTGGGAGTACTAATGTGTTAGTACAACTTGTACAAGTCTTACTACCGGTTTAGTGATGAATCTAGGGATGTTACAGACCATAAACAATTAGGATAACGTGGAACAAGAGAGAAATGATAATTACTGCAATCGAATTGTGTCGATTTGAAATTAAATTAAATGAGATTTAATTTAATTTGTATTATAGTCACGAGCTTACTTGTATATGATGCACTTACATACCCAAAGTGAATACATATTAATGTATTCCATTTGTACATATAAAGATTATGTTTTTATTTTTTATTTTTTAAGGGGATTGATTAATTAATTAATTAATTATTCGTTTAATTAATTAATTAATTAATATGTGCGTTGCCTTAAATTAATAATTAAAAAAAAAATTAGAATGAAGCTTCGTGCACATGCACGAAGCATGATGGTCAGCGGTTGCTGACCATGGTGCACGAAGCATGGATGGTCCGCTGACCATCATGCACTAGATCGTGCATGAGCGGTTTGCTCATGCACGTGCTTTTGGCGGACGATCAGCAACCGTTGCTGATCGTCCTTTTTTATTTAAAAATCCTGTTTTGTGACATAACAAAGGTTGCTGAAAATAGAGAAAAGGGTGTGTGCGTTCTTGTGATTTTTGAGACACGAGACAAAGAGGGATTCTTTCTCGTTCGGGCCGTGACTAAAATATCAAGGATACGGCGGATTGTCTCCACGAGATTGCTAGCACGATCGTAGTGGTGAATATCCGAAAGTTCTCTCTTCCGTTCGACGTCCATTGTTGGTGTGTTTGAACTAGAGATCCGACGTTTGTGGGACTCGAACTGAAGAACATCCGAATCATTTCATTTAAAGTGTGCTTCAAGAGATAATTCATTTAACTCTCTTTTACATTCAGATTTTTGATTAAAATGCACGAACAACACCTTCGGAGAGTCATGTAAAAGTATATCATCTTTGTTTCCGTTGCGTACTTTTGTTAAATTTTACCTATACATGATTCATGAAACCCCAATAGTTGCTACTTATCCTTTTGCTCAACAACATCATGTTGCACGAACATTTTGCAGGGTTGATCAAATTGAGCTTATTTTTTTCGAGAAACATGGAATTTCATGAGAGGACTTTGGGAGACGGTATCTCATTGTTCAGGAATCATTTTCGGGCAATTTTTTTTTTTTGTTCTGCATAACGTTTCAATAGGAATCTCTTACAAACATAAAATTGGGAAAAACTGTTGGAAAAGTTTAGAATACATAAAAAATAATAATAATTGTTAATACATTGCGAATGATTAGAAAATAGAAAAACAAATGTCTGAGGCGTGCAAGCACTGCCCTTAAGGATAATTCCGTCCCTCGGAGTACGAAACTCGGTGCGTAAGGCTTCAGCGGCTATCCTCCCAAGATACAACAGACATTCCTCTATACTCCGCACTGAATATTAGAAGGAAACATAACAACTTTTGTGTATAACCCAGCTGAAAGAAAATGAAAGATATGAGAACATATTGTGTCTTATGAGATCTTATTTTTATATTCAGACAAAATAGAGCCGTTGCAAAATAATGGAGGATCTATTTGAGAAAAAAATTAAACGTTACAAAACGATTAAAAGACCGTTATATGACCGTTAAGAAGCCATTATGTGATTGTTAAAAATAATGATGGTTTTCAATGCGATCATAACTTTTATCGAAGCTATTATTGTAAATATTTCAAAACTGCTGAAATATCCAACAACCCCCCACATATTTCAGAAAGTTTTGACAAGAAAATAGAATAATGCTGGGTTATTGAAGAGTAATGCAACGGAATTGGTGCTTGTTAGGCTATGAACCAACCCTAGAAAGAATGGAATATAATTCACGAAATCATTGGTGAAGTTTGGAACTTCTATGAACCAAAAATTTCTTTTGTGAATTATAATTTTCATCAATCACATTACACTCCCACAAACTTTGTTGTTCAACGCGGTTTTGCGCTGATAGGCCATGCGTGTGCTTGGTTTATTCATAAGTGCTTTAGAGATTTTCGCCAAAAAATCTCATAGAAGCGGCCCCACTCCACACTTATATAGATGTGATGTGGTAAAATAATTCCTTATAAAAAGGGATTTATATCGATCGATTATGTTAAGTCAGAAATGATTTTGGCCAATCCTTTGACTATACATCGAGGGGAATGGGATAAGCCAATTGAAGAAAATCAACAATGATGGTAACCCAACCTATGTGATTGGCGATCCCATGAATTAGGTTCATATAGGTAATAACAAGTCATTTGTTGATCTAGTGCACTATTAAAATTTATTGTCCCTTCTAAGGTGAAAATAGTGCAAAATTGCAAGGAAAAAGAGGTTGAGCTAAAGCTCTTAATGAAATTCCATAGCCATTATTGGTGATGTATTAAACTGCAGAATACACTTGATGGAATCACCTATATAAGTATGGATTGGGGCCACTTCTATGAGATTTTTTGGCGAAAATCTCTAAAGCACTTATGAATAAACCAAGCACGCGTATGGCCTATCAGTGCAAAACTGCGTTGAACAACAAAGTTTGTGGGAGTGTAATGTGATTGATGAAAATTATAATTCACAAAAGAAATTTTTGATTCATAGAAGTTTCAAACTTCACCAATGATTTTGTGAATTATATTTCATTCTTTCTCGGGTTGGTTCATAGCCTAACAAGCACCAATTTCGATGCA
The DNA here is from genome assembly GCA_007663325.1 of Eucalyptus pauciflora. NCBI lineage: Eukaryota > Viridiplantae > Streptophyta > Magnoliopsida > Myrtales > Myrtaceae > Eucalyptus > Eucalyptus pauciflora. Next base: position 3,984,196 of record VMYD01000353.1, read on the forward strand.
TTACTCTTCAATAACCCAGCATTATTCTATTTTATTGTCAAAACTTTCTGAAATATGTGGGGGATTGTTGGATATTTCAGCAGTTTTGAAATATTTACAATAATAGCTTCGATTAAAGTTATGATCGTATTGAAAATCATCATTATTTTTAACGATCACATAACGGCTTCTTAACGGTCATATAACGGCCTTTTAATTGTTCTGTAACGTTTAATTTATTTCTCAAATAGATCCTCCATTATTTTGCAACGACTCTTTTAACGGCTCTATTTTGTCTGAATATAAAAATAAGATCTCATAAGACACAATATGTTCTCATATCTTTCATTTTCTTTCAGCTGGGTTATACACAAAAGGTTGTTTAGTTTTATTCTAATATTCAGTGCGGAGTATAGAGGAAGGTCTGTTGTATCTTGGGAGAATAGTTGCTGAAGCCTTACGCACCGAGTTTCGTACTCCGAGGGGCGGAATTATCCTTAAGGACAGTGCTTGCACGCCTCAGACATTTGTTTTTCTATTTTCTAATCCTTCGCAATGTATTAACAATTATTATTATTTTTTATGTATTCTAAAATTTTCCAACAAAAACTAGGTGGAATCTCTTATTCACTCCGAGGTTGGCGAGCTTGCTGCTCACCCGATCTAGACGAGCTCGAGCTTCGCCAAGTTCAACAAGCTTAAGCCTCACCCTTGTTGGATCTGGCCTAGGGTGAGGCTAGAGTTGGCTTGTGGCTGGTCGTTGGCTGCCACCGTGGTTGGCGATTGGCCAAGGAAGAAGAAAGAGAAAAGGGAAGAAAAATAAAAAGAATTAAAAACTCAATTTTATAAAAAATAATAGAGAAAAAAGAAAAAATATAAAAGTAAAAGGAAAATGTATTTAGTGAAAGAATGTGATATGGAAGAAGTTATGGAAAATATTTTTTATTTTTCAGAAATAAAAAATATTTTCCCTATTTTTCAATGTGTTTTTTTAATAGCGGAAAAAGTTTTCCTTGACTAGTTCATTTTTCGTGAAACGAATGTTGAAAAATTTGTAAAATGTTTTCTTAGAAGTTATTTTCCATAAAACGAGTGGAGCCAAATTTGGCGATGAAAAATGAAAAATCAATCGACTAGCACACGGTTTTTTTTAGAAGCCAAAAATTATTTCTCTAATAGCATAATTACTAGGACTAATATCATGACTAAAGGCTCTCTTTACGAGCGACATGTACTTTCTGCCACTAAATTACTCTTAACGTAACTTTTTGTAATACCCAAAAGATCAATGGATAATAAAAAATTATATATAATAAAGAGAAAACATTTACTTCGCTATGTTTTTCTCTTAAAAGCGATCTAATAAAATCAAAGACGGCTTTTTATTGTTAACGTTCGCACAAAATTTTATATTGATTAGAGTTTATGAGTACGAACAATCTTTCCTATAGTTCTCCGAGTACATGAATACAGAGGAATAAAACGAAATTCTCATGCTGTTTAATCCAAAAAAAAAAGAAAATAAAATAGAGATAGAGCAAAGGATCTGATGGGAATTTTATGGGAGTTGCAGAGGTGGATATGATAGAAATCTAAATGTATGAGGAGTACATGAAGAGTGTTGGAAAGTGAAGGATTACGATGCCTTTTGAGAAAGGGGTGTAATAAGATAGAGCAATAATATTTTTCTTCTTGAATAAATTTATTAAGACAAATTAATAAAACAGAGATAAATTAACAAAAAAAAAGTCATTTCCCTAAAATATATTCAAACGATATAAAGATAGTATAAAAAGTGCTACCATGTATAGTAGAGTTAAATTTATTACTATATATTGAGAGTCGTAATGGATTTAGATATCTTAGAATATTTCTCTACTTTATAACTAAATATTTGTTTAAAATAAAATAATTATTCAATCAATCTTAAATCTAGTGATACAAATGTTAATTCACTCATATATATATATATATATATATATATATTTTTTTTTTTAATTTTGTCAATGGAATTATAGACCTTTGCACGAAATTTCAAGATAATTCTTCAAGTCAATGACTGTCAAAAATTGCCGATGTCTCTTTTCTTAGTTAAGGAGTAGAAAATTAGCACTTTATAGGCACGTTCAGATTATAATGCATTGACGTAATATTAAATCCTTACAGATCTAGTTTAGAAGATAACTAAAAACTTGATTATTAAATGTGTACGTACATAACAACAAGTCCTGTTGAGTCCTTACAAATTTGATTCAAAAGATAAGGAATCGAAACTCGATTATGTTAGCGACATGATGTAAATTTCACACAAAAACCGAAACGATTCCCTTTCTTTATTTTGCCAGCTCAAACGATTAAGTGAATGGAGTCATAAGTAATCACAAGCCCGACTATAAAGTGCATGACTTAACATGCTGTAGCCCTTATCTTTTGGGCAAGAGTTGCATAAAATATTAGAAGCGTTAACTGTGGTCGAATAAACAAATCAGAAGTAGAAAGAGCAAGGTGAGGATCCACGTGACTCACGTGGCCAGTCTTTATGACAAGATATGGGTTCGATCTTGATCCGCGGAACTTCCGCAGCAGAGAATTGATTAGATATTACCAAAATAGGATATGCTGGATCGTCGCCAGATCTGGCGTTTGCAGAATTTGACTCTGCCGCCAAAGTTGACTGAACAGCTCGGCCCAACAGCAGGGGAGGGAAAAAAAATAACCAAAATGGGTTTCAAGTGGGTCTCATGATAAGCTGCAGCAAGCTTTTTCTCGTCTAAGATTATTACAGAAGGAATGACCAGAATGACAGATGCAGGAGATTGGCCCTTAATATCGCAGTTTGAAGCAATGCTCTTCTCGTGAAGTCTTGACAAGGGTAGTGACTCGCACATGGGGTAGATTGGATTAGAAAAATGGTGCCCCTTGACAATTAGCGAAAGTTTATTTTCACGTATCTTCCCAACGGTAAGATTAGTTAGGGGTGGTGTCACTATAGTCCGAGTGATTTGAGACATGTGGGAGTGAGTGAGAGAGAAGCAAAGAAGAAGCTCAGGACTTCTCTATAAAACCCTCGACCTTGTGGCTCCTAATTCACACTGTAGAGAAGGTCAACAAGCTAGTAAGTTCAACGCACATTCACTTGCTTCGCATTTCGTGCCTCTTTATTTTTATCGACATATTTTCGCCACTTCACATACTTGACGCTCTTCTCTCACTTTGAAAAAGATTATTTCCACGCGGCATGCGTTGGATCATTTGCATCCGTTGTAATGATGCCCGTTTGCTCTCTCATCTTTGATGGTTCTGATTGCGAATTATCATGATGCTTCATATAGCTTTCGTGCATTCTCTTTCTGAAGTGCTTACTAGTATTGTCCCGAATTATCAGGCTCAAAGGTGATATGGCGTGCGAGATTTTGAGACGTCGTGTAGCCTTTGAAGCATTGCTGCTTTTGCTGTGCTTCTGGGCTGCATCTGTCACCGGATCGGAGTACATGAAGTACAAAGACCCGAAACAGCCAATCAATGTGAGGATCGAGGATTTGATGAAGAGAATGACGCTTGCCGAAAAGATTGGCCAGATGACTCAAATTGAGAGGTCTAATGCATCAGCTGATGTTATGAAGAACTACTTCATAGGTAAAAGTATCTTTTTTTTTTATCGACAGACATTACGAAAAATTGGGGGATGTGGTCAAAACCTCAGTCTCGAGGCCAGTTTTGTGGCCAATGAGGCGAGGCCACATAGTGAAATCTAGTCTTCTGTTTTTTATGCTTATTTCAAGTCTATTGGAGGAAGTTATAGCTATACTTATCGGCACTGAATGTTATTAGTTTGACCAGGGAGTGTCTTGAGCGGTGGTGGAAGCGTACCGGCCACAAGCGCCCCGGTCGAGGTTTGGGTGAATATGGTCAACGAGTTCCAGAGGGGAGCTCTATCAACCCGTCTCGGCATTCCGATGATCTACGGGATCGATGCTGTTCACGGCCATGGCAATGTTTATAAGGCAACTATATTCCCTCACAATGTCGGCCTTGGTGTAACCAGGTATGCACACATATTCCTGGTCGTGTTGTCCTAGTTCTTTATGCACTCCACAACATTTTCCATAATCCTAACAGGATGAAAAGAGGTATAACTTTGTATTTACTCCGAAAAATTCACTAAGGTAGTCTTATACCTCAGGGACCCTCAACTTGTGAAGAAGATAGGAGCCGCAACGGCTCTAGAGGTCAGAGCAACTGGAATTCCCTATGTTTTCGCGCCCTGCATAGCGGTAAGAGAAATGATGAACACTCATTTGTATTCTCTTTTCTTGGAAGTAGCTTGCTGTATGATCAGTTAATATTCCTTAAAGTGTGCGAGTGCCAATTTTTCCTTTATTGTATCTTTTACAGGTATGCCGAGATCCTAGATGGGGTCGGTGCTATGAAAGCTATAGTGAGGATCCAGCAATTGTCAAGACGATGACTGAGATAATACCTGGTCTACAAGGAGATATTCCTCCCGGCTCTCGGAAGGGTGTCCCTTTCGTGGCTGGAAAGTAAGTGATTTGACCGTATGCATATTGAAATAATATCTCCAATGCTCAGGGCATGGTCGTACGACTGCATAGAATTTCTCTTTCTTTGCTGTTTCAAATCGACATGATGTACGATTCAAGCATAAGCTCTTCGCAATAGTTTTGTGGCATAAGTGACGCTTTTTCTGTGAGAATACGAGGTATCTTAACACCGAAGCCATAAACAACAAGAACCTCGTGCAGCAAACCACATTCGAAGTTAGCTAATTAGTAATTTTTTCTTTGAAAGGAAAAATGTCGCAGCATGTGCCAAGCACTATGTTGGAGACGGTGGCACGACCAAGGGAATTAATGAGAACAACACGGTGATTGACTTCCACGGGCTCCTTAGCATCCATATGCAGGGGTATTTTAGCTCCGTGATCAAGGGCGTCTCCACAATAATGATCTCCTACAGCAGCTGGAATGGGGTAAAGATGCACGCCAACCATGATCTAATCACGGGTCTCCTCAAGAACAAGCTCAGATTCAGGGTAAGCATCATACACAAGTATACAGCCCGAAGAGATCTCTTTTTTGCTACGAAAACTTTGTCATTCTCATAGCTGAGGAGCTTCTTATGTCCTAGGAAAATGCTTAAGAAGCCAGTAACATATTTTTTTTGTGTGGCTTCAGGGGTTCGTCATCTCCGATTGGCAGGGTCTCGATAGGATAACGCCCGTAGCTGGCAGCAACTATACATACTCAGTGCAAACCGGAGTTCTAGCTGGAATTGACATGGTAATGATCCATTTGCTTCAGGATGACAGTAAATTCTTTCAAAAGTTAGCGAGTATATGTTCTTCCAAAGAAACCATAAGTATTACCCCTGAATAGTTTCTCCAACGGTGACATAGATCATGGTTCCCTACGAATACACCGATTTCATTGGCAACCTCACAATGCTTGTGAACAAAAACTTCATCCCCATGAGCCGGATCGACGATGCTGTGAAGAGGATCTTGCGGGTGAAATTCACCATGGGCCTTTTCGAGAACCCAATTGCCGATCTAAGCCTGTCCCATCAACTCGGTAGCCAGGTTTGTGACCCTGAGTGCACAATTCGAAATTCCACCGAGAAACTAACAACAGATTAACCCAGCTAACCATTTAATTTGTTTACAGGAGCATCGGGAGTTGGCGCGCGAGGCCGTGAGGAAGTCACTCGTACTATTAAAGAACGGCAAGCCTGGTCAAGAACCGGTGCTTCCACTTCCAAAGAAGGCGCCAAAGATACTAGTGGCCGGGACTCATGCTCATAATTTGGGCTATCAATGTGGAGGTTGGACCATCACATGGCAAGGCACTAGTGGCAATAACGATACAGTAGGTAATGTGTTGAACAACTTTGACTCAACTATTTTTCACTTGGTTGAAGTTATTATTGGGGCTGATTAAAGAGGTAAAAAGGGTAGCTGGTGTTAGAAAGGAACTTAATGCTTAGCATAATTTTGCACTTAATAATTACTCGCAGGAACTACAATCCTGGATGCTGTGAGAAAGACGGTCGATCCAAGCACCGAAGTTGTGTACAATGAAGAACCGGATGCGGGATTTGTTGAGTCGAGCAAATTCTCCTATGCTATTGTCGTTGTCGGTGAGCATTCTTATGCTGAACAGTATGGCGACAGCATGAACATGTCGATACCCGACCCAGGCCCAAGCATTATCAAAAACGTGTGCGGATCTGTTAAGTGCGTCGTCGTAATCATATCAGGCCGGCCAGTTGTGATCGAGCCGTATGTGGCCCAAATGGATGCGCTTGTCGCAGCTTGGCTTCCGGGGACCGAAGGCCTAGGCATAACTGACGTGCTTTTCGGTGATTACGGATTCACCGGCAAGCTTGCGCGCACCTGGTTCAGGACAGTTGACCAGCTGCCAATGAACGTGGGCGATCCGCATTATGACCCATTATATCCATTCGGGTTCGGTCTGACGACAAACCCAGTGAGAGATAACTGAATTTCGGTTTCCCTCTCAGGGTGACAACCCATGTTCCTGTACTCTTCGAATAAAAATTAAGGAAACAGATGCAAATGTTGCAGCAAAAGTTACTATCATCGTAGCAGCAATTTCGCTTCTTCAACACGATTTTTCACCAGCTAAACTTCACTAATTACCTGTGGGAGAATTGATGAAATGCGCCTACACTATAAGACTTTAGTCATGAATTTTCGGTCTAACTGTTTCTGTGCAAAGTCTTGTTATTAATGTTCAAGGCGGCTTGATCAGCGACGGAATCAAAGAAAAGGTCAGAAGCGGACATGTTTGCACAAAACGAATATGACAGGAGATAAAATACAAATTACAAAAAGAAAATCTGAATATGATATGACACAGTATGCCTCTCATAATATGTTAACATGAACTAACATGTTTTCATGATAATTAATTATGTTCTCACTCCTTGAGCAATGTCATGATGAACTAATAAGATGATTAATAACTTCAATTAAATGGAGAAATGAAATATTTAACGTGGTTTAACACTATATAGAGTATTTTCTAGGAAGCAAACATGGAACGAACATTTTATAATACTTTTCAATAATTGAAAACAAACGTTTGTCCAAAATATGGAGATATGAAGAGAGAAAAGAATGAAGCTGATTGCTGCATATGAACTTTTCCTTTTGCAACGATGGTTTATTTATTTATTTATTTTTTTCATTTTTGCGCAACGAACGTTTCTATTATTGTAATTTCTGAAGTCCTTTATGGAGATATTCTGTTTCTGCATGCCCTAACGTTATACCTTTTACTGTAGAGATTGCTTTAAAGTTTATTGTTCTGATTGTGTGAGAACGCTTGTGCTCCATTCCTTCAAACACAGTGTCTTTTTCTTTCGGCAATTGTTCCTTACCAGCTGAATGTGTTATCTTCCTCGGGAGTGCGGATATCCCAGGATCACTACTCATCTGAGTTCGCACACCGATCCCAACCAAAAACCCAAAATTCAAAAATGAAGAGTAGAATGAAATTCATAATGAACTTCAAGATCCCGTCCTAAGTAGTAGAGGCAGTTAAGGACCGGAAAATTTGTGCTTTCTTCATGGTCGAAAATTTATTATTGCATGTCAAATGGGAATGCATCGAATATGAACTACGTGTTCAAAAATCTCGTGACATGGGGCTTGGTGGTAAATGTGCACATGGGTATCGTCTACCAAGATGGAAGATATGCGCATGTTAACCGGTCCGTACAAATCTAGCTCACACAATAAAGAATTGACACTTGATTAATTTCAAATAAAAAATTATATAATATCCCTTTTTTTTATTTTTGTTAACTTAAATGATTAAGTGGACAGAGTTTTATCTACTCATGAGCCCAATTATAAATTGCATATGTTATAAACAAAGAGGCATAATTAAGCAATTTTAGCCCTCATTTTTGGGCCAAGAATTGTGTAAAATAGAAGCATTACTTGTAGTTAAGGAAAATAAATCGAAAGTTAAAAGAACACATGAGGATAAAATGACTCACGTGACATATATATAGAATAATGCTAGATCATCACTAGATTTAGCATTTGTAGACTTAGAATCCGTTGGCTCAGTTGACTCTGATCCATGTATGACTCGGCTCATCGGTAGGTGAGAAAAAGAATAACCAAAATCGGTTTCAAGTTGGTCTTAGAATAAGTCGCAGTAAGCTTTTCTTGTCTCGTAGTACAAAAGGAACGGCCGGAAGGGAAGATGCTGGTGATTCGTGCGAGTACTGCAGATTTGAAGCAAGCTCTAGTCGCGAATTCTCAATGTGTGTAGAAGTTTACACATGAGGCGGAGTGCTTAGAAAAACGATGTCCCTCGACAAATAGCTAAAGTCAATTTTCCATGTCTGTTCCCAACGTCGGGATTCATGAGGGGTGGTGTTATTATATTCCTAGTGGTTTGGGACATGTGAGAGAGAGAGACAAGCAAACGAGAAGCCCAGGATTTCTCTTGTAATATATGGGCTAAAAAAAAAGAAGGAAAGGAAGGGTTTGAAAAGTCAACAAAAGAAGCTGAAGAAGAATAGTGGAAGCTTCGACTGTTTTAAAGAGAGGAGAGAGGGAGGCCTTCAGCAGAAACGAAAACAATGGAAACAGAGAAACAGGGAGAGGAGAGAAAGAAGAGAAAAGAAAAAAAAAGGGAAAAGAGAAAAAAATGTTAGTGCGCTTGCGATTTGATCACTTCATCAAGCCGACTCAAGTTTGTTTTGCAACGCCGGTAAGTGATCGAAGCCTTTAATCGTCTATTCAAACGAATCGTCGCAATTAGGGCTCGAAATTTGGATTTCTTGGAGATTTGTGCGGCGAAGTCCGATGTTTAAGTCGTTGAGCTGCATATTTTTGTAAAAATGATACTTTAGGATGTTGTAAGCTATAGCATCTTACAGATCATGATGTGAGCTTGCGGTTTGTCCAGAACGGAATTTTAAAGTTGGGGGTACGTTCTGGAACTGTAGCGAATAGTAACTTTGAGCCTGATTTTTTTTGTCGTTTTCGGTGTTGTTTTGGGGCGGCTGAGTTGGGGTTATTGTAGTACGTTAAGAGAGCTTTCTAAGGATTATAAGATGGCTTGAAACGGAATTTTGTGGAGGAAGTTATAGCGTGACAAAGTTAGCGCATGGGCTGCACCTAGCGGAAAACGCTAAATGCAAGCTTTCGTTGGTGCATAGGTGTCGTTTCATCGACAAATAGACGTAGTATAGTCCAGTCGTTGTTAGAATATCATTTTACTTGGTCTTTTAATATTATTTTTCCGGTTATTTGTTAGGAATTCGAATATGTCGACTTGAGTTATCATCGTAATTGATTTTTGGCTTTTCCCAAGTGAGCGACACTATTTCTTCTTTGTATTTTAAACTCATGTTTTGAGAAACATAGTGGATTATAGATTCTATGAGTTGATAAAAAGGCATCTCTTGTTACATAAAACGGGTTTGAGCTATTACTGCCATTTTGTTATTTTAAAGAATAAGTTATATTTCGAATTCGATTTAAATGGTTCTTTGAAAATGGTTTATGTAATTCTTTATGAAAGAATCTTGGAACGTTTTGAAGAACGCTTTGATATTTATATATCAAATGTTTGAGTTGTGATATGACTTTCATTATGATGTTAGATTACCGGATATTGTGAGTAATGGTTGATGCTCAATGTCTCTGTGAACCTTGAGGGGTGTGTAGGTATGCGCATACTAATCTAGGAACCATCGACTAATAGGTGGAGACCTTACCAAGGAGGAATCTTGGTTATCTTGTCACGGGTGTTATGTGTGACCATGGCTAGACATTTGAGCATGAGTTAGTCAATGGATGGACCATTAACATATGATTTGAGTTTGGTTGATGGAATGGACTATCGATGTATGGTTTGATAAGATTAATCAATGGAATAGACCGTTAATACATGTTTTATGAGATTGACTGATGGACTGGACCATCGATATCTTCGGTATTTAAGTTATGATTATATATTATGTTAAAGTGAATTATGATTGTGTTTTAAATGTGCATAGTGATTTCTCGATTCACTTAGAAGAAATGTGTTACCCACTAACCCGTGGTAGCTCACTCCTCTCATCTACTTTCAGGTTCTTCAACAAGCCGCAAGTAGAGGTGAGCATCCGTTTCGGGGAGGACTTTTGTGGTGGAGACTTTTCATATGACTTGTATAAGTTAGTCTTTGCATAAGGTATATGTTTTGGTTTGGTAGATTATAGAAATACTTTGACATTATAACCAAATGCTTTTTTTGTCAAATATATATATGTGGACGTATATATGTTGATATTAGGCTGAATTTTGGTTATGCTGAGGTTGCGTCCTTTGGTGAAAGGATGGCCATGTCATGCCTTTTTTCTTGTGAATCAGGGTGTGACATCTCCATTAAATCCTCAACCTTGTGGCTTCTGGTTCACGGTGCAGAGAAGTTCAAGCAGCTAGTAAGTTCAACACGCATTCGCTTGTTTCACATTTCATGCCTCAGTCTCGTACCTCTTATTTTGATCAACATACCTTCACCACTTCACATGTTTGACACACTCTCTCTCTCACTTTTAACAAGCTTATTTCCACACAGCATGTATCGGTTCATTTGCATCAGTTCTGATGATGCCTAATTGCCTTCTCATCATTAATAGGTCTTATAGGGAATTTTCATTCTTTATATAGCTTTTTTGCATTATTTTTCCGAACAGTTTACTATTATTGTCCTGAAATATCAGGCTAGAAGGCAATGTGGCGAGCGAGATTTCAAGACGTCGCTGACCCTTGGAAGCATTGCTGCTTTTGCTATGTTTTTCGGCTGCCTCTGTCACCAAATCGGAGTACGTGAAGTACAGAGACCTAAAACAGCCCGTCAATGTGAGAATCAAGGATTTGATGAAAAGGATGATGCCAGCCGAAAAGATCGGCCAGATGACTCAGATTGAGCTGACTGTTGCATCAGTTATGAAAAACTACTTCATAGGTAAAAGTATTAGTTTTTCTTGACCAACATTATGAAAACCTCAATCTAATCTTTTATATTTCGTGCTCATCTCAGGTCTATTAGTGGAAGTTATAGCTATACCTTATCAGCATTGAATGTTATTGGTTTGTGGAGGGAGTGTCTTGAGCAGCAGCGGAAGCGTACCAGCCACAAACGCATCGGTCGAGGCTTGAATGAATATGGTGAACGAGTTCCAGAGGGGAGCTCTCTCAACTCGTCTTGGCATTCCGATGAATTACGGGATAGATGCTGTTCACGGCCACAACAATGTCTATAAGGCGACTGTATTTCCTCACAATGTTGGCCTCAGTGTGACTCGGTATGCATACATATTCGGTATTCCTAGCCACGTGGTCCTATTTCTTTACGTATTTTGTAACATTTCCATAGTCTTCAACAAGAGCAAAAAAGGTACGACTGTGTATTTACTCCGAAGAATTCACTAAGGTAGTCTCATACCTCAGGGACCCTCAACTTGTGAAGAAGATAGGAGCGGCGACGGCTCTAGAGGTCAGAGGCACTGGAATTGTTTTCGCTCCCTGTATTGCGGCAAGAGAAATGATGAATACTCATTTGTAATCTCTCTTCCTGGAAGTACTTTGCCGTAAGATCACTTAATATTCCTAAAACCGTGCTAGTGCCAATTTCTCTTCCTCTGTATCAATGACAATCTCTCGAGTTGATTTCCAACTATTGTACTTTTACAGGTGTGCCGAGATCCTAGATAAGGTCGTTGCAATGAAAGCTACAGCGAGGATCCTGCAATTGTAAAGGCGATGACCGAGAAAATACCCGGTCTACAGGGAGATATTCTTCCCGGCTCTCGAAAGGGTGTCCCCTTCGTAGCTGGAAAGTACGTGTGACTTAACCGAGTATACGCGTATAGAAAACCGAGACTCACTTCTGATGCATTTGATTATAACACCAATGTTCAGGATACGGTCATATGACTGCATAGAACAACTCTTTCTTTGCTGTTCTAAATTGACATGTTGTATGGTTCAAGCATAAGCTCTTCTCAATAGTTTTGTTGCATAATGGACGCTTTTCTGTAAGTATACGAGGTATCTTCACATTGAAATCATAAACAGCAAGAATTAAAAGAACCTTGTGCAGCAGCCACATTCCGAGTTAGCCGATTAGTAAATTTTCAAGTGAGGTGAATGTTTTTCCTTAATTTTTTTTTTTTTTTTTGGCAACGATCAGCTGACCGTGAGCTTATAATCAAGGTGGACAATGCAGGACATGAGTTGTTTGCACGAAACAAATATAACATGGGGTAAAACACAAAATATAAAGAGAGAATCAAGTATGATATGACACGACATGCCCAACATCATTACTGGCAGGCAACTTTGTTAATGTATGCCACACAATAAGAATCATGCTCTATTCTGGAGGTGGAACGTAAGGTCCCAAAGTAATAATAAGCAACAAATCCATATGACAAATAGGAAAATTGCAAGATGGAAAACAATCAGAATTAACTACTTGAAGTTAACCCTAGTGACGATTATTCAAATCGAATCATGTCCTAAATCCCGAACCAACTTCTACCCAAAAGACTAAGGGTTGGAAAAAGAAATCTCCACCCGAAAAGAATCTCCTACTCAATGTTCATAAAAATAAGATAAAAACCTAGAATATAGAATGACTAAGTTACGCTCTCATTGTCTCCCTCACTGTCCCCCAGTGGGCTCGGTGGTAAGACCGAAGCCCAGTGGGAAGAGCGGATCGTAGTGAGGGTCGCCCACGTTCATTGGAAGCTGATCCACGGTCTTGAACCATGTCATCGGCGACTTCCCAGTGAACCCATAGTCCCCGAACAAGACATCTGCCACCCCTTCCCCCTCACTCCCCGGCAACCACGCGGCCACCAGCGCGTCCATGTTCGCCACGAGCGGCTCGATCGTGACCGGCCTCCCCGAAACCACGACCACCACGCACTTCATCGACGAGCACACTTTGGAGATGATGTCCTCGCCCCGCTCAGCCAGCGTCAGGTTCGTGCTGTCCCCAGCTGTCTCCGCGTAGGGCAGCTCCCCGACCACAACGATGGCGTATGAGAAGTTGTGTGACTTGACGAAGTCAGCATCGGGGTTCTCGCTGAAGACAACCTCTGTGTCGAGGTCCACAGCCTTACTTATCGCACCTAGGATGGTGGTCCCTATTGTAAAAAGCACAAAATCATGAATCAACTTCATCAGAAACTCCATACTTTGATCAAACATGTAAATGTGAAAACATCATGTCTTTACCGTGACATTGTACATTCGATAGTGGCAATAATATCGTTAATGCAGACATTGCCTTGGCTACATCTTACTCCTCAACATGACATCAATTTTTGCGTACTAAAGAAGAAAGGAAAGAGAATGTACCACTGGTTAAGTTGTTGCCACTTCCACCTTGCCAAGTGATGGTCCAACCACCACATTGATAGCCCAAATTGTTGGCATGACTCCCGGCGATGAGTATCTTAGAGGCATTCTTGGCAAGCGGCAACACTGGGGGATCCGCATTTTGCCCGTTCTTCAGCAGAACCAGTGACTTCCTGACTGCTTCCCTTGCTAAATCCCTATGATCCTACAATGACACAGAATTGGAATAAAACAATGCTTGTGTACACTTCATATACAATCCATTCTGATAAGTAATGTCCTCTTGTATCGTCTAACCTGGCTTCCAAGTTGGGAAAGATAGGTCTGATCACCCAGAGGATTCTCAAATAGGCCCATCATGAACTTCACCCTCAAGATCCTCTCAACGGCGTCGTCAATACGGCTCATGGGGATCACATTATCATTGACCAGTTGGGTCAGGGCATCAATGAACACCGTATGATTGAAGGGAACCATGACCTAAAAGCAAAAAGGGGGAAAAAAAGCACTTGCCCATTAAGAAAAATTTGGTGATCCAATAATTTGGTGATTAATTTGGTGATCCAATACTTTTGCATGTAAAAAAAGAGAGGAGATAACCATAATCACTGACCATGTCAATCCCTGCACCAATCCCCATCTGAACAGAGTATGTGTAATTTGCTCCAGGCGGGGTGGTGATCTTATCGATTCCTTTCCAATCGGATATTACGAAGCCCTACAAGAATTTAGAGTAAGTTGATTCAATTCAATCCACAGTCGGTATCAATCACAAATGGCAAGGCTGAGGCGAGACTAATAAATATACCCTAAACTTCAAGGTATTTTTGAGGAAGTCCGTGACTAGAAAGCGGTTAGCGTGCATCTTCATTCCGTTCCAGCTCGAATATGAGACCATGATCGTTGAGACGCCCTCAATTATGGCTTTGTAATAACCGGGCATGTGAATGCTCAGCAGTCCATGCCAATCAGTCACTGTGTTGTTCTCATTGATGCCCCTCGTGGTGCCGCCGTCTCCCACATAGTGCTTTGCACAGGCCAAAACCTTGTCCCTGTCCAAAGTAGAAGATAACAACATCATTTAACCTAGTCAGATAGTATGAGAGTTGCTCAAGACTCTACCCAGCATTTCAAAAGGGACTCTCGAGCCTTTTACATCGTCAGAAGACTTTAAGGTCTTCGCTAATACGACAACTTCGACAAAATATGATACCAAGAGGGCGATTGACAAACCTTTCTTGGTGGGACAAAGCTAAATAGGAACTAATCACCAGCTCAAACTAATCTAATCAAAACGAAAGCTTACTTTCCGCCAAGATAAGGGACTCCTTTTCGCCTGCCGGCAGGAATTTCTCCTTGCAATCCGGGGATGATTGACGTCATGGCTTTAACAATGGATGGATCCTCGCTATAACTCTCATAGCACCTGCCCCATCTTGGGTCTCTGCATGCCTAAATCAATGTTTCGAGAATGAAAAAGAGTGGTAAATAAATGCGTTGAGAACACTCGAAACTGGATACTTGTCAAAATTATCATAATTAAATTAATACTTACGGCAATGCATGGCGCAAACGCATAATTAATCCCTGTCGCCCTGACTTCAAGTGCGGTCGCAGCCCCGATTCTTTTCACGAGATCTGGATCCCTGAAAAGATAGACAGTGACTTTTCCTTAGATTATCAACTTAAACACTGGAAATTGTTGTGATATCATACAGAATCTGCTCAAGATAAGTAATTAAACAAAGATAATTGCGTTGATGAAATTGCAATCAACACCCTAATCACGTGCTAGCATAATGTGATATTTGGTAATATTGATAGTAATACTTGATCCTGCTATACCAGCTTCTCAAGGAACTGTCTCTTCTCATTATACTGGGCTGTCACGTAGAGCAGAAAACACATATGTCAACAAATAGAATTCTAAAATATGCTTACCTCGTAGCCCCGAGACCAACATTATGCGGGAATATGGTGGCTTGATACACGTTGTTGTGCCCGTGGACCGCGTCGATGCCATAGATAATCGGGATCCCAAGGCGACTAGAGAGAGAACTGTTTTGGAACCTATTCACCATGTCCATCCAGTCTCGAGCCTTGGCTCTGGGGAACGGAGAGACCCCTCCGCCGCTGAGCACGCTGCCGATGGAGTAGTTTTTCAGGATTTCGGGGGTGACCACGGAGGAGTCGACCTGCGTCATCTGGCCAATCTTTTCTTGAAGGGTCATTCTTCGCATGAGGTCTCTGATCCTCGCATGGACGGGTTGACTGGGGTCCTTGTACTTCGAGTAGCCTTGATCGGCTGGCGCCATTCCAGCGATCGCCGAGTAACAGCACAGGAAGAGGATCACTCCCATTGAAAGGAATGAAAGCTTTGCCATCTTTGTTTCGCTAATGTCAATGATCCTGCAGGATGAAGATGACCATCGACATGAAGAAGTGAATGCCCACAAGTTTGCTTGGTCTAAGAAAGAAATTATCAGATTTGATTTGTGAAGTAACCAAGTTTACTAATGCAATCGAAAATTTCCCAATTCCGCCGATCTAAGTATTTCAAAAAAGTCGAGGTTGAATCCAGCACAAAGAATAACTCATTAATCTACTTTACCACTAAAACTTCGAACAACTAATAATTCTGCCTCGCAGAAACAAATCGTCAAACATAAGCAAACGCAGTACGATGAACAAAAGCAGATCTTTTTGTAATCACCTTCAATGCTTCTTCAACTTCAAGCTCTCACCCCTAAAAGAAGTGAGAACAGGCGACAGACTTTTTAAAGACGGTCAGCGAAATTCGTCACCAAAAGTCTGAATTGCTTTGACTGTGGTTTAATCTCCCTCTCTCTCTACTCTATATATATAAGACAACTCTTCCGAATTAGATTTGCTGCCGGAAGACATTATCACGTAATCACCCGTCAGACAACTCCAACGCGGATTAGGATTATATATATTTAAGACAACTCCTACCTGGATTAGGATTGCTGCCGGAAGACATTATCATGCAATCGACCATTAGACAACTGCTATTCGGATTAGGATTACTGCCAACTTCTCTACTTTGGATGGATAAAGATGAGCACGTAGTTTCAAGACAATATCTGCAATTAAGATTTAAATTTTATATTCCTAGTGTTAGGCAACAAATTAAGGATATGTTGAATTTGGGTTTATCAAGTAGCTTGGAGAGTGGTCTACAGACCTTAGCAAAAAGTGAAGAGATTAAGATTTCACAACTCGATTATCCGTTTCCAAAAAAAACAGGTTTATTTTTTTATTTTTTATTTTTATAGATTTATGAAAGAATCAGTAAATGTTAGAAAACTGTTGATAAGGAAAATTACAAGGCACCTGATCGGACGACTCCACCATCCAAGTGATCGGCAATTGAATGAAACATAAAGGTTGCATTCAATTTAATTAACAGAGCATATAGGATTTCATGTGAGCGCATCAATGCATGCTCTATATAATTCATTTAGTCATAGCATTTGAATGAAATCATGTTAAACAAAGAAAATAGAAAAAGAATCATTGACATTGCATCTTAGTTATTTCATATAACTTAGGTCATGCATCATTCCCATAAAATAGAAAGCCCACGTGTTATTGCATGTCATCGCTTCCCAAGTTTAAGCTTGCAGATCCTACTGCAATTAAGTGATGAATAGAAACCGATGTCTGCTCGTAATTTACTTACGTTTTGATTATTGAGTGTTATATTATCTTCACTCGCATGGTCATCATTTCACATATTAGTGACATAGGATAAAAGCTGACCAAGACAGCATGCAAAACACTTTTGGAATAAAGTGAAAAAGTGCCAAGACAACCTTAGTTAATTTTAGCATAATCAAGTCCCCGAATCTAGTGAATCTCTAATTTGTGAAAAATAATCATACATTTTACTTAGGTGCATGATCGATCCTATCTTATTACTGGCGACTCCAAAAGGTTACATGATTGAATCTGTATCGAGTTGTGGTTGGTAGGGCTTGTGCTAAACGTCGTGGTTAGTAATCCATTGACCATCCTTCGGTTTATCTTAGGTAAGGTCACGACAATCAATTGGAAAGTAGAATCAAAAACAAGAAATTTTAGGCCAATACAAATCAACAAAATTTAAGAACAACTATGATATGTCAATACAAATTATCAGTCTTGAGGGTGCATAATAAAGCAAAGAAGTAGGCAAAAGAAATCGTATAATTTTTAGGGGAAAAAAATAGGCCTTTGAAGATGGGAATTTTTTCGACCAAAAAAGAAAAATATGAGAATTTTAAAAAGAAGCAATTAATTACGAAAGATAAAAGTGAGGGTGAACTCGTGAATTCGGCCCAAAGAATTAAATTATTTTCATATTGACAATTGAAATGTGCTGGGGCATTAATAATCGCAACACCCCATGAAACGACAATACTCCAAAATACTATTAATAATCGACAACACCTCGTGGTCTATCGTCGATCGATCTGGAGAGTGGGTCTCGGCATATTGCGCAAAATCCGGCTCAAAATACCACTAACCGCTGTGCCAAAAAGAAAAGCATCACATATCTACCTAAAATAACTTGACATGATAGAGTAAAGTACATTATAAAATCTGTAAAGGCAAAATTACAGAGATTTTGGACCATCTATACAATAAGTTTAAGATAGATTTGGACAATTACTCCGATTTTAAAATGACCCTTATGTAACTTCTCGCCGCATTACCTACTCAAATCATCATATTTTACATCTTCTTTTCAAATCATTAAGTTTGCATGGTGTTCGAGACGCTTTTGAATGTTACCGATTGAAGAGTTTAACGGGCGGTCATTCCACAACGAGGTTACTAGCACGTGGCTTAGTTGCATAATTCATGTTTTATTTTCCTCATGTAAGACGATGTACCTTAATCGAGGAAATTACTAATGTAGTTCATTCGATCAATTTTTGTAAGAAATCAATTACATAAACACTGACTGTTCTATATAATATAGCCGGTATTGACATGGATAATTTCTATAATTTTTTGAATTTTTACCCTTCTTCCTCAACTAGTCATCAAGTTTCCTTTCCTTTACAGGAGCCAACAATACTCACTCTTGCTGGCCTCTGATGAGCTTGCCCTCCTCAAAATTTGGCAAAAGCCGACCTCGCTCGCTGAGCAAGGCTCACTCTCACAGGGGCGATGTGACATCCCAAATTTCACCGACCTTCATTAGTGTAATCAGAATCATTAGGAACTTAGATTAAGAGAAAATTCCAAATAAAGCCCTGAAATGAATCTATTTTCTCAAATAAGGACCTAAAGTGAACTTTGTGTCATATAAAGACTCGAAGTGAACCCATTGTTTCAAATAAGAACCCGGAGTGAATTTTGTGTCAAATAAGGACCTGAAGTGATCAAGTTAATCTCTATTGAGGACCTTAGCTCGTCGGTAAACATTTTCCGACAATTAAAATATGGGCAATTTTGTTAGAAATTTGTGATTGGAAAAAAATGGAAAATTCTATATTAATTAAGTTTAGGTTATCTATTTAGATGTTCACGTTTTATTCTTTCTTCTCCCTCATTGCTCCTCACCTTGCTCGACCGACAGAGAATTTGGGTCTTCGCAAAAAAAAAAAAAAAAAGGCGTTTGGTTTTCTTCTTGTTTTTGAATTCGTGCTTCAACCGGCGGAGAATTTGAGTCTTCAACTTTGCGGAGGATGGGTACAAGGAACGGGGAGATCTTAGAAAACCTAGGGTTTTTTTTTTTTTTCTATTTTAGGATTTGATAATTTTCCTTATATTTTTTTTTGGACAAAATTGGCCAAACTTTGGTTGTCATAAATGTCACATGCTTGATAGCCGGCGAATATTTGACTGACCAATAAGCTCAAGTTCTTATTTGGAATTGAGGTCATTATTTGAGACAATGGGTTCACTTTAGATCTTTATCTAATACAAAGTTTATTTCGGATCCTTATTTAAGACGATGGGTCCACTTTAGGTCTTTATTTGACACTAAGTTCATTTCGGGTCCTTATTTGAGAAAATTTGTCAACTTCGGGTCTTTATTTAGAATTTTCCCTTAGATTAATTTAGATTGGGCCAAAAAGTGAACCCGATGGACCGTGAGGAATGTGTGGGCTCGAGAAGTAAGTGGGCCACATGAATTTTAGAATTGGGTTTGATAAGCCGAATGGAAGAGCTGGGCTTGGGCTTAGCTTAAAGCGGGCCAAGATTTAGAATTGTTAGATTAGTAAATTTAGTTTGATGGACCATGATCATTGTAGTTTGAGCCTGTTGGGTCAGAGACGGATATTTAGGCCCGAGTGATTTTATTTTCATTGTAATGCTAAAGTAAATTTCTAATTTTAACATTTCTTGTGATAAATTCTTTATAGACTAACACTAAATAGTTAATATGTCATATAATGTCATAACTTTGTAAAATTACAAGAGGTTTGAAATCAAGTGAAACCAAAAGGGAATTAAAAAATAAAGGATACAAATGAACAGACTAACTATATGGATTAACTGTTAATGGATGTCAAACGACAAATGGCGAAATGGTTATGCATGGAAGCCACGACACCCCCTCCTCTCTTCGCATCACCCACGGTTTTCCTATTTCCACTAAACCGAAAACAAGCAAAGGAGACATCATCATTAGATTTGCTAATGATTAGCCTAGCCTAGGGACAAGACCATAGCCCCATTTCCCCTCTTAACTCTCGTAACCCCTCTCTCTCTCTCTCTCTCCAAAAAACCGAAACCCATCTTCTTCTTCTTTTCGTTTTCTCTCTCGGACGAGCAGCGACAAGTGAGAGAGAGAGTTCTTGCGAGAGGGTGAACGGTGAGAGGAGAAGAGGAGAGAAGGATCGCCCTCTACCGTGCGCGTGCTACCGCTGTCGCCAAGCCACGCCCGAGACCCCACAAGCTTCTTGTTCGTACTTGCCTTCGACACTTAGGACTTGAGGCAAGTAAAAGTCCACTAATCCATATAATACGAGACTATTATTGTCTAAAGTAGTGCAAGTAGACCGGAGAAGGTCTGAATTTGATATTGCATGTTGCATTTGAGGCTTGCATGTCTCGAAATCTAATTGTGAGTGAGCTGTGATTGTTGAGAGAAGTGTAATGGTGTGTGCCGAGTGAAGAAAAGGTGATGCATGTTGAGTTGCATGAGCCGAGATGTGAGTATGTGCTTTGTACCGAGCCGTGAAGGATTCTAGGTGAGTGAAAATGTACTATGACTACTCCTAGACACTGTGTAAGTGTGTTGAGATGCTACATGATGAATTTGTAGTAAAACAAACAGTTTGATTGAGCTGGAAATGAAGAGAAAAGCATTAGATGTTTTCTGTCTTAGAGGAACATGGATAAAAAGTCGTTTATATTGTGTCGATTTAATTTCTAGAGATGAAGATGAGGAATAGAATCATTTTACTTAAAATAACATCCATTAGATTGAGTTTAACTCATAGTTATAGCTATATGAATACAAGAACGTGTAGATAAAAGCAATTCATTTTAAATCAGAAAAACTGTTTCGTAGAAAACAACCTGACCTTTGATGATTCCACGAATTTTCTGTATTTATCTAGATAGAGTTGAACTTCGAATCCTTAATGAAAGTTATAGGAAACATCCTAGGAATAACATATCAAAATTTAAGAATAAATGGATAATTTTTGGCTAGTATAACGATTTTCTTTGTAGACGTTAAATCTGGAAATTGTTGCAGGATGCTAGTAAAGATTATAGCGATTACTACTCTTGATACAGTGAGATATAGACCTAGGTTTCTTCACGGAAAATGTTAATCTATGTCTCTAATTTAACATACTAAAATTTCGTGGTATTTTGATGAAAAGTGATATACTTTCTGTGTCTGAGTTCATTTGGGGTTTATTTCAAATTTTTTACAAAAACTGTGCATCTTGGTTTTCGAATTGTCTTATTTCGAATTTGCTCAATTCATCCCAAAAAAAGTGAAAGCATCATGAGTTGTCATTTGACATGGTGGTTTTTGGCATTTGGCATGGCATTCAATACCAGAGGTTTTCAATGAAAATTCATGAGATTTCAAATGTTATTGCATCCAAAATGTTTTGGTATTGAAATAAATTAAGATGTTAATGTTGCCGTCGGACCTTTGAGTTGACAATGCCCCAGGAGTCGGGAGGCCCAAAGGTTCGAATGAGTCGATGCCCTTTGAATGCCAGGGATCCGCAGTGCCCTAGAGGTTTTTCCCGGAAGTGTCGAGATGCCCAGTGGTATATCGGTACGTAATTCCGAGGGATGCCCGGTGGTATGTCGGTACGTAATTCCAAAGGGTAGGGGTGGTATGCCTCGAAGATTCCTCGTGATGCCAGGTGGGATGCGAGATGCCCGGAGGTGTGACGTAACACGCTCTGGATGCCCAGTGGCCCTAGTGGCATAATGCCGGAGGCTTTCGCGATGCCAGGTTGGGTGCGAATGCCCGAAGGGACGCAAACATTGGTCATCTGGGAGGTGAAACCTTTTGAATATTAAAATTGATGGCCCTGCTAAGTGTGTGTGTGGTTTGGTTATAGGACTATATTGTATGGCATAGAATGGGACATGCTATAACAGTTTGATTCTATAATCGGGACCTGTGTGACGGAAAATGATGCATCTTCATTTCGAAACTGCACTTGCAATTGCATTAAAGAGTTTTATGGGTTTGATGCATACTCCATGAAATTGGATAGTGATGGTTTAGTGGATCTTTTATAGCTGAGTGGTTGTACTCACCCCTTTTTGGGGACTAACATTTCAGACTAGACAAGATACCTCTGCTGCCATCACCACCACCAGATGGACCGAGTGGTTGGATATGACCGCAAGGAGGAGGACAGCAGAGGAAATAAATTTTTGGACGTCAGCGCTAACTGATGGACTCCGTGTTATGGTTGTTAGAAATGTTGGTATCTTTTGAGTACGGCCGTGTATAGAAAGCTACGGCATTTGATGTACCGACAATCCATTGTCCATCTAGTTTTATGTAAATAAAAGTGTCTGACCTTTACTTATAAAAGCATTTAGTTGGTGTGCATTGTTTTGAATATGGGATAGGGAGATGTTAGATACGTTTCCGCCATATTTTTGCGCAGGGACCGATGGAAAAGATAAAGACCCCCCATACTTCATAGACTTACTGGAATACTATGGTATCAGAATAATAGACTTTCAAGTCAGGTGAAAGATATGTGTGGTGACCCTAACGGATCGGGGGTCATCAAGGGGTGCCACAGGCTAGGTCACCGTTATCTAGTAAGGTTCAACCTCACTAGGCAATGCTGTAAGGTCAACCCTCACAAGGGTGAGGTTGCCCAAAGCTAGCACCTTTTGCCTATGGCTGATTGTCAACCATCATGGAAGATGATAATTGGTGGCGGAGAAGGAAAAAGAGGGAAAAAGAGAAGAGAAGAACAAAAAATTTAAAATTTTGCAAAAATTATCCACCTCAGCGTCAATTGTGCCACGTAAAACGATTAGTGCCAACGTCTTCAATTCCAGCTAAAATTGATCAAATGAAAATTGTCAAAAGATTCGAGATTAATGGCCAAATTGAAAGTTTATGATTGAATTTGCATAGAAGGACCTCATTTAAAACGTTTTCTTCATAAGAATCGTTATTTACACATTCTTCTTATATGACGTAAGGAGAATTATGAATCTATATATCAGGATTCTGCTAACTTAATTTTTTTTTTTAATGAGCCAAAAAATATTTATGACTCTTTTTTATAATCATACCTTCCTTGATCCTTATCATAACAAAATAAAATTCCGACTCTCAAACGGTTTTATTCAATCTTCTACGGAATAAGTCTTGGGCAATATTTTATATTTTATTTCTTCAATGAAGTCAAACGTCCTTGGCTCTCGGACAATATAATTCGTAAGAAATATGATTGACCGGAGAAGGCGCGTCTCCAGCTTTTCAATTCGGTAGACTTTTTTCCATTCCACATATGATTTCTTCGATAGTTCGTGTTTTCTGTCCATTCATAAAGAAGTCGTTTTTCATTCTACGATGTAAAGTTCAAATTATAAAATCCTAACTGTAACGTCATATAGCGATAAATCGATTATGGGTATACACTTTAATAAACCTAGTACTAATACGGTATAACTTTTATTAATGAGTTCTTTTAAAAATACACGTTAAACAGATGAACTAAAAAAATCTAGGATTCTAGTTGTGTATGTACTTTGGATAAAACCATTGAGAGAGAGAGATCACTTTGTGGTCTTTCCCACTAGTTTTAAATTTGATCACATTTAATGCATAACCAGTTAAAAAATTCAAAAATAAAAATCTCCACCCACCTTTTAAATTTATCTACGTGTCGAATTATTTTTCCTAAAAACCGTGTCAGATTGTCCCATGACTTGAAAAAGGACAATGTTAAGGCTTACCAAACATGCTTTCTTTTCCCCTATTTGCAGTAGTGAGCTTTATTAAAATGTGTTATCTCTCAAATTTTTAATTTGTCTTGTCGGAATGGAACCATACCGATTTCAGCTGCACAAAACGGCTCCACTGCTTTCGAGGGTTTGAACAGAGCGAATCCGATTGGGCCGGAGATCGCCGACGGTGTCGCCGTCTGCTCTGCTCTGCTCGACCCCGGCCAATCCGCGTCGTCGAAAATCTCAACCTCGACGCACGCACAGTCCCAGAGACAGCGACAGCGACGGAGAGGATACGACGTTTTTTCGGCAACGGTAACATTCGAGGGCTGGCTCACGTGGGCGGCGGGGAGACGCGGGTGCTCGGCCTTCCTTTCGCCGGGCATCGCTTTGCGTGCCACTGCCTCGGCCAGTAGGGATAACGTCTCTCGCTGCTTCCTCCAATCCCCTTTTTCTTTTTCTTTTTTGTTATGTTTTGCTTTTTATGGTCACATTCATTTCTCACCATGCGTTTGATTCAGGGGTTATGATAAAAAAAAAACAGCTGAAGAAATTATTGGATGAAGAGTTGCGAGATTTAACGGGAAAATGGGGAATTGCAAGAAATTCATTGCCCCGAGATTGATAATATTTAAAGATGAAATGCATCTTGGGATGCGCAGTTCAAACACTAATTATTATTTATTTTTTTTGGGAATAATTGTGATATAGACTATTCAAGATTCTTTGTCCATAAGGAAATCTATTTAATAGGGAGGAGCTTGTTTTTTGGTAAGACGATTCCACACGTTATACGAAAGCAATTTACAACACTGAGACATGATAATGAATGTAAATAAATGGAGTTGAGCTGGACTTAAAAATCATAGGGTTATAGTTGGATTTCAAATGGTACCTGACAAATTCAGAAGGTCTGGTGGTGGCAGAAGGCACTTGGACATACAAAATCCCAACTTTAGACACTATACCAAAAGAATTTAATATTGAGATCCTTAACAGTGGACATCACCAGAAACGTGTTCTCTCTTCCAAAGGTATAATTGCTTTTCTTCATCTAGCAAGAAGTTCTGCAAAATATCGACGAGTGGTAGCCACTGTTTTTGAAAGTTTCTTAAATAGTGGCAATCTGATGCTGAGTACAGTACCATTAACTAGTTGGACTTAGGCATGAAAAGGTGCCATAGGTCCTCAACAGAAACTTAGAAAATGAAGGCAGGGTAATCATCCTTCACCAGCTTAGTATTAGGACATGTACATCAATTTGGCCCTGCGTTTTTTCCCCCTTTTTTTGCATGACATGGGATTGTTGCAATACTACGCTTACCCAGCAAACTCACATTCTCATGCAGCTTCTGGTGAGCCATTCTTACTTCTAGCAGTGTCGATTCACTGTGCGACAAGAGCGGCTATAAAAGAAGCCAGAAAACAGCTCCATTCTTGGAGTGGTCATGATGAGTGCAACTCGATATTCCATCTGGGTGTCCCCGCAACAATGCCGGTTGTGAAGAAGCTTTGTGGGCTAGATAGTGTGGAGAATTACTTGGACTGGAGATTGGGGAAGGAGCAGAAGGCATGAGACCAGCCTGACCATCTCCTTCCCTACCACAGGTGCCAGAAGAAGATAAGTATACTCATTATAGTATATATCTGAGATAGTAGATGGGTTTTTTGTGAAGGATGTAAAGTAACTTTCATCTCCTGAAGTGATTCTTGAGGAATCCTTATCGAGGAGGATGCTCAATAATACGTCACCATGTGATGTAACTCCTTTGAATATGCAACGGAGGAAGAAAGTGTGGTTTCGATGTGAAGCTGCGGGAGTCGAGGAGTTGTTGATTCATTGCACTTGTGCATGGAAAAGTCGCTGCTGTGCATGCATCTGCTCGACGACTTTCGTTTCTAACGAGGCTCGACTACTGTCGTTTCTAACGAGTGTGCTAGTGCTGTGCATGCATCTGCTTGACGACTTTCGTTTTTAACGAGTGTGCTTGGGCACTCTTTTAAGTAAAGTAATCGAGAACGCGTTTCGGTCTTCAAGGAATTGACCTTTCTTTTTGTATTATTCACTTCACCAATCTCCAATACGCTAGTGGAGTTCGAGGATAAGTTTTCAAATGATATTGCTACTTATCTTTTTGCTCAACAAAAACACACGTTGCACGAACATTTTGCAGGGTTAATCGAATTGTAAGGCATCCAATACGCAAACAGAATACGAGGATAAGTTTTCAAATGATGTTGCTACTTATCCTTTTGCCCAACAATATCACGTTGCACGAACATTTTGCAGGGTTAATCCAATTGATAAGGCAATTGAGCTTATTTGTTTCGAGAAACATGGAATTTCATGAGAGGACTTCGGGAGACGGTATCTCATTGTTCAGGAATCATTTTCGGGCAATTTTTCTTTATTTTATTCTGCAAAACGTTTCAATAGGAATCTCTTAGCAAACATAAAATTGATAAAAAAAAATGGGTGGAATCTCTTATTCACTCCGCCGAGGCCAGCAATCTCGCCACTCACCCGAACTAGATGAGCTTGAGCTTCGCCAAGTTCGGCAAGCTTGAGCCTTGGCCTCATCAGATCTGGCCTTGGGCGAGGCTAGAGTTGGCTTGTGGCTGGTCGTCGCCCGCCGCCATGGTTGGCGATTGGCCAAGGAAGAAGAAAGAGAAAATGGAAGAAAAAATAATAATTAAAAACTCAATTTTTTAAAAAATAAAAGAGAAAAAATATATAGTGAAAGAAAGTGATATAGAAGAAGTTATGGAAAATATTTTTCATTTTCAGAAATAAATTTTCCCTATTTATATATGTGTTTTTTTAATAGCCGAAAACGTTTTCCCTGACTAGTTTATTTTCCATGAAAAGAATGCCGAAAAATTTGTAAAACGTTTTCTCAGAAGTTATTTTTATAAAATGAGCGGAATCAAATTTGGCGATGAAAAATGAAAAATCAATCGACTAGCGCATGGTTTAAGAAGCCAAAAACTATTTCTCTAATAGCATAATTACTAGGACTAATATCATGACTAAAGGCTCTCTTTACGAGCGACATATATTTTCTGCCACTAAATTACGCTTAACGTAACTTTTGTAATAGCCAAAAGAACAATGGATAATTAAAAAGTATATATAATAA
The DNA here is from genome assembly GCA_007663325.1 of Eucalyptus pauciflora. Taxonomy (NCBI): domain Eukaryota; kingdom Viridiplantae; phylum Streptophyta; class Magnoliopsida; order Myrtales; family Myrtaceae; genus Eucalyptus; species Eucalyptus pauciflora. The sequence goes on from VMYD01000353.1 coordinate 4,011,154, forward strand.
AGAGAAAACATTCACTTCGCTATGTTTTTCTCTTAAAAGCGATCTAATAAAATCAAAGACTGCTTTTTATTGTTAACGTTCGGACAAAATTTAATATTGATTAGAGTTTATGAGTACGAACAATCTTCCCTATAGTTATCCGAGTACATAAATACAGAGGAATAAAACGAAATTCTCATGCTGTTCAATCCAAAAAAAACAGAGATAGAGCAAAGGATCTGATGGAAATTTTATGGGAGTTGCAGAGGTAGATATGATAGAAATCTAAATGTATGAGGAGTACATGAAGAGTGTTGGAATGTCAAGGATTACGATGGCTTTTGAGAAAGGGGTGTAATAAGATAGAGAAATAATATTTTTCTTCTTGAATAAATTTATTAAGACAAATTAATATAACAGAGATGAATTAACAAAAAAAAAAAAAAGCCATTTCCCTAAAATATATTCAAACGATATGAAGATAGTATAAAAAGTGCTACCGTGTATGTAGAGTTAAATTTATTAGTATATATTGATAATCGTAATGGATTTAGATATCTTAGAATAATTCTCTACTTTATAACTAAATGCTTGTTTAAAATAAAATAATTATTCAATCAGTCTTAAATCTAGTGATACAATTGTTAATTCACTCATAAATTTTTTAAATTTTGTCAATGGAATTATAGACCTTCGCACGAAATTTCAAGATAATTCTTCTAGCCAATGGCCGTCGAAAATCGCCGATGTCTCTTTTCTTAGTTAAGGAGTAGCAAATTAGCACTTTATTGGCACGTCACAAAATAATTATTTCATAGCAGATTATAATGCATTGAATGTTTATATACATAATATTAAATCCTTACAAATCTAGTTCAGAAGATAAATAAAAACTTGATCATTAAATGTGTACATATGTAACAACAAGTCCTTACAGATCTGATTAAAAAGATAAAGAATCGAAACTCGATTATACTAGTGACACGATGTCAATTTCACACAAAAACCGAAATGATTTCCTTTCTTTATTTTACCAGCTTAAATGATTAAGTGAATGGAGTCATATGTGTACGTTCATAACAATAAGTCCTTATAGATATGCCGCCAATGAGGCTCATAGCACGAGCGAATCCGTCAGAGAGTACTCCACCACGAGCTGCCAAAGCGCACTCAGTCAATCGTCAATGATTCAAAAGATAAGGAATCAAACTCGATTATACTAGTGACATGATGCAAATTTCACACAAGAACCGAAACGATTTCCTTTCTTTATTTTACCGGCTTAAATGATTAAGTGAATGGAGTCATAAGTAATCACAAGCCCGACTATAAAGTGCATGACTTAACATGCTGTAGCCCTCATCTTTTGGGCCAGAGTTGTGTAAAAATATTAGAAGCGTTAACTGCGGTCGAATGAAAAAAATCAGAAGTAGAAAGAGCAGGTGAGGATCCACGTGACTGACGTGACCAGTATTTATGACAAGAGATGGGTTCAACCTTGATCCGCGGAACTTCGCAGCAGAGAATTGATTAGCTATTACCAAAATAGAATAATGCTGGATCGTCGCCAGATCTGGCGTTTGCAGAATTAGACTCTGCCGCAAAAGCTGACTGAGAATCCATGCACAGCTCGGCCCAACAGCAGTGGAGGGAAAAAAATAACCAAAATGGCTTTCAAGTGAGCTTTTTCTCGTCTAAGATTATTACAGAAGGAACGACCAGAATGACAGATGCAGGGGATTGGCGCGAATATTGCAGTTTGAAGCAATGGTCTTGTCGTGAAGTCTTAACGCGTGTAGCGAGGAGAAAATAACGAGAACGGGGCAGATTCAATTAGAAAAATGATGTCCCTTGACAATTAGCAAAAGTTTACTATATTCCTAGTGATGTGGGACATGTGAGAGAGAGTGAGAGAGAAGCAAAGAAGAAGCTCAGGACTTCCCTATAAAACCCTCAACCTTGTCGCTTCTACTTCACAGTGTAGAGAAGTTCAACAAGCTAGTAAGTTCAACACACATTCACTTGCTTCACATTTCATGCCTCTTTATTTTTATCGATATATTTTCGCCACTTCACATACTTAACACTCTTCTCTCACTTTGAACAAGATTATTTCTACGCGGCATGCGTTGGATCATTTGCCCGTTTGCTCTCTCATCTTTGATGGGTCTGATAGCGAGTTATCATGCTTTATATCGCTTTCGTGCATTCTCTCTCTGAAGTGTTTACTAGTATTGTCCCGAATTATCAGGCTCAAAGGTGATATGGCGTGCGAGATTTTGAGACGTCGCGTACCCTTTGAAGCATTGCTGCTTTTGCTATGCTTCTGGGCTGCATCTGTCACTGGATCGGAGTACATGAAGTACAAAGACCCGAAACAGCCAATCAATGTGAGGATCAAGGATTTGATGAAGAGAATGACGCTTGCCGAAAAGATCGGCCAGATGACCCAAATTGAGAGGTCTAATGCATCAGCTGATGTTATGGAGAACTACTTCATAGGTAAAAGTATCAGTTTTTTATCGACAGACATTACGAAAAATTGGGGGATGTGGTCAAAACCTCAGTCTCGAGGCCAGTTTTGTGGCCAATGAGGCGAGGCCACATAGTGAAATCTAGTCTTCTGTTTTTTATGCTTATTTTAAGTCTATTGGAGGAAGTTACAGCTATACTTATCGGCACTGAATGTTATTAGTTTGACCAGGGAGTGTCTTGAACGGTGGTGGAAGCGTACCGGCCACAAACGCCTCGGTCGAGACTTGGGTGAATATGGTCAACGAGTTCCAGAGGGGAGCTCTATCAACCCGTCTCGGCATTCCGATGATCTACGGGATCGATGCTGTGCACGGCCAGAACAATGTTTATAAGGCAACTGCATTCCCTCACAATGTCGGCCTCGGTGTAACCAGGTATGCACACATATTCCTAGTCGTGTTGTCCTAATTCTTTATGCACTCCACAACATTTTCCATAGTCCTAATAGGATGAAAAGAGGTATAACTTTGTATTTACTCCGAAAAATTCACTAATGTAGTTTTATACCTCAGGGACCCTCAACTTGTGAAGAAGATAGGAGCCGCGACGGCTCTGGAGGTCAGAGCCACTGGAATTCCCTATGTTTTCGCACCCACTTTAGCGGTAAGAGAAATGATGAACACTCATTTGTAATATCTTTTCTTGGAAGTACCTTGCCGTATGATCAGTTAATATTCCTTAATGCGTGCGAGGGCCAATTTTTCTTTCTCTGTATCACCAACAATCTCTCAAGTTGATTTCCCTTATTGTATTTTTACAGGTATGCCGAGATCCTAGATGGGGTCGATGCTATGAAAGCTATAGTGAGGATCCAGCGATTGTCAAGACGATGACTGAGATAATACCTGGTCTACAAGGAGATATTCCTCCTGGCTCTCCGAAGGGTGTCCCTTTCGTGGCTGGAAAGTAAGTGACTTGACCGTATGCATATTGAAATAATGTCTCCAATGCTCAGGACATGGTCGTACGACTGCATAGAACTCCTCTTTCTTTGCTGTTTCAAATCGACATGATGTACGGTTCAAGCATAAGCTCTTCGCAATAGTTGTGTGGCATAAGTGACGCTTTTTCTGTGAGAATACGAGGTATCTTAACACCGAAGCCATAAACAACAAGAAGAACCTCGTGCAGCAAACCACATTCGAAATTAGCTAATTAGTAATTTTTTCTTTGAAAGGAAAAATGTCGCAGCATGTGCCAAGCACTATGTTGGAGACGGCGGCACGACCAAGGGAATTAATGAGAACAACACGGTGATTGACTTCCACGGGCTCCTTAGCATCCATATGCAGGGGTATTTTAGCGCCATCATCAAGGGCGTCTCCACAATAATGATCTCCTACAGCAGCTGGAATGGGGTGAAGATGCACGCCAACCATGATTTAATCACGGGTCTCCTCAAGAACAAGCTCAGATTCAGGGTAAGCATCATACACAAGTATACAGCCCGAAGAGATCTCTTTTTTGCTGTGAAAACTTTGGTCATCTCATAGCTGAGGAACTTCTTATGTCCTAGGAAAATGCTTAAGAAGCCAGTAACATATTTTTTTTGTGTGGCTTCAGGGGTTCGTCATCTCCGATTGGCAGGGTCTCGATAGGATGACGCCCATACCGGGCAGCAACTATACATACTCAGTGCAAACCGGAGTTCTAGCTGGAATTGACATGGTAATGATTCATTTGCTTCAGGATGACAATAAATTCTTTCAAAAGTTAGCGAGTATATGTTCTTCCAAAGAAACCATAAGTATTACCCCTGAATAGTTTCTCCAACGGTGACATAGATCATGGTTCCCTACGAATACACCGATTTCATTGGCAACCTCACAATGCTTGTGAACAAAAACTTCATCCCCATGAGCCGGATCGACGATGCTGTGAAGAGGATCTTGCGGGTGAAATTCACCATGGGCCTTTTCGAGAACCCAATTGCCGATCTAAGCCTGTCCCATCAACTCGGTAGCCAGGTTTGTGACCCTGAGTGCACAATTCGAAATTCCACCGATAAACTAACAACAGATTAACCCAGCTAACCATTAAATTTGTTTACAGGAGCATCGAGAGTTGGCGCGCGAGGCCGTGAGGAAGTCACTCGTGCTGTTAAAGAACGGCAAGCCTGGTCAAGAACCGGTGCTTCCACTTCCAAAGAAGGCGCCAAAGATACTAGTGGCCGGGACTCATGCTCATAACTTGGGCTATCAATGTGGAGGTTGGACCATCACATGGCAGGGCACTAGTGGCAATAACAATTCAGTAGGTAATGTGTCGAACAACTTTGACTCAACTATTTTTCACTTGGTTGAAGTTATTATTGGGGCTGATTAAAGAGGTAAAAAGGGTAGCTGGTGTTAGAAAGGAACTTAATGCTTAGCATAATTTTGCACTTAATAATTACTCGCAGGAACTACAATCCTGGATGCTGTGAGAAAGACGGTCGATCCAAGCACCGAAGTTGTGTACAATGAGGAACCGGATGCGGGATTTGTTGAGTCGAGCAAATTCTCCTATGCTATTGTCGTTGTCGGTGAGCATTCTTATGCTGAACAGTATGGCGACAGCATGAACATGTCGATACCCGACCCAGGCCCAAGCATTATCAAAAACGTGTGCGGATCTGTTAAGTGCGTCGTCGTAATCATATCAGGCCGGCCAGTTGTGATCGAGCCGTATGTGGCCCAAATGGATGCGCTTGTCGCAGCTTGGCTTCCGGGGACCGAAGGCCTGGGCATAACCGACGTGCTTTTCGGTGATTACGGATTCACCGGCAAGCTTGCGCGCACCTGGTTCAGGACAGTTGACCAGCTGCCAATGAACGTGGGCGATCCGCATTATGACCCATTATATCCATTCGGGTTCGGTCTGACGACAAACCCAGTGAAAGATAACTGAGTTCCGGTTTCCCTCTCAGGGTGACAACCCATGTTCCTGTACTCTTCGAATAAAAATTAAGGAAACAGATGCAAATGTTGCAGCAAAGGTTACCATCATCGTAGCAGCAATTTTGCTTCTTCGACACGATTTTTCGCCAGCTAAACTTCACTAATTACCTGTGGGAGAATTGATGAAATGCGCTTACACTATAAGACTTTAGTCATGAATTTTCGGTCTAACTGTTTCTGTGCAAAGTCTTGTTATTAATATTCAGGGTGGCTTGATCAGTGACGGAATCAAAGAAAAGGTCGGAAGCGGACATGTATGCACAAAACGAATATGACAGGAGATAAAATACAAATTACAAAAAGAAAATCTGAATACGATATGACACAATATGCCTCTCATAATATGTTAACATGAACTAACATGTTTTCATGATAACTAATTATGTTCTCACTCCTTGAGCAAGGTCATGACGAACTAATAAGATTATTAATAACTTCAATTAAATGGAGAAATGAAATATTTAACGTGGTTTAACACTATATAGAGTATTTTCTAGGAAGCAAACATGGAACGAACATTTTATAATACTTTTCAATAATTGAAAACAAACGTTTGTCCAAAATATGGAGATATGAAGTAAGAAAAGAATGAAGCTGATTGCTGCATATGAACGTTTCCTTTTGCAACGATGGTTTTCTTTTTTTTTTCTTTTTTTTGAGGTCGGAACGCAGGGTTTTTGTTTTTCATAAGAACGATTTGGTTCTTCTCCTAGAGTAAACATGTTTTAATGTTTCTCAAGCACATTTTTGTGCAACGAACGTTTCTGTTATTGTAATTTCTGAAGTCCTTTATGGAGATATTCTATTTCTACGTGCCCTAACGTTATACCTTTTACTGCAGAGATTGCTTTAAAGTTTATCGTTCTGATTGTGTGAGAACACTTGTGCTCCATTCCTTCAACCACAGTGTCTTTTTCTTCCGGCGATTGTTCTTTACCAGCTGAATGTGTTATCTTCCTCGGGAGTGCGGATATCCCAGGATCACTGCTCATCTGAGTTCGCACGTCGATCCCAACCAAAAACCCAAAATTCAAAAATGAAGAGTAGAATGAAATTCATAATGAACTTCAAGATCCCGTCCTAAGTAGTAGAGGCAGTTAAGGACCGGAAAATTTGTGCTTTCTTCATGGTCGAAAATTTATTATTACATTCGGATGGGAATGCATCGAATATGGACTACGTGTTCAAAAATCTCGTGACATGGGCTTGGTGGTAAATGTGCACATGCGTATCGTCTACCAAGATGGAAGATATGCGCATGTTAACCAGTCCATACAAATCTAGCTCACAAGATAAAGAATTGACACTTGATTAATTTCAAATAAAAAATTATATAATTTCCCTTTTTTTATTTTGTTAACTTAAATGATTAAGTGGACAGAGTTTTATCTACTCATGAGCCCAATTATAAATTGCATATGTTATAAACAAAGAGGCATAATTAAGCAATTTTAGCCCTCATTTTTGGGCCAGGAATTGTGTAAAATAGAAGCATTATTTGTAGTTAAGGAAAATAAATCGGAAGTTAAAAGAACATGTGAAGATAAAATGACTCACGTTATAGAATAATGCTAGATCGTCACTAGATTTAGCATTTGTAGACTTAGAATCTGTTGGCTCAGTTGACTCTGATCCATGTACGACTCGGCTCATCGGTAGTGAAGAAAAGAATAACCAAAATCCGTTTTAAGTTGGTCTTAGAATAAGTTGCAGTAAGCTTTTCTTGTCTCGCAAAAGTACAAAAGGAACGGCCGGAAGGGAAGATGCTAGTGATTCATGCGAGTACTGCAGATTTCAAGCAAGCTCTAGTCGCGAATTCTCAATGTGTGTAGAGGTTTACACATGAGGCGGAGTGCTTAGAAAAATGACGTCCCTCGACAAGTAGCTGAAGTCAATTTTCCATGTCTGTTCCCAACGTTGTGATTCATGAGGGGTGGTGTTATTATATTCCTAGTGGTTTGGGACATGTTAGAGAGAGTGAGAGAGAAGCGAACGAGAAGCCCAAGACTTCTCCATTAAATCCTCAACCTTGTGGCTTCTGGTTCACAGTGCTGAGAAGTTCAAGCAGCTAGTAAGTTCAACACGCATTCGCTTGTTTCACATTTCATGCCTTAGTCTCGTACCTCTTATTTTGATCAACATACTTTCACCACTTCACATATTTGACACACTCTCTCTCTCACTTTTAACGAGCTTATTTTCCACGCAGCATGTATCGGTTCATTTGCATCAGTTCTGATGATGCCTAATTGCCTTCTCATCTTTAATAGGTCTTAAAGCGAATTTTCATTCTTTATATAGCTTTTTCGCATTCTTTTTCTGAAAAGTTTACTATTATTGTCTCAAAATATCAGGCTAGAAGGCAATGTGGCGAGCGAGATTTCAAGACATCGCTGACCCTTGGAAGCATTGCTGCTTTTGCTATGTTTTTGGGCTGCCTCGGTCACCAAATCGGAGTACGTGAAGTACAAAGACCAAAAACAGCCCGTCAATGTGAGAATCCAGGATTTGATGAAAAGGATGATGCCAGCCGAAAAGATCGGCCAGATGACTGATTGAGCTGATCGTTGCATCAGTTATGAAAAACTACTTGATAGGTAAAAGTATTAGTTTTTCTTGACCAACATTGAAAAATTGGGGAATGTGATCAAAACCTCAATCTAATCTTTTATATTTCGTGCTCATCACAAGTCTATTAGCGGAAGTTATAGCTATACCTTCTCAGCATTAAATGTTATTGGTTTGTGCAGGGAGTGTCTTGAGCAGCAGCGGAAGCATACCGGCCACAAACGCCTCAGTCGAGGCTTGGGTGAATATGGTGAACGAGTTCCAGAGGGGAGCTCTCTCAACTCATCTTGGCATTCCGATGATTTACGGGATAGATGCTGATCATGGCCACAACAATGTATATAAGGCAACTATATTCCCTCACAATGTTGGCCTCAGTGTGACTCGGTATGCATACAAATTCGGTATTCCTAGCCATGTGGTCCTTTTTCTTTACGTATTCTGTACATTTCCATAGCCTTTAACAGGAGAAAAAAGGTATGACTTTGTATTTACTCCAAAGAATTCACTAAGGTAGTTTCATACCTCAGGGACCCTCAACTTGTGAAGAAGATAGGAGCGGTGACGGCTCTAGAGGTCAGAGGCACTGGAATTGTTTTCGCTCCCTGTATTGCGATAAGAGAAATGATGAATGCTCATTTGTAATCTCTCTTCCTGAAAGTACTTTGCCATATGATCACTTAACATTCCTATAACCGCGCTAGTGCCAATTTTCTTTCTCTGTATCAATGACAATCTCTCGAGTTGATTTCCAACTATTGTACTTTTACAGGTGTGCCGAGATCCTAGATAAGGTCGTTGCTATGAAAGCTACGGCGAGGATCCTGCAATTGTAAAGGCGATGACCGAGAAAATACCCGGTCTACAGGGAGATATTCTTCCCGGCTCTCGAAAGGGTGTCCCCTTTGTAGCTGGAAAGTACGTGCGACTTAACCGAGTATACGCGTATAGAAAACCGAGTCTCACTTCTGATGCATTTGATTATAACAGCAATGTTCAGGATACGGTCATATGACTGCATAGAACAACTCTTTCTTTGCTGTTCTAAATTGACATGTTGTATGGTTCAAGCATAAGCTCTTCTCAATAGTTTTGTTGCATAATGGACGCTTTTCTGTAAGTATACGAGGTATCTTCACATTGAAATCATAAACAGCAAGAATTAAAAGAACCTTGTGCAGCAGCCACATTCCGAGTTAGCTGATTAGTAAATTTTCAAGTGAGGTGAATCTCTTTCCTTAATTTTTTTTTTTTTTTGGCAACAATCAGCTGACCGTGAGCTTATAATCAAGGTGGACAATGCAGGACATGAGTTGTTTGCACGAAACAAATATAACATGGGGTAAAACACAAAATATAAAGAGAGAATCGAGTATGATATGACACTACATGCCCAACATCATTACTGGCAGGCAACTTTGTTAATGTATGCCGCACAATAAGAATCATGCTCTATTCTGGAGGTGGAACGTAAGGTCCCAAAGTAATAATAAGCAACAAATCCATATGACAAATAGGAAAATTGCAAGATGGAAAACAATCAGAATTAACTACTTGAAGTTAACCCTAGTGACGATTATTCAAATCGAATCATGTCCTAAATCCCGAACCAACTTCTACCCAAAAGACTAAGGGTTGGAAAAAGAAATCTCCACCCGAAAAGAATCTCCTACTCAATGTTCATAAAAATGAGATAAAAACCTAGAATTTAGAATGACCAAGTTACGCTCTCATTGTCTCCCTCACTGTCCCCCAGTGGACTCGGTGGTAAGACCGAAGCCCAATGGGAAGAGCGGATCGTAGTGAGGGTCGCCCACGTTCATTGGAAGCTGATCCACGGTCTTGAACCATGTCATCGGCGACTTCCCGGTGAACCCATAGTCCCCGAACAAGACGTCTGCCACCCCTTCCCCCTCACTTCCCGGCAACCACGCGGCCACCAGCGCATCCATGTTCGCCACGAGCGGCTCGATCGTGACCGGCCTCCCCGAAACCACGACCACCACGCACTTCACCGACGAGCACACTTTGGAGATGATGTCCTCGCCCCGCTCAGCCAGCGTCAGGTTCGTGCTGTCCCCAGCTGTCTCCGCGTAGGGCAGCTCCCCGACCACAACGATGGCGTATGAGAAGTTGTGTGACTTGACGAAGTCAGCATCGGGGTTCTCGCTGAAGACAACCTCTGTGTCGAGGTCCACAGCCTTACTTATCGCACCTAGGATGGTGGTCCCTATTGTAAAAAGCACAAAATCATGAATCAACTTCATCAGAAACTCCATCCTTTGATCAAACATGTAAATGTGAAAACGTCATGTCTTTACCGTGACATTGTACATCCGATATAACTCACAGTGGCAATAATATCGTTAATGCGGAGATTGCCTTGGCTACATCTTACTCCTCAACATGACATCAATTTTTGCGTACTAAAGAAGAAAGGAAAGAGAATGTACCACTGGTTAAGTTGTTGCCACTTCCACCTTGCCAAGTGATGGTCCAACCACCACATTGATAGCCCAGATTATTGGCATGACTCCCGGCAACGAGTATCTTAGAGGCATTCTTGGCGAGCGGCAACACCGGGGGATCCGCATTTTGCCCGTTCTTCAGCAGAACCAGTGACTTCCTGACTGCTTCCCTTGCTAAATCCCTATGATCCTACAATGACACAGAATTGGAATAAAACAATGCTTGTGTACACTTCATATACAATCCATTCTGATAAGTAATGTCCTCTTGTATCGTCTAACCTGGCTTCCAAGTTGGGAAAGATAGGTCTGATCACCCAGAGGATTCTCAAATAGGCCCATCATGAACTTCACCCTCAAGATCCTCTCAACGGCGTCGTCAATACGGCTCATGGGGATCACATTATCATTGACCAGTTGGGTCAGGGCATCAATGAACACCGTATGATTGAAGGGAACCATGACCTAAAAGCAAAAAGGGGGAAAAAAAGCACTTGCCCATTAAGAAAAATTTGGTGATCCAATAATTTGGTGATTAATTTGGTGATCCAATACTTTTGCATGTAAAAAAAGAGAGGAGATAACCATAATCACTGACCATGTCAATCCCTGCACCAATCCCCATCTGAACAGAGTATGTGTAATTTGCTCCAGGCGGGGTGGTGATCTTATCGATTCCTTTCCAATCGGATATTACGAAGCCCTACAAGAATTTAGAGTAAGTTGATTCAATTCAATCCACAGTCGGTATCAATCACAAATGGCAAGGCTGAGGCGAGACTAATAAATATACCCTAAACTTCAAGGTATTTTTGAGGAAGTCCGTGACTAGAAAGCGGTTAGCGTGCATCTTCATTCCGTTCCAGCTCGAATATGAGACCATGATCGTTGAGACGCCCTCAATTATGGCTTTGTAATAACCGGGCATGTGAATGCTCAGCAGTCCATGCCAATCAGTCACTGTGTTGTTCTCATTGATGCCCCTCGTGGTGCCGCCGTCTCCCACATAGTGCTTTGCACAGGCCAAAACCTTGTCCCTGTCCAAAGTAGAAGATAACAACATCATTTAACCTAGTCAGATAGTATGAGAGTTGCTCAAGACTCTACCCAGCATTTCAAAAGGGACTCTCGAGCCTTTTACATCGTCAGAAGACTTTAAGGTCTTCGCTAATACGACAACTTCGACAAAATATGATACCAAGAGGGCGATTGACAAACCTTTCTTGGTGGGACAAAGCTAAATAGGAACTAATCACCAGCTCAAACTAATCTAATCAAAACGAAAGCTTACTTTCCGCCAAGATAAGGGACTCCTTTTCGCCTGCCGGCAGGAATTTCTCCTTGCAATCCGGGGATGATTGACGTCATGGCTTTAACAATGGATGGATCCTCGCTATAACTCTCATAGCACCTGCCCCATCTTGGGTCTCTGCATGCCTAAATCAATGTTTCGAGAATGAAAAAGAGTGGTAAATAAATGCGTTGAGAACACTTGAAACTTGTCAAAATTATCATAATTAAATTAATACTTACGGCAATGCATGGCGCAAACGCATAATTAATCCCTGTCGCCCTGACCTCAAGTGCGGTCGCAGCCCCGATTCTTTTCACGAGATCTGGATCCCTGAAAAGATAGACAGTGACTTTTTCTTAGATTATCAACTTAAACACTGGAAATTGTTGTGATATCATACAGAATCTGCTCAAGATAAGTAATTAAACAAAGATAATTGCGTTGACTACATTACAATCAACACCCTAATCACGTGCTAGCATAATGTGATATTTTGTAATATTGATAGTAATACTTGATCCTGCTATACCAGCTTCTCAAGGAACTGTCTCTTCTCATTATACTGGGCTGTCACGTAGAGCAGAAAACACATATGTCATCAAATAGAATTCTAAAATATGCTTACCTCGTAGCCCCGAGACCAACATTATGCGGGAATATGGTGGCTTGATACACGTTGTTGTGCCCGTGGACCGCGTCGATGCCATAGATAATCGGGATCCCAAGGCGACTAGAGAGAGAACTGTTTTGGAACCTATTCACCATGTCCATCCAGTCTCGAGCCTTGGCTCTGGGGAACGGAGAGACCCCTCCGCCGCTGAGCACGCTGCCGATGGAGTAGTTTTTCAGGATTTCGGGGGTGACCACGGAGGAGTCGACCTGCGTCATCTGGCCAATCTTTTCTTGAAGGGTCATTCTTCGCATGAGGTCTCTGATCCTCGCATGGACGGGTTGACTGGGGTCCTTGTACTTCGAGTAGCCTTGATTGGCTGGCGCCATTCCAGCGATCGCCGAGCAACAGCACAGGAAGAGGATCACTCCCATTGAAAGGAATGAAAGCTTTGCCATCTTTGTTTCGCTAATGTCAATGATCCTGCAGGATGAAGATGATCATCGACATGAAGAAGTGAATGCCCACAAGTTTGCTTGGTCTAAGAAAGAAATTATCAGATTTGATTCGTGAAGTAACCAAGTTTACTAATGCAATCGAAAACTTCCCAATTCCGCCGATCTAAGTATTTCAAAAAAGTCGAGGTTGAATCCAGCACAAAGAATAACTCATTAATCTACTTTACCACTAAAACTTCGAACAACTAATAATTCTGCCTCGCAGAAACAAATCATCAAACATAAGCAAACGCAGTACGATGAACAAAAGCAGATCTTTTTGTAATCACCTTGAATGCTTCTTCAACTTCAAGCTCTCACCCTAAAAGAAGTGAGAACAGGTGACAGACTTTTTAAAGACGGTCAGTGAAATTCGTCACCAAAAGTCTGAATTGCTTTGACTGTGGTTTAATCTCCCTCTCTCTCTACTCTATATATATAAGACAACTCCTACCCGAATTAGATTTGCTGCCGGAAGACATTTTTACGTAATCAACCATCAGACAACTCTTACACGGATTAGGATTATATATAAATCGGACAACTCCTACTCGGATTAGGATTGTTGCCGGAAGACATTATTACGTAATCAATCATCATATATATGTATATATTATTTCTACCTGGATTAGGATTGTTGCCGGAAGACATTATCATGTAATCAACCATTAGACAACTGCTATCCGGATTAGGATCACTCCCAACTTCTCTACTTTGGATGGATAAAGATGAGCACCTAGTTTCGAGAGAATACCTGCAATTAAGATTTAAATTTTCTATTCCTAGTGTTAGGCAACAAATTAAGGATCTGTTGAATTTGGGTTTATCAAGTAGCTTGGAGAGTGGTCTACAGACCTTAGCAAAAAGTGAAGAGATTAAGATTGCACAAGTCGATTATCCGTTTCCTAAAAAACTTTTTTTTTTTTTTGAGTTGATAGAATTATGAAAGAATCAGTAAATGTCACAAAACTGTTGATAAAGAAAATTACGAGGCACCGGATCGGACGACTCCACCATCCAAGTGATCGGCAATTGAATGAAACATAAAGGTTGCATTCAATTTAATTAACAGAGCATATAGGATTTCATGTGAGCGCATCAATGCATGCTCTATATAATTCATTTAGTCATAGCATTTGAATGAAATCATGTTAAACAAAGAAAATAGAAAAAGAATCATTGACATTGCATCTTAGTTATTTCATATAACTTAGGTCATGCATCATTCCCATAAAATTGAAAGCCCACGTGTTATTGCATGTCATCGCTTCCCAAGTTTAAGCTTGCAGATCCTACTGCAATTAAGTAGTGAATAGAAACCGATGTCTGCCCGTGCGCTCCAGGTTCTTTATTGTTTTCGGTAATTTACTTACGTTTTGATTATTGAGTGTTATATTATCTTCACCCGCATGGTCGTCATTTCACATATTAGTGACATAGGATAAAAGCTGACCAAGACAGCATGCAAAACACTTTTGGAATAAAGTGAAAAAGTGCCAAGACAACCTTAGTTAATTTTAGCATAATCAAGTCCCCGAATCTAGTGAATCTCTAATTTGTGAAACTAAAATATAATCATATATTTTACTTAGGTGCATGATCAATCCTACCTGATTAGTGGCGACTCCTAAAGGTTACATGATTGAATCTAGTATCGAGTTGTGGTTGGTAGGGCTTGTGCTAAACGTCGTGGTTAGTAATCCATTGGCCATCCTTCGGTGGTTTATCTTAGGGAAGGTCACGACAATCAATTGGAAAGTAGAATAAAAAACAAGAAGTTTTAGGCCGATAGAAATCAACAAAATTTAAGAACAACTATGATATGTCGATACAAATTATCAGTCTCGAGGGTGCATAATAAAGCAAAGAAGTAGGCAAAAGAAATCGTATAATTTTTAGGGGAAAAAAATAGGCCTTTGAAGATGGGAATTTTTTCGACCAAAAAAGAAAAGATGAGAATTTTAAAAAGAATCAATTAATTACGAAAGGTAAAAGTGAGGGTGAACTCGTGAATTCGGCCCAAAGAATTAAATTATTTTCATATTGACAATTGAAATGTGCCGGGGCATTAATAATCACAACACCCCATGAAACGACAATACTCCAAAACACTATTAATAATCGACAACACCTCGTGGTCTATCGTCGATCGATCTGGAGAGTGGGTCTCGGCATATTGCGCAAAATCCGGCTCAAAATACCACTAACCGCTGTACCAAAAAGAAAAGTATCACATATCTACCTAAAATAACTGGACATGATAGAGTAAAGTACATTATAAAATCTGTGCAAAATTACAGAGATTTTGGACCATCTATATAATAAGTTTAAGATAGATTGGACAATTACTCCGATTTCAAAATCACCCTTATATAACTTCTCACTGCATTACCTACTCAAATCATCATATTTTACATTTTCTTTTTCAAATCATTAAGTTTGCATGGTGTTCGAGACACTTTTGAATGTTACCGATTGAAGAGTTTAACGGATGGTTATTCCGCAACGAGGTTAGTAGCATTTGACTTAGGTGCGTAATCCATGTTTTATTTTCCTCATGTAAGATGATGTGCCTTAATCGAGGAAATTACTAATGTAGTTCATTTGATCAATATTTGTAAGAAATCAATTATATAAACACTGACTGTTCTACATAATATAGCAGTATTGACATAAATAATTTCTGTAATTTTTTGAATGTTTCTTTTTTTACCCTTCTTCCTCTACCAGTCATCAAGTTTCCTTTACAAGAATCGACAATACTCACTCTTACTGGCCTCTAATGAGCTTGCCCTCCTCAAAATCTGGCAAAAGTCGACCTCGCCCGCCGAGCAAGGCTCACTCTCGCAGGGGCGAGTCACCCGTATCTAGAGGGTCAACCTCACTAGGCAATGCTACAAGGTCAACCCTCACAAGGATGAGGTTGCCCAAGGCTAGCACCTCTTGCCTATGGCCAATCGTCAACCATCATGGAAGATGGTAACCGATGGAGGAGAAGGAAAAAGGGAGGAAAAAGAGAAGAGAAGAACAAAAAAAATAAAATTTTGCAAAAAATTATCCACATCAACGTTGATTACGCCACGTAAAACGATTGGTGTCAACGTCTTTAATTCCGACTAAAATTAATCAAATGAACTATATTAGAAAATTATCAAAAGGTTCGAGATTAATGGCCAAATTGAAAGTTTATGATTGAATTTGCATAAAAGAACCTCATTGAGTGTCTTCTTCATAAAAATCGCCATTTACGCCTTCTTCTTATATGACCTAAGGAGAATTGGGAACTTGTATATTAGGATTTTGCTATCTTAAAATTTTTTATAATATGAGCCAAAAAATATTTATGACTCTTTTTGATAATCATAACTTCCTTAATCCTTATCATTACAAAATAAAATTCTGACTCTCAAACGGTTTTATTCAATTTCTACGGAATAAGTCTCGGGCAATATTTTATATTTTATGTCTTCAATGAAGTCAAAGGTCCTCAGCTCTCGGAGAATATAATTCGTAAGAAATATGATTGACAGGTGAAGGCGCGTCTCCAGCTTTTCAATTCGGTGGACTTTTTCCATTCCACATATGATTTCTTCGATCCGGGAAATCCGAAGCCTGCAGTTCATCATTTCAAATTCTACGATCATTGTTGTCGGTGATCCATACATCCAACCACCGTCCCAGCAATTTTTAAATTTCAATATCCGATCTAGAAAATCTGGAAGGAATAACAAGAAAAGAAAATGTCGGAATTTTTTTCATTCAGTACTTTGGACTTGTGTGACACCGACTTGCACATTGTCAAAGCACTTGAATCTCATGTATGGCTCACTTAATAAATGGCTCATTTGAGTTGGATTCCAGGCTCAATGTACTTAATAATTTTCAGGTAACGAAAGCATTTCGTTAGGAATTGCGTATACTTGAAACATGCTCGAGTATCACATACATGGGAAAAGTTATCATTCCATCCTGAAGAGACTTTAAAAAGGGACTCAATAATTCATGCTTTTCATCCATTCACGAAATCGTCGTTTTTCATTTTACAGTGTAAAGTTCAAATTATAAAATCCTAACTCTAACATCATATTGCAATAAATCGATTATGGATATAAACTGTAATAAACCTAGTACTAATTCGGCATAACTTTTATTAACTAGTGCTTTTCAAAATACATATTAAACAGCTGAACTGAAAAAATCTTCGATTCTAGTTGTGTACGTTTTTTCGATAAAACCGTTGAGAGAGAGAGATCACTTTGTGGTCTCTCCCACTAGTTTTAAATTTAGTCACATTTAATGTATAACCAGCTAAAAAATTCAAAAAAATAAAAATAAAAATCTCCACCTATCCTTTTTAAATTTATCTACGTGTCGAATTATTGTTCCTAAAAACTATGTCAGATTCTATCATGACTTGAAAAAGGACAATGTTAAGCCTTACCAAACACGCTTTCTTTTCCCCTATTTGCAGTAGTGGGCTTTATTAAAATGTGTTATCTTTCAAATTTTTAATTTGTTTTGTCGGAATGGAACCGTACCGAATTCAGCTGCACCAAACGGCTCCACTGCTTTCGAGGGTTTGAACAGAGCGAATCCGATTGGGCCGGAGTCCGTCGCCGGAGATCGCCGACGGTGTCGCCGTCTGCTCTGCTCGACCCCGGCCAATCCGCGTCGTCGAAAATCTCAACCTCGACGCACGCACAGTGCCAGAGACAGCGACAGCGACGGAGAGGATACGGCGCGTTTCGTCGGCAACGGTAACATTCGAGGGCTGGCTCACGTGGGCGGCGGGGAGACGCACGTGCTCGGCCGTCCTTTTGCCAGGCATCGCTTTGCGGGCCACTGCCTCGGCCAGTAGGGGTAACGTCTCTCGCTGCTTCCTCCAATCCCCTTTTTCTTTTTTATGTTTTGCTTTTTATAGTCACATTCTTTTCTCACCATGCGTTTGATTCTGAAGAAATTATTGGATGAAGAGTTGGGGAATTGCAAGAAATTCATTGCCTCGAGAATGATAATATTTAAAGATGAAATGCCCGATTTCAAACGCTAATTGATTATTTCTAGGGAATAATTGTGGTATAGACTATTCAAGTTTCTTTGTTCATAAGGGAATTTGTTTAATAAGTAGTAGCTTGTTTTCTGGTAAGCAATTCAACACATTGTACAAAAACAATTTGCAACACTGAGACATGACAATGAATGTAAATAAATGGAGTTGAGCTGGGTTTCAAAACTACAAAGTTACGGTTGAATTTCAAATAATAAGACATGCTCAAGGTCTCGCGTAAGATTGGTTAAGAATTTAATTTGTCAGTTTCCTAAAATTCTAACTAGACTGATCTTTTTACTCAATCAATCGTATTTTCTTCATGTTGATGAATATGCTTATTCAACATATTAATAAGTAAATATTTAATGAGTTTGGTCTTAAGTTCTCGACACAAATTTGAGAACCTATCTTAGAAGCCAGGTGGGTGAGTGCGTGGGTTCAGATTGTATTTGAAATCCGGAATTATACTATCCACGTCAAATCAAGATCACACATATCCGAAATTCAAAACGCCAAAATCACCTGATTTAACTCCCCCTTGTACGCATTCCTTTCGCGATAAGATTAATTAACTCCGTCCCACTCCGTTTCTTTTGAAAAAGCAGAGGTCTCGAATTATCAAATCCCAATCATGATTGATCCTTCCGACACAAGCGGCAATTAAAGCTAATCGCACTTAACGTTGGCCGCGTACTTTGACTCCCTCTCTCTCTCTCTCTCTCTCCTCTCTGTCTCCAACGGATAGGATAGAGATTCAGACATGCCCCCCAATTCGAGCATGCTGCAGGCTGAGGATAAAGTCTCACACGTCCAAAAAAAGTTAGAAAAAGAGAAAAGAAAGCGCGGTCGATTTCGAAACCAGCACGCCAGAAATGGATTGAATAATAGTGCAGAGACACCTCCCCTATAAAGAAGTGGCGCTTTTCATTTCCCTTTCTCCACATCCCCAAGCCATCGCCCTCCATCTCCCTCCCTACCCATCATCGTCAAACGACGTCTCTGTCGCTCCACCACGCACAGCTCGCGGCAGAGAGAAACAGAGAGAAGAAGGGGAGAAGAATTCCCGAACCCGAGTGGGGAAAAAAACGTTCTTTTTTCGGGCTCTCTCTCGCACTGCCTTAGAGTACGTGCATCTTCTTCTACCCTCTGCTTCGTTTTCGCCGCGTCTGCATTCCGTCTTGTTGTCGTGTTACTGATGTGGTGCGTTCTTTTTTCGGTTTCCAGCTACGGACCCAGAAGGACGGTTGGGGTGATGAGCGTGATGGGGAGATACTCGGTACCCATTAAGGCGTTCCTGCTGATATGCTGCTTGGCGGCTGTCACGACGGAGGCCGAGTACGTGAAGTACAGAGACGCGAAGCAGCCGATGGGTGCTCGGGTCAGGGACTTGATGCGCAGGATGACGCTGGCGGAGAAGATTGGCCAGATGACCCAGATCGAGCGCAGCGTCGCCACGCCCGATGTCATGAAGAATTACTTCATTGGTAATGTGAATCGATCAGCTTGCTTCGAACTTTATTAGCTCTATGTGCTTTTTGGGAAAAAAATTGCAACATTTTAGCTCATAGAGCTTGAGAGATTGATGTTCTTCGATGGTGGTCGAGCAACTAGACTGAAACAATCCGGCAATCACTGTTTGAGAAAAGAAAGTGTGGATTAGGATTTAATGTTTTTGTACCGTATTGATTGAATCTGTCTTGCCGTGATGTGAGAGGATCATGGGTATGTAACATTTCGTGATTTTGATGTATTTTGCAGGGAGCGTGCTGAGTGGTGGAGGGAGTGTGCCGGCGCCGAAGGCCTCGCCGGAGGCCTGGGTGAATGCGGTGAACGAGATCCAAAAGGCTGCTCTTTCCACCCGACTCGGGATCCCCATGATTTACGGGATCGACGCGGTTCACGGTCACAACAATGTCTACAATGCCACCATTTTCCCGCACAATGTCGGCCTCGGTGTCACCAGGCACGATTCTCTTGACTGGTCTTAATTCGGATGAAAAGAGTTGTCGGTGTAAGTTTTCATTCGAATTCAAACTTACTCGTGTACTGTTTTACAGAGATCCTGTGCTACTCAAGAAGATTGGCGATGCCACGGCACTCGAAGTTAGAGCAACCGGTATTCCTTACGCTTTCGCGCCGTGCATTGCGGTAAATTCGACGACCTTTTGAATACGAGAGAGATTTTTCTAAAGAAAAGTCTTGATTGAGCTCGAGCCGAAAGTTTTGTTGGATGTGTGACCGCTCAATCTTGTTCACAGGTGTGCCGAGATCCGAGATGGGGTCGGTGCTACGAAAGCTACAGCGAGGATTACCGGATCGTCCGGATGTTGACCGAGATCATACCCGGTCTACAAGGAGACCTTCCTGCCAATTCCCCAAAGGGTGTTCCGTTTGTCGCCGGAAAGTAAGAGCCTTTCGCGGTTAACTAATGACACCTACTTTTCCCATTCTGTTTTCAAGTGCTTCTTGCTAGGTTGTCATGAGCTTTATGCATGATATGAATTCCAATCATTTAGGTCAGTGCTGTTCACGTTTATCTTATGCATACATGATTGGCTCGTTGATTGATGTTGACCGGATGCGTGTAATATTTCAAGCCTCCGTGGGATGTCCATAACTCATCCGAAGACCCGTTGGCATGATGACGCTTGTTTGTCTCATGCGCGGACTTGCTTAATCTTGTGAGCTAATCACGCGATTGTGGTCAGTGCTGTTCACGTTTGTCTTTTAGTACTGATGCTGAGGTCTGGATAACTTCTTTATTGGTCATACGTGGGAAGCACTTCGGGGTGGACCATGTTGTTCTCTAGATACAGAGCATAGCACGTTGAGTACATGAAAGTTGAAACAGCTATGAATTCCACCCTTGTCCTGGTCAAGAGTGCTGTGTTTTCACGGGTTGACTTGTCGATCTCCAATCTTGAATGTCCTGAAAGTTTCTCGTCGTCATTCTCGGGGTCCTATGCTTACTATTATGTTTGTTTTCGCTTAGGAACAAGGTCGCGGCCTGTGCCAAGCACTTTGTGGGAGACGGGGGCACGACAAAGGGCATAAACGAGAACAACACCGTCATTGATTACAATGGGCTGCTCAGCATTCACATGCCGGCGTACTTGGATGCCATTAGGAAGGGCGTCGCCACGGTCATGGTGTCGTATTCGAGCTGGAACGGCGAGAAGATGCACGCGAACCGTGATCTTGTTACTGGGTTCCTGAAAAACAAGCTAAAATTCAAGGTAAGGAAACAAAAAGGAGCCAGAGATAATTCACGATGTTTTGTTATTATTAATGACCAAACAGAGCTGAGAATATGAATTTTGCAGGGTTTCGTCATATCAGATTGGGAGGGCATCGACAGGATAACGTCTCCTCCTCATGCTAACTACTCCTACTCTGTCCAAGCCGGAGTCGGTGCAGGAATCGACATGGTGAGTTCAACAAGGATTGTCTCTCAGACTATGAGACTATGGATTTTGCTTATTTTCTTGATTGGTTATGACTTATTGGCTCGAGAAGATGAATATGTATCTGATCTTCATTGCCTTTTTTCTCGCAGGTCATGGTGCCTTACAAGGTCACTGAGTTCCTTGATGACCTGACTCATCAGGTGCAGAACAACATAATCCCGATGAGTCGGATCGACGATGCCGTGAGGAGGATCTTGAGAGTTAAATTTGTCATGGGACTTTTCGATAACCCACTGGCCGATAACAGCCTGGCCAACCAAGTAGGAAGCCCGGTATGTTGCGCATCAATCGGCTTAAATGAGCAACACGATCGATCTTTCCAAAGTCTTTCTGGCTAAAATTAAAATACCAATGTTGAACAGGAACATAGAGAATTGGCAAGGGAAGCTGTGAGGAAATCACTGGTGCTTCTAAAGAACGGTAAATCTTCGGGAAAGCCATTGATTCCGCTTCCTAAGAAAGCGCAGAAGATACTTGTCGCGGGAAGTCATGCCGACAACTTGGGCAATCAATGCGGAGGTTGGACAATTGCATGGCAAGGCCTTAACGGCAACGATCTCACGACCGGTATGGTCTGAGCATATCTTGTTGGATCAAGTTGAATGAAAAATATTTCGATATAACTGATGATTTAATTTTCACATGTTGCCAGGTACCACGATCCTCAATGCGGTCAAGGGCACGGTCCATCCTGCTACTCAGGTGGTCTACAACGAGAACCCTGATGCGAACTTCGTGAAGTCCAACAACTTTGCATACGCCATTGTCGTCGTAGGCGAGCCGCCTTATGCAGAGACATTTGGCGACAGCTTGAACTTGACCATCCCCGAGCCCGGGCCAAGCACCATCCGCAACGTGTGCGGGTCAGTCAAGTGTGTGGTGGTTGTCATCTCAGGCCGCCCCGTTGTCATTGAGCCCTATGTCTCGAACATGGATGCACTGGTGGCCGCTTGGCTTCCCGGGACCGAAGGCCAGGGAGTTGCAGATCTCCTGTTTGGTGACTATGGTTTCACCGGCAAGCTTGCACGGACATGGTTCAGGAGCGTCGACCAGCTGCCGATGAATGTCGGGGACCCGCATTACGACCCGCTCTACCCATTTGGGTTTGGCCTGACGACCAAGGGCACCAAGAATGACGTATTTGTATAATTTATGTTCCCTTCATCAGTGAGAAGAGTGAAATTAATTAGTTAGTCAGTGGTGAGATCAAAATGGGTGTTCAACATCAATCTTTCTTCAATTGTTTGCTGCAATCGTGAGAGTATTCTTGTATCCTTGCAATATATACATTTACAGTTTATTTCAGTCAATTACACAAAAAGACAGAGCAACTACTGTCAGCAGCTTCATCAGACTTGCCCGCATATATATCATGGTAGGAAATCAGGTGTCTGATAACTTTCTTTATCAATAGTTTTCCAACATTTACCGATTCTCTCGTAAATCTATCTCTGTTATTTTGGAACTGGACGATCAAATCGTCCAATCTCAGGTCCGTTCATTTTTCGGAAAATATTTTCTGGAAAGTTATTTTCCAGAAAAATGACTATATTTTCCAGTGTTCAGCTAAAACCTGAATTTTGAGTGGAAAATATTTTCCACCGTTCGTTAGCTAATTTGGGAAAAATTATTGAAGAATTGAATTTCAATATTTTTAATTGACCAAAAAATTAAATTTATTTTTTTTATATTTTTTAAAAATTTGAATTTTTAATTATTTGTATTTTTTAAAAATCGACATTTTTATTTATTATTTATTCTTTCTTTCTTTTTCTTTTTCCTTTTTTTTTCCTTCCTCCTTCCTCCTCCATCTTCCTCCTCCTTCCTCCTCTACCGCACGCACGCCGCCACATGGCCTGGGGCGGAGCTCGCGGCTCACCAGATCCGGCGAGCTATGCGGGGCTCGGGCGAGGCTCGAGCTCCCCCAGCTCACTAGATCTAGCGAGCCACGAGCTGCGAGCTCCGCCCCAGGCCGGCAAGGCCCGAGCTCACCGGGCTCGGGCGAGCTCTACTTCCCCAAATTGGGCGAGGCGGAGCCTCGTCGGCCTGGGGCAGAGCTTGAGCTGGCTCGCGGCCGGTGGCCGGCGACCGGCCAAGGCTAAGGAAGAAAGATTTTTTTTTTTTGGTCTAAAAGGAAGAAAGATGAAAATGAAAGAAAGAAAAGAAAAAAAGAAAAGAAAAAAAGAAAAAGAAAGCATAAAAATAAAACAAAAATATGTTGGTGAAAAGAAGCAATGTTTCCACTTTCCACTTTTCAAAAGTGGAAAACATTTTCCTCATTTACTAAAATTGTTTTTCCAATGATGGAAAACATTTTCCTTGAGTAGTTTATTTTCCGTGAAACAAACACCAGAAAATTCGGAAAACGTTTTCCTAAAAGTCATTTTCCGCGAAACGAACGGACTCTTAATCTCTTCACTTTTCGCTCGGTTCGTCGACTCTCTAAGCTATTTAAGCTATCTGATAAACCCAATTTGTTGCCTTATCCTAGAAGGTAGGAAATCAGGACAGCTAGGGAAAACAAGATTTAGATCTTAATTGCAGATGTTCGAGTCATAACTACGTGCTTGTCCTTATCCATCCAAGGTAGAGAAGGTGACATTGTAATCCAGACCAAGAGCTTAGATGGAAATCAAATCGGCAGTTTCCTTCTTGAGATAATGATCTCGAATCACGGCCCTCGAAATCATCAGACAACTCCACCCAGATTGGGATTCCTGCCCGAAGACATTACTGCGTAATTAACTATATATATATCTATGTGTGTTTAGGAGAGGGAGCGTCAAAGCAATTCAGACTTTCGGTGACGAGTTTCGCTGACCTTCCCCAAAAAAGTCTGTCGCCCGTTCTCACTCCTCTTGGAGGTGAGAGATTGAATTTGAAGAAGCATTGAAGGTAATTCACAAAAAGATCTGCCATTGTTCATTGTACAGCGTTTGCTTATGTTTGATGATTTGTTTTCGCGAGGCAGATTTATTACGAGGGTTTAGTGGTAGAGTAGATTAATGAGTTACTCAATCTTTGTGCTGGATTCGACCCTCAATACATTTTTGAGATACTCAGATCGGCAGAACCAGGAAATCTTCGATCGCATTAGTTACTTCACTAATCTCTCTCTCTCTCTCTCTCTCAGACCAAGCACTTCAGGATCATTGACATTAGCGAAACAAAGATGGCAAAGATTTCATTCCTTTCAATGGGGATGATCCTCTTCCTCTGTTGTTTCTCCGCCATTGTCGGAACGGCGACAGCCCATCAAGGCCACGCGAGGTACAAGGACCCCAGTCAACCCATCCCCGCGCGGATAAGAGATCTCCTGGGAAGAATGACCCTTCAAGAAAAGATTGGCCAGATGACGCAGGTCGACTACTCCGTGGCCACCCCTGAAGTCCTGAGGGACTACTCCATCGGCAGCGTGCTCAGCGGCGGAGGGAGCGTACCGTTCCCCAAAGCCAAGGCTGCAGACTGGTTGGACATGGTGAACAAGTTCCAAAACGGTTCTCTCTCCAGTCGCCTCGGGATCCCGATTATCTACGGCATCGACGCGGTCCATGGGCACAACAACGTGTATCAAGCCACTATATTCCCGCATAATGTCGGTCTCGGGGCTACAAGGTAAGCAAATTTTAGCATTCTATGCATATATCAATCAACATTTGTTGACATATGTGCATTCCGCTCTATGTGACAGCTCAATATAATGAAGAAATACCTACTTGAGAAGTTAGTATAGCTGGCGAAATTACAACAAATCACATTATGTTAATGGATAATTAGGGTGTCCGATTGCAATATTATGAACAATTTTTTTTATTTTTTTTTGGTCATCTATCTCAAGTAGACTCTATATGGTATCATAATAATTTTCAATGTCTAAGTTATATAACTTAAGGAAAAGTCATTGTTTATCTTTTTAGGGATCCGGATCTATTGAAGAGAATCGGGGCAGCGACCGCACTCGAAGCTAGGGCGACTGGGATTAATTATGTGTTTGCGCCAACCATTGCCGTAAGTATTAATTTAAATCTGATAATTTCGACAACCAATCAGTTTTGAGTGTTTTCAGCACGATTATTTACGCTTCTCTTTTTCAATCTCGAAACCTTGAATTAGGTTTGCAGAGATCCAAGATGGGGCAGGTGCTATGAAAGCTACAGCGAGGACACGTCCGTTGTTCAAGCCCTGACGTCAATCATCCCTGGATTGCAAGGGGAAATTCCGGCGGGGGGACGTAAGGGAGTGCCTTATCTCGGGGGAAAGTAAGCTTTTATCTTGTCGACAATGTCATATTAGCGAATATTCGAAGGTCTTCCGACATGTCAAGACCAATGTAAAATGCTCCAGTGTCTATTTTGAGGTGCCGGGTAGCGTCATACGCAACTCTCATACTTGTCTCCATTTCTTTGATGTTATTATCTCTCAACTTTGGACAGGGACAAGGTTTTGGCCTGTGCAAAGCACTATGTGGGAGATGGGGGCACCACAGGGGGCATCAATGAGAACAACACAGCGATCGATTGGCATGGACTGTTGAGCATTCACATGCCCGGTTATTACAAAGCCATAATCGAGGGCGTCTCCACGATCATGGTCTCGTATTCAAGCTGGAATGGAGTGAAAATGCACGCTGATCGCTTTCTCGTCACGAACTTCCTCAAGAATACCTTGAAGTTCAAGGTACACTTACTAGTCTCTCCTCAGTCTTGCCATTTGTGATTGATATGGACAAGATCAAATTTAATCAACTGGCCCTAAATTCTTGCAGGGCTTTGTAATATCCGATTGGCAAGGTATTGATAAGATCACCACCCCACCCAGTGTAAATTACACATACTCCGTTGAGAAGAGCATCGAAGCTGGGATCGACATGGTCGGTGGCTATGGCTATCTCTTTTCACTTTATGCAAAAGGATCAAATCGCCAAATTAATCTTAATGGGCAAGCACTTTGCTTCTTTTTTTCCCCTTTCTGCTCCTAGGTCATGGTTCCTTACAATTATACGGTGTTCATCGATGCCCTAACCCGATTGGTCAATGCCAATGTGATCCCCATGAGCCGGATTGACGACGCCGTCCAGAGGATTTTAAGGGTGAAATTCATGATGGGCCTATTTGAGAACCCTCTAGGCGATCGGACCTATCTTTCCCAACTTGGAAGCCAGGTTAGATAATGCAAGACCGCATTACTTATCATAATGGACTGTATATGAAGTGCACACGAGCAATGTTTTATCCCAATTCTGTGTCATTGTAGGAGCATAGGAATTTAGCAAGGGAAGCAGTCAGGAAATCACTGGTTCTATTGAAGAACGGGCAAAATGCGGATCCCCCAGTGTTGCCGCTTGCCAAGAACGCCTCTAAGATACTCGTCGCCGGGACTCATGCCAACAATCTGGGCTACCAATGCGGTGGTTGGACCATCA
Source organism: Eucalyptus pauciflora (assembly GCA_007663325.1). Lineage (NCBI taxonomy): Eukaryota > Viridiplantae > Streptophyta > Magnoliopsida > Myrtales > Myrtaceae > Eucalyptus > Eucalyptus pauciflora. Next base: position 4,037,983 of record VMYD01000353.1, read on the forward strand.
CTTGGCAAGGTCAAAGTGGCAACAACATAACCAGCGGTACATTCTCTTTCCCTCCTTCTTTAGTACACTGCGTACGCAACAATTGATGTCGCATGGAGGATGAGGACGTAGCCGAGGCAGTGTCTGCATTAATGATAATAAGCCACCATGAGTTTTATACATGTTTTATCAAAGTGGAGAGTTTCTAATGATTTTGATTTGTGATTTTGTGCACTTGAAAATAGGGACCACTATCCTAGGTGCGGTAAGTAAGGCCGTGGACGTCGACACAGAAGTTGTCTTCAGCAAGAACCCCGATGCCGACTTCGTCAAGTCGCAAAACTTCTCGTACGCCATCGTCGTGGTCGGGGAGCTGCCCTACGCAGAGACAGCAGGAGACAGCGCGAACCTGACGCTGGCAGTGCCTGGTGATAACATCATCTCCAACGTGTGCTCGTCAGTGAAGTGCGTAGTGATTGTGGTCTCGGGGAGGCCACTCTCGATCCAGCCACTCGTGGCGCGTATTGACGCTCTGGTGGCGGCGTGGCTGCCGGGGAGCGAGGGAGACGGGGTGGCCGACGTCTTGTTCGGGGACTACGGATTCACCGGGAAGTTGCCGAGGACGTGGTTCAAGACCGTAGATCAGCTTCCCATGAACGTAGGCGACCCTCACTACGATCCGCTCTTCCCATTTGGTTTCGGACTTACTACCCAACCCACTGGGGGACAATGAGGGAGACAGTGGGAGAGTGTAACTTGTTCTTCTGGATTTTAGGTTTTGTCTCAATTTATCAAGATTCAATAGGGAAATACCTTTTTAGGGTATCTCGTTTCCTAAACCTTCGTAGTCATTTGGATTGAAGATGGCTCAAAGATTTAGGAATTGGAACAATTTGAATAATCAAACTTATTGATTATTTTCAAACAGTATTCTGGTCGTTTTCGATTTTGCTTAATTGAACTTACTAGGGTATTTCACATAAAATTTTGGTAGAAGAACGACAGGAATTAAGATAGTGTATAAACGTATCACAAATATGACTCGCCCAAACTGTAGTGGCATATATAAACGTTTATACAACAGGAATTAGGATGCGTTTGGAGTCAATTGCAGAAAATCCTAAGGATTTGAGACAGGTTCAGGATATTATACTTGGAAACCCCATATACTAAACCCGATATGTATAATTACTCCAATGCTTTTATTTCATATATCGTTCTTAGGTGATTTAAGTCGCGTTGGGATAGCTTGTAGTTTTCCCTTAATCTAAATTTTATGATGGATGCATAATAATTTTTTTTAATCTGAAACTTTCACTACATATATATATGTGCGTGTGTGTCCATACATAAATTCACATATAACTTTCCTTTCATTTTTTAGAATTCGGATAATGTTTTTATATTGGGGGCTTCTTGCTTTTCACATAATCCGAAACAGACCCTTATTGAACCCTGCTAGGTTTGGAACAGTTATTGGAACTTCCGCGACAGTTTACTTTTATAAAAATTTACGAATCCCAAAAAGTTTTATTATGATCCTTCTTTTTTTTTCTTCCAGCATCAATCACCATTTCAAACCTAGCTTCTCGTTATTGGTAGGTTTTAGATTTTTATGACCATTGGTCAAAAATACTGTCAACCTTATATTTTGCTACTCTGCAGATTGTATCTACAAATTTAACTAAATGATAAGTGTTTGCAAATTCCAGATGGCTTATTGTATAGTTCATGCGAGATAATTTATTGATAAAAAGAAAAGAAAAATACTATCGTTGTTCATAAATACACGACTACTTCACTGAGCGGGGTATGGGATATTACATCAAGTCTCACTACCGCGTTTGGAAAGTAATAAAGTTAACGGGACAAGTTTGGGAAAAGCCAAGTCATTCCAAACCCGTCCTATTTCCATCCCTATCTTCTTGGTAAATTTCAAAAGCACAAACCATATTGGCCTCAAGTTCATATAAGATAGACCAATGGGAAAGAATTAAAATATATATATATATATATGCATAAGCTTTCGAACCTCAGCCAGGAAACTTTGTATAATATTTCATCATGCTATGGCGAGTTTATAGTCCTGAGTACTATAGCTGAATAACTGATAAATTAAAGAAATATAAGCAGATGCAATTTTTATTGGTCAAAGCACCACCTTGCTAACTTTTGTCTAGCATCTTGAAATTCTTTAGCTGTTGATATTTTCTTAATTCCTCTCTCTCCGAATGTGCAATCAAGTTCCAATTGTCACAAAAGTATAATTGAGTTCTAAAATTTTCAAAAAGTACAATCAAAAAAAGGACTTGATTAGACCAATTCAACAAGTTTTACGACTCAATTACACTTTTTAGAAGCTTTAGGACTTAATTATACTCGATTCATTATGCCCCCTTGGCCATTCTAGAAACCTATCAAGAGCCACTTCTTGTCCGAGCCTTCTAACAACGACAACCACTCCCTACCCTTGTCGAATCGAGTTGTTACAACTCTCGACAGTTTCCTCACAATTCTAATTATATTAGGTCATGTGATAACATTTACCCAAGTGTATATCGAAACAGCAATGTATTCGGTGAGTATAATCTCAAGCCGGAACCTCCCATTATTGCCCTGCTTAAATTTACTCTCATATATTGTAGTAGGAAATCAGTTATCGAGTTATTTTCTTTATCAACAATTTTCTAACTTTTACTAATTCTTTCATCAATCTATTTACATGGACAAAAAAAAAATCGTTTATATTTTAAACAGAATTGTCGATTATCAAATCTTAATCTCTTCTCTTCTCGCTAACTCTCTAAACCACTCTTCACTACTCGGTAAACCCAATCCCGCCGATCTCTAATTTGCGTTGCCCTTATCCAAGAAAGGTATTGAGTCAGAACAACTAGACTCGGAAAAGGGGGAAAGAAAAGTTATCTTAAATGCTTGGCTAATGAGGATGTGTTAATTGCAGATAATCAAGCTTTAACTGCGTGCTTATCTAAGTAGGCATCTCTATCCAGTCCAGATGGAAAATCGGCTGTTCCCTTTCCCAAGATAATAATCTCATTCAATGTGTGTCAATCACAGCCCTCGAAATCATCAGACAAAGTCGGTATCAGATTAGGATTGCTACCGGAACACATCATCAAGTAATCAACCATGCATATCTGTGTGTCACTGTGAATGTGTGTGTGGCTATATATAGGTATAATAGAGGGAGAGAGCAACCATAGTCAAATCAATTCAGACTTTAGAGACGAGTTTCGCTGACCGTCCCTAAAAGGTCAGTCGCCTGTTCTCACTTCTCTTTGGTGCTGAGAGCTTGAAGTTGAAGAAGCATTGAAGGTATTTACAAAAGACCTGCTCTTGTTAATTGCATTGCCTTTGCTTATGTTGTTAATTTTGTTTCTGTGAGGCATATTTGTTAACTGTTTAAGGGTTTGCGCTGGTTTCGACCCTTGACTTTTTTGAATTACTTAGATTGTCATGACTCGAAAATTTTTGATTGCATTGGTAAACTTGGTTACCTCAATAATCCATGCAAATTGTGTTGAGTTTCTTTGGCCAATCCATCAAATTTGTCGTCAAATGCAGATGATTTTACATCTTTGTGTAGGATTAGACGCACAAATTTTTTTGAAGTACTTAGATCAGTCGAATTGGCAAACTTGCCTTTCGACACGAACCGTTCGATACAAACTTAAGAGTTCACGGGACAATAATGGGATTCCTTTGTTTAAACTCAGAGATTATCGCGATAGGGAAAAGAGATTCGAAGTTATCTTCAAAGCAAAAAATCATAAACAGATCAACAAACTAACCCTCCCGTAAGTCTAGGAAACAAAAAACGGATAATATCTCTTGCAATGATATACTCTCTCTCTCTCTTTCTCTCGTCTTTCTTTCTTAGACCAAGCAAAAGTTGTGAGTATTCACTCTGCATGTTGATGATCATCTTCATCCTGCAGGATCATTGACATTAGCTAAACAAAGATGGCAAAGCTTTCATTCCTTTCAATGGGGATGATCTTCTTCCTGTGTTGTTTTGCGGCTGTGGCGACGGCGGCGCCGGTCGATCAAGGCTACTCGAAGTACAAGGACCCCAGTCGACCCGTCCACGCGCGGGTAAGAGACCTCATGCAAAGAATGACCCTTCAGGAAAAGGTTGGCCAGATGACGCAGATCGACCGCTCCGCGGTGACCCCCGAAATCCTGAGGGACTACTCCATTGGCAGCGTGCTCAGCGGCGGAGGGAGCGTGCCGTTTCCCGAAGCCAAGGGGCGGGACTGGATGGACATGGTGAATAGCTACCAAAACGGTTCTCTCTCTAGTCGCCTCGGCATCCCGATGATATACGGCATCGACGCGCTCCACGGGCAGAACAACGTGTATCAAGCCACAATATTCCCGCATAACGTCGGTCTCGGAGCTACGAGGTAAGCATGTTTTAGCATTCTATGCATATATCAATCGACATATGCTGACGTATGTGCTTTCTGCTCTAATAACAGCCAATCATAATGAGGAGAGATGGTTAGTTACTTGAGAAGTTAGTATAGCTGGATCATGTTACGAAGTGATTAGGGCGTCGGTTGCAATGTTATCAAGACAACCTTCTTTGTATGGTCATCTGAAGGGAATTTAGTTTAAGGAAAAGCTGTTGTTTATCTTTTTAGGGATCCGGATCTCGTGAAGAGGATAGGAGCTGCGACCGCCCTCGAAGTTAGGGCGACTGGGATTAATTATGCGTTTGCTCCATGCATTGCCGTATGTATCAACTAAATTCTGATGATTTCAACGAGCTTCCCGTTTCGAGTGTTATTAACACATTTACGACTCTCTTTTTCAATCTCGAAATGGTGAATTAGGTTTGCAGAGATCCGAGATGGGGCAGGTGCTATGAGAGCTTCAGCGAGGATCCGTCCGTTGTTCAGGCGATGACATCGATCATCGTCGGGTTGCAAGGCGAAATTCCTGCAGGCGGGCGGAAGGGAGAGCCTTATCTCGGCGGAAAGTAAGCTTTCGTTTTCATTAGACTAGTTTGAGCTGGTACTTAGTTTCTATTTGGCTTTGTCCTACCAAGAAAAAGTTTGTCAATCGCCCTCTCAGTGTCACATCTTGTCGAAGGTATCATATTAGCAAATGACATGTCAAGACCAATGTAAAATGGTCCAGTGTCTATTTTGAGATGCTGGGTAGTGTCATAAGCAACTCTCAAATTTTATCTAAGTTCTAGATGTTATTAACTCTCAACTTTGGATAGGGACAAGATTTTGGCTTGTGCAAAGCATTATGTGGGAGATGGTGGCACCACAAGGGGCATCAATGAGAACAACACAGTGATAGATTGGCATGGACTGTTGAGCATTCACATGCCCGCTTATTACAAAGCCATAATCGAGGGGGTATCAACCATCATGGTCTCATATTCGAGCTGGAACGGAGTGAAAATGCACGCTAACCGCTTTCTCATCACGGACTTCCTCAAGAACACCTTGAAGTTTAAGGTACATTTATTAGTCTCTCCTCAATCTCGCATTTGTGATTGATACCAATTGTGGATTGAATTGAATCAACTAGCTTTAAATTCTTGCAGGGTTTTGTAATATCCGACTGGGGAGGAATCGATAAGATCACCACCCCACCCGGCGCAAATTATACATACTCTGTTCAGATGGGGATTGGAGCAGGGATTGACATGGTCAGTAGCTATAGCTAACCTTTTCATTTCATGAAAAAATATCCAACCTCCATATTAATCTTAATTGGCAAGTGCTTTTATGTTGTTTCATTTCTACTCTTAGGTCATGGTTGCCCTCAATCACACGTTGTTCATCGATACCCTAACCCAATTGGTCAATGACAATGTGATCCCTATGAGCCGCATTGACGATGCTGTTGAGAGGATCTTGAGAGTAAAGTTCACGATGGGCCTATTTGAGAATCCTATGGGTGATCAGACTTATCTTTCCCAGCTTGGAAGCCAGGTTAGACGATGCAAGAGCACATTACTTATCAGAATGGATTATATGTAAAGCGTACACAAGCATTGTTTTATTCCAATTCTATACCATTGTAGGAGCATAGGGATTTAGCAAGGGAAGCAGTTAGAAAATCCCTGGTTCTGTTGAAGAATGGGCAGAATGCGGATCCCCCAGTGTTGCCGCTCTCCAAGAACGCCTCCAAGATACTCGTTGCTGGGACTCATGCCAACAATCTGGGCTATCAATGTGGTGGTTGGACCATCACTTGGCAGGGTGGAAGTGGCAACAACCTGACCAGTGGTACATTCTCTTTCCTTTCTTCCTTAGTACACTGGGTACGCAATAATTGATGTCACGTGGAGGACTAGGACGTTGCCTCGGTAGTGTCCGTGTTAACAATTGTCGTGGTAAAAACATTATGTTTTCACGTTTACATATTTAATCAAAGTAAGGGGTTTCCATGAAGTTGATTCATAATCTTGTGCACCATGACTATAGGGACCACCATCCTAGGCGCGATAGGTAAGGCCGTCGACCTCAACACAGAGGTTGTCTTCAGCGAGAACCCCGATGCCGACTTCGTCCAATCTCACAACTTCTCGTATGCCATCGTTGTGGTCGGGGAGCTGCCCTACGCGGAGACGGTAGGAGACAGCACGAACCTGACGCTGGCAGAGCCAGGCGAGGACATCATCTACAACGTGTGCTCGTCGGTGAAGTGCGTGGTGGTCGTGGTTTCGGGAAGGCCGGTCACGATTGAGCCGCTCGTGGCACAGATGGACGCGCTGGTGGCCGCATGGCTGCCGGGTAGCCAGGGGGGAGGGGTGGCCGACGTCTTGTTCGGGGACTACGGATTCACGGGGAAGCTGCCGAGGACGTGGTTCAAGACGGTGGATCAGCTTCCCATGAACGTGGGCGACCCTCACTACGATCCACTCTTCCCATTTGGTTTCGGCCTTACCACCGAGCCCACTGGGGAACAGTGAGAGAGGATAACCTGTTCTTCTGGATTTTAGGTTTTATCTTAGTTTATGAACATTTCGTAGGAGATTATTTTCTGCGTATTCCTTTTCCTAGCCCCATCCTAGCCATTTGGATCGAAGATGGTTCAAAAAAATTTGGATTTGGAACAACTTGAATAATCGCCACTAGGGCACTTTCAAGTAGTATTCTGGATGTTTTTCCTTTTTTGCATAATTGAACTTGCTAAGTTAATTTCCTCTTTGTCATATGAATTTGTTGTTTAGAATTTCTATCGGGGCCCCACCTTTCTTCAACTACAGAATCACAAAATGCCGAGAGTAGAGCATAATTTTTGCCATGTGGCATTCATTAACAGAGTTTGCCGACCAGTAATGCTACATGTTATAGATATCAAAGGATCTGATGCAACTATCGGCGAGAACCGGTGATCGGGTTGTATATAAACGCATGTCGCAACCATGACGAGCCTCATAAATGACAAATTTGATTAGTCAAATGATGACATACTTATTCTATGAGAAAATGACTTATTAATCAACTACCGATGAACAATAGACTACGAAGCCATAAGGTGTGAAAGCTTGAAGTTCATATAATAACAAATCGAGCAAATAAGTTTCCTTTTTGAAGCAGTTCCAGTAAATGTAGTCATACATTAGGTTATCTGTCTGTCATATGTACAAAAACGCTAGCTCTCGACCTCAGCATCGATCCAAGTGTAGCATAAGATATGAGCATCCTACATCTAAAATACCAAGTTACGGATACTTTACAATGTCAATTTTGGCATCAATTTTTTTTACAGCATCTACCATCTCTGCACTTCCTGCACATGTCGAGGTCCAAATGTCACTCTTTAAAAGCTAAGAAAAATGCGGGGCTATGGCGACATTGGTGCTCCAGTCCCCTTAAACTATGCAGATGCTGAAAAATTAAATGTTAACGGATGCCCTCTCACAGATCCATCGAACATGTATATAACAACGATGACAGGTTCAAAGACTGAGAAGAGCTCTAACCTTAGCCTCACTCTGCATTGTGCGACTGATCATGCTCGATAAAATCCAATGCGTCATCCTTAGAAACAAGATTGACACGGCTTACTCGATTTTTGTGGGTCACACCATATATCTGGTCTGCAACCTTCACAAGTTCAGACCGGAAAGTGGTGGTTATGAACTGGGTGCTTGATGTGTCTGCCAGACGACGAATCATATCTAAATGTTGATTTAAGGATATCCTGAAAGCAGCATGTCTCGACACATATTACTAGTTCAAAAAGCTGAGCATCAATAAATAGACACGGGAACATTTTTAATTTGCCCTAGAGGTATGACAATCTGGCGGCATTCGCCTGGAAAAGAATTGCATGATAGAAAGGCCTGAATGACAACAACCAGGCATTAGATTAAGATTTGCATATGAACGAGGGGACTAAGGTATTCACGAATGCAAATGACCAAGTCGAGATAAAGGGGGAAAAAAAGGATACTCCCGACCGCTGTTCTGTACTGAGGATCCAGTGCTGCGTCTATCTCATCGAAGAGATAAAAGGGAGCGGGATCGCATCTTTGTATAGCAAAGATTAAGGCAAGGGCAACAACAGTTTTTTGACCTCCAGACAATTGCTTCATCGATTGTGTCTCCCCTTGCCCAGTAAAAGAAACCTGCAATGCCACGAATCAGTCTCAGAAAGAAGATACTTCTGTTCTCGCAATCTGGAAGATATCATTAATTGGTCCCGAGGCTGGAGGCAGTGACCATATCCAAAAGCCCATATTCCAAGGGAATGACACACCCTTTTACCTCCCAGTGGACGACTCTCTTCTACTCATAAACCCCCTTATCTCCAAAAAAGAAAAGGTAGCAGACAACAGAAAACAAACTTGCATCACATGTCCTGAAAGATTTTCAGAATATAGCACAATACTCCATGTGGCCAACAACACTTACATAAAGGACTAGGGCTTTTTTTTTTTTTTTTTAACTCGAAAGGACTTGGGATGTGTTTTGCCGTTAGAAAACAGCAGAAGGATCATCGGCTGCATATGTTAAAAGTGCATGCTTCACATATTAAACCAACTGATCAGAATGGAAAATCAAATGCACAGCAAGAGATTACATGCCTTGACTTTAACACCAATGTATTTCTCTACCCTTCCCTCTAAATCTGCTTCACGAGGTCCATCCTCATCTTGATCATCATCAGCATGATCACCATCCTGCAAGTTAAAGTGTAGCAGGATATATGTATTAGCTTGCAGTGAAAATTGAGTATTCCAGAGATCGACATCCAACCTTCTCTCTAGAGAGGTTAAGCATAAACAAAAATGACGGGCAAAGCCATAATTCCGGCTAGAGAATCTGTTCCCAGCTCCCACCAAAAGGAAAAAAGTACCCTCTCAAATTTATAATCAACAAAGAGACAGGTGGAAAATAACTTGTTTGCCAATAAACTATGGAGGCATGATCATCAGAAATATGAATTGCAATATAAAATGTCATGACAACTTTTAGAATTTTCAGAAAACAAAAACAGAGACCTTTTTCTTCATCATAACCAGGTGTCCATGACCGCCTTGTACCAGTTCAGAGAATACTTCTCGAAAATGCCTTGCAACACCTTTGAATGTACGTTCAATTGACTCATCCTTCCTCTGATCTAAAACTGATATTAGTTCAGCAATTTTCTGCAATTAGAGAAGCAATGTAATCAGGAAATAATCCGACTTTAGTTCACATAAAAGCTCGTTACAAATGAATATTTGTCAAAATGATACCTCGTCACCGGCATCTAGTTCTCTTTGCCTTTTCTCAAGTTCCTCCCTTTGCTCTGTGAAGTTCACGTACTGATCAAGTGCTTTCTTGTTCACATGACTGAACTGTTGGAGCTGCTCATTACATCTGTGAAGCATCTTCTGCAATTCTTTGACACTCCTCCGTTTATACCTATAATCTCAAACATAATATAATTGAGGTCTGATGAGCTTCAATGGCAGAAACCAAATTATAATTCAGTACAATTACCTCTTTTTAAGTCCTAAAATCAGAAAGAGGCATTAAGTAACAAGAAATCGCACTTGCAGCTCCCTCCCTCCCTCTTGAAAAGAGATAGGAAATATGCTCAATATCATTTGATTAAATAGTTGACATAGCTCCTTGTTGTTTAAAGAAACCCTCCACTTCGATTGGTATTTTTTCACAAAAGCCTCCCTTCCTCCCTCCCTCCCTCTGGCTTCACACTTTTCTAATGGTCCCTTCTTTCCTACTTGTGCCCTTTTTAAAGCAAAGTTTTGATGGATGGCTGAAGTAAAAAACAATTGCTATTGAATACCAAAATAATAGTGAAAATTTACACTTTGGAAAGATGAAATCCTTTCGAAACTTTATCTGATCTCAAAGGGACCACTGAAGTGTGACAGAGAGAACAAAAGTCTAGCCAAAACCACGTATACTTTTCAAATGACAATGAAATTCATTTCTCCTTATAAAACAAGAGTAAAGTAATCATCCTTGAAAGTGACAAAGGATATCTTCTAATAGAAATCAAAGCCTTATTTTGTTGACACGTATCAATTAAGAAAATTTCACCTACAGACAACCGCAATTCGAACAATCACAGAAATTATGAATAAGATGCCCACAGTATGAAAGTAATAAAATATTTTTATTTTTAGACAAGGAACTTACATCTCAAAAGCATCAGAAGATAATGGGCCCAAGTTCCTTATTTTTTTTGAGTACTCATCCTGTTTAGCTATAAGGGTATTCCTCCGGCTAAAAAGTTGTTCAAGTTCTTTAGTTTCATCCTGAAGTGTTTTCTCATAGTTGTCCTCCAAAGCCTGCATTTGAGCAATCATTTGAGAAGAAACCAAAGAGTAGAATACCAACATTTTGTCCACACCAAAAAATTTAAACAGTACCTTCAACTTCGCCATCTCGTCTTTAATCTTCTTGATTTGTTTATTTGTTTCCTCTATACTTCTATTAATTCCTGACAATTTTAGTTTCAGTCAAGAGCATGAACAATTCTAAAGCTCCAAACAACAATAATCCCATCAATCCAAAATTTCCACCTTCTAATCGCTGGGTTGCATCAATGACCAATGATTCTGCATCTTTGAGCTCCTGCCACTTTGATTCAGCTTCATTTTCATGCAAATCAGTCTCTGATGAGGATATAATAGCCTCAAACTCTTGCTTCCGCCTCTTGAGATTAGTTGCAAGGTTAGTCTCAAGCTCTGCTTTTCTAGTTTCAGTCTGCAAATATATATTAAGTGATGACCGATATGCACAAAAACAGAATAACAGTACTCAGCCAAGGTTCTCATTGCCAACCTCAATGCGATCTGTTTTGCAGTCGAGAAGCTCCTCTTTTAGAACTTTTATTTCTTGATTCAGCGTTGACAGATCTTTTTTTTCGTCAGGTGTTAGATGATCAATTAACTCTGTGCCCATTTCAGCTCGCTTCAATGCCATGCTGGTTTTGAGTTGATCAATCTGACTTCTGACATCCACAAGTGATTTCATCTGCAAAAAAATTGTATCGCTCAAGCAAGAAGGCAGGAGAATCAGGGAGGGGTAATGTAAAAGCTCCCATTAAAAAAAGCATTTGAATAGGCCAATAAAGCACGATAAGTGATGTGACATAGTCAAGAACATTTATACCTTGTTTTCAGTAGCTTTCATATTTAACAGTTTCTGCTTTTTCGAATTGGAGATATCTAGTTTAAGCTGTTCCAACTCTGATTTAACGTGCGCCAGCTCAGCATCGACTTTTTGCTGCTCAGAGACAAGTTCTGTTATTTCCTGGTCTTTCTGTGAGAAAAGTTAAGTGAAAAAAAGCCACAAATTTGGCCAAGATTAAATGAGACAAAAGTACAAAGCAGCTCGGTGTCCTCAGATATTTTCTCATAGTGAAGTATAGGTCCACTTCCAAACAGCCAAGAAACTTAAAAAGGATAAAAAATGAATGACCAAAAAATTTGGGACCAATTGGTTAAGAAAGTTGGAACAAAATTTGCATTGTAGTAAGTTAATGGATCCCTCTGTCACTTCTAGGCCCAATAATCCCTTAAAAAAACTAATTAATGAGTCTACTTGGCATTAAAAAATTGTACATGTGCCTTCCCTGCTTGGTCAAAGGCATGTTAAACCCACTCTCAGGAACCATGTATCCCTAGTGTGAGCTCCACCTGAAACCTGGGTTTTATATTATTGCTGCATCTCCACATAACAACTATACCTATGGACTTTTAATACTAGAAACAATGGATCCCTTAGTGGTAGGTTTAAAGCATGTGATTTTCTAGAAACCAGGTTGAAACTATTTCTGACCCGGCTGACCAGGTCCAATTTCACTGATTCAAGCAGGGCATCACCATTGGAATCCAATTTTTGACCAGTCACACTTCAATAATTATAAAAGAGACCAGTTCTTGGTGCATCCAGGTGAACCGGCAAGTCCAGTGCACTTCGAAAAACTGTCAAATATATATTTGGCAAGATAATAATTGAGTAGCCGAACCACCTCTGGAATAAAGAACCAAAGGGACAACTGTTTTATAAGCAAAAAGGATATTTTGCAATTCCTCCTTAATATTCTTCAGTTCCTCTTCCTTCATGTTGATTGATTTTGTATTTTGCCTGATTATATTCATAAACTTCAACCTTGAGCGCCTATAGTCATAGAATCCCCCTGTCATACCGCCTTTCTTGCTAACTTGATCACCTGCCACAAAATTAAAAGTGAGTTCCATGTACAGGTGTCAAAAGAAAAGGATGCCATAAACCAGTCAATTACATATTAACTGACCTTCCAAAGTTATACAATCCAGACCATCATTGCGAGCTACCCTTGTAGCCACATCCAAATCTCGGCAAATCACTGTTCTAGCAAAAACCTAAGCAAATAGAAGATGGCCTTAACATAAATTTGATTTCCATCCAATTTCATGCAGTAAGCCGAACAATAGGATACAAGGTGTGAAGTGTACCTACCAACCGATACCTATGAAGTGTACCTAAGACATGTACCCACTACCCACCACTCCCCTCATGAAAGTCTGCTCTTTGTTAGCCAATACTTACTATTATAATCAATTTTAATAAGAAATTGCGATTTGTTAACGCACAAGGTGTTTTAACTACAAGGACTTGATATATCACATCCTTTAATATCTAAGATGAATAAAAACAAGACTTATGCCAATTTTTCAATCAAGTGCCTCTCGCCTCACATCCTACAAAACTAGTATTCTTTGGACCCTGCCACTACAATCTCTCAAAAGTTTCACCATCATACATATCTAACTTCATTTGAGAAGGGCGGAACAGCAGTGCTTTAGATTCTAGCACATAAATACAGTGAGAAAGGCTAACCTGGGCAAAGGCAGGATTGTAATTTGGTAAATATTTCAGTTTCTTTAATAGAGGTATCACATCTGAACTCTGTGGATAATGTACATTTGGGGGCTTAACCCTGTTCAGAGGTATGAAAGTGACTCGTCCGCCTTTCAGTGAGTTAAGGTGTCTAATAATCCGGGTTGAAATCTCATCGTTCTCAACCACCACATGAAATAAACTGTTTCGAATGAACTGAATCAGTCATCTCAGGAAAATCAAGAAATACAATAACCAAAATCTAGTGAAAACACGAGTTACGAACAATTTCCACTTACCTGTTTCCTGCAGTAACTTCCACTGCAGTATAGAACTTCTCATCACAATCAAGCAACTCAATGATGGGACCATAAACCCCAGACATCTGGTACTCTCGGCAGATTTTTCTGACAGAATTAAGCCCTCTCCTCACATCCTGAAAATATGAAGACAATATATCATATGATACATTTTATGAACTGCTTTTACAGCCAAATGCACGCTTTTCACCCTTTATATGGTTTGGACATCCCCGATTTTGCGATAAAATGATAAGTACACTCATGTCTATGGCCTCTAAAATAAATTTAAATGTGACGCAATCAACTTAGATATTGCTAAGGTGAATTTTCCTTTAGCGCAACTTGCTAGGATTTTTCCCTAAAGCATTTAGTTCGAATCCCTAGGTTAGCAAATCAAAAGAGTTTAAATGTGACGCAATCAACTTAGATATTGCTAAGGTGAATTTTCCTTTGGCACAACTTGCTAGGATTTTTCCCTAAAGCATTTAGTTCAAATCCCTAGGTTAGCAAATCAAAAGAGTCCTATACCTGCACAACTACCACCTTCCAAGCAACAATGAATTACGACCTACTCAACTCTCTTCTTATTAAGGCCTCATGAAAGGATCACTCTGGCATTGATTAAAGACTAGCTACTTATAGATATATTGTGCCCGCCCTCACCCCCTTGCCCACCTAATGGTTGTAAAGGGCCTAAGAGAAGAAAAGGTAGAAAGGACATACAACAAACTGTTTCATTCCGAGTGGACAAACCTATTTCTGTTTTCAAGGAGTATGCAGCAACTTCAAGACACTTGGTTCTTTACCTCAAAATTTTATTTTAGGCATTGCACTTAACAAACTCAAGTGAAAAGGCAGTACTTTAAAGCATTTACAAATCATCTAATAATTTGTCTACCGAGCTCTTTGTTTTTTAGCTCTTTTTGCATAGGGATGATTACACAAATGTTCCTTCATAATTGTCCGAATAAGCAATGTCATCCTTGAACTTTTAATTTGTTCAATTCGGTCCCTAAACTTTAGCCCAATATGCAATGTTCCTAAACTTTTAATTTGTTCAATGCGGTCCTTGAACTTTTAGTAAATGTTCAATCTAGTCCTTCAACTATATGAACATATCCAAGGTTATCCTTCCATTAATTCAAGTTAACAAAAATGTTGATTTGGCTTACAATCCGGTAAGCTTGAACAATTTACATGTGGATTATCCACGTAAGATATTTAACTCAAATCAGGATATAATAATCTACATCATCAAATAACATGGATAACCATTTTTTTCAAACGATACAAATTAAACAAATTTAAAAGATGATTATATTCTAATTTGAGTTAAATATCTTATGTGAATAACCCACGTGTAACGTGTTTTTTTGTCCACAATTCGTGTTTTTTTGTCCACAATTCAAACGTACAAAATTGAAAGCCAAATCAACAAATTCCATTTACTTGAATGTATAGAAGGATGATATTGAACATTTTCATATAGTCGAGAGGCTAAATTGAACATATACTAAAAGTTCAAGGACCGCATTGAATAAATTAAAATTTGGGGACACAATGGCATATAAGGCTAAAGTTCACGGACCACATTGAACAAATTTAGGGATGACATTGCACATTAGGCCAAATTTCATGAACCATTTGTGTCATTTTAACTTATATATGTGGGTTTGCACCCCTCGGTGCCCTATGGTAATATTTTCTCTCACCTATCCAAGAAAAGGAAAAAAAAAAAAAGAGGGCAGTACTTTATTAATAAAGATGCAAGTACTTGATAAGTAATTCAAACATAGCCCATGGTAGTTTGCAGTTGATATTTTTGTGAAAAAATTATGCAATCAACAATAATTGCACAATTACTAGACTTTTAAGCCTTTGAGTCAATAGGTCAATTTAATCAGTTTAAATCCATTTTTGGTCAATCAAGCTAAGAAAACCAGTCAATTCATGTGGTTTATGACCTGGAATTACATGGACAAAAAGCCGAGCCTATGAAATGACCCATTAAGAATATACACGTTTCACATAATAGTTCTGCACCAAATCAACCCCAAAAAGAGTAGTTAAAAAAAGTAAGTTCCATCATACTGATCCAGGCTAAATTTGACATGTATAATATATATATATATATATATGTACAAGCATTCTTTATAGAATATTTACACATTCAATTAGAATTGAGACAAAAAGGATTACTCACACCAGGTGTCGCATGATCAAGGTTCTTCTCTGCCTTATCAACCTCTACTTTCCACTTATCGATCTGAGTTGAAAGTTCGCTTTCCTTGTCCCACAATGATCTGTCAACAAAGATTATTTGAAAGAAACCCAAGACATGTCCAGCAATTTCAAAATAAGTTATAGAAACCTACTTCCGCTCATCCTGTAGCTTATTCCTCTGTGTCTTATAATCCCTTAGCCTTCCGCTTGTCCCAGAAATGAGCGATTCCAACTTCACAATCTCAGTTTTACGGTTCTCAATGTACACATCTTGCTCGCTTGACTCGGCCTTAAGCTGATCAATTTCCTTATGAAGCTTTTGCTCCTATAACCATACACAAAGAAAACCAACAATGATTTAAAAAAAAAAAAAAAGGCAGCAGCAATATGGTCTTTTTGGATAGACAAGCCACGTGAAAGCGAATCACCACTGAAATCGTAAGGCAATGTACAGTAACAGATGAAAGAAGCCAACTTGTAGCATAATGGATCTGCCTCTGGTTTTATTTTTATGTAGAATAGATACTATTATCTAAAACGAAGCTACTCCTCAAGATTGTAAAAGTACCAAAAACGAGGTAAGAGGAAGAATTTCAATGTTCCACCGGGAACAAACATTAAGAACTTTAAACAGCATTTAGATCATCTCAATTGATAAAAAGTCCAACAAAGAATTTTTTTGGCCAGCACCAAAGCCAATGAGTGCATCAAATCCTCTTATGCTACTCTCTTTTTTAGTCAAAGAAAAATGAAAAAATAGTGTACTGACTTATAAACTAATTAGTTAAACTACAAATAAAGAGAACATCCAATAAGGAAGGCATGGAAAGGCTTCTTGGACAGCTATTGAAATTCAGTCCCCACTCATAGCGTATTTCTAAAGCATTCTTCAGTTTGTTTTTGAGTTGAAATTGCTACTGGTTAAACAGGACATTTGGGCATCAAAAGGACTGTATTTCAGTGAAAACAAGAAACAAAGAAAGTTGTCAGCTTCCATCAGTCCTGCAATGTCCCTAATAATTTTGAGGAAGATAAAACTAAGAGCACCGAAAATTAGGGGTCTGGCATTGTCAATTGAAAAATACAAATTAGATGGGTGAACTTGCATTATTTTACTTGCAGAGAAACCACTTTCTCATTCTTTTTTCTTTGATGGATCAGTAAGTCACGTATAAAGAAAAGTCATTGGATTGGGAGTTACTTCGAACAGGTAGTTAATTTGGAAGTAGATGAAGCGGTAAACTTCCCTCTTTGAAAAGGCTCTTTGAAAGGGATAAAACATACAGCAATTTATATTGATAGACTCGTTTGCTAAGCTTTTTTATATTATGCATAGGGAAACTTCTAAGGAATGAGAAGTGAGACAACACAGTATTTTCCAGTTAAAATATCAAGTGCATTGGGAACTGGCACTCCTTTATACACTTATCCAAAATAATTTCGATCAGGCATGGCACAAGAGATGCATCTATCAAAGAGAAAATTGTAAGCATAACATAACACAAGTGTTCTGACCTGAGTTAAATTAATAGAAAGAACTCGCTCAAGATCATCAATTTCCTTTTGGAGCCATCTATCCCGAGCAGCTTTACTCGAAAATTGGGTGGCCCGACCTTGCTTCTGATATATAATGCTAAGCCGTTTCTCCAGCTCCATAATTCTACATCATGAGGAACTTCATTAGTACAAGAGAGTTCTTACAAGAAGACAGCCGAAAGGCAAATCTAACAAAATCACGATTACAAATATAGCAGAATTTTAAGTACAGAACTATATGAATACATGCACAGTTGATCCCATAAGCTTTATTAAAAAGGAGAAGGAAAAACTTAGCAGGAGGAAACAAAAGGCTGAATGCAAGGGAGACAGATGGAATCACAAGCACCAGTACAGTAACTTGAAATTAGCCAAGAGAAATGACAAACTACTAGATGGTTCTACATGGTTTAGAAAGTCAACAAACTCGCATCGTGTAAAGGGTTCTCATGACAGAAATCCATCCCTATGACAAAAAGAAAACTAAATAAAGGAATTGAGTCTAGTAGAGGTCAAGTCACAATTGTATGGACCATAAAAACAATTTAGCAAGAGAAAAGACTAGAACGACAATAATGGAAGCAATTTACCACTGAATGTGACAAAAGCATAAGGGTTGCAAATCTGATGATTTATACACAAAACATGCACTTCTTGAAGATGCGCTGTATTACCTTTTAGTTTTCTCCTGTTCAAGACCAACTTGTTTGTCATACAGAGGAGTAATTTTACTGAGCTCATCAGTTGAGTCCTGAATTTCTTTCTGTAAAATCTCAAGCTGTTTCGCTGCTCCCTCCTGAAAGAAATAGAATTCAGAGCATGTCCTTTCCATAATATCCAAAATTGAGTAGGACATCTTGTAAATAATCACAGTTATACCTTGGCTCTCATTATCCCCGAAATTTTTTCTTGCAAGTCATTGACATCAAGCTCAAGCTCTGTCTGCTTTTTCACGGCTTCTGTTTTTCGCTGTTCTGCTGCTTCCCTTTCCTTACTTAAGCCATGAACTGCTTTAGTTAATTCTTTCAATTTTTCATCCAACTCTTTGGACTTCTCGCGAGCATCGAGAGAACTGTTGTAGCTCTTAATTGACGTGTCAGAGACCTTCGACCGAGCATCCTCTATCTAAGTGAGGCCAAAAAACCACTCAGACATCAATTGCCTCCCGATCAATTGTTTGAGTCCTAATATAACTATATTGTATTTGCACAATCATTCTGTATGAACAATAAATCAGCTGAATTTGAGGAAATGTAGTCACCCCAATCACCCTTATAATCTTGACATAGGGTCACACAATTAAGATCCTTGGCACAATAGTTACTAGCGTCATGCAATTATCAGAGCACTTGATCACGTAACAAATTGAGGAGGGAGAAAATAGACAAACTAACTAGATTTATGCCAGACAAATAACATGGACAAATAACAGCACGTGTATGATTGATGACCACTTTCTAGATAAACTAAAGCATTGAATAACGCAAAATCAAACCATCCAAATTGAGCCAAATACATTTTTGCATAGACATACAATTGCAGGCACATTCTAAAGGGGCTGATTCACATTGTTTTAAGTAAAATATTCAATCTCTAGATAGTTTAGTGGCTTTGATATGGCAATTGACAAGCGCTAATGTCAAAAAAATACTTGACTGAAGCATTCATCACTAGCTTTGCCACAAATCCACATCCTATCCAAGTTAGTCCTGAAGTAGCAGCACCAACCAAGCAATGTCGCATCCTATTCTGCATCTCCTAAAATCAATATTATCACCCACATATTTACTGCCAAGAGCCCCTTCAATCACTCGTATTATTGGTTTCAGTGGTCAATCCTCACAATCCTAAATAATTGTATTTGAGTACACTAAACAATCGACGTTGAAATTGCTCTTATCCCAAGAATTTCTATTTCACCATATCAAATTCACACCTGCTACTATTGTAAATCTAGTTTTCTCCATTTCCATATCATGCATGTCTATTTTTGAGAAAAGGGAAAAGCTTTGATACTAAAATAAGCCCGTCTAATTTCTCCTTGTGACTTCATTAATGGATTTTAAGTTTTTTAAGCATACATCATATGAAACAGTGTTGATAACCTTCCCAAGCTCCTAATATCCACAGAAGCATGACAGGAGTTAGAATCTGTTGATTTTTTATATTTTCAACCCCAATTGTCACCTCACCCTCAATTTTACATGGCAGTATCAATGAAGATGATGCCCTTCTCCAAATGAAAAGGATATTATCATGCCAAAAATGTAATCTTAAGAGATGGAGGCGGGGTATCTGACCCACCCAAACCATAATGGCATGTGAACAGGTTTGACATGTTGAAAGGTTGGATGGATTTGGGATCAACTGCAGAAAACCCTAAGATTTGGGATATAATAGTTGGCAACTTCAGTACTGAACCCGATGTATAATTACTATGATGCATTCATTTCCTATATAATCCTTGGTTATTTAAGTGATGTCTGAAAAGACTTATAGTTTTTAATTTTGGGAAAAGCCACCAAAAAAAACCCATACTATGCCCACTGTGACACATTTAACTTGAATTTTTTTTATTTTTTTTGCAACACAACAAACTCCAAACTTATACCCTTCTGACACATTTACCCTTAACTTTTTTTTGTGACACAAAAAACTCCAAACTTATATCTGTGCGACACATTTACCCTAAATTATTTTTTTATGACACCAAAAACTCCAAACTTGTACTAACGGGACACATATACCGCAAAATTTGTGATAAATGTGTCACACAAATACAAGTTTGAGTTTTTGGTGTCACAAAAAAAAAAGTTCAAGGTAAATGTGTTACTGTGAGGTGTAGTTTAGGGTTTTTGGTGGCTTTTTCCCTTCACTTTTTGCTTAATCTAAATCTTGCGATGGACGCATGATGAATTTTTTTAACCTAATCTTTAACAACTTATAAATGTTGACACATAAATTCACATAATTTTTCACTGATTTTTTAGATTCGGATAATGTTTTAATATTGGCAGCTTTTTGCTTTTCACTTAACCCTAAACAATCAGGCCCTTAACAAATATGCATAGATATTTAACCCTGCTAGGGCTTGGAACAGTTTTTAGGACTTTCATAACAGCTTACTCTTGTAAAAATTTACAAATCACAGAAAGTTTTATTATGATCTGATTTGTTGCAGCATCAAACACCATTTCAAACCTAGCTTCTCCTTATTGTTAGATTTTAGATTTTTATGATCATTGGTAGTAAATACTGTCAAATTTATATTTTGCCACTCCGTAGGTTGTATTTAAAAGTTTGACTAAATGGTAGCGTCCGCAAATTTGAGGTGGCTTTTTGTAGAGTTCATGTGAGATAATTTATCAGTTATAAAAATACCATCCTTGGTCGTAAATAGCTGACTACTTCAATGAGCAGGGTATGGGATGTTACATCAAATCTCACTACCATGTCTGGAAAGTAATAGAAAGTCAACAAGTTTGGGACAAGACCAGTCGTTCCAAAACAGTCCCACTTCCATCCCTATCATCTTAGTAAATTTTGAAAGCACAAACCATATTGGCCTCAAGCTCACATAAGATGGACCAATAAGAAAGAATTTCTAAAAAAATATCGAATAGCTACTGATCCTCAGCCAGAAAACTCTATCTAATATTTAATCATGTTATGATGAGTTTATTGTCCTAAGTATTATAGCTGCTTAACTGATAAAATAATGGAATATAAGCAGATGCAATTCTTTTTGGTAAAAGCACTACCTCGGCTAACTTCTGTCTAGCATCTTGAAGCTCCTTATCATAAATTGTGTATTCCAAGGATTTACGCTGCCTGTCTAGCTGTTGATATTTTCTCAATTCCTCTTTCTCCTCATCCAGTTCCTTTAGTCTCTCATCCAAATACTGAACAACTTGGATAATCTGCTTCCTCTTATTACCTACTCAGAAGAAAGCAATAAGATTGACGAATAATAAACTCATGCATGAAGGATACACTTGGATGACTTACCAGTTTCCTGCATGATTTTCTTACTCTCACGACGTCTCTCCTCATAAACTCTAGTACCACCGATCTCTTTCAATAAGTCCAGCCGCTCAGAGTCTTTCATCAAAGTCAATGACGCGATCTATAACCGCACAGAAGGAAGAAAGAAGATAGCAAACAATACAGAAAAAGAATTAGAGAAAATTTGGGGCAAGCAAAGAGAATAATGAGGGCATACCTTTCCTTGTTGCACCACATAGTAAGGATTAGAGCGAGAAAACCCAGCACTTTCCAGTAAATTCATAACTTCAGTTTTCCTGCAATCAACATAGCTTGAAAATTCAGTCACACAAATCTGAATATAAAGCTTAAGACATGAATTCACTTGGGTTACACATTCCCCGACAATGGGCAACACTCACGTGATATGCTTTCCATCCAAATAATACTCATCCTTCTTCAAACCAACGGTTCTACGCAAGCGCACTTCCTCCTTATCAACCTGTCATGGAGGGTGCACCAAAACTAAGACTGATTGATAGAGATAATAAACACATTTTTTTTTCTCAAATAGCATATCAAAATGTAAGGCCCGGAAGAAGATCACAACAGATGTTTTAAAGAGATTGTGATGACGAATAGTCTGTCTCTACAGTAGTAATACCAACAATTGGCACAAATATCTTCTCTTCAGCTGGTAAAACACTAAATTTAAGCACTTCAGAACCCATCAAGGCAGAAACCACACGGTATATTCTGAATAAAGTTTGCTGTGGCAACATCGTAAAAAGGAAACAAAGACCATTCCATTTTTGTCACATGGGAATTTGTGGGACCACTGCCAACTGTTTTAAAAGCTTAAGCTATTAGATGAAAGCGTGATTTATTATTTAAATATTCTAACACACCCAAATCAAGAAAGCTTAATGCAAATAGGAGTATTACCGGAATGCGGTTGTCAGAATTATCAAAGACAATCTCCACAAAAGCCGATAAAACTTGGTGTCCTGCACCTTCCTGTTAATTCCAGCCAGCATCATCTCAACACGTATATAGTAACACCCCAGAGGATAAAAAGCATGCTGACTATATGGTGAAACATACATGGAGAAGGGCATGTCTATCTTCACTGCGCAGGTTCTGAAAAATATCGCTTAACACAAATCTTATTGCTGCATCACATCCAAAGAGTGCAGGTTTCTCATCATTTTCACAGCTAACCAGTAAATATAAAAGAAAACATAACAACAGTGAACCCCTTTTCACTTACCATGAAAAAAGTTTGATTTGCCAGATCCATTAGCACCAACTGCAGATCAATTCAGCAGGAAAATTAAAAAAAAAAAAAAAAAAAAGGCAACTCTATTCTTTAAGTAAATAAGATAACTGATATATTAACAACATTTAACAGGGGATGACAGGAACTAGATATGCCAATAGAAGATAGTAAGCTGTGATTATGGTGCATATGGATCGATCATAGTAGCACAGCTAGTCCTGAATATAGACACTGTCAAGGTACGATATGAGTAGAAAATCAAGGCTCCTTTTCCAATATTCTGAAACATGAATCCAAATTTAGTCAATTAAGATGTGCTTCTCTAGTTCAAGAAAACCATAAAGGGCATGGATTGATTTTATAAATGCGGACAACTGTCGATAGATATTATCTGAACCTAAGGGAAAACCCTAAACTTAAAGTTTAGTGATCATGTGACATATAGACCGCCGGACATGATCTGACATAGGGGCATGCCTAACACTTGAAAGCATTACAAGAATTCAGCATAAGAGAAAATGACAAGAAAGGAAGATCACCCATACCAACACAGTTAACTTTCGGACTGAAAGTCGATGTAGCAACTTGTTCTCTGTAGCTCTTGAAGCCTTCGATTATAACCTAAACCAATATTCAAAGGATAAATGCATAACACAACTAGAAGGTGGCAATCATCGCAGTAAGCACCAAACAAGTCGAGTTCCGAAAGTAATAGCTCATCCCAACCAAAAAGTACCTGCTTGATGTACATCTTGCAATTACCGAATCAGCAGGCCTCTGCAAAATAAATGCAGAATCATCTCTCAGCTGCGAACCTCATTAGAAACCAAACCTCGAAATACGCTCGCAGCACTAAACAAACTCATAACAACCTAAAGGAGGAGCTATGACAATCCTATAACGGTCTAGGTCCTAAGACAGATTGAGCCGATAGCAAGACGAACTATCTCGGAGCTCAAACCGCTGCATAGATACCGCAACCGGAAGCAATTCGCACTCCGCCGGAGCGCAGAAAAGCGCGCGCGCTCAGAGGTGACGGAACGAAACACCACGTAGCAGAGTCAGCGGAACACACTCGACCGAACTCGAAACCCTAGAAACCTAAACGCGCGAGGGAAGACGGCTCCAAACCCGGTCACGACGGAGCTCCGACGAAACCGAGCGAACGGAAGGCGAGCGAGAAGCCGGCGCCGGAGAATTCTAGGGTTCCGGCGGCGGCGCGGGAGGCGAGGTCCGCCGCCGCAGGTCCAGGGATGCCGGAGCAAGTCAGCACGACCAGAGAGCGAGAGCGAGAGCAGGGGCAGCAGCAGCAGCAGCAGCAGCAGCGACCGGGAGGGAGGAGATGGAGGACTTACGGTGGAAACAGCGGGGCGAGGGGGGAGTGAAGCTGACGTCACCGATCCGCCATGGGAGGAGGGAGCTCGAGGTCGGGGAGAGGGAAATGGGCGCGAAGGGAAGAAAGGGGGGGAATCTCTTTTCACTTTTTCCAAGGAGAGGATTTCGCTGCCATTAACTGCTTTCGAGCTTCG
This sequence comes from Eucalyptus pauciflora, assembly GCA_007663325.1. Taxonomy (NCBI): domain Eukaryota; kingdom Viridiplantae; phylum Streptophyta; class Magnoliopsida; order Myrtales; family Myrtaceae; genus Eucalyptus; species Eucalyptus pauciflora. Next base: position 4,062,155 of record VMYD01000353.1, read on the forward strand.
AGCTGGTGCTTGTGCTCGCGCTTGTGGCCGGGCGGGTCGGGTTTTACTTCTGTAGTTACCAACTTCTCCCGAGTCGCGCGGGCTGTGTCGTGTAAGAACTCAAGCAGACCCATTTCTCCGTCCATATATTTATATATTCATTTAAGGAATAAGTGTATTAAAAGTCTTACAACTTATTAATAAATTACAATAAAATTCTAAAAATTTATTATGAAAGTACTATCAACAAAATGATTCGATTTGACTAAATTTATAAATTTTAAGACATGATTGCATTTTCTGAAAATTTTACAATTCGATTGTATTTTTGTGATAAATTTTAGGATTTAATTACATTTTTTGAAAATTTTACAACTAAATTGTACTTTACCTAACAAATTGTAAGATTTCCAATACACTTATCCCTTATTATTAATAAGGCGGTACTATTTCTATCTATGTTTTGACCAAGAGACTCGTTAATACTCTTGTCTCTCTCTTAGTGCCGCCCTTTATCTTAAATCTAAATTTGATTTATGTTGACTTATTGAACATTGGCGTTATTCCCATTCTTATTTCGTCCAGGAAAAATAAGAAATACGGTGGATATGTCGTGGAGAGTAAGCTGGGAAAGAGGATGTACCGATTCTGGGTTTAATAAAGATTGTGGATATACCCATTAGGCACGCGGATGATCTAGCAAAGCTAGGTTGACACCCATGGACTTTTGACAAAGTTTTCCTATTGAAATGTGGCCACATTTTCAACATGAAAATGAGAGGTAGAAAGGTTTGAATCCCCATTTTCTCGAGGGGTTGAAATAGAAACGATTTAGTTTCAAATGTGGATTTCGACTTCCATGCTCTTTTAAAGAGGCAGGGCAAAAGTTTGAAAGTGAAAATTAAGATAGAAGTATGGTAGGATTAATAAAAAAAAAGGAATTATGGGACTTTTAGTTTTATGTAACCGATTCCAACGTGTATATCAATAGTTGCCGAGGCATTTAGCTAATCTAAGATTGTTTCCTTCCTTCCACCTAAAGAAAAAGAGTTCACTAGATCACAATGCTCAAAATATTCTCTCTTTTGTGCTAGTTCAAGTCGTGGACACTCGCATCTGCACCGAAAAGAAAAAAAAAATTGCAAAGAAATAGAAAACCGTATTTTCGAACGACGATAAAAATAAAATATCTAATTTTATCATATTTATAAAGTTAAGATTAATATAGAAAAAAGTGAAATCAGGCACAAGTATGAATATGTTTCGAGTCGTGACACACGTGAAACATTGTAAATTGCAATTAAATCTTTGCTCGACCAGATGGGTTCGTCCGATGTAACGTGAATCCTCGAGTTACCCAAACGACAATTGATTATTTCTTTTGACCAAGCAACATTGAAGTCTCCTGCGCATCAACTCGAGAAACCCGGGATCAGAACTAGGTTTGCTTGAAGATCAGTACACCGATCGAACCACTTTTCCAAGAGAGGCTCCCCAAAAATAACATCGAACTATACCAAAAATCCCCACGAGTGTACATGAACTTTGGGCTGCACCGCGCGTCAGTACATCCCGATTCGAATCAATCGTCGAGCTTCAACGGCTCGAAGTACTTGCCGTCGATGAGGTAAGTCCCGATCGCGAGACGGACCGCCCATACGTCCTTCGGCTTCCTCGACACGATTCTGCATTCGCCAATCAAATTCGGGAGAAAACCAAATCAATCACGCCCTCAGAAGATGGAATTATTTCCTTTGGCAAAGCATGTGATATTCGAATTTCCAATGTTCTTCATTTGAAATGACAGAAAAATTTGGAAAAACATACGAAGTTGTTCGAATTAGTGGCTTTAATTTTCCTCGGTTTCGTTTGCGAGCAGTTTACGGATTTAGGACGGTCTGAACAGACCGAACGTACCTGCCTACATCCCCGGGCTTGACCAAGCCGGAATTAATCCGTAGGCACGGGACGGACGCCGCGGTCTTGATCATCGTAGGAGCCTCCGTCATGATAACTGGAGAGCCTACCTCTAGCTTCGATCTCGCCGCCGGCGACGACGAACCGTCGGCCTCACATCTTACGACGAGGCTCGAGGAATTTAGCCGCCCGGGATTGGCACGGGGCGTTGAGCACGGAAACGAAGGAGCCGAGGAGAGAGAGAACGCCATGGACGAATTGAGACGGGGGATATCGAAGTTGGGAAGTGAGAGTTTTGTGATAAAAGAGGAGGATAGAGCTTTTGTGGAGCGGAAGAAGTCACATGGGACTCGGGCTTTTTGGCATGTTTTGTTCCCTTTGTCCTAGCCTGGTGAACAACTAACGCAAATGAAATCGAAATTTCTCGTACATACTCAGGAAGGAATAGAGTAATTTCATGAAAAATCTAGGGAAAATTCTAAATAAGGATTTGAAATGCCCTTGTTTTATTAAATAAGTGGTTGAAGTGAATCTTGTTTCGAATAAAGACCTGAAGTACATATATCAATTGCAAAGAATGGGCTCAACTCACCAAATGTGAAGGGCAATTTCGTCTTTTAATTTTTCTTTTTCTTTTTTCTTTAAAAAACCAAAATCTGGCCGTCGGGGGGCCAGATCTGGCCGCCGGGACCCCTCGCCTGAGGTTGCACAACCTCAGGCGAGGTGGCTTGAGGTTGGGCGACCTCAGGCGGCGTCGTCTGGCACACGCGCCAAGCGACGTCGCCTGAGGTCGCCCGACCTCAACCGACGTCGCCTGGTCTCGCGCGAGCCAGGCGACCAGGCGAGGCCAGATCTGGCCTCTGCGACCTCCAGCGGCCAGATCTAACCGTCCGGCGGTGGCCGGCGGTGGCTGGCCGCCGGAATTTGATTTCAGACTTAAAAAAAATAACAAAAGCTACTTACAAATGTGAATTTTGCCAAACGGTGTTTATGTTAAGTTGCATTTCAATGCTATAATTTACCAAACGATCTCACATTTCCGAAAGTCCATTTACCTCAAAGGTATTTGCATTACCCCAATGGCATTTCCCCAAAGCCGAACCAAATGGGCCCTTAGTCCTCGTCATCTCCACGAAGCCCTTCTTGATCCTCACCCTCCTCTCTAGGTCCCTCGTTCTATTTCCTTGTGATCGTATTCGGAAGCCGCAAAGCTTCGCTCGCAATTCATTCTTTGAGCGAAGGACCCAGGTGAGGGCCACTAGGCCTACGCGACGGGTGACTACCCTCGCCTATACTGAACGAGGGCAGGCGACCCTCGCCCGGATCTAGGAAAGGATCACCACCCTCTCTCGCCTTTGGCAATGGCTCGAATCGGTGGGCCCTCACCTCTAGTCGACTAGGGTCGTTGGCCCTCCCCCAGGCACTAGTGACCCCATTAACGTTCACTGTCAGCCCACCAACAATGGGGCGGCGGCCATAGATGGGAGGGAGCACCCTCTCGCCTGTGTTTTCTTTTCTTTCTTTTTTTCTTTTGTAGTTTTTTTGGTTTTTTAAAAGAAAAACGTTAAAAAATTTAAAAAGACAAAATTACCCTTCACATTTAGTAAGTTCACATCCTTCTTTGAAATTGATATGGACATTTTAGGTTCTTATTTGAAATAAAATTCACTTCAAACTCTTATTTAAGAAAATAAAAACATGTCTGACCTTATTAGAAATTTTCCCAAAAAATCTATGAAACTTGGCACAAAACCTTACTCATATCTTTAACAATAGACTAGCTCTTAGTAACTTGTAAGGAAAACGTTGTGAATGAATTGCGCATGTGTTAATCAATACGACAATCACCGTTGGCTCGCAGGGCCACTTTCTTACAGCTCTTTGCGTCGACTTCTAATTCGCGAAATTCAAGAATAGGAAGCTTGAACGACCCAAGATATGTTTCATTTTGAAAATGCTTGTAACTGGCAATACACATTCGCTTTCCTTAATTTGAATGCACATTCACTTATTCTTCACTTACAATTATTTCTCAAGCTTCAGTTGGGCATTTGCAATCTCAAGCACGCCGAATTCACTTGAAAAGCGACAATCCGAGGAATTACATGGGCAAAATTTCCATTAGACAAACTAAGAACCTTACGGATGTATGAAGATGAATTATAAGGTACCCTTTCTGGCAATGTTAGCGTTACACGACGAATGCGCTAATCCTGCAACAAGTTATGTTGGGAAGATTGCAATGGAGGAACTATTCTTTAGTGGTGCTGATGAAATACAGAGCTGGAATGAAAAGACTTAAGCTGGAAACATCATGATGAAATTAACTTACCATGCCGCCCAATCATGGACAACCAATTACATGAGGATGGCAAGTCCAAAATTGGTCTTGGGGGAGAGAATTATAAAATATGAACATGTTGTGACAAAATAGAAGGGGGGAAATTGCAAAAAAGGAAGTAACTCGGGTTTTTGGGTAAATAAGCAACAACAAAAAGGGAATTAACAGACCTTTACAACCTATACAAAATTCCATTGGGGTATAGAAACTCATTTCTCATTGTTTTCAGCCAAAAAAATTTGCTTTTTGCCCTCTACACTACAGGCGTCTTTACCTGTCTGTATTAACACTATTTCTTTGTGTATGAGAGATACGGATCTTGAGCAATCGTCAGGACGTCCGGTCTATCTGCCTGATCATACGTTAGACAGCGACGAATCAATTCCTGCAAAGAATCAAAGTCACGTAGAGAATCATCATCGAGCTTCTGCACATCCTTCCTATACGTTTGTTTTCAGCAGTGTATTACTACAAGGACTATACACCGAAAGTCGTAGCAGCTGAATAGTTACAGGAAGTTGCCTACATGAGATTCGTAATAATTGACAATAAATCTAAATGAAACATGCGGTATACAAAAATAAAACTTTAAGTAGCTTTGACCCAAAACCACTGTCTGTCGCTCTTATCTAAAACATAAATCTCCAATAAAAGTTCCATTCTTCTCTGTATACTGAGCAAACCAAAATATACTGGTAGCAGATGGTAAGTAACTTGACCCGCGTATGTTAATCAAAAAGAAATAGTTGATAGCCTCGCAAGCCACAGGAAGTAACGGAATGATCACTAATTGATATATTTATGGAAATGAAATTTGTCGCTACTATGCAAATGTTGAAAAAGAGGAAAAAAAATTAGAGCCAGCAGGTCTTGAAGGGAATACCAACACACAAAAGACAGAATAATATACCTTTGCCTCATTTGAGACGGCAGGTCTTGAAGGGAATTCAACCTTTCGAGCTTTAATGATCGTATCTTCACGCAGTATTCTTTCCTGCGTCTGGTCATGCCCAAAAGGACGTCTCCCAAAGAGCATCTGGTAAAATAGAACACCGGCTGACCATACATCAACCTGTTTAGAAAATAAACCAATTCTCAGGAGGAGGTAAACCAGTGAAACATAGCACGAATTTGTTTTTGATTTATAATAAGTCGATTCACATATTGCACTGTATCAGATCTTGGATAGATATTGTGTGCTAGCAAAGAGGATCAGCTTAATTACAAAGCCAAAGTTATCAGCTGACAATGTATACATCCCAGACAAAGCAACCCTGGTTAAGAACGGATCAATAAGGAACATGATACAGAAAACCACTAACCTTCGATGATATTAGGGGTATCTTGCTCAGCTCGAAGCATTCCGGAGGCAAGTACCTGAAATCTCGGAAGAAATTAATTATTGTGTCAGCCTCAACACCTACGGAATAAGTTATAGAACGGAACTGTTACATAAATAGCAAAATACATCAGCCAAAGAGCAAAGGACGTGAACATCAGAGTTCTGCGACAACCAAAATATAAGAGACGAGGACATTGGAAGCACAAGAAATTGCACTAGTATAAAAATTCTTCAATGAGAAAAAAACTCTGCGGCATAGTCATTGAACATCGGTACATATCACAGAGTAAGAAAGTATGACACATCCTTAAAAGATAAGAACTGTTTGCACAAGATAACAAAATCAGATATTTCAGTTTCCATGCCTCAAAAGTGACTTTACTTTCTTCCCCTATGGCATATGGCCAGTTTTATCAGAGTTTCTTTTATTTCAAGCCCAGTTAAAGTAACAGATATATAAAAACCTCATCTTCATCTCTTAAGTCCTCAATGGTGATAAACACATGCTAGGGACACAGAAAAAGAGAACGCCACTTAAATTGAATAACTCACCAGTAAGTCCCAGCTCCCTGGGATGTTAGTTCCATCCCCTGAGATCCCACATTATCTTCAACTATCTTACTGAGACCAAAATCAGTCACTTTTGCAACACCAAATTCATCAAAGAGAACATTTCCAGGCTTCAGATCATAATGGATGATCTTCTGCGCTCTCCTATTCAAATACACAAGACCTTGAAATATTTGCACTATAATGATTCTAGCTTCTTTCTCAGGCAATAGCGGCGATGCTTTTAGGACAGCATCAAGATCTTTACCTGGACAAAAAAAAAGAAAAGTTTTAGGGAATTGCAGATAGACAATTCAGATGCCTTTTGTATGTCAAATACAGAACATCTCAGTTGCCAAACTGCACAACAAACGACCAATTGATAGATGTACATACCGCTACAATATTCCAACACAGTGCAAAATGTATTGTGGTCAATCTCGAAAATATCCCAGAGCCGAACAATATGGTGATGCACCAGGGTTTTGTGAATATTATATTCGCGGATTGCATGACGTATATAACTTTGTTTCTTTTCTTCACTCCACTGAGCATTCAGCCCGTGCAGCTTGCATGCAACATACTTATGGTCTACCAAATCATATGCCTGCTGGAAATTTCTTCAGAGTTCAGATCACTGAAAAGGGTATTTTCTTACACAGGCCAAAATAGACAAAAACCAAATTGTCATCAGCTCTCTTTCTGAGAAAAAGGAAGCCCATGACCAGAACAAGTACAACAGAGAGTTTAACATTAAATTTGTTCAACACAAAGCTCTGACCTTGTAAACCTCACTGAATCCACCTTTGCCAAGAAGGTTCAAAAGGGCATATCGATGATTGAGGATCTGAAAACTGTTAAAACGAGAACCATCCTCATCTCTAATGCGTTTCATTTCTCTTATGAGCCTTCCCTTCTCAAATTCATACCGATCTCTCTCACGTAGGATAGTTTCTTCCTCCTGGAACCAACTCACCAATCAGTTGAGAAAAACGCTTGTGATTGTCAAGTTTAATAAGCTTGCAGAACAAAAAAAACTGGTAAAAATGTATTGAAAACAGAATAATTGGAATAACTCACTCGTTTAATGCTGGCTAAACGAGATTTATATATCTCATCCTGGAGAAGAAAATCCTCTTCCGGAACTCCATTTTCACCATCAGGTGCATCACCTTTGTCTTGGAGGTTACAAATCATCAGTGCCTTATTTATCTCTTGATGCATGGTTAATAATCAAAATGCCAGATACAGGCACACTCCCAAGCATGGCATAAGCTATAATTCGGTGGTAGAGTAAAAGTAACCATAACAACAGTAAAGGGTACTTCAAACAATTTGTGTATAACAAATGGCCCCAGAGCAACAAAAGTCAGAAGGTTTCAGAGCTGCAGATAGGCCACTAATTATAAGAATTTATCTTCACAAAGAAATCTGAGAGGTAAACTTACTTTTGCAGACATGCAACAGCTTTTAGAGCAACAGAAGTTAGAACTTGTTAGAACTTTATACAGTCCAGAAGCTTAGAGCATTAACCTGGCTAAGCAGCTTAAGAATTAACCCTATTTTTGCCGACCATTATAAAATATTAATAGCTATGAGTAAGGTCATGAGGAATGCCTTGTATTAAGACTCACCCCATATACAAAGACCAAATACATGCAACATTTCCGTATCACACTGCACAAATATGCCAAAGCCACACAGATGCCGCAAAGGATGATTATCATGTTTAGCAACAGAAGCTCACCAGCTTGTTTTTTCTTTAAGGATTTCCGCTGCCGCTCGATAGCTTCCCTAGTTTCCAATAGTTGTTTCTAAAGAACCAAATAAACACACTAACAGATCAGAAAGAAGAACCAGGGAAAATCAACGAATTCCAGGGGAAATTTTCTATCATAATTGATGAAAATCATTGAAAGATTAGGACACAACTTCCACTTGCAAGGTGACAGAAGCTTCTATAGAGAAATGCAATCGTGTCTAAGATGATTATATAGGAAATGAGCTCCACAGATTTTAAACTCCAAACTTCTTCTAGGTTAATTTTCTAAATTTGTAGGCTCTGACACAAGTGCTAACTGGCTTCCCAAAATTCTCTTTGCCATTCAAATGGGTCACATGAGTGTAATAAGTTATATAAAGCCAAAAAGGGTGTTAAATGTTTCACCAGAAGCAGGAAGAAAATGCTCTTTTACTGGCACATAGTATTTCAACTCATATAACTATTTCAGAGCTTCATAGTTTTTTAGCTAAGTTGGTGAATTAAGATAGAGATGGAAGGACGAAGATGGCTGAATTTGGCACAAGCTTCTATCCTAACTTCTTTCTACTCTTGAATAACATGTGTATTATGGTGCACCATCGTGCAGCATTCACTACTGGATCATTTATGTGAACTCACGGTGATGATTACAAAAGTTTCAATCTAAAAATGCTTGTTCACCAAGCACTCGAGAGTCACAAGAAAACCAATTTTTTTTCCTTTTTTAGTTCATGTGCAATGGAGACAACTAATTGAGATAGAGTGAGAAATAAGGAAAAGAGAAGGAAACAGTCACCAAAATGAGTGCAAATATGCAAGAGGCTTCCACAAGACAGGATAAGAAGATCCACAAGAAAGAAATTCTACGTACAAGATGAGCATTCAAATCTTTTAATGCTTGTCCATCCTCCCACGTTTCAGATATAAGAGTTCCAGCTCTGCAACAAATAAATGAAAATGGAATTCCAAAACAAACAATAACCAAATTATATAGCAAAAAGCTGAGTATTCTCAAATTCTGAATCTGGAAAACCACGACAAATAACAATTAAGGCAATTGACCAGCAGCGTAGTTCTTATTATGTTATCAAAAGAGGTTACTCGACCCATCAAACAGCAATTTAGACTTGCTTTCTCGTATTGAACTTCATTATCGGAAGAACTGTGATATGAATATTTTACTGTTCACTTAGAATTTTTTTAAGCTGCAATTAACGAAATTGAAATGTGAAAAGATAAGTTTCTCCTTTTTTTGAATAACTGGTGCTGTGTTAATACTGCACTTGACTCATTCTCAATATCTTGAAATCACATAGTTGGGTAGATCAATGCCCTCAGAATACTTTATAGTAAGACCTCGCTTCGAATCTGCTTTCCTCAGCAACCAGGCAAGCGGAATTAGAGAGAATGCGAATTCAGCTTAAGATCCAAAGTCAGGTGCAAAACAAGTCCTCTTTCTGAACTTAAACAGTCTGGTGTGTCACTAGCCCTCATGCTATACAATTGGATTCCAAGCAAAAAAAGAGAAAGGAATGGAATGAAAAGAAAAGGAAGATTGTGTTCCACCATCACTTTTTTTCATCTTAAATGGTCAGGCATTTGATGATTTATGTGTAAATTCAAACATCTTGACTTTTCCATAAGCTTTTTCATCCTCTGCTAACATCTTTCAGGCTCTAAAAACAAGTTCAATAGGAAATATCATTTATATGCACCTAAAGAAAAAGATATACCTTGTTACACCAACATTGCCAAGTCTCAAAGAATCCTGCCGTACTTTGAGCCTTGCTTCTTGTCGTTCAGCTTTTGAAACAGATATCAACAGGTCAGCTATTATTTTAGTTCTCTGCAAAGAAAGTCAAATAGTAGTCCAACGTGTTATGATTTATACGAGAAGAATCCAGTAACAAAGCAGTTGTCCCAAGGAAAAAGAACAATGGAAAAATGCATCCCTGGAACCATTTAGGTAATAATTTAAGTACTACGGGCAATTGGCAAAGTACCTCAAAGCTGAAATACTCTGTACAACCATTTCTTATCAATTTAGGGATTCCAAACACAACTCAAGCCTATTGCCTAAATCTTGTTTTTGCATAGAACTCCAAACCTGATTCCTAAAACACAGACTCAGCAAGTCCTTGATCAAATTCAGGCCAAACACATACCTTTGGCTTCATTTGTTGCTCATAGTCTTTGAGGTCCTTAAGTTCCTGTCCAAATTGAAATCAACAACAATTAGAAAGGAGTAAAAATTATTCAAAAAATGATGGTGGGTTCAGAGATGGTGAGAAATTGGATGAGGACTTTCAATTGCTTTTAGGCTTCCACCTAGTGGTTAGGTCTTTCAACTGCTTTTATGCTTCCACCTAGTGGTTATCCTCTTTCCTGCAGTCCCTTAAAGATCTAAATGCCACACCTTTTCTAATTGCCGGCAGAGGTTCTGATAATCAGATGACTCTTTCCGTGATTTACGTAAATCCTCCTCCAATGCTGCCACTTTTGCTCGTAAAGATAAAACCTCCTCCTGCTAAAAAGTTGCATATAGAGATTCAAACAACATGATCTATCAAATTGAAGTATCACATAATGTTCCAGAACAGTGACACTTGCAGAGTAGTCAATATCTCAATATAACTCACACATCACATTAAAAGAAAAGAGCATACCTCTGAAGAGTAGTGACTGTCATTTTGTAATTGCTCTTTAGGCCTAGTATCCTGCAAATGAGGATAAATGACTAGTTACTATTTCCGTTTCTGAATGTAACAAAACAATCAACTAGTTAAACAGGACAAAGCACAAGTTTGCTTGCAGATAAGTTCAGTCAAAAGCCTACAAAAGATAGAATATTTAGCATTGCAAGCGGCATCAGCTCGTTTATATCCTCATATACAATACTATCAGCCTACTGACAATGGAATATCATAGAGTCCACCATGAAACAAAAATAAATCTCCGTTTATAAATCTCCAGAAAGCACAACACTTAGTGAGAGATGAGCCCTGATATTCATAATGTTGATCTCTTCAAGAATTCTTCTAACAAAAGTAATTAAATATTAGCAACCATCAGATTTTTCCCTTAATTTCAAATGTAAAGATTGAGTGAAGAGGAGATTGCAGCAGGTTCTTCAGACAATCTACTCACCTTCATGTTATGATGCATATTTACTCAGATAGATAGTAATTTCTAATGCTCACTGTCCACTTATCTCAACGTTCTCCCTTAAAATTCACACAAGATTTCTCTTACACCTCGATAGACTCAATTTGACCATAACGGAAAAGGCCACAACTCATATTCAAGGGATATGTAATTAAAGCAGATGAGTGAATATGCAATTAATACCATTTAGAAAATGGGCAATTTTTTGCATTACTGACCTGTCATGCTAGTTTAACGAGCTCTTACCAGAAAAAGGTATTTATTTGCTATGACATCGTTTAAATTGTGTGAAAGGAAAAATTGCCAGTCTCTAAAAAATCATCACGGTCCTTTTAAAGCTTACATCAATCAGAAAAATGAAGAAAGAGGGCAGTATGGACTAAAAGTCTTTTTTTGAAAAGAATCATTAGTTAAAACATATCCAAACGAAGCCTTCTCACAATTAATACATGCAACACTATGTCCTATTCACCATCCAAATGATATCAACATTGACTTTTCTTTGCTAATAGGTGTAATCAACACCCTTTTATCTGATATTCAATGACATCACTGAAGTTTTGTTTTTGTTCATCTGGGTTCCTGAATTTTTTTGTTCAAAATTATTCAACCCAACCTTCATGCCGTTAACATCAACAGAAGTAGCTAACATGGATATACCATGCTCTATTTAAAGCTAAGTGCGATCCACATCATGACATTGGTCTAATAACGGTGGAGTTGACACTCTACATTTGTCTCCTTTCTCTTAGCAGGTTGAACTGGAATGTAAATAATCATAAGTTGTTCAATTGTTTTTTTTTTTTGGAGACAGGAGGAACCAGCTTGCAGCCGACAGCCGCGCCGTAAACCCCCTGGTGACGCTAGCGCAGGACCCACCACCACGGCGTCATGCTTAATACACCTAGCTACTCCTGCCAGCCTTCTTGTGTAGCAAGGGATTCGAACCTCTCCCCTCTCTTTGGAAGGATCACTGAAGCCTATCCAGCGAAGCCACCACGGCCGATGGTTCAATTGTTTATTCTTACAGAGGCAGTTTGCATGCACCTAAATTTAGCGAGTGTGCAACAATCATGTGATATGTGCCCATGAGAAAGTACCCACTTCAATGAACACCAGTTCATGATTCATGCATTCCATAGAAATGCTAGAGAGTGCTAATTCCAAAATACGTGATAATGAGAGGTTGAAATAGTACCTTATGATACGAGTTCTCAAGCTGTCCATTAAGTGATGAAATTGTCGATGCAGAAATTTGTGATCTTGTTTGATCATTAGATCTGGACCCACGACCCCTTCCAGACTGTGACCTACCGCGACTATGTTTTTTCCTACCGACATCAAAATTAACCTTGGTTTCCACTGTTTCTGCCATCTTTGCCAAACTATCAACTGCCTGAGTCATAATTACCAGACCATTAGCTTTCTTTGTCCACAAATATGTCCCATAAAAGCGATTTGCTTTTTGGCGAGTGGAACCAACGTAAAAACATAAAAGAAAATAAGGTAAGAAAACCAAACTTTTACATGAAGGAAAGGGAGTAAAAGCAGAACAATATGATTCAATAGAAATTAATATTCAAGATTCAATAGTCATTCAATGGACAAGGTCTTACCTCCACAGGTTCTGAAAGAGTTAAACTATCATCCGCTTGAACCTTTTGCCGCTTCTGAGTGTTGGCTTGTATAAGAAACTCCCCTGCAATCTGGCATAAGAAGGAAATTGAAAGATGTTATTACGTAAAACCAAATGGCAATTCTATATTCAGGCTGACAAATCAGCTAAAAATTGGATTGCAGGCTCAACCCACTAAAAAAGATGAGACAGCAGTAGCACTCCCGTGGATGTCGTTTCATAGAAAACTATCAACATGCTTTGAAAGTCCATGTAAAATTTCTCAAAATGCAAAACAAGCACATGACACACCCTAACAGAATGAATCTGGCAGAAAAGCATGCACTAGTCATACAAGCAGAGACATCAACATTAGCCCGTGCCAAGACAAATACCGAACAATTAGCGAAATCATCAGGTTGGTATTAACCTACTCTATCCATTGTTTCGTGTCAAAGGAATATCATCTTCAACAGAACAAATAGTTAATTATAACTCAAAAAACCAAACTAACCTTTCCACAGGGCATACCCTGGTACCATTATAGAGGAGCACAGTATTGCGCGCTTCTCCTCAGAACTCCATAGTAACCCAACTTATAGTTAATTACTATGAACCAAATGAATGTTACTATTTACAGAGCAATGATGTACAAAATCCAGAGTCTTAAATTGGTTCATCTATTAGATCGAGTTTCATATTCCCTCAAACAATAGAACATGAGAATAAATTACCAAAAAAAATTCCTAAAGAATACCACTGGAAAATCGCAAAACCGCCTTATCAAAGAGCCTCATGAATAGTTGCAAGTGATCATACGTTTCGCAGTGTTTCCGTAAATTAGGCCTTTGCTAAGGCCAAGAATATAGCCAATAACCAAGCGAGAGACCATCCCCATTTAATTTCACCATATGCTTATAAACACGTGTACGAATCAACAATAGCAGAGAATCGGGAAACCGTATCAAATTTTAACCTTATTACATGTTCATTGTACAAGCGTAACGCATCGATCAATCATTATTGACGAGAAACTCAACTAAAACGAGTATGATATCCAACTGATTGTCCACAAAATAAGAACTGAGTAACTACCACCTAAAAGCTCAGCGATAATCACAGCTAGCAACCTTCGCAAGGAAAGAAGGATCTCATTTCAACCAAATAATCAGCAATGCCGAGCAAAGAACCTAATCTATCCAGCACAAAAGGCAAGATCATCAAAGCCATTGCCGGCGTCGGCCTCCTAAACAACAGGGGAAATGAAGTAAAGGAGGAGCTCTCACATCATCGTCGGAGTCGCTGGAACTCGACTGCGCGACCAAATCGTCCGCGAACTTCGAAGCCGAGGACACCGAGGACCGAGCCTGCGGCTGCGGCTGCGGCTGCTGCTGCTGCTGCTGCTGCTGCGACGGCGGCGGCAAGCTCGAAGTGACGGCGGAAGAGGCCTTCCCGACCAAGCGGGCCTCGAGCTTCGCGAACTTGGTGGACTGGTCCGATTGGTTGGACGAGTTGGAGGAGAGATGCAACAGCATGTCGTCCGACATTGCCGCCGGAGAAAGCAAGGAAAATTCTTCTTCTTCACGGGAGGGAGCTCGTCCGATCACGGGGCATTCCGCGTCGGAAGAGAAAGGGCCGAGCTCGGGGCTCACGATCGGATCCGAAACCCTAGAATGGCGGTGCTTCCGGCGGCCGGGGCCTCTCTCGTCTGGCCTACTTGCGGGCGGTGCCTAAGGTTAACACATGATTGCATGGCCCCATAAAAAAATGGGGGTTTGGTAAGAAAGTCAAGAAATTCACAGGGAGAGAGAGTGAAGATTAGGGTTTTGGATTGTATCTGGAGATTTTGGTTTGTTGAAGGAGGAGACTTTGTGAAGGAGGAGAGTTCAAATCAAATCAAATCAATTGAGAGAGAGAGAGAGAGAGAAGGGGTTCTTGCAAGTAGTTCTAGTCTCTAGATGGTGCAAAAGTTTGTACTTTCAGGCTAAAGGAGACGTAGATTCAAAATCTGTCCTGGGAGTTTTGGTCATAATGAGATAGGGAAGAGGGAGAGGGACTTGAGGGGTATTGTGCCCTTTTGAGCATAAAATATGATGCGGTGGCAGTGCTTATGTACACATATAGCTATGGGAGCTTGGTACATGTGACCGGGTTAATTCGGAGAGGTCTCGCTAGCTTAGGTCGGCCCTTTACTCCAAAATCGGCACCTGCCATGTCGGGCTCGCGTCCCGCACGTGAATATTATGAATGACATTCCTATATTTTGGTGCTGTATCTGAAATCTGGTTTGACCCTGAAACAGTAACTGAAGCTCTTTACTGCCTTGCCAGTTTGTGTTCGTAGATTTGTGCTGTTGGATTGCTGAAATGCTCATTGAACGCACCCATTAGCCATTTTGCATTGGAGTCCTCGTCTAAACTGAGAGTTGGGAGAACCCCAGAATGAATGCTCTTACAAATTGAAAATGGTCATTGAAGATAACAAACAACCGGAGAATCAGTTGTCCTTAACAAATAAAAATTGGCGTCGAGATTCGGAGTTACTGATGAGACTAAACTCATCGTCGATTGAATTAACATCTATTATTGCAAAGTGAAGAGGAATTGCCTATATTTCCAGAGAATTTAAGGATAGGGCAAATTCTGGAGAACAAGCCATCAGAACCACCGCCCTGTAGGAGTACACACTCCCCTCGCAAGACCACGCTTCAGAAAAGATACGAGCCCTAGTAGAAAATACCAGAAGTTTTTCACAAAACGAGAGAGACTACATTCTCGATTCTAATCTTTCCAGAAACCACCCCGACACTGCGAAATTTTTTGAACACATCCTCGCATTCCTGCGATGCTCAAATGGGAGATCCACCTTCCCGATTTGTCCAACATCAATGACTATGCAGAGATTGCAAATAAGGGCAAAACTTCCGTGATCGCAGAACAATTGTTCCTCGCTAGGATGAAATTGCCGCATTGCCAATTTTCCTGCGCATGTGCTAGACCATTGTTTCATATCCTTTTCGCCTTTTCCATTCAAAACAAAAACCATTTTGAAGATTTATCTACACATATGCCGATCATTTCAGAAACCCGGGGATTGCTATAGATAAAAATTACTGGAGAAAGAGATCGGATACAACACTGGTAGCCTGAATAAATGGCGTTTCTTAATTCCAGCAGATTGGAGATGATTGAATTATAATTATTTGAAGGAGTGAACTTGAGGAAACTAGCTCTAAACTTCAAAAGAGTCGAAGAAAATTCTTTGCTTGTGATGTACAACATTGAGGACAACTAGAGGAAAGGTTGCTTCCACGACATTCTCCTGCACAAAAAGGTCAAAACGAAAGATATCTTCAATTTAATCCCGTAGACAGTTCACACGAATTGCACAACATATCTTAAAAAATGAGCACTGACCTCGTAATTTATACTTGCGAGATACAAGAATGTAGAAGATGGCCCCAATAAAAAAACTAGTTTTCTGTAAGTTTCTCCTATCATCTGCTTCAAATGCTTACTCGTGTACAAGAAGCTTCCTACCACCAATCATAGTTTCTCCTATTCCCATCATATCTGGAGTTCCCAAACCTCGAAGCAGAAAATCTCTGCCCCGATCCTTGCGATCTGGAGTTGCCATAGGAGCCATAGTGCACAGAAGATCTCTGCCCTGATCCTTGTGATCTGGAGCCGCCATAGGAGCCATACTGCACCACATGTGACTTATTTGAAGATTTGGAGCCAGATATGTGACCCTTACACGATGGCGTTGCAGGAGACCTCGGGCTTTTTGTGAACTTGCTGGGCGGAATGTCTTCTGGATCCTCTGTGATCCAGCCACCCCTACGTTTCGATTGGGGAGGTGTTCTAAGGCCCCTATCTTCATGCTTGAATTTTTTCTTTTTACCAGAATTTTGGTTAATGTTAGGTGCAGAGTCAAAGCCCATGTAGTCATCATCTTCTCTCTGAAATCTCATAGTTGGTGTTGACAGATCGTGGTTCCTCTTGCGTTCCTGCAGGTCAACTTAATTAGAATTGACATTCACAAGTAATAAAGCACTCCTCAAAGGGCTTTAAGTGAAATAGATATTCACCCATTTGTTACACTCCCGTGCAAAGTGTCCGTCTCTG
This sequence comes from Eucalyptus pauciflora, assembly GCA_007663325.1. NCBI lineage: Eukaryota > Viridiplantae > Streptophyta > Magnoliopsida > Myrtales > Myrtaceae > Eucalyptus > Eucalyptus pauciflora. The sequence goes on from VMYD01000353.1 coordinate 4,078,952, forward strand.
CCACATTTGTAGCATGAACTAGGTGCTGCTTCATTTGTGGTTGAATTCCTACATTCCCGGGCAAAGTGACCCTCTTCGCCACATTTGTAGCAGAGACAAGGTGTAACTTCACCCCTGGTTGAATTTTTACACTCCCGGGCAAAGTGGCCTTCCTGACCACATTTATAGCATGAGCTAGGCGTAGAATCGCCCATGCTATCACCGCGAACTTTTGAGCAGGACTGTTCCAATGAAATAAGAAAAACCTGCTCAGCAAGGAGACTGCAACCCCGTAATACTATCAAAGGGACGTTTCTAAATGAACGATTTCTGTTTCATGTGAAATTTTTGAAGTGTACTTCCTATAAGTAAGGACATTTGCATAATGCCATACCCCAATTAGTACAAGGACTTGCATATGCTTGTTAAGGAAATTCTCCATTTTAAAATATTGATTACCCATAAGCCAGCACATTGAAAATTATATATAGTTACTTTTTTTTTTTTAATGAAAGAGAATAACTGTGGAAGGGGCAAGTAGCAACAGCAACCCTCTGGCTGTTCCTAAAGAGTTCCACACACACAATCGTAATACACGATTTGAGCTATAACTACTACTCATTTTCAGCTAGCCCCTCACCGCCACGCCACCAATGCAAGTAGAAGCAAAGCCAGAGTGAACACTACACCTACCACCCAAGCCAAACCTTTGCTTCAGACAATTTAAGATATGTTGAAATAGAGGGGCGACCAATGCATTTGAACTTCTGAGGAAGGGGAATTTTAAGCCATGTGAGAGAAAGCCTGGCCCACATGTGAGGAAGCCTCACCAAATTGGTCGACCACGTCAGTGGTTATTGGTCATTTATGGGGCAATCTTTAGTAACATCATTATAAAAGCGATAACATAAATGATGTCAGCAGATGCATAAGTTAATCTTCGACACTCCAAAAGTATTTCTACCAGATCCAAACTTATTATCAAGGTAACATCGCGTTCATTATTTCTTAGATAAATATGATGCTCCACTGATTGATGGAGCTATATGAGACACCATACTAACTCTTGACCTTGCATCATAAAGTCTCAGTTGCATCACAACAAGAATTTTCCAAATGACAGTCTTTTTGACAGCAATTCCTGCAAAGATGCTATACAATTTCACTGGCACTCCTAGCTCAACAAAATATCAAGTTCCGCTAAATCTGCATTTGAAATTTTTGGGCCAAATGGCATTATACAGGGCTATCAAATCAAGATAATTTCAGTAAGAACATGGAAGTCATCATTAGATTTTGGCTAACCAAAAAAATGCTTTCATCATCTCAAAAGTTAGCAAATCATACAGCACAACGAAAGTTTGATCGTGATGGTTTAAAGAAGTGGGATCATATGAGAACATCACAAACATGTCAGCCTGGACAGCGAAAACACAAGCAAAGAATCACAAGGATGGTAAGACTTACTAAACCAGTATGACCGAGACGACCACATTTGTAACAGGAAACTTCACAAGGATCAGTATCAACAGAATCCACACAGCATAAATGGCCAAACTCCTTGCAGATGTAACATTGAATCTCCTGCATAAGTAAATTGAAATGAAAAAACAATTTAAAGAACCAATTAAAACTCTCAAAACCCATGATATGTGCAAAAGATCCTCTGCAAGATAAAACAAAGACTCTGGCATCATTTCAAGAGAGACCTTAAGATCAGCAGCAGAATAGCTATTCCTACAAGAGAACATATCATGCCCAGAATGTCCACATCTTAAGCATATTTTAGTAGTTTGAGAGCCAGCCCTCTGCTTCTCTGGACAATCCTTTGCGCGATGACCACTTTTTTTGCAAATAAAGCAATCTTGTGCCTACACAGAAAGAAAATTGCCAAATGATTCATACATAAGACAAAAATAAATGCGGGGTATTAAGGTTGAGACAGGGTGGCGACGCATGATATATTAAGAGTCATGTGTAAATAGAACAACTTAATTGAAAATATCTATCACAGCAAATCTAGTTTAGAATACTAACATACTTCTAAATACATAAAACGGCGCAATGTTGTGAAAAAGAATTAATATAAAAGACTAAAGTTTGTCATAAGATTTACTTGATATTATAATCTGAAAAAACCAATCAGAAAACAAAACGTATAAAAACCTACAAAGAAATTGATATCATTACAAACCTTTGTGCATTGTTTAGCATTGTGCTCTAAACTCCCACACACGAAGCATGGTCTCCTCCGCTTTTGGGACGTACAATTAACTGCCGTATGGCCTTCAGCGCCGCAGTTATAGCAAGTTCCCCAGCTACTATCCGGAGGATCAAAGTACCTTGGCCCGCGCTGATAGAAAACATATAAGACAGATACTAAAAACCACCATATTGGAAACTTGTGCAGCATTATATAACATCGGCCCAAGAGCAAATATTGTGGAACTCACAAGAAGCTTTCGCAGGACGACATTATCCGCTATCTCAACCTTCTTCGGATCCACTGATTCCAGCACCTCTGTCACATTAACAACCTCCTCCGTCTCTTCCTCATCTACATCAATAATCTGGAAAATAAAATAAAAAGTCCATCACTACGCTTTTGCAAAATATCTCCTTACTGCATTCATGGCATATAATCTCAAAAACCCAGCACAGTATCAGATATTCCAAACAAAAGTACATAATCCAGCTCAAAGAGAAGGGGCACACAAAATCCTTTCTTTTCGCTTGATTGACGAGACATTCTCAATGCCCGCAACAACTTCGGAAGCACCAAACAGGAAATCAATTGGATAGCTAAAAATACGAAAAGAACAGAAGAACTCACAGTTAGCTCCCGCTTTTCCCGCCCCTTGCTCTTCTTCTTCCTCCGCTCCTTCTTCTGCACCTTTTCCACCTTCTCCTCCTCCTTAATCACGTCGTTCTCCCGCAAGACGACGACCGCGCTGCCGGCAGCTCTATCGTCGTCGTCCTCCGACACGTCGACGCCCGGCGGCGCGGAGCCGAGCTTCGCGGCGCGCGCCGAGAGCGCCTTCTCGACGATTTTCAGGCTCAGATCTTCGTTCGCTTCCTCGTCGTCGTCGTCGTCGCTGCCGCGGACGAGCGGCGCCGCGGACTTCGGCTCGTGCTCCGCGTCGTCTCCTTCGTCGAGCCTCGCCGCCGTCGGCTTCGCTCTTTTCCCCATGCTTCTCGCGCAGGATCAGGAAGCCCCAATGTACAGTGAAGAGAGAGAGAGAGAGCTGATGATGGCGACCGTCAAAGAGCAAGAACAGAATATTTTCGCTAAATTAGGGTTTCGATCATGGCGCTTGGTGGCAGAAGGGGGATGGTTTTCGTTTGATTTCAGCACAACGCGGAATGAATTGTAAATTATAGTTTTCTCCCCCCAAACTTTTGAGTTATTCGACTTGACCCCCATTATTTGATTCATATTTATAAACCAGAGGGTATGTTTTTTTTTTTTTTTTTTTGGTACCCAGGGAACCCCGTACAGCCGGCAGCCGGCGGGTAAACCCTGGGGGCGACACGCACGACCACCACGCACGTGCCACCGGGTAAATCACCAAATGACGCACTGGGGATTCAAACCCCTCCCCTTCGTGAGGGGGAGAAGGAACCAGAGGGTATGTTTGGTAGTTAGGAGATAATAAATTTTACCTGTACAAGATAGGATAAAATTGGATGCAAGAGGAATACTGCTCGGATTAAATGATTATGGGGTAAAGGCGGATAGAATTTTTTATATGCATACTATAAAAATTATTTATCTCAAATAACAAACCTTTTAAATTAATAAAATTAAAATTATATTTAAATTATAATATAAAATAACAATATTTCATTTTTATTTCTATCTTATAATATAAATTCAATATGTATAGATATATATTTATTGCATATTTTAGGTATTTGAGTATTTTGGATATATTAATATAGTTTATTATTTAATAAAATTTTATTAGAGAATAATGGAGGGGGGAAAGATATATAAAAAATAAGAGAGAGGGAAATAATTATAAAAATAAACAAATAAATGAAGTATGCAAGAGTGTCGTTAGAGATCCTTACTCTATTCATTTATGCAATTTTTAGGTTTATTTGCACTAATAAGTCATCTATACAAAACAATAGATAGGATAAGAATACAAAAATATTATGTTTTATTACTAAGATTCACCAAATAGTGGATAGGATAGAGCAGAATGAATAGATTTTATTTCATATCATATCAAGTTTAGTTTTGACTAGAAATCAAGCGCGCTCTATGATTTTAAAAAAGGGGATTTTGTGCCTTGCATCAATTGACGTGTTCAAGTTACTAGAAAAATCAAATTGCATGTTCTTATTTATCGTCATTTTCACTTAAACAAAAAAGAGATGAGTTGTGTATGAATAATGACAGAAAGTTATCTTTAAAATTGTTCAAGGATGTGGATTAGTTGAAGTGCATGAAAGCCACTCCGAACATCACTTGAAAAAAAAAAATCTTCCCCTTCTTGACCCCATTTGGTTAAAATATATGCGTGGCTAAATTGTAATTACATTATGGTGTGAAGTATTGTAATTCATATATTTGATAATATAGCTCAAGAAATCGCAGCACCCTAAAGTTGGAAATGGCTACTTTCAAAAAATTGATATAAGCCGACGTAAAAGTGTTGCAGCAATCGAATTATTTACCAAACACTTTTATACTGCGTTTGGTAATGCTCCCGGGAACAGGTATTTCTAGTCTTTTGTTTCCAAAAGCTAAAATAGAACAAAAAACACGTTTGGTAAATTTTTTGTTTCTGTGAATAGAATTGAAAAAAAAAAAAGTTACTTCTTGCTCTAAGAATAACTCAAGAACAAGAATAAAAAAAAAAAACAAGCTTTTTTTCTTTTTCTTTTTTTTTGCTTTCTCTTCCTCTCTTCTTCCCCTAGCCACCAGTTGGCCCTGGCGACAGGCCAAACGAGGTCGCCTCGAGCTCAATGGCCATCGGCGAGGCCCCCCCAAGCCTCGCCACACTGGATCCGGGCAAGGTTGGTGAGGCTGAGACTCGCTTGGCCACCAATTATGGCGAGGCTCTGATGCGGGGCCCTTGTTTGGCCAGAACCAACTAGAGGAAGGAGAAGGAGAAAAAATTGTAATAAAATTATTAATAAATTAAAAGAAATTATAAGTGAAAAAAATATATAAGGTCGTACCAAAAACATTTCTCTTCCGAGAACAAAAATTTTGTATAATTACTAAACGTGTTCAAATACTTAAAACTGTTCTCGGGAACAAAAACAAAAAAAAAAGTTTCTGAAAAAAAAATTATTCCCAAAATAGAAATGTTACCTTAGGGCGCGTTTGGTAACGATTCTGTTTCCGAAAGTATATTCTGATCATAAATGATTTTTTTTTTATTCTATCCCGGGAACTGATTCTGAGTAAAAAAACGCGTTTGGTAACTGTCCAAAATTTCTTATTCTGGAATAGAATTGTGTTTGGTACCGTACTCATTGATTCTATTCCGAATCAATTTCTTTTAATTTTTAAATAATTTTTAATATTTTTTTTTTCATTTTTTCATTTCTTTTTTTTCTTTTTTCTCCTATTCTTCTTCTTCTTCTTCTTCAGGCCGGTCGCCGAACCGGCGACCGGCCAGACAAGGGCCGCGACCTCACCGGAGGGTCATTGGCCCTTGGCGAGGCCGGCCTCATCAGGGCAGGGCGAGGCCCGCGATGAGGCTCGCCCAGCCTCATCGGAGTCTCATTGGCAACCGGCAACGGCGGTGGCGGACGGCGACAGACGACGGCGGCGGATGGCGAACGGCGAACGACGGCAAACGGGGCGGTTGATGAAGAAGAGAAAAAATGGAAGAAGAAGAGTGGTTTTGATTCTTAGATTTGTTTTCGGAACAAGAATCAACTTTTTTATTTATTCTTGATTCTGTTCCAAATTTATTTCTGGGAACAAAAATTTTACCAAACACGATTCTGTTCCCAAACTACTTCCGGAAATAAAGAATTAGAATCTAGCCATGTTTGAATGGTTACCAAACAGGGTCTGAGAAGTAGAAGCTGCGGTGGGATAACTAGAACCAAAAAATCTCTAGTGGTTATTATAAAGAACAAGTTCATAAAGCCAACAAATTTCACCTACCCCAAGGAACGCGCCAAGAGAAAGCATTGAGATATTTTAATTTAAAAATTATTTCATGGTACATAGACCTCTTTTAAGAGAATAGACTCCCTTTTTTTTCTCACATGAATACTCCGGCATTCAATTCATCTTCCTCGCTGTTATCACGGCCTAATTTCCTAAAAAATTCCTTAGTTTTAGGTCTAATCTTAAATCTGCCCTGGGGGGTTTCTTAAAGAATTAGGCCATCTTATCACCACGGAACCTCCGCCCTTACAGTGCCTCCACTGTCTCCATCGAAGCCACACCCTATCTATGACCTTTGCCCAGACCGCATAGGAGGTTGTCTCCCTCAAGCGGCCTCGTATTGATGGAAGCATCCTCCTAGGCTCCGAGAGAGAGAGAGAGAGAGATCAGAAACTCGTGATTTGGCCTTTCGAATGGAACAGAATTACCGTGCTACTCTAACTTTAAACGTGTCAAAACATAAACTCATCCTATGCAGTCGACCCAATTACTGCCTTACTATGGCTGTGTTTGAAAACAGCATTCTCAAATTCCCTGCCAACACCCTTTATCTCAATGCAAGTCCTACCCAATTTTGAGTTTGAACATTTTCACAATACTAATATATATATTCATGCTCTTACCAAACTTTCGAAATTTCACGATTACCCACATCAACAAGCAACGGCGGTGAAGTTAGACCTAACCGCCGACGGCCCTTGCCCAAGACCACTAGTGTCCGGCTTCCGTCCGAGCCCTTCGCAAGCATCCGGCTTCCATCTGAGCTTCACTTCTTTCCTTGTCTTTTCAAATAACTAAAATCCTTTACAAGTACAGTTTTTTCCAGATAGCATTTAATCAGCATTGCTTCCTAATGCACTTTTCAATTATATTTTACCAAACATTATCTACATTTAATTAAATTCTTTTGCATATCTCCAAAGACTTTCCACAAAAACTCTCCCAAATGCAGCCTATGAAACAGTAATTCACAACCACCTCACTCAAAAAAGCAAAGAGCATCATCTCCATAAATCCAATTGCAGAATTAATGCAAGCATGGATGGACATAAATACTTTGCAGCTTGCGTGTGCTTTCACATCCTCCACAACTCAACCATTAATAACGTACTACAAAAGTTTCACTCTCGGCAGTTCTTTATGACCTTATAAGAAAAGAAAAATCCATAAGAAATTATCATAGTTAGATCTAGAATCCGCATCTGGGGGCCGCGGCAACTAGACCTCAGACCACAGTAACAAGTCTACAAGGAAATAGACAACACAAACACGGATGGTATATGGTATGCCTGACAATGGAAATGGGCTTGTTTGACAGGTATAACGATGGAGAAAGAAATTCGACATTACCACCTGCACATTGACCGACCGAGAACCAAATATGTGCACCCATGCTCTTTGAATTTCTCTGGCTTGAACCAACTGACGTTTGTAAAGCAGAGCTGATAGCAGAAGTATATGTCTGAAAGAGCAGATGCATGGAGCATGAAGGAGTGTACTGTCAACACATATCATCAAAAAGATTTTGCGACAAATGCACTGTAACTTCATACAAAGAATGAGTTCCAAAAATTGAGTAAAGGTCATCTCATATGAAGATATTTTGTTCAGTTCTAATATGGACGAGCTGTCCAGAGAAACTGAGAGGCTTGTTTGGCAGTAAAGTTTCTGCTGCCAGCAAAATCTTCAATCTAAAATTCTTGAGCTGGTTGCTTCAGAAACATAAAACAGACTCCAGAATTGAGCAGCACAAATACATCAAGAAAATTTTACAACAATAAGGGAAATATAAATGCCAAGCCTAATGCAATCAAATGCAACATTGAAAAAATTTAGCCCTTATATAAACAACAAAATGTAAGAATTATGTGGGTGCACTACAACATTTAATTAGTGCTATGTATGCTTCCAAGCTGTCATATTAACAAAAATCATATCCAAAAAATAAGAAATCATTGGCTGCTCTTGTTCGCAATGCTCGTCATCAATGACCACAGATCTGGAAAAGCCAGAGGAAAGACATGTGGAAGATAGATATAATCCTCCGGGTGCTCTAATGGGGGCACCAGATGCAAGGATAAAAAAATAATAAAAATAGTAATCAGGAGTCCATGTATCTTCTTTCAAGCATAGATTATAGAAGTGCCCAAAAAAAGAACCGCACATGCATTTACTCGCTTCAACCATATCATAGAAACATTTCCAGCTGGGGGAAAAAGCCAAATGGGAGATGCATGCTTCTTAGCACATTAGGTGAAACTCGGACTTCCACTTTAGAGCAGGAGAGCAAGAGATTAAGCTCTTCACTAGTTTGATGCAAGAAAATAGACAGTTTTGAGGCACTTTATCAGGAATTAACAGTAGAAAACAAATGCGACTTTCCATCTGAACAATCATCGTGTTTAAGCTATGAAGGGGTGGCGTTAAAAAAAAATGAATTGCATTTAGGAGGCAAAATGGCATTAAACTTTACAAACTACATTCATTTACCAGCTCCCCCTCACTGCAGATTCTCATGGGCCAAAAGTAGAGTGACAGAGAAGAATGTCCTGGTAGATAATTTTTGATAAATAAGGGAACTGAAACAAGAGAAAGATAAAATGTCTAATTAGACCTCATAGACGTCTAGAATATCCAGAACCCCCGCACTTCTTGCAGAAAATCAATCCTACAAAGCACAACACACAAGACATTAGAAGGAAAATACAGACATAAGAATAACGGCAATATGGTTAAAATACAGACATAAGAATAACGGCAATATGGTTAAAATAAGACCTTTCTCAGGCTACAGCCTACCTAAAAGTTCTACTGGTAGGTTTGGCCTATGGTATCTGCAAAAGCATAATTTTTTTTTTTTTAACTTCGAATTAACACTCATTTGTTGAGATCTTTCAAAGAAGCATGTGTTTATGCAGAACCAAGAAGGCATAGACACAATTTGACTTAATTTCTTTTCTTCAGTCACATGCATCGCCCTTTTTTGCCTTTGGTGGTAGGAAAGGACTTCGATAATCATCAAAGTCAAACAAGACTGATGAAATCTTTCATCCTATCACCATTTAGAGATAAACAGGCATATAAGATGTGAATCAGTTTGAACAACATGCTCAGTCATGCATATGATCTCGACTTAGAATGCTTTAGTTATAACAATACCTGCTCCCCTGCACACTTTGCAGTCCACCAAGCCCGTTTCCTGCTTCATCTTTCCATTCTCACAGAAAACGCATTTTGTGCCACCTGCACACATCAGTGAACACAAATCATTTCAACCCTTTCCCCTCCCCTGCCATTTACTATAGGTATAACCAAGCGTCAAATAGCAGAAAGAAGATCATTGCCTTCCCAGCCATTTATTATAGGTATGCCGAGGCGCCGTTTCGGTACCTCTCAACTATATGACAGATACACGTCCATGAGGCAAGCGCAAAGCAATGCAATCGAAAATGTCGACCATTTCCTATCTGTAGATACCAGTGCTTTCAACATCAGGCATTACAGAAGGAAAAAGTCACGGAATTACGGGGGGGAAAAAGTCATGGAAGGTTTGATCAACTTAGGAAATCAATGAACAGACTATTCCAATCACTCAAAGCAATTCACGTCCAATTCGATCCCGTCAAAACGAATCTCCAGACGAAACGAGGCACAAATAGAGAGAGAGAGAGGGTACCATTGCCAGCGCATCGGTCACAAGGCACAGGTTCGCCCTGCATCATCATCATCACCATCGTCATCGTCATCATCAAACCGGTTCGAACGCAATCCACCAAAAACCCCAACGCGTTCCCAAAAACTCAACCGCCGCGCCACCTTACCTTGAGACCGAGGAACAGAGAGAGGGCAATGGCGGCGAGGACGCTCACGGTGGCGAGCACGGTCTGCGTGTCCGGCGTCCTGTCGAGCCCGCCGAACAGCAGGATGGGGCGGGCGAGCAGGTCGCCGCCCGCCGGCCAGTGCGGCCCGAGCTCGGGGCGGCAGGAGCAGACGAGCGCGGGGACCGGCGGCGGGTGCTGGAGGCCGCCGCCGCCGCAGCAGCAGGTGCAGAGGAACGGCGGCGCGTGGCCCGTCGGCGAGGGGGACGACGTGGGAAGAGAGAAAGAGGAGAGAGAGTGGAGCGCGGTTGCAGCGGCCATGGATAGAGAAGGAAGGAGAGAGAACTTGTGGAGGAGCTCGCGGAAGTTCGTTTTCTTCTCTCTCTCTCTCTCACATCCTTTTTTTCGGATTTTTTTTTCTCTCTTTTTTTTTTCAGAATTTTCTTTCGTTTTTCGCGGAATATAATGGATTTTTCCTTGCCCTCGATATTTTCATCGGAAAATTGGAAGAAAAGTGGAAAGAATTAGGGAGAAATGTCCAAAAAGTCATAGACTATTGAACGGCAACCAATTCGACCATAAACTTGTCACTTGTGATTATCATGGACCTTTTGACAATTTATCAATTCAATCATAAATATTGCAATTATGTCACTAGTTTTAAATATTTTGATCATTTTTCAATTAAAACCTAATCTTTTGATGAATTGCTATTATAATCCTTAAAGCCAATTATCCAAATAATAAGTTTATGACTAAAGTGTCAAACTTTTTAAAAGATTTATGATTGAATTGACACGAATAAAATGTATATAACTAAATTGACACATCATTGAGATGTTTATGACTAAATGTGTGATTAGTAATCATTCTTGTTGAAGATACTGTTGCCGATGCCGATTGATCTTAATTGACTTTTTTATTATAGGGAATATTTTATGTACATCTTTGGGATATTGTGTATATTTTTATTCCTTTGTTATTTTAGACACTCTGTATTATAAATAGATTGTAATTACATATTGAAAGAAATATAGAAAAGCAGTATACAATTCTCCCAAACTCCAAGCTTTCTATTTTTCTGACATGGTATCAGAGCCTCCCGCCTTGGCCTAGCTTCCGCAATGCCTTTTAGGGAGAAATCATGTCGAAGACTGAGGATTCAACTTCTGGCATTTTTGAGGGAAATCTACCGTCTCCCAACAATCAAACAGGAGACGTCATCCCTATAGAACAACAGATGAATCCATCAAAAAGTCAAACAGGCCTCGTGCAGCCTACACAGCTCAACACAGGATTTAATCCTGGAAATCCCCTCACAGGACCATACATTTAGTGGGTACATGTATCAATTCAGCCGAATCAAGGAGGTTCGACTCAGAATTCACCTCAAATTGACCCCGGAAGGATTGGTGGGCTAGAGGAAAGTCCATCGCACATACCTGGAGCGGGTCTTGGATACGGGGCGAACTGGTCCTTCTTGGGCCAAAGTGGTTCGGGTCTTGGGTATGGGGCAACAATCCCCACCCGACCTACGGACCCGATTTTTTTCCTTTTGCAGGTCTCACCGGAGTCGGTGGTCGACTGGAACCTAGAGACCCGTTGTACACCGTGACCGCCGACGGACCAAGGCTACGCCTGATCTCCCAGCAACTGTCGGGACCGGACAACTACTCTTTGTGGTCTCGCAAGCTCCGGCGAGTGCTCGTGACCAAAGACAATGATGGTTTTTTGGACAGCACCGTCTCGATACCGTCCGACGAGCGACTTGCACAACAATGGCGCAAGTGCAACCAACTTGTTCAAACCTGGATAGGAAATTGCCTCACGACGAAGGTCGCGGCCGGAGTACCACCGACCGAAGATGCAAGAAATTTTTTGGAGAATTTACGGGAAATGTATGGTAAGCTCGATAGAGCGAAGATTTTCACCATAACGCAAGCATTATCAAATCTCAAGCAAGGAAATTTGTCGATCTCAGCAATCTACAACAAACTCTCTGCCCTATGGAATGAAATCGACATGACAGAGGAGAAATTAGAGGGACCCGAGGCGACCTTGGCTCAATACCGGGCCATGAGAGATCGGGAGAAGATTACACGGTTCCTACTCGTGTTGAATGAAACCTACTTACCGTTTCGTAGCCAGATCTTGGCCATGGATCCGGTCTCGCCGCTCAGCTGCATATACCAGCTTGCGGTTCAAGAAGAATCCCAGAGGCTAGCGTCGTCCGAGTATGTGAAGAGTGGCGAGCGCGTCGTTCTTGCGGCCAAGGCTTCGTCAGAGCAGCGGCTCGGTTCCTCAAGGTCCGACCATGGAGGATTTTCGAAAAGGGCAGGGATGCTAGGGTTTCGGGAGGA